>CM062804.1:686151509-687409426 GCA_031772625.1 Pinus tabuliformis | reverse complement strand
GCAGCAGGGTTCAATGGCACCCGTGTAGAGGTTGATGAGTTAGTGTTTGAAGTTACAGAGCAAACTGTTTCCAAAGCCACAACTCTACCCATGGATGGTGACAGCGTTTTTCATAGCCATATCCTAGCAGGCATTGACATCCCATCTTTCTTCAAAGAAGAGCACAGGGCAAAGAATTGGAAGGTCGGGGTTAAGAGAAATTGCCTACAAGATAAATGGTATGCCCCCCTGTGGCTTTTCCAAAAATATTTTACTTGTGAATGACATTATAATAGGGTCAATTTATATCATTTTTATTTCTTATCACATTTATATGGGCATATTAAGATTAATCCCTACTTCTACCTGTTGGAGAGCTTCAAATGCATGGCTGTTAGGTTCAGGGCAAGGGTTAACCCTTTATCACACTTCATCTATCATAAATCCTTGAATAAGCTTCTAATAGAAATCCATTTAGCTAAGCTAGGGAGGACCTGGAACCCTTTCCTTTTCTGGGGAGGATTCTAGCCTTAACCTGCCAGGAGAAAAAGGGGAAGACCCCAAACCATAAGGAGGATGAAGAAAACTCAAACTCGGGTTTCTACCCAGACTCCTATCATTCATGAAGACTCTGAAGTCCCATCTACCTTAGTTTCCCCAAAGAATCCCATGTTTTATCAAAGCAAGAGTACTCGGCCTCATAAGCTAGAGCCCATACCATTTCAAGGACCATAAATCGACATAGTTTCTACTTATGTTTTAGCTTTACCCTTAGAGAATTCCCTTGCAGACACATCTACTCCTGAAGTTTTGAAGGGAAAAAAACCATTGACAAAGGAAGGATAAAAAAATCAGCACCTGAGATTCTCAGACCAAGTAACAGGCACACTTAGCCAACAAACAAGCTACGGTATAAAATCAAGCTTAGAAGCAACCCAGAGTTAGCTAATTAAGTCATTGACATAGATGATGTGCCTCTAAAAGACTTGATCATCAATAATAATTCTATGAAATCTAAGAAGATGTCCATAAAGTTTGAGAATAAGTTTGAAAACCCTAAAGGAAACAAAATTGTTGCCAAAGTGAAGCCCATGGAGACTAGAAAGGACAAGAAGCAAAGGTTATACAAGTTGGATGTGTTACTTAAGGCTGCAAGTACCCTCAGCTAATATACGAGGGTATGAGAAACAATTTTTGTCCACTTGTTTAGGATCAAACTTAGCTTTCATTTTGTTAACGGTTGTCTTGCCATTTTTGTATTCAATATAAACATTGGGAAGGGTTGACAACACCTTTCTCAACATTTTCGATTAGCCTAGTAGTGTGTCTGTTAGCTATTTTGAATAGGATATGCATACTGGTTATAAAATGAATCCTACAAGAAAATGTTGGCAGTGCTCCTGTCAACAATTTTACAAAAAACAACGACACACATTGATCAACAAAGGAAACCTACACGAAAGGGTTGGCAACATTTATGTCAGCAATTTTGAGGCAAAATAGAGATGCTGACATCTCTGTTGCCATGAATATTCGAAAAGGTTGATCACCCGCATATCAACAATTTTTCCAGAAAATCACAGAAAGAGCAGAAGATATCCAAGGTTAGTATTGATGAAGAAGGCATAGTGACTTGTTTTGTTGAAAATCTACAAAGGGACCTATTCTATTTTCCAGCTAATCAATTGACCATATCACTTTATTTTTGCCTACAGTTTTCTAGGATTCATTAGATATTTTCTAAGTTTATTTTATGCATGAACCTAAAGGATATTTTAAATATCTCAATATTGTAATGATGAGACTTCTATTATTTTGAAAATTATTATATGAAACTCTATAAAGACAATTTATGAATAATGAAAAAGGGTTGGAAATCTTTTGAAAAATTACTTGTAGTCTGGATATGTTTGAGCAATCTTAAATGTATTTGCAGTGTTTGATGAGAAACTAGTATAAAACTCATGTGTTTCATTTCCCTATTAGTATTTCTTTGTTATTAATTGTCTCTTTCATGTCTAAAATGATAGTTTAATAAGATTGGATTTCATTTGGTGCTCCTCTCTTAAATTATCAACCATTAAATACTTGTTATATTCAACACTTATAAGCTTTGTTTTTCCTTTAGTCATCTTTCTTCTAAATCTCCAAAACAATCAAAGGATGTGTCACTCCCATTCTTTGTGAAAATTTCTCATTAGATATGTGATTTCATTTGGTTTATAGTTTGACTAGTGCCCAATTGTATGTTTTGAGGATCATCCAACCATTTTATACCTAAACCTAAATCTAGCCTTCTAAACTCAATTGTGGAAACCTATTACAATGACAATAGAATAGTTGAGTTTTGCGGAGAGATCCCCCTCCGATTTGAAGGGCCAACTTTCAACCTAAAAGTGGTTTGAGGTTAACTTAGGGTTTCTCCCTTCAGCCAAGGAGATTTCTAAGTGATAACATTTTGGCATCGTTGCCGGGGAATGAAAATCATACCATTCCCCTAACGATTTTTTTGTTAAATATCATATCTTTGAGAGAAAACGAAGTTTTTTGTATTACATTGGCTGTAAGTAATTTTCTCTGGTGACTCCACTTTATCATCTACAGGTTTCTTACTATCAGAATTCTGGCTCATACAGGTGTCTATACTTGGAGGAATCCTGATTTGAATCCACCATCATTTTTGTTGAGTCCAAAAATGTTGTTCAGAAAGAAAACTTCCAAGAAATCAGGTAAGATTCTAAAATGATATAATTCATTACCTGTGAAGATTGAAGTTGTTGAAGATTTTGAATTTGATGAAACTTTCGAAAACTCCATGTTTAGATCTAAATCTGAAAGTTATATTTCACATACTGTTTTAGATTAAATCCTTTTATCCCAGAAATAGAATCATTACCTCAATACCAAGAAATGTGTTCCCATTTTAGGATTTAGAACATAGAATTCAATAACTTCAAGCTTTTGCAACTAGAGATGCAAATTTTCCATATTCCATTCAAGTATTCTCAATTGCAAATACTCCATTTTCTATCGGATCTCATACTCCTGAGCCATCCACTTTTGTTAAAAGGCCTTTGTTCCCCTTTACGTCTTATTTCCAAATTCATGTTGTAACTACACCTAGAATAATGGCTGCTAGATATACTCCTTTGGACCTTCAACCTCCATTGCATAATATTCTCGCAAATTATGGACAATGTCGTATCCAATTTGATGGTACAAGGTATTATACAGCCCAAGAACATGTAGACAAGCTCAACGATTTCATAGATTTGGAGCAAGTTGACCACATCAGATGTGAAGCTCAAACTATTTGCACAAAGTCTGTTAGGTGAGGCAATGAAATGGTTTGGATCTTTGCCCGTAGCCAATATTAATAATTTCATCAGTTTGAACAATTTTTTTCTTGCGAGATGGGAGGTCAATAAAAACCCTTTACATATATTAGCCGAGTATAATACACTCAAGAGAAACCCGGGAGAATCAGTACAAGAATTCATAGTCAGATTCAATAAAATTTATAATTCTATTCCAGCTAAAGTTGAGCCTCCTTTTGGTTTAGAATTATTACATTTTCCATATTGTTTTGATGTTGAGTTGGGTTATCATATAAGAGAAAGAAACCTCGCTACTCTAGAACAAATGCAGATAAATGAAATTAGAGTAGAAGCCAATTTGTTGGCGAAGAAGGAAAATATGAAATCTGAAAGATGAGTAGGGTTCAAAGAGGAGTCATCTTCATCCCCTGATGTAAAATTCAATGTAATGCTAAAAATCATGGAGAAACTGGTGGACAAATTGACTCCTTCCTGAGGGGAGAATCAACCTCAAATTTGAAATCAAAATTTTAGGATACCTTAGGGTTCTCAAAATCGCTCTAGAGAGAAGAAATCTCCTGAAGAATAACAACTCATTGATTGACCCCCATTTCCAGAAGCATTTTCTAATGAAGATATGAATGACAATGATGATCAACAGATTGGGTGCTTGGATGATGAAGAAATCCATTTTTTTCTACCAAAGAAGAACATGACTAGTCTGCAGGATACTTGGGAGTAAAGGATAGCGTGCATCTCTATGATTCAATTCAATATTAGAAAGGACACAATAATGCAATGGAATATTTCCAAAATAAATATAATATTAGAAGCCGGAGTGTTCCCATTAAATCTCCACCATCGAAAACAACAAACGAATAACAAGCTGAGCTAAGAAAAGAGATCCTAAACATACCAAAGGAACCAGAGAAGGAAAATCTAAAGGAAACAAATAAGGATAATCTGAAGGAACCAAGGAAGGACACTAAAGATGCTGATAAAACATCATCAATTTTCAATATGGAGTCTGAAATCAGTAAGTTAAAAGTTTCCATTCCTTTTGCTGAGCTTTTAAGAAATGAAAAATATAGGAAAAGGATTTCTACTATGATTAAAAGTTCCAAAAATGGTCAACTCAATATAATCTCTCAAGACTCCTTGAAATTGGATGATGATGCCCCAAAATTTGTATTTGGTCCACACGTCACAAGTGCAAAAGATGACGTACCCCCATTTTATGTAAGCCTAAATGTGGATGACTTGATCCTTCACAATGTCAAGTTAGATTCCAGAGCCTCAATTAATTTCATGCTCAAATCAGTCATGGACCATATAAGAATCCAAATTACTAGACCCTATAAGGATTTTTTTTTCATTTGATTCAAGAAAATTAAAATGCCTAGGGCTGATCAAAGATTTAGTTGTTACTCTAGCTCAAATGCCTGCCAAAAGTGTTTTGATGGATATAGTAGTAGTCAGCATCCCTGCTAGATTCGACATTTTGTTGTATCGACCTTGTGTAGAAAGGCTGGGAGGAACTTTGTAGATGGACATGTCCTACACCTCTATACCATTTTTTGGTGAAATGAAGAGACCGTACCGGGAAGTTCAGATGGCTTATATGGTGAGTAGAAAAATGCAGCCAGACAACCATCCAATATATGCAGTAGATACAGAGCTAGGGTCACAAATATTTTTCAATGGTGACTATCTTGAAGGTAGAGCATCAACAACAAATGAAACTAAGTCTCAGCAAGAACAATCTTAGATATTTTTCAAAGAAATATGGAAGCTATATTTTGATGGATCCACATGTGAGAAGGGTTCAGGAGCAGGTGTATGGATTATGCCACCTGATTGTGTAGCTCAATTTCATTCTTTCAAACTTTAGTTTGATTGCACAAATAATATAGTAGAATATGAAGCTCTTGTTATTGGATTAAATCTATTACGAGAGAAGAAAGCACACAAAATTCACATCTTTGGAGATTCAAAACTAGTTGTGAATCAAGTCAATTCTATTTTTCAAACTAAGCATCTGACAACGAGGGCTTATAGAAATGAACTATGGAATCTGTTTTCAAATTTATTTTCTGAGAATGAAATTTCATTAATATCAAGGGAGAAGAATGGGATTGTAGATGCCCTAGCTAAATCTTCCAACACTTATAGAGTTCCGTTATATTCAAATGAAAAGTATAAAATAAACATCAAATATTGGCCTTCAATTCCTAACAATACAAAGCATTGGCAGGTTTTTAAGGATGATCAACAAATCATAATATTTCTGGAGTGAACAAATGAATTTTTCACCACACCAATAGAAAAACATGGAGAGGAAATTGTTGAAGATAATTATGAGACAACATTTTTTTTGAATGTTGTAGCAAGACAGGAGATTATTCAGCTTTCTGATAATTTGATCCCTAGAGGTCTAGTACCGTTATAAGGGTTGTTCGATTCCAATGATGTTGCTGTAAAACCAAGAATTCTTCCAAGTGAAGGAGAGATGGAGGATTACAACTTGGGCACCGAAAGTGAGCCAAAAATAGTCAAAGTTTCCAACACTTTGACGGAAGAACAAAAAACACAGTATACATATTTATTAAAGGAATTTGTTGATATATTCACCTAGAGGTATAAATATTTGAAAATCTATGACTAGTCTATCATTCAACTAATCTGTAATGAGGGTTTAACATCTTGTCATACTTACAAGAAACTCCCACTCCAAATCTTAACAAATATATGATCTAGCCTAAGTTGACAATTGCGGAATTAAGTACTTAAAACAGGTGTATTTCTTTGTTTGTTTTTAACTATTTTAGTGCTTATTTGTTCATGCTGATATTAAACACATATAACAATAAATAATTTAGCAAATAAGAAAAACACACATAACAACAAATTCAATCTAGGAGTTCACCCTAATATCATGGGATTTGTATCGTTGAGCTCTTGTCAACTTGACTTGGCTCTTTGGGATTATGGTAAATCTTCTTTTACAAGTTCCACACTTCACTCCAAATGTTATTGAACTTGAACCAATGGGCTTAGAATACCATCTGTATCCCTGGTTGTCCTCACTCTGTAAATAGATCTAAGCCTCCTTGGACTTGATTCCTTCAATCAGTACTCTGAGTTGTCATGAGCTTCTTGATGGCATTAACTGCCTCAAAATTCTTCAATTGTCTCTGGAACCCCCTCTTCTATCTCCAGCACATATCAGACACCTACAATAGACTGGTCATTTGATCATTTGTTGTTTGAAACTTCCCTGTAGATTCTTGGCCCTTAGACATCCCCAAATGATTCTACAAATCCCTGCAATGGATTTAGAAGGCCATTTACAATCAGAATTGACTATTGGATCACTGAGAATGAGTACTGGTAGCTCCTACAACTCCCTCCAACCTTTAGTGGCTTCTGAGCTCCAAATAAATCTTCCAACATGAAATTATCCAAGAAGATGACATCCTCAGCTTCTCTGGACTATTCCATCGGCTTCAGAAGGCTATAATTAGACTAGCAAGCCTCTTGTTGCACTCTCTCTGAGTTTCTCTATTTCTCAGGCTCTGCCTCTGTCTCTCGAGTTCTACCTCTGTTTTCTCTGTTTTTCTGTGTTCTCCCTTAAAACTGCTCTTTGAGTGCTTTTATGTGATATCTCCACCAATATTGGTGACTGCACCTGACTCCAACTAAACTTAGCATATCCACTAAACTTTAGCCACTCCGCCAAGCTGACTGTTAGAGGTCGTCATTACATTAACTTCCTGGCGCACATATGTGTGGTATAATCCCGGCGGTTAGGGATAATCCTCCATAGAGCTTGCGATTGGGTTAACTCTCAACCGTCGATCTCACGCAGATTTTTACATGACCGATATCAAATTGAAGGTGCGCGAGAAACACAGGTTTTCCCTACTACATGTCGCTTGCCGAGGCTAATCGTGTGCTTTTGGTAAAATACCACTTCCAACCTTTTGACCACGTGATAAATCGTTTATTGTCTTTCCGAGACCACCCACGTGTTGAATTCATTTTTTTAAGAAAAAGGCGCTTAATAAAGGTTTTAGTGCTTAAAGCCAATATTACCATTTTTAACGCTAATTCACATAGATGAAGCTTAATAAATGTTTTATCTCTTAAAGACAATATTAACATTTCAACCTTTTAACTGGCGGTCATGTGAACTACAACCGTATGTACATTGTTTGCAACATTATTTTTAATTGCAGTTAAGGTCCTTGATCAATATCTGATCACTCCTCCCCATTGAGAATATTTTGGACCCTAAAAGACTGATATACTGATCTATATATTAGATGAGAGTACCAACACCCTCTTCTTTCAGGCTCCTTACACTTGCCTTGTATGACTAGTGCCTCTGAACCAAAACTCGAAGGTAGTCAACTCTTTCATTTCTAAATGCGCTTGTCCTCCTATTAAGAATGGTTTTCCTTCAGAATTTTTGTTAAGAAGTTTACAGAAGATAGTTGAACATCGCTTCCTTGATCATTGATCCAAGGTGGCTCAAATAAACATTCTTCTGACATCTTGTCAAAAACAACATAATACAAGAAAACAACTTGATGGCATAAACTCTTGCTTCATCAAAAGAAACAAATTTCACATGATGTGAACCATCATCATGTCTTTACATCTTCTATACAAATGATCGACTGAATAAAAAACCGACAAAAAACATGCCTTTTCAAACAACTGACTCTTCAAGTCAAGCATGTACAAAAGTAACTTAATGATTCTTTTTCAAAGTAGAAAGAATTCCACCTCTTGTGAAACACTTCATCATTATCTCCTTTTTCAATCTTGGAGACAAAATAAAAATTTTCCAAGTCAATAGGACATTACATGCATGTTTTAAACAAATAAATCAACCATCAAGTCAATTACACATACATGTTCAAATACAAGGAAATCATCAACATCCCTGTGTTCATACATACTATTCTCATGTATGTATTCCATTCTTCAACTTTCTCTTAAGCACAATCAATAGTACAAGATCCTCAATCATATGTACATGTACTTACAATGTTGAAATGAATATAATTTTGCTGCAATAAAGTGAGCTTCATACTCAACCTTTTCCATTCACCTTTTTAGTAAAACCCTGCAACTTGCATTCCATTAGCAAAGAAATGCATCAAATCAAAAGACATGCAACCTTAATTGGATAAGAACTCTAACCATTTCTTACCAACCCACATCAAAGGTGCTTCCTTTTTCTGCACATTGACATCAACATGTGAATCATCCTGCAGCACATCAATTATGGACATTTCCTTTCCATTCTTGCCATTTTCTCTCTGCACCTTCTTCAGATTTCATAGAAGCACTGTTGGATTCAGAGTCCAACACTTTTCAGCAATATGTCCTTGCTTATGGCAGTAAGTGCAACACATGTGCATGTTCTTGTCAGCATGATTTTCCTTGTCCAATGGACCTTTGGCTTCTTGCCTCCTTTTCTTCAAATGTTTCTTGTATCTGGCCATTCTCTTCCAACATCTAGAAACACTATGGTTATCTAACCCACAAAAGGAACATGAAATTTTTTTCCAATGATTATATGGAAATTTATCATGCTTTACATAATCAAAATAAATATGATTGAAATCACATTTATACCTTTCTCTTTCACCTTTGTTACATTCATGAGGAGGTGAATCCAATGAAGAAGTGGCTCCCTTTGGAGCACCATCAATCTCTTCAATGATTTTAGAGCTTTCAGAACTCTCTTGTTCAAATGCATGTTTATGAACACCTTCTTCTTCCAAAGTATGTTTCAAACTATTACATTCCCCAAGAATACAATCTTTACAAACTTGAGGTAGAGAACCTAAAATGAAACTCCTTATAGGAATTGTTTCACTTACCTTCATGGCTACTTTCGAACTTTCTCCATAAGATTGTCCATATCCAAGACCCAAATACTTAGGCCTTTCCTCAACCATTATTGGCTCAACAATGCCCTGTGCATGTTTGCCAAATCGTTTTCCTTCATATCCCATTTTTTACTTCAACTTGGACCCTATGCCTCTTGTATGTTTTCCAAAAGAACCAACATAAACATTCTTAGAGGAAATTTAAGACAAACTAGGATTGGTTACCTCTTCTTCAAGCTGATACTTGACTAAGAAGTTGTGTCTCCATCTCATGCATCCTTTCCAGGCTCATATTTGCAATATGAAGTTGGCTCTCCATTTCCTGCAATTTGTCAGAAAGAAACTACTTCTCTTCCTTCATGGAATTCAACTGCTCTCGAAGTTTGGTGCTCTTCCTTTCATCCTCATACATTTCTCTCACCATATCCATCATGATGAACAAGTCTTGCTTCATGTATTCATTGAAGAATCTTGTGAAGGAGGAGAACTCACTTGTATAAGTTGTCATTATAGAAATGAACAAAAGAACTTCAACAAAATTCACAATGAGCTTATTCAAGAAGCCTTTTGCAAACAAACCTTCTTGTGTTTCAAGGATTGCCTTGAGGTCCTTGGGTTAAGGAGAATGACTTCATCCCTTCTTCCTTCTTGTCCTCTCCTGGACTTAGCTATATGTAGCTTTCCATTCACCTTTGCAAACTCAAGCAATAGTCAGTTTACGAACCATCAAACAATGAAATCTTGTGTATTGTTTAAACACCTATCAATTCAAACAAGCAATCTAGCTCTATCAATCAAACAACTAGCTCTGATACCACCTAATATATAATCAGGGTTTAACATCTTTTCATACTTACAAGAATATCCCACTCCAAAGCTTAACAAATATATGATCTAGCTTATGTTGACAATTGTGGAATTAATTACTTGAAACAGGTGTATGTCTTTGTTTGTTTTAACTGTTTTACTGCTTATTTGTTCATGTTGATATTAAGCACATATAATAGTAAATAATGCAGCAAATAAGAAACACACACATAAAAGAAAATTCAAAATAGGAGTTCATCGTAATATCATGGGCTACATCTCCTTGAGCTCTTTTCAACTTGACTTGTCTCTTTGGGATTATGGTAAATCTTCTTTTACAAGTTCCACACTTAACTCCAAAGGTTACTGAACTTGAACCAATGGACTTAGAATGCCATCTATATCCCTAGCTATCCTCACTCTGCAAATGGATCTAAGCTTCCTTGGACTTGATTCCTTCAATCAATGCTCTAAGTTGTCTTGAGCTTCTTGATGGCACTAACTACCTCAGAATTCTTCAACTATCTCCAGAACTCCCTCTTCTGTCTCCAGCACATATCAAACACCTACAACATGCTAATCATTTGATCATTTGTTGTTTGAAACTTCCCTGTAGCTTCTTGGCCCTTAGAAGTCCCCAAATGCTTCTACAAATCCTTGCAATGGATTCATAAGGTCCTTTACAATTATAATTGACTATTGGATCATTGAGAATGAGTACTAGTAGCTCCTACAACTGCCTCCAACCTCTGGTGGCTTCTGAGCTCCAAATCAATCTTCCAACCTAAAATTCTCCATGAAGGTGACTTCCTCGGCTTCTCTGGACAATTCCATTAGCTTCAAAAGGCTCTAATTAGCCTAGTGAGCCTCTTGTTCCACTCTCCTTGAGTTTCTCTATTTCTCGGGCTCTGCCTCTGTCTCTCGGGCTCTGCCTTTGTTTTCTCTATTCTTCTGTGTTCTCCCTTAAAACTGATCTTTGAGTGATTTTATGTGATATCTCCACCAATATTGGTGACTTCACCTGACTCCAACTAAACTTAGCATATCTGCTAAACTTTAGCCACTCTGCCAAGTTGATCGTTGGAGGTCGTCGTTACATTAACTTCTTGGCGCACCTAAGTGTGGTATAATCCTAGCAGTTAGGGATAATCCTCCATAGAGCTTGCAATCGAGTTAACTCTCAACCGTCGATCTATCTCGTCCATCCAATGATTGTTGTGTCGTCTACTAGCTAACTAGCCCAGATGATCTCCACCATTGACGTGACCCCGCTCAATCCAATGGACATCGCGCAATCTCACGCAGATTTTTGCACAACCGATATTAAATCGAAGGTGTGTGAGAAAAGTAGTTTTTCCTTGCTACATGTTTCTTGCTGAAGCTAATCATGTGCTTTTGGTAAAATAGCGCTTCCAGCCTTTCACCTGCATGAGAAACCATTTACTGTCTTTCCAAGACCACCCACATGCTTAATTCATTTTTTTAAGAAAAAGGCGCTTAATAAAGTTTTTAGCGCTTAAAGCCAATATTACTCTTTTTAACGCTAATTCACTTAGAGGAAGCTTAATAAAGGTTTTATCGCTTAAATCCAATATTAACCTTTCAACCTTTTAACTGGCAGTCATGTGAACTGCAACCCTATGTACATTGTTTGCAACATTATTCTTAATTGTGGTTAAGGTCCTTGATCAATATATGATCACCAACATACCATACCTTTGAAGGGAAATGAAAAACCTTTCAAAAAAAATCTAAAGAGGATAAATCCTAAGCTACTGCCCCTCATAGAGAAAGAAGTAAAAAGGTTGTTGGTTGAAAAGATTATAATTTCGCTTAGGTTTCCTAATTGGGTAGCTAATCTAGTACCAGTAAGGAAGGAAAGCGGGGAAATTTGCCTTTATGTATATTTTTGAAATTTAAAGAATGTTTTAGTGAAAGGAAACTATCCTTTACTGAATATGGATCACATTCTATGGAAGGTAGTGGGTGCACAAATAATTTCTATGTTAGATGGGTTTTCAGGATACAATCAAAGCCTGGTAGAACCAAAGAATTAGGATAAGACCACATTCACTACACCTTGGGGAAATTTCATGTACTCTAATATGTCATTTGGACTCATGAACATGGGAGATACTTTTCAGCGCACCATGAACATCACCTTTACTGATGAAAGAGATAAATTTGAAATGATTTATCTGGATGATATTGCAGTCTTTTCAAAGTCAGATGCACTTCACTTGAAACACGTCGGGACAATTTTCAACAAATGTAGAAAGTTTGGAGTTTCTCTAAATCCAAAGAAATCCCATTTTTCCATGGAGAGGGAAATATATTGGGTCATATAGTGTTAAAAGACGTTATCAAAATATATCCCAGTAGAGTGACAACAATTCAACAAATTGAGCAGCCTAGGAACAAGAAAGAGGTCCAATATTTCTTAGGTAAAGTGAATTTTTTTCGTCGTTTCATTCCAAATTTTGCAGAAATTTTAAAGCTAATAATAGGGATGCTTAAGAAAGGAAATGTAATAAAATGGACTAAGCAGGAAAAAAATTCTTTCAACGACATCAAGAGAGCTCTAGGCCAAGAACCTGTACTCATCAGTGCAAATTTTTCATGATCTTTTCTTTTGCATCTGAACACACTATTTCTGGCGTATTACTTCAAAAGAATGAAGTAGATCAAGAACAACCTATCTCCTTTTAAGAAAATCATTGAGGGATGCTGAGCTAAAATAAAACATTTTAGACAAACAAGCATATGCTTTGATCAAAGCTCTTAAAAATTTCAAAGTTTTTATTTTACATTCTCATATCACTGCATATGCCCTAGATGTAGTAGTTAAAATTATTTTAGTACAACCTGGCAGTGATGGACGAGGAGGAGCATGGATTGTGTTGTCACTCACTGCTTTTTAGTCACTAGTTGCTTCAAATTCCCAATAGCAATGAATTTTGATGCCAAATTCTAAGTCACAAAAGCTACCAGAGCTAGATCGGTACCTCTCCATTGTGTAGTGCTTGGAAAGAGATTTCCAATGGTATATGGAAGTCCAAAAATGGACTCCTGGAGCAGAAGTTAAGGCATTTTGAAGTCTACCTTGAAAATCCCAGCAAACCAAGAAAATGACTAAGTGTCGAGGTAAATTGCAATCGGGACCCAGAAAAATACTTCTCGGGCACACGACTTTTCCACTCCACTTCCTACTTCACTGAACAGGTTACTCAGTCAGTTAAGGTAGAATTGATAGAAACTTGTCGAGTAGTAGTGAACCGCATAAATAGTAGAGAGAAGCATGATGATAGCAGGGATGTGGCACATTCCAAGACCAACACTAAAAAAGCAAGGGGACACCTTCTCCTTCCTTTCTTAATCTTCTTTCTCTATGCATTTATTTCTGTATTTTTCCAAGAAGGGATTTAATCCCTGTTGTAATCTTTAAGTAGGTGGTAGCGGAGCCTTACAGAGTTGGGAAAACTAGTCTAACTTGATAGTTGGGGGCTAGGGATCAAATATTTTGATTGTAACTCAAAGCTCTGCCATTCTTCTTATAAATAGGGGCATGAAATCTATAAAAAAAGTTCTGGAATTTCTCATCCAAGGGGTCTGAATTCTACGATTCCATGTTTGGTTCCAATTTTCTTATTCATGGCGGACTTGACTGATTTTGTGCCAAATGTTATGGACCACTATGTTGGACTCATATTGGATTAATGAAACTCTTTGGTGATTCCACGCATAATCATGGTGAAGCATGTTCTCTCTTGGTAAATCTCACTTCATTTTTGTTTTCCCCATTTCTGAAATAGTGTAATGAGGTTGTTGGTTTCTAGTTGATTTGTGGATTTATCTTAGCTACTAAATAGAGAACAGTACATGTGTTTATCTCATACATACTTCTGTTATTCAATAGCCCTACAGTACCTGTAGAAATACAAATTTACTTGTGTATTTGTTTTTTCTGCAGTGCTTGTGGTAGCTCAGATTTACTTTAGCTATTGGTAGAGAATGACACCCATGTCATGTTTAGCATGAAACCTTCTTTTTGCGCTCCTCTATTTCAATCACACCACCTCCTTCCTCTTCCATATTTATGCTGGAACATTGCTACTTAGGATTGTTGGAAATAATACTGAGAGGGGGGGTGAATCAGTATTATCAGATCAGATAAAACTTTTCAATTTCATACTCAGAAACATATACGCGACTTCAGTTAAGTGAACCCGCGTGTACACGCGACTGTGTCTAATGCAACTAGCGTATATCCAGAGATCTTATGATTCAGTTAATCTTATCTTCAGTAAATGCATCAGAACATTATTAAGCATATTAACAGTAAACAGGTGCAGTATAACAGAACAGATCATCACACAAAAGCCACACACATGAACACCATGATATAAGGTGGAAACCCAATGTGGGTGAAAACCACCTGCTGCAATTTGTCTCTTTCTTCTTTAATGAGAACTTCTTTTACAATGTACTGGTGCAGTCCTTTACCAGCACGCAGGCTACAACCTGCAGAGGGCTACAACCCTCTTAGCTCTTGTACTAGCCGATCCATTTACTAGTACGTAGGTGCCTACCTACAGAATGCTTCTTTACTCGTTTTCTAGCTGCTAGTGGAAGGGAGTTACAACCCCCTGGCTCTTGTACTGGTTGATATTTTTACCAGTACGTAGGTGCCGGCCTACGAGCTACCCGGGACCACGTTTCATACATTTTCATACTGGATCCATAAGACAATCATCATTGTAGTACAACCTGCATCATCAATCACTGAAACACCCAATTCTGAATCACTGTAACCCTATCAACAATAACCAGACAATCATAGCAACAACCAGATCCAGCTCCATATTCAAATATCATACTTCACATTGTATACGCTACTTGGATGAACCCAACCTACGTGTATACGCTCTTTTACCAAAACCAACTCGCGTACAGATCTATAAATTCAACCTTAAAACTCTGCAGCTATATCAGACATCAAAACATACCCCGATCATAATAATAAACATGCGTCAGTAGACCTAGTCTATCCAGAGTCAAACCATATGAAGATAATCATTCCAAGCCTTGAGATCTCGTTCCATCATTCATCATCCTCCACATGGGTGAAACCTTGGTTCAGATCACCAACCCATAACCAGCACTTGGATCACACACTTTCTCAGATCTTCATCACTCACACTTGCTTTCTTTGGCCTAGTGATCTTCTCCTTATATAGCCTTAGGCCTTGCTCAATACCAAGAGCCAAAACCATAGTAACACAATACCATCAACCTCGAAACTAGGGATCGACACGTCCGTCGAGACACCATGGTCCAAAACCATAGGCACAACTTCCAAGGACTAACTGCCACTGACCAAAGGTACGTTTTCACATGTACGCACTTTTACTGAAGCCAACCTGTGTGTACACGCTGATTCTCCTTGCTGAACCTGCGTATATCTCTTTCTTGTCCTGCTGTACTGAGATCTGTCCACTAGTTAAGTTGCCATCACCTGTACCAGTCTCTGAGCACCTGTACCAACCTCTGAGTGAGTTGCCATCAAGGACAACACTTGAATCATAATGCCAACAATCTCCCCCTTTGGACTTGATGGCAACCACCACACCAAGTCACTCTCCCCCTTTGACATCAAGGGCAAAGGGTGGACCAAGATATTCTCTTCTTTGGTATACCTTCTGCTGTCCATACTCCCCCTGAGTACATGCTGAAATCTCCAAATGTGCTCCCCCTTTGTGTATGCCAAAGTGTACCAATCTATCCATCCTGCTCTTGCTGAATTGTGCTGTTCATGCTCCCCTTGACTGTAGGCAAGATCTGCAAAAGATGTTCTTCAAGAAGAACAAAGACTTATACATTATAGAAGACCTTCCTATCACCAAAGACTCAATACATACATTCATCACCCAACCTAGTGGGGATATACCAATATTGACTCATCCACCTAACCATGTGGAGATACATTAAGAGTTTACTCATGACAATACATAAACATTTCATCATTCATCCCAGGCATAGTGGGGAAACCAACATAGGCCGTTACATGACCTTGACATCATAAAAGAGATATCACAAAGAGATACATGACATAGTGATGAAATATCTAGACCAAGACTTATGAAAGCCACCAACAGCATCATGATCTGTACCATAAGCATCAGCCTGCAATACCATTCCTAAACAGCAAGATGTATCATTTAGCTTCATAGACTTTATCAACAACTTCTAACCATAATGCCAACAATGAATTATTTGAAGAATCTGCTCCCCCTGAGTGTGAGCCAACCATGTCTGAACCATTTCCTGAGTCTGTTCTGCTCCCCCTGAGCCTGAGCCAACCATGACTGAACCTGGGTCTGTTCTGCTGCCCTTTCTCCATATACACGACTTTGCAGCCTGTAACTCGCGTATATACGCGGCTTTCCTTCATGAAACTTGCGTATGAGAATTAGAACACTGAAGTTTTACACCTTCAGCTCCCCCTGAGTTTGTTATGTCTGTGCTGTGCTGAGTACCCTGTGCTGTGCCATATTTTTCTGACTGAACTTCCTTTTTCTTCAAGCATGTTGATGATTTCTTCTTATCATGAGCTTTGTTCCTGCAATCTCTTGCTTTATGTCCAAACTTGTTACATGCATAGCATCTTACATGTTTCATATTCCTCCTGTAGCAATCAGCAGCTTTGTGGCCAAACATATTGCAAGAAAAACAATATCCATTAAAGTACCTCGAATGTGATGATCTTTCTGCATGATGGTCTTGAAACCTTCTTCTTCTACATATGGCTGCAACATGTCCAAGATTATGACATACATAACATTCAACATTATTCAGTGGAGGAAATAATCGTCTATCACGTCCATAGTTAGGAGTAAAGAATCTTCCTTGAGGAATTTCTTTCCTTGGTTGTTCCTTGTTGGGCATTTCAGATTTCTCATTAGAGTTTCTTGCCTCACCTTGTGAACTAGATTCACCTTCAACATATCCACGAAAACCAAGACCAGTCTTGATAGCAGGAGATCTTTGACTATTAAGAATATCATCCAAGACTTTAGTACTATCTTGAAATCGTAAAAGCTTATCCTTTTCTTCTATTTTACCTTTCAAGATATTTACCTCAACTTGATGTTGTTCTTCCTTTTCAAGACATTGCTTCTCCAAGGTCTCTTCAGCTTTCCTTCCTTCATCCAACTGATGCCTTAGTTTGAGGATCTCGTTTTCTTGCTCTTTATTCAGTGCTAGTAGCATTTCTCGAATTCTGGAGGCACATTCTAACTGATCTTCTAATCTGATGATTTCTTCCTTGAGGGCATTCTCCCTTTTGCTAGGTAGATCTTGTTGATCTATGATTTGATCTGATGCTTCATTTGCTTGTCCATCTTCAATCTGAGATGCTTCAGGATCTGAACACTTGCTTCCACTCAACGGCAGGTTGTCATTTTTCCTTTGAGCTGTCTTCTTCTTCTGACGTGCTTTCTTCCCCATTGTTCTACGAATCTCCTTCAAGCGATCAAGCTTCTCTGAAGGACCTGCTCTGATACCAATTGTTGGAAATAATACTGAGAGGGGGGTGAATCAGTATTATCAGATCAGATAAAACTTTTCAATTTCATACTCAGAAACATATACGCGACTTCAGTTAAGTGAACCCGCGTGTACACGCGACTGTGTCTAATGCAACTAGCGTATATCCAGAGATCTTATGATTCAGTTAATCTTATCTTCAGTAAATGCATCAGAACATTATTGAGCATATTAACAGTAAACAGGTGCAGTATAACAGAACAGATCATCACACAAAAGCCACACACATGAACACCATGATATAAGGTGGAAACCCAATGTGGGTGAAAACCACCTGCTGCAATTTGTCTCTTTCTTCTTTAATGAGAACTTCTTTTACAATGTACTGGTGCAGTCCTTTACCAGCACGCAGGCTACAACCTGCAGAGGGCTACAACCCTCTTAGCTCTTGTACTAGCCGATCCATTTACTAGTACGTAGGTGCCTACCTACAGAATGCTTCTTTACTCGTTTTCCAGCTGCTAGTGGAAGGGAGTTACAACCCCCTGGCTCTTGTACTGGCTGATATGTTTACCAGTACGTAGGTGCCGGCCTACGAGCTACCCGGGACCACGTTTCATACATTTTCATACTGGATCCATAAGACAATCATCATTGTAGTACAACCTGCATCATCAATCACTGAAACACCCAATTCTGAATCACTGTAACCCTATCAACAATAACCAGACAATCATAGCAACAACCAGATCCAGCTCCATATTCAAATATCATACTTCACATTGTATACGCTACTTGGATGAACCCAACCTGCGTGTATACGCTCTTTTACCAAAACCAACTCGCGTACAGATCTATAAATTCAACCTTAAAACTCTGCAGCTATATCAGACATCAAAACATACCCCGATCATAATAATAAACATGCGTCAGTAGATCTAGTCTATCCAGAGTCAAACCATATGAAGATAATCATTCCAAGCCTTGAGATCTCGTTCCATCATTCATCATCCTCCACATGGGTGAAACCTTGGTTCAGATCACCAACCCATAACCAGCACTTGGATCACACACTTTCTCAGATCTTCATCACTCACACTTGCTTTCTTTGGCCTAGTGATCTTCTCCTTATATAGCCTTAGGCCTTGCTCAATACCAAGAGCCAAAATCATAGTAACACAATACCATCAACCTCGAAACTAGGGATCGACACGTCCGTCGAGACACCATGGTCCAAAACCATAGGCACAACTTCCAAGGACTAACTGCCACTGACCAAAGGTACGTTTTCACATGTACGCGCTTTTACTGAAGCCAACCTGCGTGTACACGCTGATTCTCCTTGCTGAACCTGCGTATATCTCTTTCTTGTCCTGCTGTACTGAGATCTGTCCACTAGTTAAGTTGCCATCACCTGTACCAGTCTCTGAGCACCTGTACCAACCTCTGAGTGAGTTGCCATCAAGGACAACACTTGAATCATAATGCCAACAAGGATTATGTTTGTTACAGACCTGTGCATCTACTTCCCTCCTTCCTTTCCTCCTCTCCATAATTACTACAACTTCAGTTTTAAGTTGTCTCATTGTTGTGTGTCGGCCACCAGAAGAAGCCATTACTCTTTGATATTTCCCCGATATGCACCCACATTTGGATCCATGTATTGGCTTGAGTCTACCTAATGAAGGCCTATTGAACCAAGCCCCTTTTATTACCTTTTTTACGTGACAATTGGAGTGTTGCAACCCCATCACATATAACCTTACAAGCACTCCTCTATTTAAGATGTCCTAAGCATTGGTCTACAATTTTAACACACACACCGGATATTTATAATGAGCAAGAGACAAATATCTCTAATTCTGAAAATAAAATTTTAGGAACTGACCATTTATAGGTAGTTATAGCAATTCACCATCCACGTTTTCGAGCATGTAAGTGTTATTTCCCCTTCCTTTTGCAATCTGGAAGGGGTCGAACCATAGCAGATCAAACTTCCCATGTTTTCCTTTGTCTTCTCATCTTACATTCCACCTGAAAACTAAATCTCCATGTTGAAGATGTCTTTCCTTAGCCTTCTTGTCAAACAGAGATTTCATCATTTGTTGGTGGTTTAACAGTTTGGCCCCCACCTACTCTGTGTTTTCGTGAAGCTCCACCAGCTGATTTATTCTTCTAGTTAAGGCGTTAGGCTCTTCCTCAGCTTCTTGCGGAAACTTAGCTACTAGCATTGCTAATTGGATAGGGAAGACAACAACTTTCCATATACTAGCTCAAAAAGGGATTTCCCAGTGGATATTTTGGGTGTTACATTGTTAGCCCATAGAGAAAACTTTAGTTGAGAGTCCTAGTTCCTTTGATTTTCAGTGATGGTCTTCTATAGAACTCTCACCATAGTTTTATTAGAAGACTCAGCCAAGCCATTCCCTTGAGGGTAGTATGCAGTGGAGTGTCCAACAATGATGTTGAATTTGTGGTAGAAGTTAGTGAACTTGGTAGATTTAATGACCTGTGCATTATCAGTGATGATTTTAAAAGTACACCCAAAGCAGGATAGTATGTTCTCCTCCATGAATTTTATCACCACTGAATCAGTAGCATTCTTAGCTAGGATAACCTCTACCCACTTGGTGAAATAGTCAGTCATTGTTAAAATCCATTTGCATTGGCCGCTAGAAGGTGGGTTTATTTCTTCGATGAAGTCCAATCCCCACTATCTAAAGGGCTCCTCTACATGCATAGGAATCAGGGGGAGAGGAGAAAACTTCTGTCTTTCAGCAAACAACTGGAATGTTTGGCATGACCTGACCTCAGAATAAACATCTCCAAACAACGTGGGCCAGTAAAATCCTGCCTTGAGGATTTTGTGTGTTGTTGCGTTCCAACTATAGTGTCCTCCATAGACTCCCCCATGGAAATCCTCAATGACTTCATCAGTTTCTCCCTGAACCAAACACATTAGTAATACCCCCACCGAGTCCTTCAAGTAGAGTAGTCCATTGGATATAATGTATTTTTGTGCCTGCAGTCTCAAACTCTGGAAACAACGGCAAAATATTTTGTCTCTCCCAGAGACAACCTTGGATTGCTTACAAGACCAGTGCCTGGGCGCATCTAAATTCTATGTATCTCATATGATCCTCAAGAAATCGAAGGCATCATATGCATATTCTACACATAGTAATTACAAATATACACATAACAACATGGGTTGGTTCCTTCATCCAAGGATATAAGCCATGTATTTCTAGTATCCTTTCCAGATACAAATTTACAAGAATAAGGCATAAACAAGTGGAGGCCGAGTAATCAAGAACTTATAGTTTAATCATATTTTGCGAAATAATGAAAGAAGAGAAAGAGAATAATAACTCATCACATAGAGCTTGAAACATCAATAGTTCTATACTTATATAAGTTAAATATAGACAGGTGGATGTAAGAAGAGTGAATTCTATGATTTCAAGAAGTGCACATTTAAAGATAAATCTCAGACTTGCATACAAGAATATGTATTAAATAGTTAACACCAATGAATCGGTCAGAATATAAGACATATATATGGCACCTACAATTGCTTGAAATCAGAGAGGAAGTGCGAACATTTTGGAAGTTTAATAGAGAAAATTATACCCTAGTACTTGAACATGGGAATCACCACTGTTTCATTCATACTAAGAAAGATGTAGATCTAGAATCCATACAACTTCAGAAGCACATACAACCTTTTCCTAGAATTTAGAATCATCCTTCAATGATTCTTCCTCCCTTTTATAATGAGGGAGGGAAAGAAAATTAGTTATAGAAAATATCTTTCAAGATGAAGTTATAGCTGTCTGTATCGATGGGTGTCTGAGCGTGAATCCTCTAACTATTACAGAAGGGAGATTTCTTTCTTGAAAGAAAAAAAGAATAACAATACAGCTATAAAAACAACAAAATAGAAATAATCCATCGAAAATGAAATGATGGTTTCTAGAAATATCTTCATGCCACTCTTCTTTGTTAGCCTTTGGTCTTGGCGTGTTTATGCTAAGTCATGGTTAATCCTCTATTGGCCAGTTCCTGGTCACTGTCTTCCTTAACTCCCAACGCATCATGCCCTTTTTCCCTTTGTCTTGCACTATCAGTGCCTCGCTGAAGTGTGACAGCCAAATCACTCAATTGTGAGCCTTTAAACACTAAAAATAGATGAAACATGTAGGCGCTTTTAATTTTCCCCTTAGCCCCTCTGATTTCAGCCCCTTTTGTAATTTTCCACATATGACTGAGGGCCGGAATCAAGGGCTTAATCCTCTAAGCGCTAAGGCTCTCAACAAATGTGCGGGGACCTTATTCCTTTATTATCGCAATCACAACTATGGAGAGGGATACCCCTTTACCTTTTTCCTTAGTGCGGGCCGACAGTCTGGATGTGAGATCTTTATGGAATATAGCCTATGGAACATTGCATCTGAGGGGGCCTTTCTCTTATCACAATCACAGTCGAGAATTAGATTCAGTAGAATAGAAAGCTTTACATTACGGGATCATCGATCACCAAATGTGATGGGTGATGTCATGGCTGCCACGTGTCACCCTGTGAGTGGTGCCACGTGGCACCCAGAAATAGCCCCATTGGACCCCTGAAAATTCTAAAGACAAGTGACACATGTCCAACACCATGTCATCATTCATACTTGCCACATCATCATTGACATCAATTGCCATGTCAGCTCAGTGGACCAATCATAGGCCACCACGTGGCCCCCTGGAGGAGAGAGAAAGAGGCCTGTGGAGCCTAGTTTTTTTATGTTTTCCTTTGTATTCTATTTTCTTAGCCCCCCGGTGATGCACCGCTTTATCTCAATATCGGTAGTTTTCATGTGGAGGAGAGAGAAATGGGGCCTCCAACCTTGGCATTGTCAAGCATTTCCTTTGCTAACTTTTTTAGCCCTTCCCTGTAAATTTAACACTGCATCACAATATCGGCCCCCTACACAGTTTTTGGACTTAAAACCTCGTCGATCGCCGATGAATATTGAGCCCTGATCCACCGAATGTCGATATGTGATATCAGTGATTGATGGATCACTATTTCTACTTTCACTAGTGATCCTTACCTACTAGCAAGCCTACTTTGTGATTTCGATCAATCACAGACCTCTGATTGTGATTTGTCTTCTACACTTAGTCATTTTTCTCTATCAGCTAGGCTTTTGCAAGGTAATATTCAAAATGCTTTATCTTCTACTCCAGGAGTCTATTTTTGGATTTCCATATACCATTGGAAATATTTTTCTGAGAAATTTGCAATGGGGAGGGTTTGGTTAAGCTCTGATGCTTTTTGTGGCCTGAAAAATGGCTTTAACTTCACGGCTCTTGGGCAACCTTGACCAATTCAAACCCACAAAGTAGTGTGTGACAACATTGGCTCCTACTGGGGAAAGTGCCTTGTAGGCAAGGTTCTGAGAACCTACAGACCCGAATCCTTCACCATTGGGCATGGAGTCAATAATATATGAACTTTGTAATCAACAAAATCTCCATGGGACTTTCCTCCGGAATATAAAATGCAGAAAATAAAAATTCTAACCTAAAAAGTAAATGCTCAGCTAGTGAGCTTATTTATGTACAATCCTACTTATGCATAGTACTTAATTCAACTAAGTATGTTCAAATCATCAATATAGCCAGACCAACATAAGAGTACTGGACCACATGCCTTCATACCATTCAAAAAGAAAAATTAGAATAGGCATGCAACATGAAAAGTCTACAAATATGGAACCTGATACATGCTCATGAAATGACCTTTGGTGCTAACTAAAGAATATTCTTATGAACTTAGCCACAGGGCCATGGAATAGACAATGAATGTTTGCAGCAACCCCTTCTTCACATATAGTCTGATGACCAATATCCTCTTGGCCAGGGCAGCCATAAACACTACTTGGCTCTTTTGCTTCTTCATAGATAGGCCAGGAAAGG
Source organism: Pinus tabuliformis (assembly GCA_031772625.1). Lineage (NCBI taxonomy): Eukaryota > Viridiplantae > Streptophyta > Pinopsida > Pinales > Pinaceae > Pinus > Pinus tabuliformis. Next base: position 687,385,902 of record CM062804.1, on the reverse strand, counting down.
GAGGGTGACTTCTCTTCTTTGAGGACTTTGGGCTCAAAGAAATTTGAATCTAAAAGTCCCTTTCCCTTATCAGCTGGCATGGGAGGCTCCTTGGAATAAGTGCCTTCATTTTGGTCATTTCCCATGGTTATCTTTCTAGATAACTGAAGAGTAATTCTCTTGTGCAACAGAGCCATCATGAAATTAGAGAACTGCTTGTAGCAATCATCGATATCATTATTATTTAGCATTACATCAAGCTCATCCTCCTCTTCTTCATGCATTATAACTTCTTGTTCTTTTTCAGAGAAAGATGAATACTGTCATCGAAGGCTTCTGTTTTCTAACTCCAGTTTCATTAGTATATATAAGGATTTCTTTATTAAGCTAAATTTATCTTCCATCGTCTCTTCCATTTAGAACTGTATTATTGATAGCTTTATAGTATTCATTGATTATACCTATAGGATCATAATCATAGTGAGGTAATGTGTATAACCATGCATTTTGGAGCTCCTCAACTTCTTTATTTTCATTTCCTCTTTCTCTCAAACTTATCTTTCCAACTTTGATTGGGAAACTAGGCTAGATTTTGTTTTGAAGTTTACATAATTTCTAGGCCTGACTATTTAGGGTAGCTTGATTTGCTAATTCTCTAATAGAATTTTTTTCGTAAATTTATCTGGGTAAGGCATGGGAACCTACTTCACTACCATATATCCTAATTTAGGTGAACAACTAATCAATGAACCAATCACCTATTTGTTCCAATTCTTCTTTATGGTCTTGGTTGACCCTTGGAGGATTCTTCCCAAAAATGACCTAGTGTAAAGGGATCATGACATAGTTGAAAATATCATAAAAATGACACTTGAAATTTATTTCCCATAAAATTGAGTAATATGAATGGTTTTTCATTGATCAGAGGAATAATTACATTTGATGAGGGTGAAAGGAACAAAGGGAAATGTAATGTCCATAAGATAGGATGACATGTAAAACATATGTTCATAACCTAGAGGGGATTAAAATGATAATTTTAAGGCATCTGTCATATTTTGAGATATAATATCAGCCTAATTAAATATTTTTGACTCATGATGTATATTATGAATCAAAGACATCCCTTGAACTTTATAGTGTTCAAGGTCCTTCTCCCCATACAACCTAGACAACATTTTAATAATAAACCTAAAAGGCCTCTTAAAGATGATGACAGCATAATCCTTAATTGCTTTGAGTTTGTATCCCTCCTCGTATTCTCTTAATCAATCTTCAATGATTTTATTATAGTAATTACCACTTTCCTTTAGAACTGTATTATTGAAATTATCCAAGAACTAAGTATTAAAAACGATTTATGGGGAGTTAAGCTTATAAATTGCATTAAGGACCTTGGGTTTTCAGGATAATATCACATTCTTATTGCAATATAAAATAGAATGAGTAGGAATGTTCACATGCACTAAAATAGAGGATATCATGTCATAATATGGGTATATTTTGGCCCATATAGGATGTCATGATCTTCTCTTTATTTCTTTTAAACAAACAAAATAAGAAAAATGATGTTGTTGTAATCTTAACAACAAATGGTGACACATTGAGAGAAAAATTATCTTTGTCAGGATAAATTCAAATTCAAATAAAAATAAAGTTTTCAATTTTTTTTCCAAAATATGATTAATCTAAAAATGTTTGATATATAGGATGAAAAGTAAACAATCAAATATCAGTATTTATGACAAGGAATGAAAAATTTATGTAATAAGAGTTAATGGATGAGATTATTTAAACTTTAAAACTTAAAATCAAATCAGTCCTAAACTTTTTATACTAAGTTTAAGATTTTAATACTATCAAAGTATTTTGCTTTTCATTTTAATCATCTCTCTTACTCATGGCACAAACTGCCAATAGGCCGATATAGATATCATAGGAGAATTTACCTACTGCAAGCAAGCTTGTTCACTACTCCAACAGGTTTTCTTCTATTTCCCACATTTCATTTTAGAAATGATTTTCTAACTCTTTGATCATTAAATATCCCTATAATATTTTCCTTTTTTAAGCAATTTTTGGTATCAAAAGAGTGGGGTGATATAAGAGTTTTTTGTTTTTTAAGAAAACACTCTAATGTATTAATAAATCAAACTTTGTACTTTATTATTCATTACTAATATAATTCAGTTTATCTAAATGTGAAAGTAATGGAATTCTTATAACATAAAATAGTCAACCAGACATTTTCCTACTTTAAAGAGTTTATATTAAGAGCTAAAGTAATAAGAAGCATACATAGACCTTTCCTATTTTAAGAATATTTTATCCTTGGACTTCAAATTCATTTGAATAATAAATATTTAACTGATAAAAATATATTTCTCTAAACATGTAACCACTGCTATAATTATACAACAAGAATAAAATAAAATGAAATCTTTGTGCACAGTCGAAATCAAAGAAGAATGAAAATTTTAAGGACATCCACATCCTTTGGTAAATGAATTATTTACATATGCTCAAAATGATTTTCTTATGAAAAGTGTCTTTTCAAAATTTTCCCATTTATAGACAAATTTTCAACCTAACCTTATAATGTCTGCAAAATATAAGTTGAAGGACCGAGTTTTGAAGAGATTTGAAAAGCACCAATCCAAATATGTTGAAACTTAGAGTGTTATCACAAAAAAATGACCATCTAGCCATAATTTACTAGATGGATCGAAGTACACCATGTAGGGTCAATTTTACCATAATAAAATTGCTTTCAATGTGAGAAATTACTTAATAAAGCACATTTGTTAAGTCATTTATAATTAAACCCATGAAAAATAATTAAATAAATCACTAATTATTTAATTATCTTCTAGGAATAATTAATTAAACCATTGTATAATTAATATTCCTTGTCACATTTGACCCAGTTATGAGAAATAAATAGATAAATCATTACTTTTCTCTAGGAATAATTAATTAATCACTAATTAGTTATTATTCCTTGTCAAGTTTGAATAAATCCCTTAGGAATAATTAAATAAATCATTGTTTGTTTATTATTCCTTAACCATATTTATTGAGATGATAAATAAATCATTTATTTATTTATTATTTCTAAATAAAAGTTTAAATACTTTTTCCCTCCAAACCAAATATAATAAAGATACTCCAAACGGTTAATTCTAGAATGGGGTTAATAATACTTTATTATTGCTCATTATTCGAGGATAAGCTAATATTTTGTTATAAATAGAAGGGTTTTACATTCATTCTTCACTTTTGAGTATTTTCATTGTTGCACTCATTGTTGTAACTCTGATTATTATCACTGTCACACACTATTTTTCGTTTACATTTGAGTTCTCATTGAGCTCAAACATTTCATTTGTCGACTTTTACACATTATAGAGGAGAGAGACTATACAAAATCTGAAGACATTGAGGATAGCCAAGAACCCATCCCATAGAGGGGGACTGGTAAAATTATTTGTTCCCTTCACAGGTGTAGTTACTTCCACTTATTTCATTTTGTTGTTTAACTAGTTCTGTTGCATAGATCAGGGCTTTGACAGGTTTTGTTTTTATCATCTGCTGTAGATCCACATTGTTTAACAACCATTTTTATTGTTAGGGTTGTTTGTCATCCATATCCTAAAGTAGTTTATTTTCGTACACATTCAAGAAAAATTCTACATAACAAATTGGCGACTCCACTGTGTTTTTAATTCTATTTCAGAAACCTAGGTGACCTTCAGTTTTCAACTTAGGGTTTTTCTTTTTTAGTCTCTTAATGTTGTTTACTAGCATTCTAACACTAGACCATTCAAATTTCTAACTTCTGCAAGTTTTCTGGTTATTTCTGCAGGTCACAGGAACAAGCCGCGATAGAGACATCAAATTTTTCTGAGAGTTGCCGCTCAAGAACTAAGAAGTAGAAATCACACTTTTCTACCCCAAAAGTGTGATCTGGAGGTCCAGAGCACACTTTTTGTCCCAAAAAGTTTGATATCCCCCTAAACAGGTCAGTGCCCGTGATTTTAGGGTTTCTGGGATTTTTTATGATCTATTTCTATGTTTTGTCGAGAGTTATCTGTTGGGTTGGTTGACCACTGTCTTAGCTTTCTTCGGCCTTGATCTATTCTGTTTCGCTCGTCAAAGTGGAATTTAGCCCCTTAAGGCTTCTAGTACGCTTCCACCTTTATAGGAGGAGTTTAGCTGAGTATGAAGTCTGAGTTTTTGAAAAGCTTTCAGCCATATTTTCCAGATTTGTACCTTCCTTTTTCAAATATTCACAGATAATTTATTTCCATCCAAAGTTTAATCTTGAACCTTGTTTGGTCATTTGCCTTAGGGTACCACTGTTTTCCCTAGGTTTCACACTCATCTCCCTATTTTTTTGCAGTGATTTTCCTCCCTAGTTTTTTGTTGTTGCTGCACCACTTTCCAATAGCATAGTGTCATTTGATCCTAGTCACACTAATGCTTCAATCTCTTGGCCTTTTTTGTGTTTTTTCAATTGATTTCGCCACCAACCAACTCAGTGTTTGCAAACCCACATTGGGTGGGGTTCTAGAGAGTTGATATGTTGTTCATTTTATATTTTTAATTTTATTTTATTTTAGCAACCTTTTTCTTTTCTCAAACATGATCTGGGCTTAATTAATAAACACACTTCCACACACAAGCACACCTTAAGTTAAGGGCACTTGGTTTACACCGCCAAGCCAAGACTTAACTTAATTAATTTACCTCCCCAAACAAAGACAAAAACATCTTGTTTATCTCCTTTCACCTTTTTTGTTTCACTTGTGTCTTACAACCATTGCGCCACCAAGGCATTTGTTGCGGAGACTCTTAGCCCTTCATCCCCAGTTTCCACTTGCATGTATTACTTCTCCCTACAGGGTTCCCGTTAATTGTCCCTTAAGCCCCCATACCGACTCTTCTTCTTGTTCATCTAATTCCTCATTTGATTCTGAGCCTCCTTCACCGAATATCGTCATCATGTCAGGACCCACTGCAGGTGCAAGAACCAAACCTAGTGTGGGCTACGGTTCTACCCCAGTAGTCACATCTAGCGGAACCATTACATGAATCATTCTGGTAGCTTTAATGCTACCTTTCATGGTTGGGTTAAGCCTCCTTGATTTTAGCCAGTGGATTAATGACCCTATACACCACAATGCTAGTTGGCCATCTATGTTGACTAAGCTTCCCTCTAACATTCCCATGTTTGAGGGTAATTCTGGAGAGGACATAACCAATCACATCTGCTCCTTCCATATTCGGTGTTCATCCAATTCCATCACCAATGATTCCATTCATCTTCGGTTGTTCCAATGCACGCTCATTGGAGATGTTACGAAGTGGTATGTCGGCTAGTCTGCTACCTCTCATTCCACTTTCACAACGCTTTCTAAAGAGTTCCTATCATACTTTTAGTTACCTATCCGATATGACACCAGTATGGAGCTCTTGACCGCATTCCGTCAATCCTCTGCCACCCGTATTTCCAATCATGTTCAGGAATGGTGTACAAGGAGGAGAATGTGTCATGCTCCACCCTCCAAAGACCGTTTCCACCTCAATAGGTCTCTTAGGAATCTTTCAACACCTATTTCCAAAGATGTCACATCTCACTTTCCTTAGACATAGGAGGAGGCTCTCAAAACTGCTCTGAGATATCACTTGATTTATTCTCAATCCGGTTATGTCTATACCATTATACCAGATCTCCCCCATCGTGGTGGTGCCAATGCACCAGTCATCTCATGTCGTTGACGGTATTGTTATATCTATTTCACATCCTTCACCGTATACTCAGTAGAGTTATGGCTATTCACAGGGGGTCACCAGTTCTTCCAGCACTTATGCCCCTCCTTTAGCAACGTGTATTTAGCACAAATCACCTCTTATGCATTCACTCAATCACACCAGCATATGGTAGGGCTGGCTAGTGCTCAACCTATCTACCAAACCCTTTCCCCCTCACCATCTTACACCTATGCACTACCAAGAGCTCCAGCCCCTCAGGAATTAGTGTCACAACCTCCCATGCATCCTTAGCCCCAGGAACCACCACCTCGTCAAGGTCAGGTGTTTGCATAAAATAGTGCGACCAATCCCTAAACTTCAAAGAAAAATAATAAGGGGAAAGGTGACAAGGGTAACTAGGGTAACCAAGGTAATCGACCTAATGAACCCCAGGGGAACCAGCCTAACACCAACAACTAGCAACAAGGAGACTAGCCCAAGTAGAACATGGCTATTTGTACGAACAAGATGTGTGCATGTTGTGGTGTACATGGCCATATACTCATGAGTGTGCCCTCTTACCCCAGATGCACCAAATGTGGGAAACCCAAGAAACTTCTAGAGGTCAATCGCCCATGCAGCAACTGCCTGAGAATCCTGTGCCATCTCAATCAGTCATGCTCACAAATCCTTTCCCTCAGCAAGGATTTGTTTACTCTTAACCTCATAAAAGTCAAGCAGCCCACCCTCCCCGACCTTCTAGGTCCTGGTGACTACCAGATCCTCATGATGAATTTTGACGAGGTCAATACGTATAATATCAAATTGTAAACTCGGTCGCATCAATATGACAAGCCATCAACTTCATCTGCCATTGAGTCCAAAATCAAATCATCTATTGAGCCTCTTATGACACCAAATGGTCTTCTACAGATCCCTTAACCTAAATTTGATTTAATTCCAAAGATCCCTAAGGGACCATGATCCAGGAGGATTTTGTTCATTCAGTTGAACAAGTGTTCAAGTGTCGTCATCAGTGTTTAGTGTCATCATCACTTCAGTTCAACCTCGACAGTTCAACAGTATTGATTATGGTCTAGGTTATCCAAGTGATGTTTATGGTTTCCATGGTAATGGGTTTGTACCTGGCTTTCGACTTATGTTCATCGACAGTTCCGCCAGGATTGGTCAACGACATCTGTTTTGTCATTCGTCTTCACAGGTTTTGATGTCAAAAGTATCTTTGATTGTCTCTTTCATTCTGCAAAAAAGATTTTTTATACATGTTGAGGGTATTAAACAACATCCAGTAGGGACTATCTTCAAAGATTGTGATCATACTGTAGATGGATGAAACAGGTCACCGACTCGAAAAGTGCCATGGTCAACATCATTAGGGTCATCACTTACAGGTGATTGATCAAATGTATTGGTACATCATCAGGTCAAGGTGGAAAGAGAGGGAGTTTTACTCTCATCGACTAATTGTTTAGTCAAACTTTTGTGGTCCAAAAGCTTTCACGTGGAGATGAATGATCCAGGAGGATTCCATTGATTTAGTTGCATAGGTGTTCAAGTGTCATCATCAATGTTCAGTGTCGTCGTCACTTCAGTTTAGCCTCGACAATTCAACAATATTGATTATGGTTTAGGTTATCCAGGTGATGTTTATGGTTTCCATGGTAATGGGTTTGTACCTAGCTGTCGACTTATGTTCATCGATAGTTCCACCAGGATTGGTCTACGACATGTGTTTTGTCGTTCATCTTCACAATTTTTGATGTCGACATGAGTGTTGTCCATTGAAAAAGTTCAATGTGGTTCATCATCACGTATTCATCGCGATTGTAGATTGCGTCGATGATATGCGTTGGTATCGTCACATTATGATAATCTGTTGTATATTGGTTTTTAGAAGAAAACATAAAACCCTAAGCCTAAGACTCAACCTAACCCTAAACCTTGAATTAAATGCAACATTCAAAACAATGTATTTAAAATACATTAATCTTGTCCTAAGTTCGAAACATCTAAAACCTAACCCTAAACCTATCATACCTATCGGACTCCAATATATGTTACAACTATGTAATAAACCAACCTATTGCTAAGTCCAAAACCCTTGACATATAACCCTTGGCCTTGTAAATATATGTAAAAACACTATAAAAAAATACATAGTCCTAAGTACCGGGCTTAGAGACCACAGTGGAGTACATGTGAACACCTACAGGACAACTGTTAGGTCATGTAACCGTGTGGGGAAATTAATCAGAATCGTGTACATATGACTGGCTAGCAACTATGGTTAGCAGGTTAGCAGAGTTTGTTTGATCGTCGGGGTCTTCATAACTGCATAGCTTACCTCTAACCATGCAGGGTTTCAAACTACAACATCGCCATGTGAACGTGCTGGACAGTTAGCACAACCGTCGCCAGAACCTCCGGGGGAAACCGCAGAGGTGGCATCTAGTGGTTAGACTACCAATGCTCACATGAAACAGTTCAACCTCTGCCTGATTAACCTAACTGCCAGTGGTTATGTGGTTATCCTATGGTTATTTTGGGTTTTTTTTAATAGTTTGTCAACAAACTAATGTAAAGACCTTAGAAACTAGCCTATGTGTCACATTCCAACTAGACCGAGCCGAAACCTAACCAGATTTCAACCAAATTCACCCTGTATTCAGCAAAGGAGGTTTTGATGTATTTTTAGGCCTTTAAAAGGCGGATTTTCCTTCATGGATGGGAAGAGTGGTTTTTTGACTTTTTCTTGCAGATTCTGGAGGTCATAGACAGTTTTGTTTTCAGTGTTACGGGAGCATATAGAGTCAGAATTGGAATCCGTAAGAGGTGTTGGAAAGCTGGTTCAGAGGGCTATATGATGACAGTGATCATAAGTGCCTGTGTGCACATTCAAACTGATCAAATCTCTTGTAATCAAAGCCTTCTTCTCATTCCTAATAAAAACGGTCACCCATCTTGAAAGCAGACCTGAAGACGTAGTCCGTCAGGGACGAACTCAATCATCAATCTTGTTGTCTGGTATCACTGTGTTTTTACTATTTTCACTTATGTTATGCGTTGTTTCTATGTTTGATCAGCTATCATAAAGTGTTCTTCTCAAGTAGTTTACCTCAATTTCCATGCTTTCAGTTATCATTCAAAGAATTCTACATCAATTTTATTTTATGATCATTTCAAATCATATAATTTGGTATCAAATCAGGTTGCGTTTGTAGAATTTTCCATTGAATGTTAACCAGGTCAAAGTCGCAATGAGGTGAAGGAATCCTTGAGAAGATCGATCCAAATGTTGGAAAGTGACAAGTCGTTCATAAATCGACCATATAAGGACCTGATGCAGGTGAAAAAAACTGAAACTAAGATGAGTGAAGAACAGTTCCAGCAAGCATTCTTGACTATGTAGCATATTTTGGGAGAACTGTATGAAGACAAGAAGGTGAGAGATGCAGCTTCTTCCTCAAATCCATCGAAGAAGGACAAAGGAAAAGGGAAGATTGATAAACTGTTATGAAACCAGCTCACAAAAAGATAGAAAAGAGAGATCAACACCTTGGAATTCAACCTCTTCGAGGGGGAAACCTCCTTTACATTACACAAATGAACAATTCTTGGATGATGCAAATGAAAAGACCTCCTTTCTATATATAGGATTCTAAGGGGTCATAACATAATCAGAGCTGACATAACAATAATAATGTAAGGGAACAATAATAACAATAGGACACTACATGGGTACATCAATATAATAAGTGGGTTGTACTAATAACAATAAGGGATTACACTAGTAGTATAGGGGCCTAACATGCCCCTCTCCTTCAAAAAGCATTGTCCTCAATGCTTGAGTAGTTCTTGATGCTTCTGTATAAAATTTTTGTTCTCCCATGTGGAATCTTCAGCGGGTAAGTTCTTCCACTTGATGAGATACTCTGAAATTGATCGATTTCGTAGCTGTCAGGTTCTTGTTTCTGTGACTGCTCCAGGTTCTAATATGATTTTTCCTACCTCTTCAATTTCTGACAATATTGTTTGAATTGGTATCTTTTGCAACTTTTGAATAAGTGGTCATACTTCTTCGTCCTTCTTCCATTCATCCCTTGCTTCGTTTATCCAATCTGGTTGGATAATAGAAATAGCACAAAACAATGCTTCCACATCCTCATCCTTGAAAAGTCTTCCCATTCAGTAAGGTCGCCATTTTTTAAGTACATGTAGTATTGCCAACATTTCCTTCTCATAAATAGCTTGCTTGAGATGTAGTAGTAAAAATACCCAATCACTTACATCAAAACATTTTTCACTATGATGTTGATCTACCTGTTGTTTCGTTTGATTTTGCATCGAAGTGGCGTTATCCTTTAAAAGTTGGAGAACTTGTTGTTCATGCTCGATGTGATTTTTCTCTGCTTGAACCTTTTTCTTCTTGATATGTCATTCTATCTCTAGAGTTTGAGGAGTGTGCTGTGCTCTACAACAATTCCCCATTTCAAAATTTTTTTACTTTCAAAACTATAATATGAAATGGGTCCCTTTTAGATTAAATTGGTATCAACTTATCATTTCTCAAAAGGTCCGAAAAGAAATAAAAACATTATAAAACCTTTTGAGACAATATATAATCGGTCTTATAATAAAAAAGGAATAATTCTTTATTATTGCGATAAAGCGATCGCATATTGCAATAACAAAGGATGCATAACAAAAGGCCCATTGGTTTTCCCCGATGCGACAAGCACGAATAACTATCGGATATCGGGAAGGAAAGTGATTATAACAAAAGGCCCCTCTCTTTGCTCCAACGCCATATCGCTATCGGCGATCGGGGAATGTAACATGCATGAAATTAAAAGCCCTCTTCTAAAAACTCCCGACGCGAATTGGAGATATCGCTATTGGCGATCGGGGATTCAGAAAGGACACCAATATAACAACTTAAGCATTCCTCCAATCGCCGATTGTGATAAAGCTAGGCACAACTTTCAAAAAGGGTTGATAAGGCTGGGATATGTTATGTTTAATTAGTATTAAAGTCCTTTCTCTTCCCGATAGTGATTCACTTATGCCCAACCGCCAAAACATCAAATCCACACTTAAATGAATTATTCGGCCAATAAACGATATGATGAGCATTTAAATGAATGACAGGTTTAAACGACCAGTTAATGGAGCAGTAATGCCAAAATATCTTTTGAGATTGTATCCGCGGCCACCTTATGTTAATCCTCCATTATTCATTGATTAATATACCTCATTCATATTTGGTTTGCGCCACCTATTCTCCGCATTACGTTCATTTTATCTCCTGTGAAGAGCTCCTCCGAAGCAGAAAATTCAGGCCAAATGGGGAAGAAGTCTAAGAAGTTTGGAACAGCTTCAGCTTTCGCAGTAACAGGACAACACATTGTCGATCCGGGACCAAGTAAAAAGGGATTAATCTCGGACACCACATGTCTTGGTCTCGGTAAAACTACTTGGCAGAGCATCTATAATCTGGTTGAGGCCGAAGAGCCCCAGGTAACATCAGTACAAGCTACAACAGACCCGACCCGAAAGTCTGATGCAACCTTAAAGGATTTGGCCAATTCTTACCTACACCGGATAGTAGCTCGAGATCAAATTCTTCCATACACAGATGTGGTAAGATGGGCAATTGAGGAAATCCCAATTACAAATAGAACATTTTGCACTATCGACGGGAGAGTGTTCGGCTCGTTTCAACCCAATGATTTGAGACAAATGTACCATTTGCCCACACCTAAGATGAAGTATAACAAAGAATTTCTGGAGAAATTCAGAGATGAAAATGACATTGAATCAGCACCTATACGGGATTGGACACAAAACCCAGCGAAACACAAGCATGAGTCCTCGGGTAAGTACTCTGTCGATTCCTTGTGTTCTCCTTATTGTTATGCCAGAGTGATGATGTGTAGGATTTGGGGGTTGCATGATTCCTCAAACTTCCCTAAGGAGATGGTACCTTTAATGGAAGCAGTGTGCAATAGTGAAATAATGGATTGGGGGAATGTATTATCTGATAAGTTAGCAACAACTATTCTTGAATTCAGAAACAAATCTCGCGTTACTAAAAGGTTAATTCCTCCATTTTACTTTAGTGCCTACATCTTAGATACTCTCTGTTTTAACTCTGAATTTCCTGTGCTGGGGTGGAGATGGACTCCACAGGACCCCATGCCCATTCACATCTATCACCAAAAGTTGTGGAAAGCCCACTATAAACACCACCTATATCAAGTTTGTAATGGATTTATGTTACCCATCTACTATGCAATTTTTGACAAACCTGCTCCTAAGATTTCCTCACAAGCACAAATTGACTTGATAGCCTTAGGAAACTGGTTCGGAGAAGAAAAATTTACATATGTAAGAGTTTTTGGCAGTCATGCCAGGCCTCATGTCTTCCCCTTGTATATACCCGTCAAACTATTGGCTCGAGAGATAGCATATCAGCTTACGTCCGAAGGAGTTACACAGACTCTGAGGAATAAAAAGAACCAAGTTTGGCCTCCTTTTCCTCTAAGGTGTGGCGTTTGCGCTCTGCATGACTAAAAACATGCAGAGAAAGAAGAAGAAAAGATAAAAACCTTGAGTCTTTCCACTCTTCCTAACAGACGATTTGATCCAAACAAAGTCGTGTATAATGCACTAGAACAGGAAAAACTAACGAAATTTGAACGTAAAGAAGATGAGTTTGATGACCTATTCTCCTTGGCCGAGTCATTATTTCAGGTTCAAACGCTAGCTAGAACGAGATATAACAACGACGGGTTAGTCGAATTTAATAGACTTAGAGAGTAGAGGTTGCAAACTCTGCCTCTAGATTTGTTAGCCATGGCCCCAATGACACAGTCAAGCAAGCCTGAACAACAACTTAACAACGAACCTCCTGCTACATCAGAAATTTTTGAAGAAGTCCAAAGAAGAGAGCAGGAGGAACTCCAGAGGAAAGAATGAGAGGAAGTGCATAGGAAAGAACAAGAGAGGATATGTGAAGAGGAACAGAAAAGGTAGCAGGAGCAGAGAAGCACGGACGTGAATGTCAATGCCTAGATTGACCCAAAGTTTCTCCAAGAATGGCATCAATTCGATTCAATCATAAGCAATCTAGAAAGCTCAAAAGAAGCTGATACATCCAAAGTGGCTGATACACAGGATACAACATCAAAAGAGGTTCCAAGTGAAGGAACCAGTGGTCTACCCCCTACTACAGACATAGAAATAATTCCCAAAGATCCTTCAGATCAAATCATTTTGCAAGTGGAGGATATACCTCCATTGGATGTCTTTTACAGCCCAAAGCACAGGGCTGTAGTAAAGTGACAACAGAAAAGGAGAAGGATTGATCAACCTTCCCTGTTCCCTGAACAAACAGTGATAGCCAACGTGGTTTGGAAGGAGGAGTTTGATCCTTCTGATGACCTAACAAAATTGTCCCAATATGCTGGAGCCTATTCAGTGGCCACCATGGACAAGGAATCAGAAGTGAGTAATTTGTTAAAAGAAAAGGACCAGAAAATCGCTTCACTACAAGCATAGCTATCGGAGGCACAACAGAAAGCAAAACAATTAGAACAGAAATTGTCCACGCAGCAACAAATAAATAATCAATTGAATAAGCAGTTGCATGAAGAGAAACAAAGAATAGATTCGAGTGCAATTCAAAAGAAGAAAGAACTGTCGGAAGCATTAGAAAAATTGAAAGCAATAAATGAACAGATGGTAAAGACAAAAGATGTGCAAATTGCTCAATTATCAGGTCAAATAGAGAAGTTCAAGAATCTTCCGCAGCCTGCTGAGTTCAGAGCAGAAGCACTACAGATTAATAAGGCATTGGTAACACAAATAAGATTATTATATCAGAAAATTGCTCAAGTGGAACCCCAGTGTGACATAACAGCATCAATAATCGATAAATCAGTTGATGCTAGACAAGACTTAGAGCAGGCCGATGAGACCTTGACATATTTTCTTGATTGGCAGGACAGTGATGAGGGATAGGCAACAAATTTGCCAAAAATCTTAGAACCCATAAAGAAATCCTATTTATGGAATGGCAGTCCCAATTAATGAAGGCAAAGAGAGCAGTTTCTAGATGCAAATTAACCACAAGTAATTTGGTTGAATTAATTAATGATAATCTCTATTTATCTAATATGATCTCTCAATGTACACCAGGTAAATTACTATCGGCTAAAACATTGGAGCAATCATGTTATCAAGAGCTGGAAAAGAATGGGAGATTGATTGCAAGTATTAACAGTTTAACTTGGGACACCTATTGGTTGTTCCTAGTAAAACCATACAGCCAAAGAGCCGCCCTCAAGTGCCTAACAGATGCAATCGGGTGTATCATTCCCGATATACAAGATGCCACCTATGCTTCTCAACTCAATGCTCGTCTCAGTTGCCCTCAAGAATTGGAACCAATGCTAGCGATATGCCATCTCAAGTCGAAAGGCAACCAACCAGAGTGATGAATCATGCTGTCGACTACTAGATTACTATGGGGAAGATATTCAAGATCAAGTTGTACCAATTAAGTAGCATTTTAATTTTGTAGTTAGTTAGTTTAATCAAATATTTATAGACCCTTTCAATGCATTGGAAAGGGTCGTAAGTTTTTGTATATGACTTAAACCTGAAGTTGCACTACTGTACTTCAGGTATATTTTTTAATAAAGACTGGGCGAATTATTCCAATTTTGATAACGAAGGTTTTATGTGGATGTGCACTACTGCCTTTATTTAAAAGTATTTCTGAGTTAGAAGAACGAATTCGAATTGCGATTGATGTTGGGAATGATTTGCAGCTCATATGGTACTACTATCTATGTCTGAATTCGTTCTTTTTATGTGAATTGTTATTTGATCATTCTTGCTATTATTGAATATATGCATGTGTTTTAAACAACATTCTTTATACTTTCCACTATTGGATGTTTACAGCATGCTTTTTCTCTAATCATACATATATCAGTAATATAAAAAGATAAGTGTAACAATGTTTTATTAATTACTTTGTTCAACTATTTGAACAAAAAAATTATTATATGAATGAATGTCTATGCTTATTGAATAGAGTCATGTATATGCCTATTGATGAAAAGAGATCATCAAACATTTCACTTAAAAATAGAAGCTTCCCGGGATAAAATATTCATTTGTATTTTCACTTTTTAGATTAAGTCATCCATTCATTATCACTTATTAGAAAACCAATCACTCATCCATCCCTTTTTATTCATTACTAGGAAACTGGTCCCATTCTATCCAGTCGGAGCCACCATCCCAAATGGAAAAGGAGCTGTATTAAGGTCCGGACCGGGTGGTTATCCCCCGATGTTGATGCAACGATTTTCAGGGCATCAACATTTTTGGCACTAGAAGGAGGGCCTGAACTGTGAATGGTGAGCAAACCCAAATCTGTAGACCATTCTGAGAGTAAATCTCCCTCCACATCACCTCGTACTTCCCAATTGCATGATTGTTCTCCAGTATCCAAGCGAGAAGAAGAGGAATCATCTACCAGTGCTCAAACCCATAATACTCCAGAACGATTAAGTCCTGAGTCCCTTGAAGTTCAGTTACTCATCCATAAACTTCAAGGCTTCTCGATATCACCACAGAAATCTGAGGTATCTCAAAGTAGTGAGACTTCACAATTCAATATACCTCATCCTCTCACTAGACTTCGGAGCGGAAAGCTCAGTATCGAACCTACTAAGCTGCCCTTACCCAAAAGGAAAAGGGAAAAGAAGAACACTGAAGGATCTGACAGTGAAGCATTTTCATCCACATCCTCCATCTCATCTTCCCCAGTGTGAAGTCAACCATCCACTCCCTCATTACATATTGTTGTTCATAAGGGATTAGGAACTTCAACGTCCCAACCGGCTCAATCCTCAATATCAATTCCTTCTCAAACATCTGGAATTTCATCAGCAATCTCATCCACTACTGGTGTTTCAATGGCAAATCCATGGAATAGACCTGGTGCGGTCAATATGCCTGCACCATTACATGCATTGTTTGATGCTCCTGAAAAATGGTTACCCAAGTTTAACCCAGATGATGGAATACAAGCTGAAGAACATATTAATAACTTCATGTTATTAGTTAATTTGAAAGGAGTAACAGAGGAAGATGTTTTCGTTAGGCTTTTCCCTTATACTTTGCAAGGATCAGCGGGATCTTGGTATTTTTCCCTACCCTCTGGATCCATTACCAGTTGAAACATTTTCCAAGAACAGTTTCTTACTAAGTATGGTGATGATAGATCTTTAGCCACATTAATTAATGATCTCTCCAATATTAGGATATAGCATAGGGAACCGATTAAAGAATTCAATTCGCGATTCAATAAACTTTTGAATAAGATCCCAACGGCCTCCAAACTAAGTGAGCAAATCAGAAGCGAATGGTATATAACTGCCCTACTGTTATCGGGAAAGCTAGTGTCTATGCAGAGCTGCTAGTCCCACTAAGGCTGGTAGCTACCTTAGAAACAAACAAACTAAAAACTACTTTCATTTTCTTTTATGAGAAATAGATGAGAGAAGAATAAGGAGACCAACCTCTGTCTTGCGCTTGGTTCCTTGCTCGATTCCTCTCTCTCCTGATAGGTCTTTGCCACTCACTTCCTTGTCTACCCAGCTTCAAAGAGTACCTGTA
Source organism: Pinus tabuliformis (assembly GCA_031772625.1). Taxonomy (NCBI): domain Eukaryota; kingdom Viridiplantae; phylum Streptophyta; class Pinopsida; order Pinales; family Pinaceae; genus Pinus; species Pinus tabuliformis. Next base: position 687,369,453 of record CM062804.1, on the reverse strand, counting down.
GAATCAAAGAAGCATAACACTATCCAAGAACATAGATCTATTATCAGAACCAATATAGAACTAGATGTATGTCGACCACACAAATGCATAAATCATCAATCATACAAGAATGTGGAGGAAAACTTGAATAGTTTTATTGGTAATCAAGAAAGAGAAAAGAGGATTACAACCAATTTTTCTGACCCAGCATCATCCTCTCAGCAAGAATGCCCTTCTTCACCTCATGAAAAGCTTAGATCACCCAACACTATGATATTACACCCAGAAACCACCAACACTTCCTTACAAGATACAAAATTCCAGCCCCCGTATCTCTAGGATGAGGGATCCATATATAGATGTTTGCAAGGGGAATGAGTCAGCTTTTGAGATTTGATTAGTGTCCTCTCTCTGATAGTTCTTGATTCCACTTGGAGATTGATGATCTCTTGCTCATCCCTGGTCGAATGCAGAGAGGCAAGTGTCACAGGAGACGTTTCTGGAAGATTCCATGCTCCTCCACCTTGCGGATTGACCTTGTCATTTGTCCACTCTCGCCCATCGCACCCCATAGAAGGGATTTTCAACATGCATCGCACCTACTGTGTGTATTCAGGTGGGATGCAATGCACTTTGACTATGGAGTAGGTGAAATGGTCCAGTTTTGACCAGTTCTGAGTAGTTTTTCATGGAGAACTTCTGGGAGATGATGTAATCAGTTGACCTTGTTCTTTTAGGGGTTGGAACAACACCTTTAGGGACTTAGGATCCCTTAGTTTATGGACATTTATGATTGGGGTTGCAGTGCCCAAAAATGTCTATAAGAGTTGCCCCCTAAAGCATGAGGTCATTAATCTTTTGATGTCGGGTGAAATGCTTTATCATGAGGATCCGAAGTTTTTTCAAGATGGAAGGCAACCTGTAATAAGATACAATACAATACATTATCTTAATAATATTTTCATGATCTAGCTGAGGCGAGCATTCCCATGCTCAGCTTTATAAATTCATTTTCATGTACATAGGACAGACAATCGTCTGAGTGTAGACTGCTGACTCTGGTAGAGCCATCATCCCTTAGATTGGATGATTATCTGTGCAGCAATGATGTACATTTGATGTCTTTATTTTCCTGAATATATATTGCAGCCCGGATGGATGAAACTAGATCTGGGGTCTTCAATCTCATTCGATCTTCACTCAAAGTACAAGTCGATCCATGTGAGAGATGTTCTGGAGTCGAACATGGAAAGACATTGCCTGATTACTAGCCAATGATGTAAGCTGTTAACAGGCACGAGAGGAATCACCTATAATGATGATGACCCTCAAGGTACTGCAATACAATTCACATGGTGTGAATAAGGAACTTGGCTTCGAGCACCGCGAAAAATCTTTCGGTCGAAGGCCATTGATGTAAACCTGTCGCCGGAAGTGAGAAACTTGCCATTGAGGCATGCAAGCTTCAAAGTACTGAAAGGGTTATTCCTAAATCGACTTCTTGGATAATGAGCTGATGTCGAAAAGAAGCGATCCGTCATAGGAGGGCCTTAGTGAATCCCACATCAATGACACGGAATGGGGCAAATGATCTTAATGGAGGTGAAAACGATCTGGTGATATAAGGTTCAGGGTGGCGGTCATGAAAGAATGGAGCGTAAATGTATTGCAGTGGGTGAGACACAGGTGAATTCTCTGAGCGAATTCTCTTGAACATATCAGCGACACTGATATGATGGATTGGTAGCATTAACCCCAAATTTGGATGGTGTGATGGAACCATGGTGATGTGACCAGTGAATGGAACAACCCAACCCGACTCAGATGTGGAGTGAAAGTGTCATGTTCAAGAGCGACTTGCTACCAACAAAGTTTCTTCAAGTTTTCTTCCCAATTTTTCCCCAGTCATTGCTGACCAGTACCTCTTTATTTTTGTCAAGCTTGAGGAGGATAACATATGCTTGTTCTATAATTTTCCCTTCGAGCAAACCCATCGCTATGTTTTAACGAGCCTAGTGATAATGAAACTCGTTCTTGTCTGTTATGGACAAGTTTGTCGCTATTAGGTTTTAACGAGTTTAACGACAAAGATAACTCGGTCCTTTTCAATCTTTTAGAGTCTGAAAAGGGACGTAAAGGAAACTCCAAAAATCCCTTTTCTTTATCTAATCCCTTAAGTCTAAAAAAGTATAAAATAATACAAAAGGGATGAATTTTCAGTAATTTTAACGAGTCGAACAAAACAAGCACTCGATCTATTTGTGTAATAATCCCTCAAGTCCAAAAAGATTAAAATCTAAAGGAGGGATAACACTTCTGGTCACTTTAACGAGCTGTAGAGGCCAATGGCTCGGCAATCTTTTCATGTTTTACGAGTCAGTTGAAAAGAGCTTAAAGGAGACTCGGTTTTGAGGAACGAGTGATAGATTCGGGTAGCAGCTGATTCTAGGTAAGGTTTGGAATTTTCCAATCACGACAGTGTCACAAGGATGGCTAACAAGATCACTCTTCGTAGTTGTTCCTCAAAAGGGGTAAATAATCAAGTGGAGGTGAATGATCTGCCAATACAGAGTGGAGGTGATGATGAGAACACGACCAAGGCTTCAAAGGTTGAAGTAATACATTCACGATGGTTATTTACTGGAAATCGGTTCATTTTTTAATGAGCTTAAACGCTAGGGGAAACACTTGCTCATTGCTTATGTTTATTATTTAACGAGCTTGAATTATGCATTAAAACTGCTCGATCCAGTCGTATAATAAGGATGTCTCATCTAAGATGCCACTTTTAAGAAGCTTTCACCTTACAAAGCTTTGCTCTGCATCCTTTCTTTATGCAAGTTAGGAAACGACCAATCCTATGAGTTTAAAGGGTTAGAGGACCTATAAATTTAAAAAATAAATGGTCTCTCTTCACTTGCATGCCAAAAGGTTTGCATGCCCCCAGGTATAGCAAAAAATTTCCAGGTTACCAAAGATTGTCCCATCTGTGTCACAGACAAAACACTTCCTCGACGATGTCTATCGAAATAGAAAAAGGTGAGAGGCGCAGACGCCTCCACTCACATAACTTTGACGAGGGAATCTTATTCTAGCCTAATCCCATTTTCCTAAATAGACAGGTGTGTCAGACTAGTCATATATCCTCCACAGAAACCTACCCTATACCCAATGTTTTCTTGTCGAAAGAGGCCAGGGTGCATGCCCCAGGGTTTCAGTCATGTCCTCTGAATCACTCGCGCTCATCAGTAGGACGGACTAGGGATTGATGAGACATTCCTTGCGTGAAAAGACCATTCAGGGTTGGTATATGACTATTTGCTATGTGTGAACCAGGAAATGAAATCTGGTCTATGAGCTTGACCACTCTTCCTTCATGTGGAAAACACATTACTCTAAAGAGTGAGGAGACGACGGCTCCCATGCAATAAATATAGTCTCTTCCAAGGAGTAGATTATAATCTAGGGGTCCTTGGACTACCATTACGTTCATGTGAACGTTTTTCCTTCTCAACATTATTGGCACATCGAGAAGGATCCCTAACGGTCGACTGCTTCCTTTGTCAAAGCCTATTAGATTTCTCATCTCAGGCAAAAGCGATGGCGAACCAAGTGCTTTCCAAGCAGTTGAGGAAAGGATACTCACAGAAGCCCCTTCATCTATGATGGTACCGGCCAAGATCATTCTATATATTTGAGCAATGATTTGAAATGGTACACTAGCCGGTAAACGGGGTCTACCTAGTAGATTCCAGTCAAAAGAAACAACCAGGTTGCTTGGAGGTGGGACCAAATAGACGGCCGGATACGACTCTGACGAACTTCCTTCCTGCGGTAAAGGAACAGGTAGACTGCCCCCATGTTCATCGGAGTCTGTGCTTACGAAGAGAATTTGAACAGTGTCCTTCTTGTTCTCTTTGGTGACTGTATCATCTAAAGTTTGATCCTCTGAAGGCACAACCGGGTCAACTTTTTCCTCGACCTTTTGACTTTCGTCTGGTGTGGATTCAGATTGTTTATATTCATTGATAGAAGCTTCGGCCGACCACAAGGGTGTGTCAACCGGATTTTCAACTAGTGACGGACTCAGCAAGAGTTTCTTATATCCAGGAGGAAGTCGTAACGGTGAAACCGGACAGTCATCCAAAACTCTTTTATCTTCATCTAAGAAGGGACAACGGTGGACGGCGTGATCGCCTTCACACAATTTACAAGGAAATTTATATTTTCCTTTTTGTCCAGGGGCTTCACTTTCACTAGTTGATGGTGTATGCTCAACGTGATCGTTAGAGGTTGATGACACCGGATTGTGAAAACGAGGAGACCAGTCCCTTAAGATCCCAAGGATGCAAGGACAATCTCGATGATAGTGGTATCCTTTGCAAATGACACATGGCGATTTAGTCCTGGTCGATGTAATGTATGGATTTTCGCTAGACGATGCTTGATTGCCCCTTTTCGCCTTTGGCTCCTTCTTCTTCTTCTCTTTCTTCTTCTTCTCCTTCTTCTTCTCAGTTACTTGATTTTGGGCTTTACCAGCTTCATCAAGCAAAGAGGAAGGAGGAGAGGAAGAATTGGATGAAGTAGAGGGTTGGGGGGTAACTCTGGTATCGTTTAGTTGTTGACTTGATTGTTCAGGAATTGCGGTGTTTTGAACGAAAAAAGTTGAGAAGAGCCATACGAGCAAGTCGATTGTCAATCCTTGGAGAGACAATGTGGCCATATTGGGTGCACCAACATCTCCCCAAGAGGAGAAGGGACTAGGATTTCCTCCAAGGAGAACTCCTTGGTTGGTGGCTCCATTTTCCTCAACCTAAGACCAACATAGTAAAGGTGATGTTTATTTCATTTAAAATAAATTTTAGACGCTTTGACACAACTTGTTTTTTCAATTTTTAAGAGTCAAGAAAAAAAAAAAGGATGACTCTAGTCGCCTTCGATTTTTAATGAGCCTGAAGTGACAAGTGCTCAGATGGACCTTTTCTATTAACGAGTCTGAAAACGAATGAAAATGACTGCTCTGGAAATCTAGACAAAGGGATTACCAAACCAATCACAAAACTGCAGAATACTTTTTACGGTACGGCAGTCAATCTTCCTGAATGTTGTGTTCCGTGCGTTGCGATCAATAGGGCGGCATACATGGATTCCTATGGATAAAGGATAAATCCTATTGTCGTCTCCCAAAATATACTCGACGGTACGTGGGAGCACAAGTCCGTACTGGCACTTAAGTGGAGGAATCACCCAACCAATAGTGAAAACAATAGTTACTAGGCTTTACGACACCAAAATACATCTCTAGCCTAGACTTCCAGATGTTGTGTGTTAGGTTCCAAAGCGTTTTTAGATCCATTAAATTTATTTTATAGTTGATCTTGCTTAAGAAATTTTCCTTCCAGGTTCACCGCGTGATGTAGATGTACAATTCCTGGAATGCAATCTAAGATAATAAACAGTCATTTAATCTTCTTTTTGCAATGAAAATCCTAGCTACTAAGGAAAGAAATATGGCATTCTTTCAACAACGAGCAGAGAGCACACACTATATGCAATGTCCTAAATCAAACCAAAAAATAGTCTAAATGCAAATGCACATGCATGTATTTGTTTTCATCCTTCTTAATGTGTGAATGATAAAAAGAAAGCTAAGCGCAAACCTGAATTATTTTTCAAAGCGACAATTACTAACAAGTTTCTTTTCAAAACAAAATGAGGACAATGACGACAATTTGTTATTTGGAATTTAAAACTTGCTTTCGACACTTGAAAAGCTACTAATTCAAATCAAATATAAGAGTAATAGTGTAATCGACTATCAAGAACAATTAGATTCTCTTTTATGACCGAAAACGACACTTGCAACACTTTCAAATCAAGAAACGATAGTTCAATTACGCTACTTATTTGTAAAGGAGAACTGAAAGTGACTCAAAAATACATAAAAATATTTACAGTTCTTTGCACAATGGAGGCGGAATAACAACAAGGAAGGGGGTTTCAACAGAGGTGTACTGACTACAGGCAGCAAAACTCCTGAATAGAGCTGAAAAGTGTGAACACAGAAACCAAAATTTAGGAACAAGGCCTTGTCTGATCAGCGCACCTGTAACACAGTGAAACTGAAATGAAACTCACCTACTACACTCAGGAAGTGCAATGCATTTGGATTTCACAGAACAGACAGTGTGCTGGACCAGGGAAGAGACTTTGACTGGGTAAACAAATGTAGATAAACAAACAATCTATTCGCTCCCTAGCGGAGTCACCATTTTGTTATCGGGAAAACTAGTGTCTATGCAGATAAACAAATGTAGATAAACAAACAATCTATTCGCTCCCTAGCGGAGTCACCATTTTGTTATCGGGAAAACTAGTGTCTATGCAGAGCTACTAGTCCCACTAAGGCTGGTAGCTACCTTAGAAACAGAGAAACTAAAAGCTACTTTCGTTTTACTTTATAAGAAATAGATTAGAGAAGAATAAGGAGACTGTTGGCATTATGATACATATGTTGTACTTGATGGCAACCCACTCATCTCAGATAATAAATTATAATGTAGAGAAAAGTTCATGCACTTATATGCAGAGAAAAGTTTATTTCATGTAGAGAAACGTTCACGCACTTTTATGCAGAGAAAAGTTTATTTCATGTAGAGAAAAGTTCATGCACTTTTATGCAGAGAAAAGTTTATTTCATGTAGAGAAAAGTTCACGCACTTTTATGCAGAGAAAAGTTTATTTCATGTAGAGAAAAAGTTCACGCACTTTCATGCAAGGAAAAGCGCGTATATGTTGGAGAACTTACCTTTGGTCCATGGTAGTTAGTCCTTGGTATTTGAACCTATGGTTTTGGACCATGGTACCTCGTCAGAAGTGTTGATCCCAAGTATTGGGTTCGTGGTACTGGTTTATTATGGTTTTGGTTCATGGTATTGCATGTAGAGAAAAAGTTCACGCACTTTCATGCAAGGAAAAGCGCATATATGTTGGAGAACTTACCTTTGGTCCATGGTAGTTAGTCCTTGGCATTTGAAGCTATGGTTTTGGACCATGGTATCTTGTTAGAAGTGTTGATCCCAAGTATTGGGTTCGTGGTATTGGTTTATTATGCTTTTGGTCCGTGGTATTGCATCCAAAAGTGTTGATCTCACGCACTTTCATGGTTGGTTCATGGTATTAGTCCAACAATTTTTTGATCCTATGGTTTTGGACCGTGGTATTGTGGAAGGCCTAAGACTATAAAAGAGGAAGGATATCATTTGGCAAAGTATCATCGAATGAATTGAATATCTAAGAAGTGCTAGATCTGAAATATTTGTGATTGGGTTATGGTGCAGATCTGGATCTGAATGAAGGAGGAACCTTAGCGCATAAAGAAGGATAAGTTTTATTGATGGGTCATAATCTTTATGCTTGAATAATAGTATCTTTGTATGATTTTGATCTGTTATATGAGGCGCATCCTTGGTCTATAAATCTGACAATCTGGGTAAATTAGTGTCTGAATATTTGAAAGAAGGAATTATCCTTTATAGATCTGCATGCAGGTTTCAGGTTGTTGAAGTAGCGTATATCTTTAAATTATGATCTAGCTGCCTCTGTCTATTGCTGCAGTATTCTGGGTTCAGAATTTGGTGTGTGGTTACTGTTACTGTGTTCTGGGTAGAGCTGTCAGAGAAGTGTTTACTTGATTCAGTGCTAATTGGGAAAAGGAGATTGTTTGATGCAGATATACTTGATGATTGATTGATGTTCATGGATCCAGTTTGAAAATTTATGAAAAGTGGTCCTTGAAAGAAAAGAAGTAGGGGGTTGTAACTCCCTTCCAGGAGAGAGAGTTGTAGCTCTCTGCAGGTTGCAGCCTGCGTATTGGTAAAGGACTGCACCAGTACAAAATCATTGTAAAAGGAATTTCTAATTGAAAGAAGATAGAGACATATTGCAGCAGGTGGTTTTCACCCACAGTGAGTTTCCACCTTATATCTAGTGCCCTTTGGTGTGACTATCTGTTTTTCTTGTTCATGCTCATTATTTTATGGTACTGACATACAATAATTCAAAGTATGAAAATATTGAAACAGAATTAGATAATACTGATTCACCCCCCCTCTCAGTATTATTTCCAACAATTGGTATCAGAGCAGGTCCTTTTGAAGAAGCTTGATCGCTTGAAGGAAGATCTAACATCATGAGCAACTACAAGAGGGAAGCATCAATCAGGCCACCAATTTTTTATGGAACAAACTTCGTATATTGGAAGGTAAGAGTTACTGCCTATCTTCAATCTTTGGGTACAGAAGTATGGGACATTATAGAAACAGGGTATACTTTTCCATCAGCTACTCCTACAGATTCAACTGAGAAGAAGAAATATGAAACAAATGCAAAGGCGGTTAATACTCTTCTAGGATGTCTATCTCAATCTGAATTCGTGAAGGTTATGAAATATAAATCCGCAAAAGAAATATGGGACAACATCGTTTTGAGCTACGAAGGAGATGAATAGGTAAAACGTGCAAAACTTCAAACCCTCAGGATTCAGTATGAGAATCTCAGAATGTATAATGATGAAAGTGTGGCTAACTATTTCCTTCGGGTAGATGATATTGTTAATTGTATGAAAAACTTGGGTGAAGAAATAATAGAGGCTATTGTGGTTGAAAAAGTCCTAATATCATTGTCCCCCAAGTTTGAATCTAAAGTGTCTGCAATAGAAGAAAAGGAAAATCTACGAACTCTTACTATGTCTCAACTACACGGAATTCTAACTGCTTATGAAATGAGAAAAGGAGGTCCATCAGACAGGAGAGAAGCTGTTTTTAAGGCTTTAGGCAAAGGAGACTACTATGAATCAAGTCACGTGCCAGAAGAAGAAGAAGAAGAAGAATCAAATTTTGTCAGAAATCTTCAACGGGGTACTGGAAGGTTCAGAGGTAAGCTACCTTTTAAATGTTTTGCTTGTGGAAGAGTAGGTCATTATGCTGCCAAATGTCCTCATAAGGATAAGATTGAAAAAGGAAAGGAACCTGCCAGATGGAACAAGAAACAGAATGCAAATAAGAAAAGCTACTACACTCATGAAGATAGTGATGGTCTATCAAATAGTGATGAAGATGAACGAGGTAATGACTATAAACTTTTAATGGCATTTGAAGATGATGATTACATGGATGCTATAGATGTGGATAGTTTTTATGAAGAGATTTCTAGACTTAAGACATGTATAGAAGAAAAGAATATGATCATTGATACTCTACAATTTCAAATTGATGAAAAAGAAAAATATCTTGAAAAGTTAGAAGGTGAAATTGTTGGCCTTAGAAAATAAATTGAGAAAACAAAGGCTATTAATCTTAAGTTTGTCAAAGGATTTGAAACTCTGGATGAGATCATCAATGTACAGCGTTCTCCGTTAAACAAGACAGGTTTGGGGTATAATGGAGAAACATCTAAAGCATCCACCTCAAATAGTTATCTTGATGTAGCAAGAAGGAATGAGCAAAAGCACAATGGAGATCACTAGGTAAAGCAGGGACGAATTACATCAAGAACTAACAAAGACTACCAGGTAAAACAGGGGCAATCTGTCTTAAGGGTGAACAAAAGCTACAACCAGCCACAGGTAAAATCTTCTCAATTTGCTTCAAGAATGGATGAAAATAAGAATTACAATCATTTGGGTGGTAGATTTGATAACCGAAAAAGTTTCTTCAATGGCCAATGTTTCTCTTGCCATAACTTTGGTCACAAAACAGTTCAATGTGCTGCATATAAAACAATCATGACTAGAGAAGCTCAAAAACGAAGAAGTATGACTAGGATTACAAAAAGGACCTATAACAACTTTTCGGCTCTTGAAAATGAAATTGAATGTTCTATTTGTAATAACTTCGGTCATGAAGATTTTGAATGCAGGAGCAGATTTCAGCAGACAAAGGAACAAGCCTCAAGCACCAGAACATGGAGAATAAAGGAACCACAATCAGAAAGATGTGGGATAGCCTTTTATGCAGAGGGACAGGAAAATCTATGGTACATCGACAATGGATGTTCAAAGCATATGACAGGTGATAAAGAAAAGCTTGAATCATATTCTTCTTTAGAAAAGGGAAAGAAAGTTTCTTTTGGAAATGATACTCCAGCAGCTATAAAAGGAAAAGGCACAGCTCAGTTAAAAGAAAAGGTCAAAGCTGGAAATGTTTTGTATGTTGATGGCTTGAAGCATAACCTTCTGAGTGTTAGTCAGATGTGCGATCAAGGAACCGAGGTAATATTTCGATCAAATGGATGTAGTGTTCGTGATCTTGATACAGGGAAAACAATGATCAAAGGTAGAAGAACTCCAAATAATCTATACATATTTGAAGAAGGACAACAACAATGCTATTTGAGCAAGGATGATGAACATTGGTTATGGCACCGGAGGCTGGGGCATCTAAGCTTTTCACAAATAAGGAAGGCATGCAAATATCAGGCAGTTCGTGGTCTTCCAGATATCAAAATTCCAGACAACACTATATGCAAATCATGTCAATTTGGTAAGCAAACAAGAACCAACTTCCCGGAGAAGGAAGGATCAGCCAGCAGGCCTCTTGAACTAGTCCATACAGATGTATGTGGTCCTTTCAGGACGAGGTCACCTCGAGGAGAAGAATACTTGATATTATTCATTGACGATTTCTCCAGGTTTGTTTGGTTAGGACTTTTGAAGCACAAAGACGAAGCATTCGAAAAATTCAAATCCTTCAAAGCCTTGGTTGAAAATGAATCAGGTTACAAAATTAAGTGCCTCAGGTCCGACAGAGGTGGGGAGTTTACCTCAAATGAATTTTTCGATTTCTGTGAAGAACATGGGATAATAAGGGAATTCTCTACAGCTAAAACTCCTCAGAAAAATGGAGTGGTGGAAAGGATGAACAGAACAGTCCAACAAATGGCCAGTGCTATGCTTGATGAGTCCAGAACTCCCGCAACTTTCTGGGGTGAAGCTGCATATGCTGCGGTTGTTATTCTCAATAAAACAAATGTCCGAGTGAACAACACTCAAACTCCTCATGAACTCTGGTATGGTGAGACACCTTCGGTAAAACACTTCAAAATCTTCGGGAGCAAATGCTATATTAAGAATACTGATGAGCAACTTGGCAAACTTGAACCTAGAGCAGATGAAGGCATTCTTCTTGGTTATTCTCCACACAGCAAAGCATATAAGTGCTACAATAAAAGACTTGGAAGAATTGTTGACAACATTGATGTAGTGGTTGATGAAAAAGGATACATTCCTAGGCAAGTAAATCATGAAAATATCGAAGAAGATGAAGACTACCCTCAAGGACAGAATGATGAAGAAGAAGAACCTCAAGAAGCACCAGAGGAACAGATAAGGGTAGAAGAGAAGACTCCATCTAGGTACGTTCAGAAGAATCATCCAGAATCTCAGATTTTGGGGCAAAAAGAAGCAGGTGTACAAATAAGAAGAACAATTGCAGAAGCTTCAAACTATTTGGCATTACTCTCATCCACTGAACCACAAAATGTAAAAGAGGCATGCAAAGATGAATGTTGGGTCAAAGCAATGGATGAAGAACTTGAGCAGATCGAAAAGAACAACACTTGGGAGTTGGTTCCTAGACCAAAGGATAAGAATGTTATAGGGACAAAATGGGTCTTCAAAAATAAGTTGAATGAAAATGGGGAAGTAATTAGAAACAAGGCCAGACTTGTTTGTAAAGGGTATGCGCAGTAAGAAGGAATAGATTTTGAAGAAAATTTTGCTCCTGTTGCAAGACTTGAGGCCATCCGAATGTTCCTTGCTCTCTCAAGCTTTCAAAAGTTCAAAGTATTTCAAATGGACGTGAAATCAGCCTTTATGAATGGAGACTTAGAAGAAGAAGTATACATTGAGCAGCCAGATGGTTTCATTCTTGGAAATGATCCAAATCTTGTATGCAGATTGAAAAAGGCTCTCTATGGTCTTAAACAAGCTCCAAGGGCTTGGTACTATCGTTTGGACAAATATCTTCATCAACAAGGTTTTTCAAAAGGATCAGCAGATAGCAATCTTTATATAAAAATTGAAAATGACAAATTGCTAATACTTGTTGTGTATGTAGATGACATTATCTTTGGCAGCAATGAAGAATCTATGAGTCAAAGCTTTGCCTTGGTGATGCAGAAAGAATTCGAAATGTCCTTGCTTGGAGAATTGACATATTTTCTTGGTTTGAAAATCCAACAAAATGGAGGGATCTTCTTGTCTCAAACCAAGTATCTCAAGCAGATTTTGAAGAAATATGGTACGGAAGAAGCAAAACCAGTATGTACACCCATGGTCACAGGATGTAACCTCAGTGCAAATGATGAATCAGCAGCAGTGCATCAACCAACTTACAGATCTATGATTGGAAGTCTACTTTATTTGACAGGTACCCGACCAGACATCATGCATGCAGTGGGAATAGTTGGAAGATTTCAGGCAAGTCCAAAGGAAACTCATCTTCAGGCAGTGAAGAGAACCTTCAAATATCTTCAAGGGACTCAAAAATATGGCTTATGGTATCCTAGAGATACAGATCTCACACTTCATGCTTATACAGATGCAGATTGGGCCGGAAGCGTGGATGACAGGAAGAGCACAAGTGGTGGTGCATTCTTTATGGGTTCCATATTAGTATCTTGGTTCAGCAAGAAACAGAGTTCGATTGCCTTGTCTACAGCTGAAGCAGAATATGTTGCTGCTGCATCTTGCTGCACTCAACTCCTTTGGATGATGCAGACCTTTTAGGATTTTCAAATCACTTGTACACCACCCATCTCCATCTTATGTGATAATACAAGTACAATCATCATTTCAAAGAACCCAGTCATGCATTCAAAAACCAAGCACATACCAATCAAGTATCACTTTCTCCGGGAACAAGTGCTTGAACAAAAGGTCAAGTTGGAGTATGTTCCTTCTAAGGAACAGGTTGCTGATATACTCACTAAACCATTGCCTAGGGAGACCTTTGAATACCTCAGGCAAAAGCTGGGAGTTGTTGATGCATCATCTTTTTGTTGAATCTCTTCTAATTGTTGGTTGTACGCAAGGTTCATCTGAAGTATATGCGTACATGTGCTGGGTTGCGGATTGGTCAAAGATCGAATGGCACAGGTTCAGGGGGAGCATATCATGCATTGTTAGCATTATGGAGGAAGTACATAAGGAGATCATGGATGCTGGTCTGAATATTGCTGCAATACGTCTCTATCTCTTTCATGGTAATGGATTATGGTTCTTCTTTGTAGATCTGGTTTATAGTCAGGGGGAGCATGTTCTTAGGGGGAGCATAACCCTTTGCCCTTGATGTCAAAGGGGGAGAGTGATTGGTTGTTGTTGCCATCAAGTCCAAAGGGGGAGATTGTTGGCATTATGATACATATGTTGTACTTGATGGCAACCCACTCATCTCAGATAATAAATTATAATGTAGAGAAAAGTTCACGCACTTATAAGCAGAGAAAAGTTTATTTCATGTAGAGAAAAGTTCACGCACTTTTATGCAGAGAAAAGTTTATTTCATGTAGAGAAAAGTTCACGCACTTTTATGCAGAGAAAAGTTTATTTCATGTAGAGAAAAAGTTCACGCACTTTCATGCAAGGAAAAGCGCGTATATGTTGGAGAACTTACCTTTGGTCCATGGTTGTTAGTCCTTGGTATTTGAACCTATGGTTTTGGACCATGGTACCTCGTCAGAAGTGTTGATCCCAAGTATTGGGTTCGTGGTACTGGTTTATTATGGTTTTGGTTCGTGGTATTGCATGTAGAGAAAAAGTTCACGCACTTTCATGCAAGGAAAAGCGCGTATATGTTGGAGAACTTACCTTTGGTCCATGGTAGTTAGTCCTTGGCATTTGAAGCTATGGTTTTGGACCATGGTACCTTGTTAGAAGTGTTGATCCCAAGTATTGGGTTCATGGTATTGGTTTATTATGGTTTTGGTCCGTGGTATTGCATCCAAAAGTGTTGATCTCACACACTTTCATGGTTGGTTCATGGTATTAGTCCAACATTTTTTTGATCCTATGGTTTTGGACCGTGGTATTGTGGAAGGCCTAAGACTATAAAAGAGGAAGGAGATCATTTGGCAAAGTATCATCGAATGAATTGAATATCTAAGAAGTGCTAGATCTGAAATATTTGTGATTGGGTTATGGTGCAGATCTGGATCTGAATGAAGGAGGAACCTTAGCGCATAAAGAAGGATAAGTTCTATTGATGGGTCATAATCTTTATGCTTGAATAATAGTATCTTTGTATGATTTTGATCTGTTATATGAGGCACATGCTTGGTTTATAAATCTGACAATCTAGGTAAATTAGTGTCTGAATATTTGAAAGAAGGAATTATCCTTTATAGATCTGCACGCAGGTTTCAGGTTGTTGAAGTAGCGTATATCTTTAAATTATGATCTAGCTGCCTCTGTCTATTGTTGCAGTATTCTGGGTTCAGAATTTGGTGTGTGGTTACTGTTACTGTGTTCTGGGTACAGTTGTCAGAGAAGCGTTTACTTGATTCAGTGCTAATTGGTAAAAGGAGATTGTTTGATGCAGATATACTTGATGATTGATTGATGTTCATGCATCCAGTTTGAAAATTTATGAAAAGTGGTCCTTGAAAGAAAAGAAGTAGGGGGTTGTAACTCCCTTCCAAGAGAGAGAGTTGTAGCTCTCTGCAAGTTGCAGCCTGCGTACTGGTAAAGGACTACACCAGTACAAAATCATTGTAAAAGGAATTTCTAATTGAAAGAAGATAGAGACATATTGCAGCAGGTGGTTTTCACCCACATTGGGTTTCCACCTTATATCTAGTGTTCTTTGGTGTGACTATCTATTTTTCTTGTTCATGCTCATTATTTTATGGTACTGACATACAATAATTCAAAGTATAAATATATTGAAAAAGAATTAGATAATACTGATTCACCCCCCCTCTCAGTGTTATTTTTAACAGAGACCAACCTCTATCTTGCGCTTGGTTCCTTGCTCGATTCCTCTCTCTCCTAATAGGTCTTTGCCACTCGCTTCCTTGTCTACCCAGCTTCAAAGAGTACCTGTAGAATCAAAGCAACATAACACTATCCAAGAACATAGATCTATTATCATAAACAATATAGCACTAGATGTATATTGACCACACAAATGCATAAATCATCAATCATACAAGAATGTGGAGGAAAACTTGAATAGTTTTATTGATAATCAAGAAAGAGCAAAGAGGATTACAACCAATTTTTCTGACCCAACATCATCCTCTCAACAAGAAAGCCCTTCTTCACCTCATGAAAAGCTTAGATCGCCCAACACTATGATATTACACCCAGAAACCAACAACACTGCCTTACAAGATACAAAATTCCAGCCCTCGGATCTCTGGGATGAGGGATCCATATATAGATGTTTGCAAGGGGAATGAGTCAGCTTTTGAGATTTGATTAGTTTCCTCTCTCTGATAGTTCTTGATTCCACTTGGAGATTGATGATCTCTTACTCATCCCTGGCCGAATGCAGAGAGGCAAGTGTCACAGGAGAAGTTTCTGGAAGATTCCATGCTCCTCCACCTTATGGATTGACCCTGCCATTTGTCCACTCTCGCCCATCGCATCCCATAGAAGGGATTTTCAACATGAATCGCACCTACTGTGTGTATTCAGGTGGGATGCAACGCACTTTGACTATGGAGCAGGTGAAATGGTCCAGTTTTGACCAGTTCTGAGTAGTTTTTCATGGAGAACTTCTGGGAGATGTTGTAATCGGTTGACCTTGTTCTTTTAGGGGTTGGAACAACACCTTTAGGGACTTAGGAGCCCTTATTTTATGGACATTTATGATTGGGGTTGTGGTGCCCAAAAATGTTTATAAAACCTACCTACCAATATAGCTATCTTCGTAGACAGGGCCGGAAAGCCAACTTTAGCTGAAAACCTAAAATAAGCACTTGCTGTGGAGAAACGTATTAATGCTCTAGAAAAGAAAGCTGCTCTTGAAGATAGAAAATCCAAAAAAGTTTCTTTTAAAGATGATTCAAAGAAGAAAACCCCTAAAGATCCATATGATATGGATGGTCTACAAAAGGTCCTTAAGACTTTGTCAAATGAAATGGTTGAAATCAAAAAACATGTAGCAGAAACCTCAACAAAAAGGCCCTTTAGAAATTTTAAGAAAACCGAATCAAAACCACCAAATGTTATATCTAATGCAGATTCAGATCCTGAAGAAGAAGAAGAAGAAGAAACAATTTCGCCAACTGAAGAAGAAGAGGTAGTTGTTGAATGTCATGGAATGTGGGACTTCATATTACCTAACTCCGATACAGAAAATGAACAAGAAGGTTTTCCTGTGACTACTAGGAGTAAAGGTGACCCTGAACCTATCCAGGCAAGTTCAAAGAAAAGAAGTGCAGGTGCTACTACTACAAAGGAAAAGGTATCCATAAAGAAGCCAGCTGCAATAGTACCTCAAAACAAACCTTCATCCTCAAATATACCTTCAACATCCAAAACATTAGTAGTATCGGATTCAATGGATTACAATATTGTTGATGATATGAAGAAGACTAAGGCAAACATTACCATGTTTGAACTTAGCAAACTAAAACATTAGCAGAAATTGCTTCTAAAGGAATTGAATGTCGTTCCTTCTTTGCCTCTTCCTAGTGCTAAAGCTGCAAATGATTCAGGTCAACCACCTTCTGTTAGGGTTGAAGCTACTGATACGATTCTGATTGGAGATAGATCAAATTCCCATACTCCTCCTTTCCTCTTAACCTACGAGATTTATAATTGAAATCTACACAATTGTTTGATTGACTCAGGGGCATCCTCTAATATAATGCCAGCTTCAGTTTGTTCCAAACTGAACATTGAGCCCCAAAAGTCTGCAATTCACATTGTGCAGTTAGATAGAACCAAAGTCCAGGTTTTAGGGGAAATTAACTCTTTAACTATCAGGTTATCGGCTGATCCACGAGTAGTTAAAAGAATTGATATCTTAATCGCTGATATGCCTGAGTTTTATGGTTTAACCTTGAGTAGGGATTGGTCTGAGAAGCTCCATGGGTATATTTCTACTGATTGTTCCCATATGTGGCTACCCTACAAGGGAAAGCCAAATCAAATAAAAATCAATCGGGAAAAACATATGACCCATACTGTTACAAAATTTGAACAGGAGAATCAACCAATAGCATTTAATAACAATATCTTGGGGAATTATTCATCTGAATCATTCTTTGGCAACTTCACCGCCCAACCATCTCCTTTCTCAGTAAACAATTTTACATCTCAGATTGAAAATTTTTCACAAACAGATAGGTCAAGATGTTTTAATGTTACTGAGGAAACTGTAAATAAAATTGTTGATAATTCTTTATTTTGGTCACTATATTTTGATGGGTCTAAGTCTAGCGAAGGCTCGGGAGCAGGATGTATTTTGGTTAGCCCTCAGGGAGAAAAGACAATGCTATCCTGTAGGTTGGAATTTGAATGCACGAATAATACAATGGAGTACGAAGCCTTAGTTCAAGGACTATACAAAGCGATTGGCCTCAAGGTTCAATATTTGAAAGTGTTTGGTGATTCAGAAATTGTTATTAAACAGGTGAGAAATACAATTCATTGTCTTTCTAGCCATCTCAAACATTATCAGTCACTGGTACAAGAACTCACCTCTCAATTTTTAGCATTCAATATTTCTCCCATCCTGAGGTCTCAGAATTCAGTAGCTGACTTGCTAGCCAATGTTTCTTCCAAACTCCTACCTTCTGAAGATTATAGCCTAGATAGATTTTCAGTAGAGTTACTTTTTAGACCATCAATTCTTGACAATGTCACTAATTGGCGAGTGTTCAATCACGACGAAGACATCTTACATATTTTGACTTTCGACAAGTCCTACGATGATCAGATCATTGAGGAAAGCGAGCATGATCTTCAGATGAAAGAAAAGCATGAGGAAAACTCAATACCAAAACCTGTGGTTAAACTTGAGGATATTTAAGATATTAAAGATAGGTTTAAACAGGTGACCAATGCAAAGCTCCAAAGTTCCATCTTAAGATTTGAATTGATAAATCTTGGCACTGAGCAGAATCCTCAAAACATTAATTTGGGATTAGGATTTTCTGTGGAAGAATTGATAGCATTCATTAGATTATTAAGAAAAAATAAACATGTCTTCGCTTGGAAATATGACGATTTAAAAACATACGATGCATCTATCATCCAGCATACCATTCCAATGCTTTCCGAACGAAAACCATTTCAACGAAAGTTGAGGAAAATACATCCAAACTTAGAGAGTCAAATAAAATCAGAACTCAATAAAATCTTGAAAGCTAAGATTATTTTTCCCGTTTGGCACTCAAACTGGGTTTCCAATATGGTGCCTATTAGGAAGAAAAATGGCGACATCAGGATTTGTATAGATTTTAGAAATTTGAATAAGGCAAGCCAAAAAGATAACTTCCCATTACCTACCATGGAGCAGATACTCCATTCAGTAGCAGGTTCTGAGTTAATGTCCTTTTTAGATGGTTTTTCAGGACATAACCAAATTTTGGTCCATCCTAGTGACAGACTAAAATCTACTTTCAGAACGAAATGGGGAACTTACGCTTATCAGAAAATGCCTTTTGGACTTATTAATACAGGAGCCACGTTCCAAAGAGTGATGGATATAGCTTTCAAAGGATTGATCAACAAAACAGTAGTTGTCTATTTAGATGATATTATTGTATTTTCCAAGAAGAGATCCAATCATTTGCATGATTTAAATCAAATCTTTGAATGCTGTAGAAGGTATGGTATCTCACTCAATCCCAAAAAATCCTTCTTTGTTCTTAATCAACGAAAGCTCTTGGGCTTTATCGTTTCCAAAGATGGTCTTTATATTGATCCAGATAGGATTAAAGAAATCTCTGAAATTCCTTTTCCTCATACTAAAAGATCTATGCAGTCATTTTTAGGTCAAATTAATTTTGTCAAGAGATTTGTTCCCAATTTTTCCCACATAATTTTACCATTACAAACTATGATTAAGAAAAATTCAGTGTTTAGATGGGGATCTACAGAAAAGGAAGCATTTGATTCAATCAAACAATCAATAATCAATGCCCCCGCTTTAAACACTCCTAATTTTTCTAATAATTTCACATTGTATATTGTCGCGCCCGATTCATGTTATGCAGCAGTAATCACTCAGATTAATGATCACAACTTGGAAGCACCGATTTCATTTTATAGTTCAAATCTGCAAGGTGTTGAACTAAATTATTCCGAAGTTGAAAAACAAGCCTTTGCTGTGTATAAAGCTGTCAAACATTACAGACCCTTCCTTTTAAAAGCCCATAAAAAAGTTATAGTTCCTTTTCCTGCAGTAAGGAAATTACTAATCCAAAGGGAATTAGGTGAAAAAAGGGAAAACTGGGTTACAACACTTCAAGAATACGACTTGGAAATCAAGCCAGCAAAGATTGTTAGAGGACAAGGTTTTTGCAGGTTATTAGTAGGAGCATCCAATATTCAAGAACCAGGTGATACAGAACATATTTAAGAAATCAACCAGATAAGTATTACTAATTCTGAATCGCAATATGTAGACTTGATCTTTTATTTGAAAAATGTATATTCACCTCCTAACCTGTCTTATAAAAACAAACGGGTCATTAGATTAAAAGCAAAAAACTTCATAATCATTGATGATGTACTTTTTAGGCAAAATTACAATTCGATTTTATTAAGATGCCTAGAAAAACCTGAAGCACAAAAGGTTTTGCAGGAATTGCATGATGGACCAGCAGGAGGACATTTTAGAGCTGACACAACAGCCCACAAAATCATTCATGCTGGATACTATTGGCCCACCTTGTCCAGAGATGCTCATGAATATGTAAGGAAATGCCGAAGTTGTCAAACTTCCAGTGGAAGACAAAGAAAGCCAGCTTTCCCTTTGCAACCAATCAACATTGAACAACCATTTGAGCAATGGGGATTGGACATCATTGGAGAAATCACTACACATTCATCCAAACAGCATAAGTATATCCTTACTGCCACTGATTACTTTACTAAGTGGTTTGAAGCGATTCCTTTAAAGACAACAAAATCTGAGGCAATTATGGAATTCATAGATCAATTCATCATTACCAGGTTTGGTGTCCCAAATTCTCTTGTTTTCGATAATACATCTTATTTCTATGGAAATGTTATGTTTGAGTTCGCTATTAAAAGAGGGTTTAAACTGAAATATTCTGCAAATTACTATCCCCAGGGTAATGGTTTAGCAGAATCTACCAATAAAAATCTAGTTAAAATTATTAAGCGAACTATTGAAAAGAATCATAAAAACTGGCACAAATCTTTAATATTCGCACTATGGGCTAATAGAATAATGCAGAAGGCTTACATAGGTACTTCTCCATTCAACCTTGTATATGGGAAAGAAGAAGTGCTACCAACGAATCTAGTGCTTCCTTCTCTAGCCCTAGTTTAGTTTATTGAAGAAAGCCCCTCTTCTTCTATTCAACTTAGACATGATCAAATCTTAAAATTAGAAGAAGAAAGAGAAAATGACAAAATTACTCATGAAAAACATCAGAAAATTATCAAGTCATCTTTTGATTCAACTTCATCCAGTTCAAAACAGTTGCAGGTTGGTGATCTTGTTCTGAAATGGGACAAAGCCCATGAGGATAAAGGAAAACACACCAAGTTCTAGAAAATGTGGCTTGGACCATTTCAGATCTGCGAGAAGATAGGCCATTTGACATTCATATTACAATATTTATCAGGTAAGAGATATTCTCTTCCTGTTAATGGCCTCATCTTAAAGAAATTCTTCAATTGAGGAGGTAACCCCTTCTCCCTTTTTAAAGTTCAGTAGAATTTGTAGTTTATAGGACCATTAGGAAATAAATTTGTAAGATATCTTCCATTGGCCTTTGCTATATTGAAAAGTTGCTCAAAAGAAGTATTTTTGATATTTAATTTTAAAATAGAAGCCTTAAACAAAAGGGACAACTTCTAGGAAATTAGGTATATTCACATTCTGAAACCCCATTTCATTTTTCTGAACTCTTCTCAAGATTTAGAAGTATTGTAAATCATTTTATGGTTTTCAAATTGGCCACAAAAAGGTTATCAATATCAAAATAGAAACTAATTCAATCTTAGCATCTTCAACTCTTACCCTGTCATCCATTCTCTCTTAAGGAGAAAATTGTCCATCCCATTCATCCAAGTTTATAATTACTCAGAGTGTAATTCTAAAATATTTGATATAAAAGATAAGGCGTCTTATTACAAGCCTGCTTACCATGATCATTGGGAAATAGTTTAACCGACATTACCAACACTGCATACCAAAACAGGGTAATGACTTATAATCATAAGACAAGGGGTCTCATCACGAGCCAGCTTGTTCGGTTACATTACTACCAGTGAATGGCATTGCCAAACAGCTGGCCACCAAACCAGGACAATGGCTTTTTATCTTACAAAATAATAGAAAAGGAAAAAATAAATACAAAATATGAAAGCATATTTTGAATTCATTCTTTTAATCATGCTCTGAAATGGATGGGATAATAGACAGTCAAATGGTTAAAAGGTATCCCTGTCGAAACTATGAACGTTTGATGGTAGCAGAGGCTCTACCTATGACAAAGGAGTCAATTAAAAAGGATAAGTTGGAAAGGTTTTCTGTTTTATCATTATCAACCAATAGAGGCCAATTTAAAACTTAGAATGTATCTAATTTTAACGAGAGAAGAAATTAGCAAAAATAGCTCTTATTTTATTCAGAATGTATGTATACCTATTTATATTAGAATTTTCCTCTTTGATAAGCTTCCTATACAAAGAAAGTCTAAGTATTTCATTATTTCTCAGAGATAACTGTTTCTACCAGCAAATCGCCAATTGTTGTGCTCTACAACAATTCCCCATTTCAAAAAATTTTTACTTTCAAAACTATAATATGAAATGGGTCCCTTTTAGATTAAATTTGTATCAACTTATCATTTCTCAAAAGGTCCGAAAAGAAATAAAAACATTATAAAACCTTTTGAGACAATATATAATCGGTCATATAATAAAAAAGGAATAATTCTTTATTATTGAGATAAATCGATCGCAAGATCGCATATCGCAATAACAAAGGATGCATAGCAAAAGGCCCATTGGTTTTCCCCGATGCGACAAGTGCGAATAACTATCGGATATTAGGAAGGCAAGCGATTATAACAAAAGGCCCCTCTCTTTGCTCTGGCGCGATATCGCTATCGGTGATCGGGGAATGTAACATGCATGCAATTAAAAGCCCTCTTCTAAGAACTCCCGACGTGAATTAGCGATATCGCTATCGGTGATCGGGGATTCCGAAAGGACACCAATATAACAACTTAAGCATTCCTCTGATCGCTAATTGCGATAAAGCTAGGCGCAACTTTCAAAAAGGATTGAGAAGGCTGGGATATATTATATTTAATTAGTATTAAAGGCCTTTCTCTTCCTGATAGTGATTCACTTATGCCCAACCGCCAAAACATCAAAGCCACACTTAAATGAATTATTCGGCTAATAAATGATATGATGAGCATTTAAATGAGTGACAGGTTTAAACGGCCATTTAATGGAGCAGTAATGCCAAAATCTTTTTTGAGATTGTATCCGCGGCCACCTTATGTTAATCCTCCATTATTCATTGATTAATATACCTCATTCATATTTGGTTTGCGCCACCTATTCTCTGCATCATTTTATCTCCTGTGCAGAGCTCCTTCGAAGCAGCAAATTCAGGCCAAATGGGGAAGAAGTCTAAGAAATCTGGAACAGCTTCAGCTTTTGCAGTAACATGACAACACACTGCCGATCTGGGACCAAGTAAAAAGGGATTAATCTTGGACACCACATGTCTTGGTCTCGGTAAAACTACTTAGCAGAGCATCTATAATCTAGTTGAGGCCGAAGAGCCTCAGGTAACATCTGTACAAGCTACAGCAGACCCGACCCGGAAGTCCAATGCAACCTTAAAGGATTTGGCTGATTCTTACCTACACCGGATAGCGGATCGAGAGAAAATTCTTCCATACACAGATGTGGTAAGATGGGAAATTGAGGAAATCCCAATTACAAACAGAAATTTTTTCACTATCGATGGGAAAGTGTTCGGCTCGTTTCAACCCGATGATTTGAGACAAATGTACCATTTTCCCACACCGGAGAAGAAGTATAACAAAGCATTTCTGGAGAAATTCAGAGATTAAAATGAAATTGAATCAGCACCTATACGGGATTGGAGACAAAACCAAGCGAAACACAAGCATGAGTCCTCGAGTAAGTACTCTATCGATTCCTTGTGTTCTCCTTATTGTTATGCTAGAGTGATGATGTGTAGGATTTGGGGGTTGCATGATTCCTCAATCTTCACTATAGAGATGGTACATTTAATGGAAGCAGCATGCAATAGTGAAATAATGGATTCGGGGAATATATTATCTGATAAGTTAGCAACAGCTATTCTTGAATTCAGAAACAAATCCCGCGTTACTGAAAGGTTCATTCCTCCATTTTACTTTAGTGCCTACATCTTAGATACTCTTTGTTTTAACTCCGAATTTCCTGTGCTGGGGTGGAGATGGACTCCACAGGACCCCATGCCCATTCATATCTATCACCAGAAGTTTTGGAAAGCCCACTATAAACACCACCTATATCAAGTTTGCAATGGATTTATGTTACCCATCTACTATGCAATTTTTGACAAACCTGCTCCTAAGATTTCCTCGCAAGCACAGATTGACTTGACAGCCTTAGGAAACTGGTTCAGAGAAGAAAAGTTTACATATGTAAGAGTTTTCGGTAGTCATGCCAGGGCTCATGTCCTCCCCTTGTATATACCTGACAAGCTATTGGCTCGAGAGATAGCATATCAGCTTACGTCCGAAGGAGTTACACAGACTCTGAGGAATAAAAAGAAGAAAGTTTGGCCTCCTTTTCCTCTAAGGTGTGGCGTTTATGCTCTGCATGAGTACAAACATGCAGAGAAAGAAGCAGAAAAGATAAAAACATTGAGTCTCGCCACTCTTCCTAACATATGATTTGATCAAAACAAAGTCGTCTATAATGCACTAGAACAGGAAAAACTCATGAAATTTGAACATAAAGAAGATGAGTTTGATGACCTATTCTCCTCGGATGAGTCATTATTTTAGGTTCAAACTCTAGCTAGAATGAGATATCACGACGACAGGTTAGTCGAATTTAACAGACTTAGAGAGCAGAGGTTGCAAACTCTGCCTCTAGATTTGTTAGCCACGGCCCTGATGACACAGTCAAGTGAGCCTGAACAACGACTTACCAACGAACCTCCTGCTACATCAGAAATTTTTGAAGAAGTCAAGAGAAGAGAGCAATAGGAACTCCAGAGGAAAGAACGAGAGGAAGTGTAGAGGAAAGAACAAGAGAGGATATGTGAAGAGGAAAAGAAAAGGCAGCAGGAGCATAGCAACACGGATGTGAATGTTGATGCCCAGATTGACCCAAAGTTGCTCCAGGAATGGCAACAATTCAATTAAATCATAAGCAATCTAGAAAGCTCAAAAGAAGCTGATACATCCAAAGCGGCTGATACACAGGATACAGCATCAAAAGAGGTTCCGAGTGAAGGAACCAGCGGTCTACCCCCTATTACAGACATAGAAATAATTCCCAAAGATCCTTCGGATCAAATCATCTTTCAAGTGGAGGATATACCTCCATTGGATGTCTTTTACAGCCCAAAGCACAGGGCCGTAGTAAAGCGACAGTGGAAAAGGAGAAGGATTGATCAACCTTCCCTGTTCCCTGAACAAACAGTGACAGCCAACGTGGTTTGGAAGGAGGAGTTTGATCCTTCTGATGACCTAACAAAATTGTCCCAATATGTTGGAGCCTATTCGGCGGCCACCATGGACAAGGCATCAGAAGTGAGTAATTTGTTAAAAGAAAAGGACCAGGAAATCGCTTCGCTACAAGCACAACTATCGGAGGCACAACAGAAAGCAGAACAATTAGAACAGCAATTGTCCACACAACAATAGATAAATAATCAATTGAATAAGCAGTTGCATGAAGAGAAAAAAAGAATCGATTCGAGTGAAATTCAAAAGCAGAAAGAACTGTTGAAAGCATTAGAAAAATTGAAAGCAATAAATGAACAGATGGTAAAGAAAAAAGATGAGCAAATTGCTCAATTATCAGGTCAAATGGAGAAGTTCAAGAGTCTTCCATAGCCTGCCGAGTTCAGATCAGAAGCACTACAGATTAATAAGGCATTGGTAACACAAATAAGATTATTATGTCAGAAAATTTCTCAAGTGGAACCCCTGTGTGACATAACAACATCAATAATCGATAAATCAGTCGATGCTAGACAAGACTTAGAGCAGGCCGATGAGACCTTGACAAATTTTCTTGATTGGAAGGACACTGATGAGGGACAGGCAGCAAATTTTCCAAAAATCTTAAATCCCATAAAGAAGTCATATTTATGGAATGACAGTCCCAGTTAATGAAGGCAGAGAGAGCAGTTTCTAGATGCAAATTAACCACAAGTAATTTGGTTGAATTAATTAATGATACTCTCTATTTATCTGATATGATCTCTCAATGTACACCAGGTAAATTACTATCGGCTAAAACATTGGAGCAATCATGTTATCAAGAGCTAGAAAAGAATGGGAGATTGATCGCAGGTATTAACAGTTTGACTTGGGACACCTATTGGTTGTTCCTAGTAAAACCATACATCCAGAGAGCCGCCCTCAAGTGCCTAACAGATGCAATCGGGTGTATCATTCCCGATATAAAAGATGCCACCTATGCTACTCAACTCAATTCTCGTCTCAGCCACCCTCAAAAAGTGGAACCAATGCTAGCAATATGCCAACTCAGGTCGAAAGGCAAACAGCCAAAGTGATGAATCATGCTGCCGACTGCCAGATTGCTATGGGGAAGATATTCAAGATCAAGTTGTACAAGTTAAGTAGCATTTTAATTTTGTAGTTAGTTAGTTTAATCAAGTAGTTATAGACCCTTTCAATGCATTGGAAAGGGTCGTAAGTTTTTGTATATGACTTAAACCTGAAGTTGCACTACTGTACTTTAGGTATATTTTTTTATAAAGACTGGGCCAATTATTCCAATTTTGATAACGAAGCTTTTATGTGGATGTGCACTACTGCCTTTATTTAAAATTATTTCTGAGTCAGAAGAAGGAATTCGAATTGCGATTGGTGTTGGGAATGATTTGCAGCTCATATGGTACTACTATCTATGTCTAAATTCATTCTTTTTATGTGAATTGTTATTTGATCATTCTTGCTATTATTGAATATATGCATGTGTTTTAAACAACATTATTTATACTTTCCACTATTGGATGTTTACAAAATGCTTTTCCTCTAATCATACATGTATCAGTAATATAAAAAGATAAGTGTAACAATGTTTTATTAATTGCTTTGTTCAACTTTTTGAACAAAGCAATTATTATGAATGAATGTCTATGTTTATTGAATAGAGTCATCTATATGCCTATTGATGAACAGAGATCATCAAACGTTGCACTTAAAAATAGAATCTTCCCGGGATAAAATAGTCATTTGTATTTTCTCTTTTTAGACTAAGTCATCCATTCATTATCACTTATTAGAAAACCAATCACTCATCCATCCCTTTTTATTCATTACTGTGAAACTGGTCCCATTATATCCAGTCGGAGCCACCATCCCAAACAGAAAAGGAGCTGTATTAAGGTCCATACCATGTGGTTATCCCCTGATGTTGATGCAACGATTTTTGGGGCATCAACGGAGTGGTAATTTCTTCCAATCCTTTAAAAGATATGGTCGGATTCTTTTCTTGATGCTCGATGTGATCTTTTACTTCTTGAACATTTTTCTTTTTGATATGTCCTTCTATCTTGATAGTTTGAGGAGTGGTAATTTCGACCAATGAATTACAAGATATGGTTGGATTCATTTCTTCTTTCTCAATGTGATCTTTCCCTTCTTGCACCATTTTCTTCTTGATATGTCCTTTTATCTGGATAGTTTGAGGAGTGGTAATTCTTTCCAATGCTTTACAAGATATGGTTTGATTCATTTCTTCTTTCTCTAGGGTGGGGTCCTAGTGTATATCCTCTTCTTTTGATGTTTCTTGATCCTTTTATTCCTCCTCTTCATATTCTATGTAAAATAATTTCTTCTCAGCACACTTATGACCTTTAGTGCATTTGCTATCACAATTGTAACAAAGCCCTTTTTCTCTTTTTTCTTCCAATTGTTGTGGTGTAACCCTTATAGGTTGTGGAAGGCTAGGAGAAACAACACTTCCATATTTATAGTTGTGAGGGGTATGCTTCCTGGTTTCCATAATTTTGCTTTCCACTATGTCACAAAGCCATTTTACTCTTTCCAATTGTTGTGGTGTTGCTCTAAAGAAGGTGTTGCTCTTTGTATCATCATAATGTGCTATCATTTCCTCCATCAAAATTGACCACGTAACAAGTTGTTTACGAGAAAAAAGCCCTTCATACCATAAAAATTGATCTGGTTTTGAATATGAAGATGCAATACATACCTTTTGTAACAGTGGTACACCATGTAGATCAAAATATTGCTCCATCTGAAGTATCCACTTTACCGGATCCTTGCCATCAAACTTCCTCATCTTGCTTTTTCTTGATCTAAGGAGCTCGATCTTGAAATGACTGTAACTCTGTACTTTCATATCTTTAAGTTCTGAAATTGTGACCTATAGTAGCCCTCTGTGTCCTCTTTCCAATGCCACCAGTCTGATCCAAATAGGATTCTCCAAGAAAGATTTATGCACAATCGCCCAAGATGACCTGATTATAGACCTTTCCAGAGAAGAAAACTTGTATGAAGTGCCACGTGTCACTGTTTCAACCTTTGGCTCTGAAAAATATACAAAAGCAACTATAATCCGTCCTCTTTCTGTACCTTCTTACGAAATTTCAATCCAATGCTCAGAGAGAAATTTATGACGATTTTCCCTAGGTCACCTGTTTGGAGTGTAATTCAGGAGTATGCAAAAAGACCAACTTCTGCAGATCATATCTCCGTAAATATACGCGAAAAGCTCTGAAATTCAGACCCGAGATTTAGCACAATTTCTTCTCAAATGGGTTTTTTTTTGCAACTTCTGAAACGTCGTAGGAAAAAAGTTATAGCGAAAATGCCATGATGACCAGTTTGGAGCAGCGAAACCCTAGAATCCAAAGCTCTGATACCAAATGTTATGAAACCAGTTCACAAAAAGATAAAAAAGAGAGATCAACGCCTTAGAATTCAGCCTCTTCGAGGGGGCAACCTCCTTTACAATACAAAAATGAACAATTCTTAGTTGATACAAATGAAAAGACCTCCTTTCTATATATAGGATTCTAAAGGGTCATAACATAATCAGAGCCGACATAACAATAATAATATAAGGGCACAATAACAACAATAGGACACTACATGGGTACATCAATATAATAAGTGGGTTGTACTAATAATAATAAGGGGTTACACTAGTAGTATAGGGGGCCTAACATAAACCTCCTTCACCTCCATCATCTCCATCATCCTCTTCTTCTTTTTCTTCCAGTGCAGAATCTGAAACAAAAAAGAAACCTAAGAAAACATCTCTTTTGAAACTTGATGTGAAATTTGAGTTACCCGTTTATCATGGTGAAATGAATCCTGAAAAGCTAGATAACTTGATTAAGCAGTTAGAAGTGTATTTTTGCATTCAAAAAATTTCTAGCGATAAAAGTAAAATTTAGTTAGCTACACTTAGAATGGGGGGGAACAAATTTAATCTAGTGGGAAAGTAAAACTCAGCTAGATGAAAAGCGTAAAGGAAAAGTCATCTCTTCATGGTCTAAGTTTTTAAAAGCTCTTAGGAAACAGTTCTATCCTTTAGGTTACATGCATCAAGCTGTTATTGATTGGCAACATCTGAGGCAAGGTAAAGGGCAGAGCGTCCAAGAGTTTACTTAGGAGTTCAGAAAGAAAGCATTGGCACTTGGTATTTCATTGGATACATGTGAAACTTTGTTAAAATACACAAGAATTTTACATTCATATTTGCAACATACATTATTGATGTTTAATCTTGATGATTTTGATGAGGTGTGTCTTTAGGCCATACATATTGAATCAGGTGGTAGACCATTCAAGTTTTCATTGCAGTCATCCGAAGGGTTGGAAACCAAAGATTCCAATGACAGTAAGGGGAAGAACAATTCGAAGAGAAAGAAAACAGTGATCGTTCAGAAGGAAAGACCTACTTGTTCTCATTTCCAGAGAATCGGTCATGATGAATTGAAGTGTTGGAAACTTCATCCAGAAATTAAGCCCAAAAAGTTCCTTAAGGAAAAGGGTGAAAAGAAGGCCATTGTAGTAGTCCAGCAAGATCTAGGTTCAGATTTAGGTGATGAAAGGAGAATAACCATCATGGTTATGACAGGTAAAACTTCTGACACTGGTTCAAGTTTGAAAACTATTGCATCTTCATCAAATATAAATCCTTCACATGAGGATAAAAGAGTTGAATTGTTTAACATAAGGATAACTTCTAAGCATACAAAGATAAATACAATGTTTGACAGTGGATCACAGACTAATTTAATCTTTGAATATTTAGTTAAAAGTTTGGGTTTGGAAACACGGAATCATCCAAGACCTTAGCCATTAGGATGGCTAAACAAATCAACTCAGATAAAAGTCACGAAATAATGTCGATTAAGATTTTCCATAACAGTTAATTGCATTGATGAAGTGGAATTAGATGTGGTTCCAGTAGACATATGTGGTGTTGTCTTATGAAGTCATTATCTTTATGATAGTTATACAATATTTTACAAGAGAGAACATAAATATCACCTTAAGAAAGATGGGGTTGAATTTATTGTCAGGGCACATCAAAACAAAAATCACTTGAATTCAATTAATGTTAATCAGATGAAGTGATTAATAAGTTCAAACAAGCGGTTTGTAATTACGTGTGTAAAGGAACAACATAACAATCAACATGATTCTTGCTTAAGTTATGCAACTAAGCTTAAAGATGGTTTGATTAAAGAGATAGAAACTTGTTGAGTTCTATGTAAAACCAAACATCTTATTCATAAGCAGGGATTACAACATGAATTACAGTTTATGCCTAAATCTCCTCTTCCTAATGTCAGAATGAATCAATACAGTTTAATTTTTGAACTTAATAGTTGCAGGGATACAATTCAGTATTGGGGAAAGTCAATGTTCAATTTCTCTTGTATTGTTTCGCCATGTCATGTCTCAAATAGTTTGGAAACCTCTTTTCAAGTGGAGAGGAAACCTATTTGTTTTCATATCAAAGCCTTTTCTAAAGAAATGTCAAAGTGTCTAATGGGAACTTATGCATCAGAGGAAAGTGATAATCAATGGAAACATCATTTAAATGAAGGAAAAGTGATTCAAACAAATCAACAACTAAATCATACTTTCAAAATAAAACTATGTTGCAGCAAATTTCACCTTACAGGTGGATAGGTTCATTGTAGCAAGTTCACTTAGTAAACAGGAAGCAGGAAAGTATGTCAATTCAAGTAGCTGGTTTGATGTCAAAAGTATCTCTGATTATCTTTTTCATTCCACAAAATAGATTGTTTATACATGTTGACGGTATTAAACAACATCCAGTAGAGACTGTCTTCAAAGATTGTGAGTCACTAACTCATGGTTATTCATGGAAAGAATTCAATTTCCATGTTGATAATAGGTTGCTTGCCCATCATCGCAAGTTTTTCATACTGCAGATGGATGAAACAGGTCACCGACTCAAAAAGTGCCATGGTCAGCATCATCAGGGTCATCACTTGTAGGTGATTGATCGAATGTATTGGTACATCGTTAGGACAAGGTGGAAATACAGGGAGTTCTACCCTCATCGACTAATTGTTTAGTCAAACTTTTGTGGTCCAAAAGATTTCAAGTGGAGAGGAATGATCTAGAAGGATTCTATTGATTCAGTTGCATAGGTGTTCAAGTGTTTTCATCAATGTTCATTTCATCGTCACTACAGTTCAGCCTCGACAGTTCGACAATATTGATTATGGTTCAGGTTATCCAGGTGATGTTTATGGTTTCCATGGTAATGGATTTGTACCTAGCTTTCGACTTATGTTCATCGACAGTTCCACCAAGATTGGTTGACAACATGTGTTTTTCCATTTGTCTTCACATGTTTTGGTGTCGACATGAGTGTCGTCCATGGCAAAAGTTCAATGTGGTTCATCGTCAGGTTGTCTTCACAACTGTGGATTGTGTCGATGATATGCATTGGTATCGTCACATTGTCACAATCTGTTGTACATGGGTTTTTAAAAGAAAACATAAAACCCTAAGCCTAAGACTCAACCTAACCCTAAACCTAGAATTAAATGCAACATTCAAAAAAATATATTAAAAATACATTAAGCCTATCCTAATTTCTAAACATCCAAAACCTAACCCTAAACCTATCATGCCTATCGGACTTCAATATATGTTACAACTATGTAATAAAACAACATAATGCTAAGTCCAAAACCCTTGACATATAACCCTTTGCCTTGCAAATATATGTAAAAACATTATTAAAAAAAATACACATTCCTAACCGCTGGGCTTGGAGACCGCAACAAAGGACATGTGAACACCTGCAGGACAATCGTCAGGTTATGTAATCGCACGGGGAATTATTAGAAACCATGTACATGTGACTAGCTAGCAGCTATGATTAATAGGTTAACAGAGTTTGTTTGATCATTGGGGTCTTCATAACTACAGATCTTACCTCTAAACACACGGGGTTTCAAACTACAACATCGTCATGTGAATGTGTTGGACAATTAGCACAACCGTCACCAAAACTGCTGGTGGAAACCGTAGAGGTGGCATCTGGTGGTTAGGACACCAGCGCTCACATGCAACAATTCAGCCTTTGCCTAGTTAACCTGACCACCAGTGGTTATGTGGTAAGCCTATAGTTATTTTGGGTTTTTTTTAACAGTTTGTCAACAAACTAATGCGAAGACCTTAAAACCTAGCCTATGTGTCACATTCCAACTAGACCGAGCCCAAGCCTAACCAGATTGCAACCAAATTCACCATATATTTAGCAAAGGAGGTTTTGATGTATTTGTAGGCCTTTAAAATCCAGATTTTCCTTCATGGATGGGGAGAGTGATTTTTGAATTTTTCTTGTAGATTCTAGAGGTCATATGCAATTTTTTTTTCAATGTTACGTGAGCATTCGGAGTTAGAATTGGAATCCATAAGAGGCATTGGAAAGCTGGTTCAGAGGGTTACCTGATGACAGTGATCAGAAGTGCCTACTTGCAAATTCAAAATGATCAAATATCTGTGTAATAAACACATTCTTCTCATTCCTAATAAAAACGGTCGCCCATCTTGAAAGCAGACCCGGAGACATAGTCCATTAGGGACAAACTCCGCCATCAATCTTGTTGTCTGGTATCGTTGTGTTTTTTCTGTTTTCACTTTTGTTATGCATCGTTTATATTTTTTATCAGCTATCCTAAATTTTTCTTCTCAAGCAGTTTACCTCGATTTCCATGCTTTCAATTATCATTCAAATCATTAATGGTTAATCAATTTTACATCAGTTTAGTTTATGATCTTTTCATATCAGACCTTTACGTTGTAATGCAGCTTATAACCGAGCTTGCCATACATATCGTATCATAGACGACTTGCCGCAATCCCCTGCTGCCATGTCAACATTCGAAGTCATCCAGTCATGCCAATATCAAAAGAAATCTCTACTAACTGCTTTGGGCACAGTAGATCCTTTAGACATTCGTTTGATTGTCTTTCCTATTGATACATTAGAACATTCTCCATTACCTCCATCTGTTTCTTTTCAGATGCCAATCATATTTGTAATGCCATCATCTCTCGATGCATTATCGATGAAGGTGCATCCACCTGCATGATGTCCATTGATGTTTGGAAGCAACTCAAGTCACCTAAGTTGTCCCCATCCACCATCACTTTGTGTGCTTAGGACGGTCACTCCTCCCAGCCTCTTGACATGTATCACAATTGTCCAATGATTCTTGCTGGAAAGACTGTTCATGCAGACATTGAGGTTATCAATTCCCCTCTCGATTACAAAATTCTCTTGGGTCATAGTTACACTTATGCCATGTCCGTTTTCATGTCTGTGGTTTTCCGCAAGATATGCTTCCCCCATAAAGGAAAGATCGTCACTATTGATCAGTTGACATACTATGAGTCATCCTCCTTGAACCCCACTGAGTCCATTATCTCATTGATTTCCGAAAAGCAGTCTACCACCCCTCTCACTGGTGACTCCTCATTGTTGGTTGCTTTCCCTGGTTCTCCCCCTTCCATCTCTAAGCCCAACTCTTTGGGTGTTTTCATGTTACAATCATTGTGGACTACTCAAAAGCAGTGTGGTACATTTGTTCAATAGCCAGCTCCTTAGCACCCTGCTATTACCATCTCAATAAAACCATATAGATCCACTCCCCCAGGACCTCCCCCTTTCATGGGTGCCTCCCCTTTGTTCCCACCATGAACTATTCTGCTAGGTATCAACCATCCTCAAGTTTTCTGCTGGGACATTACCCTACCAAGCATATACCTTTCTTGTTTGTCCCTGTCATGGCTTCATTGACTCTCCCTAATATGAATTTTGGGATCCACATATGGTACATTGATCCCCCAGAGAGCACTCCACATGGTCAGCTCAGACCATATCATGATTTGAACCCAGTTCAACTAGTCCCTACAACCCCTATGTTGCTTCAGTTCCATCACAACCTCAACAGGAACCCACTTCTATTGTGAAGGCATCTAAACAGGAGGGCAAAGCCAAGAGGAAAGAACCTAAGGACAAGGCTCCCCAAGCACCTTTAGCTCCTAAGCCTCCAAATCTGACACCTCCCTACGCTTTGTGTGATGTGGTTGGGCATGCCACCAATAATTGTCCTGAGCTTCCTCGTCTCAAACCTTTGGTTCATGAAACATTTCCTAAGTCTAAAATCCCCAAGGTCCAAGTTACCTTACTGGGACCAGCCAATAAACTCAAAAAGTTTCACACAAATCACCCTTGTGCCTTGTGCGATAATTATGGTCATTATTCCCATTGTTTCCCTTGTCTCAATGAATTTCATGATTGCCTTCAAGCACTTTGTGAGTGTGAGGCCACTCGTAGTAGATAACCTACTCCTCTATTATGGATTCTGGTACCACTAGTAAACTAGAATACGGGGACTCTAGTCCCACAATCGTGATCCCTCCCCCCATGTCCAAATGACAAACTCTTTGGTCCATATCCTTTACCTCTCACCATCCTTGAGTTCCTCGTAGGAAAACCTCTCTGAGGTTTCTGCGCGTGCTCCTATCAAACCTCCTTCATCAGAAATCCATGTCTCAACATCAGTATATTTTCCATCTACTAGCTCATTTTCTACCATTTCAGATGATGAGTATGTGAAACTTCTTTCTCATGATGATGCACCAGGTACCATTACCACATCATTTAG
The DNA here is from genome assembly GCA_031772625.1 of Pinus tabuliformis. NCBI lineage: Eukaryota > Viridiplantae > Streptophyta > Pinopsida > Pinales > Pinaceae > Pinus > Pinus tabuliformis. The sequence goes on along the minus strand of CM062804.1, from coordinate 687,334,825 downwards.
TCAATCTTCCTCCCATCTGCCCATCTTCCATTCTGATGAGGACATCATGGAAACTATGTCTATCGTTGATTACCCCTAGATGATATGCACCATCGTGTGTACTTCTTGCCACAACAGTCTCATGACCAATATGTCGTGGAATCAAAAGAATTCATCCATGGTGAAGTCAATTGGTTTCAACATCTGTTGACGGTGTTGGACCCGCCAACATTTAGGGGATCACCCCGGTATGAAGTCCCAACTAGACCTCACACCGTTTGGTGTCGGAGTCCCATCCAGTATGATGGTCTGGTTGCCATTGTCTTAAGGATTTTCCTTAAATCTTGCTTGTCAACACAGGAGAGTGGTATGCTTTGTCTTCGGGAAGTGAAGTTCGCGTGCTTGGTGAGTGCAAGTGTACTTATGTCAATGGTTCTTTCATTGTGAGGGGAAGAGAGTGAAGGTGAGTTCCAAGTTGAAAGGGATCAGTCCCAACTCGGCTAGGAACACACAACACAAAATTACATACACAGCTTCCAGCGAAGTGGACCACTCAGATGTGGCAGTCACAACGTATAAGGTAAGATAACACGTAGAGCACTCACGGATCAGTCTGAACGAGTGCAAAAGTTGTTACAGTAAGGTTCATGTGAAAGGTCTATTTGATGTCCGGCAGAGAAGTGGACACAGACGGGACAACATTAACAGCATATACAACACATTTCCATTAATAGATTATGCATTAAAACAAATGAATCAGTTCAGTGTGGAACATAGGTTAAAGCAACATGCATTACAAGTGTTAAAGATCATTCTTACAACAAATACAATGCATGTGTGAAAACGTGCTGGCCTATTAACAGGCTTCTAAATTAAGAAAAAGTTCTGAGACACATCATTACACCATACATCACTAACCCCATCATTGGGGCGTTCAAGCCACTACTTACTCCTTAAATAAAAGATTATAGACTCTCTTGGCTATGTGGGAGGAGCTGAGGTGAAAAGTCCTTTCACGTACAAATGACGAGGTATTTATAGCCAAGGGTGAAATTGACCCTTATGGTTCTTTGACTACCCTCATGACCATTTGACTTCCATGACTTTTTGACTTACATGACTCTTTGTTCAACAAGTGGGTCTCTTGGACTTCTATGTTACATCACATTGATTGAAAACAAGCCCATAGTGAGAATGTGGGAGACATGACTCATGACATGACTCTACATGACTTGACATGAGAATGCTGGTACATTCATGTTATTGTTTGAGTGCATGTCAAGCTATAGTGCCGCTGGGTGATGGATGTCTTCATGGTGTATCATAGCTTCACCTCCACATGGCGAAGTGCATGGATTCTTTGATGATCCTTGGTTCTCTTGGTGAAGCTTTAGCATGTTATTTCTTGCTTGCATGTTGGAAGTCTTGACAGGCTCATCTATTCGCGAAGGTGCCTATTCATCACGTTCATCTGCTTCGCATGCTTCATTCATTCATTTTTTGGTGAACCTGTCATTTTCATGTGCTCTCCTCGTTCATCCCATTTTCTGTCTTGCCATGTTTGTTGGTGTACCTATACCTGCAGTAGCTCATGACGAGATGACATCAAAGCCAAAACCTTCTAGTATACCATGACACATGATCATTTAGGTGCAGGTGACTAGGAGAGGCAGCAAGGCTGTGATGTGGGACGATGGCTCCAGGCAACTGCTGATGAAAACTGTGCAAGAGTCACTGAGAGATGGAGACATGCGATCTAAGTCGACAGTGATTATCTGCAAGGTCTAGCTTAGCTTGGAGGAAATTGCACAAATTTTGGGAGAAATAGTCTGGGCTACTGGAAGTCAAGGCTGGCATCCTCTCTGAATTTTTCATAATGAACTGGCAGTTGCACTTGACAACCAGATTTGCACAATTTTCCAGAGGAATGGTTGGGCTGCATGAAGGGTTAGCAGGCAGGGATTGCGTAGTTTTTCTGGGGAACTACCTAGGTCACTAGCAGCCAGAACCATGTAATTCTCAGAGGGAACTACCAGTTGGCTGTTGGGATCACTGGAAACCTAAAATACGCAATTCCCAGAGGGAGATTCCAGTTGGCTGTCTGGGAGACTGGTAGCAGAAACTGCGTAATTCCCAAAGGGAATTGGTAGTCTGCTGTTAGGGGTTGCTGGCAAGGAAAACTGCACTGAGGTCGGGAGGTCAGACTACTGATCATTTATGTGAAATTTCTAAGCTGAGCTGACTGATGGGTAGCGAATGTCCTACTCATGAACATTGCACAATTTTTGAGATGAACAGTTGGTCGAGTATCAGGATGACTGACTGGGAAAACTACGTAATTTTCTAAGTGATATAGGGACGAGCACTTGGTGTTTTTCTAGCCTGTCTGCACAATTTCCTCAGTCAGTTGACTGGGTGAGGTCAGTTTCCTCTACACAAATTTTGAGGGGATTCAATCTGAGAGTGACTGTCAGGTTTGACTATCCGGGTGGCCAACATGAGATTTGATTGGATTTCTTGCAGGCAACACAACTTGAAAAGACTAGCTTGATGCTTCTACACTGTTCTGGTTGAAAGTCAATCAAGTTGATGGCAGAGTGATGGTCCAGCTATCAGAGGGGATTCAGGTCATCATAACCTTCGGCAAAAATGGCTAAGTGTGTGAACAATCAAAATATGCATAGTTGATCATATGACACACACTCGCATGACTTGACGACGAAACGACCAAACCATCCATACACATATGTTCAACAAGACTGACTGACGGTGTAAGCCACAAGTCTAACGCTCATGATTTCTCATTCATTGATCGAGAGGACGCTTGCACAACAATTAATGTGACTCTGTGCGTGTGTGCGACAAATGCTTTCATAGTGAATACAACAAGCACATACGAAGTGAAGACTTTAATCATAACCAGAACATGGTCGCAAGTAGGACTTAGACATTAGCATGAAGAGACTTGAATGCAATGAACAAGTAAGGTGGATGTAAGGATTCATGCGAGTGCACAGAGTGAACCTGAGTGTGTGCAGTCATCAAGTGAACTCTTTAACAGAGGCTCTAAAATTGGTGCAAACCAAAATTTTGGAGGGTGGTCGTAGCCACTACAACACTTTGCGGTACACTAGTAGAACTCCAGCTTCTCTATCTCAGTTCATTGCTAGCACAGGGCCTTGGTCTTTTGGGGATTATTGAATCATTGTACGAGTAACTTCAGTTTCCCCACTTACCCCATGGACATACATGGTTCACCTTTTTCCAACTCAGACAAACACAATCAAAATTCCAACTTAGATCTTAGTGTTTCGAATCTGGGAAGGGTAGTTTAGCTCGCAAGTTGAAGATTTTCAGAGTATAATTTTTCATCTCTATTGTTGCTCCGCTACCACCTGACTTGGACAATACCTCGGCGGAGTCACACAGGAACACACACATTGTTTCACTACTAGCGAGCCTGGTTAGTACCACGGTGGAGTTGCATGCTTCACCTCTCTCTGCAGGAAGCCTTTCTCTTCTTTTGCCTTTGTATTTTTCAAGAGTACTGTACATAGGCACTTATTTATTTTTGGGGTGGAAGAGGGATTCTAACTTATTGAAAGTAGAATTGATTGTTCCTTCAGAGAAGCATGTAAGACCTTTAAAATAGGTTTTCTCATTTAGTTTTTCCCCTTCTCCATTTCTACTAGTTGGATTAGCTTAAACACACAAAGAAAAAGGCTGAGTATAGGCATGGGGATTCCCAGTGTGGACACAAGTTCACGTTGAACCAAATCTTCCCTTACAGATGGTTCGTATTTTCCATCAATACTTCATCAATCGAAGGTTGTAACCAAGCATAGAGAAAATGGACATAAGATTGGCCAAGTGCTGCAGTGTCACAAGTCTCTTCCAATTTCATCCACATACTCTATTCAAATGCTAGAACGTAGTAGTTGGAAGCACTTATTCCCAAAAAAAAATAGTAATATATCAAATAAAAAAAATGAATGTGAACAAAAATAGTAATTAGAATCCAACAAAGTGAAAGCAAAGATAATAAGAAAAACAAAAAAAATGAAACAACAAGCGGCAAGTAGATTATGTACATGGCACGGGCATGGCCTGACCTATTGAAAATAATGTTTGATATCTTTGCCACTGGCAAGAGGGTTGTCCATCCTCCGACCCAGTGATTGAAAATGATATGTGCGCGAGCCAAGATTCTCCTAGACCAATGCAAGTCCACCGAGTTCTGTTACCGAAACCTAGTGGCATTCCAGAAAACCTTCAAGTGAAGACAAAACCATTTTTTCAGGTATTGTGTGCAACATGGGCTCAGATGATGGCACAACGTAGTTATTTTTATTCTAGGAAGTATTCAAGTTTCTAAAGTCATTGCATAAGAAAATTTTCCCAGATTTCTTACATGCAGAATTTACATTAGAAAACCAAGTATGATGATGAACTTTGCAAGTAATCCAAACACTTAAACTATTAGTTAATAATTTCAGTGAAAGGAGTGCAAATAACATGTATGTGTTACCTGTTCCTTGATGCAATAGCTTGTCTCCTCCTTTACCTATAATATCATGTTGGGTTTCTCAGGTGTAGTGTATACTCAGGTCATCATCTACTCGTGCAGACCCATCCCGGTATTGTTCGATCGAGTGGTCAAAGATTTTTCCTTGTTGTAGTATGTAGCTTGTACCTATATTGGCCATCTACGGATCATGGTAGGTTCCTAGGTTTCTTTGTTTATTCCCAGTGTTGGTCCTTTGTGTGTTCAGTATGAGTGCTTCATACTCAACATTGTTGTTTGTGCTTTTGAACTTCAAAAAGCTCGAAATCATGCATTGTCCATTTTTTTGGATGACTAAGATACACTTAGTCTTTGGGCCATCATGTGTCCCTGACTTGTCAAGGCTCATAGCCGATAGCTCATCTGTACATGGACCATTTTGCGTATTGGTACTACTGCTACTACTGTTGTTGCTACTACTGCTACTATCAGAAAAAAAAAATTGTACAAGTTTCATTATCATCAGTTGGGTGAGGAAGGAGTCCCACCTACTTGTCTCATGAGGTTGGAGCTAGCCATGTAAGATAACACTCCAATGTCTTTTCCAAGAGGCAGTTGCCAAACATGAGTTCTGCGAAGGCCAATGGTTCATTCTCGCCATTAAGCAGAGTGACATTATGTTTCATATACCTCTCGGATAACACTCAAATTTGGTTGCATCTACCCTTGTATGGAAGCCACATGTGAGACCAGTCCATAGAAAAATATCCATCTAGATTGTTGGACCAGTCTCTACTGAGTAGCAGGCCATATGCTTCCAGTATGTCCACGACAACTATGTTGATGCATTGGTGAACTAAATTGTCGTGAGATAATCATATGATCACATCTTGAAGTTCACCAATGGCTGGTACTGATGTTCTATCAAGTTGGATGCTTCTCGCTAGTGTTTCTCTCCATCGTGAATTGATCTTCTTAGCAATGGAGAGCGGCATAACTTTGGATTTTGCACTAGAATCAACCAAGTAGTTGTGAGCATTATAGCTGAAAAATTTGAACAAAAGCAGGAATGGGGGAAACCTAAGTTTTCTCCTTCCATCCAGAGTGTATTGAGCATAGTAGATAGTGATCTGGGAGGTGTGCTTACTCCCTTGCCGGTGGAGGTCGCGCTGTCTGTTGTTGTTTTTCCCAATGCATGCAGCATGATATCTCGCTGACTCTGGAATTTGGCTAAATCTAACAAATTGATTTTTGCTCGAGTTTTCTTCATGTCATTGACTATGTTGTAATCCAGAGGTGGCAGACTCACCGAGGTGTCTTGGGTGGAACAAATGTTCATGCCATCCAGTGGAGTTTTTTGTAACTTTCTTCTCATGGATGTATTCTTATCCACCATTGTCTTCCCAGACTTGCTTTGTATTTGTTGATTGGAGGTAGCTGGTGGATCAGCCTTCTTTATCAGTTGTATCACTTTCTCTTCCATTTCCCCAAGTGTAGGGGGAGCCCCTTTGCTTCTAATATTGTTACGATCATTTTGTTTTTGGGGCTACTTCTCGGTGTTCGTCTTCGAGATTACTTGCGAGCAGTGATATGAATTCATCGCGTGCCTAGAATTTGGTGCTTCATCAAGTGCAACCTCTTCATTATCATCAGTGTCTTCTGATTACTCCTATATGTCACCATCCACATCGAGTGTATGACTGCAGACAAAGGTAACAACTTGCTTCCAATCTGAACAAGAGTTCTCAAGATGAAACTTTTCATGGAAGGAGCAGAAATTAGGATCAGCGCACTGATCGAGTTGGAACACAGCCTTCTGTGAAATTTGGAATTGAATCGATTGTTGGTTGATGAGCTGGTTGATGAACTTCTTTCTTGTCTCTGTTTGGGTTGATGACTGCTCGCGAATGTGTCCGTCTTCCATTGCTTGAGTTCAGACATTTAGATGGTCAAGTTCTTGACAAGGCGAGTGCGGGTCTCAATATCAGTTGTTTCCTTGTCTCTACCCTTGCTCATCATTGCTTGGGGATTTTTGCTAGCATCCTTGGAGTATTTCATTGATTCGTCATCCTTGATGACTGTAATGGAATGCAAGTCCTTTTCAACAGCAATAGCCTCTTCACAACTTTCTAAATGTGTTGGCTTCACAGCTCACTTGATGAACTGTGAAATGGTGGTTGGCAGTGCAGATGTGTAATAATCGACAGTGATGGAGTCATGAGGTTTGGTGTCTACTGCAAACTTGTTCAAAATACGCATAAACCTCTGGTTGAAGTCTTTCACTTTCTATATTCCCTCCATCTTGAGGCTTCCCAATTCTTTGAGTAGCATGGCTGGGATCTTGTCATCAAGAAACTTTTCAAGGAGCATATGTTTGAAAGAACCCCAGTTCTGTATGGAGTTGGGTGGAAGGTTGTGATACCAAGAAACTATGTGGTTGTCCAAGGTACATGGAAATAATCTACATGCTACGTCGTCATAATGTACCTCAAGGGTCTACATATGTAGGTAGAATTTTTCTAAGTGGTCTTCTACCTTCACCATGCTATCAGGGTAGATAAGGCCTCTCCCATCATAAGAGGAACCATCTCCCCTCCATCAAAGCTATATAAACTCCTTCTTTTCCAAGTTGAACTAGTTTTTTTTTTGAGATTGAATAACCGGGAAGATATCTATAGCTTTTGCCTTCTGGTTTATGTGTGTAAAAGGAGAATAATGTTTTTGGTTTGGTTTGGAACTAAAGGGAAGAAGCCTTAAAATTCCATTGTTGAGGCTTACCATGTGATGTTAGAATTGGTGTTGGAATGCAGAGACGTTGGAGGAGATCTGCAACGTTGAGGCTTTGGTTGTATCTCTTTCTAAGCTTTATATCAATACAAGTGATGATTTATTTCCTACATTGAGTGTCATATTACATTTGATGTCTTAAGATTCCTTGACTTCTTAAGTAAATTTAATGTGATTGTATGTTATTATGTTTTTTTTTTGTCTCTTTTGTATTTGTTTCAAGTATTTGAAGGAGAAGAACGAAAAAAGCTGGAGCAAAGGAGCAAGGTCATCATCAAACAAATTAGTGTTCTAAGAGGTAGGCCCTCTTATTCGATTCTAGTTTAAGGAAGTTTTCGGTTGTTATGTTTGTGGCTAGACCCATTCTAGGGCTCGAGGGATCACCTCTATCCGAAGAGGATATTTACCTACTCCACAGGACGAAAAATGACAATGGTCGTGGATGAAGCAGGGGACTAGATCCCAAGGTGCCAAAGGTGACTGAGGGTTAATCACAAATGACAAAATACTTGTCCGCTTGCACATGTATGATTTTCTTTTCAAACTTAGGATAAAGGGGAATATAAGGTAATGAAATACTTTATCCCCATGCATAATTATCCTTTAAACTTAGGATAAGGGACTAATAATAAAAATTTTGAAATACATAATGCATAACTTGCACTTCTGCCCTTTTTCCCTCTCCTCAAACTTAGGATAAAATTTATGCATGCTAATATTTAAGAAACCCACCTAATCTACCTATCCTTAGCTAGACTGGAATTTTTATTTTAATTTCCAGTGTGCATTTAGGCTAGCAAACCCATTTTTATTTTCTTTTATGCAGAAAGGAAAAACTATCTAACCTATCCCTTATTTCTCCTATTGACCCAAATTGAATAGTTGGACCAATGTCATTTTCTACCTAACTAATGATTTACCCAGATTAAATTCTTGGATAAACCTTTATTCTCTATCTAATTTAGAGAAATTTAAAGAAGTTTAATCATGATTAAGAAGTATGACTAAACTAAAGCAAGTGATTGTGGCATTTTATACAAGCTACACACAATTTTATTTTACAGAAGTGAAGCAAAAAATATGTATGAGTAGTGGAATTTAGACTTGCAACACTTTCAGAATTATTCTCTTTTTGATTTTCTTTCTTTTTTGGTGGGTTTTAAACTTTTATCTTTTTTCAATATTTTTTTTCTCTTTATTCTTCTTCTTTATACCCTCTTTTAATTTTTTATTCTATTTTTATTTTTTTATTTGGAAATCATTGGCAGATGACAAGTATTTACAAAATAGGATCCTTGAGATACATCACTCAATTACCTTGGGATCCTATAAATTATAGGACCTGTTAACACCCAGGTTGTTCCCTTTGACTCCTGAGGGAATATGGCCGGGGTAACCACTAACCAAGCTTTGGATTACAGGTTTTAGCCTACCTGTAATCAGAGAGGGCTCTCTCTTTTTAGATTTAACTTTGTTTTTTGAAAATTTTAGGCTAATTATGAGGTGAGAGTTTTGTTTGAATTTTGGTTTCCAGCTATTGTTCAAAGAAGGGCATGCAAATATTAAAGAGAGTTCAGTCCATTGGGCATGTGGAGTCCGGAAATGAATAGCACTTGATATCTGTGATAAAGAGAGGTTCACTGCAAGGCTAGATGGGTATTCATGATACAAACTTTGATTTTTAGAAAAAAAAAACAGTATAAATTACACCAGTAAAGGCAGTCAAGAGTTCTTTCACAGTGCAACAGGGAATAAGGGACAAATCCTAATCAGCAGCAAGAAAGAATTACTGAATAAAGACTTATCATGTGATTAGAGAAAATAGGAGCATTTAAGAATTCCATGGTTGCAGCTAACCCTGAAGAAAACAAATTTAGTAGTAAAGATTGAGTTTAGGGTGGTTTTAATGGAAAAATCCTGAACTATTCTTTTTCTTTTCTACCAAGATTAATCACCATACATCACAGATAGATTATGCAAGAAACGAAACACAAATACAGTTAGAAAACACTTATTGTATCACGCCATAACACAAGAATCCTGCAACAGTCAATAGTTTCATCACAGTACGTCCAAGCCAAACCGATTTTTGGAAACCAACAACTCCTTTGCACTATATCTCTTAGAGGATATACAGCCGAGTTCTCTTGAACGACTAAACAACAACCCCCAATAAGCTATGCGGGAGTGCATATATACAAAATATCACAAAAATATCTCAACAATGAGTTATTGCACAATAAATGCTCTTACCAACTTTCTAAGATATTTGTTACAATATTAAAAGCTACTTAAATAAATATACAACAGTTGTTTGCTTTTTGTCAAAAATTCTTGACTTTTGGGCCTATGGGCCAGCCGAGCTCTTTTCCGGCGATTCCAATTGTCTTTGCCTTTATGCTGCCGCGTCAGGGCACTGCTGTATTTGGATAGTTCATCCGTGATGCTCAAGCTGTGCATAGCCACTATCCACCTCATCCAACTGCTTTCCTGTTGCTGTGAATAAACTTTTAGACCAAAATTTAAACTTGATTTAAAGCAAAGTTTTAATCATATTCGTCCACCACTCTTCAGTGGGCATTTGATGTCTCTACATCTTGATTAAGGTCTCATCTGCCTCTGTATACTTATAATAATTAGGGGGCACTTCAAAAAGGTTCTTAATTTCATGTTCAATGAAGAATAAATTCTCTAATTTATCATAAATCTCTTGCCCTCACGGTGGCCCAGCTCCTTCTGGACTGCTTGCTGAAGCTGTCAACTGATTGGTTGCATAATTGTTGACCCTTTTAGCATACTGCTCATGGGACAATAGTCTTCCTGCACTGGTCACTAGGCTGGGAAGCCCTCTGCCATGCAATGTTGTGATTTTGGTGGCAAAAGCATTGACCTCTACTTGAATATCTTGACACTTTCTTTCTAATGTCTGCACATAGTTCCTGAGGGTAAGCACCCTTTTGATTAACAAAATTGTATCAGTCCTATCCCTGATACCCATTGTTGCCAATTGAAGGCCAGTTCTATTATTCAGGACATTGATCATCCTGGTAGCAATATCAGGCATACTTCCTAGAGAGGCTCTGGCCCTTTGATTTTCAGCATGAGCCCTGTTCAGTAGATTCATTTGATCATGAATTGTCTCTATGTATTGCCACTGATCTATGATTGACTGGCCAATCTTAGCCCATAGGATCTTCTTGACCTCAGTTATGACCCTGCTCATGGTAAGCTCCTTTTCAAGCTCTTTGATCCTTCTTTCTAGTGCCCTAACTTCCCTGGTCCTTTCTGCCACTTGCTGCTTAGATTTGTCATATTTCTCCTCCAGCTGGGTCAGTTTTCCTTTAGCATCCTTCAGCTCAATCATCTGTGTTTCAAGAGCCTGCAGCTCCTTCATCATATCTTGCATGCTAAGGCCAGGCACTTGTTCTACTGCAGTTTCTTTTTCTGCAGCCTGAGGTTCAGTAATTGAGGCACTTGCTTCTGTTGTTTGTACCAGGGGAAGACTTATAATTTGAGGAGGCTCCTCAAGATTTATTACTGGCTGAGTGGGATGAGGTATCTGCTCTCATTTTTGTTTCAGGGCTGCCTCTAATGCACCCTCTATTTCTACCAATCATTTGTGTAAGGCCAACAGCATGGCCACTACATCTTGATCCTTTCTCTGCTGAGCAACACCTTCTATTTGGGGGTGAAGGGTTGCTGGAAGTTTGACCATCTTCCTCAAAGCTGATATATCTTCATCTTTTTTCTTCATTAGCACCTGCACAGCTTTGGGATCACTTGGGTCATGCCCAATCTCTATGATGATATCTTCCAAAGACTTAATCCTGTTGTCTTTGGCTTGAGAAGAAGCTTTCTCCAATTCTAGTTGGGCAGTAGTATTATGGAGAGAATTCTGCAGTTTGTGTGCTAGAAGTGTTTTATCTACAGGATTAGAGTAGACCATCTCACCCGTTTGCTTATGTAGCTCTATTTGATCCATTGGGTGGGTGTCTTTTGAAAACACTTTTAGGTTGGTTCTGATGTAATCTGCAGCTGACTGTGGCTGCAGCATGGTAGGCATGAAATGGCTCATAGTCATCTTCCCCTCTGCAATGTCATATGCTGACATGAGCCTCTGTTGATTGGTGGGAGCCATCTTCAGCAAATGATTGTAAAGCTGGAATCTGACTGGCTCATTCCTAGCTTTTATATCCATAAATTGCTTTTTGATTCCAGACTCTGCCCTCCTTTGCTGGCTTGAGGAGCTGACCTCTCCTCCAAGTGGTCTCTCTTGTTCCTGATGGAAAGAACTAGCTGATGCTTCAGTACTAGGGGGGCCATACCCATGGGTGGTCCAATAGGCATCTCTTCTTCAGAGAAAGGGTTTAGCCTTTGCCTTTTCTCCCCTTGTTGACTTGTTGATGTAGTAAGGGGCGTTTATTGTTGTCTGTCCCTCTTCCTGGCTCTCTCTTCATTTATCGGGGTTTGGAGCACTGAGGTCTCCACTGCTATTTCCTGCCTTGAAGGCACACTTTCTTGAACCTGTTGCTTTGTGGGTGCAGGGGCCTCAGCCATTTCTTCTTGCTGTTCTATTTGTTCTTTCTGTTGTTCTGCTGTTGGGGGTGTCTGCTCCTGCTCTATTTCTTTCCCCTTATCTGTGCTAGCTGCTAGAGTAGTGGTTTGAGTTGCTTGTTGGGGAGCTATAGAAGATGAGGTAGCTACTCCAACTTGAGTATGAGGAAGAGAAAAAACCTGTCCGCAATATTCCAAGTCAGCTTCCTTCTCAAGTTCCTTTGCTGCTTTTTGTGCTATTTCCTCTTTAGAATTTGCCTCTTCTAGGGTGCCCTCTTTCCATTCTAATTGATTGGCATATTTTTCAATATGTGGTAACCTGAGATGATCATAGCTAGCCAATCTATATTTGACCCTTCTAAGACTAATGAAGTGATTGGGGTCATAGGGTGACCAAAGGAAACTAGTTTGCAACTCGAGGCGCTTCAGGATCTTATCTGCTTCTTGCCATGCCTCTTCCCTTTGATTATAAATAAATGGGCCTAGCTGGTTTTTGACTTTGAGCTGTGCCTTTTTATTTTTGCTGTGGAAATGGATCATGTCTGCATTTCCAAACTGTCTTAAATATTCTAAGGCAAAAAGTCTCATAGGGACATATCTTGGTAGCCTGTATGGGGCTAACTCACAACCATATATCCTAATCACTGTATGGTGTTGGTAGAAGTACCAATCCCCAATGTTGTAGGCCTTTGAGAGCTGAAGGATTCTTTGCATCTCATCTGTCAATCTCGGAGGAGGAGAACTCAACAGCAAGGACATGGCTGGATGGATGAAAAGGTCTATGAATTCACAGTAGCTATATGGTGAAAAAGATGTCTTATGAAAGATTGAAGACCAAAATACCACAGACCTTTGGTTCCCCTGGGCATCAAACTTCTTGAGAGTAACAGGGAAGCTGTCGGGCTGATTAAATAGGAACAAGTGATAGATGTAAGAAGTGTATCTAAACACCCTTTCCCTCTCTAAATTCATCAATTGCTCGTGAATTTTGTTGGCAATGAATGTAGCATAATCATAGTGAACCGAAAGAGGCTTTCCAGGGGAGAAGACAGACATCATAACCAGAATGGTTTCATCAACATACTCAGTTGAATTGTAACCCAGGATATAACTGATCATATCCACAAGAATCCTGCCCAACTCATTGAGATATACATGTGAGATAGGAGGAGACCTCACAGTTTGAGAGCCTGATTGAATGAATAGTTGATTAATCTTTATGATTTGGGCACTGGACAGTTTGCCTCCTTGGTCTATCAAGTGCATCATGGATAGAGGAGTCAATGGCTTTGCAGTATGGAAGTGCAGCATTTGATTTATAGCCTCAGGGGTGACATAGAACAAGACTGAGCCTGAGGGACTGAGGACAGCTCTCTGATTTGGATCGTAGTTGGCACTGCATTGATGGATTAAATCTGGGAAGACATTGACTTGAGGAAGTTTGAAAATGGGCAAATGGGAGTCCCAAATCCCTAGAATATTAGTTCCATTGAGATGTCTGATTTTTAGCTCATTGATTAGATGAATATGGTATCTGTTGTAAGCTGGGATTACCTCTGCCATCTGGTAGTCTCTATCAGCCAGGGGCAGCCATTCAAGCTCTCTGTGTGGGGCATTTAAAGGTGCAATGTTTAGAGCTACTGGTGTCTCCATGTTTTTGGTGCTCTTCAAGCAGAATTTCACTTAGGTGTGTAGGCAAATGCGACCTTGCGCGGCGAATTGAGGTAAAAAAGGATTTACAGCGAAAACAGGGCAATTCTGGTGTAAAAGGGGCACAATTGGTCACTCTTGGAAGAAATTGAGTCACTTGCAGGATGAGGAAGCTTGAGTCTCAGGAGAAAATGGCAGTTCCGGGCGCTTTTTTACAATGAAGAACAAACTGAACCAGGTGTAGGAAGAATTGGTAAATACCTGGTCACGGCGCGATGGGTAGAGGCTTATCCAAGCTGAATTCTGGGCGACCACGGCTTTGAAATCAATATCTGCATGTTGGTGGCGAGAACGTTGTAAATTTTCATGCAGGAGGCACAGTAGCTTTTTGGTAAAAAATGCGAAAAAACGCGATTTTGGGCAAAAATATGGAAAATTTGGCCTTTGGCGCCTTTTTTCGGATGACGTCAGCATGACGTCATAGGTGGGGTCAGGTATGGAATGATGACGTGGCGGCCTGTAAGTGGTCCACGTGGATGGGTGACATGGCAGACAGCTCGGAGCAATGGCGGGTCGGGCACTGACATGGTGCTGATTCGACAATGACATGGAGGTGACATGGGGGTGACACGATGGGCGATAAGAAGAGGGTGGTAAGCGGTAATATCAGACCGCTCATAGTACGGGCATGGTTTTGTTAGGAGGTCGCCCGATACAATCAGATTGAGACGCGTGTCCACAGCCCGACGTCACCAATCTGACAATTTCGGGTGGTAACGTACTGCCATCGGAGGCAGCCCGATATCGCAGGGAGCCGTCAGATGGGAGGGCCCAGATCCGACGGTCGACGGGGTGGAGATTTGATCGGACCATATGGCGGGGCCCGAGATATATAAAAAATCAATATTTCTGGGAATGCGCGCCAGGGAAAAACTTTGGGAATAGGCAGATTTTTGGGTTTTTATATTGTTTTGCAGACAAAACGAGTTTTTTTCTATTTGTTAAAAAAAACGCACTAATAGGGTTGTTAAACCAAGCAAATCTTGATTTAATCCCGAGATGTGTTTTTAGCGCTCATCTGCCTTAACGCGCTCAATTTCCTTTGCGCCCCGACCTTTTGAAGCTATAAGGCTATATTGCCTAGGGAAGGGGGAATATATATTTTTGGGGTTTTTTATATACAATAGTGATATAATAATAGGGAAAAGGGGAACATAGGGAATTAAGTAATAATATGGTTAGTAGTTAATATGGGAAGGAGATATAGATGAGAGGTAGTAGACACTAAGTTTTTAGGGAACAAACTTAGTTTTGAGAGTAGATCAAAATGAAAAAGATTTTTGCACAAGAAATGTGGTTCTGCTATATAACAAAAGTGATATTGGGATGTTAGTAAGGAGTTTAATAGGGAATGTTTGGGAGGTTAGACATGCTTCACTTTGATACCACCAAATGCTGAATAAGAGAATCTGCTCTGGCCACCATGGGTTTCCTTTGTCTAGGCCAGCAATATGAGAGAAAACATGCTTCTGCAACCCCACTACCTACCCATCTTATTGCCTAGCATTTTTTATTACTTGAGGGAGGGTTCACTTAAACTAGCAAACCCTCAATATTTTTTTTCTTTTCTTCCCTTTTTGCAATTTCTTTTGATTTCCTATCTAGAACTATCCTTATTACTTCCAAGGCCCCAGATTAAGCAGTTGGGAACCTTTATTCTCTACCTAACTACTAATCTGCCAAGATTGAACAGTTTGGACAGATTTCTTTCTCTAATCTATAACAAAAATTGAAATATGGCATGACCCAGCTTAGACTGTTGGATCACCCATTCAGAAGTAGGACAACATCAAACTATAGATAGGTGTTTTCCACAAAAATATGAGATCTTTGCATCACCAAAGTAGAGCATATTTGGAACTTTCCTGCCAATCATGAAAGATGAAACCTATTGGCATAGGTAGCTAACAGTGGCTCCACTTGGGGATGGTTTTTCCACTTGAAAGACCAAGAACAGTAGGTCAGAATGCCTTGGCTCTTGACTTATTATCACAACTTGAAGGTTTGCTTCTTGAATTTCAAAACTGGGATCTTCCACCATTTGGGAACTTCTGAAGTAAAAAGCATTTTCCTACTTATTTACAAAACTTGTGAAGCTGAACTATCTATATGCTAAAAAAGGCTATAAACAACTGATAACGTACAGGGCAAAGTCATGTTATATACATGGGAAGTAGTCAAAATAATGCTTTAACATCCGGCCATTCACAGGGCCCTCTTCTACTTCAGTATCATCCAAATTCTTCAAGAAATAAGTGTTATTTCCTTGGACTGCTTGAATTACAAAGGGTCCCCTCCAAAGGGAGTCAAATTTGCCATGCTTTCCCTTGTCTTCTCTTCTTGAATCCCACTTAAGCACTTTATCACCTATGAAAAAATCTTCAGCCTTTGTTCTTCTATCAAAGGCTTTCTTCAGCTTCTCTTGTAGGATTTGAACTCTGCTGTACACTTGATCTCTGGTTTGCTGTAAACAAATTATCTGGTTGATTCTTCTTTGCATGTCATTTGGTTCAGCTTGATTTTCTTGAAGCAGCTTCATGACAGGAACCCCTAATGATGAAGGGAACTTGGCTTCCATTCCATAAACTAGCTCATACGGGCTGACCCCAATAGATCTTTTAGTTGTTAGCCTATCTGCCCATAAGGCATTTATAAGCTTCTTATGCCAATTTTTCTTATTCTCTTCCAATATCTTCTTAATGATGTTGATAAGACTTTTATTAGATGATTCAGCTAAACCATTGCCTTGAGGGTAGTATGCAGTGGAATGACCCAAAGTGATATGGAATTTGTGACAAAAGTTCACCATCTTCTTGGATCTGAAAGCAGCAGCATTGTCTGTGATAATCTTGTCAGGACAACCAAATCTGGAAAGAATATTAGTTTCAAGGAACTGAATGATAGTAGAATCATTTGCTTGTCTACATGGAAGAGCCTCAATCCATTTAGTGAAATAATCTGTGGCTATTAGGATCCATTTATGTTGGCCTAAAGATGAAGGATGAATCTCCCTAATGAAATCCAAGCCCCATTGCTGAAAGGGCCTTTCTGTTGCAATAGGCTTTAAGGGAAGTGGTAGTAACTTTCTTTTTCCCTCAAACATTTGACACTTGTGACATGAATTGTTACACTAAAAAATGTCACCATGACTATTTGCAGTTAGTATGACTCCATCAACTGTCATACTATCCTCCTTGGCAAGTCTCATGCCTCTGCTTTCCATGTCAAACTCCAAGAAAGAGAGAAAAGTCATTTAAAGTCAATTATCTCTGGGTACGCAGTTTCTCTCAGCCTTACCTGCGTGTACGCAACCCAAGTTCACAATACCTGCGTACTTGTACGCTCTGTCTGTAAAGCAATGGGTGCGTACTCCTGTAAGGGTCAAAAGGCGCAAGTTTCACTCCAAAAACGTTACTTGTGGTCATTTCTAGAGCATTCTAGAAGCTTGTTTGACATGTATGGAGCGCCTCCAGATGGTTCATGTATCCCTATGGAAGAGGAACTTATCCCATCAAGAGGGGAGCTAACCCACCCAAAGAGGGGCTTATCCCATTGATGGTGGACCTGATTAACTTCCTCTACAGCACTATAAATACATGCATTGGGCCAGAGGGAGGGGAGGTTGAAAGCTGAACATTCCTAAGGGTAGATGCTGCTGGAATTAGGACTTCCTTGTAGAAGCTTGTGAGGAGAGATTCCCATCCTTTCTTGTTTCATTTGGAAGTGGGTGAGCTGATCAAAGTAAAGGAAAACTCTTGCTGGACCCTAGGAGGAACTTGCACAACACCAAGGCTCAGGTTGTAATGGTTTCTTTTGTTTCCTATTAATACAAATAAGTCCATTCTTCTCAACAATTTGTTATTTATGAGTTGTTTCATATACTCCTTGGTCTGTATGTTAAATATGTTTTATTTTATGAGATATTCAGGTGCTATTTAATCGTTTGATTATTAGTGAATGCAGGTTTCGAAGAGAAGGAGGAGCTCATCCGGATCGACGAGGCTGGACTACTACAACAGCGTTGGACTACAGGTAGGATCTAAACACTTGATTTCTTATATGGTAAATGCATATTTAGAGAAGGATTGTTCTTAATTGTCTTGTTTGTCACTAGAAATCCTTAAGCTTCTAGGGAGGTTGGTTTTGTCCGCAAAATTGACTCTTTCCGCATGAAAAAATGGCGACTCCACTGGGGAACTCCATTGATGTGAATGATTTTTCCTTTGTCTGAAACTTTGATCTAAGAAAAGTCTTTTTCTTTCTGGTTTTTGGTTGTCTGACTGTGTTTGGGTGGGCTAGCTTAGGGTTAAATTAGTTTTTAGTTTTTCTTAGTTTTGCTAGAAGTACGCAGCCTCTGAGTTCAGCACAGTGCATACTTGTACGCACTGCGACTGCGTGCACAGAGCGTACCCGCACCTGTGTAAACAGGTTGCCTGCGTACCCTGTCAAAATTGAGAAAATTTCAATTTTCTCCTTTTTGCCTCTTAGATTTTGCTTTTAATTTGTTTTTTCCACCCAGATCCACTGGTTACCTACCAGAGATCTTCATCTGAACTTGTTTCGTCAGTGTCAAGTGTTTTAGTGGAATTCATAGAGATTTTGCCTTAGGGTTTGATTTTTACATTGGTCCTGTAATGATTTTGGCTTTAGAAGTCGTACCTGAGGCTGATGAATTTGAAAATGATTTTTCATCAATCTTTACGGTTGAATATGTCAAGGACGCTCAGAATCCCATGAAACATCTTGATTCAGAGTTGAATTTGGGAAACTTTTCCCAAACTATTTCCATTGACATTTCAGTCAAAACTGGAATTGTTGAGAACATTCATATTGGTGCCTCGTGTACAGATGACGAAATTCAAACATACAAGGCCCTATTTCAAGAATTTCGTGACGTGTTTGCTTGGTCCTATGAGGAAATGCCAGGAATTGATCCCTCCATTGTTGTTCATGAAATCAAGACTTACCCAGACGCTAAACCCGTTCGGCAACGTCTGCGTCAGATACACTCTCGGAAAGCGACTGCAATTAAAGCAGAAGTTGAGAAGCTGTTGAAAGCAGGTTTCATTTATCCGATCCCGTTAACGGATTGGGTATCGAATATTGTTCCGGTTAACAAGAAGCAGGGAACAATAATAATATGCATCGACTATAGAGATATTAATCGTGCTTTTCCAAAAGACAACTATCCCACACCCTATATCGATCAAATAATTGATGATTGTGCCGGCAGTGAAATATTTTCCTTTATGGACGGTTTTTCCGGTTACAATCAAATCAATATTCTACCTGCCGATCAACCAAAAATGGCTTTCATTTGTCCTTGGGGGACATTTGCTTATTGCAAATTACCCTTTGGGCTTAAGAATTCCGGAGCCACTTTTCAAAGGGCAATGTCTTATGCGTTTCATGACATCAAACACATTGTGCAACCGTACCTCGATGATTTGCCTGCTCATTCATTACATCGAGCTGATCACCTTGTCCATTTACGAGCAATTTTCATGAGGTGTAGGCATTATCGTATACGTTTGAACCCACACAAATGTGTCTTCTGTATAGAAGTGGGACGATTGCTGGGATTTGCAGTTTTAAAAGCCGGCATTCGCGTCGATCCCTCGAAGGTCGAAGCTATCATCAAATTGCCTCCCCCTTCGAGTCTTCGCCAACTCCAAAGTTTGCAAGGGAAAGCAAACTTTCTACGCCGATTCATTCCTAACTACGCCGAGGTTACAAAAGGTTTTACACGGTTGTTGAAAGAGAACGCTCAATTCTCTTGGGATGAGATAGCTCAGCAATCTTTTGATGCACTTAAACACGCGTTTACCCATGCACCGTTGTTGCATCCTCCCAACTACAACCAAGACTACTTCTTGTACCTCGCTGCCTCTCATTCCACAATTGGGATGGTATCAGTTCAGGAAGACGAATTCGCAACGGAACATGTGATATATTATCTTAGTAGGACGTTAAATCCCACTGAGCTAAAATATTCGCATGTGGAGAAATTGGCCCTGGCAGCCGTTCAGGCTCTCCAACATTTTCGTCATTACATTCTTCTTCGTAAAACTACAGTCATTTCGGATTGCAACCCTATGATCTACATTTTGACTAAACAATTGCTAGGGGGCAAGTACTCTAAATGGATCGTTATCCTGCAAGAGTTCGCCTTAGAGTTTGAAAAATCTAAGTCTAAGAAATCTTTAGTCTTTGCAGAGTTGATGTCTGACTTCCCGCGTGCTGACACGAAAACTGTGGCAGAAGAACCCATTGCGGACGAATCTTTGTTTCTCATCAGCACTTTAGATCCGTGGTACGGGGATATAATCATCTATCTCCAAACACCATCCTTTTAGCCCGAAGCTTCTAAGACGGAACGTCGGAAAATTCGATTCCAGTCCCAACAATACAAAATTATTGGAGATACTCTTTATCGCCGTGGGGCAGACTTGGTTTTCTGACGTTGCTTAAATCACGAAGAGGCAAAAAGGGTTTTGAATGACTCTCACTCTGGGGCATGTGGCGGTCATATGTCTGGGTATGCCACAGCTCAGATGGTGTTGCGTGCTGGCTATTTCTAGCCGTCCATGTTTAAAGATTGTATCATTGTGGTCCGAAAATGCCACAACTGTCAAGTGTTTGATCGGAAGATGCACGCACCACCAGCTCCTCTCCACCCTATAATTGCCGTTGGTCCTTTTGCCAAATGGGGTATCGACTTTATTACATGTAACCCTCACTTGGCCGGGGGGCATGCGTATATCATCCTTGCGGTTGATTATTTTACTAAGTGGGCCGAGGCGATGCCTACATTCGAGGCAGACGGCAAGACAGCTGCAATTTTCGTATTCAATCATATTATTGCTAGGTTTGGTGTCCCACAAGCGATAATCACTGACCATGGCCGCCATTTTTGAAACATTATGATGACAGAACTTACAAGCCAGCTTGGTTTGCGCCACGATAGCTCAACTCCTTATTATCCACAAGCCAATGGTCTGGTTGAGTCCATCAACAAAGTTTTGGTTATCATGATTCGACGAATCATTGGGATTCATCGGTCGAATTGGCACAACATGTTATTTTCCGTGCTTTGGGCATATCGAACTTCAGTGAAAACATCAACAGGGTTCACTCCTTTCCAACTAGTTTATGGTTTGGAAGCCGTGCTGCCCATTGAATGCGAAATCCCATCACTTCAAATGGCTGTCAAATTACTTCCAGCTACTTCCGAAGAGGAGAGACGTTTATTATGCTTAGCTTAATTAGATGAAACTCGACGTGATGCTGCAGTGGCAATCGAGACTCATGCAAAATGAATGAAAGCTCAGTATGATCGAAATGTGACCCCTCGAAATTTTTCGGAAGGAGACCTAGTGCTATTGTATGATCAAGCTAACGATAAATTAGGTGTTGGAAAATTCGTTCCTATGTGGCATGGACCCTACATTGTTAAGCAAAAGCTAGCAAAAGGGGCCTATGAGCTGGTTGACTTTGATGGGGACTCTTTGGGTAAACCCAGAAATGGACTTTACCTAAAGAGGTACTATGCTTAAATGGTGGGTGTGAAGATTTTCGTTAGGATAGTTAGGTTAATTTTCTCTTTCTAGCTAGTGTGTTTGTTAGAATAGACAGTGTGCTTAGTTTAGAAAGTGTGTTTTTCGTCGTTATTCTGCTTATCTTGGTTTTACCTTTGATGTTGCAGATGTCGATGCCTCTCCAAACGTACATTGGATTTGCTGATGGTGCTTGTCGTAGTACACGGAATATCTCTTCCGCAGCTTGGGTTATCTATTCGCCCTCTGACGAGTTAGTTTCTATGCATGGGGTGAGCCTCAGTCAAACAACAAACAACATTGCAGAATACAGTGCAGTGATTGAATTATTATCTGAATCCATTTCATTTGGGATTCGGAGTTTGATAGTGAGGTTAGATTCTGAACTTGTTGTATTACATCTTAATAGAGTTTATGCCATTAGAAATCTAGTGTTATTAAGGTTATTTTTGAGAGTGCGTCTTTTGGAACGTGAATTTGATTACATCGAATATCAACATATTCCAAGGTCTTTTAATACATTAGCAGATGCAATTGCTTCTCGAATGTTAGACATACATTTGCGATAATCATACATGTAAATTTAAAAACATTAACATTTAATCACACATGTTCAACAAGATAAGCCGGTAATAATGATATATATAGATAGGAGTGTGTCAAAAATACATCGTCTTTGATCATAGGTTGCAAAACACCTTATGATTGGCAAAAATGATAAGTACAAAAAACCAAAATGTCACATGTGTCTACAAAAGTGACCATCCAATCACTGGTGGTGCTCCCTATACGACACCACTGCACGGGCTACCCTACACAAGAACCTCCTAAAAGGTCCTGGGACTGCGACTACATAGCGCTGAAGTCTGATAGGAATATCATCTATAGTAGTCTTTGGTATATCCGTCGTCAGACGCTCTAGATCCTGCTCCAACTCAGCTATGGTCTCTGCAGCCGCATCCTGTGGGACCAGTGCCGGTGCAACTGGTTGTCTCCTCTCGAAAGGTCGGAGATAGGCTGGACGCCGTGGACCCACATCTGCATTTTGAAAAATTTTACTGTCAGTTTTGAGACGATATATAAAAACAAAAAAAAATAGATAATTTAAAAACTTGTGAAAAATGAAGTACCTCTGTCGTCCCATTGTTCTCCCTGTGGAAGAACCATGTCCGGATCATCGCGAAAATCTACTCTGGCATAAGGAAAATACTGGATCACAAAGACCTGGTCCTCCAACCAGTGAAAGTAACCCGTAGGAAATCGGACAACTCCCGCTCCCTCATCAGGATGCCGGGCCATCACCGCAACCCATCGCATCAACTTTGGCTCCCGAGGTGGCCCAACCGCAACAGTGAGATGCTGAGGGATAAGCATCAGAACTCTCTCTAGGGAAAAGCTCACAACTAAAGGCCCATACCCAAAGGTTTTTAATTGCCCGTTCTTTGCCCTAGTCAGTTGGCCCTTCATATTGGCCAACACAGCATCGCACCAGTTGAAAATGGTGCCTCGGAAGCAATCAATCGCCATCCGCATTTGGACCCAGTGGCATTGTGCAAAGCGGATGTGCCGCAGAGTCTGGTAACTGTAAAGGCAATTACCATAAGTTCAGGTCAGGATATGTATTTGATTTCTATCCCCTTCTCCTAGTTTTGATTGTTGCACCACTCTAGCCGGAGACTAGCAAGGGATTGGCCACCCGGCCTAGTCCCGAATAGAGACAGTTGCTCGCCCCTATTAGGCAAACCAGTGAGAAAATATATGTCTGAGGGCTCTATCTCAAGCTGGTGCCCTCCAATGTAAAAACATTTTTCCTGGACGTTCCACCTTTCAACCAGCCACTCTAAGAATGACACCTGGGCCCTCATGCCAGGTATGGCCCAGTATTTGTAGAGACTACATGCCTTCAAAGCATCAATGGAAGGTTGATGATCTATTGCGGCCAAATCGACATCTTCGTGTTCTCTTTCGTGCCAATCAATCATGGTGGGCAATCTACACACCAGAAAACACCCATTAGAATTCATTAAATCAAAAAATAATGGTTTAGTTTTAAGACTTGGGGTTTTGAAATTGCTTTGCGCGGAGTACGCACTCCGCGTTCAGAAACAGAGTGGCGGTACGTAGCTGTTCTGAAGGTAGGCTGCGTACTCCTGCCATTTTCCCATTAACGAAAATGTCGGGGTACGCAGGTCACCCATGGGGCACCTGCGTACCCCGAAAGGTGTATCTTAAAACCCCAAAGCCCCCAAAAAATCAAACTAGGGCTTAAAATGAAATTCTAAACGGATGAAAACAAAGAGGAGGATGTTGTGGAATACCTGAAAGAGACGACGCTCGATTCCGACGGTCGGATTCTCTACAAAGTCCACGAGAAGTTTCTTGCCAAAAGCCCTTTTCTCTCCCTCAACAGTAAAATGGTAAAAATGACATGGTAAAAAGTCCTTTTATAGGTTTTTTGGATAAATGAATGCTAGGTTTGTTTATTTTTCACCATGGAGAGATATTTTTCAATGTATTTTTGCCTATCTTAAACAGGTATGAGTAATGTGTTGTTTTTGTGCAGGACAAAAGGACTTTCAGAGAAAATTATCATTTTTCACAAACCAAAACATCAGAGTCATATTTTAAGCCCTTTTCTGACTCCTAAAACATGAAAAGATTGTCGAGCGTTTCTTTTACACTCGTTAAAACAAAATTAACAGACGGTCCCCTTATAGCCCTTTTCTGACCGTAAAAACAGGAAAAGATTGCTGGGTTTTTGTCGTTTCAAACTCGATACAGGAAATAAAATGACGTGTCCTTGATCGCTTTTTACTTTTCAGGTCAGAGGCACTAATCATGAAAGTACTCCTTGGTCGCAAGATCAAGCGGTTCTCTCAAGTATTATTTTATACTTTTTCGGGCTTGAGAGACACAAATTTACGAAAAATTTCAACCTTGGAGCCTTCTTTAGTTTTTTCAGACTCTCTAAAATTGAAAAACGCCGAGTTTCTCCTATACTGGACTCGTTAAAATTTCACAGTAAAGGACCTGTTCGATTACAAACAGGAATGAACCACTCCTTCTTAGGGTTCGAATCTAAACTAAGTTGGACTCATCCGAAGGATGAGCTTATAATCAAGCATATGTTATCCTCCTCAAGCTTGTAAAAAATAAAGAGGTACTTGCCAGAAATGGTGGGGGAAAAGAAGAAGAATGAACCTATTTGTTATCCTTTGTCACGGAAAAACCTTATTACCACTCTTGAACACGACACTTTTCATTCACCTGGGTTGGGAAATCCTTTGTCTTAAAGTTGATTAAACCACTTTGAAAGTCTTCAACCGTTTCTGGGTATTAACTTTGGGTCAATCGTTGCCAAGCCATCTGTCATGTCGTTATGTGTTCAAGAGGTCTCTGCAAATAAACCATTCATATGCAAAATACTTGTCATCCGTTTTGACCATCCCTGAGTCAGTCCTTACAACAACATTTCTTCAACTTGAACTATGATTTCGTGTTGTGGGCTTGCCTGCAACGGGTCGCTTTCTATCGACATCAGCACATTATCTAGAGAGATGACTTAGAAATCGTCAGTACCTTGAAGTCTGCATGCATCAATGGCAGGTTTCTCGCCTTTGACGACAGTTTACATCATTGACTTTCGATCGAAGGATTCCGTGACATGTTCGACATCAACTCATTCATTCACATCTCATGGATTGTACTGGGTACTTTGAGAACCATTGACATCACTGGTGGTCTCTCTCACACTTGTTAACGGTTTACATCATTGACTGGTAATCAAGTGGTTTCTACCATGTTCGACATCAACTCATTTATTCGCATGGATAGAATCGTACCAATTCGGGAAGTAGAAATGAAGACCCTGGATCTAGTTTCCACCATCCAGGCTGCGAGGAGTTTTGTATTCATTATATAGTAGACCAATCATAAACAGATGGCTGCATCCATACTGTGTCTACATGTGTCTATGATTGTGATGTACTGCAAAATCATTCCTGTATCAGAGCAGTAGTTAGATTGTTAGTTAAAGTTTTCAATCTGAGTATGGGAATGCCTACCTCAGCGATGATATCATCTTATATATGTATTTTGTGTTGAATATTTGCAGGTTCTGACCAGGATCTCCACTTCTTGAAATGATAAAGTACTTCACCCTTCCTAGATGATTTGAAACCCTAAATCTACTTCAGGCTTCGCACTTTAGGGGGCAATCTGTTACACTAAAAAATGTCACCATGACTATTTGCAGTTAGTATGACTCCATCAACTGTCATACTATCCTCCTTGGCAAGTCTCATGCCTCTGCTTTCCATGTCAAACTCCAAGAAAGAGAGAAAAGTCATTTAAAGTCAATTATCTCTGGGTACGCAGTTTCTCTCAGCCTTACCTGCGTGTACGCAACCCAAGTTCACAATACCTGCGTACTTGTACGCTCTGTCTGTAAAGCAATGGGTGCGTACTCCTGTAAGGGTCAAAAGGCGCAAGTTTCACTCCAAAAAAGTTACTTGTGATCATTTCTAGAGCATTCTAGAAGCTTGTTTGACGTGTATGGAGCACCTCCAGATGGTTCATGTATCCCTATGGAAGAGGAACTTATCTCATCAAGAGGGGAGCTAACCCACCCAAAGAGGGGCTTATCCCATTGATGGTGGACCTGATTAACTTCCTCTACAGCACTATAAATACATGCATTGGGCCAGAGGGAGGGGAGGTTGAAAGCTGAACATTCCTAAGGGTAGATGCTGCTAGAATTAGGACTTCCTTGTAGAAGCTTGTGAGGAGAGATTCCCATCCTTTCTTGTTTCATTTGGAAGTGGGTGAGCTGATCAAAGTAAAGGAAAACTTTTGCTGGACCCTGGGAGGAACTTGCACAACACTAAGGCTCAAGTTGTAATGGTTTCTTTTGTTTCCTATTAATACAAATAAGTCCATTCTTCTCAACAATTTGTTATTTATGAGTTGTTTCATATACTCCTTGGTCTGTATGTTAAATATGTTTTATTTTATGAGATATTCAGGTGCTATTTAATCGTTTGATTATTAGTGAATGCAGGTTTCGAAGAGAAGGAGGAGCTCATCCGGATCGACGAGGCTGGACTACTACAACAGCGTTGGACTACAGGTAGGATCTAAACACTTGATTTCTTATATGGTAAATGCATATTTAGAGAAGGATTGTTCTTAATTGTCTTGTTTGTCACTAGAAAGCCTTAAGCTTCTAGGGAGGTTGGTTTTGTCCGCAAAATTGACTCTTGCCGCATGACATGAAGTGGTAAAATTTTAACATCAGAGAACAGAGTGGGCCAATAGTAACCTGCCCTTAATATCTTATCCACAGTGGACTTCCAATACAAATGTCCACCACAATCACCTGCATGAAATTCTTTCATAACATTGTTAGTCTCATTCATATTCAAACAATTCAGCAATATACCTTCATGATTTTTCCATAGTAAATTACCATCCATAACACAAAATCTTGAAGCTTTCATTTTTAAAAATCTACATTTGGTTCTGGACAATCTTGGGGGAGCACACAGGTTTTGCAATACATAACAGATATCAGAATACCAAAGGGATTGTTCAAAGGCTACATTGATCTTTGGAGTCGCCAGCTCCGGTTCATTGTCCAGTTGGTTAATATCCAAGGCTTGGAAGTTTGCTTCAGACATCAGTTTAGCCAAACCTTGCCCTTTTATCAGTTTTGTAGGTCTTATTTCAATGTCAAATTCTAAAATGTTAGCAATCCATTTTCCTCTTCTGCCCTCTAAGATTTCTTGAGTCAATATGTCTTTCACAATGGCATTTGGTACATAAGCAATAACATGAGAGTATAGGATGTAAATCCTAAAGTCTTTGATGGCCTTAACCAAAGAATAAGCTTGCTTTTCCATTATCTGATATTTCAAAGGTGCATCTCTAAGGGCTCTACTAAAGAACGCAATAGGTTTTTCATTCCCTTGATCATCTTTCTGCAATAAGACAACAACAATGGTATGCTGGGAAGCAAAAGAGAAAATGATAACTTCTCTGTCAAATTGAGGATTTGTTAAGACTGGGGTTTGGGTAAGGGCCAATTTAATACCTTCAAAAGCTTGATTTGCTTATACTGTCCACTTCACCTTAGAACCCTTTTTTAGCATGTTGTTTAGTAATCTGATCAATTCTGCTAAGTTTGGGATAAATCTCCTTAAAAAGTTGATCTTTCCCAAGAAGGGTTGTAATTCTTTAATATTTCTTGGATGGGGCACTTGCAAGATGGCCTGTATTCTGTTTGGATCAATTCTAATGCCATCCTTTGAAATGATATGACCCAATAGCTTACCCTCTTCCAAACCAAATAGAGACTTCTTGGGATTTAAGGAAATTCCATATTTCCTACATGTTATGAATATTTGTCTCAGGTGTTTTAGATGTTCTTGGTCAGACTTTGAAAAAGGTGTGAGGTCATCTAAGTAAATAACAAGGAAATCATGAATCTCTTTAGCAAAAGCAATATCCATTGGTCTCTGAAATGTAGCTCCTGCATTTTTCAACCCAAAAGGCATTTTGACATACTTGAAAGTTCCCCATGGGGTTGTGAATGCTGTTTTATCCTAATCATCAGGGTGGACTAGGATCTGATTAAAACCTGAAAATCCATCAAGTAATGAGATTCTTGAAGCCCCCACCACTCTTTGGAGAATGTGATCCATTTTGGGTAAGGGATAATTGTCTTTGAGGGACACTTGATTCAAATTCCTTAGATCAACACAAAGCCTAATCTCACCAGTTTTCTTTCTTGTGGGGACCAAATTTGAAAACCAGTCTGAAAACCTGATTGGTGCTATGATACCTGCTTTAAACATTTTTTGTACCTCTTTCTCAATTGAAGGGAGAAGCATAGGATTGATTATTCTTAATTTTTGCTTGAATGGCTTTTGATTAGGCTTAAGAGGGATGGTGTGTTGAATGAAAGAGGTGTCATAAGATTTCAAATCCTCATAACTCCATGCAAACACATCTTGGAACTCTTTAAAGAGGTCAACGTATTTGGGCTTCTGGTCAGGAGGTAAAGATGTAGACAATTTTATTATCTTGGGTTTTTCAGTAGTTCCAATGTTGCATTTTTCAATGGCAGCATTAAGGGATTGAATTTTTGGTTTCCTAGGAACATCATTTGAGTCAAAAATGTCCTCCAAAGGAGTCAAGCCTGTTGGTAGAAAATTGTCTTTTAGTTGTATGACTTCAGCCTCTGCACCAGCTATTTAATCAAAATGTAATTGTTTGAGTTGTTGTATATTTTCCTTGTCAAAGGTTGTTGGATGAAGTATTTGATTTGTTGTTTTGGCGGATATAGTTGTTTGGTCCTGTTCACTTAGTGGTTGTGTGTCTTTCACAGAATCAACATCAATGTTTAAACCTGAAAATTCTTGCTGCAAGGTCAAGAAACTATTTATCTGTGTGTCATCCTCAAATACTTGCCAATCTTTGACATTGTTTGGGATAGAAGGTCTGTGTTTTATCTCAGCTGTAAAACAATGGTTGGGTTCAAAAGGCAATTTGCACGTACTAGCAAATGTAGCTAAACTATGTGCATGAAGGTTGTGGGTTCTAGATATTTTGGTCATTTGAAATCGAGTGAAGGCATTGAGTATTTCAATAGCAGTAGACCTGTATGATCTTAGTCTTTTGTCATTGGTGACAAAATTGCCTTTCATTTGTTGAATAATGAAGTCTGAATCTCCCAGGATTGAAACTTTTGTGGCCTGTAAGGATTTTACCAGTTTGAGGCCTAGCAAAAGAGCTTCATACTCTGCCACATTATTAGTACATCTGAAATTAATCCTATAAGCTTGACCTTCTGCATGATTGCTTTGTTTGTTATGAATCCATACTCCTGCTCCTGCCCCTAATTTGTTGACTGGTCCATCAAACTCAAGAAACCAAAGGATTTCTTGATTTAGGGGAGGTTTAACAGCCTCTCTATGACTTGGAATTAGAAGCTGGAGGTCTTGTTTTTCATCTGGTTTGTCTTCTAGAACGGTCTCATCAATTGATTGCTTAACCTCGATTTCTTGGGAATTTGATTGCTCATTCATATGCAGATCTTGTTCAAGTATGATAGATTTGTCATCACGTATTGGACTTATATCATCATTGAATAGAATGAAGGAATCCATGTCAGAATGGACTGCATAAATAGGGAAATTTTGAGGTTTTTCTTCACTGCTCACCATGTATTTCATGAGTGTTTCTCTGTATAGCCTCTTTGGTTGCCCAAAGATAGAGATGGTGGCATATGACATGTCCAATTGTAGGGAACCTTAGAGTTTAGCTCCCCATGATCTTGATAACAACATTCCATACTTAGGTGGGATATCAGCCACCACAACATCCATTAAAATTGTTTTATTTGGGTACTGGACAAGGGAAACACATAAATCTTTTATCAAGCCTAAAAACTTAACTTGGCTGGAGTCAAATGAAAATAGGTCCTTATATGGTCTTGTGATGTCTAGATTCAATCTCTCCATCGCTGACTTAGGCATACGGTTATGAGAGGCACCTGAATCAAACATTGCATTGTGTAATATTTTATCATGAATATGTAAGCTGACATAAAAAGGTAAGATTCCAGTACTTCCTGTCTTTCCATCAACTTCTCGAAAAGAATTCTGGGTATCATCAACACATTGACATCATCCTGAGAAGTTGAGGGTATCATAAAACAGTTGACAAAAAGGGTCACGAATTGATTTGTTGTTTGTAAATGTTATGTTTAGCTAGCTCTGAAAGAGGAATGGTTATCTTTAATTTACCAATTTCAGCTTCTAAGTCAAAAGGTTTTTCAGATTGGATCTTGGTGTTCTGGTTAACAACTTTTTCTTTGTCAATTGACTTTTTAGAGGTTTCCTCTTGGCTTTCTATCTGATCTTGAGGTTTATCTTTTTTGCTCATCTTTTGAGAAGTGTTACTTGGATTGTGATGTAAAGGAGGTGTGGCCAATGGCTGTTGATTTGAGGGATATGCTTCGGTTACATCTTCAACTGTTACTTCATTTGTGATTGAATCAGTTTTGTCAATTGGCTCTGTGATAATAACCTTCTTGGGCTGCTGGATATCTTTTGTTTTCTTAGGCTGTGTCACGTTTGTAGTTCTGCTTCTCAATTTGTATTATTTATGAACTTCAAAAACAGCTGTGTCATAGCCTTGTTTGAAATCAAATGATTCACCTGATTTAGTTTGAAACTAATTAATGTCATCATCCTTGTGATCTTCTTGACTCAGAAAAACTTGTTGTTCATTGTTCACACCCATCAAATTAATGTGGGTATCATCTATCTGCTCACTAGAAGTGGATGCTTCAGCATAGTTTTCTTGGAAAGGAGGTCCAATATCTGGTTCAGTGCTGGCCTTGTCAGCATTGGGATTTTGATTTCTTCTAAAATTGGGATTCCTGATAGGATTATTCTGTGGTGCCTCCCATGATGATTTCCTCTCAACTGATTCTACTCTGTCACCTAATCTGTGCATACCAATGATTATTGCAACTAATTTCTGATCCCAGCCTGAAGGCTCTTCTTTGAAGGTAGTCTTTCTTTCTGTTCTGGTCCTATTTCTCTTAGCTATCAGGTTGGCTTCTACACTAACTGCTATATCTTGCATCTCAGCTAAAGTTCGGGGAGCTCTTTCTCTCAATTGGTATGCCATATCTAAATCAAACCCATCAGGAAAGTTGTATAAGGCCAGGTCAGGTGGGGGTCTTAGATTTTGGGGAATAGCATTGTACACATTGTTGAATCGAGCACAATAGTCCAAGACCGTTTCTTGGGGACCTCTTTTGATAGCATTATATTCAGATAAAATATGGAGTGGATCCTTTTTCTTCTCCCATCTGTTGGTAAAGGTTTGATACAGGGCTTCGGGGTCACCTATGGAGTTTGCTGGGAGTGATCTAAACCATGATCTTACATCTCCGGTTAGACTTTGCACAAAAATTTTCATTCTAACCCCATCATCATCTATCTCATAATTTTCAAAATAATCTTGCATTTTCTTAGTATGTTGAAGGGCTGAATAAGAGCCAGTACCATCAAAATATGATATCTTGGTTTAATAATCTTGAGGCATAGGCCCTGGATTGGCAGGTAACTGCAATGGAGCATATCTATTAGCCATGTTTGGTGGGACAACAGGGATAACAGGAACAAACGGGACAAGTGGAGGAAAGGGGATGAGAGGGGTATGTGCAGTTAATGGAGGGGTTGAAAAAGCACCTTGTGAAGTGGATGAAGAACTAGGAGAGTGTGGAACGGTAGTATGAGGATGTAAAGAAACCTTAGTAGGGGTTGGAATATTAGTTTGAAATCCTGCCTCAGAACTTGAATCTGATAAAGTTTCTTCTGCTTCTTGTTTCTTAAGGATTCTTGGAATCAGGTTTGGATTTTGGAACTCAGGTGATGGATTTGGATCTGGATTAGATCTTGTATAACGGGTTTTCTTCTTAGGAGCCAGCTTCTATGATTTTCTTTGGGAGAATTTTCTAAGAAATATTAATCTTTGAAAAGGACTGATCAAGTATAGAACAATTGTATGGAACTTAAGACTGAATAAATATTGACTGAGGCAGCTTTTATATACTCCTGCAAATGCAAAGCAAAGGCAGTTTCTAAGGTTGTCTGGCTGTCACTCAGGCTTTATCTACAGTATTAAGAATCAGACAGGGGTTTATGAATTGGGTTCGTCCCCAGTGGAGTAGCCATTTATGTTAACACCCAGGTTGTTCCCTTTGACTCCTGAGGGAATACGGCCGGGGTAACCACTAACCAAGATTTATATTATAGGTTCTAGCCTACCTGTAATTAGAGAGGGCTCTCTCTTTTTAGATTTAACTTTGTTTTTTGAAGATTTTAGGCTAGTTATGAGGTGAGAGTTTTGTTTGAATTTTGGTTGTCAGCTATTGTTCAAAGAAGGGCATGCAAGTATTAAAGAGAGTTCAGTCCATTGGGCATGTGGAGTCCAGAAATGAATAGCACTTGATATCTGTGATAAAGAGAGGTTCACTGCAAGGCTAGATGGGTATTCATGATACAAACTTTGATTTTTAGAAAAGAAACAGTATAAATTACACCAGTAAAGGCAGTCAAGAGTTCTTTCACAGTGCAACAGGGAATAAGGGACAAATCCTAATCAGCAGCAAGAGAGAATTACTGAATAAAGACTTATCATGTGATTAGAGAAAATAGGAGCATTTAAGAATTCCATAGTTGCAGCTAACCCTGAAGAAAACATATTTAGTAGTAAAGATTGAGTTTAGGGTGTTTTTAATGGACAAATCCTGAACTATTCTTTTTCTTTTCTACCAAGATTAATCACCATACATCACAGATAGATTATGCAAGAAATGAAACACAAATACAGTTAGAAAACACTTATTATATCACGCCATAACACGAGAATCCTGCAGCAGTCAATAGTTTCATCACAGTACGTCCAAGTCAAACCGATTTTTTGGAAACCAATACCTCCTTTGCATTATATCTCTCAGAGGTTATATAGCTGAGTTCTCTTGAACGACTAAAAAATAACCCCCAATAAGCTATGCGGGGGTGCATATATACAAAATATCACAAAAATATCTCAATAATGAGTTATTGCACAATAACTGTTCTTACCAACTTTCTAAGATATTTGTTACAATATTAAAAGCTACTTAAATAAATATACAACAGTTGTTTGGTATTTGTCAAAAAATTCTTGACTTTTGGGCCTATGGGCCAGCCGAGCTCCTTTGCGGCGATTCCGATTGTCTTTGACTTTATGTTGTCGCGTCAGGGAACTCCTGTATTCGGACAGTTCATATGTGATGCTCAAGCTGTGCATAGCCACTGTCCACCTCATCCAACTGTTTTCCTGTTGCTGTGAATAAACTTTTAGACCAAAATTTAAACTTGATTTAAAGCAAAGTTTTAATCATATTCGTCCACCACTCTTCAGTGGGCATTTGATGTCTCTGCATCTTGATTAAGGTCTCATCTGCCTTTGTATACTTATAATAATTAGGGGGCACTTCAAAAAGGTGCTTAATTTCATGTTCAATGAAGAATAAATTCTCTAATTTATCATAAATCTCTTGCCCTGATGGTGGCCCAGCTCCTTCTGGACTGCTTGCTGAAGCTGTCAACTGATTGGTTGCATAATTGTTGACCCTTTTAGCATACTGCTCATGGGACAATAGTCTTCCTGCACTGGTCACTAGGCTGGGAAGCCCTCTGCCATGCAATGCTGTGATTTTGGTGGCAAAATCATTGACCTCTACTTGAATATCTTGACACTTTCTTTCTAATGTCTGCACATAGTTCCTGAGGGTAAGCACCCTTTTGATTAACAAAATTGTATCAGTCCTATCCCTGATACCCATTGTTGCCAATTGAAGGCCAGTTCTATTATTCAGGACATTGATCATCCTGGTAGCAATATCAAGCATACTTCCCAGAGAGGCTCTAGCCCTTTGATTTTCAGCATGACCCCTGTTGAGCAGATCCATTTGATCATGAATTGTCTCTATGTATTGCCACTGATCTGTGATTGACTGGCCAATCTTAGCCCATAGGATCTTCTTGACCTCAGTTATGACCCTACTCATGGTCAGCTCCTTTTCAAGCTCTTTGATCCTTCTTTCTAGTGCCCTAACTTCCCTGGTCCTTTCTGCCACTTGCTGCTTAGATTTGTCATATTTCTCCTCCAGCTGGGTCAGTTTTCCTTTAGCATCCTTCAGCTCAATCATCTGTGTTTCAAGAGCCTGTAGCTCCTTCATCATATCTTGCATGCTAAGGCCAGGCACTTGTTCTGCTGCAGTTTCTTTTTCCGCGGCCTGAGGTTCAGCAATTGAGGCACTTGCTTCTGCTGTTTGTACCAGGGGAGGACTTATAATTTGAGGAGGCTCCTCAAGATTTATTACTGGCTGAGAGGGCTGAGGTATCTGCTCTCCTTCTTTTTGTTTCAGGGCTGCCTCTAATGCACCCTCTATTTCTACCAATCGTTTGTGTAAGGCCAAAATCATGGCCACTACATCTTGATCCTTTCTCTGCTGAGCAACACCTTCTGTTTGGGGGTGAAGGGCTGCTGGAAGTTTGACCATCTTCCTTAAAGCTGATATATCTTCATCTTTTTTCTTCATTAGCGCCTTCACAGCTTTGGGATCACTTGGGTCATGCCCAAGCTCTATGATGATATCTTCCAAAGACTTAATCATGTTGTCTTTGGCTTGAGAAGAAGCTTTCTCCAATTCTAGTTGGGCAGTAGTATTATGGAGAGAATTCTGCAGTTTGTGTGCTAGAAGTGTTTTATCTGCAAGAGTATAGTAGACCATCTCACCCATTTTCTTATGTAGCTCTATTTGATCCATTGGGTGGATGTCTTTTGCAAACACTTCTAGGTTGGTTCTGATGTAATCTGCAGCTGACTGTGGCTGCAGCATGGTAGGCATGAAATGGCTCATAGTCATCTTCCCCTCTGCAATGTCATATGCTGACATGAGCCTCTGTTGATTGGTGGGAGCCATCTTGAGCAAATGATTGTAAAGCTGGAATCTGACTGGCTCATTCCTAGCTTTTATATCCATAAATTGCTTTTTGATTCCAGACTCTGCCCTCCTTTGCTGGCTTGAGGAGTTTACCTCTCCTCCAAGTGGTCTCTCTTGTTCCTGCTGGAAAGAACTGGTTGATGCTTCAGTACTAGGGGGGTCCATACCCATGGATGGTACAATAAGCATCTCTTCTTTAGAGAAAGGGTTTAGCCTTTGCCTTTTCTCCCCTTGTTGACTTGTTGATGTAGTAAGGGGGTTTTCTTGCTATCTGTCCCTCTTCCTGGCTCTCTCTTCATTTATCGGGGTTTGGAGCACCGAGGTCTCCACTGCTATTTCCTGCCTTGAAGGCACACTTTCTTAAACCTGTTGCTATGTGGGTGCAGGGGCCTCAGCCATTTCTTTTTGTTGTTCTATTTGTTCTTTCTATTGTTTTGCTGTTGGGGGTGTCTGCTCCTGCTCTATTTCTTTCCCCTTATCTGTGCTAGCTACTAGAGTAGTGGTTTGAGCTGCTTGTTGGGGAGCTGTAGAAGATGAGGCAGCTGCTCCAACTTGAGTATGAGGAAGAGAAAAAACCTGTCCACAATATTCCAAGTCAGCTTCCTTCTCAAGTTTCTTTGCTGCTTTTTGTGCTATTTCCTCTTTAGAATTTGCCTCTTCTAGGGTGCCCTCTTTCCATTCTAATTGATTGACATATTTTTCAATATGTGGTAACCTGAGATGATCATAGCTAGCCAATCTATATTTGACCCTTCTAAGACTAATGAAGTGATTGGGGTCATAGGGTGACCAAAGGAAACTGGTTTGCAACTCGAGGCGCTTTAGGATCTTATCTGCTTCTTGCCATGCCTCTTCCCTTTGATTATAAATAAATGGGCCTAGCTGGTTTTTGACTTTGAGCTGTGCCTTTTTATTTTTGCTGTGGAAATGGATCATGTCTGCATTTCCAAACTGTCTGAAATATTCTAAGGCAAAAAGTCTCATAGGGACATATCTCGGTAGCCTGTATGGGGCTAACTCACAACCATATATCCTGATCATTGTATGGTGTTGGTAGAAGTACCAATCCCCAATGCTGTAGGCCTTTGAGAGCTGGAGGATTCTTTGCATCTCATCTGTCAATCTCAGAGGAGGAGAACTCAACAACAAGGACATGGCTGGATGGATGAAAAGGTCTATGAATTCACAGTAGCTATATGGTGAAAAAGATGTCTTATGAAAGATTGAAGACCAAAATACCACAGACCTTTGGTTCCCCTAGGCATCAAACTTCTTGAGAGTAATAGGGAAGTTGTGGGGCTGATTAAATAGGAACAAGTGATAGATGTAAGAAGTGTATCTAAACACCCTTTCCCTCTCTAAATTCATCAATTGCTCGTGAATTTTGTTGGCAATGAATGTAGCATAATCATAGTGAACCGAAAGAGGCTTTCCAGGGGAGAAGACAGACATCATAACCAGAATGGTTTCATCAACATACTCAGTTGACTTGTAACCTAGAATATAACTGATCATATCCACAAGAATCCTGCCCAACTCATTGAGATATACATGTGAGATAGGAGGAGACCTCACAGTTTGAGAGCCTGATTGAATGAATAGTTGATTAATCTTTATGATTTGGGCACTGGACAGTTTGCCTCCTTGGTCTATCAAGTGCATCATGGATAGAGGAGTCAATGGCTTTGCAGTATGGAAGTGCGGCATTTGATTTATAGCCTCAGGGGTGACATAGAACAAGACTGAGCATAAGGGACTGAGGACAACTCTCTGATTTGGGTCGTAGTTGGCACTGCGTTGATGGATTAAATCTGGGAAGACATTGACTTGAGGAAGTTTGAAAATGGGCAAATGGGAGTCCCAAATCCCTAGAATATCAGTTCCATTGAGATGTCTGGCTTTTAGCTCATTGATTAGATGAATATGGTATCTGCTGTAAGCTGGGATTACCTCTGCCATATGGTAGTCTCTATCAGCCAGGGGCAGCCATTCTAGCTCTCTGTGTGGGGCATTTAAAGGTGCAATGTTTAGAGCTACTGGTGTCTCCATGTTTTTGGTGCTCTTCAAGCAGAATTTCACTTAGGAGTGTAGGCAAATGCGACCTTGCGTGGCGAATTGAGGTAAAAAAGGATTTACAGCGAAAACACGGCAGTTCTGGCGTAAAAGGGGCACAATTGGTCACTCTTGGAAGAAATTGAGTCACTTGTAAGACGAGGAAGCTTGAGTCTCAGGAGAAAATGGCAGTTCCGGGCGCTTTTTTACAATGAAGAACAAACTGAACCAGGTGCAGGAAGAATTGGTAAATACATAGTCACGGCGCGATGGGTGGAGGCTTATCCAAGCTTAATTCTGGGCGGCCACAGCTTTGAAATCAATCTCTGCAAGTTGGCGGCGAGAACGTTGTAAATTTTCATGCAGGAGGCACAATAGCTTTTTGGTAAAAAATGCGAAAAAAACGCGATTTTGGGCAAAAATATGGAAAATTTGGCCTTTGGCGCCTTTTTTCTGATGACGTCAGCATGACGTCATAGGTGGGGTCAGGTATGGAATGATGACGTGGCGGCCTGTAAGTGGTCCACATGGATGGGTGACATGGCAGACAGCTCGGAGCAATGGCGGGTCAGGCGCTGACATGGTGTTGATTCAGCAATGACGTGGAGGTGACATGGGGGTGACGCGAGGGGCGGTAAGCAGAGGGTGGTAAGTGGTAATATCGGACCGCTCATAGTACGGGCATGGTTTTGTCAGGAGGCCGCCCGATACAATCAGATTGAGACGCGTGTCCATAGCCCGACATCACCAATCTGACAATTTCGGGCGGTAACGTACCGTCATCGGAGGCAGCCCGATATCGCAGGGAGTCGTCGGATGGGAGGGCCCAGATCCGACGGTCGACGGGGCGCAGATCTGATCGGACCATACGGCGGGGCCCGAGATATATAAAAAATCAATATTTCTGGGAATGCGCGCCAGGGCGGAACTTTGGGAATAGGCGGATTTTTGGGTTTTTATATTGTTTTGCAGACAAAACGGGTTTTTTCTATTTATTCAAAAAAACGCGCTATTAGGGCTGTTAAACCAAGCAAATCTTGATTTAATCCCGAGATGTGTTTTTAGCGCTCATCTGCCTTAACGCGCTCAATTTCCTTTGCGCCCCGACCTTTTGAAGCTATAAGGCTATATTGCCTAGGGAAGGGGGAATTTTTGGGGTTTTTTATATACAATAGTGATATAATAATAGGGAAAAGGGGAACATAGGGAATTAAGTAATAGTATGGTTAGTAGTTAATAGGGGAAGGAGATATAGATGAGAGGTAGTAGACACTATGTTTTTAGGGAACAAACTTAGTTTTGAGAGTATATCAAAATGAAAAAGATTTTTGCACAAGAAATGTGGTTCTGCTATATAACAAAAGTGATATTGGGATGTTAGTAAGGAGTTTGATAGGGAATGTTTGGGAGGTTAGACATGCTTCACTTTGATACCACCAAAATGCTGAATAAGAGAATCTGCTCTGGCCACCATGGGTTTCCTTTGTCTAGGCCAGCAATATGAGAGAAAACATGCTTCTGCAACCCCACTACCTACCCATCTTATTGCCTAGCATTTTTTATTACTTCAGGGAGGGTGCACTTAAACTAGCAAACCCTCAATTTCTTTTTTCTTTTCTTCCCTTTTTGCATTTTCTTTTGATTTCCTATCTAGAACTATCCTTATTACTTCCAAGGCCCCAGATTAAGCAGTTGGGAACCTTTATTCTCTACCTAACTACTAATCTGCCAAGATTGAACAGTTTGGACAGATTTCTTTCTCTAATCTATAACAAAAATTGAAATATGGCATGACCCAGCTTAGACTGTTGGATCACCCATTCAGAAGTAGGACAGCATCAAACTATAGATAGGTGTTTTCCACAAAAATATGAGATCTTTGCATCACCAAAGTAGAGCATATTTGGAACTTTCCTGCCAATCATGAAAGATGAAACCTATTGGCATAGGTAGCTAACAGGACCCTTACATGACCCAAAAAAGACACAAGGGAGCGTCGAGAAAATGGGTCGTAGGAGCATGCACAAGCCCTAACCCCGCTCACAAATAAACATTTTTGACATGGCCACATGTGCCCAACCGTGACCCCATATGACACGAACATACCTATCTAAATGAGTTAACATGGGCACCCTCACATGCCCCAATGCAACCTGACCTAACCTGCCTGAATGAGTTTACATGGGTGCCCACAAACAAACAAAATGAAGGCATAAGGGAGCGCTAAGCAAACCTACCGCACAAACGGGTAGAAGGCCTGCCTCTGGTCACAACTTAACATTTTTGACACAGGCCCATGTGCCCAAGGGTGCCGTAAAAGACACGACTTGACCCGCCAAAAAGAGTTTACATGGACGCCCTCACAAAACCCTACTCGACCCACCTAAACGAGATTACATGGGCACCCTCCCACAACATGATTTGACCTGCTTGAATGAGTTTGAATTGGTGCCAACACACAAACAGAATGTAGGTACAAGGGAGCATCTATAAAATGGTACGCATGAGCATGCACAAGGCCCAATTACAGTCACAACTTAGCAATTTTTGTATAGGCCTATGTGCTCAGCTATTCCCTCACACTCCATGATCTAACCCTCCTGAACGAGATTACATTTGTGCACTCACACGACATGACCCGGCCATACCAAATGAGTTTACCTGGGCGTTCTCATACAACATGAACTGACCTACCCAAATGAGTTTACATGGGCACCTAAACATGACCAAAACGGAGGCACAAGGGAGTGCTAGGCAAACAAGCCACACGAAGGTGCACAAGGCTCACCCTTGGTCAAAACTTAGCATTTTGGACATGGGCTCGTATGCTTAGGCACACCCTCACACGACATGACCTACCTCACTTGGGCGAGTTTACATGGGCCTCACACGAATCAAATAGGATTGATTGAATAGGTTTACATGGGCACCCTCACACGACATGACCCAACTTGACCTGGCCCAACTGAACAGGTTTACGTGGGCACCCTCACATGACACGACCCGAACTGACCCACCCAAATGATTTTACATGTGCACCCACACATGACCCAAATGAAGGCATAAGAGAGCACTAGGAAAATGGTTTGCACGATCATGCACAAGGCCCACCACTAGTCACAACTCAACCTTTTTAACACGGACCCATGTGCTCAAGCACACCATAACATGACACGATTTGACTTGCCTCAGCAAGTTTACATGGGTTCCCTCACATTGCATGACCTGCGCTGACCCGACTGAATGAGTTTACATGGGCACCCTCAGATGACATGACACAACCTTCCCTTTATGAGTTTACATGGGCACTCACACACAACCGAAATGAAGGCACAAGGGAGCGTTGGGAAAACAGGCCACACAAATGTGCATAAGGCTCACCCCAGTTACAACTTATCATTTTTGACATGGGCACGTGTGCCTGAGCGAGCCCTCAAATGGAACTACGTGGCCCAATTTGATTGAATGAGTTTACATGGGCACCTTCACATGACATGACCTGACCTGACCAGACTGAATGCATTTACATGGGTGCCTCCACATGAAACAACCTGACCCTACCCAACCAAATTAGTTTACATGGGAAAACGAAGGTACATGGGAGCACTTGGGAAATAGGTTGCACGAACATGTATAAGGCCCAACCCCAGTTACAAATTAACATTTTTTACATGGGCCCATGTGACCGGGCACACCCTCACACGACATGACCTGACCCACCTGGGTGAGCTTACAAGGGAACCCTCACATGAAATGACCCAACTTGATCTAAGCAAATGAGTTTACATGAGTGCACTCACACGACATGACCCAACCTGCCCGATGAGTTTACATGGGCACCTACACACGACTGAAACGAAGTCCCAATGGAGTGTCGAGACAACTGCCATAGGAACATTCATAAGGCCCACCCCTGGTCATAACTTAACATTTTTTACATAGGCGTGCATGCCCAGATGTTCCCTCACATGAAACGACCTGACCCGACCTGACGGAAGAAGTTTACATGGTGCCCTCACATGAAACAAGTTGACCCAACCCGACCAAATGAGTTTACATGGGTTCCCTCAAATGACACAACCTAACCTGACCAAATGAGTTTACATAGGAAATGTTGTCTTGAGGGGGCCTGACCTAGGTGTGGAGTTAATTAGCCAAACAAATTCCTACACTATTGACCCTTTTGGCAACATCCTGCGGAGCGCAGACTAAGGTCTCACCTAAAGCAGTATGGGGGGATGTTGGAACCAAGTTTCCGTACCCTTGAGATGTTTGAGGGGTTGATTTAGTCCAACTGCGAATACCTTCGCATAGGTCACTTCATGCACTATCTTGACCTGTAGTACCTTCGTGGTCTACTATAATCGCCTTCATGCAACCCTACCCAGGGGCTGAGGTGCTTTCGTGGTACTGAGGAAACGATCTGTGTTATTTCCCCAAGTTACCCCATGGATCCTACTTATCTTCTTATACCTGTTAGTTAACTTCACATAAACAGATACTCTATTTTATATTCACTTAATCAATACAACGATATAAGTTTGCGCATCATATAAACAATGAAATTGCAATTTATACCCAATACATTCAATGCAAAAAAAAAGAAAAAAATACACCTAAATGATATGAAACTTCTCTTTATTACTTCTCCAATGATTATAGACTCAACTCGCCCTGCGCACTCAACTGTGGACTACTAGGCCTCTGTGCACTCAACTGCAGAGCCTTCTCCTACTCTACGATTGAAAGACTCGACTCTACACTTAGATAAGAC
Source organism: Pinus tabuliformis (assembly GCA_031772625.1). Classification (NCBI taxonomy): domain Eukaryota; kingdom Viridiplantae; phylum Streptophyta; class Pinopsida; order Pinales; family Pinaceae; genus Pinus; species Pinus tabuliformis. The sequence goes on along the minus strand of CM062804.1, from coordinate 687,293,336 downwards.
TCAATTCTTCTTCTCTTACTTCATGACTTCTCTATCCCTTACAACTTAGAGCCTCGCTCTATTTATACAACCCCATGGTTTGTGGACCATGGGTAGATCTCTAAAGCTGACATTAAATTACAAAAATGAATGCAAACAACCCTATGACTCATTTACGAGCTCGCACTCCGCACCCACAAAACGCAAAGTCTTTACATCGAATTTAGTCAAAATCTGGGCATTAAGCCCCAAAACTTCCCTTGGGGGATCCCGCACCCAATAGGAAAATGAAGGCATAAGGGAGCGTTGGGAAAACCAACCGAACAAAAGTGAACAAGGCCAATCCCTGTTCACAACTTAGCATTTTTTACACGGTCACGACATGACCTGACCTGACCTGACCAAATGAGTTTACATGGGTTCCCTCACATGACACGACCCTGATAGTGTGTGTCTATCTTGTTAGTCACCAATGATCAAATATGATTTTAAAAAGGTTTTGATAGGATCCTAGTGCAATTTTTTATGGTTTCAAATAGGTTTTCAATAAAAAATTGGTCACTAGTTAGGATAGCTAGGTCATTACTACTCCATTTGCCTTCATGGTCAATGGAAATTAGCATGGTTAGGGCATCCTTTGCTGAAATAGTGTCATAGTCATCATGGTCATCTTTCATCTCATTCTTCCATGTTGTGTCATCATTAGGTCATAGGGTCAAAATCATGAAAATGGGTCATTTCACCATCAAAGCCATCTTTGAAGGAGTAGTAATAGTGAAAAATCTTCAATAAAGGTTTCTAAAGTGTGCTTTTATTTTCATCAAGATGTAATATATGAAATAAAGTTCTAAACCTGCATTTTCAAAAGAAAATGTCAAAGTACATGGTGGGCCCCACTACACCACCCATGGAGAAAATTGATTTTTCAAAGCAATGAAAGACTAAAGAACCTCTCATTTTCTCATTTCACTTCCAATAGACCTCTCTCTTTCCTCAAGGAGATCTCGCACCCTCAGAGAAGCATTGTCTTGCCGCGAAAGTGCCTCATTTGGCTAGCGTTGCGCTTTTGCTACGCTTTCCTCAAAGACATCAAAACTCCATTTCAATCGATTCTACATCAACACACAATGTTTAAGCTATTATTTACAAGTAAGTGGATTATCTCTTAGCTTGCTTGTGCTTCAATTTGTGCTTAAAAGTCTATTTTCCATCTCCTAGGGTTCTCTTGCTTTCACGGTCTCTATGTTTGCCATATTGAGAAGAACCCTCTAAAAATAGCTCACTCACTTCCTACATGTCCCATATATCCCCATTGACACATTCCCACACCCCTATCCCTCATCTACCCCCTTTTTTTCTCAAAACCATATCCTAGACCCTACATTCCAAGTCTTAGGACTATTTTTCTCCATTTTGGACCCCTTCCCCTCATCCTTTCCCTGAAATTCCACTTTATCCTACTCCCTAACATCCCTCCCTATCTGCTCCAAATTTCCCACGAATTTAGAGACCCCCTAACCCCTCCATTTCACTCAATTTAAAAAACTCCCTAAATCCCCTATTTTTCCCTAAACCAAATCCTAATTTCCCATCCCATTGAGCCAAGGTTTGCTATGGATTCTGAGACTACTGAGCAATGGATGCATAAGAGAGGTTTGATAAGTAGTTATGAGCCAACATCAGCACATGACATCATGTCTTCAAAATTTCTTAAGAAATCATTCCAAGAGATAAATCATTTGCCACACGTTGGGACAGTCTTACCTCAAAATTCGTTTTTGCAGTAAGGAAGGTTAATTTGGAAAACATGAAAGCTTTTTTATGTCAATAATCGACTAAGTAACAAAAAACTCCTTCCTTTTATACATAGGTATTATTATTTTGGATAAATTCTGAAAATATAGTTGCTACAGGAGAGTTGCTGCATTTCTGGAGTAGTCTTGGGAGAATGCATTTTTCTTAGCCTTAGAGAGCCCATTTTTCTTTATTGAGGAGTCTATTGAAAATTATATATCCCAAGCTTTCCAACAGTACCTTCATATCTAGATGTAGAGATCAAGAAGGCTATCAAATATCTCCTCCAAGTTGGCGTTGCATGTTTCGAGTACTTGTGGGGAAATGCATTTTTCTTGGTGATGGAAGCTCCGTTTTGACTTCTTAAGGTGTCTAATGATAACTATACATCCTAAGATTTCTAGTGGTATGCTAATTTTTCAATCTGGAGTAGTGGAATGCCTTCAAAAGTGAGCTGGAAGATGGGGCTATGCTTTTTCCTAGAGGCGCTGCACTTTTGCCTGTCTCTTCCTCTTTTCGAATTTTCTCAATAAATCTTCATTTCCAATGATGTAATTCCTCATTTTTGAGATGAAATAAAGTATACTGACATAATGAGAGGTGATTTAACATGTTAGAGTCATTTCCATGCAATTTTTGGGTTCATAAATGAGTAAATTTTAGTCAAAGTCGAAATGGAGGGTTTGTTACAACCTCCCTAGTCATTAGGTGTTGGTTGAGATTTCTTGTGATCAGCTCCTATACTGAGGGATTAAACCCCTGAGAGTGGGAAGTTTTTTTTTGGTCTATATTTGCCTAGTTTTTAGTTAAACAAAATTTTGGCCATCATAGAGTGGGAATATTGTAGCTTGTGTCTCATCACACTTTTACAGGAAATCAAAGGCCAGTTGCAACTATTATCTAGGAATTCTTGTGGTATAAGTTTGTGATAAATTTTTTCTTCTGTTATTAGCTTATATGAATGATAAATTCATCTCCTTCCATATCTATGCTCTTCAGTCATTTTCCTAATAGGTATTAAACAAAATTGTTATTATTAATCTTTGTTTTCTAGGAAATCATATTTGTATACTTAGTAGTCTGATAGATGAATTCATGGTTCACATGCTCATCTTTATTTTCTTATATTTTCAACCCTACACTACATTTACCAACTCATAAAATATCACTAAGGCATACCTAACTTTCTCTTTTATATCTCTTGCAGCTGAAACCCTTGAGACCTAACCTAGTTCCTTGATTTTGACTCTTGATCCAGCAAACCCGAAATCTGCAAAACCCTAGTGCTATAATAACTAGCCTAACATCTTTTCCAACTCTAGTCATCATTGGTTGTGAGATATTAGAGAGAGCCCTCTCTAGTTTAGTAGGGCTATCTGTTGAACCCTAAGTGGTTTGAGGTTACCTCTGTCAATCTTGTTTCTCAACCTTGGGACATTGTGGAGGATAACAGACTCGACCCGACCCGACCAAGTGCATTTTACATGGTCACCCTCACATGACACGCCCCAAGCAAACGAGTTTACATGGGCGCACTCACACGACATGACCTGACCTAAACAAATGAGTTTACATGGGCTCCCACACAAGACCCAAAAAAAGGCATAAGGGGAACATACACAATGCCCGCCCCCGGTCACAACTTAGCATTTTTTTACACGGACCCATGTGCTTGAGCGTGACCTCAAAAGAGACAACTTGACCTGGCTAAGTGATTTTACATGGGCACCCTCACACGACATGAACCAACCTCACCGAAGGCATTTACATGGGCACCTTCACATGACACGACCCAACGCGCCCAAACACGATTACATGGGCACCCACACATGACCGAAATGAAGGCACAAGGGAGCTCTAGGAAAACGGGCCATATGAACGTGCAAAAGGCCCGCCCCTGGTCACAACTTAACATTTTGACATGGGCATGTATGCCTCGGTGTGTGCTCACACAACACGACCTGACCTAACCTGACTGAACGAGTTTACATGGACGCCCTAACATGACATGACCCGACAGAACCCGACTGAACGAGTTTACATGAGTGCTCTCACATGACACAATCCGACCCGACCGAATGAGTTTACATGGGAAAATGAAGGCACATGGGAGCATTGAGAAAACGGGTTGCACGAACATGCACAAGGCCAACCCCTGGTCACAACTTAACATTTTTTACACGGGCCCGTGTGTCTGAGCGTGCCCTCATATGAAACGACCTAACTTAACCCGACAAAATGGGTTTACATGGGCGCCCTCACATGACACAACCCGACCCGACCCGACTGAACAAATTTTACATGGACGCCCTCACATGACATGACCTGATTTGACCTGACCAAACGAGTTTACATGGGCACACTAAGATGACATGACCTAACCCACCTAGATGAGTTTGGATAGGAACCCACAGACAACCCAAATGAAGGCACAAGGGAGCATCAGGCAAACAGGTTGCATGAATGTGGATAAGGCCCACCCCAAGTCACAAATTAGCATTTTTTGCATGGGCCCGTGTGCCCAGTTGCACCCTCACACAGCACGACTTGACCCACATGGACGAATCTACATGGGCACCCTCACACGACATGACCCAACCCGACCCGACCGAACGAGTTTACATCTGCACCCTCACATGAAATGACACGACACAATCTGACCCGACTTGACTGAATGAGTTTACATGGGCACCCTCAGAGGATATTACCTGACCCACCTGAATGAGTTTACATTGGCGCTCACACACGACTGAAACGAAGGCACAAGGGAGTGCCAGGAAAACAAGATACGCGAAGGTGCATAAAGCATACCCTTGATCAAAACTTATCATTTTTTACACAAACCTGTGTGCCCGGGCATGCCCTCACATGACACGACCCAACCTAACTAGATGAGTTTACATGGTTGCCCTCACATGAAATGACCTGACCTGCCCTATCCGAATGAATTTACATGGGTGCTCACAGAAAACACAAATTAAGGCATAATGGAGCACCAAAAAAATGGGCCACACAAATGTGCACAAGGCCCACCACTGGTCACAACTTAGCATTTTTTAGACTGGTCCATGTGCCTGGGCTTTCCCTCACAAGACACAACCTGACATGCCTGGGTGAGATTACATGAGAGCCATCACATGACATGACTTGACCTAACTCGACCAAATGAGTAATGGGTTGCATGAATGTGCACAAGGCCAAACCCCAGTCACAACTTAGAATTTTTTCCATGAGCCCTTGTGCCCGAGCATGCCCGAGCATTGCACGACCCAACCCACCCGAATGAGTTTACATGTGCGCCCTCACAGAACATTACCTGAACTGACTGAACGGGTTTACCTGGGTGCCCTCATGTTAAATGGACCAACCTGCTCGAACGAGTTTACATGGGCACCCACACACAACGAGAATGAAGGCACAAGGGAGTGTCCAACAAATATGCCACAGGAAGGTGCATAATGCCCAACCTAGTCACAACATAGAACTTTTGACATGGACTCGTGTGCCTAGGTGTTCCCTCACATAACACGACCTAACCCACTTGGGTGATATTACATGGGAACATTCACATGACCTGACCCGAATAGATCGAATGAGTTTACACGGATGCCCTCACATGACATGACCCGACCCACCCAAACCTTTTTACATGGGCACCCACACACAACCCAAATGAAGGGACATGGGAGGGTCGGGAAAAAGGGCCAAATGAATACACACAAGGCCTACCCTCGATCACACCTTAGAACCTTTTACACAGGCACGTGTGCCCGAGCGCGGCCTCACATGACACGACCTAGCATGCCTGGGTAAGTTTATATGGGTTCCCTCATAGGACAGGATCTGACCTGACCCGACTGAACAAGTTTACATGGGCACTCTCACATGACATGACCCAACCTCCTCGAAAAAATTTACATGGGCACCCACACACGACTTAAATGAAGGCATAATCAAGCGTTGGGAAACGAGGCTGCACGAACATGCATAATGTTGACCTCGAGTCACAACTTAGAATTTTTGACATGGGCATGTGTCCTTGTTCATGCCCTCACATGGCATGAAACGACCTGAACTAACTGAATTAGTTTACATGGGTTCCCTCACATGAAACAACCCAACCTGACCTGATCAAAGGAGCTTACATGGGTTCCCTCACACGACACAACCCGACCCGACCGAATGAGTTTACATGGGAAAATGAAGGCACATGGGAGCGTTGGGAAAATGAGCCACATGAACATGCACAAGGCCCACCCCCAGTCACAACTTAGTATTTTCGACATGGACCCATGTGCCCACAATCGCCCTAGCATGACACGACCCCACAAACATGTTTAAGTTTACATGGGCACCCTCACATGACACAACCCGACCAGACCAAAACCAGCTGAACGAGTTTACATGGCTGCCCTCACATGAAACAACTCAACCCACCCGAACGCATTTATGTGGGCACCCACACATGATAAAAATGAAGGCACAAGGGAGCGTCAGGAAAATGGGTTGCACAAATGTGCACAAGGCCCACCCCTCATCACAACTTAGAAATTTTGACACATGCATGTTTGCCTAGGCATGCCCTCTCACGACATGACCCAACCCAATCTGATCTAATAGGTTTACATGGGCACTGTCACATGACACAACCCGACCAAATGAATTTACATGGGGGTCCTCACATGAGACAGCTTAACCCGCCCAAATGAGTTTATATAGATACCCACACACAACCGAAACAAAGGAACAAGGGAGCATCGGGCAAACAAGTCGCACAAACATGCATGAGGGCCACCCCTGGTCACAACTTAGCATTTTTTACATGGACCCATGTGCCCGGTTGTGCCCTCACATGGAATGACCTGACCCACACAAACAGATCTACATGGGCGCCCTCACAGGACACGACACGAAATGATCCGACTCGACCCAACCGAATGAGTTTACATGGCTTCCCTCAGAGGATACAACCTAACCTACCTGAACTTGCATACATGGGTGCCCACACACAACTGAAACAAAGGCACAAGGGAGTGTCAGGGAAACGGACTACACGAACATGCACAAAGCATAACCCCGGTCAAAACTTAGCCTTTTTGACATGAGTGTACCCTCATACGACACAACCCAACCTGACTGGATGAGTTTACATGGGTGCCCTCACATGACATGACCCGACCTGCCCTGCTCAAACGACTTTACATGGGTGCCCACACAGAACCCAAATGAAGGCACAAGGGAGCGACGTGCAAATGGGCGACATGAACGGTGCACAAGGACCACCACCGGTCACAACTTAGCATTTTTGACATAGTCCCATGTGCCCAGGCATGCCCTCACATGACAAAACCTAACATGCTTAGGTGAGATTACATGAGAGCCCTCACATGAAATGACTCGAACTCACCCGACTGAAAGAGTAACGGGCAGCGCAAATATGAATTGGGCTAACCCCCGGTTACAACTTAACATTTTTTCCATGGGCCCGTGTGCTCGAGTGAACCCTCAAATTGCATGACCCGACCCACTCGAACGAGTTTACATGGGTGCCCTCACACGACACTACCCAAACCGATCCAACGATTTTACCTGGGCTCTCTCACACGAAACATCCTGACCCACTTGAATGAGTTTAGATGGGGGTCCACACACAACTGGAATGAAGGCAGAAGGGACAGTCCAATAAACAAGCCAGAAGAAGGTGCATAATGCCCACCCTATTCACAACATATCATTTTTGACATGGATCTGTGTGCCCGGGCGCACCCTGACATGACACGGCCTGACCTGCTTGGGTGATATTACATGGGTGCTCTCACACAACCGGACCTGACCTGATCAAACGAGTATAAATGGACACCCTCACATGACACGACCTGACCTGACCTGCGGAAACATGTTTACATGGGCACCCACACATGCCTCAAATAAAGGCACACGGGAGCATCAAAAAAATAGGCTGCACGAACATGCACAAGGCCAACCCTTGGTCACAATTTATCATTTTGACATGGGCCCTTGTGCCTAGGCATGACCTCACATGACATGACCCAGTTTGCTTGGGAAAGTTTATATGGTTGCCCTCATAGGACAAGACTTGATACGACCCAACCAAACAAGTTTACATGGGTGCCCTCACATGACATGACCCAATCTGCCCAAATGAATTTATATGGGCACCCACACATGACCGAAACGAAGGCACAATCAAGCATCAGGCAAACGAGTCGCACGAATGTGCATAACACCAACCTCGAGTCACAACTTAGCATTCTTAATACGGGCACGTGTGCCTATCTGCGTTGTCACATGGCATGACATGACTCGACCTAACCGAATGATTTTACATGGGCGTCCTCACATGAAACAACCTGACCTGACCCAAACGAAGGAGTTTACATGGGAACCCTCAAACGACACGACCCAACCCAACCGAATGAGTTTACATGGGAAAATGAAGGCACATGTGAACATTGGGAAAACGAGTGGCACGAACATGCACAATGCCCAACCATGGTCACAACCTAGTATTTTTTACATAGGCCCGTGTGCCCGGAAGAGCCCTCACATGACACAACTTGGCCCGCATGTTCGAGTTTACATGGGCACCCTCACATGACATGACTCGACTTGACAAGACTCGGCCGAATGAGTTTACATGGGTTCCCTCACATGACATGACCCAACCTACCTGAACTTGTTTACATGGGTGCCAACACACAATTGAAATGAAGGCACAAGGGAGCATCAGGAAAATGAGCCACAAAAATGTGCACAAGGCCCACCCCTGATCACAACTTAGCATTTTTGACACGCACATGTTTGCTCGGGTGCGCCCTCTCATGACACGACCTGACCCAACCTGATCGAATGCATTTACATGGGAACCCTCACATGACACAACCCAACCAAACGAGTTTGCAAGGGGGGCCTCACACAACACAACCTGACCCTACCAAATGAGTTTACATGGGAAAACGAAGGCACATTGGAGCATTGGGAACTAGGCCGCATGAATCTGCACAAGGCCCACCCCCATTCACAACTTAACATTTTTGACATGGGACCGTGTTCCCGAGTGCACCCTCACACGACACAGCTTGACCCAAACCGATCGAATGAGTTTACATGGGCACCCTCACATGACACGACCTGAACTGACCCAAACAAATTAGTTTTACATGGGCACACTTAGACGACAAGACCCAACTCGATCGAATGAGTTTACATGGGCACCCTCACACGATATGACCCGACTTGCCCAAACAGGTTTATATGGGTTCCCACACATGACCCAAATGAAGGCATAAGGGAGTTCTAGGGAAAAAAACCGCATGAACGTGGACAAGGTCCACCCCTGGTCACAACTTAGCATTTTTTACACACTCCCGTGTGCCCAAGAGTGCCCTCACATGGTACGGACCAACCCTTCTGGATGAGTCTACATGGGTGCCCTCACATGACACAACCCGTCCTGACCCCACTGAATGAGTTTACATGGGCAACCTCGTATGAAATGACTTTACATGACCTACCCTGACCTGACTGAACGAGTTTGCATGGGCACCCACAGAAGACCAGAATGAAGGCACAAGGGAGAATTGGGAAAAGAGGGCACACGAATGTGCACAAAGTGTACCCCCGATCACAACTTAGCATTTTTTACATGGGCCTGTGTGCTCTGGCGTGGCCTCACATGACATGACCCAACCCGACCAGATGAGTTTACATGGGCACCCTCACACAATAAGATCTGACCTGACTTGGCCAAACAAGTTTACATGGGCGCCCTCAAAAGACACGACCTGACCTAACTTGATCGAATGAGTTTACATGGGTTCCCTCACACGACACCACTCGACCTACCCGAACTAGTGTACATGGGAAAATGAAGGGACATGGGAGTGTCAGGAAGATAGGTCACACGAATGTGCACAAGGCCCATCCCCAATCACAAATTCAGATTTTTGACATGGGACCATGTGCCCGAGCACCCATGACATGACATGACCCTACTCACTTGAATGTGTTTGCACAGGCACCCAAACATGACACGACTCAACTCGACCAGCCTGACATGAACCAACCCAGCCTGACTCGAATCTCCTGAACCTATTTTCCTGGACGCCCACGGACAACACGACACGAGTTGACCTGTCCAAATGGGTTTGCATGGGCACCCACACATGACACAACCTAAACTGACCTGCTCAAATGCATTTACATGGGAACCCACACACGACATGACCCGACTCGTCCAAAAGAATTTTGGGCTGTCTATGGGTGCCTTACTCTAACAAAGGCACGATGAAGCACTTAGAAAATGGGCCACATGAACATGAATAAGGTACACAGGTAGTCACAACTTAGCATTTTTGGCACTGCCTTGCGTGCCTGGGTGCTCACACATGACGCGGTTGTCTTGACCCACCCAAACACATTAGGGAGCACCCACCAATGGGCTACACAAACATGCAAAAGGCACACATGCTGTCGCAACTTAGCATTTTTGGCACAACCCTGTGTTCTTAGGCACCTAGATACGACTCGAGCCAACCCGACCTACCCAGACGCATTTGCACGGGTGGGCACACATGACACCACTCGCCCAAATGTGTTTACATTAGTGACCATACACGACATGTCCCGAACCACCCGATCACGTTTACATGGGTGCCCACACACAACACGAACCGACTCATGTGCCTAGGCACCCACACAAGATACGACCTGACCCGGCCAAACGCTTTTGCACGGATACCCACACATGACACGACCTAACTTGTCTGAACAAAATTTGGGGTTTTTATTGGTGGACGACCCAAACGAAGGCACGAGGGAGCGTTGGGAAAACGGGTTGCATGAATGTGCATAAGGCAGATTGGAAATCACACCTTAGCATTTTTGGCATGGCACCGTCTACCTGGGTGCCCACACATGACATGACCCAACCCACTTGAATGCATTTACATGGGCACCCACACATGACATGGACTAACCCACCCGAATGAAAATTGGTGTTACCATGGGCGTACGACCCAACCTAAGGCTTGAGAGAGTGCGAGGAAAACAGGCTACACGAATGTGCATGAGGCACATGGGTAGTCACAAGTTATAATTTTTGGCACAACCACATCTGCATAGGCGACCACATAGGACACAACCCAGACCACCGAAACAAAACTTGGGGTTTCCATTGGTGCACGACTCCATCGAAGGCACGAGGGAGCGTCTGGCAAACGAGATGCATGAACATGCACAAATCACATGGGTGGTCACAAAATAGCATTTTTGGCATAGCCCCATGTGCTTAGGCACCCATACACAACATGACCTAACCCTCTCAAATGAAATTTTGGGTTTCCATGGGCACACGACCCGAATGAATGTAGGATGGAGAGCTCAGAAAATGAGTTACAAAAACACACGCAAGGGAAACAGGTGGTCAAAAATTAGCATTTTTAGCATGACCCCGTGTGTCCATAAACCGACACACGACACGACCCAACCCACCTGAACAAAATTTGGGGTTTCCATGGGCACATGATCTGAATGAAGGCATGAGGGAGCTTTGGGAAAACATTCCACACAAACATGCACAAGGCACATGGAAGGTCACAACTTAGCATTTTCTACAGAGACACGTGTTCCTGGGCACCCACACCCGACCCGCCTAAATGCATTTCTATGGATGCATTGTAACTCTGAGATAGTAGTAGGTTAGCTACCAATGCTAGAGCATTTAAAATAATTGTTTTGGGGTTTTTGGTTTTAGTTTTGGAAGACCAATGAATGAAGACAGATGTAGAATTGAAATACCTAATCCTTTAGATAATATTAATATCTCAGAAAAGGGCTGCTATAAAACTTTACACAGTGATATAGATCAAAATATTGGTGAGAAGAAGACAGAAAATAATATGATTATCACAGTTTCCAAACTGTAAAACAGAACAATCATAAGTATGAAAACCTTCTAAACTATGTTCCAAAGATTTAAGACAATATACTTAAGCTTACCAAAGATGTTGATGATTTATTGATTAGAGGGGATTAGCTAAAAAAACAGTTCATTAATCCATTATACTAATAGATGATCACTTCAGGAGCTTATAGGAATAAATTGAGACACAATTATTCCTACCTAGATATCTCTATAAGTCATAAGCATATGAAGAACAACATAATGATTGATAATTGGAAAAATTTACAGGATAACAAAAACTGTGTAAAACCAAATTCAGAATCCTCTTCTTTGTATTAAGGTTCTAGAAAGACTGAGTACATCAAGTGTCTACAAAATATTCCTTCTAAGTGCAACTAGGTCCAAAGTAGAATGAACAGTCACAACCTAACAAGCAATGAACAGTGAATCTTGAACTTCGAACCCTTAACAACTCGAGAAGAGAGTTATTTATACAATAACGATACTAAGAAAATATCCAAAAATTGATTAAGATTTATTCTAGGAAATGAAAGATCTCCATGCAAGAAGATAGGGGCAGATATTGAACTGCTTCTTGCTGTCCCTTTTATTTAGGTTGTGATGGCTTTGTTGTTTGATTTTTTTCCCTTTAAGCTGTTTGATTGTTTGCATCCTTTACGTTGGTTGATTCCTTCATTTCATGTTTCATCTAATACTCTTTAAACTTTGTGAATATCCTTTGACCCTGCGGAGTAGCCTTTACTATGTTCTATTTACCTTTATTATGCATTTCAAGTTTTTACTATGTTTTTCAATAGTAAATTCTTTTAGATTTTATGTCACATGGTAAAGTAATTTGATATGATCTTAATATTTGTATTCTAACTGTATGCAATATTTTTCTTTGTAAGCCTGGAACAGGAGTTTTTACCTGCAAAACACATAAATTGTTAAGAAAAACATAGGTGATAGAGAAGGTCTTCAATGGCTTTATTGAGCTTGAAAGGATATTGTAAGGAGTCCAGGGCGTATTGGAAGGTAAAAAAATAGTTTTATTGGGCGTAGATGCTTATATATATTTCACTGTGAAAACAAGCGAAACAAAGAAAAATGGTGATTTTTTTGTTTAAACAGAAAAACAGTCTACTTTACGAATTATGGCACAAAGTGAATAGTGGCTATTATGTCGTTATGTGGGAGGTGGTTTTGGTTTTCATCACACCGCTTATGAGGCGCGAGCGGTTTTGGGAGGGGTCACCCGATATAATCTGAGCCTGACACGTAGCAAGGGGAGGCCAGTGTAATACCACTTTTCGGGCGGGTAATGTTCGGATAGAGAGCCAACCCGAAATCACTGAGGGTCATTGGATTTGAATGCATTAGATCGGGTGGTGGTGGAGCAAAAGAGTAGTGTGGAGGTAAGAGGAAAGATCAATGGATGGGCCCACGATTAATCATGGCAGTATGGCTTTATTATGGGTTAAAATTGAGATTAGTGGTTAAATGGAGGTTTATGTTAATTCTTCATTTAAATAATAAAACCCTTTTAACAAAGAAATCCTTTGCAAAACACAGTATGGCAGAATTGAAAAAGTATGAATTCGAGTGGCTAAATGATATCGGGTCCGGGTTCATCACATATCGCAATCGCAGTTTAGCAAAGGAAAGGCCCATCGTAAGGAATGCGATAGGGGTCGAACGCGACATGGAAAATAGATCATAGATAATAATGCAATCAGGTTTGGTTCCCATCTCATATCGGAGATCGCAATGGTGGAGGGTAATGCTTTAGCCAGGACTTACAATGGAGGCAGATGCGAAATGGCATTGAATTATGATATAAATTGTGTCAGGTCTGGGTCCATCGCAATCGCATATCACAATGCAGGGAGAGTGCATGCATGATGGAAAGTTTGCGATCCGCGATTATGTGATATGTTATGAAATACATAGTTTTATTATAAAAATTATGTTTTTAGGGTATTTTAATAAAGGGAGTTAATATATACGGTAAAGGGAACTTTTTAGGGGTTTAATACTATAAGTTAGAGTTAATATGAAATATGAGTGGAAAGGGGAAATAGACTAAGTATAATGCTTTTTATGAGTTATTTGCTTTTCACATATATACATTAATACTTAGGCTAAACATATTTTTGTGGGTTTTTAGGGTAAAAGGGGATTTAACATGGGTTTTTCACTTTTCCTAGGCAAAAAGGATTTTAACCTTAAGAAAAGGGGTTTTTATGGAAAATGAATGAATATGAATTGTATGAAGGTGGGAAGGGGGAATTAGTAAATATAGGGATGAATAGGGATGAGGGAAGTTAATTAATTTATCTTGTAGTCCTTCATTTTCTTTGTGTAATTACATCATGGACATAGAAACATATGGTAAAACATGATAAATGTACATTTTTTCCAATGAATCAACATACTTCTACAACCTTTCTTCTACTTACCCTTTGCTTATCCTATCATTTTTTCTTCATTTAATGGGTGAATTTAAGCTAGCAAAACCTTTTCCTTTCTTTTTATTTTACAAAGCAAACTATTTAATTCTAACCTTATAACATCCAAGGGCTTAGATTAAACTGATGAGCACCTTATTATTCTCTACCTAACTATTGATCTTCCAATATTAAACAGATTGGCCAGATCTTTATTCTCTAACTATAACATCAAATTTAAATCATGAAGCAGTCAAGATTAAACTATTTGATTGTCACGGGTTGTGGCATTTATGACAAGCTGCAAACAATCATTATTTTGTAGAAAAATAGTAGTGGCATTTAGACTTGCTCACTTTCAGAGTTTATTTGTTTTCTTTCTAACCTAACATTTTCCTTTTGTCTTTGATTTTTTTAGGACATCTAACCTAACCTTTTCTTAGATATGGAGCTCATCATCAAGATATTTTTAAAAACATATTTTTCACTATTGTTATGTCCATATCCTAACCTAACATTTTTTCAAAATATTTTTTGTTTTTTGACTATTTTGTTCTACTTTATCAAAACCAAAAAATGCTACAACATTGGCTCCATCTGGGGACTACTTTCTCTTGTAGAATGTAGAGAACTTGCAGATCCATGTGCCTTCTCCTCGGGCTATGGAGTCCTTGCTGTAAAGAAAATCACACTGACATCTTGAAAGGTAAAAGAAAACCAGAGTATTTACAATGAAAACTATTTCAACTTCTTAGTACTGAATGTAATGTTTGAGAAACCTTCAATTTACAGGATAAGTGGAATATAGCCCCTCAAGATTCTGCAGCATAAAAGAGTTGTTACCCTTGACTTCATCAATTGCTAAAGGTCCAAACCATAGATTGTCAAATTTTCCATGCTTTCCTTTCTCTTCTCTCCTGGCATCCCATCTTAGAACTAGATCACCTTCCTTAAAGTCCCTCTCCCTATCTCTTCTGTCAAATAAGGCCTTCATCTTATTCTGATATTTATTCAATTTGTATTGAAATTCATCTCTCTTTTCATTAAGTTCAATAATCTGATTTATTCTTCTGAAAAAATCATGAGGTTCATTTGTTGAATCCTGCAGGAATTTTAAAATAGGGAAGGCCAAATTGGTAGGGAATATTGCAGCTTCCCATAGACTAATTGAAATGGATATTTTCTAGTTGATCTCTTTGGATTAATTTTGTTTTCCCATACTGCATAAATCAAATGCGAATCCCAGCTCTTCTTATCATCAACTAGAGTCTTTTTTATTACCTTTACCATAATTTTGTTTGATGAATATGCAAGGCCATTACCTTGAGGGTAGTATGGAGTTGAATGATGTAACATAACCTGATATTTCTGGCAAAAGTTAATAATTTTAACACTAGAAAAAGATGTTGCATTATCAGTGACAATTTGAGTTGGGCAACCAAATCTAGATAAGATATTCTCCTCAATAAACTTAATTACTACTGAATTAGTAGCATGTCTAACTAAAATTGATTCCACCCATTTAGTAAAGTAGTCTATTGCAGTGAGGATCCATCTATGCTGATTACTTGAAGTGGGTGAATCTCTCCAGCAAAATCTAATCCCCATTGAGAAAAAGGTGTTGAAACTATCGATGGAACAAGTGGAAGAGCTGCTAATTTTTGTTTACTAGTAAACATTTGACAAGGAACACAACCTCTGACCTTTGCCCCTACTTGTAACAACAATTTGGGCCAATAAAATCCTCCCCTCAAAATCTTGTATGTTGTTGCTCTCCAAGAATAATGTCCCCCACAAAATCTTGTATGAAACTGATCAATGATTCCTTCAGTTTATGATTCTATTAAGCATACTAACAAAATATTCAGTGGATATTTCTAGTATAAATTTGCATTTATAATGCAGTACTTGACTGATTTTAACTTAAGGGTTTTACATTGGGTTTTGGAGAATGATGCTGGACACTCAAAATGGATCAAGAAATTTACAATATCTTGATACCAGTTTGACAACAATAATTTTTCATCAATGTGTGTAGGCTTGATTTGCTCTGAAGGTAGATTTTCTTATCGATTCTCCCCTTTAGGATGAAGGGAAGGTTCTTGTGGATTCTCCCCTTTAGGATGAAGGGAAGGTTGTGTTGTATTCTTCCCTTCTACAAGGACAAAAGGTTCTTGTGTATTCTTCCCTTGTATTTCTAAAACAGAATTGATTCCAAGTACTTTGTAGTTGGATTAAGCTAGAAGCTTGGCTAATCCTTGACCTTTTACTAGCTTGGTAGTCTTGATAGTTAGATCAAATTCCAGAATTTGAGTGATCTATCTACCTCTTTTCCCATTAGTGTCTATTTGGGTTAGGACAATTTTCACAACACTATTAGGGACATAAGCAGTAATAGGTGAATGTAAGACATACATTCTGAATGATTTCAGGGCTTGAATTAGGGCATAGGCTTGCTTCTCAATGATGTCATACTTAAGCTCAACATCTCTCACAACCTTCCTGAAAAAGGCTATGGGTTGGTCATGGGAATCTTCATTTTTCTGTAATAGAATAGCAGCAAGGGTTGTTTCAGAGGCAAAAGAGAAAATACTAAATGGCTTAGTATAATCAGGTTTGGATAAGGTGGGAGCTTCAGAGATAGCCCTTTTTATTTGTTCAAATGCATGCCTAGAAGAGGCAGTCCATTTGACTTCATGGTCCTTTCGAAGCATGTTAGTTATATCTTTTACAATCTTTGCATAATTTGGAATAAACCTCCTTAGAAAATTAATCTTTCCTAGAAAATCTTGAATCTCCTTCTTGTTTCTAGGTAAGGTCAATGTTTCAATGGCAGATAATTGCTTGGGGTCGATTACTAATCCCTCCTTTGAAATTATATGGTCCAATAGTTTTCCTTCCTTGACGGCAAACAAGGACTTCTTAGGGTTCAATGATATTCGAAATTTTCTACACCTATCAAAAACCTTCATTAAGTTCTTTAGATGTTTCTGATCAGATTTAGAAAAAACAGTTATGTCATCAAGATAAATAACCACAAATTTATTTACCTGACCCATAAAATCTATGTCCATAGCTCTATGAAATGTTGCTCCAGCATTGGTTAAGCCAAATGGCATCCTAGCGTACATGAATGTACCCCAGGGTGTAGTAAAGGTTGTCTTCTCTCTATATGTTGTATCAACATTCACCTTATTGTAACCTGAAAACCATCAAGCATAGAAAGTCTTTGTGCTCCTAAAACCATTTGAAGTAACTGATCCATTTTGGGCAAAGGATAATTATCTTTTAATTATGCTTTGTTCAAATTTCTAAAATCCACATAGTCTTATTTCTCCATTTTTTTTCTCAGGAACTAGATTTGCAACCCAATTAGAATATCTAAGAGGGAGGATGATATGAGCATCTAGAATTTTCTTAATCTCCCTTTCTATAGTTGGTAGAAGGGTTGGATTTATCCTTCTAAGTTTCTATTGATAAGGTTTTTCTTCTGGCTTCAAAGGAATCTTATGTTGTATTAATGAAGTATCATAGGTCTTTAGATCAGCATAAGTCCAAGAAAAAACATTCTTATAATTTTGCAGTAACTTAAGATATTGAGCTTTGATCTCAGGGTCTAGAGATGCACATATTTTGATTTTTTTGATATCATCATCAATTCCAATGTTAATCTCTTCTAGGTCATCTTCTGAAGAAATGGACTGAGTGTTTCGGAGGACATCATTTTGATCAAACAATTTTTCTAAAGGAATGAGTCCTTTTGGAATAAAATTATTAGATATTTGAATAATGTCATGATTAGAAATTTGGGTTTTAAAATCGGAAGTATCATTTCCATCTGTATTTTCATTTATTTCAGTTCTATCTTCATCAATTTGTAGAAATGAAAAATCATCTATTACCTGCAAAAATGATTTCAAATGTTCATCATCTTCGAATATTTGCCAATGTTTCAGATTATCTGGGATAGATGGCCGATATTTGACTTATATCTGATAGAGTACATCAGTATGATCAGGAATTTTAAAAGAGATAGCAGAGACAGCTAAGGCATCTCCATGAATATTCTGATCTTTGGGAATATGATTCAAATTAAAAGTGTCAAAGAAGTTTTCAACTGAATCCCATACACCATTTCGGTAGGACCTACATCTAGGATGCTTGGTCTAGCAAATGTTTCTTACTTACTTTGCAATGAGTTATGAATCAGTAAAAACACTTAAGTTTTGAACTTTTAAGCTTTTGGCTAATTGCAATCCTAAAAGGAAAGTTTCATATTCAACCACATTATTTGTAACTTCAAAGTCTAATTTACATGATTGGATTATATTTTCTTTTTCAGGGGAAATTAAAACTACTCCAACTCCTGCCCCATCTTTCATGCAATATCCATTAAAGAACAGTTTCCAAATATCAATTTGGTTTGGTTCAGGACTTTCAACTACCTCTTCAATTTTGACTTGAGCTTTATGTTGGTTTGAAGTGAGTTGAAAACAACCAAAGTCTTGATCTATTGCATAAATTGGATGGTTCCTTGGCTGGCCAGCCTTACAAACAGTATGTACAAATATTACCTCTCTATATAATCTTAATTGCTCTCCTCCATAAACAGAATTAGTAGAATATGACATATCCATCTATAGATTTCCCCCTAATTTGGCACAACAAGAGCTAGAAGGAGCATTCCAAACTTGGAAGGGATATCTATGACAACAATATCAAGTAATCCACTTTTCACTAGAATTTGGGCAAGGGTAACCACTAGATCCTTGATCAATGCCAAACAGGGCACCCTTTTATAATCAAAGGTGTACAGGTCATGGTAGGATTTAGTTATGTTGAGTTTCAAATGGTCCATGATAGATTTTGGCAAAAGGTTGTGTGATGCTCCTGAATCAAGCATACAATTATACAACATGGAATCATTTGTTTTAAGAGTTACATAGAAAGAAGGCACTATCTCATCTATCATGCCTCTACTAGGGCCAAAAACTACAGCTGGTTTTTCATCTTGCAAACTTATGACATCACCTTCAGCATCAATCGAGGTATTATGTATCCATTTTGTGACTTGGCTCTTGTAACTAGGGTTTTAGAAAGTTCTGACAGTGGAATTGGGATCTTAACCCTCTCTAATTGTTTTTCAACATTAAACATAGTCAAAAAAAATTTACCAGTTTGGGTAGTATCAATTGACTAATCTAAGGGCTGAATAAGAGTTGCTTGAGCTTCAGTAGTTTTGGTACGTCGTTCAATTATTGGAGTTTCCTTTGGAGGTCTCCCAGGACTAGGCCTAGGCCTAAGATCATATCTCTTGTTTAACTCTGCAATTAAATATTCTGAGAAAGCATGATATTTAGAGACCTGTGAAGCTTCCTGATCTTCTTGAACCTGATTTTGTTGTGAGAGAGGAATGATGGTTGTTTTATTGGAAGAAGAATCCATACTATTAATATCTTCAGTAATTGTCATAGTATTATCATCAGGTTGTTTGTCATTTATCAATAGAGGAGTAGGAACCTGTTAATCATTGCTAGGTCTCTAAAGAATTTGTACTAGTGGATTTCTTTTATACTGACCTTGATTTTGGTTTTGGGGTCTAGTAACTGTTTGTGGTATTGTCCTGGGTTGGGTCTCAATATTTGAAATCCTATTTGATAGGTTTCTAAGAAGATATTTTATTTCATCTATTTTTGAGTCTTCTGATTTAGTCTTAGAGGAACTAGAGGCTTCTTGAACAGATTTAAGTTTTCTTTGAGCCTTTTATTCCTTAAGTTTTAAAGAAGTTGAGGCTGCCCTATTTGCTTCTACTTCTATAGCATTTTTTTGCACATCTTCAATATTTCTTGAAGTTCTCTCTTGTAGCATAACAACAAATTCATCATCAAAAGCTTTAGAAAATCTAGACTTAGCTACTGCTACAGGGGACTTACAATGAGCAGGCATTTTGTGATAGAGTTTACTGAATCTTTTGATAAAATCTGATACTGGTTCACCAAAGTTCCTTTTAAGCTCTTAAAATTCTATGAGGAAGTAAAGAGGATCCTTTTTCACACCCCATTGATTTTTAAATATGGTTGTAAGCTCTTCCCAATTTGTAATGGAAGTTGTTGGTAACTGACTAAACCAAATCCTCACATTTCCTTCAAGTGATTGTACAAACAATCTCATATAAATGTTTTCTTGTTCAATATTCATGTTGTCTACAAGGTCTAGGAAAGCTTGAAGATGGTCCTCAACTAAGGGACCAGTTTCTCCATTGTACTTGGGAAGATATTTTAAGTATCCAGCTAGGAATGCATCAAGGTTATTAGGTAAGACTAAGGTAGCATATCTAACCTATACAATAGGTTAGAAAGCCATGACAGTAGGTGGTGTATGAGGTGCTTGAGGTGTATGAGGTTGTCTAGGTGGAGTATGAGGTGTTTGTGTGGATGTAGAGGATGAAGAAGAAGTAGAAGAAGAATATGGCGATTCAAAGGTTGATGAACTAGTTGGAGGTGAAGGAGGAGGAAATCTCTTGAAAGACTTCAAAGAAGTCTTAAGAACTAACTTTGGGACCTGTAAAGGAATACCTTCTTTTGTTTCAAAGAGAGGATTGGAATATATAGAGAAGGACTCCTCAGGTTGTTCAAAAGAAGAAGCTTTAGGTCAGTCAAAAATGGAAGGAAAATGATAGGTGGTAAGGGATATGAAATTTGTGGGTTTATATTCTGGTAGATTAACACCGAAATCAGATTCATTTTTAGATGATCCTGGTGGTAGTGTGGGTATTGGATGAGATTCTAATGAATGAATAAGGTAGGCTAACTTAAAATCAACTCCTTTATCTAAAATTTCAGCAACCCTAGGTGATAAATGGGAGTAATCAGGATCAGATGGGATATTACTATAGGGGTCAAATGATTCTAATTCTTCAGACTGTAGGACTAAAGAGGAAGAAGAATATGGTTGGTGTCCCCTTTTAGAACTAGCTTTTCTCAGAAGCCTTTCAGGATCTGACAGAGGACTAACTATGTCAGCTTCTGAACGAGATCTGGTATGTTTAAAAGGTGCCATCTTGGGAGTGTGGAGTCACCTAGGTGAATGATTTTAACCTTTCTAAACCATATAATCACCTTTAAAGGAATAGAATGAATCAATATTATTGTCCCAAGGGAAACTTAAAAGAAATTCGAATCCCCAGCAACGACGCCAGTCTGATGTTGTACCTCTGAGATAATAGTAGGTCAGCTACCAATGCCATAGCATCTAAATAATTGTTTTGGGGTTTTGGTTTTAGTTTTGGAAGACCAATGAATGAAGACAGATGTAGAATTGAAATACTTAATCCTTTGGATAATATTAATATCTCAGCAAAGGGCTGCTATAAAAATTTACACAGTGATATAGATCAAAATAGTGGTGAGAAGAAGGCAGAAAATAATATGATTATCATAGTTTCCAGACTATAAAAAAGAACAATCATAAGTATGAAAACCTTCTAAACTATGTTCCAAAGATTCAAGGAAATATACTTAAGCTTACAAAAGATGCTGATGATTTAGTGATTAGAGGGGATTGGCTAAACAGACAGTTCATTAATCCATTCTCTTAATAGATGATCACTTTAGGAGCTTATAGGAATAAATTGAGACACAATTATTCCTACCTAGATATCTCTATAAGTCATAAGCATATGAAGAAAAACATAATGATTGATAGCTAGAAAAACTTACAGGATAACACAAACTGTGTAAAACCAAATTCAAAATCCTTTGCTTTGTATTAAGGTTCCAAAAGGACTGAGTACATCAAGTGTCTACAAAAGCTTCCTTCAAAGGTGCAACCAGGTTCAAAGTAGAATGAACAGTCACAACTTAACAAGAAATGAAAAATGAATCTTTAACTGTGAACCCTTAACAACTCGAAAAGAGTGTTATTTATATAGTAATGATACTAAGAAAATATCCTAAAACTGATTAATATTTATTCTAGGAAAGGAAAGATCTTCATGCACGAAGATAGGGGCAGCTATTGAACTGCTTCTTGCTATCCCTTTTATTTAGGTTGTGTTGGCTTTGTTGTTTGATATTTTTCCCTTTAAGTTGCTTGATTGTTTGTATCCTTTACACTGTTTGATTTCTTCATTTGATCTTTCATCTAATACTCTTTAAACTTTGTGAATATCTTTTGAGCCTGCTAAGTAGCCTTTACCGTGTTATTTTTACCTTTATTGTGCATTTCAATTTTTTACTATGTTTTTCAACTGTAAATCCTTTTAGATTTTATGTCACATGGTAAAGTAATTTGATATGATCTTCATATTTTCCTTTTCACTGTATGCAGGCTTTTTCTTTGTAAGCCTGGAATAGGAGTTTTTACCTGCAGAACACAAAAATTGTTAAGAAAAACATTGGTGGCAGAGAAGGTCTTCAATTGATCCGAATGGAAAATGGCATCAACCCATGGTATTGATCGACCCATATTATTCATCCACCCATGGAATTTACCCATGGTATTGTAAGTGGCATCCACCCATGGTATTGTAAGTGACATCCACCCATGCTATTCATTCACCCATGGAATTGACCTGTGGTATTGTGACATCCACCCATGGTATTCATTCACCCATGGAATTGACCCGTGGTATTGCAACTGAAAATACTATAAGTAACAAGTCACATTTTGTAAAAGGACAGTTTTTTCCGCCACGATGTAGCTCTTACAGTTATTCTCCATTTGAGATAAAAAAATTCTTTGTGCTTTTGTTTATTGAGCATTCTCCTCTTTTTCTTCTGGAAATTTCAATATCTCAGATCTTGGAGGCCTCCCCCCCCAAGATCCATTTCAATCTTTTATATTTTGAGGGTCTCACCCCAAGATCTAGATCAATGGTATCAGAGCAGGTTATGATTCCATTGGAATGACGGTTTGATGCATATTTCAGTTTCAAATTTTGTAGCAATATTCAACAAACTTCAGGCATGTGCTACGTCCTCCACATAGCACTTTCTTGGGCCAAGAAGGAATATATATATATATATATATATATACATACATACATACATACATACATATATATATATATACATATACATATATATATATATATATATATATATATATATATATATATATATTTCATTTTATGCAGGAATATTTTTTTGGGCGGCGAGTTTGAAGATCAGATCTGAAACATTTGGGGCAATATTTACAAAAAAAAATAACAGATCTAGATTTCTTGCGAAAAAATACCAAAATTCAACAAACAAATCAGCCAAATCGGAGTCTGGATGAGAGAGATGTCGCTGATTTAAAATCACCTATGTTTTAGAAATTGTTTATGATGAAAATTGGTGGACAACGATTATCCTATCATTTTTTGACGTTTTTTTGAAGAATTTAAGAAAAATGATTGTAGATCTAAGATCCTATTGAAAAGTCACCCAATTTCAAAAAAAAAATGGGTCGAATCGGAGTTCGGATGTGGGAGATATTGTTGATTTAAAATCAACTATTTTTTCATAACTTTTGTGATAGCGAAAAAATTACAGCACGAATCTGAAAGTCTAGAGTGTCCAAATAAGTATTTCCATCACATGGGAAGATGCAAAATGGTCCTTCTACTTCCAAAAACATGTTATAATAAATATTTTGAGTTATATTGACTGATTTATGTCCATTTTAATACTGGAGCAGCATTCAGAGCGGGTTCCCATTGGAGACATGCCCTCCCACCCCACTTTAGTAGGCACCTCTTCACATTCATCAGTTTTAGAATAACAGCATTCGACTTGGGTTATATGGAGATGTGCCCTCCCACCCCAAGCTATGTAGGCACCTGCTACTTCATCAACAACCAACATCACGGTTATGGGTCAACCACACAAAATCCTTGTCATCGAAGTCCATTTGCTAGGCCACACACTATTAGTATCATAGTTGGTCACAAGCATTACAGGGTATCTCTATCCTCGGATCTTCATTTGTCATCGTTATGGTTCATCCAAAAACCCACACTTCATTGAAGTCCATTTTCTAGGCTGCACACTGTTAGTATCACAGTTGGTCACAAGCATTACAGGGCATCTCTATCCTCGAATCTTCGTTCATCATGGTTATGGGTCATCCACAAACCCACACTTCATCGAAGTCCATTTGCTAGGTTGCACACAGTCAGAATCACAGTTGGTCACAAGCATTAAAGGGTATCTCTATCCTCGAATCTTCATTCATCATGGTTATGGCTTAACCACATAAAACCCTTATCTTCAATGGCTCTTCATATTCAACACAGGCTTCGCAGGAGGGAACTTTACGCAATGGGGACCATTGCTTCTTAAGGAGGGAGGAATGATCTGAATGGAAAATGGCATCAACCCATGGTATTCATCCACCCATATTATTCATCCACCCATGGAATTTGCCCATGGTATTGTAAGTGGCATCCACCCATGGTATTCATTCACCCATGGAATTGACCCATGGTATTGTGACATCCACCCATGGTATTAATTCACCCATGGAATTGACTCGTGGTATTGTAACTGAAAATACTATAAGTAACAAGTCGCATTTTGTAAAAGGACAGTTTTTTCCGCCACGATGTAGCTCTTACAGTTATTCTCCATTTGAGATAAAAAAAAATCTTTGTGGTTTTGTTTATTGGGAATTCTTCTTTTTCCTTCTGGAAATTTCAATTTCTCAAATCTTAGAGGCCTCCCCCCCAAGATCCATTTCAATATTTTAGATCTTGAGGGCCTTCCCACAAGATCTAGATAATCAATGGATTTATTGAGCTTGAAAGGATATTGGAAGGAGTCCAGGGTGTATCGGAAGGTAAAAGAATGGTTTTATTGGGCGTAGAGGCTTATGGAGATCTCACTGTGAAAACAGGAAAAACAAAGCAAAATGGTGATTTTTGGTTTAAACGGAAAAACAGTCTACTTTACAAATTATGGCGCAAAGTGAACAGTGGCTATTTTTTCATTATGCAGGAGGTGGTTTTGGTTTTCGTCGCACCGCTTATGAGGCATGGATGGTTTTGGGAGGGGTCACCCGATATAATCTGAGCCTGACACATAGCAAGGGGAGGTAAGTGGAATACCACTTTTTGGGTGGGTAATGCTCGGACAGAGAGCCAACCTGAAATCACTGAGGGTCATTGGATTTGAATGCATTGGATTGGACGGTGGTGGAGCGAAAGAGTAATGCAGAGGTAAGAGGAAAGAGCAGTTGAGAGGCCCACGATTAATCATGGAAGTATGGCTTTATTATGGGTTAAAATTGAGATTAGCAGCTAAATGGAGGTTTATGTTAATTATTCGTTTAAATCATAAAAACCTTTTAACAAAGAAATCCTTTGCAAAACATGGTATGGCAGACTTGACATAGTATGAATTCAGGGAAATAAATGATATTGGGTCTGGGTTCATCCCATATCGCAATCGTAGTTTAGCGAAGGAAAGGCCCATCACAAGGAATGCGATAGGGGCCGGATGCGACATAGAAAATAGATCATAGGTAATAATGTGATCAGGTCCAGTTCCCATTGCATATCAGAGATCGCAATGGCAGAGGGTAATGCTTTAGTCTGGAATTGCGATGGAGGCAGATGTGAAATGGCATTGAATTATGATATATATTGCATCGGGTCCGGGTCCATCACAATCGCATATCGCAATGCAGGAGAGTGCATGCACGATGAAAAGTTTGTGATCCACAATTATGCGATATGTTATGAAATACATAGTTTTATTATAAAACTTATGGTTTTGGGGTATTTTAATAAAGGGGGTTAATATATACGGGAAAGGGAACTTTTTAGGGGTTTAAAACTATAAGTTAGAGTTAATATGAAATATGAGTGGAAAGGGGAAATAGACAAAGTATAATGAATTTTATGAGTTATTTGTTTTTTCACATATATACATTAATACTTAGGCTAAACATATTTTTGTGGGTTTTTAGGGTAAAAGGGGATTTAACATGGGTTTTTCACTTTTCCTAGGCAAAAAGAATTTTAACCTTAGGAAAAGGGTTTCTTATGGAAAATGAATGAATATTAACTGTATGAAGGTGGGAAGGGGAAATTAGAAAATATAAGGATGAATAGGGATGAGGGAAGTTAATTAATTTATCTTGTGGACATTCATTTTCTTTGTGTAATTGCATCATGGACATAGAAACATATGGTAAAACATGATAAATGTACATTTTTTCCAATGAATCAACATACTTATGCAACATTTCTTCTACTTACCCTTTGCTTATCCTATCATTTTTTCTTCACTTAATGGGTGCATTTAAGCTATCAAACCCTTTTCCTTTCCTTTTAATTTACAATGCAAACTATCTAATTCTAAACTCATAACATCCAAGGGCTCAGATTAAATTGATGAGCACCTTATCATTCTCTACCTAACTACTAATCTACCAAGATTAAATAGTTTGTCTAGATCTTTATTCTCTAACTATAACATCAAATTTAAAGCATGAAGCAGTGAAGATTAAACTATTTGACTTTCATGGGTTGTGGCATTTATGAAAAGCTATACACAACCATTATTTTGCAGAAAAATAGTAGTGGCATTTAGACTTGCTCACTTTCAGAGTTTATTTGTTTTCTTTTCTTTCTAACCTAACATTTTATTTTTGTCTTTGATTTTTTTATGACATCTAACCTAACATTTTCTTTGATATGGACATCATCATCAAGATATTTTCAAAAGCATATTTTTCAATATTGTTATGTTCGTATCCTAACTTAACATTTTTTCAAAATATTTTTTGTTTTTTAACTATTTTATTCTACCTTATCAAAACCAAAAAATGCTACAATAGGATGCATGACCCAAATGAAGGAACAAGGGAGGGCCCCGTAAATGGCCTACATGAACGAGCACAAACCACACGGGTGGTCACAACTTACCATTTTTCGCATGGCCCCGTGTGCTTGGGCACCCACACATGACACGACCTGACCTTCCTAAATGAAATTTGGGGTTTTGATGGGTGCAAGACCTGAACGGAGGCACAAGGAAGCGTCAAGAAAATGGGTCGCATGGACGTACACAAGGAACACAGACAATCACAACTTAGCATTTTTGGCATGACCACGTGTTCTTGACTGCCCACACATGACACGGTCGAACCCAACCGAAAGAGTTTACATGAGCACCCATAAATGACACAACCCAACACGACCCGAATGATTTTACATGGGTACCCACTCATGACATGACCCAAACTACCCAAATGAAATTTTGGGTTTCCACGGGCGCATCACCCAAATGAAGGCACGAGGGAGCTTTGGGAAGACATGTCGCATGAACATGCATAAGGCACATGGGTAGTCACCACTAATAATATTTGGCATGTCCCCATGTCCCCAAGCGCCCACACATGAGTCCACTTGCTCGAACATGTTTCCATGTACACACAACCCAAACAAAGGCACGAGGGAGAGCCCAAAAAACCAGCCGTAGGAACAAGCACAAGGCACACAGGTGGTTACAACTTAGCATTTTTGGCATGACCCCATATGCCCAAGCACCCACACGTGACACGAATTGACCTAGTCAATTGAAATTTGGGGTTTCCATGGGTGCCACAGTGAGCTTGTGCAGTTGGTGTAAAGCGTGGATCACATCGTAGTGAGATAGCAGGACCCAAAAATTACTTGAATGCTTTATAAGAGAAGGTTCAAGAAGATAGTTTGTTGGAGGCTCAACCACAACATATAAGTGAAAGAATCTGAGTGCATTATGATGAGCGAGCTTGTATAAATGAGAAAGAGGTGAACTTGTGGGAATCATTTTAAGTGCTCTGAGAGAAAGTTAAGTTGAGTCTTGATCTTGAAGATGCATGTTCAAGGGAGGGAAATAGGCCTAATCAAGTTGAGGAACAAGGTGAAGTTCGTTCTAAGCCTTTACATGGGGAAGTTCGAGTGATGACATCCCTAGTGATGATTGAGGGAGGTGGTTAAGAGGTTGAAGTTCAAGTGGAAGCACTGAAGCAACAGTGGTAGGAGTAGGAGAATGGAAGAATGAAATCTGTTAATACTAGAGAAGGTTCAAGCTCTTCGCATGTAATGAATAAGGAAGGAGGTTTCATTATGGAAGGACCTCAACTGAATGCAAAAGTGAAGAAAATCAAGAGGAAATTTGTGTTGAAGTCGAAGGATCCAAGTATATGCTCCCTTGATGATGAGAAGGAGGTGATCGAGAAGGTCATGGAGATTAGAAGGAAACATGGAATAAATTCTTCACAAGATGATAAGGAATTAGGCTTAAGTTTCTTTACAGGTGACCATGCTTGGAAATACATTTGTTGCATTCATGGATCTGGAGCTTTGAATAGCTTCCTTAGGGAGAAGGCAACAATGTCATTGAAGTTGAAGAAAGAACCAAATACATAGTTGAGTGCTTTCAAAGCTGTCAACTAGGGATTGAAAGAATTTACAGGGATTCATAGAGAGACTCTAGTGAAGCTTGGTTTAAGGTTTGGGAAGATGGATCTAGGAGTGGTGCCAATGGATGATTATGTGATGGTGTTGGGAATGGACTTCTTGTTAGCAGCCTAAGCCGTCTGATGATGGACATAGACTTACTATTGATCCTACTATAAATTGAAAACCGTGACTATGCTAATGAGTAGGAAGAGTCGTTTCGGGTATCACCCAAGGTTATCCTCCATGGTGTTGTACAAGGAGCACACAAACATGAAAAATGTCAGAATCTTGCAAAGTTTGTCTCAAGATGGAAAGGAGGAGAAGCCAGTTGAATTGATTTTGCAGGTTTCAAGACAGGAGAAGGATGGAGGGGGAGGAAAAACTCCTCCAACGTGAAGAATAAAGAAGAGGGTTCCAACGTGAGCCTTCATAGTGCCGAAGAGAGGGGAGGTGTGATCACTTCCTCCAAGGTGGGTAATGAGGAAGTGAAGGCAATTACATATTTGAGAGACATCATATAATTTTGTAGGTATATGATGGGCATATATGATTTTCAGCTGACCGAGACGAAGTTGGGTTGTATGGAGGAAGAGATTATTGGTGTGAAAAAGTATTTGAGGACTCAACATCAGTGTGACACAATCATAGCTGGGATTTAGAGAGGCAACTCCATGATGCTTGTCGTGCACCAAACCCTTGAAGTTTGGGTAAGCGCAGTGCCTCATTTGAAGCATGTGGTACTCCACCCCCAAGGCTAATGGGGCCTTAGAATGAAAAGGCCTCACAAAACAAAGGCATGCCACTTGAAGGGGCATCACGCATGTAGGATTCTTTTAAGGATGAATATGTGAAGAAGTGATCGAGAAAAAACTGTTGATGGCATGAGGAGGTGCATTCCCATGGATTGGACATGAGGGTTGGACTGATCACCCAACTAGTTTCAATCATGGGGCTGCCAATGTGTGAGTGCATGGAAAAGTTAAGTTGGAGTATGGAAGGAATAACTAACAAGAATATCATATTTTGTGGTTGGAATTATAGTAGTTGCAACGAGATGCATTGCAGCCATGAGATGGAGAGAGTGACCTTCCAAGGTGAGATGGGGAAGTGTTATTTCATTCACGAAACAATTATCTTATTATACATTACTCAACTACTTTACTTCAACATTATATTTTTGAAATATAACTTCAATGTAAAACAGCATACATTAACTTTGTACGAATTGACATAAATAGTAGGAACAACAATATAACAGTACACAAGTGTAATGGGACAGGGAATTCCCAAACAAATCTCCCCTTACTTTAGTTAATTTCAATATATATTTCCTTTCAACCTTCACAACCTCAAGTTAGATATCCTGTGGCATACAGATATCCAAATGTGATATCCCTTCTTTTTGCATACCTGTGACAGACCCCACTAGTTCCTCCTCCTTTCTCATAAGATGTGCGCTTACTCCTATAACTCTTTTGTGTTTGTTGATCCCCATCTTTCTAGTTAGCTCACCCTATCTATGAGTGACCAGTCTTTTGGGTGGGCGATCATGTCCAACTCAGGCCGACCTCAAAACTTGTCAATCCAACTCATCGTTCATTCGCATGTCCCTCATGACTTTTCTGACACATTTCCTTTGTGTGCATGACGCACCTCCACACACAATGCGCACATCAAAGGTTTCCAGACATCCTCACCCTCGCCCTTTGCATAGGACCCCATTGCATCGGTGCTCTTACCCTATTGGCACTCCATCACATGTGGAATCGGTCCATGTATTGGATGCATGGATTCCCAACATGACATGAAACACAAGGAAAATCAAGAAATTCCTTATTGTAGTTCAGCAATCTAATCAAGCCATTAGATGAATTAGAAAGTTTGGATGCTGACCCAAGTGATGTCAGGCTTGTCGGAATATTGGGTGGGCCATAGGTAGGATCCACTTTGGACGTGTTGTGTATTTCAAGGCACCCTTTCCACCATATAAAGAAGGTGCCTCCATCATGTGAAGTCATGCAATATAATTTAAACCCTTGAGTGGATAGGGAGTTCCTAATTGCAAAGTTTAGGGGATTTGGGCCTCTGAATTACTTCGACACCCACCGATTCAACACAAGGGACCCAAAAAAACTTGGCACAAGGTGTTGCAGTGAGTAGAGTTGCTAATACTTCAAGGGTTGGATTGTGGAAGTATTTCTAGCCTCACCATGAGAACCCAAACTTTCCTCATTCTCACCAACTTTTTTCCATCACAACCACACATGGGAACCCCAAATGTATTGGCAGTTGGACAGTTTTCATTGTAGTGGGATGTGGTTGTGGTGTAGGAATATCCTCTCTGTAGACATAGACGATCCCTCTAGCCCAAGAGAGTGGGTCTAGCCACAGACAAGGCAATCTAATGTAAATTTCCTTAGATTAGAATCAAATAAGAGGTCCTACCTCCTATAAAACTAATCCACTTGATGGCAATCTTTCTTCCTTGCTCTGGCTTCCTTTCGTTCCTTTCGTTCAAGTACCTAAAACAAACATGAAAGAAACAAAAACAAACGTGATAGCATAAAATCAAATACAATCTACTTAAAAGGTCAAGGAGTTCTAAGCTATCAAATGTAACATTACACTTGATATAGGAAATAAACCATTAGTTGTATTAAAATAAAATTCAAAGAGAAATACAACCGAAGCCTTGACATTGGAGATCTCCTTTGCGATATCCAAGTCCCACTACACACCTTTTCAACACTCTTTCCCTCCTATAGCTTGACATGAAATGGCTTCCAAGATCTAACTCTCTCTCCTCATGCTTTAGCTACCAAATATTAGTCTTTTGTCATCTAACAATAATATTCTTCTATCAGAAGCTAAAGATTTCAAAATTTTGCACCTGGTTCTATCTCTCCATCACTTTCACTATGTGTTGTATTGTGTGTAACCAAAAAGGGTAAGAGGAAGTGGTAGGGAGAGGAGGATAGGAATGAGATCCACTCAAGGGGGAAGAAGGTCTTATCTCCTTTGGAAGGTCCACTTTAAAGGGGGAAAGAATCTTATATGGAGTTCTCGACCCTTATACAACCAAATGAACATCCAACACATCGCCACTAGAAGTTTCTAGATGTGAAACTTTGTTTCATTTTATAAAAACTTTCTAGAAGTAGACTGGCACAAGTATTGGGCTAGCAATAATGTCGATCAACACGAGTCACAGTGTTAAACTCTACAAATCAACCCAGGTGAGACATTGGGAAAGATCGTTGATCTTAAAAATTAGTTTTAAGAAGGATTCTTTGGAAATGTTCTGAAGGGAGTGGGGACTACTTTCTTCAAACTTTAAGGGATGCAAGAGCATAGGTTTCATGGTGAAATTATAACATAGTAGTCACTACTAGGGTTCTCCAGGATTAGGAACAGGGAGTGATAGGAGAGTGAAAAAATATTATGTAACAAATTCCCCCTAAAGCATGAAGTTTGAGCTGAGAGCGATGGCTGAAATTATTTAAGATGGAGCGAGGAATTGGAATACTAACATGAGAATACCTGCAACTCAAACATACATGTACATATATGAAATCTGATACTCATACCTGATAAAAATGAGAAGCATCTAACAATACATGAATCTATGGTATAAGCGCAGGTATAGGCATAGCTATCCATCAAGAAAAGGATCATGTGCATGGATCCTCGGCATGGATGCGGCCATCTGACTGAAGGGATCATATGAAATAGATCCATGGAATGAGCGCAACAATCCACATAGAGAGGATAAAAATGAAAAGACCCACAGTATGGTCGCAGCCATTTGACTTAGTAGGATTAAAATGATACCCACGGCATGGTCACAACCATCCGTCTAAAGAATCATGTCTATAATCATGAATGCCTCATCACTCCATGCAACCTAGAATTTTGTGATCTAATCCCAAGGTCTTCACTTGAACACGACCCAATCAAAGTACAAATCCTAACATGTGAGTAGACATTATGAAGTCGAACATGCTAGAAAATCACTTAATTATTAGCCAATGATGTGAACTATTAACAAGCATGAGAGAAACCACCCATAATGTCAATGGATCTCAAGGTACTATCAGTACGATTCACAAAGTGTGAATAAGGAACTGAAGTCGAACACTCATGAAATTATTCGATCGAAGGTCAACGATGAGAACCTGTCATCAAGTGTGAATAACTTGCCATTGAGGCATGCAAGCTCTAAGGTACTGGAAGGGAGTTTCTCGATCAACTTCTTGGATAATGAGCTGAAGTCGACAGGAAGTGATCCCTCGAAGGAAGGTCATAATGAATCCTTCATCATCCTCATGAAACAAGAAACACAATGAATGAGAGTAATCAAGGAATGTGACATATGATCAGACAATGTACAGGTAGGAAGACTTCTCTTGAACATGTGGATGACACAACTCTAGATTTTGGCAGCATTTGACATCATCATTTGACATCATAGGATCAAAGGTCATGGTGACATGGTAGAGATCATATGAGAGGTTTAAAATGGATAACCCAAAACCTAGGGAGGCAAGTGACAAAGTGAGGATGCCCCAAAACCCTACATGAACAACAAATGAGTGTCAATGTTCAAGAGCGACATGTTGCCTCAAGTGAAGAATACAATTGATGAAATACTTGCAATTTTCCCCCACCATTTATGGTGAGTACCCCAATTATTATTACACAAGATTGATGAGGATAGCATATGCTTGTAATATAAGTCTATCCTAGTAATATTAATGAAACCTAGAAAGGAGAAGCTCATGTCCATCATGGTGATGAATCCGATGTCATTTAAAGTAAATGAGTTTAACAAAGGGAAAAATCAGTATCTTTTTCATGTTCAGAGAGTTTAAAAAAGACACAAAAAAGAAAACTTCAAAAGGCCCCTTTTCGTAAAGTTTTCTCTCGAGTCTGAAAAGGTAGAAAACAATACTCGAAAGAACCTCCTAGTCATGTTTGACTAAGGTATACCTTTTGCGTAAATAGTTTTATCCCAACCCAAAAAAGGGGTAAACATATACTGGGTAAACGACGTTTTACAACCTTTAACAAGTTTAAAATAACAAAAGATCCAATCTTTCCATATTTTGAGAGTCAGAAAAGAGCTCAAATATGACTCCCTACTTTTATTTTCTTCAACGAGTCTAAAAGGGAAAAATAATCGGCAATATTTTCATTTTTTAAAAGTTAGAAAAGAGCTTAAAGGTGACTCATCCTTGTTGTTGGGAAAAGTATCCAATTCGGAATGCCCCTATCCCACTCTAAGGTGTGATAGTGCCTTAGCAACAAACAAGGAAAACTATCTGAGTATTCTTCTTTATGAGATATAAATAGAGAAAGAAGGATGTAACTAACCGGTGTCTTCCGCTAGTTTGTCGATCCAATCACTCTCTCTTTTGTTCGCTTCCCGCTGCCTGCTCTTTCACTGGTCCATCTTCACCCAGTTCCTGCAAGATCACAAGAGAGGAAAACTACACAAAAGACATAGATTCACATTCATAACTAGTTTAGGATCAGATATAAACTAAATATGCAAATATAACAAAACATCATTGATATACAAGCATACAGGAGAAACTCAAATAGCTTTATTGATATGATAATAAAGTTCAAGAGGAGATACAACCAAGTGAGTCCCGATCCAGCATATACCTCCCAGCAAAGGAATCCCTTCCTTTCCTCCAACAAAGCATAAATCACCCAATGTACTAATCTCAATCTCAAACCAACAGCAATTCTCTGCAAAGTACAAAATTCCAGCCTCTTTGAACCTCTGGGTGAGAGATCCATATATAGATGTAAGCAGAGAGGATGAGTCAGCTTATGTTTTGACTTGTGGCTTCTCTCTGTCAGTTCTTGCTTCCACTTGGAGGTTGAGATCCTCTTACTCATCACTAGTCGAATTCATTGAGGCAAGTGTCATTGGAGAAGATTCTGGAAGCTTCCATGGTCTTTCCACCTCATTGAATGAGCTTGCCATTTGTCATTTCCCACTCAGTGCACCCTGGTAGTGCTTCCACCTGCGTTGCAGTGCACCTAGCTAGTGTAGCCTCTGCATTTCAACGCAGGCATCTAGTGGAGCCTCTGAATTGATCCTGAATTGACTGTTTCTGAGTGGTTTTTGGTGGAGAACTTCTGGGAGAAGCTGTCATTGGTTGACCTTGTTCCTTTAGGGACAGGAACAACTCTTTTAGGGACTTTGGATCCCTTGGATTATGGACATTTCATGCTCAATTCTGTAAGGCACAAAAATGTCTATAACAGTTTCCCCCTAAATTATGAGGCCGTTTATCAGGTGAAATGCTTTATTAGGAGGATCTGAAGTTCTTCCAATGCTGGGAGGAGACCTGTAATAAGATACAATACAATACATTATTTTTCATACTACTTTCATGATCTAGCTGAGGCGGGCATTCCCATGCTCAGCTTTATAAATTCATTTTTCTGTACATAGAATAGAAAATCGTCTGATGGTAGACTGATGATTTTGATGAAATCATCATCCTTTTGGTAGGATGATTATCTGTGCTGCAATGCTGTACATGTCAATGTCTTTATTTTTCGCAGCCCGGATGGATGAAACTAGATCCGGGGTCTTCAATCTCGTCCGATCTTCACTCTAAGTACAAGTCGATCCATGTGAGAAATGTTCTGAAGTCGAACATGGAAAGACATCGCTTGATTACCAGTCAATGATGTAAACTGTTAACAAGCGCGAGAGGAATCACCGATAATGATAATGACCCTCAAGGTACTGCAGTACAATTCACGTGGTGTGAATAAAGGACTTGGCATCAAACACCACGCAAAATCTTTCGGTCGAAGGTCATTGATGTATACATGTCACCGGAAGTGAGAAACTTGCCATTGAGGTATGCAAGCTTCAAAGTACTGAAGGGGGTGTTCCTAGATCAACTTCTTGGATAATGAGCCGATGTCGACAAGAAGCGATTCGTCAAAGGAGGGCCTTAATGTATCCCACATCAGTGACACAGAACGGAGCAAATGATTTTTATGGAGGTGAAAACGATCTGATGATATATGGTTCAGGGTGGCGGTCATGAAAGGATGAAGGATAATGTATGGTAGTGGATGGGACATGGTTGACTTCTCTGGATGACTTCTCTTGAACATATCGGCGACACTTGTGTGATGGATTGGTATCATTTACCCCAAATATGGATGGTATGGCGAGACCATGGTGATGTGACCGGTGAATGAAACAACCCAACCTGACTCAGGCACGGAGTGGAAGTGTCATGTTCAAGAGCGACTTGCTACCAATAAAAGTTCTTTGAGTTTCTTCCCAATTTTCCCCAGTCATTTCTGACCAGTACCTCTTTATTTTTGTCAAGCTTGAGGAGGATAACATATGCTTGTTCTATAATTTTCCCTTCGGGCAAACCCATCGCTATGTTTTAACGAGCCTAGCGATGGTGAAACTCGTTCTCGTCTAAAGACAAGTTTGTCGCTATTAATGTTTTTTAACGAGTCTAACGACAAAGATAACTCGGTCCTTTTCATTTTTAGAGAGTTTGAAAAGGTACGTAAAGATAACTCCAAAGTTCCTTTTTCGTCATCTAATCCCTTAAGTCCGAAAAAGTATAAAACAATACACAAGGGATGAGTTTTCGATAGTTTTAACGAGCAGAACAAAACAAGCGCTCGATCTTTTTGTGCAATAATCCCTTAGGTCCAAAAAGATTAAAATTTAGAGGAGGGATAGCACTTCCGGTCACTTTAACGAGCTGGAAGGCCAAAACTTGGCAATCTTTTCATATTTTACGAGTCAGATGAAAAGAGCTTAAAGAAGACTCGTCTTTTGAGGAACGAGTGATAAAATGGGTAGCAGCTGATTCCAGGTAAGGGTTGGAATTTCCCAATCACGACAGTGTCACAAGGATGGCAAGTGAAATCACTCTTCGCAGCTGTTCCTCAAAATGGGTAAACAATCAAATGGAGGTGAATGATCGGCCAATGGAAAAGTGGAGGTGACGGTGCAAACACGACCAAGGCTTTAATGGCTGATAAATTTACATTCACGGTGGTCATTTACCGGAGGATAGTTCATTTTTTAACGAGCTTAAATGCGGATTGAAACACTTGCTCGATCTTATGTTTATTTTTTAATGAGCATGAACTATGTGCTAAAACTGCTCAATCTTATGTTTATTTTTTAACGAGCATGAACTATGTGTTAAAACTGATCGATCTTATGTTTATTTTTTAACGAGCATGAACTATGTGCTAAAACTGCTCAATTAATCCAGTCATATGATACGAATGTCTCATTTAAGATGCCATTTTTTATGGGGCTTGCACCTCATAAAGCTTTTCCCTGGATCCTTTCTTTATGCAAGTTCGGAAACGACTAATCCTACGCGTTTAAAGGGTTAGACCTACAGGTTTAAAGGGAGGACCTAAAAATTTTAAAAATAAATAGCCGCCCCTTGCTTGCACTCCAAAAGGTTTGCATGCCCCCAGGTATAAAGTACGATTTCAAGGTTACCCCTCAATTTGCAGATAAAACATTTGTTCTACCAGGAAAGGCCTACCTCTTTCAGGTTACCCAAAGATTGTCTCATTTGCGCAGCAAACAAAACACTTCTTCGCCGATGTCTACCGAGATAAAAAAAGGTGAATGACGACGCCCGCCGATTCACATAACTTTGACAAAAGAATCTTATTCTAGAACAACCCCTCTTCCAATCACGGACGGGGTACGGACTAGTCATACTCTCCCGCAGAAACCTACCCTATACCCAAAGTTTTCTTGCCGAAGCAGACCAGGACGCATGCCCCCTGGGTTCCAGTCATATCCTTCCGAATCACTCGCGCTCATCGGGGGGACGGACCGTGGGTTGAGACATTTCTTGCATGAAGAGACCATTTAGGGATGGTATATGACTATTTGCGATGCGTGATCCGGGAAACGAAAGCTGGTCCACGAGCTTGACCACTCTTCCTTCGTGCGGAAAACACATTACTCTAAAGAGTGAGGAGACGATGGCTCCCATGCAATATATATAGTCTCGTCCAAGGAGTAGGTTATAATCCAAGGGTCCTTGAATGACCATCACGTTCATTTGAATGGTATTCCCTTTCAATGTGATAGGCACATTGGGGAGGATCCCTAAAGGTCGACTGGTTCCTTTATCGAAGGCTGTCAGATTTCTCATTTCAGGCAAAAGTGCTGGCGAACCAAGTGCTTTCCAAGCAATAGAGGAAAGGATACTTACAGATGCCCCCTCATCAATGATGGTGCCAGCCATTACCATCCTGTATATTTGAACGATAATTTTGAATGGTATGCTGGCTGGCAACCGGGGTCTGCCTAGTTGGTTCCAGTCGAAGGATACAACTAGGTTGCTTGGTGGTGGGACCGAATAGACGGTCGGATATCGCTCTGACGAACTTCCTTCCTGCGATAAAGGAATGGGTGCATTGCCCCCGTGTTCGTCGGAGTCTGTGTTGATGAAAATAATCTGGATGGTGTCATCCTTATCCTCTTCAGTGACTGTATCATTCGAAGATAAATCCTCTGAAGGCAAGACTGGGTCAACTGCCGCCTCGACCTTTTGACTTTCGTCTGGTATGGATTCAGTCAGTTTATCCTCAATGATAGACGCTTCAGCTGACCACTTGAGCGGCCCAGCTGGATTCTCAACTAACGAAGGACTTGGCAAGAGTTTTTTATATCCAGGAGGAAGTCGTAACGGTGAAACCGGGCGATCTTCCAAGACTCTTTTAGCCTCGTCTAAGAAGGGACAATGGTGGAGGGCATGGTTGCCTTCGCACAGTCTATAGGGAGGTCTAGCCCTCCCTTTCTATCCTGGAACTTCACTTTCGCTAGTTGACGGTGTACTTTCAACATGACTATCAGAGGTTGACGACACCGGATTGTGCAAACGGGGAGACCAGTCCCTTAGTATCCGAGGGATGTAGGGACAATCCCTGTGAAAGTGGTCTCCCTTGCAGATGACACATGGCAATTTAGGCCTGGTCAGTGATGTGTCTGGATTTTCATCAGACGACACCTGTTTTCCTTTATTTGCCTTTGGATCCTTCTTCTTTTTCTCTTTCTTCTTCTTTTCCTTCCTCTCCTTAGGAACTTGGTTTTTAGTTTTACCAGTCCCGTCACGCGAAGAGGAAGGAAGAGAGGAAGAATTATAGGAAGTAGAAGGTTGGTGGGAAATTCTGGACTCGTCTAATTGTTGATTCGACTGTTCAGGAATAGTGGTGTTCTGAACGACATTGGTTGAGAAGAGCCAGACCGACAGGCCAATTGTCAGTCCTGGAAGCGACAATGTGGCCATATGGGGCGCACCAACATCTCCCCAAGAGGAGAAGGGACTAGGATTTCCACCAAGGGGAATTCCTTGGTTGGTGGGCTCCATTTTCTCAACCTAAAGATCAACGCAGGAAAAAGGGGTGATTGTTCCGTTTAAAATAAATTTTAACGACGCTTAGACACAACTTGCTTTTTCAATTTTAAAGAGTCGAGAAAAAGCTAAAGATGACTCTAGTCTCCTTCGATGTTTTAACGAGCCCGAAGTGACAAATGCTCGGATGGACTTTTTCCGTTATAGAGTCTGAAAAAGGCCAAAAGGAACTGCTATGGAGTTCTAGGTAGAGGGTGTGCCAAACTTTTCGCAAAACCGCAGAATACTTTTTAGGGTACGGGCGGTCAATCTTCCCAAATGCTGTGTTCAGTGCATTGCCATCAGTAGGGCGGCCAAAACGGCTTCCTATGGATAAAGGTTTTATTCCTATAGGGGTCTCCCAATATATACTCGACGGTATGTGGGAGCACAATCCGTACTGGCATTTATCGTCTCTCAGGAGGAATCACCCAACCATCAGTGAGGCGACTAGTGACCAGGTTTTACGACGCCGGAACACGTCTCTAGACTAGACCTCTATGTTGTGCGTTATGTTACAAAGCGTTGTTAAGTTCATTCAATTTATTTTAGGTTGATCTTTCTTAGAAGTTTGCCTTTTTGGATCACCACGAGATGTATGATACAATTCCTAAATGCAGTCTAAAGATGATAAGCAAGCTTTTATATCTTTTCAACAATGAAAATCCTAGCTACAAGGGGAAAAGAAAGACACCATCTTTTCTCAAAGAGCATAGAGCACACAGTAATGCACTTTTCCCTAAATCAACATACAAACTGTCAAAATGCAAATGCACATATGCATGTATTTGTTTTCACTTTCTTAATATTGATGCCTAAAATGAAAGCTGTTGTACAAATTTGAATTCGATTTCAAGTGAAAAGCACAAACAAGTTCCTTTTTCGAAATCAAAAAGACGATTACGACACTTTATGATTTACTTGTTTCGACACTTGAAATGCATAAATTCAAACCAAAATACAAAAGTAAATCTAAATCAACTGTGAACAGCAAACAAACTCACTCCTAAGATCAAAACGACACTTACGACAGGTCTAGATCTAAGGGCGACAGTATGACTAGTTTACTTTTGTAATGGGAAACTGCAAATGATGTAACAAATACACATAGAACAAATACAGTTTCTTTATACAACTGAGGTGGAATTGAGGCAAAGAAAATGGGTTTCAGATAGGTACACTGACTGATAACAGGCTGCAAAAAACAGAGATAAAACTGAGCAAAAGGAAGAAGGGAACCACAGCTGCACAAGGCAAAGACTGATCAGCGCACCCTCAACACAGAGAAACTGAACTTCAGCACAGGTAGCCTTCACGCGACCTGCATTGAAATGCAGAACCTCTTCACAGAGTCTGCGTTGAAGCAGAAACGAGATTTGTTTCTGGGTTCTGGGTTATGGTTTGCAGTTTAATCTACGGTTTTTGGCCGGATAAAAGCTATCAATTAGGTACAATTAGAGGGATGATTTATATGAGGACTAAGATCTATCACAAAGGGCTGTTAGAGCACTTGTGGATCAGCTGTTCAGATCATAAACAGGCCCAGCGAATGGACTAGAGTAGCAGATCTCTACTTTGCATTTGTAAATGGCAAATGCAGTTCGATTCGACACTCTTGAGTTTATGAGATGAACAATAATAGAAACACAAATAAACTAACAAGATACTGTCCCCAGCGGAGTCACCAATTTGTTGTTGGGAAAAGTATCCAATTCGGAATGCCCCTATCCCACTCTAAGGTGTGATAGTGCCTTAGCAACAAACAAGGAAAACTATCTGAGTATTCTTCTTTATGAGATATAAATAGAGAAAGAAGGATGTAACTAACCAGTGTCTTCCGCTAGTTTGTCGATCCAATCACTCTCTCTTTTGTTCGCTTCCCGCTGCCTGCTCTTTCACTAGTCCAGCTTCACCCAGTTCCTGCAAGATCACAAGAGAGGAAAACTACACAAAAGACATAGATTCACATTCATAACTAGTTTAGGATCAGATATAAACTAAATATGCAAATATAACAAAACATCATTGATATACAAGCATATAGGAGAAACTCAAATAGATTTATTGATATGATAATAAAGTTCAAGAGGAGATACAACCAAGTGAGTCCCAATCCACCATCTACCTCCCAGAAAAGGAATCCCTTCCTCTCCTCCAACAAAGCATAAATCACCCAATGTACTAATCTCAATCTCAAACCAACAACAATTCTCTGCAAAGTACAAAATTCCAGCCTCCTGAACCTCTAGGTGAGAGATCCATATATAGATGTAAGCAGAGAGGATGAGTCAGCTTATGTTTTGACTTGTGGCTTCTCTCTGTTAGTTCTTGCTTCCACTTGGAGGTTGAGAGCCTCTTACTCATCACTAGTCGAATTCATTGAGGCAAGTGTCATTGGAGAAGATTCTGGAAGCTTCCATGGTCTTTCCACCTCGTTGAATGAGCTTGCCATTTGTCATTTCCCGCTCAGCGCACCCTGGTAGTGCTTCCACCTGCGTTGCAGTGCACCTAGCCAGTGTAGCCTCTGCATTTCAACGCAGGCAGCTAGTGGAGCCTCTGAATTGATCCTGAATTGACTGTTTCTGAGTGGTTTTTGGTGGAGAACTTCTGGGAGAAGCTGTAATTGGTTGACCTTGTTCCTTTAGGGGTAGGAACAACTCTTTTAGGGACTTTGGATCCCTTGGATTATGGACATTTCATGCTCAATGTTGTAAGGCACAAAAATGTCTATAACAATCTTGGAGGAACGAGTGGTATAAAGGGTAGTAATTGGTTCTGGTTATGGTGGAACTACTAAAAAACTAATAGGTCAAGAGACTGGCTAGTAAAACCACTCATCGTTGTGATTCATCAAGAAAGGGTAAAACAACTAAGTGAAAGCGAATGATCAGCCAAAGAGATGGTGGTGATGGAACGAAACAGCTAAGGCTCATCTAGTAGAAATTAGTTGATAAAATAGAAATCATGAGATGTAAATTGGGCATGGGTTCATTTTGACACAAGCTTGAACCATGGGGAACTCTGCTTGAATTCGATTTCATGTTTACATAAGCTTGAAATTAAAAACTATGCTTGCATTTGGTTTCATTTTTACACAAGCTTGAAACAAAGACAAACTATGATTGAGTTAAGTTTACATGCGCCCAGCATAATGAATCAATTCGTGGTAAATGCCCCCCAGGCTTCATTTCCTTCAGCTAGGTGGATGGAATGAAGGTTCATTTTCGAGATCCGGGAAAGACTCGACTAGGATTTTACGAGAACTTAATCAAAGACTCGATTTGGAAAATGGAGTGGTTTCATTTTTTTTAACAAGTTTGACATAGTAAAAGAACTATCCTCAGACATTTGTTTCATTTTTTACCGAGGTAGATACAGGAAGAAAATATCCTCGAACATCTGTTTCATTTTTTCATGAGGTTAATACAAGAATAAACTATCCTCGACTCCTTGACTCATTTTTTTAACGAGCTTGACACAAGACAGGGAACTCTTCTCCAAGGTCCTTGTTTCGTTTTTTAATGAGCTTAACGCAAGACAAGGAACTCTGCTCCAAGGTACTTATTTCATTTTTTAACAAGATTGACACAAGATAAGGAACTCTGCTCTGAGGTCCTTGTTTCATTTTGTTTTAACGGGGTTGACACAATAAAAGAACTATCCTCGGACATCTGTTTCATCTTTTAACGAGGTAGATACAGGAAGAAACTATCCTCATACAACTGTTTCATTTTTTCATGAGGTTAATGCAGGAAGAAATTGTCCTCGGACTCCTTGATTCATTTTTTTAAACAAGCTTGACACAATATAGGGAATTATGCTCCAAGGTCCTTATTTCATTTTTTAATGAGCTTGACACAAGATAAGGAACTATGATCCAAGGTCCTTTTTTCATTTTTTAATGAGATTAACACAAGAAAAGGAACTCTACTCTGAGGTCCTTGTTTCATTTTTTAACGAGCTTGACACAAGACAAGGAACTCTGCTCCAACACCTTGTTTCATCTTTTAAGGAGTTTGACACAAGACAAGGAACTATGCTCTAGCCCCTTGTTTCATTTTTTAACGAGATTGACAAAAGACAAGGAACTATGCTCCATATCTTGCTTAGGGACCATACAAGAACATGGATCCCAAGACGTCCTCACTAGAAAAGATAACTATGATCTGGGAGGAATACATGTCAACTGGTACCAATGAGAGATCGGGTTCCAATGCCCCCAATACATAATCCACTATACCATCTGTTTGATCATCAACAGATGTGGAGATGGAATGGGTAGCCACATAATTGACCTGTGGTGGGGAGGGTACTACTTGCAAACAAGAACTAGTAGGGGATGATGGTTGCATAAGAGGCACCTGGTGACCAGTGAATGATATTTGATCAAGTGGAACAACAAGTCAGGCAGATAGGTTGCTAAACTTGGGTGTGGGTGACACCAGTTGGAGTTCAGGCATGGATTTGTGTCGTGCAAGATGTGGGTAGTGCAACATGATGGGAATATTGGAGGTTGCGTTCAAGAGTTGGGTCCTATTGAACGATCCAGGTAGAACGTGTTCCATGAGGACAAAAGATGGGGTTTCTAGTTATAGAGTGCGAGCAGGGTAGAAAACGTTACATGATTGTGGCACAACTTTTGTGAACTCTTTAAGTGTGCAGGTCAAATGGATGGCTACACAAATTATGTGGGAAATTGTACATTTGCAAAATATTGATTTTTATATAACGGTTGGCAAGAGTTTACAAGAGTTGCCCCTCCCAAT
Organism: Pinus tabuliformis; assembly: GCA_031772625.1. Taxonomy (NCBI): domain Eukaryota; kingdom Viridiplantae; phylum Streptophyta; class Pinopsida; order Pinales; family Pinaceae; genus Pinus; species Pinus tabuliformis. Next base: position 687,249,549 of record CM062804.1, on the reverse strand, counting down.
TATATATGGGTGCACTTATGTTGATGTTATGATTTCCACTACATATTCGTGAAAGAATAATTGAATAAGATAAATTAATGATAAGTTATTTTTGTTGCATTGTTAACAACTCTTATTGGAAAATTGACTAGGTGTTGAAGTAGGTGTAGACGTGTACTCAAGTATTGGTAAAAAGAAAAAGTACGGTGGTGCTGCACCCACCTATGTTTGGTTGAAAGACTACCACTAGGATATGGGCGTGACATTGGGTCTCCTTGCCCCTCCTTGACAATAGTCGCCAAATTATGGGGAACTCATAGTTTCCATGTTCAGCCTTGTCAAAAGCCTCACAAGTGAGGGAAATTTGGGGTTTCCACGTCTCACCGCAATGGAAATCACCCAGGTGTAGTAAACTTGGTGCTTCCATGTCCCTTCCATGATGGAAGCCATGGCCCAAGCACATGGTAAATTGGGGGTTTCCATTTCCTGGTCGCAACAACAACCCTACCCAGGTGCAAGGACCTTTGGTTTTCCATGCCCCTTGCAATGGAAATCTCACACGCCTATGGAGCTTAGGGTTTGCATGTCACGGAGTGATGGAAACCCCACCATGTTCTAGGAATCATGAGGTTTCCATTTCTTGGATTGACGAAAACTGCCAAAGAGTGGGAAAATTTGGTATTCCATGTCCTGCCATGAAGGAAATCCCCCAAGTGCAGGAATCTTGGGGTTTCCATGTCTAGACTACAACAGAAACCACACAAGTTCATGAAACGTGGGGTTTCCATGTCTCATCATGACGAAAGTGTAGGAAACATGGGGTTTTCCATGAAGGGAACTGTCAAATTGTGGGAACCATGGGGTTTCCACTTGCCACGATAGCGAAGATCATGGAAGTGTGAGGAACTTGTGATTTCCATGTCCGACCATGACAGAAACCATCCAAGCATGCTAGGAATAATGGGGATTCTTTTGTTGTGATTTCATATGTGTGTGCATGGTAAATTTAAGGTTTCCATGCCTTTCAATGATGGAAACCATCCAAGTGTGGTAAATCTGAGGTTTCCATTATTACACAACAATTTTTCACTCTCTTGTCACCCCCCGTTCATGATCCCGGAGAGCCCTAGTAGTGACTATTGTGTTATAATTTCACCGTGAAACCTATGCTCTTGCATCCCTTGAAGTTTGAAGAATGTAGTCCCCAGTCCATTCAGAACATTTCCAGAGAATCCTTCTTAAAACCCATTTTTTATGATCAATTCTCTTTCCCAGTGTCTCACCCACACTGATTCGTAGAGTTTAACATTGTGACTTGCACTGATTGGGGCTACTACTAGCCCAATACCCGTGTTGGTCTATTTCTGGAAATTTTTTATAAAAGTAAATGGAGTTTAACATTTGGAAACTTCTAGTGGCAATGTGTTGGATGTTCGTTTGGTTAGATAAGGGTTGAGAACTCCATATAAGGATTTCCCCCCTTAAAAGTGGACCTTCCCAAGGAGATAAGACCTTCTTCCCCCTTGAGTGGATCTCATTCCTATCCTCCTCTCCCTATATAAACCACTTCCTCTTACCCTTTTTGGTTACACACAATACAACACATAGTGAAAGTGGTGGAGAGATAGAACCAGCTGCAAAATTCTAAAATCTTTAGCTTTTGATAGAGGAAGATTAGTCTTAGATGACAAAATACTAGTCTTTGGTAGCTAAAGCATGAGGAGAGAGAGTTAGAGCTTGGAAGCCATTTCATGTCAAGCTAGAGGAGGAAAAGGGTGATGAAAAGGTTTGTAGTGGGACTTGGATACTACAAAGGAGATCTCCAATGTCAAGGCTTTGATTGTATTTCTCTTTGAAGTTTATTTTAATACAACTAATGGTTTATTTCTTATATTGGGTTGTAATATTACATTTCATAGCTTAGAACTCATTTACCTTTTCAGTAGATTGAATTTGATTTTATTCTATCATATTTTTTTGTGTTTCTTCAATATTTGTTTTATGTACTTGAATGAAAGGAACGAAAGGAAGCTGGAGCAAGGAGGCAAGATCACCATCAATTAGATTAGAATTATAAGAGGTAGGCCCTCTTATTCGATTCTAATCCAAGGAAATTTACATTAGATTGTCTTGTTTGTGGCTAGACCCACTCTCTTGGGCTAGAGGGGTTGTCTTTATCCGTAGAGAGGATATTCCTACACAACAAATTGGTGACTCCACTAAGGAAATACATATCCTTTTCATCACACTATTTTTCTACTTGTGTACCTGGTTTGTTGATTTATGGTCTTCTGAATCTGTATTGACCTATTTGAATGAATATAGACACTAGCCCACCCTATGATGTGTTAAGTCTAGCCCTGTGTGAAGTTATTTTTTATTTTTTCTTTGAATCCCTCGGTCAGCGCTATTTTTGGCAAAATAGTTGCACCGATCAGGCCTATCAGCACTAGTTTTAACCTGACAGTTGTGTCAGTCATGCCAATCAATGCTAGTTTTAGCCCAAGATTCGTGTCGGTCTCTGAGTTAAGAATTTTTTTTTTTTCCCATTCCAGTGCTAGTGTGTGTTGACCCTCAGACTCTCTTCTTCCACCTAGAAGTGACTAGGATTCTTTGTTTGTTAGTTTTGATTGATTGATTAGCTTGAAGTTTCATTGCTTGATTTTTTTAGCTTTTTGGATGGTTTCTATGACCTTAGGGAATCTAGGTAAATTTGTTTGTTTACTCATTGTGTCAAGTTTCTGATTTGTTGCGTCATTTAATCCATCTTTCAGTTGCAACATCTTCATTGCTTCATTTCGATCAAACATGTGAAAAGAGTCTCATTTTCTCTCTTATTTCAAGTGTCTCTTTTCTCTTTCTGATCATAGATTAGATTGCGTGGTTTGTCGATTGAAGCATTTGTGTGTTTGATTTGTTTGATTCAAGGAAGAAGTTGTTTTTAGTTTCATTTATCATGCTTTGGATTTGATCGATGCTTGTTTGTTCGAAATTCTGAAAATTTTCATTAAAGTGCTTTGTGTGAAAGATTATTTTTTCATTTTATGAAAAGAAGAACATCATTCTAGTTTACTTAAGTGAAAATATTACATTAATAGCATCAATGCGAAACTAGAATTGCATCATCATAGGCATGAGAAATGAAATAAACTTTTTTTGTTGTTGTTAAAGGAATATTAAGTGCATTTAGGACATGTACTAGTGAAAGATTTCATTATTTTATTGTTGCATTGATTGTGTGCTCTCTATCCCACAATTAGTGTTAACTTTCATCGAAGAAAGAATTTTTTTCTCATACAATTGCATATAGGAGTTTTTATATGACAACGGTAGGGACTTGTAATTGAAACCTAATTCAAGATCAACCATTAAAATTTATTGAATTAACCTAAGGAAGCATTGAAACATAATGCTCACATTTAGTGGTCTAGGCTAGAGATGTGTTCCGACATCTTTAAACCTAGCAGTTGTCATTCGCTTTGGCATTAGACAACGTTAGTACGAATTTGTGCTACCTGTAACATCATGTATATAAATGGAGACCCCACTAGGTTTGCAATCCTTTATCCACAGGAAGATGAGTCTGCCACCTTGTAAATGTGATACATCGAACACAGCATTTGGGGAAATTTCATGCTCATACTTTTCGCTCTGCCCGGAGGTATTTTGCAGTTCACGGTTACCTAGTAATCCTTTTGCCTAAATTATCCTAAGAAGTCATTTTGTCTTTTTGACTCTTTAAATTTAAAAGATCAACAAGCACTTTTCCTTTCGAGCTTGTTAACTTCAAAAGCGACTAGAGTCACCTTTCATCCTTTTCTCGACTCTTAAAACATGAAAAGGCAAATTTTTGTTTCAGTGTATTAAAATTAACTACCCACAAAACATTCCTAGTTAAAGTTATCTTCCTTAGTGATTCTTTAGGGTTGATTCCAATGGAAACATTTACAAAGTCTACTAGTCAAGTATTCCCCTCGGATGGGAATTCTGGTCCTTTTCCTTCCTTTGGAAATGTTGGTGCTCCTTATATGGCAACGTTGTCCCTCTCTGAGTTAACCATTGGTTTAACTCAGTGATCCCGAGTGTCCTTACTACTGCCCAGCCATATCCTTCATTTAAACCACATCATGCTGATTCTAAGGTTGACCTCTCACGTTCTTCCCCTATTTCTTCACCTTCCTCTTCTAATTTGCTTGGTGAAAGTTTGAAATCTAGTAACCAGGAGGCTACGTAGAAGAAGAAGAAGATGAAGAAGAAGAATTCAGATAAGAAAGAGGCCAACCATGTAGTTGTTACTCCAAATTCACCTCGCATAGAAAAACCTTCTGAATATCCACGGAAGGTTAGATTCCCTTGCAAGCTATGTAAGGGTGACCATCTCTTGTGAGACTATCCCGGCATTCCCAAAGTCTTAGAGGTATGGTCTCAAAATCTGGATCGACCATCTCCATTGACCTCTCAAGATCATGTCAATGCTACACCCTCGGCTAGTGATGGTAAGAAGAAGGGAAAAATTTAATTCCCCTATCGGTTATGTAAAGGATACATCTTCTTCACCTTTGTCCTCTTCTGGATAAAGCTTCCAAAGTTTTGGAAAACCTTATAGCTCCTCAACACCATCCTCTTATTGGTTATCAGAGGATTTCTTCTAACCCTCCCCTAGTTAGTAAATAGATTGACTTGGATTCATCTCTTTCCCATCCTGCTCTTCCTAAGCATGACTCTCTTGTATCTATTCCTGACCAACCATTGCTCAAACGGAGTGTTGACTTGGCTCTACCTTTAGTTGTTCACTATGTTCCCAAAGAGATTAGTGATGATCATATTGCTCATGTTATTCTCATCTCCTCAGATTCTCATGAATCAAAGAGTGACCCTCCAATCCCAGTTGTTTAGGAGAGACCTTCTCCTTCTCATGCAGGGCATGGCGTAAATCATATGATACCCCAAACAAGTAGTTTTGTCGTTTCTTTTTATTGGAGTCAATTGACTGATTTTCACCTCCCATCTTATGTGCCTTTCCATATCATAGTACAAGCCTATAATATGGTAGTACATGGCACTATATTAGATGAAGGTGTGTCTGCTAGCATCATGTCTTCTACTACTTGGCAAGCTTTGGGTTCCACACAGCTTGTACCTGTCACCCAGAATCTATCAGCTTTCAATGGAGGAACCAATCAACCCCAGAGATCCTTCTAAAGTTCCCTATTACTTTGGGAGGAAAGATCGTCTATATAGATGCGATGGTAGTACAAGGTCCCTTAGATTTCAATCTTCTCCTTTTATAGATTGCAAATAATTGAATAATCCCATAATAAAGTACATATTACCTTTACCTCACATAGATTATTTTTTGGATTGTTTACGTGGTGCTAGTTGTTTCTCTAAGATTGATCTGAATAGTGGGTACCATTAGATTAGGATTAGAGAGGGAGATGAGTGGAAGACAAATTTTAAAACTAATTATGGGTTATATGAATGGTTGGTCATGCCATTTGGGTTGTCTAATTCACTCAGTGCTTTTATGAGATTAATGAACAACGTGTTAAAGAAGTTCATAGGTAAATTGTATATTGTATATCTAGATGACATTTTGGTTTACAACCAGTCCAAAGAAGGGAATTTGAGGCATTTGGGGTATGTGTTAGAGAAGTTGTGGCAAGAAAACATACTCATTAATTTGAATAAATGTTCATTCTTGAAGACATAACTTGTATACTTCGGGTTTTTTCATATCTAAGGATGTTTTTAAAATTGATGCTAATAAGGTAAGAGACATTTTTTATTAGCCCTCTCCAAAAATCATTTTTGAAGTTAGAAGTTTTCATTGTTTCGCTAGCTTATATAAGAAATTCATCAAGAATTTCAGTGGGATGAGTGCTCCAATTGTGGCACGGGGGCGTCACTGACAAACCAATATTATATCACGTGCATTCATATTGGGGCATTAAAAATGGAAAAATAAAAAAATAATATATTGGGGTTATAATGAGGGCCTAAAGAGTTTTAATATACCATACAACAATATATATAACCCAAGGTATTTTTAATACAATTTTTTGGCCAAGCAGAGGGAAAAGTATCGGGCTACACAACACCGGTGGAGGGAAAGAGTGGGAAAGGTTTCATTTTGGAGTCGAGCCTCTATGCAACCCACCTGCAACCCTAAGTCTTTTTGCTTTTGAACCCTAAGAGGAGCTTCATTTCTAAGTTTGAACCAGCCAGGACCACTCCTCAAATCCTCGCCCTCCCTCTTGCTTGTTCGAACCCATGTCCAACTACCCACTTAAACTAATTCTCTCTAACAAACACATCAACTGCGTCATAGTAGTGGGATTCTCCAACTGCAGTGAGGACATGAGCGAGACTGACCAACAACTTAAGTTATGAAAACCGTAGATAACCAGTAAGCAAGAAGTAGCACTTGGATGGAAGGATACTACTAAGAAAGGAAGGCAAGGCAGGATTTTTTCACTGTCGATCGATCCAGAAAATCAAGATGAGGTGGGGATGATGAATGAAACGGATACTTAGTTATAGAAAGAGATATAGAAGGTGATGTGTTGCCATACCAGGTGGGTAGTGAGATTCATTGAGTTTAGTTTTTTCTTATCGCCTTTCTACCTTTCCAGCTTAAATGAGACCTACTTCTTTCATTTGAATCTCTGAGCATGTTTTCTTGCTTATACAACCAAGCTACCTTATTTTCACCCACCTAGCTACTCCCTCATTCTCATTTCGGAGAGAGTCCATAACGTAAAATTAATGTATTCTGTCCAGCTATGATAGCCTTCATGATCAAGGATTTGAAAAATGATGTGTTCTACGAACACCCAACACAAACATAAGAAGAGGTGAGGAGTTGGCTTGTGGAGTGAAACAAGCAGTATTAGCAGTTGATTCAGAGGAGTTGGCTTGTGGAGTGCAACAAGTGGTATTAGCAGTTGATTCAGAGGAGTCGGCTTGTGGAGTGAAACAAGTGGTATTAGCAGTTCATTCAAAGTGTTGTCGATCATAGTGTTGTATTAGATTTTACCTAGCAAATCTCTATAATATACATGTACATCGTTAAATTGTTGAAATGTGGCAAAAATAATATTCCAATTTTAATTTGTCCTTGAATTAAAATTGAGAATTCAAATTCGAACTTAGTCTCACCAACTGCTTGAAAAATAATTAATTAATTCATCTTGAGTTAATTAGTTGGAGAAATTCAAGCTAGAAGTCTTTGTGAAGTCATGCAATAGTTATCCCTTAAATTAAGGAGATTATCCCTTAATTAAGGAGGTAAGGATGAGTTGTATTTGATTTGTAATTAGTTAGCTCAGTAAACTGAGTTAAGTCCAATTAAATTAGTTCCAAACAGTTTGAGGAACTAATTGTGAGTTCAATCAGTTAATGCATGCATGCATGAAACTAGTGTACTCTAGATAACTGAAGATTCTCTCATAAATAACTCATGCATGTCAGTTCAGATAAAGACCCAGTTGAGATTAAAGATAGGGACAATGTACTAGCAGTTGCAAGAATTTTCCTATAAGAAAATCTCTTGCATGTAGAAGGAATTCATTCCTTGAGATTTGCGTAGTTTTACAGTCTGTTGGAGCAGTGTGTGAGATCAGTGTCACACAAGGTTACAACTGGAGCACCCAGGGAAAATAGTGCAAGGAAATAGGAGGCTTGGAGGGCAATGACCTCTCAGTTCGAATTGGATTTTACCCTCATCACATGCATGGTTTCATTGATGGTGGGTTGTGTTTGGTACCTGGATAGTGGAGCCTCAATCCACATGACCGGCGATAAGAGTTTATTCAGTACCTTGGAGGATAAATACCTTAAGATGTGCATAGAGATGGGCGATGATGGAAATTATCATGTTTCAGGAGAAGGCACAGTGGTTTTTCAAAGGGAGAATGGAGCTCCTCTCACCTTGACTGATGTAAAGTATGTGCCTGGACTGAAGAAGAACTTGGTATCGGTCATGATGTTTGAGGATAAAGGCTACAATGTTGTCTTCAGTAAAGGAAAGGTGTTCCTAAGACACATAGCCACGGGTCAGACCAAGAGGATTGGGATTCGAGTGAAGAATCTCTATAAACTAGAGGTAGATTTGTGCTACATTGAGTTCAAAAGCAGAATTAGTATAAAGCCAAGACATTGGCAAGTTATGGCATAGGCAGTTGGGCCACTTGCATCATGGGGCCTTGAAGATAATGCAGCAGATCTCTACCGGACTTCCCAAAGGTAAACTTGAGCAAGTGGACACATGCAAAGGTTGTACCTTGGGAAATTACACCAAGTCTTGCTTTCATGATTGAGACATTCTAGCTTAAGCGATCTTAGAGCTATTTCATAGTGATTTGTGTGGACCATTCTCCACAGAATCCACCGCGAAGCAAAGGTATTATGTGATTCTCATTGATGATTTTTCTCATAAATGTTGGATTTATTTCATGTAGAAGGAGAACCAAACCTTCTCAAAGTTTTGTGAGTTCAAAACTTTGGTTGAGAAAGAGTCAGGCATGAAGATCAAAGCCTTGAGAAGTGAAAATGGTGGAGAGTATGTCTCTCAAGAGTTTAAGGACTTCTATGCAACAAAATGAATTAAACAGGAGTTGACGACATCTCACAACCCATAGCAGAATGGGGTGGACAAGAGGAATAACAGAATGATTGTGGGGGCAACTTGGGTGATGCTACATGACCAAGGCCTACCACTTCATTTGTGGGCTATGGCATGCAACACAGTGGTCTATTTGCAGAATAGAAGCCTACATCGTATACTTGGGATGAAGACGCCTGAGGAAGCTTTCTCTGAGAAGAGACCAGATGTGGATCACTTCAGGATCTTTGGCTCATCAACATATTGCCATGTGACCAAGGATGCCTGGAAGAAAATTGGGCTGAAATCTGAGTTGGGGATACTTGTGGTGTACAATGATACACCCCACAACTATCGAGTGTACTTACCTACCAGTCGGAGGATAGTGGTTCGCATAGATCTCAAGTTTGATGAGCAGAATCCCATGTGAGCTTCCCTTGAGAGGGAGATCCAACTACAAGCTGTGAAGGAACTTTTGGTTCCTAAGGAGGAGGAGCCTTAGACTCATGTGGAGCAGGCGCATGTAGAGGTTCCAGGAGTGGAGAAATCCACTCAAGCAGAGTCTTCCAGAGATGGATGGAAGCGCACAAGAGAAGCTGACAGATTTTTGTTGGATGCGAGAGAGAATGTGGGAGATCCATCTTCTCAGCGCAGACAGAGGAGGTCATCTGATAGGTACATTGGATACATGGCCCTTGTTGGGGAATGTGTTGAGACCGAGCCATCTTCCTTTGAGGAAGCAGTGCAACAACATATTTTGGTTGATGCTATGGTGGAGGAGTATGACTCATACAGCCAATTTGGGTTGATTCTATGGTAGTGTGGAAAATCATAAGGCAATATTTGTTTCTCGTGGATTTTCGCAGGTAGAGGGGATCAACTATGATGAGACTTTTGCTCCTATCACGAGGTAGTCATCTATCAGATCAATGTTGGCACTATCAACACAAATGGGTTGGAAGATCCATCAGATGGATGTGAAGACTGTATTCCTCAATGGCAAGATTGAGGAAGCGGTGTACATAGAGCAGCCAACAGGTTTTTAGACCTTCAATCATGAGTTGCATGTGTGCCGACCCAAGAGAGATTTGTACAGGCTGAAGAAAGCACCTCATGCTTGGTACACCAGGATCGAAAACTACTTCATCAGGTTGGGCTTCACAAAGAGTGAAGCGGATGCGAACTTGTACCACATCATGGTGAAAGGTAAGTAGTTGATCATTGTTCTTTATGTTGATGATCTGATATTGACAGGTGATGATCATTTGATCATGTCTTTCAAGGAGTACCTTGCAATAGAATTCAAGATGAAATACATGGGTCTCATGCACTACTTTCTATGCATGGAAGTGTGGTAGAAGGATGGGGAAGTGTTTGTGTCTCAAGGAAAGTATGCCAATGAGATACTCAGGGGATTGCACATGGATAAGTGAAAGCCCATGCAGACTCTTCTAGCAGGTAACTAGAGGAAGAAGGATTCTACTTCAGCAGAAATAGTAGAATCTACTGTGTATCGGCAACTTCTGGGTTCACTGATGTACTTAGTGAACACAAGACCAGATTTGTGCTATGCGGTGAACCAGCTGATTCAACCTATGGTTCAACCTACCAAGATGTTTTGGAAGGCAGCTAAGCAAGTTTTAAGATACCTAAAAGGTGCATATTAGTATGGATTATGGTACAAATGGACAGAGGGACTGAAGCTACAGGGCTTCATAGATGTAAATCAAGTAGGGAGTCCATTAGATCGAAAGAGCACATCAGGAGGAATTTTCAACCTTGGGTCAGTTGTAGTTTCTTGGTATAGCAGGAAACAGAGGTCAGTTGCACTCAAATCAACAGAGGTTGAATACATGGCTGCAAGATAGGCAGCATGTGAGGCCATTTGGATGTGGAAAATTCTAGATGGTTTGTTTGATCAACGGATGGATCCAACTGTGATCTATTGTGATAATCAGAGTTGTATCAAACTCTCTAAGAATCCAGTATTTCATGACAGGTCCAAGCACATCAACATTCAGTATCATCATCTTAGAGACTGTGTGGTGAGGAGGATCATGTTGTTGCAGTATATTTTGACCGAGGAGCAAGATGCTGACATTTTGACTAAGGCATTGTCAAAGTGTAAATTCGAGTTCCATAGAGACAGGATCGGAGTGGTAGATAATCCTTTTCTTGTTGAGAGGGAGTGTTGAAATGTGGCAAAAAGAATATTCCAATGTTAATTTTTCCTTGAATTAAAATTGAGAATTAAAATTCGAATTTAGTCTCACCAGCTGCTTGAAAAATAATTAATTAATTCATCTTGAGTTAATTAGTTGGAGAAATTCAAGCTAGAAGTATTTGTGAAGTCATGCAACAGTTATCCCTTAAATTAAGGAGATTATACCTTAATTAAGGAGATAAGGATGAGTTGTATTTGAGTTGTAATTAGTTAGCTCAGTTAATTGAGTTAAGTCTAGTTAAATTAGTGCCAAACAATTTGAGGAACTAATTGTGAGTTAAATCAGTTAATGCATGCATGCATGAAACTAGTGTACTCCAAATAACTGAATATTCTCTCATAAATAACTCATGCATGTCAGTTCATACAAAGACCCAGTGAGATTAAAGGCAGGGACAATGTACTATCAGTTGCAAGAACTTTCCTATAAGAAAATATCTTGCATGTATAAGGAATTCATTCCTTGAGATTTGTGCAATTTTACAGTGTGTTGGAGCAGTGTGTGAGATCAGTGTCACACAAGGTTACAATTGGAGCACCCAGGGAAAACAACGCAAGGAAATAAGAGGCTTGGAGGGCAGAGGAGAAGGAATATGAGCAGTTTGTTATGTCTATGAGCAGTGTGAGGTATTGTACTGAGACTTGGATAGCTATGAGAGCTAATGTGTAATCTTGATATATTTCCACTTGTATGATAATACAAATAGCAGGGTTTTTAGCTGAGGCTTTCCCCAGAGTATTCTTATGTGTTTCATGTGTGATTGATTCTTCTTCTCTATTATATGTGTTCTGTTTGATATTTCTCAAAATCGATTAAGCTTCCCCAAGTTTGATTGTAGTAGTAGATTATGTATTTTGCTTTAGTAAATTGCATAATCATATTAATCTACAATGAGAATTTCTACATAAATAACTCTCTTGGCTCCTTCACAAATATGCTCACAATTTCGACTTCTTTTAAGAAAAATTTATAGACTTGAGACTTCAGAATTTTAGCTTCTTCAATTTGGATTTTGACTTTGCAAAACATTCTCAGAACTTTCTTCATGTAGCTTGAACTTCAAAAATTTGGTAACCTTTGACAGTGGTCTCAAAATAGGACTGATGCCGAACATATACCTTAAAATAATGCATAGGACTGGATTTTTTGGAGATTATCCTTCTAGGGCTTATGCACAGAACCATACACAAATTTCAAACTATAGAAAAATGGTTTTACTTCTTTATAGGATTGATATAGTTGCCAATTGGAGGGCCTTAAGTCCCTTGCAAAACTACAACAATCCATTCTTAATAATTTCACTGATCGGTAATGTACATACCAAAGTCTATATAGATGTTCATAAATTCGGTGATTTGGAAGATGGAGACCTAGGGGGAACCTTTTTGTTTTTTTCTCCAATGTGAATAGGTGTGGCTTCTATTATGCTGCTAGATAATTCCTTTGACTCTTCACAAATATTGTCCTTATGACTTTGCTATAATAAAGAAGGTTTGCAGTCTTGATTGTAGAGATAAGAGGACTTTGTTGATTTCTGCTTTTCATTGTTCAAGACTTGGTAAAATTGGTGTGCAAAATACAAATACTTCTGTTCCTCTAGAGCAACAAATTCACCATTGAGGATTTCATAACTTGTGTAATTTTGATACTCATTATCAGAAATGCCAATGTTTGGTGCAAAATCCTTATTGTTGTCATATTTGGAGCAAAGTCTCTTGTCCTTAGAGGGATATTCTATCTTCAATTCTTGTGACAAGTCTAGGGAGGTTATTCCAACACTTTTATAACATGACACAGTCTCTAAACCCTCATGAAGGATGCTTGTGAAGGGCTCAAAATCAAACTTCCCCTCTTCTTCATGATCACCAAACATCGATGGTCCATGCAAGTAGTGTATAGGACTTGCCTCTACCCAACCCAAAATATATGGTCTGATGATTGATCCATACTGATGAGAGGATCACTATGAGTGTCTAGGCTTATGTTTTTATTATTATGACATGTGCATAAGCCATAAGAGAATGGATTGTTCTTGTTTTTATTTTTGAGCGTAAATCCATGCCAAATTCATCTCAAAATGGCTACTACTTTCTTCTTCTGTATCTACAACACTATTTCCTATGGGGCAGCCAATAAAAACATCACCAACTTGATGCCAATCCTCACTAGAAAGAGTGACACATGTATCATTTGAAGGTGGTGTAATAATGCCATCACATTTTTCATGTTGGTACTCATTTATGTGTTAAGCAATCACTTTAGATGCTAAAATGGCCCTCCTTCCTGTCATTGCGGCTGCAAGGTTGCTCGTGTTACAAATATCTAGTGTTTTCATATTCAAATTTTGAGAATAATTCTTCTTCCATAGATGCTCCACTTTCATCCCCAACAATGTTATAATTTCCTTAAAAAATACCAACGAGGCCTTCCTCTTGTAGGGTTGTCAACAACTCTTGATATGTACCATCAAATTTATGAACCTTGGGTGACAATGCTTGAGGAAGATTTCAACTAGAGATTTGAGAGAATGTATGCTCTTTGGGTTACAAGAATGCTTTAGCTAGCCACCATGACCTTGTCCTAAGGAAAGAAAAAATAACCTTATCATGGAATCTTCATGTCTTTCCATAAATTCGCATATATGCTTCATAAATTCTAGGACATGTCGGGTAGTAGAAAACGAGTTCCCCTCAAACTATGGAAGGTCCTTGCTATAGCTAGGAGGACATTGAGTATTTTTTGTGACAACCTATTATTCTATCATACATGGAAAAATATGCCCAGAAACTTAAGATGTGTATAAACTCATCACATGAAACTCCTATTCTATAATCTCTCATACTTCCATGAAAATTTCATTACAAAGGTGAAATATTTATAGTGCAACCTACAACTACCTTGAGTGATGTATAAGAAATTCCTTTAATAAATTGTGGATGGAAACTTCAACCATAATTGCACCTAGAGAAGTGAGGTGATCTTACATCCCAGTTGGAAATCCCATAGAGAAGGAAACCACCTGTATCACTTTGAAATGAGATCTCCTAATTCATCAATATAAAGTTGAAAGAGTATGGGACCTGGGTGATAATGGACATATTCTTTGACATGTATGGTTCTATGTATTCCATTTGTTTCTCTGCCTTGCTACTAAACAGTTTAATATGTATGATTTATATATGCTAATTTTATTGGTTTTTGTGGGATGGTAGTGGCACACCAGGGAAAAGTTTAGGGGCTAATATTCGCCCATGGGCTAATTTTATATACTTTTTCCAAAAAAAGGATTCACTAATTTCCATTTTTTTGTAAAAATGATTCACCCAAATTTTATAGAATGAAATTATTTTACCCTAAAAATCGCCAAAAATTTATATATAGACTATATAAAAATATCATAAATTTGAATATTTTTACAAAAATATCTCCAAACATTTTATAGATTTCATATTATGGACTAGTGAGATTCGCCAAGGTTTCTAAAATTTAAGATAAATTTCCATTCTTAAAATTTTCCATGTGGCACACCAACTTGAGTTTTTCTCATAGACACCAGCAAAGGGAGAATGTAAAGATAAGTAGGAGAAAATCATAGTTGCCATATCATTTACACAACATAGGTCCAAGGAGATAACATTGTCCCAATAGTTGAAACAACAACACTCAACATCCAAGAGAAATATTCTCAGCTAGAGAGAGAGAGTAGTAGTCATTTTGTTGAACACCAACATTATGAACCCTAGGCTAGAGGAACATCACAATGGGTTTCTTTTTATTTTCTTGTAGAAGTTTTTTTGAGCTTCAGTTCTAGTCACAATCATCATTTTCAACAACAGTTGCATTGTCCTGCTCTACCATCGTCTGGGTCTAGGATTTTGCCCCTAATTAGGTCTATTTTTCCATAGAGGAATATACTGAGCTCTCTTTATGATTCACCTTCATACTCCTCTATCTCAAGGGAAGCTATTGCATCTAATCAATCTCCTGTTGGTCACTGTGTTGGGAGCTCTGTGGGAGCTCTTTGCATGAGCCATTGTCATTAGCACTATCTAGGGAAGCTATTATAGCAAACTTCACTGCCCAATAGAAAGACATTAGCTTTTGATTCTTCCACCTATTTTATTTTCTTAATTCTTTGAGAACTCTTTGGTTGGAATTTACTCTTCATATCACTTTTCCTCTCATTGCCTAAAATCTCAACAATTTTATCCCATGGAAGCCTCCCTTGAGCTGGGGAGAGGCAGCTTAAAGTGTAAAGGAGAGAGGGTTAGGTGATAATGGTCTCCCTCTTAGTTACATGAAAGAATTTCTTGATATTTAGAACTTTATGAAAAACATGAGGGATTATGTGATAAAAATATCTAATGAAATTGTTTCAACAATGTGATTCTGGGGCGATCTATTTTATTTTTACATAATTGTATCAATGTAAACAATTTTGCCTCCCTGAGGACTTTTAACATATGTATGGTGATCATTTTAGCACCCATCTATTCTTCATTGATTTCAAACCCTAAGTATATGATGTCAAATGAGGGCTCTTTTCAACCCTTGATAGCTCTCTCGAAGCCTTTACTTCTAAGATAAGTCTCTATCATTGCAGGAATTCTGGTACCTGTAATGACTACTAGAAATAATTTTCTGGAGTTTTAATAAATCCTCTCTCATGGCTCTTTAAATATTTCTATGATACTTTAGATTTACAGGGAGTCTAATAAATTATAGTTATTTAATCCTCGCTTTCATTGTGCCACTCTGATTCCTTCCATAGGTCAGAGTTAACCTCTAATTCCTTGTGCTCTGTTTCTAGCTGTAAGGTGAAATTTGTAGCACAATTATTATATTTAATTCAAGATTTAGACTTGAATTATGTTTAAAATATTATTGTGACATCGGCTTTAAATACAATATATGATCTACAACATGATACATATGGATTTTAGATGGATTTGGAGGTTCATAGATATTTTTCTGGTCTCTTGTTTACTAACATGAAATAAACAAACACAAATTCTTTCACGCACTAAGACTAGGAATAATTCATTTTAGAAATATTCATTTGTTAATATGGAATAAAAGTGCAAATAATATCCACAGATGAATCAAATTTCTGTTTATATCCATATATCGGACCACGACAATGTGTTGTTCATTAGGATTATTGTATTTGGCAATTGGGAGATATGGTCATGACATGAGAAGCATGAATTTTGAGAGAAGTGGCATGAACTTCCAGTATTTCACTAAGGTTAATATTGTGTCTACTGTCACAAACACTTGGACTCACTAGTCTCCATGCAATATCCCTGTACCCAGAAAAGCATAGTTGGAGTACTTTCAAGACGTGATTTTAGCATGATTATCACTACTATTGGAAAGTTTGCAGGAAACTTTGATCTTTAGTCTGGGGTAATACTCAAATTGTATGCTAAGTTTGGAGATATTTTCCTATTCTAGCAAAAGTATTATGTTGAGAGAGCATTTCCAGAGGATTTTCTAGTCATGTTTCAGAGTAAGTGTTCTAGTTTGGAACATCCAGATGTAGAGTCGAGGTTTGTAAGGTAGCATCACACATGATTACATCAAAAATATGTTGCTATCAATCAGAAGTGGATGTAACATTCTAGTTCTTCAGTGATTAGATAGAGAAGACACTTGGAGCTGCTGCTGGGCTCGAAATAAACCTAGTTTGTGCTGATTGAGGTGTTGGTCACATGATTTTGTTTTCCACTTGTTCAAGCACAATGAGGAAATTACCTTTAGTATGAATAAATGGGTATGGCATAAAATTTTTGAAGAGCATCAAACCAGCATTGGATTTAGTCTTTATAACATCAAAATTCATCTTATGAATGAAGGTTATGTAATCTTATGCTCAGGATACACCTTAAGACAATAAAATCTGGAGATTCGTATTTGGTGATCTAAATCATAAAGGGAGAATTATTTATTTGAAGAAAATATTGAACCCCCTCATTCATAAGGTGGAACCTATTTCATTTCTAGATCGAGTTCCAATGAACCAATAATAAGTCATCCAAATTTAGGTGCAGATTCAGGGTACAAATGATTTCTGGTTGATCTAGTTTTGGTATCTTCTACTAATGAAAAATCCCACATAGTCAATCTCTTCTTCTGTAGACGTAAAATAATCAACTAAAATCTTAAATATGTCCACCGTTTAAGTTCCAAGAAAGCCCTAGCTTTCAATCACATTTATATTGGTATCTAACTGTGTTCAAGAATAAATCAAATTTGAATGAACAATGGTCCTCAATGCGGATTCATTATCTTCACTCATAAATTCTTTAGTGACTTTTATTATTTCCATCACAGTTCTAAGATTCCCATAATTTGTTTCTAGACATGCTTGAGTTGTGGATCAACAAAGTTGTGAGTGGAGACAAGGAAAGGTGATCCAAAAACAACCCCAAAGTTGAAAATTGTTGGCTTTGAGGAGAGTTTGTGACCTACTAGAGGTAATTCTTCTGCCAAACCTAAGTTGTAATTTGAAAATTGTATTGCTAGTTGAATTATAGTAAGTAGGTTATTTTTGGTAGAAGCCAAAACCCTTCATTTGTTGATCTCAAATTATTGAGAAAATGACTTAAATTGATGAGTTATTAGAGTTACTAAATAATCTAATACTCTCTACTATCAACAACATAAACAGACTCTGTTATAGACATTTTTGTGCCTTACAGCTTTAAGCATGAAATGTCCATAATCCAAGGGATCCAAAGTCCCTAAAAATGTTGTTCCTACCCTTAAAGGAACAAGGTCAACCAATTACAGCTTCTCCCAGAAGTTCTCCACTAGAAACTACTCAGAATCAGTCAAATCAGGATCACTTCAGCTGCTCCACTAGCTACCTGCGTTGCATAGCACCCCAGTACACTAGCTAGGTGTGTTGAAATGCACCTAAATGCACTACCAGGGTGCACTGAGCGGGAAATGACAAATGGCAGTTTCATTCCGCGAGGTGGACAGACAATGGAAGCTTCCAGAATCTTCCCCAATGACACTTGCCTCACTGAGTTCGACCAGGGATGAGTAAGAGGCTCTCAGTCTCCAAGTGGAAGCAAGAACTAACAGAGAGAAGCCACAAGTCAAAACATAAGCTGACTCATCCTCTTTTCATACATCTATATATGGATCCCTCATCCCAGAGATCCGGGGGCTGGAATTTTGTACTTTGCAGAGAATTGCTGTTGGTTTTGAGATTGAGATTAGTGCATTGGGTGATTTATGCTTTGTTGGAGGTGAAGAAAGGATTCCTTTGCTAGGAGGTAGATGCTGGATCGGGACTCACTTGGTTGTATGTCCTCTTGGATCTTCTGATTATATCAATAACACTATTTGAGTTTCTCCTACATGCTGTGTATCAATGATGTTTTGTTATATTTGCATGTTTAGCTTAAATCTGATCCTAAGCTATTTATGAATGTAAGTCTATGTCTTTGTGTAGTTTTCCTCTTCTGTGATCTTGCAGGAACTTGGTGAAGCTGGGCAAGTAAGCGAGCAGGTAGCGGGAAGCAAACAAAGAGGAGAGCGATTGGATCAACAAACTAGCGCAAGACACAGGTTAGTTCATCCTTCCTCTTCGTTTACATTTCATAAAGAAGAATATGAAAGTAGTTTTCCTTGTTTGTTGCTAAGGCACTGTCACACCTTAGAGTGGGATAGGGGTGTTCTGAGTAGATACTTTTCCCAACAAAAAAATGGCGACTCCGCTGGGGAACGTGTCTAGTTAGTTTGTTTGTGTTTCTCTTGTTGTTTGTTTCATAAACACAGAAGTAGCAATCGAACTGCATTTGCCATTATCAAATGCAAAGTAGCTGCTACTTCAATCCACTCACTAGGACTTGTTTATGATTTGAACAGCTGATCCACAAATGCTCTAATTGCCCTTTGTGATAGCTCTTAGTCCTCCTTTAAATCATCCCTCTGATTGTACCTTACTGATTGCTTTTACTCGGCCAAAAACCATAGATTAAACTGCAAACCGTGACCAGAACCCGGATAGAAGTCACGTTTCTGCCCCAGCGCAGGCTCTGGGAAGAGGTTCTGCATTTCAACGCAGGTCCCAAGAGGGCTACCTGCGCTACAATTCAGTTTCTCTGTGCAACAGGTGCGCTGATCAGCCTTTGCACTGTGTAGCTGAGGTTCTTTGCTTCATTTTGTTCAATTTTATCCCCGATTTTTGCAGCATGTTATCAGTGTGTGTACCTATCTGAAAACCCCTTTTCTTTGCCTTAATTCCGCCTCAGTTGTATAAAAGAAACTGTATTTGTTTTTGTGTATTTGTTACGTCATTTACAGTTTCCCATTGCAAAAGTAAACTGGTCATACTGTCGCCCTTAGATCTAGATCTGTCGTAAGTGTCGTTTTGATCTTAGGAGAAAGTTTGTTCGCTGTTGACAGTTGATTACGGTTTTACTTTTGTCTTTGGTTTGAATTTGTGAATTTCTAGTGTCGAAACAAGTGTTTACTTCAAAATCATAAAGTGTCGTAATCGTCTCTACTTTTTTGATTTCGAAAAGAAGCTTGTTTGTGTTTTTTCACTTGAAATCGAATTCAAATTTGTACAACAACTTTCTTTTTAGGCATCAATATTAAGAAAGTGAAAAACAAATACATGCACAAGTGCATTTTCATTTTGACAGTTTGTATGGTTTGATTTAGGAAAAGTGCATTTACAGTGTGCTCGTTGCTCTTTGAGAAAAGATTGTTTCTTTCTTTTCCCCTTGTAGCCAGGATTTTAATTGTTGAAAAGAGATAAAAACTTGCTTATCATCTTTAGACTGCATTTTAGGAATTACATCTACATCTCGTGGTGATCCAAAAAGGAAAAATTCTAAGAAATATCAACCTAAAATAAATTCAATGAACTTAACAATGCTTTGTAACTTAACACATAACATAGAGGTCTAGGCTAGAGACGTATTCCGGCGTCGTAAAGCCTGGTAACTGTTGTCCTCACTGTTGGTTGGGTGATTCCTCCACTGTGAGACGATAAGTGCCAGTACAGATTGTGCTCCCACGTACTGTCGAGTATATATTGGGAGACCCCTATAGGCATAAAACCTTTATCCATAGGAAACCGTGTCGGCCGCCCTACTGATCGCAATGCACTGAACACAGCATTCGGGAAGATTGACCGCCCGTACCCTAAAAAGTATTCTGCAGTTTTGCGATTGGTTTGGCACACCTCTACCTAGATCTCCAGATCAGTCCCTTTCGTTCCTTTTTAGACTCCTTAACGGAAAAGGTCCATCTGAGCACTTGTCACTTCAGACTCATTAAAAATCTAAGGAGACTAGAGTCATCTTTTGTTTTTTCTCGACTCTTTAAAACTGAAAAAACTAAGTTGTGTCAAAGCGTGTTAAAATTTATTTTAAACGGAATATTCATACCCTTTTTCCTGCGTTGATCTTTAGGTTGAGAAAATGGAGCCTACCAACTAAGGAATTCCCCTTGGTGGAACTCCTAGTCCCTTCTCCTCTTGGGGAGATGTTGGTGCGCCCCATATGGCCACATTGTCGCTTCCAGGACTGACAATTGGCTTGCCAGTATGGCTCTTCTCAACCAATGTCGTTCAGAACACCACTATTCCTGAACAGTCGAATCAGCAGTTAGACGAGTCCAGAGTTACCCACCAACCTTCTACTTCCTCTAATTCTTCCTCTCTTCCTTCCTCTTCTCTTGACAGGACTGGTAAAGCTAAAAACCAAGTTCCTAAGGAGAAGAAGGAAAAGAAGAAGAAAGAGAAAAAGAAGAAGGAGCCAAAGGCGAATAAGGGAAAATGAGTGCCGTCTAATGAAAATCCACACACAGCACCGACCAGGCGTAAATCGCCATGTGTCATTTGTAGAGGAGACCACTTTCATAGAGATTGTCCTTGCATCCCTTGGATACTAAGGGACTGGTCTCCTCGTTTGCACAATCCGGTGTCGTCAACCTCTGATGGCCATGTTGAAAGCACACCGTCAACTAGAGAAAGTGAAGTCCCAGGACAAAAAGGGAGAGCTAAACCTCCCTGTAAACTATGCGAAGGCGATCACGCCATCCACCGTTGTCCCTTCTTAGACGAAGCTAAAAGAGTTTTGGATGATCGTCCGGTTTCACCATTACGACTTCCTCCTGGATATAAAAAACTCTTGCTGAATCCTTCGTTAGTTGAGAATCCAGCTGGCCCGCTCAAGTGGTTGGCTGAAGCGTCTATCATTGAAGATAAACCAACTGAATCCATACCAGACGAAAGTCAAAAGGTCGAGGCGGCAGTTGACCCGGTCTTGCCTTCAGAGGTTTTATCTTTGAATGATACAGTCACTGAAGAGGATAAGGATGACACCGTCCAAATTCTCTTCATCAACACAGACTCCGACGAACGCGGGGGCAATCCACCCATTCCTTTATCACAGGAAGGAAGTTCATCAGAGCCATACCCGGCCGTCTACTCGGTCCCACCTCCAAGCAACCTAGTTGTATCCTTCGACTGGAACCAACTAGGAAGACCCCGTTCGCCAGCAGGCATACCATTCTGAATTATCGTTCAAATATACAGAATGGTCATGGCTAGCACCATCATAGATGAGGGGGGGTCTGTGAGTATCCTTTCCTCTATTGCTTGAAAAGCGCTTGGTTCACCATCGCTATTGCCTGAAATGAGAAATCTGACAGGCTTTGATAAAGGAACCAGTCGACCTTTAGGGATCCTCCCCAATGTGCCCATAACATTGAAAGGATGAACGTAATGGTCGTTCAAGGACCCTTGGATTATAACCTACTCCTTGGACGAGACTATATTTATTGCATGGGAGCCATCGTCTCCTCACTCTTTAGAGTAATGTGTTTTCCGCACGAAGGAAGAGTGGTCAAGCTCGTGGACTAGCTTTCATTTCCTGGATCACGCATCGCAAATAGTCATATACCATCCCTAAATGGTCTCTTCACGTAAGAAATGTCTCAATTCCCAGTCCGTCCTCCCGATGAGTGCTAGTAATCCGGAAGGATATGACTGAAACCCAGGGGGCATGCGTCCTCGTCTGCTTCGGCAGGAAAACTTCGGGTATAGGGTAGGTTTCCGCGGGAGAATATGACTAGTCCATACCCCGTCCATGATTAGAAGAGGGGTTGTTCTGGAATAAGATTCTCTTGTCAAAGTTATGTGAGTTGACAGATGGAGTCACTCACCTTTGTCTATTTCGGTAGACATCGCCAAAGAAGTGTTTTGTTTGCCGCACAAATAGAACAATCTTTGGGTAGCCTGTAAGAGGTAGGCCTCTCCTGATAGAACAAATGTTTTGTCTGCAAATTGAGGGGTAAGTTTGAAACTCTGTTTTATACCTGGGGGCATGCAAACCTTTTGGCATGCAAGCAAGGGGCGGCTATTTAGTTTTTAAATTTTTAGGACCTCTAACCCTTTAAACTCATAGGATTAGTCGTTTCCGAACTTACATAAAGAAAGGATGCGGGGCAAAGCTTTGTAAGGTGCAAGCTCCATAAAAAATAGCATCTTCAGTGAGAAATTCTTATCATATGACTGGATTAATCGAGCAGTTTTAGCACATAGTTCATGCTCGTTAAAAAATAAACATAAGACCGAGCAAGTGTTTCAATCCGCGTTTAAGCTCGTTAAAAAATGAACTATCCTCCGGTAAATAACCACCGTGAATGTAACATTATCAGCCATTAAAGCCTTGGTCGTGTTTGCACCGTCACCTCCACTTTTCCATTGGCCGATCATTCACCTCCATTTGATTGTTTACCCATTTTGAGGAACAGCTGCGAAGAGTGATTTCACTAGCCATCCTTGTGACACTGCCGTGATTGGAAAATTCCAAACCTTACCTGGAATCAGCTGCTACCCGTCTTATCACTCGTTCCTCAAAAGACGAGTCTTCTTTAAGCTCTTTTCATCTGACTCGTAAAATATGAAAAGATTGCCGAGTTTTGGCCTTCCAGCTCGTTAAAGCGACCGGAAGTGTTATCCCTCCTCTAGATTTTAATCTTTTTGGACCCGAGGGATTATTGCACAAAAAGATCGAGCGCTTGTTTTGTTCGGCTCGTTAAAACTATCGAAAATTCATCCCTTCTGTAATGTTTTATACTTTTTCGGACTTAAGGGATTAGATGATGAAAAACAAATTCCGGAGTTATCTTTACGTTCCTTTTCAGACTCTCTAAAAATGAAAAGGACCGAGTTATCTTTGTCGTTAAACTCGTTAAAAACATTAATAGCGACAAACTTGTCTTTAGACAAGAACGAGTTTCACTATCGCTAGGCTCGTTAAAACATAGCGATGGGTTTGCCCGAAGGGTAAATTATAGAACAAGCATATGTTATCCTCCTCAAGCTTGAAAAAAATAAAGAGGTACTGGTCAGCAATGACTGGGGAAAAATTGGGAAGAAACTCAAAGAATCTTTATTGGTAGCAAGTCGCTCTTGAACATGACACTTCCACTCCGTGCCTGAGTCGGGTTGGGTTGTTTCATTCACCGGTCACATCACCATGGTCTCGCCATACCATCTGCTTTTGAGGTAAATGCTACCAATCCATCATATAAGTGTCACCGACATGTTCAACAGAAGTCATCCAGAGAAGTCACCCGTGTCCCATCCACTACCATACATTATACTTCATTCTTTCATGACCGCCACCCTGAACCATATATCATCAGATCATTTTCACCTCCATCAAAATCATTTGCTCAGTTCCGTGTCATTGATGTGGGATACATCAAGGCCCTCCTTTGACGGATCGCTTCTTGTCGACATCAGCTCATTATCCGAGAAGTTGATCTAGGAACACCCCATTCAGTACTTTGAAGCTTGCATACCTCAATGGCAAGTTTCTCACTTCCGGCGACAGGTATACATCAATGACCTTCGACCGAAAGATTTTGCGTGGTGTTCAACTCCAAGTCCTTTATTCACACCACGTGAATTGTACTGCAGTACCTTGAGGGTCATCATCCTTATCGGTGATTCCTCTCGCGCTTGTTAACAGTTTACATCATCGACTGGTAATCAAGCGATGTCTTTCCATGTTCGACTTCAAAACATTTCTCACATGGATCGACTTGTACTTCGAGTGAAGATCGGACGAGATTGAAGACCCCGGATCTAGTTTCATCCATCCCGGCTGCGATATATATTCAAGAAAAATAAAAACATTGACATGTACAGCATTGCAGCACAGATAATCATCCTACCAAAGGGATGATGACTTAATCAGAATCATCAGTCTACCATCAGACGATTGTCTATCCTATGTACATAAAAATGAATTTATAAAGCTGAGCATGGGAATGCCTGCCTCAGCTAGATCATGAAAATAGTATGAAGATGATGTATTGTATTGTATCTTATTACAGGTCTCCTCCCAACATTGAAAGAACTTCAGATCCTCCTAATAAAGCATTTCACCCGATAAACGGCCTCATACTTTAGGGGGCAACTGTTATAGACATTTTTGTGCCTTACAGCTTTAAGCATGAAATGTCCATAATCCAAGGGATCCAAAGTCCCTAAAAATGTTGTTCCTACCCTTAAAGGAACAAGGTCAACCAATTACAGATTCTCCCAGAAGTTCTCCACCAGAAACTACTCAGAATCAGTCAAATCAGGATCATTTCAGCTGCGCCACTAGCTACCTGCGTTGCATAGCACCCCAGTACACTAGCTAGGTGCATTGCAATGCACCTAAATGCACTACCAGGGTGCGCTGAGCGGGAAATGACAAATGGCAGTGTCATTCCGCGAGGTGGACAGACAATGGAAGCTTCCAGAATCTTCCCCAATGACACTTGCCTCACTGAGTTCGACCAGGGATGAGTAAGAGGCTCTCAGTCTCCAAGTGGAAGCAAGAATTGACAGAGAGAAGCCACAAGTCAAAGCATAAGCTGACTCATCCTCTTTACATACATCTATATATGGATCCCTCATCCCAGAGATCCGGAGGCTGGAATTTCGTACTTTGCAGAGAATTGTTGTTGGTTTTGAGATTGAGATTAGTGCATTGGGTGATTTATGCTTTGTTGGAGGTGAATAAGGGATTCCTTTGCTAGGAGGTAGATGTTGGATCGGGACTCACTTGGTTGTATCTCCTCTTGGATCTTCTTATTATATCAATAAAACTATTTGAGTTTCTCCTACATGCTTGTGTATCAATGATGTTTTGTTATATTTGCATGTTTAGCTTAAATCTGATCCTAAGCTATTTATGAATGTAAGTCTATGTCTTTGTGTAGTTTTCCTCTTCTGTGATGTTGCAGGAACTTGGTGAAGCTGGGAAAGTAAGGGAGCAGGTAGCGGGAAGCAAACAAAGAGGAGAGCGATTGGATCAACAAACTAGCACAAGACACATGTTAGTTCATCCTTCCTCTTCGTTTACATTTCATAAAGAAGAATACGAAAGTAGTTTTCCTTGTTTGTTGCTAAGGCACTGTCACACCTTAGAGTGGGATAGGGGCGTTCTGAGTAGATACTTTTCCCAACAACTGACTCAACAAAGAAACTTTTGCTAAACTTTAATTTGTGGTCATCTTTGAAACAATATTAGATAGCACTTTCTTTTTCACATAAGACATCAATTTATAAGTATATTTGTAATTATTCTAAGAACTATTTCAAGTTAAGTTCTAAATTTTCTAGTTAAGCATAAACAACTATTCATCAAAACAATTTGGCTTCTTCTGCCATTTGTTTGTGATCTTCCTTAAAACATCATTTTCCTAGAATATACTTATTCCTAGAGTATATTTAACTATTGGATACTATCTACTTACATGTTTCAACTTTGTTTTTTCACTCTCACACACCTTAAATGAAAAAAAAGTTTGAAACTTGATATTTAAACATTATGGAAAATTTATATTATTCATCCACAAGGAATATGAAAGTGATAAATGAACTTGAATATTCTTTGTGAATCCCAAAGGCATCTTAAAAAAATAAAACTCAAAAACCAAAAGTCGCATAATATTATATTATATTTGAATATTTGTATCTGGTTAAGAATTATCCTTCCATTTATGTCTCCCATACACTTTTCTTATCCAGCATAATCTCAAGGACTCTCTGTAAAATTAAACATTTTGTAGAGTCCAAAAATAGAGCAGCAATTGAATGTCTTTAATATAAAATTTTAGGCACATTTATCTCATACACCTTCACTTTTGAACTTTTAAAATGGTGGAGGCTCTCTCATAGGTTTTTGAGTTTCCAGATTATTTGATTGAAGAGATGTTGACATGTGTGCCAACAAAATATATCTGGAAACTAGGCACCCTCCACGAGGAATGGAACAAAATTCCATGGTTGATCACAGGTGATGTGGACAAAAATCGAGATTTTTGGGCATACTCCACCCACTCAAGAAATTGGCAGAGTACCCTTCTATCCCTTCCCTTCATGAATTTTTATCAAGAATATGCAAAGCAAATTCCTGCTCCCTTTAGTTACATGCCATCAACCACAGGCTTGTTCTTGTTTCAAAGAAATGCCAGCCACTCCAAATATAGTTTTAAATTTTGGAGAAGGAATTTATCTTAGAAAGTGCAAATTCTGAAATATTCGAGAACTTTCAATTACACCATCAAATTTTCAAAAATTCTCTTTTTCAAATTTGGATTTTGAAATATTTTAGAAATCCAAAGTATATTATCAATTTTTCAAAAAAAAAAAATTCTTGATACAAATTCTGAAATATGTCGAAAATGTTTAGTACACCATAGGAGTTAAACTTCCTCCAAATAGTTCTCTGAGCATCATGGCTGGCTAAGACTTGGTTTCCATAGGAGCTGCAATAATGCTACAATAATTTTCCCCATAGGAGTTGTCCAAAGTGGAATTTGGCCCTAGTTGCCAATTTTAATAGGTAGTTACATGGTTGAAACAATTTCAAGGTGCACATATGTTTGTCCTATCTAACTTAATAATGGCCATTTTTAGAAAAGCATTTGAAATTATGGTTACAAATCATGTTAAGATTATGAATTCTCAAATTTTTTTTAGTAATATGTTTTATTTTTGGTATCAGTCCCATTTGAGGAATCCACCGATAGTACATTTTGAATCAAGGTGTTTCATCCAAATAGTAATATTTCTTCATGTTTTTTGGAGCTTTTCCTTTTTTTTTTTTTTTTTTTTTTTTTTTTATAATAACCAATATGCTTTTGGAATTTTACTTAGTTTTTCATTTATTTATGTGCAAAAACAGATCGAGTTATTTTATCAAATTTCTACCGGTGAAGAAAATTTTATCATTGGCATGGTCAAGTGTCGAGAAGGTTGTACATTTGCTGAAATTCATGATGAAATTGTGGATGATGAAATTGTTGGATACCCTTTTGATTTTATCTAAGATGGAACCGGTTTAAATCCAAAGCAAGAGAAAAAATGGAAAGTTTCTACAACACTTGTAGGGATCAAGAGGAAACTAGGCACATTTGATGTGGAAGAAGAGTGTTCAAATGTTGTGAAAACAATACCAATCTTTGAAAACATTGAAGTGAATGTGGAGGGACCTATGCATAAACAAACAAGAGTTGGGAATACATCTTTTTCAGTGGAACAAGCCATAGTTGTTGATCCTAGTGTATTGGCATCTTGGGAAAAAAAATTTAAAAGTTTAATGAAAGAGTTTATCAATGAGAAAATTACTCTCAAAGTATATTCAGAAAAGGGAGAATCTAAAATAAAGATCCATTGTGAAATTTGTGGCATTGATTATGGAACAGGTGATGTATCCTTGGTTGCACGAACAACACGCAACTTCAAAAACCATCATATGAAAACACGGGCATGTTAGGTTTGGAATCATTTGGCCCAAAAATGGATCCAAAACACTACCAAAAGGCTTTGAAATTTGCTTAAGGATCATTCAAAGATCAGAACTAGCACAAGAGGAAAGCCCTTAAAAGGGAGGAAAAACGTTATCGGGAGGCTAAAACACTCAAAAAACCATGAAAAAAACCAAGTATCAGAGGCTTAAACTGAGAAATGCATAGCAGTTGTCACATCTGGCCGGTCAACGTTCTAGATCTAAGTGGAAAATCGCAAGTCGGTGAGAAGAGAGGACGTCTTAAGACTAGGCGCAAAGGGAAGCTTGGATTTGCGATATGCGATAAGAACCGGACCTGGAATGGTTTAGGAAGTGAAATAAATAATATTTGAGGCCACGAGAAAGCTATTTTAATGTATTTTCATTGGTTTTAAGCATATTTCCAAATACAAAGGGAAGCAAGGGACCAAGCCACTTGCGTGGACCCGATATAAAAATAAGCCAATTTAAGGACTTTTGAAGTCTGGAGGAATAGAGATTGGTGGGATTTACAGTGTTGCAGCGTTTTCTATGTAAAAATAGAAAATAGTCATTGGAAACATTTAAAAGGATTATAAAGGCCTGAAGACCCATTCCACCACATAACAGGGGCTGGGAGCATTTCCAGGAAAACTAGTGTCTATTTGATCTGCTAGTCCCACTAAGATATGTAGCTATCTTAGAAGACAGGTAGCTATCTTAGAAACAAACAGTTCAAATTAACTTGTGTTTTCCTTTATGGGTGATAGATTAGAGAGAAGCAGAGAGCACCAACCTTAATATTTCACTTGGATCCTTGCTCATTTCCTCTCTCCTTTAATAGAGCTTGCCACTCCTTTCTTGTTGGAAATAATACTGAGAGGGGGGGTGAATCATTATTATCAAGTTCTTTTAATAAATATTCCTTATTTATACTTTGAATTATTTTTCATGTTAGTACCATAAAATAATGAGCATGAACAAGAAAAATAGATAGTCACACCAAAGAACACCAGATATAAGGTGGAAACCCAATGTGGGTGAAAACCACCTGCTGCAATATGTCTCTATCTTCTTTCAAATTAGAAACTCCTTTTACAATGATTTTGTACTAGTGCAGTCCTTTACCAATACGCAGGCTACAACCTGCAGAGAGCTACAACTCTCTCTCATTTTCCAGTCTCTCCTAGAAGGGAGCTACAACCCCCTACTTCTTTTCTTTCAAGGACCACTTTTCATAAATTTTCAGACTGGATCCATGAACATCAAATGATCATCAAGTACAAGTAAATCACCCAGTCAACTGCAGTAACCAGATCAATAGAAACAGTAAACTAAACCCAAAACACCTTATCAACAAAGAAAAGTCAGTCAAATAAATGCCTTAATACAGATACGCAGTTTTTCTTTCTCTGGCCTGCGTGTATTCGCACTTCACCTTCTGCTCCCCTGCGTATACCCGCAGAGAGCCTTCCGCTACACCGCGTACCCACGCACTGTTTCTTCAATTACGCCGCGTACTGCTACTGTAGCCACACACCCACTGATGTTATCGCGCTGCGTACTGCTACTGTAGACATGCACACATAGACACTATCGCGCTGCGTACCTACGCGCCTGAGGCTTCTGAAGGGCTGCGTACTTTCACTATGCCTATGCACCTGAACCTCTATCGTGTTGCGTACCCACGCACTCCGACTTTTTCTACTCTGCGTACCCACGCAGTGCGCCTTCTTCTGCTCTGTGTACCCACGCACTTGCACTGTTAATCACCTACGTACTTCTGGTTAGGGCTGAATTGGTAGTCCCCCAATGTGCCACAAATAGTCAGATTCCCAGATCTGATCATGCGCCTGAGAGATCACCCTTCATGGATTCACCTTCAACTTCACTTTTATATAGATCAAGCTTTTAAACCGATAACCCAATATTTCAGATCTTAAGATATTCAATTTGCAAAAAGATACCTTGGCCAAATGATCTCCTTTGCTTTATATAGGCAAGCTCTTCCTAAAATCATGGATCAATACCATAGATAACTAATACAAGGGGCCCAAAAACATGGGGCTCAAAAATAATAATAATAATATAAAACAATACCACGGGCCAAAACCATAGAATCAAGAACGGCGAGCTAAATACCACGGGCCAAACATAAGAAACCCCACGTGAGCGCGCTTCTCTGCCTTGAAGTGAGTGAACTGGGGGTACGTACCACATGAACGGGTGACCTGCGTGTATGAATGCACTTGCTAGCCGGAGTACCTGTGGGTACGCATCTTTTTGAACCATTCACCTGCGTACCTCTTAATTTCCAACATTTTGAGAGCCTGATTAGAGCATTGCCACTTGAGGGTGTTGCCATCAAGTACAATATCTGTAACATATATCCATACCAGAATCATAATGCCAACAATCTCCCCCTTTGGACTTGATGGCAACCTCAAGATCCTCAACGTCATTCTCCCCCTTTGACATCAAGGGAAAAGGGTTATGCTCCCCCTAAGAACATGCTCCCCCTGACTATAAACCAGATTTGCAAAGAAACACCATAAATGACCATGAAAGAGATAGAGACATATTGCAACAATATTCAGACCATCATCCATGATATCCTTCTGCACTTCCTCCATAATGCCAACAATGCATTATATGTTCCCCCCTGAACCTGTGCCATTCAATCTTCGACCAATCCACAACCCAGCACATGTACGCATGAGCCTTGCGTACAACCAACCCTCAGAAGAGGTTCAACAATAAGATGATGCATCAACAACCCCCAGCTTTTGCTTGAGGTATTCAAAGGTCTCCCTGGGCAATGGTTTGGTGAGTATATCAGCAACTTGTTCCTTAGAAGGAACATACTCCAACTTGACTTTTTGTTCAAGAACTTGTTCCCGGAGAAAATGATACTTGATCGGTATGTGCTTGGTATTTGAATGCATGACTGGGTTATTTGAAATGCTGATTGCACTTGTATTATCACATAAGATGGAGATGGGTGGTATACAAGTGATTTGAAAATCCTGCAAGGTCTGCATCATCCAAAGGAGTTGAGTGCAGCAAGATGCAGCAGCAACATATTCTGCTTCAGTTGTAGACAAGGCAATCGAACTCTGTTTCTTGCTGAACCAAGATACCAATCTGGAACCCATAAAGAATGCACCACCACTTGTGCTCTTCCTGTCATCCATGCTTCCGGCCCAATCTGAATCTGTATAAGCATGAAGTGTGAGATCTGTATCTCCAGGATACCATAAGCCATAGTTTTGAGTCCCTTGAAGATATTTGAAGATTCTCTTTACTGCCTGAAGATGAGTTTCCTTTGGATTTGCCTGAAATCTTCCAACTATTCCTACTGCATGCATTATGTCTGGTCGAGTACCTGTCAAATAAAGTAGACTTCCAATCATAGATCTGTAGGTTGGTTGATGCACTGCTGTTGATTCATCATTTGCACTGAGGCTACATCCTGTGACCATGGGTGTACATACTGGTTTTGCATTTTCCATGCCATATTTCTTCAAAATCTACTTGAGATACTTGGTTTGAGACAAAAAGATTCCTCCATCTTTTTGTTGGATTTACAAACCAAGAAAATATGTTAGTTCTCCCAGCAAGGACATTTCGAATTCTTTCTGCATTACCAAGGCAAAGCTTTGACTCATAGCTTCTTCATTGCTGCCAAAGATAATGTCATCTACATACACAACAAGTATTAGCAATTTGTCATTTTCAACTTTTATATAAAGATTGTTGTCTGCTGATCCTTTTGAAAAACCTTGTTGATGAAGATATTTGTCCAAACGATAGTACCAAGCCCTTGGAGCTTGTTTGAGACCATAGAGAGCCTTTTTCAATCTGCGTACAAGATTTGGATCATTTCCAAGAATGAAACCATCTGGCTTCTCAATGTATACTTCTTCTTCCAAGTCTCCATTCAGAAAGGCTGATTTCACGTCCATTTGAAATACTTTGAAGTTTTGAAAGCTTGAGAGAGCAAGGAACATTCAGATGGCCTCTAGTCTTGCAACAGGAGTAAAGGTTTCTTCAAAATCTATTCCTTCTTGCTGCGCATACCCTTTACAAACAAGTCTGGCCTTGTTTCTAATCACTTCTCCATTTTCATTCAATTTATTTTTGAAGACCCATTTTGTCCCTATAAATTCTTATCCTTTGGTCTAGGAACCGACTCCCAAGTGTTGTTCTTTTCGATCTGCTCAAGTTCTTCATCCATTTCTTTCACCTAAAATTCATCTTTGCATGCCTCTTTCACATTTTGTGGTTTAGTGGAAGAGAGTAATGCCAAATAGCTTGAAGCTTCTGCAACTGTTCTTCTTGTTTGTACACCTGCTTCTTTCTGCCCCAAAATATGAGATTCTGGATGATTCTTCTGAACATATCTGGATGGAGTATTCTCTTCTATCCTTATCTGCTCCTCTGGTTCTTCTTGAGGTTCTTCTTCTTCATCATTCTGTCTTTGAGGGTAGTCTTCATCTTCTTCAATATCTTCATGATTTACTTGCCTAGGAATGTATCCCTTCTCATCAACCACTACATCAATGATGTCAACAATTCTTCCAAGTCTTTTATTGTAGCACTTGTATGCTTTGCTGTGTGGAGAATAACCAAGAAGAATGCCTTCATCTGCTCTAGGCTCAAGTTTTCCAAGTTGCTCATCAGTATTCTTAATATAGCATTTGATCCCAAAGATTTTGAAGTGCTTTACCGAAGGAGTCTCACCATACCAAAGCTCATGAGGAGTTTGAGTGTTGTTCACCCGGACATTTGTTTTGTTGAGAATAACAACCATAACATATGCAGCTTCACCCCAGAAAGTTGCGGGAGTTCCAGACTCATCAAGCATAGCACGAGCCATTTTTTGGATTGTTCTTTTCATTCTTTCCACTACTCCATTTTGCTGAGGAGTTCTAGCTGTAGAGAATTCTCTTCTTATCCCATGTTCTTCACAGAAATCGAAAAATTCATTTGAGGTAAACTCCCCACCTTTGTCGGATCTGAGGCACTTAATTTTGTATCCTAATTCATTTTCAACCAAGGCTTTAAAGGATTTGAATTTTTCGAATTCTTCATCTTTGTGCTTCATAAGTCCTAACCAGACAAACCTGGAGAAATCGTCAATGAATAATATCAAGTATTCTTCTCCTCGAGGTGTCCTTTTCCTTAATGGTCCACATACATCTGTATGTACAAGCTCAAGAGGTATGCTAGATGATCCTTCCTTCTCTGGAAAGTTAGTTCTTGTTTGCTTTCCAAACTGACATGATTTGCATATGGTGTTGTCTGGAATTTTGATATCTGGAAGATCGCGAACTGCCTGATACTTGCATGATTTCCTTATTTGTGAAAAGCTTAGATGCCCCAACCTCCGGCGTGTTATAGACATTTTTGTGCCTTACAGCTCTAAGCATGAAATGTCCATAAACCAAGGGCTCCTAAGTCCCTAAAAGTGTTGTTCTAACTCCTAAAGGAACAAGGTCAACAAATCACAGCTTCTCCCAGAAGTTCTCCACCAGAAACTACTCAGAATTAGTCAAATCAGGATCATTTCAGCTGCTCCACTAGCCAAGTGCGTTGCATAGCACCTAAGTCCACTAGCTAGGTGCATTGCAACGCACCTAGATGCACTACCAGGGTGCGTTGATCGGGAAATGACAAGTGGCAGAGTCATTCCACGAGGTGGAGAGACAATGGAAGCTTCCAGAATCTTCTCCAATGACACTTGCCTCACTAAATCGACCAAGGATGAGTAAGAGGCTCTCAGTCTCCAAGTGGAAGCAAGAACTGACAAAGAGAAGCCACTAATCAATTCATGAGCTGACTCATCCTCCTTGCATACATCTATCTATGGATCCCTCATCCCAGAGATCCAGAGGCTGGAATATTGCACATTGTAAGGAATTGCTGTTGGTTTTGAGATACATATCAGAGGATTGGGTGATCTATGCTTTGTTGGGGTTGAAGAAGGGACTTATTTGCTGGGAGGTTGATGCTGGGTCAGGAATCATCGGTTGTAACTCCTCCTGGATCTTCTTGTATATCAATAAAACTATTTGATTTTCTTCTCCATGCTTGTGTTTCATTGATGCTTGTTACATTTGTATGGTTAACTTAAATCTGATCCTAAGTTATTTATGAATATAAACCCATGTCTTTGTATAGTTTTCTTCTTCTGTGATCTTACAGGAACTTGGTGAAGCTAGGCAAGTGAGAGAGCAAGTAGCTGGAAGCTGTCAAAGAGGAGAGAGATTGGATCAAAGGACTAGCGCAAGACACAGGTTGGTTCATCCTATTCGTCTTCGTTTATAGTTCATAAAGAAGAATACAAAAGTAGTTTTCTCTGTTTGTTTCTAAGGTCGTTGTCACACCTTAGTGGGATAGAGCAGATCTAGATAGACACTTTTCCCGATAAACAAATGGTGACTCTGCTGGGGATCGTGTCTAGTTAGTTTGTTTGTGTTTCTCTTGTTGTTTGTTTCATAAACTTAGAAGTAGCAATCGAACTGCATTTGCCATTAACAAATGCAAAGTAGACATCTGCTGCTTCAATCCACTCACTGGATCTATTTATGATTTGAATAGCTGATTCATAAACCAACTGATTACCCTTGTGATAGCTCTTAGAACCCCCCTTAGATCTACCTTTGATTGTGTAATACTGATTGCTTTTACTCGGCCAAAAACCATAGATTAAACTGCAAACCATGACCTAGAACCCAGATAGAATTCTCGTTTTTGCCCCAGCATAGGCTCTGTGAAGAGGTTCTGCATTTCAACGCACTTCCCGAGAGGGCTACCTGCGCTGCAATGCAGTTTCTCTGTGTAACAGGTGCGCTGATCAGCCTAGCCTTGTGCAGCTGAGGTTCTTTGCTTCATTTTTTCCAGTTTTGTCTCTATTTTTTGCAGCCTGTGATCAGTATTTCACTGTTTCACTGTGTTTGTGGTGTCGTTTATAGTTTTCCATTGCAAAAGTATAATAGTCGTACTGTCGTCCTCTGATTTAGATCTGTCGCAAGTGTCGATTTTGATAATAGGAGAAAGTTTATTTGTTGTTGATAGTCGATTATGCTTTTACTTTTGCCTTTGGCTTGAATTTGTCACTTTCTAGTGTCGAAACGAGTATTTATTTCAAAATCATAAAGTGTCGTAATCATCTCTACCTTTTGATTTCGAAAAGAAGCTTGCTTATGTTTGTCACTTGAAAGCAAATTCAGATTTGTACAACAACTTTCTTTCTAGGCATCAATATTAAGAAAGTGAAAAACAAAACACATGCATGTGCATTTGCATATTGGCAGTCTGTTTGGCTTGATTTAGGAAAAGTGCATTTACAGTTTGCTCTTTGCTCTTTGCGAAAAGATTGTGTCTTTCTTTTCCCCTAGTAGCTAGGATTTTCATTGATGAGAAGAGATAAAAGTTTGTTTATCATCTTTAGATTGCATTTTAGGAATTACATCTACATCTCGTGGTGATCCCAAAAGGAAAACTTCATAAGAAAGATCAACCTAAAATAAATTCAATGAACTTAACAACGCTTTGGAACTTAACGCACAACATTTAGAAGTCTAGGCTAGAGACGTATTCCGGCGTCGTAAAGCCTGGTAACTGTTGTCCTCACTGATGGTTGGGTGATTCCTCCACTTTGAGACGATAAGTGCCAGTATGGACTTGTGCTCCCACGTACCGTCGAGTATATATTGGGGGACCCCTATAGGCTTAAAACCTTTATCCATAGGAAGTCGTGTCGTCCGCCCTACTGATCGCAATGCACCAGACA
Organism: Pinus tabuliformis; assembly: GCA_031772625.1. Lineage (NCBI taxonomy): Eukaryota > Viridiplantae > Streptophyta > Pinopsida > Pinales > Pinaceae > Pinus > Pinus tabuliformis. The sequence continues at coordinate 687,214,134 of CM062804.1, read as the reverse complement.
CAACATTCAGGAAGATTGACTGCCATACCGTAAAAAGTATTCTGCAGTTTTGCGATTGGTTTGGTACTCCCTCTACCTAGACCTCCAAAGCAGTCCCTTTCGTTCCTTTTCAGACTCCTTAACGGAAAAGGTCCATCTGAGCACTTATCACTTCAGACTCATTAAAAATCGAAGGAGACTAGAGTCATCTTTTGTTTTTTCTCGACTCTTAAAAACTGAAAAAGAAAGTTGTGTCAAAAGCGTCTAAAATTCATTTAACTCAGAAACATACCTTCCCTTTTATTTTAGTTGATCGAGTAATCCAAAATCGTGGAAGAAAGACAATTGAAACCCCGTCGTTCGCGGAGGCTTACGAGTCAACCGTCTTTGTCTCTGGAATCAAAACCAGTACGGACAAAGCGAACTCGTTTAATCGGTTCCAAGTATCCTATCAAAGTTAGAACAAGTGTTCCAACGATAGCAGAGACTCCGGTTACTCCAAACATTTCTGGAATCCCTGCCTCAACAGAAGAAGTTCAGCAGCCACAGAAGGACAGTGGTACTGATCCTAGTTTGAGAATAAACACTTGTGTTACTGAACCAATTCCATCTATAACCAGTTCAGAGAGCCTTACTCTTCAAACATCTGTCGCTACTTCTTCGGCACCAGAAATATTTTACGGACCTGACGGTCTCCCCCTTCCACCTGGTCTGATTGCGATAGAAGAAATTGTAGAAGATCCTCAAACAAGTACTCCAACACACTTTGGAGTCGGGATCACTCTATATCCTTCGACATTAGAAGTTAGTCTACCACAAGCAGAAGTTCCTGTAGAATCGCTAGGTAATCTTTTGGATAGACTACAAATGTCTGAACAATCGTCAACATCTAGGACTGTGTCTTCTGACACAGCGACGACAAAACTCCCTGCTGTCACTCCGACAATGTTCGCCGGCATACCATCTGTCCCAAATAGCTCACAACCGCTAGAAGGAGCCCACCCAGGGGCTATTTCGACAATCTGGTCCGTTCCTGTTTGTTCATCCGGAATAATATCCGAAAACTCTTATGTTGAGTCTCAACAAATTGATCCATTTTAAGGTCAATTTGGGCAGTCCGGTCCCCAAGGGCAAACAATTCCCTTGAGTTCCGGATTACCACCATATGGGGGGCAGTATGCCCTTTCATTATCCCCTCCAGGAGGATATCCATACGGGAGTTCACAACAGCATTCAGGTTATACTGGAATTACCTCAAGTGGTTGGGTACCTATACTACCTCAACAACCAAGAGTTGTGTATTTGATGCAACAATGTGTACCTATGTCGAACATCCTGACTACGCCAGCTATTGTGACGGTGTCGCAAGTTCAAGCTCTTCCTGTTGTATGCCAACCTCAGGTTTCTCAGGTTGTAATGTAACAGCCCCTTGACCCTGCGACTCAACCACAATCGCTGACTAGTGGGGCGACACAGGTCCAGACGGGTACAATTACCCCTCACCTTGGTCAAACGGTTAGTATCGGGCAACAACACATGGCTTCACAACCGTGGCTGGTGCAATACCAACAACCACAATTCCAACAAGTATACCAAGGTGTTGAGCAACAGATCTTTGCGAACAGTGGATAGCCGTACATTCAAAACGGTCAAAATCAACCATTTTATAATGGTCAAGTCCACCAACCTTACCAAACATACCAGCATCAAATGCATTATGCCAGTATGCAAAGACCAACTGCTCAGGCGATTCCATCGTATCCTGGGTACGCTTCACCTAGCCTAAATCAACAGTTACCATTCGTGGCAACTTTAGATTTACCTGATTTAAACCGGTTAACGAATGATCCAATTGCTTACACCCCTTGGTGGCCAGCGATTCCGCATAAACTTCCATCAGATATTCCTAAATTTAATGGAAATCCGGGTGAAGATCCATCGAATCACGTGATGACCTTTCATCTATGGTGTTCATCAAACACCCTAAACGATGATTCGATAAGACTTCGCCTTTTTCAAAGGACGTTAACGGGTCTAGCGGCAAAATGGTACATTGAATTGCCTAGAGCTTCGTTCGACAACTTCAGTACCTTAGCCACAACCTTTCTAACCCATTTTCAATTACCAATAAGGTATGAAACGGGAACAGAACTGCTTACCAACTTCAAACAGACAACGGCCACTCACATATCTGATCATATACATGAATGGTGACGTCGTCGTAGGATGGTAAAAATGTACGTTCCCGATCAGCTATTAGTTGAATGGTTTATCAAGTCATTACTGCCTTCCATCACGGAAGATGTGGCAAAGGGGGGAGTCATAACAGAAGAGCAAGTTATCGCTCGTGCACAATATCTGGACTTGATTTACACTCAGTCTGGCACGCTCTATGACAAAATACCTGACGCCCCTAGACCGGAATTGTCAATTCCTCCTCCTCCTAAATTGAACAATGACTCTCATGCCGGTGATGGCGTGCTTGGCGCGACGGACACGAAATCGACAAAGGCTACATCCAAGAAGGCCCGTAAGATTTCAGGTCAAAATGCAAAAGACGAACTTCTTGCTTCAGAAGTAAATGCCGTATCGATAGATAAGGGCAAAGAAACCAAACAACCAGGAAGCAAGAAGAAAGGCAAAGGGAAGAAGAAGAAACAGGATGAGTCTTCTACTGAAAAACCTTCTACAAACCCTTCTAGGAAAAGGAAACCCCCTGCAAGGTGTCATATATGAGATGAGGATCATTGGACGAAAGAATGTCCATACAAAGCTGAGCTTAAGAAATTTTTTAAAAGTTCGAAAACCTCAGCAGTGTTAACTGATCCGTTTCCAAACCCAGGAACGAATCTGGTTGAAAGTGGAAATGCTTCCCCGTCTCAAGTGCTAATGTTGTCGATTTCAAAATAGCAGAATGATGCTTTGATTTCGACAAGGAACAAAGGTTACGGGAATCCACAGCTGTCGAACAACAAGGATAAAGATCAACCAAGTAGTTCGAAAACAACTTCGACAGAAGTTGTACCACCCACCATCCCTGAATTGACGATAAGACCGCCGAAGGGAGTAGTACACAAGTCGACATTTAATCCCCACGCTAGAGCGGCGCAGCATTATAACATAGTGGAAGATTTAGCCCAATCGCCATCCGCTATGTCGACTCTTGAAGTACTACAAAATTGCCCATCCCAAAGGCAGGTGTTATTATCAGCCATTGGTGGGATTGATCCAAAGGATTCCAATCTTGTATCCTTCGACCACAAAGGATACGATCCTCAGTTACCGGCTCAACTAGCTTTCCTTGTTCAAGTGAAAGCCCTCAACAAAACTGTTCATCGAACAATTATTGATGAGGGGGCATCTACATGTATTATGTCGATGAGTTGCTGGAAAACTTTAGGATCTCCAACCTTGTCGCGGTCTGCGACGACATTAAAAGCATTCGACGGAAGGACATATACCCCATACAGTATCCTAAATAACTTGAAAGTTGAACTAGGAGGGAAAACAGTAGAAATAGATGTTGAAGTCATCGATGGGAATCTTGATTACAACATCCTACTGGGACGACCATGGATATATGCCATGGCAACTGTTGTGTCGACCTATTTTAGAAAGATTGCATTTCCCTTTCAAGGAGGGATTACAATCGTCTATCAACAAAACTTCCTCCCCAATGGTTCTCAAGTTACATGAAGCATTCCCATGATCCATGGAAGCCCCCATTCGCTTCAGAATATCGGAGTAGGCCTACTAAAAGATCCTATACTAATGGAAACTTTCGCTCTTCCACCTCCAATCAATCTGGCGGAAGTAGCATCAATAGGAACCTGCAACATGATATCTTCTATGAAGATCTCAGAAAACGATGTCAACATGGATCATACAATGGTTTTGCCCCGACCCCAATGGAAATATTATAGCAATCAATGTTTCTGGCATGGGAGGCAAACCCAAATCAACGCTCATCAAGCGTTTGGATAGATAGGTCTAGAGAATATGGTACTCCTTCAGATCCTTGGTCGCAAGTGCATGGCACCGACGAAGGAATTCTCCAAGCTATGGTAATTGAAGGAGCACCATGGAATGATTCCCACCATCGTTCTCTTCTTCCGGATTATGAAGAAGATACTCAAAATGACCTTTACCATCCTTCAGTAGTTGATTTTCTATCAAATACTGTAAATACGGTGGATTCCGAGCGAAACTTGTCCAACATTGAAGAGACTATAGCCATAAATATCTCGACCAAAACAGATGTTGTAGAGAATATTTATGTTGGCAAATGTTGTTCTCCTTCAGAACTGGAAATATATAACGCTCTTTTTCGCGAATTCAGAGATGTCTTTGCTTGGTCATACAGTGAAATGCCAAGCATCGACTCAAGTATCATTGAACATGAAATTAAGATGTATCCAGATGTCAAACCAGTACGACAATGACTAAGGCAGGTGCACCCCAAGAAAGCTGCTGCCATTAAGGCAGAAGTTGAAAAACTTCTCCATGCTGGTTTCATCTACCCGGTTCCGCTAACCGATTGGGTATCGAATATTGTCCCTGTTATGAAAAAACAAGGGACAATTAGAGTGTGCGTCGATTATAGGGATGTAAATCAAGCTTGTCCGAAAGACAACTACCCTACACCCTTCATTGACCAGATAATTGATGAATGCGTCGGATGCGAAATCTTTTCATTCATGGATGTATTCTCCGGGTATAATCAAATAAATATCCGCCCACAGGACCAGTCAAAGACTGCATTCATTTGTCCGTGGGGCACATTCGCATATCGAAAATTACCCTTTGGTTTAAAGAACGCAGGGGCGACGTTTCAGAGGGCAATGAATTATGCCTTCCATGACATCAAAAACATCGTTCAACCATATCTCGACGACCTTTCGGCTCATTCGCGAAAGCGGACTGATCATCCGCAGAATTTAAGAGCGATATTTCTACGTTGCCGACACTACAAGATACGACTCAATCCGCACAAATATGTATTTTGTGTCAGTTCTGGTCATTTACCTGGCTTTGTATTCTCCAAGGATGGGATTCGTCTCGATCCGTGTAAGGTCCAGGCAATCATAAATTTGCCTCCACCTTCGAATTTGCTTCAGATTCAGAAACTCCAAGGGAAAGCAAACTTTCTGAGGAGGTTCATTCCAAATTACGCCGAAATTGATAAAGGTTATACTCGTCTCTTGAAAAAGAAGGTAGCCTTTGTCTGGGATCAGGTTGCGCAAGCTTCCTTTGATGCTTTAAAAGATTCCCTAATGAAAGCATCATTAATGTATGCCCCTGATTATCAAAGAGATTTTAACCTGTATCTGGCTGCAGCAGATACGACCATCGCATGGTTTTAGTTCAAGAAGTCAATGGAATTGAACATCCTATTTATTATTTAAGTAAGAACTTAAACGATACAGAAAGAAAATATTCTTATGTTGAAAAACTAGCGCTTGCAGTTGTTCAAGTGATACAAAGATTTCGACACTATGTCCTCTTTCGGAAGACTACCATTCTGTCAGATTACAACCCCATGACTTATATATTGTCGCGACAGTTGCTGGGGGGCAAATATTCAAAATGGATAGCAATCCTTCAAGAGTTTGATCTGGAATTTGTAAAATCCAAGTCAAAGAAAGCTCTAGTTTTTGCAGAATTATTATGCGATCTCCCATCATCGTCCAACGATGAAACATCTGAAGAATCAATCGTGGATGAAAGTTTGTTTCTGATAGCTACAAGCAATGAGTGGTACGGGGATATAATCATTTATCTCCAAACCCAAAAATTTAGGCCAAACACCTCCCACTCTGAACAAAAACGTATACGATACCAAGCAAAAGACTACATGATCGTCAGTGATACACTTTACCGTCGTGGTATTGATACAATTCTGAGAAGGTGCCTCACCCATGAGGAGGCCGAAAAAGTCCTGAATGAGTGTCATTCAGGCACGTGTGGGGGGCATCAATCTAGATATGCTACAACACAAAAAATCTTACGAGCAGGATACTTCTGGCCAACAATGTTTAAAGATTGCATAACCGCAGTCAGAAGTTTCCATGCTTGTCAAATTTTTGATAGCAAAACTAGAAGACCACCCGCACCTCTACAGCCAATAGTTGTTGTTGGGTCATTCGCCAAATGGGGCATTGATTTCATGACATGTAACCCCACCTCGACCGGGGGGCATGGGTATATCATAGTCGCAGTTGACTATTTTACCAAATGGGCCAAGGCGATGCCTACATTAGATAATACTAGTGAAACAGCTGCCCTCTTCTTTTTCAATCATGTAGTCACCAGATTCGGCGTACCACAGGCTATAGTCACAGATCATGGATCGCATTTTCGCAATCACATGATGGTTGAATTAGCTGCCAAACTAGGGTTGTCTCACGACAGCTCTACTCCATATTATCCGCAGGCCAACGGACAAGTTGAAGCGATCAACAAGGTCCTGAAACGCATGTTGCAAAGGATGATCAGAGTTCACAAAAGAAGATGGCACCTAATCCTGTACTCAGCTTTGTGGGCTTACCGAACATCGGTAAGGAATGCAACCGGGTTCACACCCTTCCAACTGGTATATGGCCTGGAAGCAGTCTTACCAGTCCAGTGTGAAATCTCGTCTCTCAAACTCGCAATTGATCTCCTCCCCGGAACTTCAGAAGAAGAGGCTCGTTTCTTGGAATTAATCCAATTGGATGAAACCCGTCGTGACGTCGCTTTGGCTAACGAAGCCCATAAGAAACGAGTCAAGGCGCAGTTCGACAAAAATGTCAAACCCCGTGTCTTCTCAGAAGGTGACTTGGTATTGCTTTATGACCAAGAATCCGATAAATTGGGAGCAGGTAAATTGAAGTCTTTATGGATGGGCCCCTATATTGTTAAGCGGGTGTTAGCAAAGGGAGCCTACGAGTTAATGGATTATGACGGAATTGCACTGGCGCAACCTCGTAATGGGTTGTACCTCAAGCGTTACTACACGTAGTAGTAACCAGTATGCCTTTGTTATATTTTTGTTTTCGCTAAAGTGTTTGTTTTGGTCGAGTAATACACCTTTTTACATTTATTGCAGATGTCAAACCCATTGGAGCCATGTGTTGGATATGCCGACGGAGCGAGCCGTAGTTCACGGAACCTGTCCTCCATAGCCTGGGCTATTTTTGATCCAAGCGGCGAGTTAGTAAGTTTCAGAGGTGTATGTATTGGTCGATCAACGAATAATATCACTGAGTATAGCGCGTTGATAGAACTTCTCTCTGATGCCATCACTCATGGCATACGCCGACTAATTGTCAGGCTCGACTCACAGCTCGTAATACTACAACTCAATGGTATATATTCCGTCCGAAACCCAGCTATTTATCGCATGTTCCTAAGGGTTAAGATTTTGGAAAGACAATTTGATCTTATTCAATACCAACATATTTCCAGAAACTTAAACACATTAACCGATTCATTAGCAAACTATGTGTTAGATAGACATTTGCAACATTTATAAAAAGAAACACATCATCAATGTTTTACATGTGGATCATGTAACTCAACCAGAATAAAACTCCGAAAATCAAAAATATATATAGCTATTTATGGTTTACATATAATGTTCTGTAACCAAGACAAAATCGGTCACGTGACCCAAAAACTCAAAATGCTAGGGGGCACCCTAGTCTAATGATGCTCGTGATAGCAAGTCACAACCTGTGCAATCATGCATAGGAGACGAGTCCATCGTCTGGGCACACCAGTAGTATGCCGCTGTAACCACAAAGGTAGCTCGTCAGTCCTCACATCTGGTATACCAAGAGTGAGGCCCTCAACCTGCTCCTGCAAAGCTGTAAGAGTCCCGGCCACATCGAGGTCGCGAAGAATAGCCCTTCCGGCGGCCTCTCCTGCTGGGGAACAGCTGGTACTCTCAGGCGAACTACTGGACGAACAGGACCAACATCTACATGTACACATGAGTTTGATCAGAGTCTTGATAGAATAAAGCACAAGGACATTATAAACAAAAACAGTAAACAACAATATGGTTAGAGATTTTACCAATAGCACCCCACTGCTCGCCATCCGACAGTACTAAATCTGGATCACCCCGGAAGTCCATGCCAACATATGGATACTCGGCATAAACCATCTCCTGACGATCAAACCACCTGAAGAAGGTATTAGAAAATGAAATCTGAGATTGGCCAGCATGCCTAGACATATGGTCAACCCATCTCTGTGTACATGGTTCAGTAGGAGAAGGTAAGTCGAGTGCAATGTACTGCGGCTGCATCAGTGGTATCTTCTCCAAGGCAAAGGTGGTCAAAATAGAACCATACCCAAAGTTCTTCAACCTCCCGTTCTTTATCTTGGTCAACTGTTCCTTCATCACAAGTATTGCGTCGCACCAGTTGAACACCTTCGGTTGGAGGCATTCCAAGGCATGCTGCATATAGGATCTGTTGGCTACATGAAGAGACGCACTATCGGCCATCCTACCAAAAGTAAACAGGATAGTCCTAAGAGACCTGTCAGTAACATCACGGATGATGATCTTGCCGTCTTTACTCGGCTGAGATCCTTCTCTGCAATACCAACGGACATAATCTCTCACAGAATCACCTCCTTGGGCCGAACCTGACAAAGAGATGTGGGCACCCCACCTCGACAAGCCAGTCAAGAAATAGATGTCTACTGCAGTCAAGGGGATAGATTTGCCCCTAATCTAGAAAACCTGATTGATAAGATCCCAAGCATCGAGCAAATACTGCAGTAAGTTGATCTTCTGTCTCATGCTAGAAATGCGGAAGAACTTCAGTAAGCCACAATTCCGCAGCGCGTTCACTGTAACTGGATCATGTAGGGCAATCATGTCCTCTTATTCATGCTCACGTTCTCGCCATGTAAGGGTCATCTTGCTCCAAGATCTCTGAAAAACCAACAAGAGAGGAGTTAGGTCCTGATTTTAGTGAGAAACAGGCAAAAATTCCATGAAAAGTTGTGCAACAAATTCCCTTTCTGTGCCCAACGCACCTGCAGCAGTGTTCTAGGTGCGTTTAATGTCAAACTACCTTCATACAAGCCAGCATTCAACACAGGTTTCGATGCACTGAGGGTGCATTGATGGCAGAACGAATCCCTCAAACCCCAGGGGCTCAAAAAAGCAGGGAATAAGGTTCAAAATGAAAAATGGAAACCATGAAATGAAAGAGCTCAGGTTCAGCTCCTACCTGGTCCAGACGGTGCCGAGAATCGTCCACAGAATCTCCCGAAATCAACTGATAAAAAATCGAGGGGGAAAGCACCTCCAAACCTCCAACAAACCAAGTTCAAATGAAATGGTAAAATGAGAGGTAAAAAACACTTTTTGTTTACTTTTACGTAGTTCAAAGTAAAATATTAGCGTTTTAATATCGTTTTCAAGCAAATATTGTTCATTTCTAACTAGTTTGATGAAGCAGTTGAAAATACAGTACGATCTTTGGAAGGACAAAGCTATTTATGGTAAAAAATCAAAACAAGACCATCCGATCGAGCAGTTTTAGCACATAGTTCAAGCTCGTTAAAAAATAAACATAAGACATGAGCAAATGTTCCCACCCGCATTTACGCTCGTTAAAAAATGAACTATTCCCTGGTAAATAACCACCGTGAATGTAACATTTCAGCCATTAAAGCCTTGGTCGTGTTTGCACCGTCACCTCCACTTTTCCATTGGCCGATCATTCACCTCCATTTGATTGTTTACCCATTTTGAGGAACAGCTGCGAAGAGTGATTTCACTAGCCATCCTTGTGACACTGCCGTGATTGGAAAATTCCAAACCTTACCTGGAATCAGCTGCTACCCATTCTATCACTCGTTCCTAAAAAGACGAGTCTTCTTTAAGCTCTTTTCAACTGACTCGTAAAATATGAAAAGATTGCCGAGTTTTGGCCTTCCAGCTCGTTAAAGCGAAGGGAAGTGCTATCCCTCCTCTAGATTTTAATCTTTTTGGACCTGAGGGATTATTGCACAAAAAGATCGAGCGCTTGTTTTGTTCGGCTCGTTAAAATGATCAAAAATTCATCCCTTCTGTATTGTTTTATACTTTTTCGGACTTAAGGGATTAGATGACGAAAAAGAAACTTTGGAGTTATCTTTACGTACCTTTTCAGACTCTCTAAAAATGAAAAGAACCGAGTTATCTTTGTCGTTAGACTCGTTAAAAAGATTAATAGCGACAAACTTGTCTTTAGACGAGAACGAGTTTCACTATCGCTAGGCTCGTTAAAACATAGCGATGGGTTTGCCCGAAGGGAAAATTATAGAACAATCATATGTTATCCTCCTCAAGCTTGACAAAAATAAAGAGGTACTGGTCAACAATGACGGGGGAAAAATTGGGAAGAAAACTCAAAGAATCTTTATTGGTAGCAAGTCGCTCTTGAACATGACACTTCCACTCCGTGCCCGAGTCGGGTTGGGTTGTTTCATTCACCGGTCACATCGCCATGGTCACGCCATACCATCCACATTTGGGGTTAATTCTACCAATCCATTACATAAGTGTCGCCGACATGTTCAAGAGAAGTCATCCAGAAAGGCCACCTGTGTCCTACCCACTACCATACATTATACTCCATTCTTTCATGACTGCCACCCTGAACCATATATCATCAGATCGTTTTCACCTCCATCAAAATCATTTGCTCTGTTTCGTGTCATTGATGTGGGATTCATTAAGGCCCTCCTATGAAGGATCACTTCTTGTCGACATCAGCTCATTATCCAAGAAGTTGATCTAGGAACACCCCATTCAGTACTTTGAAGCTTGCATGCCTCAATGGCAAGTTTCTCACTTCCGGCGACAGGTATACATCAATGACCTTCGACCGAAAGATTTTGCGTGGTGTTCGACGCCAAGTCCTTTATTCACACCACATGAATTGTACTGCAGTACCTTGAGGGTCATTATCATTGTCGGTGATTCCTCTCACGCTTGTTAACAGTTTACATCATTGACTGGTAATCAAGCGATGTCTTTCCATGTTCGACTTCAAAACATTTCTCACATGGATCGACTTGTACTTCGAGTGAAGATCGGACGAGATTGAAGAACCCGGATCTAGTTTCATCCATCCGGGCTGCGATATATATTCAGGAAAATAAAGACATTGAAATGTACAGCATTGTAGCACAGATAATCATCCTACCAAAAGGATGATGGCTCTATCAGAATCATCAGTCTACCATCAGATGATTGTCTATCCTATGTACATGAAAATGAATTTATAAAGCTGAGCATGGGAATGTCCACCTCAGCTAGATCAGGAAAACAGTATGAAGATAATGTATTGTATTGTATCTTATTACAGGTCTCCTCCCAGCATTGAAAGAACTTCGGATCCTCCTAATAAAGCATTTCACCCGATAAACGGCCTCATACTTTAGGGGGCAACTGTTATAGACATTTTTGTGCCTTACAGCTCTAAGCATGAAATGTCCATAAACCAAGGGCTCCTAAGTCGCTAGAAGTGTTGTTATAACTCCTAAAGGAACAAGGTCAACAAATTACAGCTTCTCCCAGAAGTTCTCCACCAGAAACTGCTCAGAATTAGTCAAATCAGGATCATTTCAGCTGCTCCACTAGCCAAGTGCGTTGCATAGCACCTAAGTCCACTAGCTAGGTGCGTTGCAACGCACCTAGATGCACTACTAGGGTGTTTTGAGTAGGAAATGACAAGTGGCAGAGTCATTCCACGAGGTGGAGAGATAATGGAAGCTTCCAGAATCTTCTCCAATGACACTTGCCTCACTGAATTCGACCAAGGATGAGTAAGAGGCTCTCAGTCTCCAAGTAGAAGCAAGAACTGACAGAGAGAAGCCACTAATCAATTCATGAGCTGACTAATCCTCCTTGCATACATCTATATATGGATCCCTCATCCCAGAGATCCAGAGGCTGGAATATTGCACATTGTAAGGAATTGTTGTTGGTTTTGAGATACATATCAGAGGATTGGGTGATCTATGCTTTGTTGGGGTTGAAGAAGGGACTTCTTTGCTGGGAGGTTGATGCTGGGTCAGGAATCATCGGTTGTAACTCCTCCTGGATCTTCTTGTATATCAATAAAACTATTTGAGTTTCTTCTCCATGCTTGTGTTTCATTGATGCTTGTTACATTTGTATGGTTAACTTAAATCTGATCCTAAGTTATTTATGAATATAAACCCATGTCTTTGTATAGTTTTCTTCTTCTGTGATCTTACAGGAACTTGGTGAAGCTAGGCAAATGAGAGAGTAGGTAGCTGGAAGCTGTCAAAGAGGAGAGAGATTGGATCAAAGGACTAGCGCAAGACACAGGTTGGTTCATCCTATTCCTCTTCGTTTATAGTTCATAAAGAAGAATACAAAAGTAGTTTTCTCTGTTTGTTTCTAAGGTCGCTGTCACACCTTAGTGGGATAGAGCAGATCTAGATAGACACTTTTCCCGATAACACGGTGCCATAACCAGTGTTCATCATCCTTGCTTAGATATTATTGTTGTTGTCCTTCTTCAAATATGTATAGATTATTTGGAGTTCTTTTACCTTTGATCACCGTTTTACCTGTATCAAGATCACGAACAAGACATCCATTTGTTCTAAATATCACCTCGGTTCCTTGATCACACATCTGGCTGACACTTAGAAGATTATGTTTCAATCCATCAACATACAAAACATTTCCAGCTTTGACCTTTTCTTTTAATTGAGCAGTGCCTTTTCCTTTTATAGCTGCAGAGTATCATTTCCAAAAGAAACTTTCTTTCCCTTTTCTAGAGTAGAATATGATTCAAGTTTTTCTTTATCACCTGTCATATGCTTCGAACATCCACTGTCAATGTACCATAGATTTTCCTGTCCCTTTGCATAAAATGCTATCCCACATATTTCTGTTTGTGGTTCCTTTATTCTCCATGTTTTGGCGCTTGAGGCTTGTTCCTTTGTCTGCTGAAACCTGCTCCTGCATTCAGAATATTTATGACCAAAATTATTGCAAATAGAACATTCAACTTCATTTTCAAGAACCGAAAAGTTGTTATAGGTCCTTTTTGTAATCCCGATCATACTTCTTTGTTTTTGAGCTTCTCTAGTCATGATCATTTTATATGCAACACATTGAGCTGCTTTGTGACCAAAGTTATGGCAAGAGAAGCATTGTCCATTGAAGAAACTTCTGCGGTTATCAAATCTTCCGGCCAAATGATTGTAATTTCTATTGTCATTCATTCTTGAAGCAAATTCAGAGGATTTTACCTGTGGCTGGTTGTAGCTTTTGTTCATCCTTAAGACGGATTGCCCCTGGTTTGCCTGATAGTTTTTTTTTGTGATTGGTCCCTGCTTTACCTAGTGATCTCCATTGTGCTTTTGCTCATTCCTTCTTTCTGCATCAAGATAACTCTTTGAGGTGGATGCTTGAGAAGTTTCTCCATTATACCCCAGACCTGTCTTGTTTAGTGGAGAACGTTGTACATTGATGATCTCATCCAGAGTTTCAGATCCTTTGACAAACTTAAGATTAATAGCCTTTGTTTTCTCAATCTCTTTTCTAAGACCAACAATTTCACCTTCTAACTTTTCAAGATATTTTTCTTTTTCATCAATCTGAAATTGTAGAGTATCAATGATCATATTCTTTTCTTCTATACATGTCTTGAGTCTAGAAATTTCTTCATGAAAGCTATCGACATCTATAGCATCCATGTAATCATCATCTTCAAATGCCATTAGAAGTTTATAGTTATTACCTCGTTCATCTTCATCACTATTTGATAGACCATCACTATCTTCATGAGTGTAGTAGCTTTTCTTATTTGCATTATGTTTCTTGTTCCATCTAGTAGGTTCCTTTCCTTTCTCAATCTTGTCCTTATGCGGACATTTCACAGCATAATGACCTACTCTTCCACAAGCAAAACATTTAAAAGGTAACTTACCTCTGAACCTTCTAGTACCCCGTTGAAGATTTCTGACAAAATTTGATTCTTCTTCTTCTTCTTCTGGCACGTGACTTGCTTCATAGTAGTCTCCTTTGCCTGAAGCCTTGAAAGCAGCTTCTCTCCTGTTTGATGGACCTCCCTTTCTCATTTCATAAGCAGTTAAAATTCTGTGTAGTTGAGACATAGTAAGAATTCGTAGATTTTCCTTTTCTTCTATTGCAGACACTTTAGATTCAAACTTGGGTGACAATGATCTCAAAACATTTTCAACCACAATAGCCTCTTTTATTTCTTCACCCAAGTTTTTCATGCAATTAACAATCTTGTCTACCCGAAGAAAATAGTTAGCCACACTTTCATCATTATACATTATGAGATTCTCATACTGAATCCTGAGGGTTTGAAGTTTAGCACGCTTTACCTTTTCATCTCCTTCGTAGCTCAAGACAATCTTGTCCCATATTTCCTTTGCGGATTTATATTGCATAACCTTTACGAATTCTGTTTGAGATAAACATCCCAACAGAGTATTGACTGCTTTAGCATTTGTTTCATATTTCTTCTTCTCGGCCGAATCTGTAGGAGTAGCTGAAGGAAAAGTGTAGCCTGTTTCTATGATATCCCAAACTTCTATACCAAGAGATTGAAGATAGGCAGTAACTCTTACCTTCCAATAATTGAAGTTTGTCCCATCAAAAATTGGTGGCCTGATTGATGCTTCCCTCTCGTAATTTCTCACGATGATTGATCTTCCTTCAAGTGATCAAGCTTCTCTGAAGGACCTGACTCTGATACCAATTGTTGGAAATAATACTGAGAGGGGGGGTAAATGTTCTTTTAATAAATCTTCCTTATTTATACCTTGAATTATTTTGCATGTCAGTACCATAAAATAATGAGCATGAACAAGAAAAACAGATAGTCACACCAAAGAACACCAGATATAAGGTGGAAACCTAATGTGGGTGAAAACCACCCGCTGCAATATGTCTCTATCTTCTTTCAAATTAGAAACTCCTTTTACAATGATTTTGTACTGGTGCAGTCCTTTACCAATACGCAGGCTGCAACCTGGAGAGAGCTACAACTCTCTCTTGTTTTCCAGTCTCTCCTGGAAGGGAGCTACAACCCCCTACTTCTTTTCTTTCAAGGACCACTTTTCATAAATTTTCAAACTGGATCCATGAACGTCAAATGATCATCAAGTACAAGTAAATCACCCAGTCAACTGCAGTAACCAGATCAATAGAAACAGTAAACTAAACCCAGAACACCTTATCAACAAAGAAAAGTCAGTCAAATAAATGCCCTAATACAGATACGCAGTTTTTCTTTCTCTGGCCTGCGTGTATCCGCACTTCACCTTCTGCTCCCCTGCGTATACCCGCAGAGAGCCTTCCACTGCGCCGCGTACCCACGCACTATTTCTTCAATTACGCCGTGTACTGCTACTGCAGCCACACACCCACAGATGCTATTGCGCCGCATACTGCTACTATAGACACGCACACACAGACGCTATCGTGCCGCGTACCTATGCATCTGAGGCTTCTGAAGGGCCGCGTACTTTCACTGTGCCTATGCACCTGAACCTCTGTCGTGTTGCGTACCCACGCACTCCGCCTTTTTCTGCTCTGCGTACCCACGCAGTGCGCCTTCTTCTGCTCTGCGTACCCACGCACTTGCACTGTTAATCACCTGCGTACTTCTGGTTAGGGCCGAATTGGCAGTCCCCCAGTGTGCCACAAATAGTCAGATGCCCAGATCTGATCATGCGCCTGAGAGATCACCCTTCATGGATTCACCTTCAACTTCACTTTTATATAGATCAAGCTTTTAAACTGATAACCCAATATTTCAGATCTTAAGATATTCAATTTGCAAAAAGATACCTTGGCCAACTGATCTCCTTTGCTTTACATAGGCAAGCTCTTCCTAAAATCATGGATCAATACCATAGATAACCAATACAAGGGGCCCAAAAACATGGGGCTCAAAAATAATAATAATATAAAACAATACCACGGGCCAAAACCATAGAATCAAGAACAGCGGGCTAAATACCACGGGCCAAACATAAGAAACCCCACGTGAGCGCGCTTCTCTGCCTTGAAGTGAGTGAACTCGGGGTACGCACCACATGAACGGGTGACCTGCGTGTATGAATGCACTTGCTGGCCGGAGTACCTGTGGGTACGCATCTTTTGAACCATTCACCTGCGTACCTCTTAATTTCCAACATTTTGAGAGCCTGATTAGAGCATTGCCACTTGAGGGTGTTGCCATCAAGTACAATATCTGTAACATAGAGCCATACCAGAATCATAATGCCAACATTTCTCACTTGTCCTGCTTCAAAGAACACCTGTAGAGGCAAAGCAACAAAACACCATCAAAGCATAGATATTTATGATACCATAAACAATGCAAAATCAGAAGTACATTAACCATACAATTGCATACACAAATACAAGATTCACAAGTACACAAGTATATGGAGGAAAACTCAAATAACTTTATTAATAGTAGAAGTAGAAGAGAGGATTACAACCCAGCTGTCTAATCCAGCATCATCCTCCCAACATGAAAGCCCTCTTCACCTCATGGAAAGCAAGATCACCCAACAATACAATGTCTCAAAGAGAAACCAACAGCACTTCCCTACAAATTACAAAACTCCCGCCTCTAGATCTCTATGATGAGGGATCTATATATAGATATTTGCAGGGGGATGAGTCAGCTTCTAGGTTTTTTATTAGTGTCATTTCACTGATAGTTCTTGGTTCCACTTGGAGATTTCATGATCTCTTACTCATCCCTGGGTGAATTCAGAGAGGAATGTGTCATATGAGAAGTTTCTAGAAGATTCTATGGGTTTCCACTTAGCAAACTGTCTCTTCCATTTCTCTACTCTCGCCCATCGCACCCTAGAGAAGGCATTTTTAGTATGCATCGCACCCCCATGTGTAATAGGTGAGATGCATCGCACCTTAACCAAGGAGCAGTCTGTATGGATCAGTTTTGACCAATTCTGAGTAGTTTTTCAGGTGGAACTTTTTGGAAATGATGTAATTAGTTGAACTTGATCCTTTAGGGTATGAAAAACACTTTTATTGGTTTCTTGTTTTATCTACATATGTGATTGGGGTTGAAGTGCCAAAATATGTCTATAACAAGGAGACAGATTGTTAGGAAACAGAGGTTGTAAAGTGATCATGGAGCATCACAGCACGCGCAGATCATCCAAAAAAACAGAAACATCATGGAGCAGCACAAAGCAACACAGCCAAATCAACCCAAATGATGATGTAGCATCTCTGGCACAAGATAGCTCCCTATTAGCACTGCAAAATACCAGAATGAGGTTATTCTACTGTCAGAAGAAGAAACCTTTGAGCCATGCTTTCCTATTCTGGGCATCAAACTGGTAAAATGACAGAGAGGATAGATTAAGACACTCTGAGCCTTTGAGAGCTCAGGAGCATTGTAACAGGCCTATAAAAGGCTGAAAACTAAATTTAATAAGGGTTCAACTTCTAGAGATTGTTGCTACTCTGTTCCTTCAAGCTTCTCATCTTCACTCCAGCAATATAAGCTTCTTTTGTTGTTACATGTCCAATTCCCA
Source organism: Pinus tabuliformis (assembly GCA_031772625.1). Classification (NCBI taxonomy): domain Eukaryota; kingdom Viridiplantae; phylum Streptophyta; class Pinopsida; order Pinales; family Pinaceae; genus Pinus; species Pinus tabuliformis. The sequence goes on along the minus strand of CM062804.1, from coordinate 687,196,566 downwards.
TTTTCTCTATTGTTCTATGCTTGCACTTGAACAAGTTGTTCATGTTTCTGTTGTGTCTAATGCCAGATAATTGCATCTTTTCTTTGCATAGATAAATTAGATTTATAAGTTTTTTTTACTGCCTATAGCTAGGAATTCATATATGTTTGTATATGCATCTGCCGGTATAGTCAATATTCTCCATCTATCCATTAAATCTACAAACTATTGAGCATTAGTGGTCTAAAGCCTTGTATTGTTGAGGGTGTTCATGCATGTCTTGAGTGAGAATAGAGCTGAAATGGTTATCTGAATTGATCCAAATCATCATTCATTCCAATAGTTCAGAGAACAATATTGAAGATTATATGTTACCAGGCATCTCCGATCTACAACCTAGGAGAGTTTCCTGGAGTGATAACATAATTGGCACCTTTTCCAGGGAGAGGAGACTAAAGCTCAGCATCCCTGGGAGACGACACAAATCTAGCTTTGATGATAGACAAAGTCTGGGAACCTTTTTGGTTGTAATCATATATCTAGCAACTCTACTGGAGGCCGAACCTATTGGTGACTCAACTTCATAGTTCTGGCTCAATTTGTGAGGCATACTCGGAGAAATCCTTAGAAGCTACAAGTTGACCCAGTACTTGACCCTGAAAAAATCATCAAAGAAAGAAAGGTATTGCAGAAAGGAGCATCAGGTTCAGGTAAACCTAAACAATCTTCCATATCTCTGCAAGAAAATCCTACAATAGAATAAATAAATGTTGAGAGTATAGCATCTAATACTAGCAACGAAGAAAAACTCTCAGAGATTCATAAAGCTCCTTATTATTTAGGTTCTCCTTTTGTTGTAAGCCCAAAGGGAACCTCACCTCCTATCCATCAAACTCCTTTAGTCTTGTCAGTCACTCCTCAGCCCTCTATCATTCAAACTGCCAGTACTCTTATAGCCACGACAACTATGGCAGGACCACAAGAATACACCAAAAGGGAAAGAATCATAGCTGGTAAGTATGGACCTCTAATACTACCCACTCCTTTGAATTCCATGCCTACTGGAGAATATCAGAAATATAGGCCTAAGTTCACTGGGACTGAAGGTGTTACAGCTGAAGCACATCTCGAGTCATTCTATAGCTATGCTGATAACCTTGACATTAGTGAAGATGATGTGTTGATGAGAGTTTGTCCAAAGCCTAGATGGAGAGGCTAGAAAATGGTTCAAAGAACTAACCCCAAGATATATAGTAGATGTTGAGGCTTTAGATAATGCATTCCTAAAGCATTGGCATGACAAGAAGGATCTCCTCTACTACCACACCGAGTTTAGAAACTTAAAGAGGGAAAATGGTGAGTTGATGTCTGAATTTACAAAGAGGTTTAACTACATGTACAACAAGATACCAGCTGAAGTAAAACCCACTATTGCCTCTGCTAAACTCACCTATGCCAGTGCCTTTGATTCTAACTTTTGTTTACTTTTGAGGGAGAGGCGATGTGCAACTTTGGCTGATATGCAAGATACAACCTTGGAAGTAGAATCAAACATCATGGTTGTTGAGAAGCTCAAGGTAAATGTTGATAGAAGAAGACAGAGGGGTGAGTCTTCATCATCTTCAGATCCCAAGATAGATAAAATGACCAAAATGATAGAGTCATTAGCCTCTGAAATCTCCAAATTAAAGTTTGAGCAGCACCCTGGGAAAGGAAGAGTTCCTAATACCTTTTCTCCTAGAAATCCAAATCTAAACCCATATAGGAGAGCTAATGAAGAGTTGCAGATTTTGCAAAGAAGCAAAGATCCAATGAAGACCAAAGGGTGAAGACCCCTTTCCAGAATGTAGTCATGGAAGAAGAGTAGTTTGAAGAAGATGATGAGATCCATTGTCTAGAAGACAAAGGCAATGCCTCCTTTTTGACCTCAAATTCCTATGAATAGTCATTATTGAATGACCAAATTAACCAAGAATGGGGTGGCGAAGCTGTTCTGCAAACTGAATATCAGCATAGATATAATCTGAGGTCGAAGATGAATAATTACAAGGAAACTCCTATTCAAAGAGTTGTTGTCCTTGTAGTACAACAAGCTAATAAGCAGAAGCAACTGACAGTTGATCACATCATCCTCAAAGCTCCAACTCACGAGGTAAGAGGCCTTGACAAGTCTCGTTCTCCTTTCAATTTTCAATCAAAATTCATAAACTAGGAATACCTATGCCCCTGATTGAAATAGTGAAGAATGATTCCTTCAAAAGATCCATCCTTAAGGCCCTTGAGCCTAAATCCATCCAAGCCTCCACTGACTATGCAAATCTGCAAGATGACAAACCAGTTGTTATTCTCAGCCCAATGATTGAAAATTGTGAAGACATCTCCCCATAATTCTATGTCTCTCCGAATATTCATTATAAAATCCTTCACTACTGCCTTCTAGACATTAGAGCCAACCATAATCTAATGCCCAAGGCTGTCATGGATGAGTTGGGTCTTGACATTACCAAGCCTTATCATGACTTGTTTTCTTTTGACTCTAGAAAAGCGAAATGTCTGGGATTTATCAAGGACCTAACCATCACTTTGTCTCAGCTTCCCATGAAAATCATAATGATGGATATTATGGTAGAAGATGTACCCCCCAAGTTCGGCATGTTACTTTCTAGAGGTTGGATCAAGAGATTAGGTGGATCATTACAAAATGATCTGTCCTATGCTACTATCCCAGCTTTTGGAGGTGACAACAGGAGATTATACAGAGAATCTCAGTTAGCTTATATCATCAGCGATGAAAGGAATCCCACTAATCATCCCATCTATGTTGTCGACACTGATTTTGGAGCCTGTATTCTTCATATTCAAGAAACCCATTTGGCCTCCACGTAGCTTAAAAAACCAGTTTGCCAGATCATTAAGGAAGAAGGCCCACAGATGTGGGACATGTTCTTTGATGGGGCTTGCTCTAAGGAAGCTGCAGGGGCAGGTGTAGTCCTTGTTTCCCTCACACAAGAATACATTCATTTATCTTTCAAATTAACCTTTCAGGTCACAAATAACATAGCAGAGTATGAAGCTTTGATTTTGGGCTTAAGCGCTGCTAAAGAAATGGGCTTCAAAGGCTTGAAAGTGTTTGGAGATACAGACCTCATCATTCAGCAGGTTAATAAAACTTTCCAAGCAAAGAATCCAAGGCTGAAAGCATATAGAGATGAATTATGGAGGCTCAAGGATTCTTTTAATAATTTCAGCATTTCTTACATTCCGAGAATGAAGAACTAGCTTGTCGACTCCCTTGTTGTGTCTGCTAGCACATTTATTCCTCCTTTGCCTCCTAAATTGACGTATGAAGTTCAGGTGAAATATAGACCATCTCTGTCTGACAATGTCAAATACTGGAAAGTTTTTGAAGATGATGATGAAATTAACAGACTTTTACAAGTCGTTGAGGAATTTTTTGAAACGCACATCGACCAAGAAAATGAAACCATGGAAGAACACAGCCAGTCCAAGCTAAAAAATGAGATCAGTCGAGGAAGCATTGTCTAGCTACCTAGTAACCATATACCAAAGGGATTGGTGCCTCTAGAGAATGTGTTTGATCATAACAATATGCCTTATAAGCATCCCAAAACAGAAAATGAGTCTGTTGTTCATAAACGCAATATAGGGATCTCAGCCCATCTGAAATACATAAATATGTTCACTCATTTGTCTTCTGCCCAGAATTATGAGTATTGCACCCTCATGAAGCAATTCGCTGATATTTTTTCCTGGGAGTAGAACAATCTTAAAACCTATGACCCAGAAATCATTCGTCATAAGATCCCATTGGAAAAGAACACCATCCCTTTTAAGGAGAAATTTAGACCTATCATCCATCTCTTATTTCTTTTGATTGAGAAAGAAATCAAGAAGTTGTTGGATGCCAAAATCATAGTTCCCCTAAGGTATTCAAAGTGGATAGCTAACCTTGTGGTAGTAAGAAAGAAAAATGGAGAAATCAAGCTTTATGTTGACTTCAGAAATCTGAACAAGTGCTCTAAAAAAGATAACTACCCCCTATTTAAGATGGAACACTGGCTGCAAAGAGTTTTAGGGGCTAGAGTTATTTCTTTCTTAGATGGATTTTTAGGTTACAATCAGGTTGTTGTACATCCAGAAGATCAGGAAAAGATCGCCTTCACTACTCCTTGGGGCACTTTCATGTACTCTAAGATGCCTTTCGAACTGATGAATGCTGGGGCTACTTTTCAGAGGGCCATGGACATAGCCTTTGTAGGAGAGAAGGAAAATTTTGTCCTTATTTATCTTGATGACATAACAGTCTTCTCCAGTGGTCACAAATACCATTTGCAACATTGGAAGAAGGTCTTCCTAAAGTGCAGACAGTTTGGAATTTCGGTGAACCCAAAGAAGTCACAGTTTTCTCTAGAAGAAGGAAAACTTCTGGGACATATTGTTTCTGCTGACGGTGTGAAGATTGATCCAGTAAGGGTTCAAGAAATTCATACATTGTCCATCCCAATGTCAAAAAAGGAAATTCGATCCTTCCTGGGTAAGATTAACTTTGTAGGGAGATTCATTCCAAAATTTGCAAAGGTAGTAAAGCACATCACTTCCATGCTAAAGAAAGGATCGGAAATAAAATGGATAGATGCTTCAAGAAGCTCTTTTGAAGCCATCAAGAAAGCTATCATGGAAGCTTCCACTCTAATCAGCCCAGATTACACTAAGGAGTTTTGTATCTTCTCTTTTGCCTCTTATGATACACTTGCAACAGTTCTGTTGCAGAAAAATGATGAAGGCATATAGCACCCCGTGGCCTTTTTCAGCAAAACTCTAAGGGATGTTGAACTAAGGTATGAACTTATTGAAAAACAAGCTTATGCTCTCATAAAATCTTTAAAGGCATTCAGATTTATATTCTGCATTCCAAGTTAGTTGCATATGTACCTTCAGCCTTAGGAAAAGATATCTTAGCTCAGCTAGATATTGATGGAAAGAGAGCTAAATGGATTGCAAAATTCATAGAGTTTAACATAGAGGTGAATCCCACTAAGCATGTCAAGGGCCAGGGCTTGGCTAAACTTATGGCTGAAGAAAATTGCAGCTTGTTAGACATAAATTTCATGGGTCTAAATTCATATGATGAGCAGATAGAGGGAGCAACAGAAGAGAAAAATCCGAATTAGTCTCTGGCTGAAAATATAACCACCTGCGAATGATATTCTAGCATAGTTAATTTTTTGCAGAAGCTAGAAATCCCTCCAAGGCTTAGTTCAAGTCAAGCCCGAGCCATTAAACTCAGGTCAGCCAAATTTTGCATTAATAAAAATCTTCTTTATTGGAAAGACCCATCAGGAATCCTCTTGAGATGTATAGATAAAGAACAATATGTGGAAGTCATACACCAGTTCCATTCTAGCATCTGTGCAGGGCATCATTATTGGAAAGCCATAACCCACAAAATCCTGAGGGTTGGGTATTATTGGCCTACTATGTTCTCTGATGTGTTTTCTTTTGTGAAATCTTGTGACAAGTGTCAATGGTTTGCAAGAAGACAACAACTAAAACCTCTGCCCTTGAAGCCAGTACATGTCAATGGTCCCTTCCAGCAGTGGGGCTTGGACTTTATAGGTGGGATCAACCCACATTTTAGTGGCCAACACAAATGGATCTCGGTAGCCACTGGTTATTTCACCAAGTGGATTGAGGATATACCCACTAAGAATTCCAATCATCAAGTTGTCATAAAGTTCTTAAATGAGAATATTTTCACTAGATTTGGTTGCCCAACCAAACTAGTCACTGATAATGTAGCATATTTCAAGGCAAAAGAATTGGTGGACATGACTGAATCCATGGGGATTCAAGTGGTGCACTCTACCTCATATTATCCTCAAGGCAATGTATTGGTAGAATCATCTAACAAGAGTCTGATAAGGGTAATCAAAAAACTGTTAAAGGACAACAAAAGAAGCTGGGATTCCAAGTTGAAGTTTGCACTATGGCTGACAGAGTTACCATCAAAAATTCCATAGGAAATTCTCCATTTAAGCTGGTCTATGGCGCTGATGTTGTTTTCCCTATCCAGTTGATTCTCCTTGTGGCCAAATTTTTGCAGGAAGAAAAAGATGAAGAGAATGGCATGGTAAGAAAAATGAATAACCTGGTTGAACTACATCAAATCATAGAGCAGTTGGTTCAGAAGTCGAAAGCTCATCAGAAGAAAAGAAAAGAAACCTTTGACAGGAAGGCAAAAGTGGAAAATTTCCAAGTTGGTGACTGGGTTTTCAAATGGGATGCATTTAAGGAAAGTAAAGGTAATCATGATAAGTTTGACTCCTTATGGATAGGTTTGTTATTCATCACTCAAATTCAGCAAAACAATACATTTATTCTGCACAGTCTGGAAGGAGGAGATACTTTTGGTAGCCCAGTAAATGGGTGGTTCTTGAAACTTTATTTCATTTAAGGCTTTAAATCCTTGGTATTGTAAATATGTTTTTTTTCCAATTTTTATTTTCATTTCAAAATAGACTCCATGCCCAATGGAACACTAGGAGGAAGATTTGATTTTGATTTTACAATAAAGGCATTGTTCTGTAGATCCTGAAACCTCACAGGGAGTCTTTCAATGCCAGAAGGAGCCAGTGTTAGCCTTGGAAGAATTTGGCCCAAAAATGGACCCAAAACACTACCAAAGTGTTCGAAATTTGCTTAAGGATCATTCAAAGATCAGAACTAGTGTAGGAGGCAAGTCCTTAAAAGGGAGCAAAAACACTATCGGGATGCTAAAACACTCAAGAAACCATGAAAAAACCAAGTAGCGGAGGCTTAAACTGAGCAATGCACAGCAACCGTTAGATCTGGCCGATCAACAACCCAAATCTAAGTAGCAAATCACAAATTGGCGAGCAGAGAGGATGACTTAACACTAGATGCAAGACACCCCTGATCAACGATCTCCGATGATCAGATCGACAGGTCACAATCAACGGGGACATACACCATGTTATATAGAGACCTTTGGCTTAGGCAATATGCGATTGTGACATCATCACATCACAAACAATGTGAAGGAGTGGGGCCTTTATACAGGCATATGTGTGATGCGATGATGTGAACCTGACGAAGTGTTGAATAATATTATATAATATTTCAGGTCCGCGGAAAGCCAATTTTCAATGCATTTGTCACGTATTTTGTTATTTAACGAAATACAAAGGGAATCTTGGATTTGCGATATGTGATAAGACTCGAACCCAAAAGGGTCTGGGAAGTGAAATATATAATATTTGAGATCTGCAGGAAAGCTATTTTTAATGTATTTTCAATGGTTTTAAGCATATTTCCAAATACAAAGGGAAGCAGGGGACAAGGCCACTTGCGATAGGCGACAGTGACCCAAAGGGTGGACCCAATAGAAAAATAAGCCAATTTAAGGACTTTTGAAGTTCAGAAGAACAGAGATTGGTGGGATTTACAATGTTGTAGCGTTTTTTGTATAAAAATAGAAAACAATCATTGGAAACATTTAAAGTGATTATAAATGCCTGAAGACACATTCCACCACATAACAAAGGTTGGGAGATAGATTGTCGGGAAACAGAGGTCGGAAATTGATCATGGAGCATCACAGTACACGCAACTCATCCAAACAAACAGAAACATCATGGAGAAGCACAATGCAACACACCCCAATCAACCCAAACGATGATGTAGCATTTCTGGCATGAGAGAGATCCCCGCCAGCGCTGCAAAATACCAGAATGAGGTTATTCTGCTGTCAGAAGAAGAAACCTTTGAGCCATGATTGCCTAGTTAGGGCATCCAACTGTTAAAATGAAATAGAGGATAGATTAAGACACTCTGGGCCTTTGAGAGCTCAGGAGCATTGTAACATGCCTATAAAAGGCTGAAAACTAAATGTAACAAGGGTTCAACTTCTGGAGATTGTTGCTACTCTGTTCCTTCAAGCTTCTCATCTTCACTCCAGCAATATAATCTTATTTCGTTGTTACACGTTCAATTCCAATTTTCTTTGCTATTCTATGCTTGCACTTGAACAAGTTGTTCATGTTTCTTCTGTGTCTAATGCCAAATAACTGTCATCTTATCTTTTCATTGATAAATTAGATTTGCAAGTTTATTTTACTGCCTGTAGCTAGGCAGTCATATATGTTTGTATATGAATCTGCCAGTATAGTCAATATTCTCCATCTATCCATTAAATCTACAAACTATTGGGCCTTAGTGGTCTAAAGCCCTATATTGTTGAGGGTTTTCATGCATGTCTTGAGTGATAATAGAGCTTAAATGGTTATCTGGCTTGATCCAAATCATCATTCATTCCGATAGTTCAAAGAACAATATTGAAGATTATATGTTTCCAGTCATCTCTGATCTACAACCTTGGAGAGTTTCCTGGAGTGATAACAGGGCCCATCAACAATGCCTATCAATGCCAAGTGGTACTGAAATTCCTTCATGTAATGAAGTACAATAGACAGTGATCGTTGGAGACCAATTTCATATTGATCAAGCAATCAAACTTCTAGATGATTTCAACAAGACACAAGAGCCTAATTTGTTCAAGGTGGTGGAAGCAACACTTGCAGACTATCATGACATGAAAAAAGTTAGAGTGGAATGTACACGATGCAACAAATGATTTTGTTTAGTTCCGACAAGTGGTAATATTGTCAGTTCTCTAAATGAACACATGAAATCAAAGAAGCACACTACCAATGATAAGTCCCAACAAAGTTTGACTAGGTCCTTGGTCCCATTATCACCATAAGTATTACATAGGGGTTCTACAAGTGTAGATCCTTCTACTTCAGGTATGTTAATAATTAACAACTTAGAATAAACTTGAATATGAATTTGTATATTATTATATTTATCTTACTTCAAATTTATTTGTTTTTTGTCATCTTATTACAGCTCAATTATCTCCCTTGTTACTACAATGTTGGGGGTATTGGTATCCTTATATTGATAGAAATGGGGAGAGATTGGAAACAAAGGTCCTAATGGATGATCAAAGGGGTGGAAAATTATGGGCCATAGAGAAGCATACCAAGATCATGTTATGTTATGAGGGTATTGAATGTCGTATTGATGGTACATATAGGCATATTCATTGCCAGAGGGCTTCTAAAATATGGATCCCATTTGATTCATTAACATACAACTTTTGTAAGTTGGTTCCAGAATGTGATGAATTCAGGATGTGATTATATCATGAATCAATGTGCACTAATAAAATAAGTGAAAGAGATACAAGAAAAGGTAGAAGACTCAACTATTTGACTCACAATGAATTGAAGAATGCTGTAAGGGTTAAAAATGCTAACCATAGATCAACAGTGTGATCTCTTTGGTGGGAGAGGACAAAAGTTGCTACACTCTCTATTAGAGTGAGATCCCTAAAGGAAAAGTTGTTTGAATCGACAGAAAGGAAGGATGTCTTTAGGCTTTCCAAGGATGTGTGTGAGGCACATAAGAAAGGAAAATTACAAGGTAAAGATGCAGTTTGGGAATTTTTCAAGGATATTTTTCATAACTTGATGCATGCAAAAGCAGGGAGAAGGTATAATACATCCACAAAATCCCTTTATAAGATGATCAAGTTATGGGGAGGCCCTAGATTACATAGCTTTATTAGCTTGAATCTAGATGTTCCTTCAATATCTACGAGTTTAAGGAAAGTTAGAAAGTCATTAGCATATAACCCAGGGGAGAACGAGCATATTTTTGAGGCAGTCGGAAAAATTTATGCTTCTTATAAAGGCAAGCATGGTATAGATGGCCCAATTCCTGTATTGCTCACTAAAGATGAAACAGTTGTGAAAAAATATGTTAGGTGGGTAGAAAAAAGTGATACACTGGTGGGGTTTTGTGGTACAAAATAAGAACATCAATGCCAATCATATTTCTTGGTGAGAGTTGGTGATGGAGTTGTAGGCTATGAGATTATAACAGATTCTTTTAATAACAATGTTATTGGCCATTATGCACATGTTATTATTGTAAACCCTTTACATGAAAGGCTTCATCGTTTGGTTGTGGTTGTTCATCCAACATGCAGTAGGTTCAATGCAAATTTTGCTTATCAAAAATGGGAAAAGGTAGAATCTATGTGGAAGAAACATGTGGAAAATAATTCAAGACCTATTTTTGGTCATTCCTTAGATGGGGTTAGCAGAAGAAGACAACTTATGTTGAAGGATTATTCTTCAACATCATGTCTTCAATATCAAATTCCTTGGGAAGGGTGGAGGCTAACCAGGTTGTACAATGGTTGCAATGTAATAGGATTGCATGACCAAGATCACATCCACAACGGCAAAAAGCTAGTGAATCCTTTATTTAGAGGTCAATGAGACTTGGTTTTAGGAAAGATTACATAAGTTTTGGTCATGTCAGAATGGTTTGTCACACTTTTAAAGTGGATGATCACAAGCTTAAGGGTGAAGATATAGAGAGGATGGATCAAAAAAATTGGGGATCCACACAATGCATTGCTTCAAGGCATGTTCAGAGGTGTTTGAAAGAGTTGAGAAGTACACCAAGTGGAAAGTTAGAGAGGACACTAGCTATAGAGACTTATCTAATGATTGTTTCTTACTACATTGACATCTTTATGTCTCATAGTTTGAGCCTTTGGGAAAGGGTGCAAAATGCTTCATGAGTTCATCATTTCTTCACATTATGGTTATGTTGGGTACAGAAGCAATCTCATACTAATGGAAACATAAATTTCATCAATAGAGAAGCATATCAAGATGTGAAAATTTCCTGCCATTTTTGCAGTTTTGTTGATGAGATTGTTTCGAGATCATTACTCTAACTTTCCATGTGTTTTGCACTTGACTAGGTCAGATGTATGTGAGAACTTATTTAGTAAAATTGGTGGGATGGTTGGAGTGGAGAGGGCCTATGATTTCACTGACTCGCTTCATGTTGTTGGAACCCTTAATAGAGTTGTTGAAGAATAATCAAATCCCCAAGGGCTTCATTTTAATAAATCTCATAAGAAGCAAGAAATCCTTTTGAATAGATTGCACAAAGGAATAATACAAAACATTGATATATTGCCAAAATATGATTCAATATCCATAGACGCTAAAATTTTAGAAGCCCTTAAGATTGGATTGAAGGATGCACAAGACATTTTATCAACTCTTAGAATGAAACCAAAAAAATACACTCAACCTTCTTGGTGGGTTAAACCATGGACAGAGAATCAAAATTATCCAACATTCCAAATTGTGGATGAAGTAGTTGATGCTTCTCCACCGAGTTGCTCCTACTCTATACTCCAATCTTGATCATCATTGGTACACAATGAAAGTGAATTGCAAATAATGGAAAGTGAGTGGAGATATGAGTTGGATGAAATTTTAGATTCCATTGATGAAAATGGAAGCAAAACGATAAAGCCAGTGGTGGATCTTGATGGTAAGGATATGTTTAAAGCATGTTTAGTTAGCCAGTTGAATGGAAATCTGACATTATCGAAAGATAGGTTGATAAAAGTGAGAAATGGGGTCTACTTTAGGCGAGATGGGAAGGCTCCACAAAAGGGTGTTTCAATTGGCTTTGGAATTAGATCAGATTGTGGGGTGTTGCTTGAAAGCAACTCAATTCCCCCCACTAAACATACTGCAAGAAAAGGTGTTCCTTGAAGTACAAAACAAGGTGTTTCTTGTCGAACGTCGTACATTGGAAGGGTTCAAAGAATAAGGAAGAAGGATGGTAAAGGGTGTTTGATTATCATAATGACATTGACCTTTTGGATAGATTAGAAGGCATTTGCCCATAGGGTTTTGGATTGATGGTGACTGGGTGCACTGTTAAGGCACTCCTTGCAATAGGTCACTGGTTCAAATCTCCTGTGGGTGCTTACATACCAAAAAGAAAAATTGTCATATAATCTGATCCACATGGGACACAACTTATAGGATAGCCACACTCTTCAGGATTACAATATAACTTCAGGCTCAACAATCATCATCAATCTCCATCTGCGGGGTGGATGTTTGGGGACCAGCTCAAAGAATATAGGATCCTTCAAAGATGTAGGTAAAGGAAAAGTGCAAACTAAACCAGCATCAATGCCTAAACTTCCGAGGCCCTACATTGTAGAACAAAAAACTGAGAATCTTGCTCTCACCATTGCAATGCGTGAGGTAAATGCTTTGTACTCAGATCTTTATTCCCACTCAGTTATCTATAGATTTAATGGATTTTGGCCCAAATCTGATGTTCCACATCACTGGATTCATAATACATGGACACCAAACTGCGAAATGTACTTATGACCCAAGGGTTTTTTTTATAGTAAGATTTAATACAAAACAGGAAAAGGAATATATCCTCAACAAGAGGCCATGGTTTTGGGGAAGCTCAGGGCTCTTCATGACCCCTTGGTTTCCAAATTTCGATGCCAACATAGTGGTGGTATCAAAGATTCCAGTCTGGGTTAGGTTGCACAACCTTCCATTACACTTTTGGCACCACAAGGTATTAATTGCCATAGGGAACACCTTGGGAAAATTTCTAAAGACGGATGGAGACAGACTTGCTAAGGGAATATTTACTTTCACTAGAATTTGTGTTGATGTAGATCTCAGCCAGGGACTACCAGAAAGTATAACACTGAGTTTCAACAATACACAATGGATACAACCCTTGGACTACGAAAATACGACATTCCTATGCTGAGGCTATCTGCAAACAGGTCACCTACACAAAGCTTGTCCATAGGCAAGAAACACCCCCAAATGGAACAAGAAGCAATAGAGGAAGCCTAAAGGATGGCAACGTACGGAGCCATTGGATGAAGAAGAAGACACATCAGAGACTATATAATATAAAGCAGAAATGGATGAACAGAAATACCAGAACAACACACTAAAGAAAGAGGAAGCCCCTAGTAATCGTATGCAGCAACAAGCTTCCCAGCCAATAGGAAAGGAAATATCTATCAACAAGAGAACTCATGGATCAAAAGGATTTGATTCAGACAAGGACTCTCCCACAATTACAACCAAAAATCAGCTATCCATTATAACTGCTACCCCCAACACTAGAGGATGGCGAAAGGTGGAGAAAAAGAAAGGGAGAAAAGAATAGCATTATTATTTTTATTTTTATATTTCATTATTTTTGGTTTCTGTGAAAAAAAGAATAGATCATCTGCATATGCTCTTGAGCATCTATAAAATGTAATTTTGTCATATGAATAAAAATTATGACTTTTTCCACGGGAAAAAAAAAGATTAGAAGGCATCGAGCTTCAATTATGTTAGTATAGTAGAATAAAGGGGAAATGCATGTATAAGTATGATTTGACAGATCATGCTTTTGTACAGCTTGAATCTGTTATAGCAATCGCAAACTTATCATACAAAGCTAGGAATGATACATACAAATTAGAAGAATGTGATTACAAAGTTTTTTAGATTTTGTGAAAATTTTGAACAAGGTAGATTTTCAAAACATTCTACTTTCTCTTTCCTTATGTATTTCCATATATTGGATCATTTATAAATAATTATTGGTTGTATTTTTGTTGATTTGTTCGTATGAATCTGATGTTAATTTTGTACTTTTTTATTTTAGGTCTAGTGAATAGTTAAAATGGTGAATGTTCAGGATAACTCAACCTTCTTTTGCTACCTGCGTTTTGGTGTAAGTTTCTTTCACTAGTCATTCATCCTTTTGTAGTTGTGTTTCACTCAAATGTTAATTTGGTCCCTCTAAAGTTGGTTCATTTAATCATGAAAAACAAGAAGAGGTGGTTCCTTTTTCATGAATATGTTTTGTGGATAAGTATGTGGCTCTTCTCACTAATGTTAACATTTTCCTTGAATTGTTAGAATATTGGTTCACTTGCTAGAAAGGATATCAAGGATCTGATGGCACGAGCTTCAATCATGATGTTTTCTGCTCACTCAAGTCAACAAATTTACACCAGAGCAACGTCTAGCACATGAAGTGAATTTTATTTTGAATGTTTATGTGGTAGTTGGCTTTCCTATTTTAAAAATTAGACATATAAATCACAGTCTGTAGTTCAAATGTGCCATCTGCGTCTTTTTGGAAGTATTTATGTTTTGGCCATATGCATGGGGTTTACAATAGTTAAATTTCATTTGGTTATTATTGTCAATTGAGTCCTCAATCATATTTGGGCATTTCCTTTCAATGCTTTCACTAAATGACAATAACATTAATTACTATATGTAAAGGCTTTTGGACATGTGATGGTAGTTTGTTTTTAAATTTTTTTCAACTTTATTGAGATATATGCTTCTGGTAGATTGTTTGGGTGATGGCACTTTGGTTTCATATTTTTTCCTACATTGATATACATGTGTTTGATGGGCCTTACAATGTGTTCGTATGATTCAAGGGATATTTAAGGTGAATGGTATTTGATTTTTTGCAACTTTTGGATTGACAAGAATTTGATAGGGTGAATGGTATGCAAATTTTAATTAATTTTATTTTTCCAAAGAAAGAATGCATACGTTTCTATTTCATGGTTTGGAAAAGGAAAATACATAGGAAAGTGCTTATAGCATGAAATATCACCTCCAAAAAGAAAAATAAGGCCACTTGGTGGCCACTTTTCACAAACTTTCATACATAATATACCTATGATCTCTCCTGGGAACATAACTAGAAGAAAAAAATATGCGTTGTTGAGCAAGGCAGGTTGCAAATGGGTGGTGATGTAGAGCTAGTTCCCAATTTTCTGTTGCTTATTGGTCTCTCCATTATCCTAGAATCTCCAAGATGGCTGCTAAGATTTTAGAATTCTTGAATTTATGTTTAAGGTCAGGATCACGCTCATTTATGGCTTCCTTATCTATTTTGGAGGGGTTTGATTGTTCAATAGTTACTGAATTCTTTGTGTTTGTATTTTCAGAAAACCAAAATTGGAATCAGAAATAGGGTGGCGAAGCCCCAGGCCCATGGCTAGCAAAGGTATTTTACAATGTTCTATTGTCCAAACCCCATACCAAAACCTAATATCAATAAATATGTAGTACATCTTTATTAGTGTTTATATGAATACCAATGGCTCTATATGACTAGTGTAAAACAAAGATCGATTTGATAGAGGTTATATGCATGCTTTGTGATGTAGTGGTGATGCGGGCTAAAATGAGGCCTAGAAGGGTTTTATCAAACATTGGGAACGTAGGGTGCCATGCTTCAAAACCCAATAAGGGTGATGAGATCAAGCTAGAGTAAGCAGGATTTTTCATTCCTAGAACATATGTATTTTTTTTTTTAATTTCAAAACCCCTATGTAGTACTCATGTTTTATTAGCACATAATGGAAACTTCAGTTTTATAAAGAAGTTTTGATTGTGAGCTTAGCCTCTCTGGTCAAGCATTTTTCTCTAGCCATATGCTTATTCAGGAATTTTAAACCCCCTTTTGGTGGGGGCTGATGAAGAAAAATGTGTATGTGACGCTTTGAGTGTGTAATTCTATGTCCACAAGAAATCTAGGAAGCAGAATCAGCGTGTTGATAAGAAAATTCCAAGGTAGATTCAACTTCCCAATATGATGCTCTGGTCTTTTGCAGATGTTTTTGGGCTTTTTACCAATTAGAGTTAACAATTAGAATTGGGTGTGTAGGAGGTTTGGTCTCGATGTCAAGAATACGAATTCTACAACAAAGTCATCATCCATGGTATGTACATCATCCATGGCTGTATAAATTGTGTGTGATTAAACAACTGCCTGATTTCTTTATCATATATCAATCCCCAGATGTTAGTATGCAACATGAGGTGAATGATATGAGTTCACTACTACTGGGCTTTATACGTTGGCCTCTATTTCAAATCGGTAACTGCGTGTGGATATATTGAGGTCAATAATAAGGCTCTTTTCTTGCCTGTTTAGTTGGGATGGTTTACATGTATTTATTTTACTTCCGTTGGTTTTGTTTTACTTGCCCAACATTGATGAAGCAGATAATGAAAATCAACTTGCTATAGTTGAATATGTTCAAGACATTTACCATTTCTATTGGTATACAAAAGTACACCCCTTTTGTTATGGGAGTCTTGCAAACTATTTTTGTTCTATTCAAAATAACAAGATCTTGTCTTGGAAGAATACACTTCATTTAAACAATTTAATCAGACCTCATAAGATGGCTATGTCCAAATTAACAACATCTCCATCTTATCAAACCTTTTAATCTTAGAGCCCTTCATCTTGACCCCTCAAGAAAAATCTCCCTCTTACTTTGATAAATGAGAGGGTTATCATATGTAGGAAAAATGACTTCAATAGCTGAATCATAGCTCTCTCATACTCAAATTGTATTCATAGGTCTGTCTTCAACCTACTCTTAATCCAAAGATAGTAGATCCTTGCTATGTTTAATTTCCTGAGCTTCTTGTATGGTCTTCAAGGAAGCTCTAGACCAAAGAGGAATTTTCTGAAGATTCGACAAGGTTCTTCTTTAATTAGGAGAAGACATCTTTCTTGAGATGATTTCAATAAAGGCCATTCTTTTCCTAGCCGATCTTCAAGAATAAAAGCTTCAAAAGATGCATTTGACTGGTTTACAGCTTGATTTTGAACAATCCTATAACGCAAGCATCAACATATAAGGCCTACAACATATCACCACTGCTACTAGACTTGTAGAGATATCATACAAAATGGTGGGCTAAAAATAGAGCATAAATGATGTTGTGTTGCATGTACAAGGATGTCATTCATAGAGAGTGCCACTAATATTGTATCTTTATTACACATGATACTATCCTTGATAGCTATAGATCTTCATACTTCTAGGATGACCCCATCATTACTCAATATACCAATATGGTCCTATTGACATGGCGAATTTTCGCTATAACAACAAGGGGAACTAACCCGATCACAGACCCCAATTAGATTTACTTTCATTTGGAGTGGCTAGTTCCAACGGGTTTTAAAGGACGCCGTGAACTATTATAGGTGTTGAGGGATCACTTCCTGGAGGAAGACTTCAATTAAATCAACAAAAGAAACAACTAACCTATATGCATCAAATCTTATCTACACCACTGTTAACTACTCTAATCTAGTTCTAACTATCATAATCTATCCTGCAGGAGCATAACAATAGAGAGGTTAAACATCATAGGTAAATTCCAAATCCAAATGAATCAATTAATGGTTCACATAAGAACAAGGTTGCATCAAATCTAAATTGCAATCCAATCACTCATACAGGAATACACATTCCTTTCTATACAAATAAAGCTTGCAACTGATGTCTAACACAGTTTCAAATCAGGGACTGCCTACGAATTAACTATGATGAAGATTACATTCAAACAACAAAGGCTAATCATAAGCTCTATTGTTATCAATAAGCACAAAAACAAAACACATTTGTTTTTATTCCAGCAACAACACCCTGTTTCAAAACATATAAAATCAAAGAACCTTAAATTTGAAACAAAAGGCTCCTCATTCAATCAAATAGTCTTCTTTATTCATAATAAATCAAGGTTGTTCTTTCTAAACAAAATGCCCTCCTCTCCTATCCGGAGGTAATACTTATGCAGCAGGCTATGACCCTCGGTCTTCCATACTTTTCACCTCCCCTCTTTTCAGTACACAGATCAAAATATAGAGATGAGAATGGTTAGTGAAACTGCTGACGCGTCAAGGACACATTTAGTGGACTATTCTACTTCCTGGGGGAATGAAATGGATGTCGAAGGAACAAAGAATGACTGTGTAGAGTGGTTATTATTCCCTAACATTTCCCAAAGGAAACTGAAGATGCTACGCTCATCATCCCACATCTGGCATGCTTTGAGGTGTATCTAGAGGAACTGACATCTTGATGGATCAACGCTACCACGAGTGCTTCAATTTTGTCTCTCATCTCTTGATCCTCACCTGCAGAGATATTTAATCATTAGTTATGGATAGAAAATAAAAAATATATAACAGAAATGCTTAAAAACACAAACCTTGCCTTCAGCCACCATTTCTATCAATCTCACAATGCAGAGAAATCATGATTATTAAGCCATTGAACATGTTATAACCTCTATTCTCGTTGCCCATAATATTCATTATTATTCAAGAATCCATTGAAAATGCTTCAATAGGCAGACCATTCACTTTACCTGATTTTCCTTTAAAAATTGGGACCACAACATTTTATCGAATACAGAGGAAAACACGAGAAAACTTGCGGTCGAGTTGTAAGGTCGGACTTGAAAAATTATGGACACGGGCATATAATTATTGCTCGGTATTCCATATCGCTCCTTTGCATATTTCATAACCCCTGGGCTCCGTCAATTGCGATAAGCGATTGGGGAAAGTGGATACGAAATATATATATATATATATATATACTACCGACAGGTTCGCCGTATCGCATCGCAATGTTTCAAAAGCAGGTGAATGAGCCTTGGGTTTCATTGGAGCCTGATTGCAAAATCCGATGGGGCTCTAGACGCGAAATATATACATGCTACACTTAATAGCCTCGTCCGGTCCACAATGTATGACTTCCCTTTGAAAAACCTGAACCCTAGTGTATTATCGAAAAACATGGGAAAACACAGAAAACCCATGGAGAAGCATAGGGCCAGACTTGAAAAATTATGCACCTAAATTGATAGCTATCAGTGGGTTTGGTATATCATGGTATGCCTTATATATAAGCCCCAGACCCTGCTGATTGTGATATGCGATGGGGAAGCGGACCCGATAACATATATATTTTACTTTATAGTCCTGTCGGATCCGCTATATCACATCGGCCTTATTTATAGGCTTTGAATTCTTCTGATTGCGATATGCGAAGGGCTTCAGACTTGAAATATATGTATTCTGGTTAATAAAGTCGTTAGGCCCAGAAGACAGGTGCACCTTATATGTATATAGCCTTGGAATCCCACCGATTGCGATATGCGATGGGGCTCCAGACCCAAAATATATATAATGTGGTTAATAATGTCGTTGGGTCTGGTGCCTTATGGTATGCGTTGAGTTGATTGCGATAGGCAGAAAAATGGTGATTTATGCATGTTTGTGAAGCATTTCCATTATAAAGAGTTATAATGGAAATAAGGTGCGATAGAAGGTTTTTGAGGGTCGAAAAGGTCCTAATGGAGGGTATGAATGAGGGGCTAGAAAGGGTTAGATATGAACCATGCGGCATATATTTGAAGAGGGGGGCTTAAGCATTAGACATTGAATATTTGACTTGGCAATGATTTAAAGTCTCTGGGATAAAACAAATCATTCGGTGAGGTGAAAGATCAAATTTTTTAGGGGACCCATTCAAAATTGCTATAAAGGCAGGTTTTAATAGGGTGGTGGTTGTGGCCACAACAAATGGTGAACCACTGGGCAAACCAATTATCTTTGATTCCAAATAAACCTTGGATCAATAGAACATTAGGGTGTTAAGATAAACTTGAAATGCAAACTTTACAAAGGGACAGGCATGGGTTCCACTTCAACATTAATTGCTTGAGGTGGGATAAAGACAAATAGCTTCTACTTACTGATAGGATTTTGACACGCATTCTCCAATGGTAATATTATGGAATTTATTGACCTTCCTTTACCTGTTCCCTAATTTCAAAAATCCTTTTAGGGCCATCACTAATCTATCAATACCTGTTTAGGTGTGTACCTCAGCTCTTTATTGCTCGTCAAACTTGATGTAGATATGTTTATTTGCACTTTATATGAGAATTTCAGTGCCATGTTTTCATATGATTGAATGGGGCGCACTCATGGATCATGCTATATTTTTAAACCACTTAAGCAAGGTTGGGCTTGATGTGTCAACCGATACTCTGAGCCCAGCAACAGTCCTTACTCTAACCGGCTTCCCAAACAACCTATCCTTACAGATTGGCACAAGGACTTGACATTTTCTTTTCTTTTAAATAAGTCCTTCCAGTTTCAGGCACAAGGACTAGAGCACAATTGGATTTGCCACATGGTATATGACAATGAGTTTAGCCCATGAAAGGAGATTTACTTGTAGATGATAGGTATTGGAGAATTTAGTGTGGTGGATGGGACCAATGGAGAATAACTACAAACCTTGCAGGCAAGCATAGGCTAGGTCTGAGTGGGATTTATTTAAAATGCAGCGTTCCTCCATGCCAGTCCAGCTGTAGTTACACATTATTTTTTTATAAAGATTCCCCTACATGCTCTAGGTATCCAAGTTATCAACAGATCTCTCCTAGTTCCCAACATATGCTAATGAGTGGCTTTGATTTGAATTCCACCTCTAATTTTCCAGTTCTCATGGGCTCATTGAAAATTTGTTTGATTTGCAAGGTAATGATGGATTTAGGATCAGCAGACTCATCAGCAAGTTAATGAAGCAGACAAAATCTAAAGGTGGCAACTGGGGGAAATCTGAAAAAGGTAAAAACGAGACTGGTGGGCCGAAATCAATTGACTGAGAAAGGACTGAAATTCAAAACAAAAGGAAAATGAACTATGTGGAAACAACAAGAAAGTAAGGGATGAAACTATAACTAAACTAATAGTAAAATAAAATGAATCCTAACCTACTCGGGAGGTAACCACCATGTGGTGGCTACTGGAAGTATCTCTTGAGATGTTGGCCATTAACAGGGAGTTTTTCAGTGTCTCCCTATAAAGTTTTCAATATGTAAGTCCCCTAACCAACTTTCTCCTCAATTTGGAATGGGCCCAGCCATAAGTGTTGGAGTTTCGCGTGATTACCCTTTGGGGTGACCCTATCAGCCCAGAGGGCATTTGTTAGGGCGTTGTGCCAATTCCTCTAGTTTTTGAAAACAGATGTGCGAATGAGGTTTTTATTTGCGGACTCTGCAACTCCATTTCCCTATGGGTAACATCTTGATCCATATCTTATGCGAAATGATTTATCGATAGTGAATTTGGTCAACTTTAGTGATGAAAAATAAGATGTGTTATCAAACATGAGAGTGTTAGGGATGCCAAACATGTTGACAATAAATTTCTCAATGAAATATATTACCTCGTCTTTACTCTCATTCATAAACTTGTCATGCTCTTTTTCATCAATGAGTGTGTTTTTGAATGTCTTCTCACAATGCAAGAGCTCAAGGATCTACTCATCACCTTCGAATGCCTGCCAATTTTAGATGTTATCAGGTACGAATGGTCTGAAAATCAATTCAACATAACATTTATTCTTCTTTAATCTAAAATCAGGTAGTAGTTTTGCAGCCATACCAGCCATCAGATCGCCATCTTGGTTTTTCCCTCGAGGTATGTATGTGATATTAAAAGAATAAAAATTGTCAATTAAGCTCCATACCTCATGTTGGTACATTACCAGGTGTGGCGAATGGCAGTATATCCTCTTCCTTACCTGGTATACAATTATCTGTGAGTCACCAAAAGCTTTAAGAATTTTTACCTTCATATCGAGGGCTTTTTTCAAGCCTTGCAGCAAGCCTTCGTATTCTATTGTGTTTTTGGTGCACGTGAACTCCAACCAGCTGGCCATTAGATGTTGGTTCCCTTGTGCGTCAATGAGAATTCTCCCAGCACCTGCACCTTCAAGGCAGTTAAAGCCATCAAAATAGAGTGTCCAAAATATAGAGTCTAATGTTACATCAATTGAATTGCTTCCTACAAAACTAGATCTATCATCTACTATATTACAAGGTGGTTCATCAGTTAGTTTACAGGGGAGAGCTTCCAACTGTGTGTCTATTGCAGTTTCTTCAATTGTTTCTGCATGGAATTCTCCAAAACAGGTTTCTGTGGCACAAACATTGAAATTATAATTCCCAAGGATAGAGTTGGTAAACATTACAGGTTCATTGGGATTGTTTAGCTCTGTCACTACATACTTCATGTATCTTTCTCGATCAACTCTCAGCATATCACCTTTTCCCTTCTGAGGCAGCAAGAGATGGGACCAATCAGTTGAGAAGTATCCATTCAGTTTTGTTGACCAGTCCTTACTAAGCAGCATTCCATAAGCCTCGGGTATGTCAACTACAACTATATCAATGACTTATGTGTACTGTGGTTTAGTAGTCATCCGAATCAATACATCTTTCAATTACCCAATTACTTTCACATTTGTCCTGTCTAATTACATGATTCAAGTTTCAGTTTTCTCGGGTATCGCATGAAGTCTTTTAGCAATAGCATAAGGCATCACAGTGGACAAGGTGCTTGAGTCTACCAAGAAATTGTGTACATTCATGTTGAAGATTTCAGATGTGAAAAGGAAAGGGGGAGTCATGGATTTTGATTTCCTTCATATCATGGCTGCATTGACATATTGGGGGTTTTGATTCATTTTTGATAGGGTGGCTTCCATGGCTACTAGCTTTTGGGCAGTACTTGGGAGTACCAATAGGTCTGGAGACCGACTTTTGGGTTTGGCTACTCAGAATGGTGGGAGGTTTGCAATTTCGTTCATTCATAGCTTTTAAGAGCAAATCTCTCTGCTATGTTAACTTTAACAAATCAAAATACATGATATTAGCTTGAGATTTCTCAAGATCATCCACAATATTGTAATCAATGTTATAAATAGGATAGGGCAGAGTAAACATATCGGTCTTTCCATTCTTAGGTGGGACTTTACCAT
The DNA here is from genome assembly GCA_031772625.1 of Pinus tabuliformis. Taxonomy (NCBI): domain Eukaryota; kingdom Viridiplantae; phylum Streptophyta; class Pinopsida; order Pinales; family Pinaceae; genus Pinus; species Pinus tabuliformis. The sequence goes on along the minus strand of CM062804.1, from coordinate 687,173,933 downwards.
TGTGAGTCGCCTTCATTGCATTTGGAGATGCATTTTCTTTTTGAGGATAGCTCATGACTGGTGTACTCTTGGAATCACCACTAGGTTTATTCCTCTCAACAAGAACCTTGGGAGTGGATACCTTCAAAGGGCGAACATCTTTCTTTGTCTGATCTACAGGTTTCATCACGTGCACAAGTGGCCCTTTACTTTCTGTATGGATTTCATTAGTGTGGATTTATACCATACCATCTCCTTGTTTTTCATCATTCTCATTTATGTAGAAATCCCACAGTACATTGATTTGAGATTCTTCATCCAAGGGCTCTTCTACTTGGTATTCTTCCTCATTTTCTTGTTCTGGCTCTAGCTCCCCTATAGGTTCTTCTTGGTTAAGGAGTGATCTGATAAGAGCCAGCTCTTCTATATTTAAATTCCCTTCATTGGGTGGAGCAGGAAACGCAAGTGGACCATGACCACCTTCTGTCTTTTTGTGGTAGAATGGTTTAAAAGGTTTTCTGTTGTTATAATCTCCTCCATTCCCACTTGTACTCTCTCCAGAATTCCTTTTCATATCGATGACTATGTTTGTCAATTTCTTAATGATCCGATGCAAACCTTCCACATCTGTGGTGTCCCTTTCTTTGCCCTCAGCCACTTTTTTATCACTCCCATTATTCTTCTTGGATGACTGAGAGGCTTTCTTTTCTCCAGTTGTATGATGACATGCTGTGAGACTGATCATTTCATTCTTGACTTTTACTGCTTCATCAATAGCACCCTGTAAGGTTTGTGTGTTACTCCTCTTGACCCAAATCGTAGTAGGGATAGGGAGAGAAGTGATGTAGAATTCCATGAGCACCTACTCAGTAGGTCTAGCGTTAGCCAGGTTTTCGTTGAAAGTTGAACCAGATGTTAAAATCCTTGACCTTCTCTTTGGTTTCCATTTTCAAACAGGATAGTTCTAAAACTAAGGTCACTCGTGTTTTTTCATCACCATACTTGTTTAAGAAGGCTTGTTGAAAGGTAGCCCATGAGGTGATCGATCCTATTCTCAAGCTAAAGTACCATGTGGAGGCTGCACCAATCAAAGTAAAAGGGAATAGGCGACACACTATATCTTCATCCGCTACCCCCAACATGTGCACGACCATGAAGAAAGAGTGAATATGGTTATCAGCGGTGTCTCCCCGCTTAGCGTCGAATTTAGGTAGTACTCTTTCTACATTCTTGGGTAAGGGATGTTGTTGCCTAGGTATCGCTATGGTGTCCTGAGCGAGCCAGGGAGGAAGTGCTCCTAGATGAGGTGGGAGTTGGTTCCCACCCAGTTGAAACTAGTTCCCACCTAGGAGAGTAACGTTAGCCATATCGTGGATAGGGATGTTCTAGTTGAAGGTTTCTTCAAGGCTTTCTTTATTAAGACTTCCCAAATCAGGCCAGGGATTACCTTCAGAGAGTGGATCTTCAAGAATTTCTTCCCAAGGAGTGTCGATACTTTGCAAGGATTCAAGCATAATATATTCAAGAGATGGGGCTACATATGTCTCTTTATTTATGGAAAATATCCTTGGCTTTCTTTTAGTTTTCAGAGGTAAAGAGTGAAAGATGGGGAGTTGAAATAGGGAACGAGCGTAAGCCGAGTAAGTATTCTGACTAGTTATTCCTGAGTGACAGGATACTCCCATAGTGTCTCTTCTTTGAAATGAGGCATTTTTGAATGGGAGGAAGGGTCTTTTTAACCTTCGCGACCCATGCATTAATCTTTTCGAGTCCATGCACGATATTTATAGATGAAATCATTAAAAGTTGTGGACGGCGGTTCAGGCCCTCCTTCTAGTGCCAATTTGTTGACATGATGAACTTTCGTTATACCAACAAGGGGAACTAACCCGATCACATACCCCAATTAGATCTATTTCATTTGGAGTGGCTAGTTCCAATGGGTTTTAAAGGACCCCATGAACTTTTATAGGTGTTGTGGGATTTCTTCCTAGAGGAAGACTTCAATTAAATCAACAAAAGAAACAGCTAACCTATATGCATCAAATCCTATCTACACTATTGTTAACTACCCTACTCTAGTCCTAACTATCCTAATCTATCCTATAGGATCATAAAAAAAGAGAGGTTAAACATCATAGGTAAATTCCAAGTCCAAACGAATCAATTAATGGTTCACATAAGAACAAGGTTGCATCAAATCTAAATTGCAATCCAATCACTCATACAAGAATATACATTCCTTTCTATACAAATAAAGCTTGCAACTGATGTCTAACACAGTTTCAAATTAGGGTCTGCCTATGAATTAACTATGATGAATAATTACATTCAAACAACCAAGGCTAATCATAAGCTATATTGTTATCAATAAGCACAAAAACAAAACACAGTTGTTTTTATGCCAACAACAACACCCTATTTCAAAACATATAAAAGCAAAGGAACTTAAATCTGAAACAAAAGGCTCCTCATTCAATCAAACGGTCTTCTTTATTCATAATAAATCAAAGTTGTTCTTTCTAAAAAAAAAAATCCCTCCTCTCCTATCCAGAGGTAATACTTATGCAGCAGGCTATGACCCTTGGTCTTCCATGACTTTTCACCTCCCCTCTTTTCATTACACAGATCAAAATATACAGATGAGAATGGTTGGTGAAAATGCTGACATGTCAAGGACACCTTTGCTGGAGCATTCTACTTCCTGGGGGAATGAAATGGATGCTGATGGAACAGAGAATGACTGCGTATCATTTCTTTGCACCAGTGTAGAGTGACTATTATTCCCTATCATTTCCTGAAGGAAACTGAAGATGATGTTGAAAATAATATTGAGAGGGGGGGGGGTGAATCAGTATTATCAAATCAATTATTTTTCATTTCACCATCAGATTTGTATACGCTACTTCATCTATGGGAAACTGCATATATACACTACTATGTCTGAATCAACCAGCGTATAGCAGAAAGCTTAAGATTAATTGTTGATCTTTAATTAATGCATCAGGACTTCATTAATCATAAGAACAGTAAACAAGAGTAGTAAAATAGAATAGATCATCACACACATGAACACAAATATATAAGGTGGAAACCCAATGTGGGTGAAAACCACCTGCTGCAATTCGTCTCCATCTTCTTTTAATTAGAAACTTCTTTTTACAATGATTCTATACTGGTGCAGACTTATGCCAGTACACAGGTTGCTACATGTAGAAGGCTACAACCTTCTCTCATTCTCCAGCTTCTTCTGGAAGGGAGCTACAACTCCCTTAGCTCTTGTACTAGCTGAGGTACTAGTACGTAGGTGCTGACCTACAGAAGGCTACAACCTCTCTTTTCTTTCAGGGACCACATTTCATAAATTTTCAGACTGGATCCATGAATAACATCAATCAAACCTCAAGTATATCTGCATCAACCATACTCCTTTGCACCAAACAAAACTTATTCAAATAATCACTTCTTTGAATGTTGTACCCAGAAACCAGTAACAATAACCAGACACCAATTCTAAACCCAGAACATTGTAGCAATAAACAGAAGTAGCTAAAACATATTTCAAGAGACGTATGCTACTTCAATGTGTACAACCTACATGCATACGTTTCTGAATTAATGCCAACCAGCGTATATGCTATTCTGCATTATAGAACCAGCGTGTATACGCGCATTTTCTTCGCTGAACCTACGTACAGATCTATAAAAGATAATTTATCATTTTCACTTTTTCAGACATCAATTATACCCAGATTATCATATTTATAGATCAAGTCATGGGCCAAAATAACAGATCAAAATCACACAAAGATACTACTATTCAAGCCTTAAGATCTTGATCCATCAATAGTACTTATCCTTCTTCTTGTGCTTAGGTTCCTCCTTGATTCAGATCCAGCTATGCACCATAACCCAATGACTAGTATTTTAGATCTAGTTCTTCTTAAGATATTCAATGCTTGAGTCAATGCCTTTGCCTAATGATTTCCTTCCCCTTTTATAGTCTTAGGCCTTACTCAATACCATGGTCCAAAACCTTAAAGAATCAATACCTTGGACCAAATACATGGGTTCAACACTTCAGATGAGATACCATGGTCCAAAGCCATAGGTCCAAATACCAAGGACTAAATACCATGGACCAAAAATAAGTTTTCCCACACGTAAACACTTTTTCATGCATGAAAGTGCGTGCATACGCATACGCGATTTTTATTCAGCAATCCCGCGTGTATATGCGACTTCGTCAAAGGGAACCTGTGTATACCTCTTTTCTTTCATTCTGAGAGATTGAACAGTGATCTGCCATCTGAGTGAGTTTCCATCATGGACAACACCTGTGTCATTGTGGGGAAATCAAAGTAGGTCGTTACATGACCTTGATAAGAAAAGAAATACATGACATAGAGACAAAATATCTACAACCAGACTACGATAGTTATCAACAACTATCATCAGTAGCATCTGTCAATCATCATTCAGACCAACAAACATGTTCTCCTTCTGCACCTGTTCCCCCTGAAACCAAAATACTGTGAACTTGAACCAAGATCTTCTAGGATAATGCTAACAATGCATTATTAGAAGAATATGTATGCTCCCCCTGAACCTGTGCCAAATGGTCTCTGTCAGACCCATATCAGACTCCTTTCATCCTGAGCCTGGCCCACTATTTGTCTTCAAACCAACATATACGTGACTATATCCACATAAACTGGTGTATGTACACGGATTCTCCTGATGAAACTCGCATACAACCACTTTTCTCTGAAACAGACAAGTTTCAACAGCAAGATGATGCATCAACTACTCCCAGCTTTTGCCTGAGGTATTCAAATGTCTCCCTTGGCAGTGGTTTGGTGAGTATATCAGCAACATGTTCCTTAGAAGGAACATACCCCAATTTGACCTTTTGGTCAAGCACTTGTTCCTGGAGAAAATGATATTTGATAGGTATGTGCTTGGTTTTTGAATGCATGACTGGATTTTTTGAAATGTTGATTGCACTTGTATTATCACATAAAATAGAGATAGGTGGAGTACAAGCGATTTGAAAATCTTGCAAAATTCATCCAAAGGAGTTGTGTGCAGCAAAATGCAGTTGCCAGATATTTTGCTTCAGCTGTAGATAAAGCAATTGAACTTTGTTTCTTGCTAAACCAAGATACTAATCTAAAACCCATAAAGAATGCACCACCACTAGTGCTTTTTCTGTCATCCACGCTTCCTGCCCAATCTACATCTATATATGCATGAAGTGTAAGATTTGTATCTCTAGGATACCATAAATCATAGTTTTGTGTCCCTTGAAGATATTTGAAAATTATTTTAACTACCTGAAGGTGTGCTTCTTTTGTATTTGCCTGGAATCTTCCAACTATTCCCACTGCATGCATGATGTCTGGTCGAGTACCTGTCAGATAGAGTAGACTACCAATCATGGATCTATAGGTTGGTTGATGTACTTCTGCTGAATCATCATTGGTGCTAAGGCTGCATCATGTTACCATATGGGTACATACTGGTTTTGAATCTTCCATGCCATATTTCTTCAAGATCTCCTTGAGGTACTTAGTTTGTGACAAAAAGATACCGTCTTTATTTTGTTGGACTTGTAAACCAAGAAAATATGTCAGCTCACCAAGCAAGGACATTTCAAATTATTTCTACATCACCAAATAAAAATTTTGACTCATGGCTTCTTCATTGCTACCAAAGATGATATCATCAACATACACGACAAGTATTAGCAATTTATCATTATCATTTTTTACATATAGATTGCTATCCATTGATCCTTTTGAAAAACCTTGTTGAAGGACGTATTTGTCTAGATGATAATACCAAGCCCTTGGAGCCTGTTTAAGACCATAGAGTGCCTTCTTAAGTCTACATACAAGTTTTGGATCATTTCCAAGGATGAATCCATCCGGTTGCTCAATATACACTTCTTCTTCCAAGTCTCCATTTAAAAAGGTAGATTTCACATCCATTTGAAAAACTTTGAACTTCTAAAAGCTAGAAAGAGCAAGGAACATTATTATGGCTTCAAGTCTAGCAACCAGTGCAAAAATTTCTTCAAAGTCTATACATTCTTGTTGAGCATACCCTTTACAAACAAGTCTGGCCTTGTTCTAATGACATCTCCATTTTCATTCAGTTTGTTTTTGAATATCCATTTTTTCCCTATGACATTCTTATCGTTTGGTCTAGGAACCAATTCCCAAGTGTTATTCTTTTCAATCTGCTCAAGTTCTTCATTCATGGCCTTGACCCAGCATTCATATTTGCATGCTTCTCTTACATTTTGTGGTTCAGTGGAGGAGAGCAAGGCTAGATAGCTTGAAGCTTCTGAAATAGTTCTTCTTGTTTGTACACTTGCCCCTTTCTGCCCCAAAATTTGAGTTTCTGGATGATTCTTCTAAACATACTTGGAAGGAGTCTTTTCTTCTATCCTTATCTATTCTTCAAGTGCCTCATGGGTTTCTTCTTCATCATAATTCTGATTTGATGTTGAAGGATAGTCCTCATCATCTTCGAAATCTTCGGATTTTACCTGCCTAGGAATGTTTCCTTCTTCATCAACCACTACATCAATACTTTCAACAATTTTTCCAAGTCTTTTATTGTAACACTTATATCCTTTGTTGTGGGGATAGTAGCCAAGGAGAATGCCTTCATCTGCTCTAGGTTCAAACTTGCCAAGGTTTTCATCAGTCCTTTTGAGATAACATTTGCTTCCAAAAATTTTGAAGTATTTTACCGTAGGAGTCTTACCATACCAAAAACTCATGATGAGTCTGAGTGTTGTTTACCCAGACATTTGTCTTGTTGAGAATAGTAATGGCAGCAAATGCAGCTTCACCCCAGAAGGTTGCGGGAGTTCCAAACTCATCAAGCATAGCACGAGCCATTTGTTGAACTATTCTATTCATCCTTTCTACTACTCCATTTTGCTGAGGAGTCCTTGTAGTAGAGAATTCCCTTCCTATTCCATGTTCTTCACAAAAATCGAAAAATTCATCCGAGGTAAATTCCCCTCCTTGATCAGACCTAAGGCATTTAATTCTGCGATCTGATTCATTTTCAACCAAGGCTTTGAATTCTTTGAACTTTTCGAAAGCTTCGTCTTTATGCTTCAGAAGTCCTATCCAACACATCCTTGAAAATTCGTCAATGAACAATATGAAGTATTCTTCTCCTTGAGGTGACCTCTTCCTAGGTTGACCGTATACATTAGTATGGACAAGTTCAAGTGGCCTACTAGCTGATCCTTCCTTCTCAGGGAAATTAGTTCTGGTTTGCTTCCCAAACTGACATGATTTGCATATTGTATTGTCTAGAATTCTGATGTCAGGGAGATCACGAACCACTTGATATTTGCATGCTTTCCTTATCTAAGAGAAGCTTAGATGCCCCAATCTTTTGTGCCATAGCCAGTGTTCATCATTCTTGCTTAGATAGCATTGTTGTTTTTCTCCCTTGAGTATGTATAAATTATTTGGTGTTCTTATGCCTTTGATCATTGTTTCTCATGTATCAAGCTCATGAGAAATACATCCATTTGGTCGAAATATTACCTCATTTACTTGATCACACATTTGACTGACACTCAATAGATTATGCTTTAAGCCATCAACATACATAACATTTCTATCTTTGGCCTTTTCTTTCAAAAGAATAGAACCTTTACCTTTTATGAATGCAAGGGTGTCATTTCCAAATGAGACCTTCTTTTCCTTTTCTAAGGCACTATATGATTGAAGTTTTTATATATCACCTGTCATATGTTTCGAGCATCCACTGTCGATGTACCACTGATTTTCCTGCCCTTCTGCATATAATGCTATGCCACATCTTTCTAGTTGTGGTTCTTTCTTCCTCCATGTTTTGGGACTTAATGAAGCCTGCTCCTTCTGAGTTTTTTGCCAAAACCTACTCCTGCATTCATAATCTTCATGATCGAAGTCGTTACAAATAGAACATTCTATTTCATTTTCAAGAGTAGAAAAGTTATTGTAGGTTCTTTTCATGATTCCAGTCACACTCCTTTGATTTTGTGCTTCTTTGGTCATGATGGTCTTGTAGGCAACACATTGAGCTGCTTTGTGTCCAAAGTTATGACAAGAGAAACATTGGCCATTGAAGAAATTCCTGCAATTATCAAACCTTCCATCTAGATGATTGTAATTTCCATAGCCATTCGTTCTTGAGGCAAATTGAGAATGATTTACCTGTGGTTGGTTGTAGCTTCTGTTCATCCTTGATGTAGATTGCCCTCGATTTACTTGGTGATCTCTGTTCATTCTTGAAGTAAATTGTCCCTAATTTACCTAGTGATCTACATTGTGCCTTTGTTGTTGATTGTCAACCTGTTCACTTCTCCTTTTTGCTTCAAGATAACTTTTGGAGGTAGATGGCTTATGCTTGAGATTCTTCTTCAGTATACCCAAGACCTATCTTGATTAGAAGAGAACGTTGCACTTTGATAATCTCATCTAAAGTTTTAGATCCTTTAGCAAATCTAAGATTAAGAGCTTTTGTTTTCTCAATATCTTTTCTAAGTCCCATAATTTCACATTCTAAATTTTCATTGCGTTTTTCCCTTTCAGCAAGTTGGAATGTCAGAGTATCTATAATCATATTCTTTTCTTCTAAACAAATTTTAAGTTTAGAAATTTCTTCATAAAGACATTCTCCATCAAAAGTCTATAATCGTTACCTTGTTCATGTTCATCACTATTTGAAAATCCATCATTGTCTTCATGTGTATAATAGCTCTTCTTACTTACATTCTATTTTCTATTCCAACTGGTTCCTTACCTTTGTCAAGCTTATCTTTATGTGGACACTTGGCTACATAGTGACCGACTCTTCCACAAGCAAAGCATTTAAAAGGTAGCTTACCTCTGAATCTTCCAAAACCCTGTTGAAGGTTCTTGACAAAGTTTGAATCTTCCTCTCCTTCTGACATATGTCTTGACTCATTGTATTCTCCTTTTCCTGAGGCTTTGGATGCATATTCTCTCATGTCTTATGGTCCTCCTTTTCTTCTATGGCCGAAACTTTTCATTCAAACTTAGAAGATAAAGATCTTAGAACCTTTTCAACAAAAGTAACCTCTTTGATCTCTTCACCCAAGTTTTTCATACAATTAACAATCTCATCTATACATAATAAATAATTAGCCACACTTTCATCATTGCGCATTCTGAGATTTTCATATTGAATTCTGAGAGTTTGTAGTTTTGCACGTTTCACCTGATCATCTCCTTCATAGCTCAGAACGATATTGTCCCATATTTCTTTTGTGGTTTGGAGATGCATAACCTTGACAAATTCTAATTGAGATAAACTCCCTAATAGAGTATTAATAGTCTTTGCATTTGTTTCATACTACTTCTTACCAACTGTATCTGTAGGACTTGCTGACGGAAATGTGTATCTTGTTTCCACAATATCCCAAACTTCTATACCAAGAGATTGAAGATAGGTTGTGATTATTACCTTCCAATAGACGAAGTTGCTTCCATCAAAGATTGATGGCCTGATAGATGCCTCCTTTTCGTAGTTGCTCATGATGATAGATCTTCCTTCAAGCAATCAAGCTTCTTCTGAAGGACCTGCTTTGATACCAATTGTTGAAAATAATACTGAGAGGGGGGGGGGGGTGAATTATTATTATCAAATCAATTATTTTTCATTTCACCATCAGATTCTTATACACTACTTCATCTATGGGAAACTGCGTATATACACTACTGTGTCTGAATCAACCAGCGTATAACAGAAAACCTAAGATTAATTTTTGATCTTTAATTAGTGCATCAGGACTTCATTAATCATAAGAACAGTAAACAAGAGTAGTAAAATAGAACAAATCATCATACACATGAACACAAAGATATAAGGTGGAAACCCAATGTGGGTGAAAACCACCTGCTGCATTTCGTCTCTATCTTCCTTTAATTAGAAACTTCTTTTTACAATGATTATGTACTAGTGCAGACTTATGCCAATATGCAGGCTGCTACCTGCAGAAGGCTACAACCTTCTCTCGTTCTCCAGCTTCTTTTGGAAGGGAGCTACAACCCCCTTAGCTCTTCTACTAGCTGAGGTACTAATATGTAGGTGCTGACCTACAGAAGGCTACAACCTTCTCTTTTCTTTCAGGGACCATGTTTCATAAATTTTCAGACTGGATCCATGAATAACATCAATCAAACCTCAAGTATATCTGCATCAACCAATCTCCTTTGCACCAAACAAAACTGATTCAAATAATCACTTCTCTGAACGCTATATCTAGAAAATAGTAACAGTAACCAGACACCAATTCTGAACCCAAAACACTGTAGCAATAAACAGAAGTAGCTAAAACATATTTCAAGAGACGTACGCTACTTCAATGTGTACAACCTATGTCCATATGCTTCTGAATTAAGGCCAACCAGCATATACGCTATCTGCATTACAGAACCAGCGTGTATATGCACATTTTCTTCGCTGAACCTGCATACAAATCTATAAAAGATAATTTATCCTTTTCACTTATTCAAACATCAGTTATACCCATATTATCATATTTATAGATCAAGTCATGCGCCAAAATAATATATCAAAATCACACAAAGATACTATTATTCAAGCCTTAAGGTCTTGATCCATCAATAGTACTTATCCTTCTTCTTGCGCTCAGGTTCCTCCTTGATTCAGATCCAGCTATGCACCATAACCCAATGACCAGTATTTTAGATCTAGTTCTTCTTAAGATATTCAATGCTTGAGTCAATGCCTTTGCCTAATGATTTCCTTCCCCTTTTATAGTCTTAGGCCTTACTCAATACCATGGTCCAAAACCATAAAGAATTAATACCTTGGACCAAATATCTAGGTTCAACACTTCAGACGAGATACCATGGTCCAAAACCATAGGTCCAAATACCAAGGACTAAATACCATGGACCAAAAATAAGTTTTCCCACATGTACGCGCTTTTTCGTGCATGCAAGTGCGTGCATACGCATACATGACTTTTATTCGGAAATCTTGCATGTATACGCGACTTCGTCAAAGGGAACATGTGTATACTTCTTTTCTTTCATTCTGAGATCTTGGATAGTGATCTGCCATCTGAGTGAGTTGCCATCAAGGACAACACCTATGTCATAGTGCCAAACCTGTGTCATAATGCCAACAGATGTTGCACTCATCATCCCACATCTAGCATGCTTTGAGGTGTATCTGGAGGAACTGACATCTTGATGGATCAGGGCTGCCATGAGTGCTTCAATTTCACCTCTCATCTCTTGATCCTCACCTACAGAGATATTTAATCATTAGCTATGGATATAATATATATATTATATATATATATATAACAGAAATGCTTAAAAACACAAGCCTTGCCTTCAGCCACCATTTCTATCAATCTCACAATGCAGAGCAATCATGATTATTAATCCATTGAACTTGTTATAACCTCTATTCCCGTTGCATAATATTCATTATTATTCAAGAATCCATTGACAATGCTTCAATAGGCAGACCATTCACTTTATCTGATTTTCCTTTGAAAATCAGGACCACAACATTTTATCAAATACACAAGATAACATAGGAAAACCCGTGGCCGAGTCGTAAGGCTGGACTTGAAAAATTATGGACACAGGCATATAATTATTTCCAAGTCCGCCATATCACTCCTTTGCATATTGCATAACCCCCGGGCTCCACTGATTGCGATAAGAGATTCGGGAAAGTGGACTAGAAATATATGTGTGTGTGTGTGTGTGTGTGTGTGTGTTAATACTGTTGGCGGGTCTGCAATGTATGACTTCCCTTTGAAAACCCGGACCCTAGCGTATTATCGAAAAACATGGGAAACATGGGAAAACCCCGCGGCCGAGCATAGGGCCAGACTTGAAAAATTATGCACCCGAATTAATAGTTATCGGTGGGTCCGGTATATCATGGTATGCCTTATATATAAGCCTCAGACCCCGGAAATTGTGATATGCGATGGGGAAGCGGACCCAATAACATATATATTTTACTTTATAGTCCTGTCAGGTCCGCCATATCGCATCGGCCTTATGTATAGGCTTCGACTTCCACCGATTGCGATATGTGAAGGGCTCCAAACCCAAAATATATGTATTCTAGTTAATAAAGTCATCAGGTTCGAAAGACAAGTGCGCCTTATATGGATATAGCCTTGGAATCCTGCCGATTACAATATGCGATGGGGATCTGGACCCTAAATATATATAATGTGGTTAATAATTTCGTCGGGTCCAATGCCTTATGGTATGAGTTGAGTTGATTACAATAGGCGGAAAAAGGGTGATTTATGCATGTTTGTGAAGCATTTCCATTATAAAGAGTTCTAATGGAAATAAGGTGTGATAGAAGGTTTTTGAGGGTCAAAAAGGTCCCGATGGAGGGTATGAATGAGGGGCTAGAAAGGGTTAGATATGAAACATGGGGCAGATATTTGAAGAGGGGGGCTTAACCATTTGGCATTGAAGATTTGACTTGGTAACGAGTTAAAGTCTCTGGGATAAAACAGATCATTTGGAGAGGTGAAAGATCAAATTTTTTAGGGGACCCATTCAAAATGGCTGTCAAGGCAGGTTTTAATAGGGTGGTGGTTGTGGCCACAATAGGTCCATACAAGAATTATTTTGTTAACAAGGCTTCTTAGTTTTATTCCAGAGATAATAGTAATACATGTCCAACAGTAACAAATCTCAAAATTTCCTTATACATATTCATCAGAAAAAAACAAGATGTGTCCTTGATTTGAATGTTTCAACCTCTGACAGGTTCACCACAACATTCAGCCGATAATGTGTATTAGTGATACAACTTAATAGCAAGAGCGGAACCCTTTTCTACTTATTAATGGTTCCATGACAACTTCTACACTCAGTCAATTTTCAACCTGAATCTTAGACATATCTTCATAAAACTATCCTAATTAAGTTGTCACTTATATGATTTCAAAATGAATTTCCATCAAGCTGATACCTTTTCTCTTGGAGATGTTCCATTCTTAGCTTTGAATGATTTCAATAATTCAAGAGAGAGAAGGTCAAGTAGATTTGACAACCAAGAGCCACATTTCATAATATGATAAGGCATTTGACTTTGAAGAAAATGATACTACAATTTGATATCAAGGTCAGAGATAGGATAAGGTTGTCAAGGCATCGAATATGAGATGTAATAAAATTCCTTACATTTTTGTTTGCTTTGACTTCAATCTTCAAATCTAAACCTCTTAGCACAAAATATGGCTACCTTACTTACGAAAAAGAAAACTTAATAGGTTAGGCTTTTAAGCATAGCCCAAAATTCTTGTGGGGAAGTTAATTGTTGATTTCAATGAGCCGAGATACCTTCAAGAAGAGCATCAATCAAATGTTGCTAGGATTACATCATCATTAGAGATCAATATTCTTAAATCAAGTTCAGAGGAACGTCACTCAGAACCTTAGAGTTGGTATTAAGAATAAAGGATGTATTGCCTTGAGATATCAAGTGATCAATACATCTCCCATAATGACTTCACAGACCTGCCAGATTATGTCAATAACATCTACATATATCTATATATATATATATATATATATATATATATATATATATATATATATATATATATAGATATATATATATATATATATACATATATCCCCAAACAAACTGCTGCAAAAGTTGGAGCAATATAATCATTGATTCTGTAATATTGTTCCTTGATCTGAAAAATTTCCCAGAAAGTATGCTGCATAGGATAATCAAGGTTTATCCTTATATTAGAAATTGTTAACAAACTCTCAGAAAATATCCAGTACTCATGCTCAAACTGGGTTGTCTTCAATGTACCCTTTAACAAATCGTATTTAAATTCTCAGTGATATGCAATGAAGCAAAAAGGGATGAGATGGATGTGAAACCATAGCTATCATTTGAAACATTCTAGGGATCTGAGAATCTCAAAGAGAAATTATTTTTTAATAATGATACAGTCCTCTAAAATGAGGGTTGTAATACTTCAATCAAGCATCTACAGAGGTTCAACCCATCTCCTAGGATCATAGAAGATTTCAATCTTTAAGTGTATCCTCCTATATGCTGGAGATTTCTACACTGCAATTATGAATATTGGTTAGGGCACAAACACAGTTAGCTTCAAGTGTTGATGGTAATCTTGGTCACTGGTTAGGGCTATCAGCTTCATTCCTCATTCTCCTCTCCCTCAATTACCCATGAAATACAACCAATCATTGATTTAGAGCTTGGTTTCTCCTCCTCAATGAATCTCGAAACAGTCCCAAACTACATGGAAGAATTCTGACCTGTCTACACTCAAGCCTAGGCATATGTGTCCAAGAGAGGACTTATACATGCCTTCATACCCATTAAATAGTCTTAGCAACAAGCTACTATAGCAGCTCTATTCCTGCAGCCTGTAACAAAGATAAACCTCACCAAATAGCACAGAAAAACATCCAACATGTATTCCTCTGACAACGGCTATATTCAATAGGAAATCTATACCCAAAATTAAGTGATACGCTTCCCAGACAGACCTCCTATCCTCCACGCATGGAGCCACATACTTGCAACTCTTTCTCCCAAGAAAACTATAGAATGCAATTGTTAATAGTTTATTTTGCCATATAAACTGATTTTTTTCTCAGTGGCGTATATTATTCTACCTATCTCCTTTCTTGTGTGTCAGTCATATCCATCCATGATGAGTATTCCTACTAACCCTACACATTTCTCTTGTACCCTGCATCTTTTAACTTGTATTGGATGTGTGATTTGGAATGTGATACAAGTAGCAAAACTCTGTTGGGCTTTCCAATTTATGGCCAAAATTTATTTGAACTGTGAACACCTAAGTCATGTAATAATTGCTCAATGGAGTCCTGAAATATATTATCACGTTGTTTGGTATGGAGTCATGAAATATATTATCACACTGTTTGGTATAGAGAGAATTTTTTTGTTTGTTTCAAGTATAGTTGAGTTACTATGCTCAAGCTTCCTGCTAGGTGTAGCAGAATCACACAAATTTTCTTGCTTACCATCTATAAGTATATTGGTGTGTCCTCCACCAAAGAGATTTAATCCCTATAGTAGTCACGTAAATTTTCTTACAATCCATTGTAATACTGTCACACAATAATACCTCACGGAGTCATGCAATATACCGTTTGGTATAAGATGAAAAATTTGTTATTAGCAATAGCCAAGTTATTGTGTTCAGGCTTCCTATTAAGTATAGCTGAGTCAGGAAAATCTCAATGGCCAATCATGGTTGTCCATATTCGATTCCACAAGGAAATTCATTCTTGCCATCATATCATGAGTGAATTATTAGTTTCTTTGAATTTTCTTGATATCAAAACATTGTTTATGATGTAAATAATACTAAATCTTCCATTTTTTAACTTTTATTGGATGTGTGACTGCAAGGTATTTTGTCAAAAAAATCTTCCACCCTAATATTGCAAGCAATGGAGAGATATGTGTCAATACTCTGAAGAAGGATTGGAATCTAACCCTTGGACTATGACACATTCTACTTGTATGTGTCCAACCACTTAACAATTTAGCTTATTTATGGGTACGATGTGATTATGTTACAAGAGATACAGTGTACTTATGTTATAAGCAAAATATATTTATATGGGTTTATTTTGCAGGCTCTGTACAAGCATTCATGCTTTGAAGCCCAATTTGAAGAGTAAAGTGGCAATTTCAGAGTCTATTGCTTTAAATGAAGGCCCAAGAAATACCCTCGTGACCTCTCCTACCCCACTTCTACCATTCCAAACAAATATGAGAATAATATTCAAGATCCAAGCATAAATGTCACTTCAACAGAAGCTATAGGAGTTGGTGCATAAACATTTCACAAGAAGAAGGATCTAGCTTCTACCAGAGTGCACATTGATAAGAAAAAGCTCAATTCAATTTAGGAGGGCATGGTAGATTTTGAATTGTATGATATGCATTTTTCAGCTATAATAGATGAATATTCTAACACCAGGATTTGTAATGTTTCTTAACAATGGTATTAGGTTTTTCACAATAGTCATAGGTTTTCTGTAGTGATTTTACAAAGCTTTTTCTGACCAGTGCTTAACAAGCTGACTTGGCTCTAGGTCTATGGAGTTGTTTCATAGATTCAATTTATTCTAGCATGATGATATGTAGGCATTTGTTGTATCATGGTTTCTTTTGGACTATAGAGGCCATCTACAACCTCTTTTTTGATGCATTTCTAGTTCAAAGATGGATTGCAGTCAGTGTTATTTTGGTTATATGCACCTTTACTTGTTATATATATGAGAAACTTTTCATATTTGTGTATAACAATTTAGATTCATATTGATGTACATGAATATTTACTTTTTTTTTCGAAAAAAATGAATATTGATGTAATTTTTGGTTCACTAGTCTTTTGGTTTGGTTTTTCTTCAATTATCAGTTTTGGGGTCAACTGGTTCGATGACTGGTCCAATTATAATAACATTGATTCATTGTCCATTGATAATTTTTAGTTTTAACTTTTGAGTCTTGATTTTTGATACTAATGACCTTAGGCCAAGTCTTTGACTCATCACCTTTTACTATTTCTTAGTTTGAGTAATTTCAATTTACTAGTCTAGTATTTAGACTTTAGTACCTACTATTGAATCATTTATGATGTTTGAATCAATATATTTAGTTATTGAATTTAAATTTGAAACATGTTTATAAAACACACACACACACATATCATAACATCCCCCTAACCCATTGAATTTTCCTAAAATTTAGGGGTGCTCCCACATGTTCACCCTGTGTGTCTTCCCATTCTCACGTCCCCCTATCTTGGAAACTAGGTGGAACATTAGTTGTAATTGCTTGATATTTGTTCACTGAATGAATGCTACCTCTTAGGTATGACTTTATAGTATTGATTTTAGTGTCATGGTTGAGTGTACTAGTTGATGGGAGATGTTGTTGATGATGCCACTTTGATTTTAGAGACCTGTTTCTAGGAAAACTAGTGTCTTTTCGATCTGCTAGCCCTCTAGGATTGGCAGCTATCCTAGAAACAAACAATGAAAGCAATGTGTGATTTCCTCTATGTATGATAGATAAGAGAGAGGCAAAGGAACCAACCTGGGTCTTCCGTTTAACTCCTTGCTTGATCTCTCTCCCCCTTGACAGAGCTTGCAACTCCTCTCCGTACTTATCCCACTTGGAGGGTACCTGTAGACACATAGTAACAAAGAACTATCAAAGCATCTCAATCTATTATATCATAAGCGTTGCAGAATCAGAAATATAATGAACATACAATGGCATTTACAAATAACAACATTCACAAATACACGATTGTATGGAGGAAAAATCAAAGAACTTTATTAAAGTAGAAGGGAGAATTACAACCTAGCTGTCTGATCCAGCATCATCCTCCCAGCATCAAAACCATCTTCACCTCATGAAAAGAAAGATCGCCCAACAATACAATGCTTCTTCTCAAAGACAAACTATCAGAACTTCCTTACAAACTACAAAATTCCAGCCTCTAGATCTCTCAGATGAGGGATCCATTTATAGATGCCTGCAAGGGTGTGAGTCATCTCTGGGCTTTTGATTAGTGTCATTCCACTTGTTGTTCTTGGTTCCACTGGGAGATTTCTTAGATCTCTTACTCATCTCTAGGCGAATTCAAAGAGGTAAGTGTCATAGGAGAAGTTTCTAGAAGATTCCATGAGCATCCACTTAGCAAACTGTCTCAGACATCTATCCATTCTCACTCATCGCACCCCAGAGAAGGCCTCTTCAGTATGCATCGCACCTGGCTAGTGTAGAATTTAGTATGCATTGCACCTGGCTAGTGTAGAAGTCAGTATGCATCACACCATGACAGTGGAGCAGTCAGTATGGTCTAGTTTTCACCAGTTCTGAGTGGTTTTTCCAGGTGGAACTTCTAGGGAATGATGTAATCAGTTGACCATGATCCTTTAGGGTATGAAAGAACACTTTTAGGGGTTATAGAGCCCTTGGTTTATCGACATATAATATTGGGGTTGCAGTGCCCAAATATGTCTATAACAGTTGCCCTCTAAAGCATGAAGTCGTAAATCTTTGATGTCGGGTGAAATGCTTTATCATGAGGATCTGAGGTATTCAAACTAGAAGGTGACCTTTATAATATACAATACAATACATCATCATCATATTATTTTCATGATCTAGCTAAGGCGGGCATTCCCATGCTTAGCTCTATAAATTCATTTTCATGTACATAGAACAGATAATCACCTCCAATTGCAGACTGGTGATTCTTTATATGTAGAGTCATCATCCCTAGCTTGGATGATCATTTGTGTAGCTTCTGTGTACATCTGATGTCTTTATATTCCTGAATATATCACAGCTCGGGTGGATGAAACTAGATCCGGGGTCTTCAAACTCGTTCAATCTTTGCCCAATGTACAAGTCGATCCATGTGAAAAGATGTCTTGAAGTCGAACATGGATAGAAATCGCCTGATTACCAGCCAATAATGTAAGCTGTTAACAGACGTGAGAGTAATCACCGATAATGATAATGACCCTCAAGGTACTACAATACAATTCACGTGGTGTGAATATATGATCCAATGTCGAACACCACACAAAATCTTTCGGTCAAAGGCCATTGATGTAAACCTGTTGCCGGAAGTGAGAAACTTTCCATTGAGGCATGCAAGCTTCAAAGTACTGAAAGGGTTGTTCTTAAGTCAACTTCTTGGATAATAAGCTGATGTTGACAAGAAGTGACTTGTCATAGGAGGGCCTTAATGTATCCCACATAAACGACACGAAATGAAGCAGATGATTTTCTGGAGATGAAAAACGATCTGACAATACAAGGTTCAGGAATGGCGGTCATGAAAAATGGAGGGTGAAGGTATTGTAGTGGATGAGGCATTAACTGGATGGTGAATTCTTTGAATGACTTCTCATCAACATATTGGTGACACTGAGATGGATTGGTAGCATTAACCCCAAAAGATGGATGGTATGGAGGACCAATGGTGATATGACCGGTGAACGGAATAACCCAACCCGACTCAATCATGGTGATGGAATGAAAGTGTCATGTTCAAGAGCAACCAACTACCAATAAAATTCTTCAATTTTTCTTCCCTTTTTCCCCAGTCATTACTGACCAGTACCTCTTTATTTTTCTCAAGCTTGAGAAGGATAACATATGCTTGTTCTATAATTTTCCCTCCGGGAAAACGTATCGCTATCTTTTAGCAAGCCTAGAGATAGTGAAACTCATTCTTGTCTGGGTGGACAAGTTTGTCTCTATTTCTTTAACAAGTTTAATGACAAGGATAACTTAGTCCTTTTCATGTTTAGAGAGTTTGAAAAGGGACAAAAAGGAAACTCCAGTAGTTATTTTTCGTAGCATAATCCCTTAAGTCTGAAAAAGGATAAAATAATATGAAATGGATGATTTTTCGATAACTTTAGTGAGCTGAAAAGACAAGCGCTTAAACTTTTCGTGAGATAATCCCTCAAGTTTGAAAAAGATTAAAATATACAGTAGGGATGGCACTTCCCCTTACTTTAACGAGCTGGAAAGGTCATTAGCTCGACAATATTTTCATATTTAACGAGTCTGAAAATGATTTAAAGGAGACTCGTTTTTTAGGAACGTGTGGTGTTTTAGGGTAGCAACCGGTTTTGGCTAAGATTGGAGCTTCTCAAAACATGGTGATGTGAAGAGGGTGGCTAACATGACCACTCATCGCAACTATTCCTCAAAAAGGTAAACAATCAAGTGGAAGCGTATGATCGGCCAAAAGGATGGAGACGATGGAAGGAACACAACCAAGGCTCTAAAGGCTGGTATAATTGCGATCACAAAGGTTATTTACTGAAAGTGGGTTCATTTTTTAACGAGCTTGAACTCTGGGGGAACATA
Source organism: Pinus tabuliformis (assembly GCA_031772625.1). Classification (NCBI taxonomy): domain Eukaryota; kingdom Viridiplantae; phylum Streptophyta; class Pinopsida; order Pinales; family Pinaceae; genus Pinus; species Pinus tabuliformis. The sequence goes on along the minus strand of CM062804.1, from coordinate 687,153,959 downwards.
TGCTGGGTGGTAGGTTTATTTTTAATGAGCTTGAACCATGTGATAACATTGATCATTGGTGGTGGTCAAATATGTTTAATTCACCATTTAACACATTAGATTCTTTCGTCGGTCGTTCAACCTGCTCAATTGCTCCATCAAATTGATTAGAAATACATATATATGCACAAAAAATGAGTTAAAGTTAACATTTTACTTTTAATTACGTGAATAGTAACATAAAAGTAGTTTTACCTTTCATTTTCGTCATTTCATTTAAAATTTGGGATTTTGGAGCTTTGGAGTGGTTTCCCCCCTCATATTTCATCAGTCGATTTCGGGAGATCTGTTATAGACATTTTTGTTCCTTACAGCTATAAGCATGAAATGTCCATAAACCAAGGGATCCTAAGTCCCTAAAGATGTTGTTCCAGCTCCTAAAGAAACAAGGTCAACAAATGACAGCTTCTCCCAGAAGTTCTCCACTAGAAATTGCTCAAAACTAGTCAAATCAGGATCAATTCAGAGGCTCCACTAGCTGCCTGCGTTGCAAAGCACCCAAATACACTGGCTAGGTGCGTTGCAACGCAGGTGAATGCACTACCAGGGTGCGTTGAGCGGGAAATGACAAATGGCAAGCTCATTCAACAAGGTGGAAAGACAATGGAAGCTTCCAGAATCTTCTCCAATGACACTTGCCTCAATGAATTCGATCAGTGATGAGTAAGAGGCTCTCAGCCTCCAAGTGGAAGCAAGAACTGACAGAGAGAAGCCACAAGTCAAAACATAAGCTGACTCATCCTCTCTGCTCACATATATATATGGATCCCTCACCCAGAGATCTAGGGAGGCTGGAATTTTGTACTTTGCAGAGAATTGCTGTTGGTTTGAGATTGAGATTAGTGCATTGGGTGATTTATGCTTTGTTGGAGGAGAGGAAGGGATTCCTTTGCTAGGAGGTAGATGCTGGATCAGGACTCACTTGGTTGTATCTCCTCTTGGACTTTTCTTATCATATCAATAAAACTATTTGAGTTTCTCCTACATGCTGTGTATCAATGATGTTTTGTTATATTTGCATGTTTAGCTTAAATCTGATCCTAAGCTAGTTATGAATGTAAATCTATGTCTTTTGTGTAGTTTTCCTCTTCTGTGATCTTGCAGGAACTTGGTGAAGCTGGACCAGTAAGGGAGCAGGCAGCGGGAAGCGAACAAAAGAGAGAGCGATTGGATCAACAAACTAGCGAAAGACACAGGTTAGTTACATCCTTCCTCTTCGTTTACATTTCATAAAGAAGAATACGAAAATAGTTTTCCTTGTTTGTTGCTAAGGCACTGTCACACCTTAGAGTGGGATAGGGGCGTTCTGAATGGATACTTTTCCCAACAACAAGATCCAGTGGACTATTCTCCGCGTCATCAGGACCAGGTATGAGCTAACCCTAAGCTCTTCATTTTCATTCCATCCTTTCTTTATTTTGAGCAAGTTTTTCCATTCTTCTGGGCCCCTGGTGTTTGAATAATTCCTTCTCCCATAATTGCACCTAGTCTATATCGAAAGGTGCGATGCATAATGAGTTGTACACTAGTCAGTCAGTATGCATCTCACCTTGTTCAAAGGCAGGGTGTGATGGGCGCATAAGGAAAACTTTACACAGTGATTTTTCATGAAATTTTTGCCTGTTTTTGCTCAAATTTGGATCCTAACTTATCTTTTGTCTGTGTCTCAAATATTTTTTGGATCAAAATGGTTGTCACATGGCATAAACACAAACATGAAGAAAAGGACATGATTGTCTTACACGATCAAGGCACAGTTATTGCATTACGAAACTATGGCTTGCTCAAATTCTTCCCCATATCTAGCATGAGGTAACAAATCAGTTTGTTGCAGTATTTTCTCGATGCTTGGGATCCGATCAACTAGGTATTCTAGATCAGAGGTAATCTATTCCATTTAAAGTCGAGGATATTTACTTTTTGAAGAGGTTATCGAGGTGTGGTGCCCCTCTTTCACTGTCAGGATCCGCCCGTGGAGGTGGATCTATGAGAGATTATATTCGTCAGTTCTTTAGAGATGAATCTCAGCCCAGCAGAGATGGCAAGATCAATATCCGGGATGTCATTGATTGACCCTTGAGGACCATTTTATTTACATTTTCTACATTGGCTGGCAGCGTGGCTCTTCATTTAGCAAACAGATCTTACATGCAGTACACCCTGGAATGCCTGGAACCAAAGGTGTTCAACTGGTGTGAGGCGGTACTTCCTGTTATAAAAGAACAAATCTTCAAAGTAAAGAATGGAAGATCCAAGAATTTTGGTTATGATTCCATATTGACTACTTTTGCCTTGGAGAGGATTCCACTAATGCAGCCTCAAAACATTTCACTGGGATTGCTAGCACCGAGGGACCCACGGATGCAGAGATGGGTTGATCTTATGGCCAGACATGATGGTCAGTCACACATTTCCTTCTCTGATGCCTTCTTCAAGTGGTTTGACCACCAGGAGAAGGTATTCACGGAGTATCCATACGTCGGGATGGATTTCTGAGGCAACCCAGATTTGGTGCTACCAGTTGGCGAGCAGTGGAGTGTGATAGGTAAAATGATTTGACCACATCTTTGTTTATCCGTTTTATAATTTTTTTGTGTTTTCAAAATGTTACCAAGACTAATAAAACTTATATGTATGTGCAGATATTGGGCCAATGCGACCAGTGGCACGCCCACGGGCGGTGGCAGCTACTCCAGTAAGAGAGGCTGTAGGGAGGGTTGTCCTTCGTGATCTGGACATATCGGAGACCCTGGCAATGTTGCAGGATCAGGTCAAGGGCCTCACTCTCGGTATTTGGGATGTTAGGACTTATGAGTTACCTTTGAGGTTACAATTCCACACTGCTTGTGTGCCGAGTCGATGGACCAGGCTTTTGCGCATGATCCAATAGACGGTGACATGTTATCACCAGCATCATTAGTCTAGGATGCTTTTCTGCATTCATTTTTGAGTTTCTTAGTCGTATGACCAATTTTGTCTTGGACACAAAACATTTTGTAAAAACTATAAATAGTTATATATTTTTTATTTTCGGATTTTTATTTTGGTTGAGTTATGTAATCCTGTTGCAAATGTTAATGTGAAATGCTTTTCTTTACAAATGCTGCAAATGTATATCCAACACATAGTTTGCTAATGAATCAGTTAATGTGTTTAAGTCTCTAGAAATGTGTTGATATTGAATGGAATCAAACTGTCTTTCCAAAATCCTGGCTCTCGAGAACATTCGATAAGTAGTTGGGTTCCGAACAGAATAAGCACCAGTAAGCTATAGAATGACGAGATGTGAATCTAGCCTGACAATGAGTCGGCGTATGCCATGTGAAATGGCATCAGAGAGAAGTTCAATTAGCGTGCTATACTCAACAATGTTTTTTGTTGATCGCCAATACATATCCCCCTAAAACTCACTAACTCACCGCTTGGAGTGAAAATGGCCTAGGTTGCAGAAGATAGATTTTGCGTACTACGACTAGCTTCGTTGGCATACCCAACAAATGGTTCCAAAAAGTCTGACATCTACAACAAATGCAAAGTGGATTACCTAACCAAAATGACAACTCTAAAAGAAAACAAAAATGTAACAAAAGTGTATATACAAAGAGTGTACTACACTTAATCAAGCATAGTAATTCTTAAGATACAACCCGTTTCGGGGTTGCGACAGTGGAATCCCATCATAATCGACTAGGTCATAGGATCCTCTTGTCAATACTTGTTTAAAAATGTAGGGGCCCATCCATAATGGTTTGAATTTTCCTGCTCCCAATTTGTCAGAGTCCTAATCGTAAAGCAAGACCAGGTCACCTTCTGAGAAGACATGAGACTTGACATTTTTGTCAAATTATGCCTTGACACATTTCTTATGTGCTTTGTTAGCTAGCACGGCATCACAATAGGTTTCATCCAGGTGGATTAGTTCCAAGAAATGAGAATATTCCTTTGAATTTTTGGGAAGCAGATTAATTGCGAGCTTAAGAGATGAAATTTCGCATTGAATTGGTAAGACAGCTTCTAGATGATACACCAATTGAAAGGGCATAAATCCGGTCATGTTTCTCACCGAAGTCCTATTGCCCACAGAGTTGATTACAGGATTAAATTCCAATTTCTTTTGTGGACTCCAATCATTCTCTGTAGCATGCGCTTAAGGACTTTGTTGATTGCCTTAACCTATCCATTAGCCTACAGATAATATGGAGTAGAACTATCGTGGGATAGTCCTAATTTGATAGTCAATTCAACCATCATGTGATTGTGAAAATGCAATCCATGATCTGTGACTATAGCTTGTGGAACACCAAATCTAGAGACTACATGATTAGAAAAGAAAAGAGCAGTCGTTTCCCCTCTGTTGTTTAATGTAGGCATCACCTCAGCCCATTTTGTAAAATAGTCGACAACGACTATAATATACTCATGCCCCGCAGCCGAGGTGGGGTTACATGTCATGAAATCTATGCCCCATTTAGAAAATGGCCCAACAACAACTATCGGATGCAATGGTGCAGGTGGTAATCTAGCTTTGCGGTCAAAAATCTAACAAGCATAGCAACTTCTGACTGCAATTATGCAATCTTTGAATATAGTGGGCTAGAAGTAACCAACTCGTAAGATCTTTTGTGCAGTAGCGTAACCAGATAGATGCCCCCCACACGCACCTGAATGAAAGTCATTCAAAACTTTTTCATCCTCCTCATGTGTGAGGCACCTTTTCAGAACTGTATCGACACCAGGATGGTAAAGTGTATCATCGAGGATCATGTATTCTTTGGCTTGGTATTAAATATGCTATTGTTCAGAGCGAGAGGTGTTTGTCCTAAAAGTTTGGGTTTGGAGATATACCAGTATATCTCCATACCATGGATTGCTTGATGATATTAGAAACAAAGTCTCATCCACGATTGATGCTTTAGATGTTAAATCGTTGGATGACAATGGAAGGTCACAAATTAACTCCACGAAGGCGAGAGTTTTTTTTTATTTGGATTTGGTGAATTCCAGATCAAACTCTTGCAAAATGGCTATCCATTTGGAATATTTGCCCTCTAGTAATTGATGCGACAGAATGTAGGTCATAGGGTTGCAATCTGACACAATGGTAGTTTTGCGAAAGAGAATATAGTGTCGAAATCTCTGTACTGCTTGAACAGTTGCTAAAGCTAGCTTTTCAGCATAGGAGTACTTGCTTTCTATATAATTTAAGTTGCGGCTTAAATAATATAATGGATGTTCTATTCCATTGTCTTCTTGCACTAAAGCCATGGCGATGGTTTTATCTGTGGCAACGAGATACAGGTTAAAGTGTTTTTGATAGTCAGGAGCATACATTAATGATGCTTTTATCAGGGAACCTTTTAAAGAATCAAAGGAAGCTTGTGCAACCTGATCCCAACTAAAGGGTACTTCTTTTTTCAAAATATGCATATAACCTTTAGCAAGTTTAGCATAATGTGGAATGAACCTCCTCAGAAAGTTAGTTTTCCCTTGGAGTTTCTGAATCTGAAGCAAATTTGAAGGTGGAGGCATGTCAAGGATTGCCTGTACCTTAAACAGGTCAAGCCAAATTCCATCCTTAGAAACTATGAAACCAAGTAATCGACCAAAACCAATGCAAAACACACACTTGTGTGGATTGAGTCGTATCTTGTAGTGTCAGCAACGTAGAAATATGGCTCTCAAATGCTGCGGATGATCAGTGCACTTTCGTGAATGAGCTGGTAGATCGTCGAGATACGGTTGAACTATGTGCTTGATTTCATGGAAGGCGTAGTTCATTGCCCTCTGAAAAGTTTCCCTTGTGTTCTTCAAACCAAAAGGTAGTTTACGGTACACGAATGTGCCCCACGAACATATAAATCCAGTCTTCGACTAGTATTGTGGGTGGATATTGATTTGATTGTATCCAGAAAATCCATCCATGAATAAAAAGATTTCGCATCGGGCACATTCATCAATTATCTGGTCGATGAAGGGTGTAGGGTAGTTTTCCTTTGGACACGCTTGATTTACATCCCTATAATCGACAAACACTCTAATATTTCCTTGCTTTTTCATCGTAGGAACAATTTTCAATACCCAATCTGTTAGAGGAACAGGGTAAATGAAACCAACATGCAAAAGTTTTTCAACTTCTGCCTTAATGGAAGCGGCCTTCTTCGGGTGAACAGGTCGAAGCCGTTGTTGTACTGGTTTGACATCTGGATACATCTTGATTTCATGTTCAACGATTCTCAAGTCAATGCTTGGAATTTCTTCATATGACCATGCAAAGACATCTTTGAATTCGCAAAAGAGAGCGCAGTAAATTTCCAGTTCTGATGAAGAACATGATTTGCCAACATGAATATTCTCTACAACATTTGTTTTGATCGAGAAATTTATGGTGATAGTTTCTTCAATATTGAACATATTTTGCTCGAAATCCACTTTATTTACAATATTTGATAGAAAATCAAAAAATTGAAGGATGATTAAGGTTGCTTGAATAATCTTCATTGTTATCTTGAAGAGGGGAATGATGGTGGTAATCTTCCCACGGTGTCTCTCCTATCATCATCGACTAAATGATTCCTTCATCTCTAGAATGTATACGAGACCAAGGGTCGGAAGAGGTACCATACTCTAGAGACATATCTATCCAAACACTCGCTGAGTGTTGATTTGGGTTCGCCACCCAGGCCCAAAAAAATTCATTGCTACAAAGATTCTATGGGGCTTGGGGGCAACACCTCGCGATGATCCACACTATCAAAATGGTCAGAGTTCTTCTTAATCTTAGACGATGTAGAAGATATCATATGATAGGTTTCTGCTGTGGCCACTTCCTCCAGATTACTTGGAGGTGGGAGGGCAAAAGTACCCATCAAGGAAGGGTCTTTTAGGAGACCTACTCCAACATTTTAAAGCAATTGAGAACTTCCATGGATCAATGGAATGCTTCTAGTAGCTTGTGAACTGTTGGGAAAAAAGGTTAGTTGGTCAACGATTGTAATTCCACCTTGGAAGTGAAATGCAATCTTTCTAAAATATGTAGACACAACGGCAACCATAGCATAAATCCAGGGCCTTCTCAGTAAGATATTGTAGTTAAGGTTTCCATCAATGACCTCGACTTCAATTTCTACTGTCTTGTCCCCCAGTTCAACTTGCAAGTTACTGAAGACCCCATACGGCATGTATTTTCTTCCATCGAATGCTTTTAATGTCGTTGATGATTGTGACAAGGGTGGTGAACCTAAAGTTTTCCAGCAACTCATTGACATAATACAGGTAGATGCCCCCTCATCAATGATTGTTCGATGAACAGTTTTATTGATGGCTTTTACCTGTATAAGGAAAGTGAGTTTGGTTGGTAACTAGGGTTTGTATCCTTTATGGTTAAAGGCCACAAGATCAGAATCCGCTAGATCAATCCCACCTATTGCTGATAACAAAGCTTGCTTTTGGGAGGGGCAATTCTGCAGTAATTCAAGTGTCGACATAGCAGATGGCGATTGAGCCAAATCCTCCACTATATTATAATTCCATGTTGCTCAAGCACATGGATTAAATATCGATTTGTGTACTACTCCCTTTGGCGGCTTTATAGTTAATTCAGGAATGATGGGTGGAACAAATTTTGGCGAAGTTGTTGTCGAACAAATGGGTTGATATGTAGCCTTGTTGTTCGACGACTGTGGATTCCCATAATCTTTATTCCTTGTTGATATCAAAGCATCATTTTTCTGTTTTAAGATGGATAGCATAAGAACTTGGGATGTGGAAGCATGATCGATAGCAACTAGGTTAGTTTCTAGGTTTGAAAACGGATCAGTCAATACCACTAAGGTAGTTGAGGTTTTTAAAAATTTCACAAGCTCAGCTCGATGTGGACAATATTTCGTGAAATTGTCATCGTTACATATGTAACATGGATAACAAGGTTTCTTTTGCCTAGTAGGGTTCTCAGAAGATTTTTCAGGAGTTGAATTCTCATGTTTCTTCTTATTATTTTTCCCTTTTTTCTTGCCCCCTGGTTGCTTTGGATTCTTGCCCTTGTCAGATGACGCGGCATTAATCTTCAAGGCAAGAGGTTTATCATTTTCTTTTTGACTAGAAACTGTAAGTGATTTACCAGATGGATCCTTTGTAGTTTTCATGCTTGAGGTATTGATCATGCCATCACCGATGTGAGAGTCCCTATTTGATTTGGGAGGTGGAGGAATGGAAAATTCTAGTCTAGGAGCGTCAAGAATTTTGTCATAGAGTGTGCCAGACTGAGTATAGATCAAGTCTAATATTGTGCATGAGAAATGACTTGATCTTTAGTGACAAATCCTCCCTTCACCACATCCTCAGTAATAGAAGGCAATAATGACTTAATAAACCACTCAGCTAGAATCTGAACGGGAACATACGTCTTTACCATTCGACAACGATGTCGCCACTCATGAATATGATCAGATATGTGAGTGGCTATTGTCTGTTTAAAGTTGGTAAGGAGTTCTATCCCCATTTCGTACCTTATGGGTAACTGAAAGTGGGTTAAAAAAGTAGTTGCAAGGGCACTAAAGTTGTCAAACAAAGCTCTCGGAAATTCAATATACCATTTCACTGTTGGACCAGTGAGAGTTCTCTGAAAAAGGCGAAGCCTAATTGAATCATCATTTAGGGTGTTAGATGAGCACCACAAATGAAAAGTCATTACGTGATTCGATGGATCTTCACCTAGATTTCCATTGAATTTAGGATTATCAGAGGGAATTTTATGAGGAATCGTTGGCCACCAAGGGGCATATGCAATTGGATCATTCGCTAGCCAGTTCAAATCTAGTAATTCTAGAGTTGCTACAAAAGGCAATTGTTGATTCAGGTTAGGTGAAGCATACCCAGGATAAGATGGAATCGTCTGAGCAGTAGGTCTTTGCATACCAGCATAATGTATCTGATGTTGGTAACCTTGATAAGGTTGTTGGACATAACCATTATAGTATGGTTGTTGATAACCATTTTGAAAATGCGGTTGTCCATTACCTACAAAGCCTTGTTGCTCAGGTCCTCGGTATGTTTGCTGGAATTGTGGTTGTTGATATTGCACCAGCCATGGTTGTTGAACCATTTTCTGTTGCCCATTACTAGAAGATTGACCAAGATGTGGGGTGATAATACTTATTTGAGCCTAAGTTGTTCCAGGAAAGGAAGCACTAACTTGAGGTTGTGATTGAGTCGTAGAGACAAGAGGCTATTGTATTGCAACCTGAGAGACTTGAGGTTGACACACAACAAGTAGTGCTTGTACTTACGACATAGTCACAATAGCAGATGTAGTGGGAATATTCGACACAGGTTGAACCGGTTAAATTGAATATACAACCCTTGGTTGTTGAGGCAGTATTGGTACCCAGCTACTAGATGTAATTCCAGTTTGACCTGAATTTTGTTGTGAACTCTCATATGGTTGTTCTCCGGAGGGAATAATGAAAAGGCATATTGCGCTCCATATGGCGGCAATCCAGTGTTCAAAGGATATATCGGTCTTTCAAGACTGGACTGCCTGAATTGATACTGGCATGTAGGATCAATTTGCTAAGTTTCAACATAAGAAATACCAGATGAGATTCCGGATGAACAAATAGGAACAGACCATGTTGTCGAAATGGTCCCTAAGTGGACTCTAGCTAGTGATTGATAACTATTTGGGACAGATGGTATACCAACAAACATTGCAGGAATTACAGCAGGAAGCTTTGTTGTAGCTATATCAGATGACACAATCCTAGATGTTGATGGTTGCTCAGACATATTTAGTCTATCCAAAATATTTCTTACCGATTCGATAGGAACTTGCGATGAAGGATGATTTAAAGAACTAACTTCAGGAATAGAAGGATATAAGTGGATCCCAGTTCCAAAATGTAATGGGATACAGGATGGAAGATCCTCTACTATCTCTTCTATAGTAATCAGTCCATGTGGAAGAGGTAGACCATCAGGCCCGTAAAATATTTCTGGAGCCAAAGAAGGTATTGCTTCTGCAGTGACAGATACTGGAGGGGTGACACCTTCTGAATTCTGGAACTCAACTTCCAGATGTTTAGGTAAGTAAACTTCAGTTTCTGGATCAGCTCTAGCTGGAGCTGTTTCAAGTATAGAAATGTCTACCGTTACACTAGGATCAGTTCTAATGTCCTCTCACAACTGTGGAACTTCTTCTCTAAAGGCAGATGTACCAGAAATGGTCGGAGTAACTATAGTCTCTGATGATGTTGAAACACAAGTTTCAAATAAATCAGGTGAATTGGACTCAGTTAAACGAGACCGTTTTGCCCATAATGGTTTTGTTTCTAGAGTCAAATATGGTTGACTCGCTAGTCTCCGCGAACGACGGGGTTTTGATTGACTTTCTTCCACGATTGCGGATTACTTGATCAACTCAAAGTTAAGGTAAAAATAATGTTATTTTGAATTAAATAAATTTTAATGACGCTTTGACACAACTTTGCTTTTTCAATTTTTAAGAGTCGAGAAAAAGCTAAAGATGACTCTAGTCCCCTTCAATTTTTAATGAGCCTGAATTGACAAGTGCTCAGATGGACCTTTTCTTTTAAGGAGTCGAAAAGGAATGAAAGTGACTACTCTGAAAATCTAGACAAAGGGATTACCAAATCAATTGCAAAACTGCAATATACACCTTAGTGGTAAATTAAAGAGAATTTACCAAGGATTTATGTACAACAGTCAATCTTCTTGAATGTTGTGTTTAGTGCATTGCAATCAATAGGGTGGCTGACATGGCATCCTATGGATAAAGGATATAAGCCTATTATGGTCTCCTAATATATACTCGATGGTACGGGGAGAACAAATCCGTTCTAGCACTTGTCGTATCAAAGAGGAGGAATCACCCAACCTTTGATGAAAACGATAGTTACTAGATTTTACGATGTCAGAACACGTCTCTAGCCTAGACCTCTAAATGTGTTGCATTAAGTTCCAAAGCGTTGTTAAGTTCATTGAAATTTATTTTAGAGTTGATCTTGTTTAGAAGTTTTCCTTTCAATGGTTCACCACGTGATGTATATGTAAAATTCCTAAAAATGCAATCTACAATGATAAACAATCATTGTTATTTTGCAATGAAAATCCTAGCTACTAAGGAAGAAGATTATGTTTCTTTCAAACAAAGAGAAAAGAGCACACACTAAATGCACTTTTCCTAAATCATTTTTCACACACAATATAAATGCAAATGTGAATTTGTGTATTTGTTTTTCATTCCCTTTAATGTGAAAAATGCCAAAAAGGAAAACTAAGTAAAGATCTTAAATATTTTACTCAAAGCGACATTTCGAAAATTTCTTTTCAAAATGGAAAGGAAGACTAAACGACACTTTCCAATTTTGAATAGAAAATTCTTTCGACACTTCAAATATCAAAAAATCAAATCAAATACATGACAAGACGTTCAATCGACTATCTAGAGAAGGAAGACTTTACAACACTTCTCTTTTTTGACACAAAATGATAGTTACGACACTTTTTGCACCAAAACAACAGATCGATTTAAGCAACTTTTCTACAAAGGATTGTAAATGATGGACAAATACATAAAAACATTTACTAATCCTGATAAATGGAGGTTGAACTATGTAAAGCAAGTAGGGTTCAACAATGAGTTATTGTTCACAAGCAGCAAAACAACTAAATAGAGCTGAAAACAAGGACAAAAACCCCAAATTTCAAAGAGGGAAATAAGCTCAGACTGTCATCACACCTAGGCTTCATAGATGCAGGGATGCATCACACTTTTCAGGCTCAAGAGGTGTGATGCATACTGTAGATAGTGACAGACAGTGCAATGGGCCAGGGAGCGCAACTGTGATGGGTTTTAGCTCAAATTTGTAGCTGATTTTAGTGAGTTAAGTTGAGCTATTATGGACAGTGAAGAGAAAAGTACAAAGGTATGATCTTGTGAGGTTATTGAGCTACCAACAGGGCATCTAGAATGCTTGTAAGTCAGATGTTCAATTCATAAACTAAACCAAAGATTGACTGAAGCAGCATTCATCTACTTTGCAATTGTAGAGCAAGAGCAGTTCAAAGGCTATTTGGCTAACTTCAAGCTCCGTCTATAGTTTATAAAACAAACAATCAACAACAAACAAACAAACTTTTCGTTCCCCAATGCATTCGCCATTTTTTCTCTGGGAAAACTATTGTCTTTTCGATCTGCTAGCCCTCTAGGATTGGCATCTATCCTAGAAACAAACAATCAAAGCAATTTGTGATTTCCTCTATGTATGATAGATAAGAGAGAGGCAAAGGAACCAACCTGGGTCTTCCGCTTAACTCCTTGCTTGATCCCTCTCCCCCTTAACAGAGCTTGCAACTCCTCTCCATACTTACCTCGCTTGGAGAGTCCCTGTAGACACACAGTAACAAAGAACTATGAAAGCATTTCTATCTACTATATCATAAGCATTGTAGAATCAGAAATACAATGAACATACAATGGCATTTACAAATAAAAACATTCACAAATACATGATTGTATGGAGGAAAAGTCAAAGAACTTTATTAAAGTAGAAGGGAGAATTACAACCCAGTTGTCTGATCCAGCATCATCCTCCCATCATCAAAGCCCTCTTCACCTCATGAAAAGCAAGATCACCCAACAATACAATGCTCCTTCTCAAAGACAAACTATCAGCACTTCCTTACAAACTACAAAAGTCCAGCCTTTAGATCTCTTAGATGAGGGATCCATTTATAGATGTCTGCAAGGGTGTGAGTCATCTTTGGGTTTTTTATTAGTTTCATTCCACTTGTTGTTCTTGGTTCCACTTGGAGATTTCTTGGATCTTTTACTCATCCTTGGGCGAATTCAGAGGGGCAAGTGTCATAGGAGAAGTTTCTATAAGATTCCATGAGCATCCACTTAGCAAACTGTCTTGGAAATTTGTCCATTCTCACTCATCGAACCCAAAGAAGGCCTCTTCATTATGCATCGCACCTAGCTAATGTAGAAGTTAGTATGCATCGCACCCTGATAGTGGAGAAGTCAGTATGGTCCAGTTTTGGCTAGTTCTGAGTGGTTTTTTCAGGTGGAACTTCTAGGGAATGATGTAATCAGTTGACCATGATCCTTTAGGGTATGAAACAACACTTTTAGGGGTTAGATATCCCTTGGTTTATTGACACATAATATTGGGGTTGCAGTGCCCAAATATGTCTATAACAAGACCCAACCTTTGTGACAGGATTCATAGGTGGAATCCTGAGTTTTATAAGAAGGCTAAATAATTAGTCTTGATAAAACATCTGAAAATGAAATCTAAAATGTTCACCAATGCACTCATGTTCCTGTAATTTTGGTCTAGGGGTCAACCCTAACTCTTGAGCATTGCAAGAGTGTTACATTACTCCTTAAGCTCACCCAAGAATTCTATCAATCTTCCTCAAACTTCATTCTTGAGTTAAGCATATATCTGGGCAAAAGAGCTATGGCAATGTATTGTGGATTGGTTGGATACTGAAATCTTTGATCTCTACCTTATGGAATTCTCATACCTTATCTAACTAAAATCTTGAAGGTTTTTGTTCTACTCTAGAGTCTAGAAGTGCAGAATTTAGATATGACCATTTATATGCTTATGGGCCAACTCCTCAATGTTTATACTTGCTTGGACGAGGAATTATTATTATTAATTATCTTCGGTCAAATTGACCTTGGAAATCTGAAATTGATGTCCATAGGTCATATTTGGGTTAGCTTGAAAATATGAAATCAGCGTACCTAATTAAGATTAGTAGCATATATATGTGTGTATTCAAATTGGGATGAAAATCCAAGTCCAATCCTTTTTGGGACAACATGTATGTTCACCTCTCATGTATATATATATATATATATATATATATATATATATATATATATATATATATATATATATATATATATTATATATAATATATATATATATATATATATATGTTTTTTTCTCCAACAAAATGCACACACATGCAACCTAGAAAATTGTAGTCGATGGGCCATGAGTCGAAGTGTAGGTTGGTCATGGAAGCTTGGATGTGTCCTCATCCAAGGTTTGCAAGAATAATTATGTATGTATCCTTAAGCTAAGGAAGAGCATCCCATTACAACGATAATGTAATGGGTGTTAGCACCAAGAACTTCATGGATGAAATGACAAATTTGTACATAGGCTTGATGTTATAGACATTTTTGTGCCTTACAGCTATAAGCATGAAATGTCCATAAATCTAGGGATCCTAAGTCCCTAAAAGTGTTGTTCCAGATCCTAAAGAAACAAGGTCAACAAATTACAGCTTCTCCCAGAAGTTCTCCCAGAAGTTCTCCACCAGAAACTGCTCAAAACTAGTCAAATCAGGATCATTTCAGATGCTCCACTAGCTAACTACGTTGCAAAGCACCCAAATACACTGGCTAGGTGCATTGAAACGCACTTGAATGCACTACCAGGGTGCTTTGAGTGAGAAATGACAAGTGGCAGAGTCATTCCACGAGGTGGAGAGACAATGGAAGCTTCCAGAATCTTCTCCAATGACACTTGCCTCACTGAATTCGACCAGTGATGAGTAAGAGGCTCTCAGTCTACAAGTGGAAGCAAGAAATGACAGAGAGAAGCCACTAATCAATTCATGAGCTGACTCATCCTCTTTTCATACATCTATATATGGATCCCTCACCAAGAGATCCAGAGGCTGGAATGTTGTACATTGCAGAGAATTGTTGTTGGTTTTGTGGTAGATATCAGAGTATTGGGTGATTTATGCTTCGTTGGAGGTGAAGAAGGGATTCTATGCTGGGAGGTTGATGCTGGATCAGGAATCATCGGTTGTAACTCCTCCTGGATCTTCTTGTTTTATCAATAAAACTATTTGAGTTTCTCCTACATGCTTGTATATCATTGATATGTGCTATATTTGTATGTTTAGCTTAAATATGATCCTAAGCTTTTTATGAACATAAATCCATGTCTTTGTGTAGTTTCTTGCTTCTGTGAACTTGCAGGAACTTGGTGACGCTGGGCAAGTGAGGGAGCGGATAGCTGGGAGCTGCCAAAGAGAAGAGAGATTGGATCAAAGGACTAGCGCAAGACACAGGTTGGTTCATCTTAATCATCTTCGTTTATAGTTCATAAAGGAGAATACAAGAGTAGTTTTCCCTGTTTGTTTCTGAGGTCTCTGTCACAACCCTGTGGGATAGGGTCGTTCTGAATAGACACTTTTCCTGAAAACAAAATGGCTACTCCGCTGGGGATCGTGTCTAGTTAGTTTGTTTGTGTTTCTATTGTTGTTCATCTCATAAACTTAAGAGTAGCGAATCGAACTGCATTTTCCATTTACAAATGCAAAGTAGACATCTTCTACTCTAGTCCATTCACTGGACCTGTTTATGATCTGAACAGTTGACTCACAAATGATCTGATTACCCTTTGTGATAGCTCTTAAACCTCTTGTAAATCAACCCTCTGATTGTGCACTATTGATTGCTTTTACCCGGCCAAAAACCATAGATTAAACTACAAACCGTGACCCAGAACCTAGAGAGAATTCTCGTTTCTGCTTCAGCGCAGGCTCTGTGAAGAGACTCTGCATTTCAGCGCAGTTCCCGAGAGGGCTACCTGCATTGCAATTCAGTTTCTCTGTGTAGCAGGTGCGTTGATCAGTCTAGCCCTGCCTAGCTGAGGTTCTTTGATCACTTTTTCCAGTTTTGCCTTTGATTTTTGCAGCCTGTGATCAGTGTGTTTGTCTGTTGAAAAACTCCTTTTCTTTGCCTTAATTCCACCTCAGTTGTATAAAAGAAACTGTATTTGTTTTTGTGTGTTTGTTACGTCATTTACAGTTTCCCATTGCAAAAGTAAACTAGTCATACTGTCGTCCTTAGATTTAGATCTGTCGTAAGTGTCGATTTTGATCTTAGGAGAGAGTTTATTTGTTGTTGACAGTTGATTATGCTTTTACTTTTGCCTTTGGCTTGAATTTGTGAATTTCTAGTGTCGAAACAAGTGTTTACTTCAAAATCATAAAGTGTCGTAATCGTCTCTACCTTTTGATTTCGAAAAGAAGCTTGTTTGTGTTTTTCACTTGAAAGCGAATTCAAATTTGTACAACAACTTTCTTTTTAGGCATCAATATTAAGAAAGTGAAAAAAAAATACATGCACAAGTGCATTTGCATATTGACAGTTTGTATGGCTTGATTTAGGAAAAGTGCATTTACAGTGTGCTCTTCGCTCTTTGAGAAAAGATTGTGTCTTTCTTTTCCCCTTGTAGCTAGGATTTTCATTGCTGAAAAGAGATAAAATCTTGCTTATCATCTTTAGATTGCATTTTAGGAATTACATTTACATATCATGGTGAACCCAAAAGGAAAACTTCATAAGAAAGATCAACCTAAAATAAATTCAATGAACTTAACAATGCTTTGTAACTTAATGCACAACATCTAGAGGTCTAAGCTAGAGACGTGTTCCGACGTCGTAAAGCCTGGTAACTGTTGTCCTCACTGATGGTTGGGTGATTCCTCCACTTTGAGACGATAAGTGCCAGTACGGACTTGTACTCCCACGTACCGTCGAGTATATATTGGGAGACCCCTATAGGCATGAAACATTTATCCATAGGAAGCCGTGTCGGCCGCCCTACTGATCGCAATGCACCGAACACAACATTCGGGAAGATTGACTGTCGTACCCTAAAACGTATTCTGTGGTTTTGCGATTGGTTTGGCACTCCCTCTACCTAGACCTCCAGAGCAGTCCCTTTCGTTCCTTTTCAGACTCCTTAACGGAAAAGGTCCATCTGAGCACTTGTCACTTCAGGCTCATTAAAAATCGAAGGAGACTAGAGTCATCTTTTGTTTTTTCTCGAATCTTTAAAACTGGAAAAACAAGTTGTGTCAAAGCGTGTTAAAATTTATTTTAAACAGAATATTCATACCCTTTTCCTGCGTTGATCTTTAGGTTGAGAAAATGGAGCCTACCAACCAAGGAGTTCCCCTTGGTGGAAATCCTAGTCCCTTCTCCTCTTGGGGAGATGTTGGTGCGCCCCATATGGCCACATTGTCGCTTCCAGGACTGACAATTGGCTTGCCAGTATGGCTCTTCTCAACCAATGTCGTTCAGAACACCACTATTCCTGAACAATCGAATCAGCAATTAGACGAGTCCAGAGTTACCCACCAACCTTCTACTTCCTCTAATTCTTCCTCTCCTCCTTCCTCTTCGCTTGACGGGACTGGTAAAGCTAAAAGCCAAGTTCCTAAGGAGAAGAAGGAAAAGAAGAAGAAAGAGAAAAAGAAGAAGGAGCCAAAGGCGAATAAGGGAAAATGAGTTTCGTCTAATGAGAATCCACACACAACACCGACCAGGCCTAAATCGCCATGTGTCATTTGTAGAGGAGACCACTTTCACAGAGATTGTCCATGCATCCCCCGGATACTAAGGGACTGGTCTCCTCGTTTTCACAATCCGGTGTCATCAACCTCTGGAGATCCTGTTGAAAGCACACCGTCAACTAGTGAAAGTGAAGCCCTAGGACAAAAAGGGAAAGCTAGATTTCCCTGTAGACTGTGCGAAGGCGACCATGCCCTCCACCGTTGTCCCTTCTTAGACGAGGCTAAAAGAGTTTTGGATGATCGTCCGGTTTCACCGTTACGACTTCCTCCTGGATATAAAAAACTCTTGTCGAGTCCGTCACTAGTTGAGAACCCAGCTGGCCCGCTCAAGTGGTCTACTGAAGCATCTATCATTGAGGATAAACCAACTGAATCCATACCAGACGAAAGTCAAAAGGTCGAGGCAGCAGTTGACCTGGTCTTGCCTTCAGAGGTTTTATCTTCGAATGATACAGTCACTGAAGAGAATAAGGATGACACCGTCCAAATTCTCTTCATCAACACAGACTCCGACAAACATGGGGGCAATCCACCCATTCCTTTACCGCAGGAAGGAATTTCGTCAGAGCCATACCCGACCGTCTACTCGGTCCCACCTCCAAGCAACCTAGTTGTATCCTTCGACTAGAATCAACTAGGCAAACCCCGTTTGCCAGCAAGCATACCATTCCAAATTATCATTCAAATATATAGAATGGTCATGGCTGGCACCATCATAGATGAGGGGGCTTTTGTGAGTATCCTTTCCTCTATTGCTTGGAAAGCGCTTGGTTCGCCATCGCTGTTGCCTAAAATGAGAAATCTGACAGGATTTGATAAAGGAACCAGTCGACCTTTAGGGATCCTTCCCACTGTGCCCATAACATTGAGAGGGAAGACAGTTCGCATGAACGTCATGGTCGTTCAAGGACCCTTGGATTATAACCTACTCCTTGGACGAGACTATATTTATTGCATGGGAGCCATCGTCTCCTCACTCTTTAGAGTAATGTGTTTTCCGCACGAAGGAAGAGTGGTCAAGCTCGTGGACCAGCTTTCATTTCCCAGATCACGCATAGAAAATAGTCATATACCGTCCCTAAATGGTCTCTTCACTCAAGAAATGTCTCAAGTCCCAGTCCGTCCTCCCGATGAGCGCGATTAATTCGGAGGGATATGACTGAAACCCAGGGGGCATGCGTCCTGGTCTGCTTCGGCAGGAAAACTTCGGGTATAGAGTAGGTTTCCGCGGGAGAATATGACTAGTCCGTACCCCGACCGTGATTGGAAGAGGGGTTGTTCTACAATAAGATTCTCTTGTCAAAGTTATGTGAGTTGACAGATGAAGTCACTCACCTTTGTTTATCCCGGTAGACATCACCGAAGAAGTGTTTTGTTTGCACCGCAAATAGAACAATCTTTGGGTAACCTGTAAGAGGTAGGCCTCTCCTCATAGAACAAATGTTTTCTCTGCAAATTGAGGGGTAACTTTGAAACTCTGTTTTATACCTGGGGGCATGCAAACCTTTTGGCATGCAAGCAAGGGGCGGCTATTTATTTTTTTAAATTTTTAGGACCTCTAACCCTTTAAACTCGTAGGATTAGTCGTCACCAAACTTGCATAAAGAAAGGATGTGGGGCAAAAATCTAAAAGTTGTCGTTTTTATATGAGACATTCTTATCATATGACTGGATTAATCGAGCAGTTTTAGCACATAGTTCAAGCTCGTTAAAAAATAAACATAAGATCGAGCAAATGTTTCCACCCGCATTTAAGCTCATTAAAAAATGAACTATCCTCCGGTAAATAACCATCGTGAATGAAGCATTTTCAGCCATTAAAGCCTTGGTCGTGTTTGCACCGTCACCTCCACTTTTCCATTGGCCGATCATTCACCTCCATTTGATTGTTTACCAATTTTGAGGAACAGCTGCGAAGAGTGATTTCACTAGCCATCCTTGTGACACTGCCGTGATTGGAAAATTCCAAACCTTACCTGGAATCAGCTGCTACCCATTTTATCACTCGTTCCTTAGAAGACGAATCTTCTTTAAGCTCTTTTCATCTGACTCGTAAAATATGAAAATATTGCCGAGTTTTGGCCTTCCAGCTTGTTAAAGCGACCAGAAGTGCTATCCCTCCTCTAGGTTTTAATCTTTTTGGACCTGAGGGATTATTGCACAAAAATATCGAGCGCTTGTTTTGTTCGGCTCGTTAAAACTATCGAAAATTCATCCCTTCTGTATTGTTTTATACTTTTTCGGAATTAAGGGATTAGATGACGAAAAAGGAATTCCGGAGTTATCTTTACGTACCTTTTCAGACTCCCTAAAAAGGAAAAGGACAGAGTTATATTTGTCGTTAGACTCGTTAAAAAGATTAATAGCGACAAACTTGTCTTTAGACGAGAACGAGTTTCACTATCGCTAGGCTCGTTAAAACATAGCGATGGGTTTGCCCGAAGGGAAAATTATAGAACAAGCATATGTTATCCTCCTCAAGCTTGACAAAAATAAAGAGGTACTGGTCAGAAATGATTGGGGAAAAATTGGGAAGAAAACTCAAAGAAATTTTATTGGTAGCAAGTCGCTCTTGAACATGACACTTCCACTCCATGCCAGAGTCGGGTTTGGTTGTTTCATTCACCGGTCACATCACCATGGTCACGCCATACCATCCACATTTGGAGTAAATGCTACCGATCCATCACATAAGTGTCGCCGACATGTTCAAGAGAAGTCATCCAGAGAAGTCACCCGTGTCCCATCCACTACCATACATTATACTTCACTCTTTCATGACCGCCACCCTGAACTGTATGTCACCATATCGTTTTCACCTCCATCAAAATCATTTGCTCCGTTCCGTGTCATTGATGTGGGATTCATTAAGGCCCTCCTTTGACAGATCGCTTCTTGTCGACATCAGCTCATTATCCAAGAAGTTGATCTAGGAACACCCCTTCAGTACTTTGAAGCTTGCATGCCTCAATGGCAAGTTTCTCACTTCCGGCGACAAGTATACATCAATGACCTTCGACCGAAAGATTTTGCATGGTGTTCAACGCCAAGTCCTTTATTCACACCACGTGAATTGTACTGCAGTACCTTGAGGGTCATTATCATTATCGGTGATTCCTCTCGCGCTTGTTAACAGTTTACATCATTGACTGGTAATCAAGCGATGTCTTTCCATGTTCGAATTCAAAACATTTCTCACATGGATCGACTTGTACTTAGAGTGAAGATCGGTCGAGATTGAAGACCCCGGATCTAGTTTCATCCATCCGAGCTGCGATATATAGTCAGGAAAAATGAAGACATTGAAATGTACAGCATTGCAGCACAGATAATCATCCTACCAAAAGGATGATGACTTCATCAGAATCATCGGTCTACCATCAGACGATTGTCTGTCCTATGTACATGAAAATGAATTTATAAAGCTGAGCATGGGAATGCCCACCTCAGCTAGATCATGAAAACAGTATGAAAATAATTTATTGTATTATATCTCATTACAGGTCTCCTCCCCAGCATTAGAAGAACTTCGGATCCTCCTAATAAAGCATTTCACCCGATAAACGGCCTCATACTTTAGGGGGCAACTGTTATAGACATTTTTGTGCCTTACAGCTATAAGCATGAAATGTCCATAAACCTAGGGATCCTAAGTTCCTAAAAGTGTTGTTCCAGCTCCTAAAGAAACAAGGTCAACAAATTACAGCTTCTCCCAGAAGTTCTCCACCAGAAACTGCTCAAAACTAGTCAAACCATGATCATTTCAGATGCTCCACTAGCTAGCTGCGTTGCAAAGCACCCAAATACACTGGCTAGGTGTGTTGCAATGCACTTGAATGCACTACCAGGGTGCGTTGAGCGGGAAATGACAAGTGGCAGAGTCATTCCACGAGGTGGAGAGACAATGGAAGCTTCCAGAATCTTCTCCAATGACACTTGCCTCACTCAATTCGACCAGTGTTGAGTAAGAGGCTCTCAGTCTCCAAGTGAAAGCAAGAACTGACAGAGAGAAGCCACTAATCAATTCATGATCTGACTCATCCTCTTTGCATACATCTATATATGGATCCCTCATCAAGAGATCCAGAGACTGGAATTTTGTACATTGCAGAGAATTGCTGTTGGTTTTGTGGTAGATATCAGAGTATTGGGTGATTTATGCTTTGTTGGAGGTGAAGAAGGGATTCTATGCTGGGAGGTTGATGCTGGATCAGGAATTATCGGTTGTAACTCCTCCTGGATCTTCTTGTTTTATCAATAAAACTATTTGAGTTTCTCCTACATGCTTGTATATCCTTGATATGTGTTATATTTGTATGTTTAGTTTAAATCTGATCCTAAGCTTTTTATGAACATAAATCCATGTCTTTGTGTAGTTTCTTGCTTCTGTGAACTTGCAGGAACTTGGTGACGCTGGGCAAGTGAGGGAGTGGATAGCTGGGAGCTACCAAAGAGAAGAGAGATTGGATCAAAGGACTAGCGCAAGACACAGGTTGGTTCATCTAAATCATCTTCGTTTATAGTTCATAAAGGAGAATACAAGAGTAGTTTTCCCTGTTTGTTTCTGAGGTCTCTGTCACAACCCTATGGGATAGGGTCGTTCTGAATAGACACTTTTCCTGAAAACACTTGAGGGCTTGTAAGTATTTCTTTGGTCTTGCTACAGGTTGGTTATGTATGTACTTACATAGCTAAATAGGCCATCATATCATGGAACTTCTCACTCAAAAAGGAATAAAAGTCACACCAGAACTCTTTCTCCTCGTCAGAGTATCTAATAGGGACTATTCTGTGACGGTTTTGGAGGCTTTTGTTTTGGTCAAAATTGAGCATCACCCAGATCTAGAAATTAATTTGCATTGTGGGAGTCTACTTCCAATGCTCTTATGCCCCTGGATCTGAAGCAAATAAACAATCTTAGTATGCAATTGAGATTAAGCTCTATTTAGCCCTGCTCATGATCCTTTGTAGATCTTGGGGAAGCAAATAAACAATTTTAGAATGCAATTGAGAGTAAGCTCTCTATAGTCCTGCTTATGATCATTTGTAGCTCTAGGTGATTGTATCAGTAGTAGATTTTAGTCGTTGATAGGTTAATTAAGGTCTTGGAAATCTAATGTCATTAAAGACTTTTCCTTGACTACCACCTTATCCAATGAATATAACTTTCTATGCTCAATCCCAGAATTGCCTGAGTTGATTTATGATATGGTGGATTAGTGAAGGAATTTTCCTATAGGTGTTAAAGTTTCACGGCCAATAAGGATTTTTCCTCTCAAATTGGTATCAAAATGAATTTTGTGTGCCTTAGACCATTAAATTCCACAAATCATAGTGATATGTGCTTGAGTGTGGGTTAAGTTATTGCATTTTGGGAGAACTAATTTGCATTTACAATGTCTATCAAAAGAAGAAAGGTGCAACTAATATGCATTTACAATGTATATCAAAAAAACAAAGGTTCATTGTAGAATGCATGTGGGGTCGTAAGAGAGGCATCATGTCACTATATCAGGGATATAAAAATAAAAGGGTATAAAAAAATTGAATAAAAAAATGGATACATACAATATTTAGTGAAAATAGGGGTCTTATAAATTGGGAAGGTGTATTGGATTTATATTGGTAGGGGGTTAAATAATGTGATTTTTAGAGTTATTTTCCAAAATGTAGTCAAATTAAGGGTATTGTTTAGTATGCCACGAACGCACGTGCTATGTTAAAGGTTCAGTGAGTGAAGCCCCCATGAATTATGGAGACTATAAAGAAATATAAACAACCATTCAATGGACTTCTGAAGCAGAAAAGGGCTTTTGACTATTAAACAAGAAGATCACATAACAACCTTGGTTAATATTTCTAGATTTCAGTAAGCCTTTTAAAGTAAAGTGTGATTCCAATGGAGAAGCGACTCACGTTGTGTTAAGTCCAGAGGATAAGCTCGTAGCCTATTTTAGTGGGAAGTTGAATGATTCCAAGAGGATGTGTACTTCTTATGATAAGGAGTCCTACATTATGGTTCAAGCTATAAAGAGATTGATGCATTATTTAATGTCAAAGAGTTTATATTGTACATATATAATCATGCCCTATAGTACATTATGAAACAACCTCATTGAGTCAAAAATATGTCAAATGGATTGAATATCTCCAAAATTTAATTTTTGTTTCGAAGCATATCAGTGGCCATGCTAATAAAATTGTTTATGCTCTGAGCAGGAGGAATATAACTATGCAAGAAAGTCAAGTCCAGATCATGGGATTCAACTTCATGAAGGAGTTGTATGAGGAAGATGCATGTTTTAAGGAGGCCTATAAAGCTTGTAAAAACTCAAAAGTCCAACATAAGGGTTTGTAGCTCGATTACATGCTTCAAGAAGGACTATTTTTCAAGAATGATCATTAATGTGTTCCAAAGTTCTCAATGAGGGAGAGTTTAATCAAAGAGAAGAATAGTGGAGGTCTTGGTGGAAACTTTGGCCATGACGTCACAAGACATATGAGTAACTGAAGCATTTTTACTATTGGCAAAAGATGAGAAGTAATGTGCAGAAGTTTGTGAATAGTTGTAGAGTTTGCCAACATGCAAAAGGGAAGATCCTAATACAGGGTTGTATACACTATTACCACTTTTAAACATGCCATGGGATTTGATAAGCATGGATTTAATGTTGGGTTTTCCAAAGACTCAAAAGGGTGATGACACAATCTTTGTTATAGTGGAAACATTTTAAAAAATGGCCCATTTCATACCTTTTTTTAAAACCAATGATGCTACCCTTGTTGCTAACTTATTCTTCAGATAAGTGATGATATTAGATGGAGTTCCCAACAACATTATGTTGGATTGAGACACTAGATTATTGGTGAATTTTTGGAGGAATTTATGGAAGAAGCTTGGAACTGAGTTAATCTTTAGTTCAGCCTATCACCCTCATACTGATGGGTGAACTAAAGTAGTTAATAGAAGTTTGGGGAATATCTTGAGAAGCTTAGTTGGAGACCATCCCAAGCAGTGGGATCAGGTACTTGCCCATGCTGAATTTTCCTATAATGATTCTCCAAATAGAAGCACTAGTCAAATTCTTATATAGATTTTGTATGGTATGCATCCAAGAGGAGTTCATGAACTCAGAAACTCGGGAAGACCGGAAAAAATAAGTGCAGTAGGAGAATGTTTTGTTTCATCTATGTAGGAGATCCATGAATAGGTGAAACATAAACTACAAGAACACAACCTCAAATATAATACCATAGAAGATCTCAATATGAGAGAAAAAAGATATGAAGTGGGAGACTTTGTATTGGAAAATTTGAGGAAGCCTAAATATTTCCTAAAGGAGAGTACAATAAACTGAAATTAAAAAAATTGTTCCTTGTAAGATCCGTAGGAAACTTTTATGAATATGAAATAGAATTGCCACCAGGAATTCACATATCTCGCATCTTAAATGTTGCATACTCATACAAGTATCAGTAGAGAGAAGTGTAGACAACAAATGACAATGGATAAAAATAAATTCAATGGAAGAAGCAGTTACCAGCATCAAATCTTTTGCAACTAGAGAGGATTTTATACAAAATATTGGTTACGAAAACCAAGGGAAAGGAATACAACGAGTATTTTTTCAAGTGGAAGTACCATCTACTAGATTATGCAACTTGGATGACTACCACATTATAAAAAAACTGGTAGAATTGTTTAAAACCTCATGGGAAGGAGCCCATGAATTTTTTGTTCCTTGGGAGATTTATGCAAGGGCATTCGTCAAATCTAATTGACTGAGAGGTAAAAATTTATTTACCATAGGAGGTGGTTCCTCAATGATTGTACTGTTAGGATATTATTTGTTTTGATTGCCATGTAATCCATTAAAAATAGTGTATTATTGTAATTTGTTTATTTTCCCCAAAATAATCCATTTGATCCTATTCTTATGGATCTAAAGTGACTCATAGTAATGTAGTTATTTAATAATTTCCTTAATAAAAGAATCAAAGTGTGGAGTGGTGTGAGAGTTATTTTTCTATACTTACATTGTGAACCAATCCTTTTACAATCTTTATGTGTATTCCTTTATTGTAGAAGCAACCCATAGTAATGTATTTATTTAATAATTGATTTAATAAAAGAATCAGAGTGTGGAGTGGTGCGAGAGTTATTTTTCCATACTTACATTGTAAACAAATCCTTTTTCAATCTTTATTTTTATACCTTAATTACACACACACACACAAACACATATTACATTTCTAAGGGTTGTGTGCATCCAGACTTTTTTTGAATTCCCACAACAAGAGATAAAGGCAAGTCGATCTTCACTTAAGACCTGCACAAGTTGAGAAATGAGAGAGGATAGGTAGTAGTAGTAAAAAAAGTGAGTCAAAGTACAAAGGCAAAGTATTCAACACTTAGTCTTATTAAGTCTTGATGAAATTTCTTCATTTGAGAGAGGTTGGGAGATGAAACTGAGGTTCTGTTAGGATAGCCCCATTAACTGACAGTATCAGGGTGACGTGTCCGAGAGGGTCTTCACTAGAAGGTCAAAAGGAAATAACATAAAGGAACTACTGGGATGACTGGTTGTCGAGATGAGGTGTGAAGGTTGGAAAATAAAGAGAGTGTGGGGGTGACATGGAAACATGTTGCATGGAACAAGTGGAGTAAATGGAACCACAAGACTAGTGACTCCTCCCAGAAGGAAAAGGATTGCATGCATTTGAAAAAGGGTTGTGGACAATAGTTGTCAGGAGTTGATAATGACAGTTGACGAGAATAATTCCTATTCCCCGGAGTCTATCTCCCAAATCATTCCATTGTGCACACTTTTGAGATAGGTCAGGGTGACATAAGCTAGGATGACATGTCTCGGAGGATAAAGAACTACACATCAACATAAATACCAAATATGATGTGTGAAATCCAACAACTAAAGAGAGTAGGGACCTAGGTCTTGTGGTGTGGTCACATCGTGAGAAGCAGGAGGAAAATGTAAAGTGCCAGGAGTTAAATATGTGGGCCAATCATATATAATATGTAATAGTGATTTGTGTGAGTGACTATGATAAAAGGTTTGAAGGAAAGGTTTGTAATATAAGGTAAGATTCCTCTTTCCCTAGGTTATGTATACAATAGTTGGCTCCGGTCGCATTTTAAATAGTTTCAACTGCAGTGGTTTTGGCCTTGGACTTTTGAGGCTCTAGTGAAATTTTTGGACCTAGCTGGTATATATATAAAAAAAAAAAAAATTTGAAAAGGTTAAGGCCTGCACCATCAAATATCAAAGCATATCCTTGAAAACTTATGCAAAACATTATCTCATAAATATTCATAAAAATGGTGAACAAATTCAAAATTAGAATAGAATAATCAGTCCTTAGATATAAAACAATATTAGATGTAATACAAAAGTTCAAAGTATATCCTTGAAAACTCATGCAAAAACATTATCTCGGAATTATACACAAAATTGGTAAGCAAACTCAAAATTGGAATAGAGTAATTAGTCTTTGTGCTAGAGAAGTCTTGAACATTAACCAACATAGTTACAATAACAATAATTGTATTCATATTCAAATGCCAATCACCATAGCTATGATTGAAATAATTACTGCAGATGAAACATATATCTGAGATCTAAATCTCTTGTTGAATGTTCATTTTCATTTTGATCAATTACAGACAATTGGATACAATATAAAATCTCAGAAGCATATGCTCATAAACTTATATTTAATTAATGATTTTGGACAACGTTATATAATATAGAGCTATACAAGCTCATATGCAAAACATTATCTGAAAATTCTTCCCAAAATTGGTAAATAGTGTCAGTATTAGAATAAAGTAATTAGAAATGCATTTTCATTAGGATCAATCAAAAATTTAGGTAATATATAAAAGATCAAAGAAAATTATTGAAAACATATGTTCAATTAATTTTTTTGTACAACGTCATAGAATTAATACCTATACGACATCTCATGCAAAACATTATCTCAAAATTCTTTACATAATTGGTAAAGAGACTTAGAATTAGAACATGGAGTAACCATAATTGAAAAGAGGATTGAATACAGAGTCATGGTCTAAAGATAATATTTGTTGTGTAAAGCACTTATAAAAATCATAATACTTTAATTGCAAAAGTAAATGAATTTGTCCCAATAGGGACAAAGACTATGCCCCAATGAACTGTAATTTTCCTTATGATCTTTTAAAAAGCATTATGTAATATATAAAATCTCAAAGAATACTCTCAAAAAAATATGTTCAATTAATGCTTTTACACAACGTCGCAAAATTCAGACCTATACAACATCTTATCCAAAACATTATCTCAAAATTATTTTCAAAATTGGTAAATAGAATCAGAATTGGAACATAGAATAATTAGAATTGGAACTAGGATTGAATATAGAGTCATGGTCCAAAGAATAATATCTATTGTGGAAAGCACTTATCAAAATCTTGATACTTAAATTGTAAATTAAATGTATTTTCTCTAATAGGGACTGGGATTGGGCTCCCATGAACCTTAATGTAAAAAAGGAACCTATAATAAAAATAAGAAACAACATCTGAGAATTATATTAGTTCACGATAATGTATCCAAACAACTTGAATAATTAAACATTGTAAATATAAAAAGAA
Organism: Pinus tabuliformis; assembly: GCA_031772625.1. Taxonomy (NCBI): domain Eukaryota; kingdom Viridiplantae; phylum Streptophyta; class Pinopsida; order Pinales; family Pinaceae; genus Pinus; species Pinus tabuliformis. Next base: position 687,125,845 of record CM062804.1, on the reverse strand, counting down.
ATGTTCCAAGATTTAAGAACACTTACAATATGCAAAAGCATAGACCGAGATTATTTAACTGCTAATTGTCTTTCAAATTCATAATTTCTTGAAGGAATTCCTTCACTTTATCTTCAATGAAATATTTCATTGGAGGGACAATAATTTGTTGTTTGAAACATTCATTGAATATCTCCCTAGCTTCTTCTTGTAGTTTCACAACTGAGGCAGAGTACTCTTTGTTAACACTAACAAAACTAATTAGCCATTTGCTAATTTCCTTTGTAGTAAAATTAGTTATACTATTGAACTCCATTACCTTTGACTATTTTTTCTTCTCTAATTTAACCATCAGTGTGTCCTTTGAGACTAATGTAGAGTCACATGTGATGTGAAAACTATTTAAATCTTAGACAATTTCTACCACATTGACATAGGCATTAGCTCTTTTACTTTCTAAGCTTCCATATTTATAAATAATGTTCTCAAATGTTCTAATTCTCTCAAATCATCCAAATTTTATATGCTCCATTCTATTACCATTCAGGAATCCTTGTTTCTCTTTCTCTAGATCAGATAGTAAATCAAGATTATGACTAGAAGTAGGTAACTCATTATCTACAAATTCCCTATCTCCCTCAAGATCACTTTTAACCCATTCGACAAAGGACTTAATTCTTTGGACTAAATGTCACAAATAAGAAGCCTCTTCCCATGCATATTAAATAATTTGCAATATTTTGGATATATTGTTGATAATATATTATTTCACTCCATTAAAGAGGTTGACAAGTTTATCAAATATATGGGGTGTATTGGTGGTAGAAATTGTGAATGGTGGTATGCATATTACTAGTGGAGTCATTAACAAAGGACCTAGATTTAGAGCATCTTTAAGCTCTTTTATTCTTGCTCTCAGTATCATATTTTATTCTTCTTGTTGGCTAATAGATTGTGCAAGCACGCCACTAGTATCTTGATGCAATTTCATCAGCCCTGCCCATCCAATCCTAGACACATCAACATCCATATATGTTCAATCAATACCCTTTTTGTTGTGAACCTTTACTCTTTCAATTCTCAATATTTTACCTCCCCTATCATAATTTACATTTTTCAACGTAATAGATCAGTTATCAAAAGTAGTGACTTCTTCGACAATTTTCTCCATCATTTTCTGATTTTCTACCAAATAACTACTAACCCAATCAAGTGGTATAACGTTTTCAACATCCACATCCATAGATTCTTCAATTCTCCCTATTTTGTGTGGAATTTTGGATTTGGATTATTTAACTGTTTGTGCTCTTTCTAGAGTGAATCTCTATGGAGACTCTACGTCATTTCTACCACCTAATAGCCCATCGTGAATTGGTATTTCACTTGTAGTATATTTTCTCTTTCTTTGACTAGAAGAAGAACTTAGACTAGTATCGAGTGTGCAAGATTGAGATTGTTATTTAGGGTTTTTGCCTCTTTTCTTGTCTCTTCCTCCCAATCAGCATTATCTTCTTCAACAATTTCTTCAATATCTATTAGCAATTCTTAAGTCTTTCTTGGTGCACTGCGAAATTCCTCGCTTTTCTCTCCAACTTCATCTTCACTTAAGTGAAAAGGATATAAATACTTTGAAATATATGTAGCGTAAGGTTCATTCTTCACAGTGAATTCTCCAACAGTAAATGATAAAGAAATAAATTGTTTTTCTTTTTTAGTTCAAATATAACTAGCTAATAATGGTATTGCCTATAGACTTTAGCAAAAAAATACCTATCTATAGCAAATTTTGGCAACAACAATGTCTTAGCTTCAAAATATAAATTCACCCCTTTTCCACATAGAAAAACTTGGACCTATGCATATTTTTGACAATGCTCTTTTCTAGTTATCATGTAATTGACTTGATTCACAAAGACATATTGAATTCAACGAAAGTTTAAAGAAGTTGTGTGCTTCCATAGAATGGGATACAAGAACTACATTGGTTCTTCATTAAAATTGAATTTAGGATTACAGGATCATTCATCAAACACATGGCTTGACATGAGGGATGTTATCAAATACGCCATCATAACGAATCTATTGCTTTGGAAAAATTGATTAACTGATAAGATAATTCATTGGAAATGCCATCAACCCACTTGAATATATATATATATATATATGAGTGAAAAAAAAGATTGAAAATTAATTTTGGGACATTTGTTGTAGTTTAATTACGCAAGCATAGAGCTAACATAAGTCCCTAAATGGATGCGTAAACAAATAAATATCTAAGAGAGAAATATTGGAAGGAACCTAAGAATTTGGAATGAATTCTCGAATAATGTTAACCTCGCCTACTTTTGACTTCAAGAAACTCTCTACATCAGACAATTTTAAACATTTATTTGGTTTCTCTAACTTGAATATCCATCTAAATTCCTTCATATTGAAAGTAATCTTCTTAACTACTAGCAAAATTGTTCTTGTTCTTGAATCAAAATTGTTTGCACACAAACAAACAATTTCTCTAAAAATCAAAGACTACTAGAATAGATGCAACATTTTCCAAACCACTAGTCCAAATCTTGTTGTTGTTTTTCTCTTCCACTGAAAAATTCACATACCACTCATACACATACGATCAATGAAATTTCTCAATGATACAAGAAAGTGTATTAGTCATATGAGTGCAAATAAATTCTCTCCTTCCTTTGCTAGCCATTTTCACTTTGTACTCAAAAATAATTTGTCAATCAATAACATTATGGATCTCATTTAGCTATACAATTATTGGTTTCCTTCACAATCACCAGTTGTTACTATTTCTTATGTGAAAATTGTTGCATACAACACTCTCAATAAATAGAAATTGGAGATATCAAAACCAACGTATATGGGAAGTAATGGAAATAAATCTTGAAATTCCAAAACCATCTTATCCATTTACTCTAAACTTTGCTCCTACTTTAATATCATTGATATACGTGTCATAAGAGACAAAATTTAAGATATAAAATAAATATGAATTATTTGTGATCATGACAATCAACTTAGAAATTGTCAATAATAGTTATAAAGAGAAAATCATGCAAGGAAAATCACAAATAAATATTATACGAAGACATGCTCAACTACCTCTACCACAAATCAACTTGATTGTTGAGCTGGTCCACACCACTATGTCAATGTCAATTCATTTTATTTGATATCATAATGCAAAAAACCTGAACCAAATTTGATTTACAAATAGCCTGACATGCAGTTTTGAGAACTACAATGCAAAGCTAACTATCAAAACATGTTCAAGCTGACTACATAGAGAAAGAAGTAGAAACTTTCTTCCAAAACATTTTTTACCTCCACATACATTCCTCTTGCACATTTCTTTAACACAACTCCATACCACACAAAACTACATATTAATCAATTAGTTAGCCATTTTCTCTTATTACAGTTTGTGTAATGAAAAGTTTGGTTTAGATGTATATTAGATATGAATACTCACAGAATATGAAAGAAACAAGTGTGATTGTTGAAACGGCCACTATCTTGAAGATCTATTATTTCTTTGAAAGTACATTCTCGATTTGAAATTTGTCCTAAATGGCATATCCAACCTATGTTAGCTATCGATAATAAGGAACATCACATACAATGTAACCAAAAACCCAATTCTTTGAACATGGAGAAGAATTGGCACTGATCATTGGAAATTTCTTCGCTCACTTATCTGGCAACCATATTTCATCTTTTCTCAAAATTATGCTATCAACTATTGATGTGCTCGATGCTACTTACCCCTAAATAAAGTTCAATTGTAAAATGAATCCCATTTAAAAAGAATTCATGAATATATGAATAAAGTTTTGCGCGAAATTGAAATGTGCGAAAGAGACTTGTGAACCCACTACTTACCCCTAAACAAATATATGGAGAAAGTGTTACGTGAAATGGAAGTGTGTGGAAGAAACTTGCAAAAGCTGAAAAGTTAAACCCATTTTAAAGAAGTTCATGAATGTACAGAAAAAGTGTTACACAAAATGTAACTATGTAGGAACTTCCCTTCTGCACAAATCCCTCCCACACAACAATACATATTAATCAATTAATTAGTAGTCTTGGCTTTCTAAATTTTTGGGCATGAAAATTATGGTTTACATGTATCAACCTACACTTTCACACCTTCCGCAAAGAACTTATGCATATCTCACATTTCTCGTTCATGTAACAAGGAAGAGGCTCTTCATTCAATAAATTGTAGCGAAAAATCAACTTAGCTCATGGAAAATGCTTCAAGATTTAGAAATACTCACATCATATGAAAGCAAGAACTGTTATTATTGAAGCATCAATTTTGTTTCACATTCGTGGTTTCTTTCAAAAATTATATAAGATCACATCTTGATTTCTAATTGATTTTGAATGACATCTCCAACTTGTATTAACTGTCAATAGCAAGGAACAACATACTACACATGGGGGCTTCACTCAATGAACCTCTGACATATCATGTTTGTTTGTGGCATATGGAACAATACGCTTAATTTGACTACATATTGGAAAATACCTCTAAAAATCACATTATTTATCCCCTTATCAATATGAACCCAATAAACCTTTCCAATTTAAAAAACCCCTACTTTCACTATATATTGTAGGTATCTATTTTTTCATTATCATTTTTTACACCTCTTTATATTTTTTCATTAACTTTGAGTTCCTTTTTTTATACCAACCAATATAAAAACACTCTACCCCCTCCATATATATCCCCCAATATATTATGTAATTTTTTCCTCAATATATATCCCCTAATATGAATGTATGTGGTATGGTATTGTTCCCCCAGTGAAGCCCCCGTGATACTATATTGTTGTAAGATAGACTTATCCCCTTGCCATGACACACCACTTCGTAAACCGTAATTTTTCATAAAAAGTGAATTAATATTATATCCCAATAGCCTTATTTTCAACATTTCATACTTTTCGTACGATAGTTAGACATGTGATTAAGGCACAATTGAAGTTGAAGATGTGATATTATGATATTATGTGATAACAATCTATGTAAGGTAACATAAGCTTAAACAATACTCCCATATGTTAAATGCATCTTGCAAAGAGCAAACAAACATCATTACCAAACTAAAAAATAAAAAAAATTCACACACTACTCTTCCAAATACCACTGATACGAAGTCAACCAGTGAAAGTTATTATCGATATGAGAAAATGATTTAATTGTATCACGACAAATATATAATTCTTTCCTTGCCTTGCTAGCCATTTTTTCTTTATACTTAAAAAATTCTTTCTTAAATAACGATGTTCTCAATGTCATTTAGCTCGATATTCTCGTTTCCCTATAATCACCACCTGCTACTATTTTTCATGTGAAACATGTTACACATGACATATCATATACACATATGCATCGTAAGTCACAAAAATGTACAAAATGAAATAAATGAAATCTTTGTATTGGAGATCAAGGTGGCATGGAGATTTTTTATCATCCTAATATTTGTCCTCATTGACAAATTTCATGCTATAGTGGATATAATTGTGTCCTCATCACTTGTATGTTTCATGCTAATAGGTTCATAGCACCAATTTTCTTGTTCATTGTCAAATATAATTCTCATCCTGCCACAACACATTCACAAAATGTCACAGAAACATTTCCAATAACCCATGATTAAAGTTAACTAGTATATATGATTAATAGAAAATAAATTTTCAAGTAAATATCAATATTTGCATTATTAAATTCATTGAATACACATGTGTGCATGTCATTTAGATTGTATGAGTATTAAATTGCATTTACTCTGAAATGTTATGAAATAATGGTTGTTCTATGAAACTATCAATAAGCCTTGTAACTGTAAACTAGCTTCCTAATTGTCTTCTTTCTTTTTCTCTCTACTCATGGTTCAAACTCCATAAGCTTTTTCCAGAACTCAATTTTAGTTATTTGAAATAAAGCTACCATCTAGAGACCAAAAAATATTATCTATGGTTGCTCACAATTGTGGTTCAATCGACATAGGCAATGGCACAAAGTTGTAGGCATATATAATAACTAGAAAATTTCATTAAATAAATATTCCTCTGAATTTCCCATTACAATTTGTGCATAGTCATGATAACACTTGGAATTTCAATGCCAAATGCATCATATGAAATGTTTATAGATTTGTTAAAAAATGTAAAGTTTTCAGTTTTCTCATCTTAACCTGTAAGGACATCCTCTTGTTATGAAATTTGATATTAATACTATATTCAACTTAAATACTAACTAAATTAAAACAAAGCTGATTAATTCATTAATATGTACTGTTGTTCAGGATGGAGATTTGTGGAAATTCAAATAGAGAAAGGGAACATTGTGGGGAACAAATATTTGTTCATTACTCCACACACCCATTCTCCCACACAACACCTCTTCACACACGCATTAAAAAGAAATTTCATTTAATATCTGATAATAAGTATTTAATATACAAATTTACATAACATTCGAAAGCCATGAATACCAAGATTAGTGCTTTCTACTTTGATACTGCTTTTAAACAATCAAAACCTTCGAACATAGTAATGTGGACAATTAATCACCCACCTTTATTTCTCACTCGATATTCACATAAACCAAAATTTACATGCCCCAAATTTAATAAACCAAAACTGCTTATTAATCGATTAATATGTACTCTCATGCAGGAGGGAGGTGTGCAAAAGAAGTTTGCAAATGATAAATTTATGTGGAGGACCGAAACATTGCAAAAGAAAGTTTATGTTCCTTGTTCTGTACACCCATTCTCCTACACAACACGTATTCTTCGCTCACATTAAAAATACACTTCATTTAATATTTCATAATAATTATTTAATAAACAAATGTGAAATCACAAATGTATATTCGGGAACCTTGAATACCAACATTAGTTATTTCTAGTTTTTAAATGATAAAAATTGTTGAACATAGTTTTGAAAACCACAAATCAAATCATCAAATCAGCTTGAAATCAAATAAAAATAGCCCATGTTGATCAACCCTTAAGGGGGAATGTATTCAGAGGTGAAAAATGTTATGAATTAAAGTTTTTGTTCCTTGCTCTACACACTCGTTCTCCCACAAAACACTCTTTTCTCATGCACATAAAAAAATATACTTCATTTATTATTGGATACTAAGTTTCTACTTAAAGTTAAGATAATTTCATGTCTGTCGAATCAAGTTCCCTTTGCACCCTTGTTGCTCATTAATTTATTAATATGTATTGTCATGTGAGAGGGAGGTGTATGAAAGGAGGACTGAGACATTATGGAAGAAATTTTTTGTTCCTTGCTCTGGACACTCGTTCTATCACACAATACTTCTTCTTCACATGCATTAAAAAGACACTTAATTTAATATTGCATAACGATAAGTATTTAATCCAAAAATGTAAAATCACAAATGCACATAGTATTCAGAAACCTTGAATACCAAGATTTGGTAATAATTTTGTTTGTGGAATAAAATTCCCTCTGCACCCTCGTTCCCCCACGCATACCCCCTCTCAGGCACGTCTTTTATTCCACACAGATTCACAACTTTGAACATTGTGAAAAAAAATGTTTCTATTTCTTGCTCCACTCACCCATTCTCCCGAACAACACCTCTTCCTCACACGCATTAAAAATACACTTCATTTAATATTCGAGAATACATATTTAATTCGCAAATGTATGATCATAAATGCACTTAGAATTCAAAATTCATGAATACCATGGTTAACTGTTTCTAGTTTGCCATCATTTTTAAATGATCAAAGCCTTCGGACATAGTAATGTAACATTTAATCACCCACCCTTATTTCACACATGATATACACATAAACCAAACTTTCCTTGCCCAAAAATTTAATAAACCAAAAATGCTTATCAATCGATTAATATGTGTTGTTGTGCAAGAGGGAGGTGTGCAAAATAATTTTATGGACACGAAATTTATGTGAAGGAAAATACAATTAATTTAATATTTCATAACAAGTATTTAATTCACAAGTGTGAAATCACAATTGCACAAAGTGTGCGTGAACCTTAAATACCAACACTATTTGTTTCTAGTTTTTAAATGATCAAAGTCATTGAACATAGTTTTGAAAACCACACATCGAATCATTTAATAATTCTAATATAAAATAAAAAAAAGTCCACTTCAATCCTCCATTAAGATAAAATGTATCGAGAGATGCAAAACATTACAAATTAAATTTTTTGTTCCTTGCCCCACACACATGTTCTCGTATACAACACTCCTTTATCACAGACATAAAAAACATAATTCATTTAATATTGGATACTAGGTTTCTGCTTAAAGTTAAAATAATTTAATGCCTACGAAACAATTTTTTCTTTGCACCCATGTTGATCATTAATTGATTAATATGTATTGTCAAACATTACGGAAGAAAGTTTCTATTCCTTTCTCTGAACACCCCTTCTCCTACACAACACCTCTTCTTCACACGCATAAAAAAAACACTTGATTTAATATCACATAATAATAAGTATTTAATCCATAAATGTGAAATAAAAAATGCACATAGTATTCAAAAACCTTGAATACCAAGATTCATTGTTTCTAGTTTTTAAATGATCAAAGTCGTTGAACATGTTAACACCCAGGTTGTTCCCTTTGACTCCCAAGGGAATACGGCCGGGGTAACCACTAACCAATCTTTGGATCACAGTTTCTAGCCAAACTGTAATCAAAGAGGGCTCTCTCTTTATGATTTGTCTCTGTTATGATGGTGTTTTTAGGCTAGGTATTATGCTCAGGTTTTGGTTTATGTTTTGGTTGAAGGACTTCTTTCAGGGCTTAAGGTGTAGTGTTCAGAGAATAGTATATCATTGGGCAATGGAGTCTGGAGTTGTGAAATGCTTTGAAATGCAGGATTGGTGATGTTCTAACTGCAGGGCCTATTGTGTATCTTAAACAAACAAATTTAAACTTAAGGGGTGAAGCATGGTCAGCCAACAGAAAGCAATTAAGAATTTTCTATTGAGCTGGTGATATGAAAGTGAAACATGTTGCACAGGAGCAAACTCGAATTCCTGAAACAAAGCTCACTGTGAAAGATATATTCTGAAAGTGCAGCAATTAAGAATTACACTTATCAAGATTACAGCTGAAGATGACATTCATTAACAACACAGATTGAACTCAGGGTATTCCTTGAATAAGTCCTGAAGGTTATTCTTTTTCCTTGTTGCTAAATATTCAGAAATTAGAAACATATATGGGTTGTAAAAGATTAAAGCACATAACAGAGAGAGTTACAGAAACTTATTGTATTGTGAAGTACACAGGAATCCTGCAGTTTTCAACAGACACCAGAACGCATTCAACACTTCAGAAATCCGAGAAATTCCATCACTTTCTTTATTAAACTCTGAAAGGATTACAACATAAGAACTTCTTCAGGAGAAATCAACAACAAACCTTTGCAACAACATGCGAAGGGGACTTTATAGAAATGTTTATACAAAATATCTCAGGCATTGAGTCATCTGAGAGAGAAATATCTTCATTACTTTGTACAGAAAAGTAGAAAAGAAGTTATTGCAGCTTTGAATGCAACATAACTGCTCTTTAAGTCTGTCAGATGATATTTTGACCTTTGGAGGTCACTGAGTCGGTTGGAACGCTTTTCTTTAATGTTGGAAAATGTGCCTTTACGTTTGCTGCGCTGTATTTTCTCGGCCCTGCCACCTGTGACTGTGCTTGCTGCTGTGGTGACCGAATAGCCCTGCTGAGTTGGCTCAACCTTTCATCTTTCCTTTGTATGCTGATTTTATTAAACTGTGCTTTGCATAACAATTCATATTTTTATAAACAAAATTTGGTGAATGGCTCACTGTTTACAAAATTGTTTGTATCGCTTTGGTCCACCAGTCATGTGTAGGTAATTGATGCCTGAAGATTGCATCTATAGTCTCCTCTGCCTCTGTATACTTATAAAAATTGGGAGGGGCCTCAAACAGGTGTTTGATTTCATTCATTATAAAAAATAAATTCTCTACTCTGTTATAGAGAGTCTGTCCTATGGCTGGCCCTGTTTCCTCTGAGGTGCTGGGCTTCTCATTGATCTGACTAGTGGAAAATGTGTTGACCCTTTTGGCATACTGGTCATGTGTGAACAATCTCCCTGCGCTATTCAGTAAGCTAGGGAGCCCTCTGTTTTCTAACACCTGAAACTTTTCCAAAAACCTGTTCACCTCAGTCTGCATATCCTGGGTTCTTCTTTCCAATGTCTGCACTAAGTTTCTCAGTGTGAGAACCCTTTTGATCAACTGAATGTGCTCAGTTCTGTTTGGAATTCCCATGGCAGCCAACTGAGTGCTTGTCCTATTGTTAAGCACATTGATCATCCTGGTAGCTATCTCAGGCATATTGCTTAGAGCAGCTCTTGCTCTCTGAATTTCAGTGTGTGCTTTTGGAATGAGGTCCAACTGCTCATGGATGGTTTCAATATATTGCCATTGCTCATTGATAGATTGACCAATGTTAGCCCACAGCACTATTTTAAGCTCAGCCACCACCTTATCTAATTTGAGCTCATTTTCTAGCTCTTTGATTTTATCTTTGAGGGCTTTTATCTCCCTACCCTTTTCTGCCACAGACTGCTTGGATTTATCATATCTGTCATTCACTTTGGCCAATTTATCCCTGGTCTCATTCAGCTCTGTCATTTGAGCTTCCAGGGCCTGGATCTCATTCCTCAGCTTTTGCATGTCCAGGCTTGGGGCCTGCTCTGTTGCTGGTGGTGCTGCTGAGGTGGATGTTGCTGCTTGTTCTGGCTGTTGAGGAGGAGGAACAGTAGGTGGAGCAGTTTCCTCAAGATTTATTACTTCAGGAGGAGGCTGGGAGGTCTGTCCTTCTTCTCTTTGTTTCAAAGCTGCCTGTAAAGCTGCCTGTGCAGCCTCTGATTCTCCCAGCTTTTCTTGTGCCTGGATGAGCTGTTTGTAGAGAGACACCAGCAAATCTGTGGCTTCTTTATCATGCCTCTGCTGGGCAACCTCATCTGTTTGAGGGTGGATTGTGGCTGGCATTTTAATCTTTTTCTTCAAAGCAGCCATGTCTGCATCCCTTAACTTCAATATCTCCTGGATGCCCTTGATATCTTTGGGATCATGCCCAATTTCAATAATTATATCTTCTAAGGACCTAATTCTGTTGTCCTTAGCCTGTGATGATGCCCTTTCCAACTCAAGTTGGGCAGCTGTATTATTAAGGCTATTTTCCAGCCTGTAGTTGTCCAAGGTTTTATTTGCCAAGGAGGCATAGACCATCTCACCTGTTTGTTTGTGCAACTCAATTTTATCCATTGGGTGGATGTCTTTGGCAAGGACCTCAAGACTGGTCCTTATATAATCTGCATGAGTTTGGGGTTGTGCTACAAATGGTAAGAAATGACTCATGATCATCTTTCCTTCACTGACATCAAAAGCAGACATCAGTCTTTGCTGGTTGGTGGGAGCCATCTTTAGCAAATGATTATACAGCTGTATTTTTATGGGCTCACTCCTTTTCTTTATGTCTATGAACTATTGTTTGATGCTCAGTTCACCCTCTCTCTGTTGGCTAGAGGAGCTGACTTCTCCTCCCACAGTTCTGTTCTGTTCCCCTTGAAAAGAACTTGCAGATACTTCCCTACTAGGTGGGCCCCTGCCCAGAGACTGCCCTGTTGGCATTTCCTCATCAGAGAGAGGGTTCATTCTCTGTCTTTTCTCACCATGACTTTCTGATGTGGTCAATGGAGTCTCTCTGTCCCTTTTTCTGCTAGTATCCTCCTTTTGTGGAGTTTGGAGGATTCAGGCATCAACTGATATTTCTTGCCTTGGAGGCACTGTATTTTGTGCCTGCTGTTCTGTGGAAATGGGGGCTTCAACTGTCCCTTCTTGCTGTGGGGGCTGCTCTTTATTATGCTGCCCTTCTTCTTGTTGCATTTCCTGTTGTTGTTGTTGTACCTGTTGCTGCTGTTGCTGCACCTTCTCATGCTGTGGCTGTTCAGTATCCATTTCTTTTTCCTTGCCCTTGCCAGATATATCTTCAGTGGCTTTGGGTGCTTGCTGGTTTGCAGTCGAGGAGGATGCAACTGCTCACACTTGTGTGCTTGGCAGTGAAAATACCTGTGAACAAAGTTCAAGGTCAGCCATCTTTTTAAGATTCCTCACTGCTCTTTGATTCAGCTCTTCTTGTGTAACCGGCTCTTCTAGGGTTCCTCTCCTCCATTTTGCTTGGTTAGCATGTTTTTCAATGTGAGGGATTTTTAGATGATCATAGCCAGAGAGCCTATATCTGAGCCTTCTCAAAGTGATGAAGTGGTTGGGGTCATAAGGCTTCCAGAGGAAACTAGTTTGGAGGCCAAGGAACTCAAGCATCCTGTCTGCTTCTTTCCAACCTTCCTCCCTTTGGTTATAGACAAAGTGGCCCAGTTAGTTCCTAACTTTCAACTGTGCTTTCTTGCCTTTGCCTGAAAAGTGAAGCACATCAACGTTGCCAAACTGCCTGAAGTATTCTAGGGCAAATAGCCTCATAGGCACATATCTGGGTAGTCTGTAGGGAGGCAGTTCACACCCATACATCCTGATGACGGTGTGGTGCTGGTAAAAGTACCAGTCCCCAATGCTGTATGATTTGGATAGCTGCAGGATCCTTTGCATTTCATCTGTGAGTCTCGGAGGAGGTGAGCCCATCATCATTGACATAGCTGGGTGAATGAACTGATCTATGAACTCACAATAGGTGTATGGAGTTTCACCTCTACAGTGGAAAACAGATGACCAATAGACCACTGATCTTGGATTGCCTTGGGCATCCTCTCTTTTGATTGGAAAAGAGAATTTCTGATGTTGATGATATAAGATCAAGTGGTAAATGTAGGAGGTATACCTGAACACTCTTTCTCTTGCCAGGTTCATTAGTTGCTCATGTATTTTGTCTGCTATATAGGTGGCATAGTCATAGCAGATAGGAGACTTGCCAGGAGCAAACATGAGCATGATTACCAGCACAGTTTGATCAACAAACTCAATGGAGTTGTAGCCCAAAATGGGACTGATCATGTCAGCCAGATCTCTACCCAGTTGGTTGAGGTATACCTGATTGATAGGAGGATACTTTACAGAGTCAGAGCCAATGTATAGCTGGTTTAGTTTGGTGACCTGAGCATATGTCATTCTGGCTCCTCGATTTATCAGGTCTACAAGTGATAGAGGGACCAGTTTCTTCTCAGTCCTGAAGCAGAGCATATCCTTGATAGCTTCTGGGGTGATATAAAACACAGTTGATCCTGAGTGGTCAAGAACTGCCCTCTGAGTGGGGTCATAATTTTCAGCACACAGATGGATCAAATCAGGGAATTGGTTGACTTGAGGGAGTTTGAAAATAGGGAGGCATGAGCCCCATATCCCCAGCACATCTGTCCCAGCCTCATGCTTAGCCTTCAGTTCATTGAGCAGGTGAATGTGGAACTTAGTACCCATCAGCATTTCCTCTGAAATCTGATAGTCCATGTCTGCCAGAGACTGCCATTCCAATTGTCTCTGAGGGGCATTTAATGGAGCAATGTTTAATGCTATTGGAGCCACTGGTGGATCCATGACTTCTCCTAGGATTTATGGATAGAGTTGCTATGCAGAGCAAGACCAAGAGTTTTCTTTGAGGGAGAAATGTGAATTGTTTGGAACAGAGAGTGAGTGAGACAGTTGCAGCAATTGAAATACTGCTTAAAGGAGTGATAAAACAGTAGCAGGACTGAGCAAAGTTTTTTCTGTGGTGAATTTGGTCAGTTAAGGTACCTAGTTCATGACTGCGCGAACTAGCTGCGAATTTCGACTCAATTTGTCAAATGCGGCCCTGCAGGAGTTTAATGGCTTCACTGGCTGGATATAAGTGCAGGTCACAGTGCGTTTAACGGTGAAAATAGAGTTTTAAAGTCTGTTACCAGTTTATTTGCATAATTATGGATAAAACCAGGTTTATAGGATGATTTTGAAGAATACCTGGTGAATTCGTCGGCAAGAGTTGCAAATGCAGGTGCAACAGAGGCTCTGGCGGTCTCGGAATCGACTTTAGCAGGCTGGTGCTAGTTTGGACGTGAGTAGCATGCAGAAGTAACAGTAGTGTTTTTTGCCAAAAGTGGAAAAAACACGAGATTTTGGCCTAAAAAAGGATTTTTGGCAATATTGGTGCGTTTTTGGGATGACGTCAGCATGACATCATCGGGTGGGGTCGGAGTCGGATGACGTCAGCATGACGTCATCGGGTGAGGTGGCGAGCTGCTATTGGTCCACGGGGATGATGCGGTGGCAGACACATTGGCACGGGGGCGGACAAAAAGGTTGACGCGATGGCGGGGTGGCAATGACGTGGGGATGACGTTGGATGAGCGGATTGACAGAAACCGGAAACGGTTGGTGGTTTTATATCGCACCGCTATAGCTACGGAGGTGGAATGTGTCAGGCGTACCTCCGATGCATTGTGGGGAAGGCGCGTGGCGGGCACCTGACGTCACCTTCTGACAGATATCGGAAGGTATCTGTCGGACGTCGGGGCCGCTCCGATATCAACGAGGGCCGTCGGATCACATGGGTCCGATCCGACGGTTGACGAGAGGGTAATCTGATCGGACAATACGGATGGGGGGGCGGGATTAATTTATTATTTGTTTTGGAAGCTGCGCCCGGCGGAAAACATTAGGATATGGGTTTTTGTAAAGTTTTTCAATGTATTTTGAAAAAACAAACATATACGCCGAAACTTTGGATAAGCGGCAAAAGGTGGGTTTTTGGGTTTTTTCACAATTTCAAAGGGGTTTATGGGTAGGAGGGGGTTTTTATAAGGTTTTTCTTTACAAACGGAGGTTTAATGGGTGGAATGACTTTAAAGAAGGGAGAGGGGTGAGGTTTAGGTTCATCAAAGTGACCAGATGCCAATTTGATCCCTGACAGAGGATTTATTGGCTATAATGCCAAGGGGAGGGATATTTATACAAAATTTTGGGATTTATACACCATGGTGTTAATAATAGTAGGGGAAGGGTAACATAGGGGAATTACATAATAGCGTTAGAGTTAATATGGGGAAATATGTGAATGAAGGGGAAAAATCACTAAGTTTACTTGAAACTTAGTTCAGGGAGTAGATCAAAATGAAAAGAATTTTTAGACAAGAAATGTGGCTTTTAAATGAATAAAACCACCATCAAACATCAAGTTTTCTAAGTAATTCAATTGATGAGGGGATGTTAGCAATGAGTGTGAAAGGGATAATTGGGAAGTTAGACATGCTTCTTTGTTTTTCTTTTCTCATCTTGACCATCAAGGTTAAATCTGAAATGAATACCACTTCTGCAACCCCATCTACTTACCCAACTACTTTGCCTAGCATTTTTTGTTTCTTCTTGCAGGGTGCACTTAGGCTTGCAGACCCTTACTTGCCCTTTCTTTTCTTTGGCTTTTTCTTTTGTTTTTCTATCTACTTCTACCCTTATTTCTTCTAAGGTCCCAGATTAAGCTGTTGGGAGCCTTTTCTTCTCTATGTCAACTACTTGTCTGCCAAGATTAAACAGTTTGGACAGACTTCTTTCTCTATTCTACAACTGAAAATTCAAAACATGGCATGATCCAGATTAGACTGTTGGACCATCCATCAAAATTTGAGTCTATATCAAGCTATAAGCATAGACTGCACTCTCTTGGAAATATGTGATCTTTGCATCATCAAAGCAGAGCATATTTGGACCTTTTCAGTGCCAATCATGAAATATGAAACCTATTGGTATAGGTAGCTAACAGAACATAATCTTGAAAACTGCACATCTGATATCAAATAAAATGAGCCAGCATTGATCCGCCCTTAATGGTAAATGTATCTGAAGATGTAAAAATTTACAAATTAAAATTTGTGTTCCTTGCTCGACACACCCATTGTCCCACACAACACTCCTTTCTCACATGCATTAAAAAGAGATTTTGTTCAATATTATATGCTAAGTTTTTGTTTAAAGTTAAAATTATTTCGTTCTTGCAGAATAAATTTCCCACTACACCCTTGTTCTCTCGCACATATCCCTCTTATGCACATCCTTCATTTTGTACAGATTCATAGCTCTATGCAATTGTTCTCCTGCGCAACTAAATCTATAAAATTTTAAAATGAAATAAGAGATAAACACACTAGAAATGCCCGTCTTACTTTCAATGTCAAATCACTAACCAAGGAACCTGGCCCTGGCCTTCCCCCCACAATGTTGCTTAATTCTTAAAGCATTATGTTAATGTTAGTGTCAGATCACTCACTGATGAGATGACCACTTATAAAATTAACACTTTTTTATTTTTAAATGATTTTTTTCAAGAAACGGGTAAGTTGTTATTGATAAAACTGGAAAACATGTTAACTCTTTTTTACATCCAAAATCTTTTTGTCTTCATCAAATTTCCCAAATTGATCCGTTCTTGTTTTATACCTACCCTACCTAGATTTTCTGAGAATTTTTACATCATTAACCTTATATATCCTCAAAAAAAACAACATTGATTTCGGCATAAAAGAAAAATATTCAAAATTGCACATGACTGAATCTTAAAACTACCCACTTCCCATGTTCATCTGAAGCAGATGTGTTAAAGTTTCTCTTTAATTCTCCCTCTTTTCTGGAGCTTTTGATGCACAGGGATGAGATACTTCAAGAAGGCTGAAAACTTTCGTTGGGATGCTCACATTGGGCATCTCGATAATCACTTCAATTCCTTCCACCTTCTCCGTAAGCATTTCCACCTTTGTGAGCAGAGTCTTCTCCATGAGCTGCAGGTGGATCATGTCCTCGCACAAATCATCTAATTGACGAGAGACCTATGTGAAGTGTGACCACACTTCAAAGATGATTTTTTCACTAACCTTCGTGACCAGAGATGAAAGTTCCAATTTTATACCTTCCATTTGTTCCTCCATTACAGGTGGATCTCCAATACTCGTTGAAGCTGTCATGATTCAGGCGACCAATGCTCTGTAAATATTTAGTGTAGTTTTCGCCACCATATTGCCACTTATGTAAGTATTACCACATGGAATGTCTCCATTAAAGGCCGAAGTTCCTACTCTTCTCGAATTTCCATTTTGGAAACCGCTAGACTACTCATCGTCATGTGAATGTTAATGACATACAATGTGCTAAAGGTACCTACCATCTACAAACAAGAGCGAGGATTTGATACCTGCTCTGTCAGCCACCAACTGTCCATCTTGTTGACGCATTCCCACCCTGGCTCCCGGGAGTAAACATGTAATCATCTATTCTACCAGAAGAATGTGGGCCTTTTGAAAGTCGTCTAGATCTCCATCTGAGCTCCTCGTGTGATTACTCTACCCTGTCGTATCTTCCCACTCGATAATGCCATTGGTGAATTATTTCGTTGTGATTTACTCATGGGATGTGATGGAAAGAGGGGGTCCCTAGATCAAGGATTAATACTCCTTGTTCAAGATAGGCTCCATTATTTTCTTGATCATCCACTATCTAGTTGAATTCTTGTTTTACATGCTAGAATTCAATATCGTCAAACCATCTAGTTAGAGACTCAATCTGCTTAAAGATGGGAGGAGAGACATCTGAAAATGTATTTTAAAATTTTCAACATTTCTAAATGATGATCATTGAATCTACAATTATCCAAAGTTGAAGAATTCTCTTTTCTTTTACAATATTATTTGTGCTGATAGGAAAATTTTATCTCTATTTATCCATCAAAGCTAAAAAAATGCCCCTGCTGCCCTTGCCTCCCCTATTTTTAAATGATTTGTTAGGAACTAACATATTGAAAATAAAATTCCCTCCACGAGGGGAATTATACCTCATCAAAGATCACTCAACCAATAGAAAATTATAAATAGGATTTCAAAAAATTAGAAAATAATTTTTGAATTTACGAGAAATATAAGATATTCAACATTTTCCCAAAACATTGGTTAAAATTTCAAAAACTTAGAAAAATAATTGAGAGTCAATGGAGTTTGACCATGATACGAGTGTTATAGTCCATGGCTAAGCTGGGACTAACAACATAAAAAGGAAAACAAAAAACATAACACTTCCTAACAATAAATCTTCAAATAATATTATTAGTTTTGTTAGTAATAATCACATCATAAAGAAAATTAGTGCCACTTAAATATATCAATATCACATTGTTTTTTGTTTTACTCTATTTTAATAAATAATAAAAAATATTTTTTAAATCTAAAAAAACAAAAAAATATAATTGAGTTGCTAATGCAATTTCTATAAATTACAATTTCTATAAATTACAAAAATATATTTTTATCCTTAAAATAGCCATCTAAAAAACCAAAAACATTGGTGGGTTGCTCATTATCCTTACCTAAAATTTTAAATGCAATCAATAAATAGAAAATTTGTGGGTTGCTCATTATCCTTACCTAAAATTTTAAATGCAATCAATAAATAGAAAATTTATCCCATTATATGTTGATAGATGTTTTTTTAATATAAATATAAAATTAATATGGTTTTCAACCAATATTCTTTTGCTTCAAAGTGAATTTCTCAAAGAAAATATGATTCTTTGGGATTGAAGTTGAAGGAAAAATATATTTTCTTGTTTTATTCATTAAAAAATAAATAAAGTGTTATCCTTTCTATGTTTTCAACTAAACAAATAACTTTGGTGAAATGTTTTAAAGAAAAATCCAATTTACTAAAATTCATTGTCATTATTTCCCAAAAAAATACTAGAGAAGACAAGGGAGGTTGTGAAGCAACAAGTCCCTGCCCATAAAAACAAACATGTTTGACAAAGGCTATGTTCGAAAAAGCTAAAAAAATTCTTACACATGTAAGCCAGAAGTACACATTTTCTTACGATAGCAATGGGAAGCAGGTAGCAAGAAGCACTCAAACTTGTTAACAGCTTTTTGAAAAGTATTGAATTGTTAGTTTGGGGAACAAGACCATCATTGCAAGCGTGAGATTTGATTGATTCTCCCATAACTTTGTATGGATAGAAAATATGCAGTGTCATTTATATTCAATACAATGCATTTTCTTTGCAACAAAGACAACAAGAATATTAATTTTCGGTCCATTTTTTATCTTAACATCATACAAGAATATTAATTTTCGGTCCATTTTTTTATCTTAACATCATACAAATAGGATGTTGTAAAGGATTTCTATAAAATTCAGGTCACCAACAATCTATTTCCAGTAAGTGCCTTATCTCTTCCTCATGTTACAGATTGAATAAAAGTCCTAGAAATCATTTGTGCTTTGCTTTGTTTCCTTTAAAGAAAATATGGGACTGCGCTCAAATATGGCCTAAGATCACAGCTTATTTGACTAATTGTATGAAGATACACATAATCTTATTTGACTAATTGTATGAAGATACACATAATGTAAGATTATGCAGCTTATATATGCGAGTGTGAGTGTGTGTATATGAAGATGAAGTGTATTGAGAGTAACAAAAGGAACCTCCCATCTCAGCGATCAACAAAATAGTATTAACCAGAAGTAGAGGAAGTTGTTTGTATGTTTAACACCCTCTGTTTTGCTTTGCTCTAGATAAAGAGAAAATTATAATAAACTTAACTAAGCTATCCGCTCACATACATCACAGAAAATAATTCTTTTGTCGTTTAGAAAAGCAGGTCATCTGCTTGGTTTTTAAGCATACTACTTTCGTTGCAACTTTTTCAGTGAACAAACATATATTAATTAATTATTCTTTCACTAAATGAAGTAACTTGTCCTCGGAAGCATTCCAAAGGGAAATTATAGTGTCTCAAATTCACCAAGGACGACATATGACAACATTATATGTTATTGGTGAATGAAATTTTTGTCAAAGAAATTTTGATAGAAAAGGTCCCTGCTATGCGACATACAAAATCTCTCGAGTGTCAGGCAGGCTGACAACATTTTTTTTCTTGCCTCATTGTGTTTGGCACGTATACAAGAGTGATGTTACAAATGATGTGATTGCAGATTTAGCTCAATAGTTTGTTCATTGTTTGGGCGTAAATCTTAATCAATAACAAACCATCACAACTATTCAAGAAAACTAAAAAATCATTACATAGGAGACCCGATGTACAACCAAATATAACAAAAATAGCTCATCAGGAATCAACATGACAATCATGGGATTCAGATTTTTGTAATGGTTCCAGATATACACAAAACCGGATTGGTCTGAGAACACAAAAAAGCATATGTATCGTGTAAGGATGTGAACCAAAGCTACAATTGTAGGGAAGAGATTGCAGTTATGGATACTTTCTACGTTTGCATAGAATTTTACCATTACCAGGTACATGAGATGCTCTAAATCAGTTTTGTATCTGTTGATTTTCAATTATGGGCAATATCTATGGTTGAATTTGTCTTGGTTTCTATTAAATAGGGGATACCAAGATAAATTCCTCAGATGACTGAGTATCCTATTCTCTCACCAAATGTGTTCATAATTTTGTCTACAAGTATATTAAGCCATTTAAATTGAACCTATAGTACCCCCATAGAAATTCAACTAGTGGGGCAACAGTCAACCAAAACAAAACTATAACGACCAATACAAGGTCCATTTTGGAAAAAATACTGTCACTGAGCAATGAAAGAAAACAAAAAAACCCAAGAAAAAATCATATACCAATCTTAATATTGTGATTATAAAAGAGAATATTAAAAATGACGTGCCAAAAAATATAACCTTTTCAGTCGGTGCCTTGCTGCATAAATTGTTATTTTGGTGACAAGAAGTAATCTCAACAAGTCGAGGGAAACCAGGCTGCCACAAATATTTTGTCTTTGTTTCCATGAATTACCTTCAAGCAATAACATGCACAATGATAATGTGACCTTATTTCATACTCCAATCCAGCATGATGTGTACAGTCTAACAAACTCCACTGAAGAATGTATGCATTCTTGAAATGAAACCTCTACCTCCCGGATTAATAAAATCAGGGCTTCACTATATAAGTCAGTGGTATATAAATATATATTGAAAACAATATCTCTAGCTCTATTGCATAGGCTGAATTTGAATGAGTGATTTATGCCCTCCCAGATTGGGTGGGCTCCTATAATAAGATATGCAGAATTATTTTTCCAGGTTTGGTGCTATTTCTATTCTCCCAGATCGGATGGGGATCCAAAATAAGATGTAGAATATCACGAAGTCTAATATTCAGAACAAAATGTCATACCCAAGTTGTCTTTATCTGGATTAAAAAATGCCCACAAGTTGAGTCATCCAATATCACATATCAAAGAATGGAAACCCTTTTCCAATCTGTGATTGTCTGCCCCATTTTTTTGTTGTTCTCGTGTAGACAAACTTTGATTCATGTAAGGCACACTAGACAGATAAATAAAAGCATGTCCTGTGTGACTGAGAATAAAATAAATAAAGAAAAGAAATCTTTCCAACCAAATAAAGAAATAATCCAGTAAGGCACATTCTACATAGGCAACCAATCACCTTTGTTGTGAGAAGTGGGAAAGTTTTTCCGAAAAAAAAACACATCTAGACATAACAACTTTGAGCATGTTGTCATACCCTCTAGCAAAGATTCATCTTTAAATATTAGAAACATGAACTTGTATTCAAGGGAGATAATGAATAGGTTGTGGAATAATTAAAGCTAAATACAATAAATAATAAATAAGATTAAATAAAAATCAATAAAGTAACCTTCCCCACTACCAAGTGGGACTTGCATGCATCAATGTTCCCCATTGGAATTTAGGCATGATTGGACTCTTCATCAGGTTCAAGAGCTCAGCGAGGTAGACCAAGAATGCACAAGAGTTCCTTGGTCACTGTGGTTTTAAATGCCTGCCCAACATCACAAGGACAAAGCAGCTTTAAGGTCTTGTTGTATAAATTAAAAATATGGTGCGTATTTTTTAATTAGAAATTAGGGTTGGCTTAGTGGACACCTTCTCGGCCCTACAGGTTGAAGAATGAAACCACCTTCCCCTTGTGGTACTCGAATGCATATATAAGGAAAGTGAGACTGCATATCTAGGGAGAGGAATTGAGAGCCAAGCAACCTTTGGATATCTCCATGAGTCATCGGAGGGTAGGCACTAAGGTACAAGGAAGATCCTTTGTATTCATGATAGAAATTTAAAAACTGCTAGAGCGGGGAGCCAAACTTACAACCTGAGTTGACCGCTATAACTCCCTAATGTGAGTGAGAGCTAATATGATGATCTTTGACATGCACCTTTCTGAGCTTATGTATTCCCCTCACCTCTTGCCATGACCTATAAGCCATTTTTGAACAACGAGCGAGAGGGTTTCACGGTTCCAATTTCCAGTAATAGGGTATTCGTGAACTCGAGTTGGATTGTGATTTATCTATTTGTGTATCGGTGGGAATCGATTGCATGTTACAGATTGCACTGGTCTAATGACTCCATGATTGTTATTCTTGTATTCCTTGACTCTACCTTCTGCTTGTAGCCAAGGGAAGATGGTATTACATGGTGGTCTATCTTTGACTGCCTCATAATGGGTTCCATATCAGTGTTTTTCTGGCACAGGAGTCCTATTGGCAGTATAAATGGCATTTACCTTTAGATCCAAGTAGTTATTCTGAAAGCAAAGCATGATGTGAGGAATGGAACCATAGTACAAGAGTATATGAAAGCAATCCCTATTGAGAAGGTGCAGAGGCTAAGGAGCAATACCAAGTTGTTTAGCTCTTGTTCAGCTAAAAATCCCAGACTCAACGTTGCTTCAGGTTTGCATATCTCATTTCGTGCAAAGATTTTAAATCCCAAGTTAACAGAGTCATTTTTCTAGTAGAATAGGCTAACATAATTATATGTATCCATTTCTAGTAGAATAGGATAACATAATTTGTGTTGGTTTCAGTTTGAATACAAGTCTTTGGACCCATCGTTTCTCCAGTAGTAGAGGTCCATGGCATTTCTGCAGAGCTATGTGCATACTTCTGGGATAGGCACCCTAGGTCTAGGATCTACACATTCATTGCAAGGAAAGCACAAGTTGTGTTTGATTCGCATGCCTCCGACCGTGTTCCACCTTCGTTAGATGCGTGGTATATGATGTTCTGAGTGTGGTATATGAGCTTTAGAGTCTGTCAATAGCTTGTAGAGCTAAAGGTAACACAGGTAGCCAAGAGACCAAAGGTATATCCACTACCAACAGGTTGAGATATTGTTCTAATTCCAGTAAGCTTTGGCGGAGTTTGGCATGCTCTGTTTGGTGGTAAAGACAACTCGTGATAGGTGGTCAACATGGAGATAGCACCTTAGCGTAAGTGAAGCTAGAGCTCATTCGCATAACTTTTAATGTCTTCAACTAATGCTAGCATTAGTTTACCTGCTAGCTTACATATTTTAAAATGCAAGAGAGCATATCAATATAACATATGCTTATAGCCTCCCTGCCTTGGGAAGAGGCCAAATAAGACGGTCAAATAGATTGCATTATGAAAATATATAGTAATCCTTAAAAAATTTGGTTAGTTTGGTTATTCGTGACAGTAACCAGTGAAAACTAATATTAATCCCACATTTTCAATTACTATAATCTCAGTTGTGCCTACGAAAGGGACTAATAAGACAAAAGGTTCAATTCTGGTGGATAGGTAAAAGACGAAGATATGGTATAACACTTATAAAATGTAAGATAATAACTAAAGTAAAGGACCTAAGAGTCGAGGGATTTAAAAAAATCCAATATTTTAGTAAACGCATTGATTACAACAAGCCTATGGAGATTGATTTTAAAGGAGTGATCATGGAAACAAATAGTTACATAAAAATATATACAATTTTATTTTATTGAAAAATGAATAAAAACCCAACTCAATTAAGGAAAATTTTAGTAGTTAATTTTCATCCTCAAAACAATTAATTCAACAATTTTCATTTTTACTAAAATTGATTTACATGGTTATAACACAAATTATATATAATAGATTAATTGACTCTAAAAATTCCTAGGATTTTCTGAAAGCTATATAAAAACAAAAAATAATTGAATATGTTAACAAAAATATCGCCTAACTATTTATAGCTTTAATTTTAAGCATTAGAGAGATTTTCCAATTCTCTACACTTTAACCTAAATATACATCCATAAAAAAATTTCTAAACTAATTCCTTTCACAATGCATCAATAATATAGAAAATTATAGTGTTATCCTTCCCTTTAGTGGGAAATTTGTTGGTTCAAAAAGTGGGAAATAGGAGAAGTTTAGGGTGTATGTATGGTGTAAAGAGGCAAACAAGGTACTTAAAAAATTGTTAGGTTCCCTTCATGAGAAGGAAATGTATACATTAGCCCAAGTTGCATACATAATTCTCTACAATTTATGGCAAAAGGATGGAAATTTGCAGACTTTCTAGATCTAGTAGAAATGTGGAGAGATTTTTGGGAGGCTTATATAGGGAAGTTGAGAGTAAGCCATGTATGAATCATAGAGAATATTGATGAAATAGTGTGGTTTAAGAATCCTACTTTGAGGTTCTATATAGTGATATAGCATTACAAAACAACATGCCTAAATGATAACTAGAAGAATACTTGGGATGATGGAAATATTTGTGAAAGCTTAAGTGCCCTTAAAAGACAAGACAAGAGTGTTCGTGTGGTTAGCCATAAACAACAAAACATTTAAATGGGAAGGATAAGAACATGCACAGACCTAATAAATGTACTTTGCGATAAAAAAATAATAAAAAAATAAAAAATAGACACTATGAATCAACTACTAATAGCATGCTAATATTCTTTTATGATTTTCACATGTATTTTTTTTACATGTATCAAACAAAACTAGCAAGGGATACAATATCATAATGTTTTAATAAATAGGAACATAAAAATGAGCTTTATACCTAATAGTGTCATGGGGAATTTAGTTGGTGAGGAACATAACCTTCCTTGATGATAAGTATATACCACTTTTTTTAGTATATACCCTTTTTTTAGTTTGCATCATAGATTAGGACAATTTTTGGAAGATTTAAATCGATCCTTGAAATAAGCAAAAGCAATTATCTCATAAACCAAGTAATAATGTGAGGATACATTGATGGTGAAAACCAAGGAAAACTATTAATTTTGTGGAAAGTCGTGTCTTATATCTAAATTAACACATCAAATAAACTTTAAATAAATTTTAGGAGGAATACAAAAGTTTGCACAAATTTTGGCTCTAAAGTTGTTAATGAAACTAGAAGTAGATAAATGAATCTTAAAGATAGATATGATTGGAGATTCATTGGTGGGCATATGCTAGATGAGTGACGAATTCAAAATGCGTAATTTGGTTATGAGACAAGTAGAAATAATGGAAAATATTTCAACCATCTCTAACTCATGTGTATAAAGTGCTAAATGATCGAACAAATACTCTATGCAACTAAGGTTTGCAATTAGATTCCAAATCCTAGATGATATTAGAAGTAAAAGAAGAAACTATGGTGATGAAAGAACTTGCACAGTGCTCATGTTGTAAACATGTGTGTGTGTGTGTGTTTTGGAACAATTGAAGGCCTTGATTATAGGTAGAGAGACGTAACATTGACACAATAAAATAGTCTAAAGAGATTTTCATAGCTTTTTTATTTTTATGAAAAATGCATATCTAAGTTAAGGGATATCATATTGTCCTCTTATTCCCCCTCTTATATATATTAGAGGAGATAACACATATAATAGGGGATATGTATATTTCGCATTTTATGTGTGTATGTGTAGAATTCCTCTTTCTTCACTGAAACATTTATATGGAGGATAGCTCAACTGTCAACCATAATAATATTGGTATCTCAATGAGACCTTTTCAAACTAGGAGTACCATAATAATATTGGTATCTCAATGAGACCTTTTCAAACTAGGAGTAAAGATCTATCGGGAAACTTTTCCTTCATACAATGCATTGAAACATTCTCTCTCTCTCTCTCTCTCTCTCTCTCTCTCTCTCTACGCACACACGCACAATGCAAGCATCAAAGATTAGTATAATCTATTGGTAGATTCCCTTATGATAATCCAGAAATATATCAAATAAAATATCTCCAAATTCTTTTGGGTTACGAAAAATCTATGAAGTTAGTGATAGCCATTGGTATGCCTTCCATCCTGATATTCTAGGTAAGAGGAGGGAGAATTCGATGAGGGCTACTATTGTACCAACACCTCCAATTCTTTGCTCAGGTGTATGAAGATGGAGTGAAATAAAATATCTCCAAATTCTTTTGGGTTACGAAATTTCTATGAAGTTAGTGATAGCCATTGGTATGCCTTCCATCCTGATATTCTAGGTAAGAGGAGGGAGAATTCTATGAGGGCTACTATTGTACCAACTATTATAGACATTTTTGTGCCTTACAGCATGAAGCATGAAATGTCAATAATCTAAGGGATCCAAAGTCCCTAAACATGTTGTTCCTACCCCTAGAGGAACAAGGTCAGCAAACCACAGCAATGAATATCAACTCTCCACCTGAAAACACTCAAAAACAAGCTAATTCTGGATCATGTCAACTGCTCTACTGAGCATCTGCGTTGAATGTCAACTGCTCCACTGTGTACCTGTGCTGAATGTCAACTGCAAAGAAGGCTACCTGCGCTGGGCGAGTTTGGCCAAGTGGCACAGTCATTCCTCAAGGTGTCAATGCCCAGGAAGCTTCCAAAATGACACTTGGATCAGGGAATTCGACTGGTGATGAGTAAGAGGGTCTAGATCTCCAAGTGGAAGCAAGAACCTCCAAGTGGACTCAAGAACTGAAGAATAACTGAAGTGGGAGAGGACACTAGTCAGCTTCATGCCAGCCTCAAGCTGACTCATCCTTTCTCCAAAACTCCTATATATAGAGCTCTCTCATGAGGTCTAGGTAGGCGGGAATCTTGTGAATGTAAGGAAGTGCTGTTGGTTTAAGTTTAGAACTATTGGGTGATTTGCTTTGAAGGAGGTGAAGAGGAGATTTCTTTCTGCTGGGAGGTGATGCTGGATTGGGCCTTTTATGGTTGTATCACTTCCTGAACTTTACTTCTTCCATTAATAAAGCATTTGAGGTTCTTCTATATGCATGTGTTTCAATGGTGTATTGTTATACTTGTGTATTTGATTTATTCTAATCCTTGAATCAATTATGAATGTATGCTTCTTGTAGTTTCCCTCTCTTGCCATTTTGCAGGATCTTGGTGTAGCTGGGCCAGTGAAAGAGCAAGGAACTGGGAGCAAGCAGCAAAGAGAGAAGATTGGATCAATCATTAGCGGAAGACATCGGTTAGTGGATCTCTTTCTCCCCTCTCTTACATCTCATAAAGAAGTAATCTCGAATAGCTTTGCTTTGATTGTTGCTGAGGTACTATCACCCTTAGAGTGGGATAGGGTCATTCTGTATTGGATACTTTTCCCAACAACAAATTGGCGACTCCACTGGGGATCGTATCTTGTTGGTTGTTTGTGTTTTTGCTATTCATTTCATAAACACAGGGAGTACCGAATCGAACTGCATTTGGATCTTTCAAATGCAAAGTAGAGGGCAGCTACTCTAGCTCAGTTTCTGGGCATGTTTATGATTTGAAGAGCTGATCCACAAGGACTCTGAATAGCTCTTAGTGATAGCTTTTCATCCTCCTTGTCATCCCTTAGTGTGTACTTGATTGATAGCTTCTGATTTGGCCAAAAACTGTGAATTTTTGAGCAATCTGTGACCCGGAAACTGAGAAAAACGAAAGTTTATCTCTTCAGTGCAGGCACTGTGAAGGCAGTCTGCATTTCAGCGCAGATCCCGAAGGGGCTACCTGCGTTGAATGTCAAACTGACAGTGTACCACCTGCGCTGAACCAGTTTTGCCTTGTGCTACTGGGGTTCCCTGCTGTTTATTGCCCTATTTTCATCCTTGTTTTTGCTGCCTGTTATCAGTCAAGGTACCTATCTGAAACCAACTTTCCTTGCCACTATTCCACCTCGGTTGTATAAAGAAACTGTATTTGTTCTTTGTGTATTTCTTGTATCATTTGTAGTTTCCCATAACAAAAGTGAACTAGTCTGGCTCTGGCCTCTTAGATCTAGACCTGTGATAAGTGTCGTTTTGATCTTAAGAGTTAGTTTGTTTGCTGTTCATAGCTGATTGAGCTTTTGCTTTCGTCATATGGTTTGAATTTATGTATTTCTAGTGTTGAAACAAGTAAATCTTAAGGTGTCTTTTGATTTTGGACAAACTTGTTTTCTTTCACTTGAAATTGAATTCAAAGTTATACAACAACTTTCTTTTTGTATTACATCAACATTACGAAAGAGAAAAGAAATACCTGCATTGTGCATGTGCATTTTGACAGTTTGTATGTTGATTTAGGAAAAAGTGCATTAGTGTGTGCTCTATGATCTATGTGAAAAGATGATGTCTTTCTTTTCCCTCAGTAGTTAAGATTTTCAAAGTTGAAAGATTGAAAAGCTTGCTTATCATCTTAGACTGCATTTAGGAAGTTGTATTATACATCTCGTGGTGATCCATAAAGGCAAACTGCTAAACAAGATCAACCTTAAAATAAATTGAATTTACATAACAACGCATTGAAACATAACGCAAACACATAGAGGTCTAAGCTAGAGACGTGTTCCGGCGTTCGTTAAACGTGATATCTTAGCGTTGAGTGGTTGGGTGATTCCTCCACGGTGAAGCGATAAGTATCAATACGGACTTGTGCTCCCACGTACTGTCGCGTATATATTAGGGGACCCCTATAGGAACAAAGCCTTTATCCATAGGAAGCCATGTCGGCCGCCCTACTGATCGCAATGTAGTGAACACAGCATTCACGAAGATCGACCACTCGTACCGTAAAACGTATTCTGTGGTTTTGCGAAAAGTTTGGCACACCCTCTGCCTAGAACTCCAGAGCAGTTTCTTTTGGCCTTTTTCAAACTCTATAATTGAAAAAGTCCATCCGAGCATTTGTCACTTCGGGCTCGTTAAAACATCGAAGGAGACTAGAGTCATCTTTAGCTTTTTCTCGACTCTTAAAAAGTGAAAAAGCAAGTTGTGTCTAAAGCGTCGTTATAAAATTTATTTTAAATGGAACATAATCACCTCCTATTCCTGCGTTGATCTGTAGGTTGAGAACATGGAACGCCCCAACCAAGGAATGCCACATGATGGAAATCCTAGTCCTTTCTCCTCTTGGGGAGAAGTTGGTGCGCCCCACATGGCCACATTGTCGCTTCCAGGACTGACAATTGGCCTGCCAATTTGGCTATTCTCAACCAATGTAGTTCAGAACACCATGGTTCCTGAACAGTCAAGTCAACAGTTAGATCAGTCTAGAGCTGCCCACCAGCCTTCCACTTCCTATAACTCTTCCTCCAATCCTTCGTCTTCGCAAGGTAGAGCCGGCAAAAGCCAAGCTCCCATGGAGAAGAAGGAGAAGAAGAAGAGAGAGAAGAAGAAGAAGGAGCCTAAGGCGACTGGGGGCAAGCAAAAGACATCTGACAAAAATCCACACACAACACAGACCGGGCCTAAATCGCCATGTGTCATATGTAGAGGAGACCACTTCCATAGATATTGTCCCTGTATTCCCCGGATACTAAGGGACTGGTCCCCTCGTTTGCACAGTTCGGGAGCATCAACCTCTGATAGCCATGTTGAATGCTTACCATCAACCAGCGAAAGTGAAGGTTCAAGACAAAGAGGGGGAGCAAGATCCCCCTGCAGACTGTGTGAAGGCGATCACGCCATCCACCGTTGTCCCTTCTTAGACGAAGCGAAGAGAGTTTTGGAAGATCGTCCGGTTTCACCGTTGAGACTTCCTCCTGGATACAAAAAACTCGTGCCAAGTCCTTCGTTGATTGAAAATACAGCTGGCCCGCTCAAGTGGTCGGCTGAAGCGTCAGTCATTGAAAATGAACCTAATGAATCCATACCGGACGAAAGTCCAAAGGTCGAAGCGGCAGTTGACGCGGTTCTTCCTTCAGAGGTTTCATCCTCAAATGACACCATCACTGAAGATTCATCTTCCAATGACACCCTCACTGAAGAGAATAAGGATGACACCATCCAGATTCTTTTCATCAACACAGACTCTGATGAGCGTCAGGGCAATGCGCCCATTCCTTTATCACAGGAAGGAACATCGTCAGGGTCATATCTGGCCGTATATTCGGTCCCACCACCAAGCAACCTGGTTGTGTCCTTTGATTGGAATCAACTAGGCAGACCCCGGTTGCCAGCCAGTATACCATTCAGAATCATAGTCCAAATTTATAGAATGGTAATGGCCGGCACTATCATTGATGAAGGGGCATCTGTGAGTATCCTTTCCTCTATTGCTTGGAAAGCACTGGGTTCCCTGACGCTTTTGCCTAAGATAAGAAATCTCTCGGGTTTTGATAAAGGAACCAGTCGACCATTAGGGATCCTCCCCAATGTACCTGTTACATTGAAAGGGAAGACCGTTCAAATGAACGTGATGGTCGTTCAAGGACCCTTGGATTATAACCTACTCCTTGGACGAGACGATATATATTGCATGGGAGCAATAGTCTCCTCACTCTTTAGAGTAATGTGTTTTCCACACGAAGGAAGGGTGGTCAAGCTCATAGACCAACTTTCATTTCCGGGATCACGCATCGCAAATAGTCATATACCAACCCTGAATGGTCTATTCAATCAAGAAATGTCTCCACCCCCAGTCCTCCTTCCCGATGAGTGCGAGTGATTCGGAAAGATGGGACTGGAACCCAGGGGGCACGCATCCTGGTCTGCTTCGGGCAGAGAAAACCTTGGGTATAAGATAGAATTTCCGCGAAAGAATATGACCAGTCCGTACCCCGTCCGTGAATGGAAGAGGGGTTGTTCTGGAATAGGATTCTTTTGTCAAGGTTACGTGTTTGACAAAGGTCATTCACCCTTGTCTATTTTGGTAGACAGTGCCGAGGAAATGTTTTCGTTTGAAGAAGTTAACAAGACAATCTTTGGGTAACCAGAAAGAGGCAAGCCTCCCTCAATAACACAAATGTTTTGTCTTTTATTAGTGTTCTTCTCTTGTCGCAAGTAGCTGTTCTCTTGCGATCTTGCAAAAGATCTGTTAAAATTTGGGCCGACGGGAAGACAAGTACCGCATAAGACCTGTTAAAAATAACGAGAAGACAAGTATCGTTAACATTAGACTAGCAAGACGACAAGTAGCTGTGAACACCCAAAGAAAAGCAGAGGTGGGGGAGAGGAGGGGCAGCCTTGAAATTGTATTTTATACCTGGGGGCATGCAAACCTTTTGGAGTGCAAGCTAAGAGCGGTTATTTATCTGTTTTTGGGGTTAGCCGTTTCCGAACTTGCATAAAGAAAGGATATGGAGTAAAGCTTAGTGAAGATGAAACTCCTTAAAAAATAGAGATCTCACAGGAGACATTTCTTATCTTATGACTGGTATTATCGAGCAGTTTTAGCATAAAGTTCATGCTCGTTAAAAAATAAACGCAAGATCCGAGCAGTTTTAACGCGGTCTTCATGCTCGTTAAAAAATAAATATAAGCAGTGAGCAATGTTTCCCCCAGAGTTTAAGCTCATTTTTAAATAAAAAATGAACCTATTCCGGTAAATAACCACTGTGATCGTAAATTTATCAGCCATAAAAATCCTTGGTCGTGTTTTTCACCCGCCACCTCCACTGTCATTTGGCCGATCGTTCACCTCCATATGATTGTTTACCCATTTTCAGGAACAGCTGCGAAGAGTGATTTCACCTAGCCATCCTTGTGACACTGCCGTGATTGGAAAATTCCAACCTGTACCTGGAATCTGCTGCTATCCCTGTTTATCACTCGTTCCTCAAAAGATGAGTCTTCTTTGAGCTCTTTTCTCTTGACTCGTAAAATATGAAAAGTTTGCCGAGTTTTGGCCTTCCAGCTCGTTAAAAGGACCAGAAGAGCTATCCCTCCTCTAGATTTTAATCTTTTTGGACCTGAGGGATTATTACACAAAAAGGTCGAGCGCTTGTTTTATTCGGCTCGTTAAAGTTATCGAAAACTCATCCCTTCTGTATTGTTTTATACTTTTTCGGACTTAAGGGATTAGATGACGAAAAAGGAATTTTGGAGTTAACTTTCTGTACCTTTTCAGACTCTCTAAAAATGAAAAGGACCGAGTTTTCCTTGTCGTTAGACTCGTTAAAATGATTAAATAGCGACAAACTTGTCTTTAGACGAGAACGAGTTTCCCTATCGCTAGGCTCGTTAAAACATAGCGATGGGCTTGACCGAAGGGCAGGTTATAGAACAAGCATATGTTATCCTCCTCAAGCTTGACAAAAATAAAGAGGTACTGGTCAGAAATGACTGGGGAAAAATTGGGAGAACCTCAAAGCTTTAATGGTAGCAAGTCGCTATTAAACATGACACTTTTCCTCCGTATCACATTGGGTTGGGTTGTTTCATTCACCGGTCTCATCACCATGGTCTCGCCAAACCATCCAAATTTGGGGTAATGCTACCGATCCATCGCATCAGTGTCGTTATATGTTCAAGAGATGTTGTTTAGAAAGAGTCAACCGTGTCCCATCCACTGCCATACATTATCCTTCATCCACCCATGATCGCCACCCTGAATCATATGTCACAGATTGTTTGCACCTCCACTAAAATCATTAGCTCTGTTCCGTGTCACTGATGTGGGATTCATTAAGGCCCTCCTTTGACAGATCGCTTCTTGTCGACTTCAGCTCATTATCCAAGAAGTTGATCTAGGAACACCCCCCCTCAGTACTTTGAAGCTTGCATGCCTCAATGGCAAGTTTCTCACTTTCGGCGACAGGTATACATCAATGACCTTCGACCAGAAGATTTTGCGTGGTGTTCGACGCCAAGTCCTATATTCACACCACGTGAATTGTACTGCAGTACCTTGAGGGTCATTATCATTATCGGTGATTCCTCTCGCGCTTGTTAACGGTTTACATCATTGACCGGTAATCAAGCGATGTCTTTCCATGTTCGACTTCAGCACAATTCTCACATGGATCGACTTGTAGTTAGAGTGAACATCGAACGAGTTTGAAGACCCCGGATCTAGTTTCATCCATCCGGGCTGCAATATATATTCAGGAAATATAAAGACATTTGACATGTACATCATTTCAGCAGATGATCATCCTACTCAAAGGATGATAATTTCAGCAGAGAATTATCAGTCTACCATCAGACGATCGTCTGTTCTATGTACCAAAATGAATTTATAAAGCTAAGCATGGGAATGCCCGCCTCAGCTAGATCATGAAAGCAGAATGAAAAATAATGTATTGTATTGTATTTTATTACAGGTCACCTCTCAACGATTGAATGAACTTCGGATCCTCCTGATAAAGCATTTCACCCGATAAACGACCTCATACTTTAGGGGGCAACTGTTATAGACATTTTCATGCCTTACAGCATGAAGCATGAAATGTCAATAATCTAAGGGATCCAAAGTCCCTAAACATGTTGTTCCTACCCATAGAGGAACAAGGTCAGCAAACCACAGCACTGAATATCAGTTCTCCACCTGAAAACACTCAAAAACAAGCTAATTCTGGATCATGTCAACTGCTCTACTGAGCATCTGCGCTGAATGTCAACTGCTCCACTGTGTACCTGCGCTGAATGTCAACTGCAAAGAAGGCTACCTGCGCTGGGCGAGTTTGGCCAAGTGGCACAGTCATTCCTCAAGGTGTCAATGCCCAGGAAGCTTCCAAAATGACACTTGGATCAGGGAATTCGACTGGTGATGAGTAAGAGGGTCTAGATCTCCAAGTGGAAGCAAGAACCTCCAAGTGGACTCAAGAACTGAAGAATAACTAAAGTGGGAGAGGACACTAGTCAGCTTCATGCCAGCCTCAAGCTGACTCATCCTTTCTCCAAAACTCCTATATATAGAGCTCTCTCATGAGGTCTAGGGAGGCGGGAATCTTGTGAATGTAAGGAAGTGCTGTTGGTTTAAGTTTAGAACTATTGGGTGATTTTCTTTGAAGGAGGTGAAGAGGAGATTTCTTTCTGCTGGGAGGTGATGCTGGATTGGGCCTTTTATGGTTGTATCACTTCCTGAACTTTACTTCTTCCATTAATAAAGCATTTGAGGTTCTTCTATATGCATGTGTTTCAATGGTGTATTGTTATACTTGTGTATTTGATTTATTCTAATCCTTGAATCAATTATGAATGTATGCTTCTTGTAGTTTCCCTCTCTTGCCATTTTGCAGGATCTTGGTGTAGCTGGGCCAGTGAAAGAGCAAGGAACTGGGAGCAAGCAGCAAAGAGAGAAGATTGGATCAATCATTAGCGGAAGACATCGGTTAGTGGATCTCTTTCTCCCCTCTCTTACATCTCATAAAGAAGTAATCTCGAATAGCTTTGCTTTGATTGTTGCTGAGGTACTATCACGCTTAGAGTGGGATAGGGTCATTCCGTATTGGATACTTTTCCCAACAACACCAACACCTCCAATTCTTTGCTCAGGTGTATGAAGATGGAGTGAAATAAACATGCATTAGGTCACAAGCTTAAATTTACAAGGAGGTAGAACATGTAAACCTTCATAAACTTTAATAATAATATCAATGTCTAATTAACTATAACCTTAAAATTTAATTAAATTATTATCTAAAAGGAACCACATACAATAAAAGAAAATGGAAGGGCTTCCTAATCTTTTATCCTCTTTCTACTTTTAATATTTATAAGATAGATAGTTGAAGAATAAGAAACAAATATATATATATATGTGTGTGTGTGTGTGTGTGTGTGTGTGTGTGTGGGGAAAAGTCGATGTTTGATTGAGGGGCGCTCTACATCGTAATCTAGAAATAATGTTGTAAAATGTAATGTTGACTCTAAAAACATAAAATTATTATTTTAATCTGACAGAGTTAAACATAACTTTACATTGTATTGGTGTAAATTGCAGTATATAATATATACTTAGTGGAAGCTTAAGATCCATCCTATGTGACTCAATATACACATATCTCATCTACTTTGGTTTTTTGGTGCTTGATAAATTTAATATTTTTGGACCTTCATCTCAAAGATTCGAGCATAATTGTAGGAATCAAGTGAGAGGATCAAAAGGCCAAAGAAAGGTAATTATTTGGATAACAAATTCATGCATGTTAATTAAGATGTTGTGTCATTGAATTTTTGATTGAAGCCTTATATAAAGTGGATAATGAATGACGTATAATATTTGAAATAAGGTTTGCAATTCTTTAAGATAGTAAATAATCCTCACAGTGTTGCATAGGAAAATTTTAGGGGCTAATATTCATAGGTGGGCTAATTTTCTATGGTTTTCCAAAAAAAAATATTTGTCAATTTCCATTTTTTCTAAAAATAAGTCACCCAAGTTTTATAGTATGAAATTATTTTACCTTAAAAATCGTCAAGATATTATATAGACTAATAGAATATAATCATTATTTTATATATTTTTACAAAAATATCATCAAACATTTTACAATTTTTCTATTATATATTTCTAAGATTCGTCAAGGTTTTTAAACTTCAAAGAGATATCCAACCTTACATTTTTCCCTGGTTGCATATCCTCTTAAATTCTCCTTTGAGATAGTAAATTATCTTTCAAATAGTGTTGTCTTCCACATATTCCTTTCATTCATATTCAATATATGAGAGTTATTAATCATAACACTTAAAGTCTAGGAAGATGAAATATTATAAGCAATTTCATTTCTATTCTACATAATATTTTTCTTAATATTAAACCATACTATTTTTTTCTTTGATTTCTTAATAATTTATTTTGAAATTAATTTTATTTATTTTTGAAATTTCAATTTACACCTATCTCAATAATTGTGTTGCTCCCTGTCCCAATATAAATAGATGTTGTAATGTCATGTCCTGTTATGTTATCTAAACATTTTTAATAGGTCAAATTACATAAA
Organism: Pinus tabuliformis; assembly: GCA_031772625.1. NCBI lineage: Eukaryota > Viridiplantae > Streptophyta > Pinopsida > Pinales > Pinaceae > Pinus > Pinus tabuliformis. The sequence goes on along the minus strand of CM062804.1, from coordinate 687,089,861 downwards.
ATAAATAAATTAATTAATTAATAATTATAATTATAATTATCAATTAAAACATTTTGATTTCATCAAATTACATAAAAATAAAAATAAAAGTAAAAGTAAAATAAAATTTAAAAAAATAATGGCATGTCATGTAAACATCAATGGTTTTGGGACTCACAACCCATGGCGTTTTCCCATGGTATTCTTAACCCGTGGTTTTCCCCATGGTATTCCTCTCTAATGTAGTCTATTTAAAGGCATAAAATTCCAATGAATTATCATTTATTCCAAAGAAAAAGGTTTGGTTAGGGCTTTAAATGTTATTTATCTTTTCTCTAGACACACCCAAAATGAGTTCTATAAAATGTATACCATGTCCATTTGGTACGATCAAATTCAATTGGTAGTTTTCAACTACTTGTATGCATTTTAAGGTTCAACAATAAAATCATAGAAAACTTCTCGGATATGTATATAGAAAACTAACTTAATCTAATAAAATAAACAATCTCTTTATTAATGTGATGGTAACAATAAAAGTATTTCTCTTAAATCTTTTGGTTTTCCTTTTTAACATTATTATTGGCATTTACTATTGTTAATATATGTATTAGTTATCGTGGGAATGATATATCGTTTGGAAAAGGACAACATGATAGACTATCATAGGTGTGGGTGGAAACAAAGCTATGTGACTCAACCACTTTCTTACCTTGTCTCTTCCCATGCACATTGTTGTAATGTTTCTTGAAGGTAGTTATTGGTTGCGAAACTCTGCCGAGAAACCAACTCAACCAACTTTAGGTCCAAGTTGGCCCTCGAACCAGAGGGGACTCCCTCAAGTGTTACGAGGCTTTTTTTTTTCATTGTTGTTAAAATTGGAAACTAGGGCAAATTCCACCTTGGAACAACTCATTTGATGGAGATGATGATTGCATTAAATTTCTCTTTTCGAGAGGACCAAAATTGATATAAAGATCATCCATTTTGGACAAACAAAAGTGTGTTTTTGAATTTATGCCCACACATGTGTAAAATGTTCAGGTCAGACACATCATCATGTAGGCTCATGAAGCCCAATGGACATGACTCTTCACCCTCAACGACTTGTATAAAGACAAGTTCCCTCTCACCTCATTTGGCATCATCATCGCACACATTTCTTCTCTCTCCTTCTCTCATTGGTTCATACAATTATTGGGCATATCTTATCTTTCTCACACATATGGGAGAAGGATAAATTTTCTGAGCAAATTGCAGGGCTAAATTTTAGGATTGTTGCAGGAATTTAACCAGCATTGACTAAGCACTTTGACTCATCCTTGACTATGATTTTTATGGGAGAAATTCGTTTTTCGAAAGTCGTACAGTTTGGCACAGGAACTGAGAATTTCTGGGCACTTTGACCACAAGTCTGACTACAGAATTGACCACAGAGTTGACTAAGTTTGACCGCAATTGTCATGATTATTTTGGGTTGAATTTGACCACCTTATCAGGCCGAGTTTGAATGGGTATGACCGAGCTCCAAAAATGGATATTTGATGTTGCATAGACCATCTTTGAATTTTTGGTTAGGGCTAAATTTGACTGCAATTGAATGCAGATTTGATAGAGTTGTTTTGACTGGGATTTGGCAAGTCAAATTTTAATTTTTCTACTCTCTCTCTTTGTTGAACATTTGATATAAAAATAAGAATAATTGATCAAAGGGTTTTCCCCACGTTGGGGTTTTTCCTTTCCATCCATCAAATTTGGTGTCCTCTTGTCTTGGCTTGTCTTCTGCATTTTGTTTCATGTTCAATCTACTTTTATTGTCAATGTGATTAATGTGTTTGATATTGAAAACTAAATTAGAAATCCTAATTGGGATGCTAAAGTAAGATTGAAGTAATTGTGCTAAGCATATGACACACCATTGTTAACTAAAATTAACATGGTATTAGAGCTCAGGTGAAGACAAAGCCCAAGAAATGGAGAGAAAAGAAATCACTAAGGGAGAGTTGTTAGACAAGATTATTGGACTAGCTTCAATGGATACTACATCTTACTTCAAATATGAGGATAAGCTCAAGGAAAAATATGACTATCATGCATGGAAGATGACTTTGGATTTGACTTTAGAAGAGCATGATGCCATGGACTATGTGCAGGGAAGAGTAGTAGAACCTCCTTCAAATGCACCTTTTGCTGCAAAGACAAAGTACAAGAAATGTGAGGTCAAAGATAAAATAATTATCATATACTCCATTCAAAAGAATTTAGTTGCCTATATTTCTGATTTGGGAACATCTAACGAGATGTATGATAATCTGATTGACTCGGATGTTCAAAGTAAACAATGTAAATCAAATACTCTTTCTCAAGAAGAAGTTGAAGGACATCAAGTTAGATAAAGAGGATTCTAGCCAATCATACTTTATGAGGATCACACAAATCAAGAATGACCTTCTATCCATTGGAGAAGTTATTTCTGATAGGGAGCTCACTGTCATTGCACTTGGAGGTCTTTCAAGAGGATGGGATGCATTTAACACAACCATTCTCAACAATGTCAGTATTCCTAGTTTCGATGAATTATTGGCTAGATGCACTCAAGAATAGACGAGGATGATGGAGAGGGACAATCCCTCAAATGGAAATGAATCTACTGCTTTCTTCGCTCATGCTAAGAGGAAGAATAATGTTGGTCCAAAGAGACAGGGTCAAGGGTTCAAGCAGGGATTCAAAGAATGAAGGAAAGGAAGGTGCTACAATTGTAAGATGTTTGGCCATTATGCTAGAGAATATTGAAAATAGCAACAAGAAATGCTAAATCTAGAAGTGCTAAATTTAGTACTGCTATAAATAGCATTTCGGGATAGCTTCCTATTTTAGTTAGTCCCTAAACTAAAATAGAGAAGTAAAATTCGAATTTGATCTTAGTAGCTGATTGTAAAATAATTGATTAATTCACCATGAGTTAATTAATTGTAGAAAATCAAACATGAAGTCTCTGTGGGGACATGCAACAGTTTCTCCATTAATTGAGGAATTTATCCATCAGTTAAGGAGATAAGGATGAGTTGTAATTAGTTGACTTAGTTAACTGAGTCAAGTCCAGTTAGATTAATTCAAACAGTTTGTTGAATTAATTGTGAGTTCAATTAGTTAATGCATGCATGCATGTAACTACTGCACTTCAGATAACTAAATATTCTCTCATAAATAATTCATTCATTTTAGTTTAGATAGAGACCCAGTTGAGATCAGATGGAGGGGCAGTGTACTATCATTTGCTAGAATATTCCATTGTGAATATCTCTTGCATGCAGAAGAAATTATTTCCTTGAGGATTGCACAGTTGCTTCTTCAAGTTTTGTGAGTGTGATGAGGCCAATTCACACATGTGGCATCACTGGACCCCAAGAAAAACTGCGCAAGGAAATAGGAGTCTTGGAGGGCTTGAGGAGGACATATACAGTGTCTATTCAGTCTGTGAGCTGTATTGTTTGATTGCAAAGAGAGCGGGATAGCTTGAGAGCTGATTATTTTTGTAACTCGAACATATTTCCACTTGTATGATAATATAGAGATTCAGGTTTTAGGCTGAGGCTTTCCCCAGGTTATTTCTTTTGTGTTATGTGTGATTGATTTCTAATTCTTAGTTATATGTGTTCTCATTGATCTTGCTCAATTTGATTAAGCTTCTGCAAAGTTTGTTGTAGAAGTAGATCTTGTATTTTTCTTTAGTCTATTGCATAATCTGTTGATCTACACTAGGGATTTCTACATGGTATCAGAGCAAAGGTGATCAAAGGAGAAGAACAGTATACAAGAAGGGAGAAGTTTGAAGTTTGTAGTTCCTGAATATAGAAATCGAGTTCTTATCACATCTCAATTTCACCAATGGTGTTCAGCAGTTTAAGACTCGAGTATGCCCTTGATGGCAGTTCGAATTATATAGCCTGGAAGGATCGCATGGAAGTAGTATTAGAGGATAACGATATAAAGGGCTTCATTGATCAAGAAGTCCCCAAGCTGACTGATGCTACTCAATTGGCGGAATGGAAGAAATGTGTGGCTAGAGCAAGGAGAATCCTCCTGGAGGGAGTTCGAGACCACATTTTCTTAAGCCTCCACGGGAAGGAGACACCATTTTCGATGTGGAAAACATTGAAATATCTATATCAAAATAACAACGATAAGAGGAAGCTTGCGCTGAAAGACAATATTCGAAAAATCAAGTGTGAAAAGGGTGACACGATCTCTACATATCTGAACAAGCTCACCACTTGCAGGGATGAGCTTGGAAGTGTAGGGATCACGACCGCTGATGATGAAATGGTGAGTCTTGCACTCCTCGGTCTTCCTAAGAGTTGGCATAGCTACCAAGACTCGGTTAATGGAAGAGAAAAATTGTCAGACTGGGAACGAATTTGGTTGGATCTGATGCAGGAGGAAATAAGAAGAAGCACCAGAGATGGATCCTCATCGAAGCAAGATGATAAGGAAAATCTAGCCTTAGCGAGTAAGGTGAGGAAAGGGAAATGGAAGGCATCCCATCCCAAATCTGGTTCTTCCCATGGTGGGAAGAAGTTTGACAAATTGAAAGTGTGATGCTTTCATTGTCATGAAGTGGGCCATTATGCAGCAAATTTTCCATAGAAGAAATCCAAGAAGGGTTCCTCGAAGGGATCTAATGGTGAGGCACTGGCCTCACAGTTTGAGCTGTATTTCTCACTTATTGCATGCATGGTTTCATCCATGGTGGGATGTTTGTGGTAACTGGACAGTGGAGCTTCATTCCATATGTCAGGTGACAAGAATGTTTTTAGTACCATGGAGGAGAAGGATCTCCAGATGCGGATCGAGATGGACAATGATGGAAAGTAACATGTTTCAAGTGAAGGTATGGTTGTGTTCAGAGGGAGCATGGAGCTCCCCTCACCCTGATTGATGTAAATTATGTACTAGGTGTTTCTGGGAAAACTAGTGTCTATTTGATCTGCTAGTCCCACTAAGACGGGTAGCTATCTTAGAAACAAACAATTCAACTTATGTTTTCCTTTATGTATGATAGATAAGAGAGAAGCAAAGAGAACCAACCTGAATCTTTCGCTTGGCTCCTTGCTTGTTTCCTCTCTCCTTTGATAGAGCTTGCCACTCCTTTCTTACTTATCCCTCTTTAAAGAACACCTGTAGAGGCAAAGCAACAAAACACCATCAAAGCATAAATATCTATAATACCATAAACAATGTAGAATCAGAAATACATTAACCATACAATTGCATTCACAAATAGAAAGATTCACAAATAAACAAGTATATGGAGGAAAACTCAAATAACTTTATTGATAGTAGATGTAGAAGAGAGGATTACAACCCAGCTATCTGATCCAGCATCATCCTCCCAGCATGAAAGCCCTCTTCACCTCATGAAAAGCAAGATCACCCAACAATACCTTGTCTCAAAGAGAAACCAACAACACTTCCTTACAAATTACAAAATTCCGACCTCTAGATCTCTACGATGAGGGATCCATATATAGATATTTGCAGGGGGGTGAGTCAGCTTCTTGGTTTTTTATTAGTGTCATTTCGCTGATAGTTCTTGGTTCCACTTGGAGATTTCATGATCTCTTACTCATCCTTGGGTGAATTCAGAGAGGCAAGTGTCATATGAGAAGTTTCTAGAAGATTTTATGGATTCCACTTAGCAAACTGTCTCTTTCATTTGTCTACTCTTGCCCATCGCAGCCCACAAAAGGCTCTTTCAGTATGCATCGCACCTGGCTAGTGTAGCAACCAGTATGCATCACACCCTAAGCATGGAGCAGTTTGTATGGTTCAGTTTTGGCCAGTTCTAAGTAGTTTTTCAGGTGGAACTTCTGGGAAATGATGTAATCAGTTAACAATGATCCTTTAGGGTGTGAAAAAACACTTTTCAAGGTTTAAGATCCCTTGTTTTATCGACATATGTGTTTGGGGTTGCAGTGCCAAATTATGTCTACAACAGTTGCCCCCTAAAGCATGAGGTCGTAAATCTTCTGAGGTCGGGTGAAATGCTTTATCATGAGGATTCGAGGTTTTTCGAACTGGAAGGTGACCTGTAATAAGATACAATAAAATACATTATCTTCATATTATTTTCATGATCTATTTGAGGTGGGCATTCCCATGCTCAGCTTTATAAATTCATTTTCATGTACATAGGACAGACAATCGTCCGCTGTTGTAGACTGGTGATTCTTGTAGAGCCATCATCCCTTATCTTGGATTATCATCTGTGCAGCTATGGTGTACATTTGATGTCTTTATTTTCCTAAATATATCGCAACCTGGATGGATGAAACTAGATTCAGGGTCTTCAAACTCGTTCAATATTTGCCTGATGTACAAGTCGATCCATGTGAAAAGATGTTCTGAAGTCAAACATGGAAAGACACCGCCTGATTACCAGCCAATGATGTAAGTTGTTAACAGGCATGAGAGGAATCACCGATAATGATAATGACCCTCAAGGTACTACAATACAATTCACGTGGTGTGAATATATGAGTCAATGTTGAACACCATGCAAAATCTTTCGATCGAAGGCCATTGATGTAAACCTGTCGCCGGAAGTGAGAAACTTGCCATTGAGGCATGCAAGCTTCAAAGTACTGAAAGGGTTGTTCCTAAGTCAACTTCTTGGATAATGAGCTGATGTCGACAAGAAGTGACCCGTCGTAGGAGGTCCTTAATTAATTCCAAATCTATGACACGAAACGAAGCAAATTATTTTCTAGAGGTGAAAACAATCTGATGATACAAGGTTCAAGAATGGCGGTCATGAAAAATGGAGAGTGAAGGTATTGCAATGGATGAGGCGTTAGCTGGGTGTTAAATTCTTTGAATGACTTCTCTTGAACATATCTATGACATTGAAATGGATTGGTAGTGTTGACCCCCAAAATGGATGGTACAGAGGACCAATGGTGATGTGACCGGTGAACGGAAGAACCCAACCCGACTCAATCATGGTGATGGAGTGAAAGTGTCATGTTCAAGAGCGACCTACTACCAATGAAGTTCCTCAAGTTTTCTTCCCCTTTTCCCCAGTCATTTCTGACCAGTACCTCTTTATTTTTGTCAAGCTTGAGGAGGATAACATATGCTTGTTCTATAATTTTCCCTTCGGTCAAACCTGTCACTATTTTTTAGCGAGCCTAGCGACAGTGAAACTCGCTCTTGTCCGGATGGACAAGTTTGTCGCTATTGTTTTAACGAGTTTAGCCACAAATATAACTCGGTCCTTTTCATGTTTAGAGAGTCTGAAAAGGGATGGAAAGGAAACTCCAGCAATCCTTTTTCATGGCAGAATCCCCTAAGTCCAAAGAAGTATAAAATAATATGAAAGGGATGACTTTCTGATAGCTTTAGTGAGCTGAAAAAGACAAGCGCTCGATATTTTTGTGGAATGATCCCTCAGGTACAAAAAGATTAAAATGTAGAGGATGGATGACGCTTCCCCTTACTTTAACGAGCTGGAAAGGCCAGTGGCTCGGCAATCTTTTCATATTTTACGAGTCTAAAAAGAGCTCAAAAGAGACTCGTTTTTTAGGAACGAGTGATGTTTTCGGGTAACAACTGGTTCTAGGTAAGTTTGGAATTTCTCAAACAAGACAGTGTAAAGAGGGTGGCTAGCAGAATCACTCATCATAATTGTTCCTCAAAAGGGTAAACAATCAAGTGGAAGCGTATGATCGGCCAAAAGAATGGAGGTGACAATAAGAACACAACCAAGGCTCAAAAGGCTGATAGCAAGGAAATCACGAAGTTTATTTACCGAGGGTGGATTCATTTTTTAATGAGCTTGAATTTTTAGAAACTATGCTCAGTGGCAGGTTTATTTTTTAATGAGCTTGAACCCTGTGGTAACATTGCTCATTGGTGGGTTTATTTTTTAATGAGCTTGAACCTGCGGTAACATTGCTCATTGGTGGGTTTATTTTTCAACGAGCTTGAACCCTGCGGTAACATTGCTCATGCTAGTCATCTTTAAATATGTCTCTTATTAGTAGGTTCATTTTTTATTGAGCTTGCCCCATGCGAAACTTTGCTCAGTTGCCTTTTCATGCAAGCTAGAAATGACCAACTACCAAACTAACTATATTAAGAGTTAATGAATTACTGAGATTAGGTAGGATAGTTTTCAACAAAACATTTCCTTTGATTTGTCTGTGCGCCGCCGACAAAGGTAAATGGTGGATCAGACTATTCACCTAACCTAAGCAGTTGAACTAAAAGTTAATCTAAAACACTACAAGGTTATAATTACGCTGGTCACTTTTCACTTGCATAAAAAAGGTTTGCATGCCCCCGAGTATAAAAAAAATTAGAGTTTCTAGGTCACCGTATGGAAGTCCTTGCATTTAAGCAAGATTGTTTCATCCACGGAGTAGAAAAAACACTTCCTTGGCTTTGTCCATCGAAATAGACAAAGGTGAATGGTGTAAGCTTCCAATCACATAACCTTTGAGTTTCAGACTGATACTCAAATCCTACAAGGAAATGGTGTTTTATATCAATCATATATCCTATGAGGAAATCTATATTTTGAGCTGGGTTTGCATGCTGAAGCAGACCAGGGTGCATGCCCCCTAAGCTTCGTTACATTCACCGAATTACCCGCGGTAATTGGGTGGATGAACTGGAGGTTGAAGAGACATTCTTGACGCAAAGAGACCATTTAGGAATGGTATTTGACTCGTAGCTGTGTTTGAACTAGGAAATGAAAGCTGGTTGACAAGTTGCACCATTTTTCCTTCATGTGGGAAACACATCACTTGAAAGAGTGTGGAAACAATAGCTCCCATGCTGTAAACGTAGTCACGCCCAAGGAGTAGATTGTAATATAGTGGCCCTTGGACTACCATCACATTCAAGTGAACGGTTTTCCTTCTCAAAGTTATAGGAAAATTTGGAAGGATTCCTAACGGTCAACTGTTTCCTTTGTTGAAGCCTGAAAAATTTCGATTCTCAGGCAGAAGTGATTCCGAACCAAGCGCTTTCCAAGCAGTTGAGGAAAGGATATTCACGGAAGCGCCTTCATCTATTATAGTGCCAGACATGATCATTTTGTAAACTTGTACTATGATTTGGAATGGTACATTAGATGGAAGGCAGAGTTCCGCTAGTAGATTCCAATCGAAGGAAACAACTAGATTGCTTGGAGGGGGACCGAATAAATGGCTGGATGAGTCTGATGGACATGGGGGAAATCTACCCATTCCTTTACCATAGGAGGGAAGTTCCCATCATTTTTTGAAGCCACTGTCGTACTGGTTTGACATCTGGATGTTGGCATTATGATACATATGTTGTACTTGATGGCAACCCACTCATCTCAGATGATAAATTATAGTGCAACAAAGTTCATGCACTTTCATGAAGATAAAAGTTTCTTTCATGTAGAGAAATGTTCACGCACTTTCATGAAGATAAAAGTTTCTTTCATGTAGAGAAAATTTCACACACTTTCATGAAGATAAAATTTTCTTTCATGTAGAGAAAAGTTCACTTACTTTCATGCAGAGAAAAGTTTCTTTCATGTAGAGAAAAGTTCACACACTTTCATGCAGAGAAAAGTTTCTTTCATGTAGAGAAAATTTCACGCACTTTCATGCAGAGAAAAGTTCCCTTCATGCGAGAGAAAAGTTCACGCACTTTCATGATTCATTCATGGTATTAGTCCGACAGTTTTTGATCCTATGGTTTGGTCCGTGGTATTGCATCCAAAAGTGTTGACCTCACGAACTTTCATGGTTGGTTCATGGTATTAGTCCGACAGTTTTTGATCCTATGGTTTTGGTCCGTGGTATTGCATCCAAAAGTGTTGATCCCAAGTATTGGGTCCGTGGTATTGTGTTATTATGGTTTTGGACCGTGGTATTGTGAAAGGCCTAAGACTATAAAAGAGGAAGGAGATCATTCGGCAAAGAATCATCTGAAAAATTGAATATCTGATAAAGTGCTAGATCTAGAATACGGTGATTGGGTTATGGTGCAGATCTAGATATGAATAAAGAAGGAACCTGAGTGCAAGGAGAAGGATAAGTTCTATTGATGGGTCAAAATCTTAAGGCTGGAATAGTGGTATCGCTATATGATTTTGATCTATGATATGTGGCACACGCTTGATCTATAAATCTGATAATCTAGGTTAACTAATATCTGAATGTTTGAAAGAATAAATTTATAGATCTGTACACAGGTTTCTGTTGGTGAAGTTGTGGACTTTACTTGAAATATGTTTTAGCTATTTTTATCTATTACTGTGGTGTTCAAGGTTCTAATTTGATATCTGGTTGCTGTGTGCTGAGAAAGTATTAATTCAGTTTATGCACAAGGAAGTTGGTTGATTGCAGATCTACTTGATACTTGATGGATCGGGATCTTAAGGATTGTAATGTTTATCGTTATCTGGTTTGATATACTAGATCTGAATTATTGACGTATGTTTTATGAATGGTATGATCTGGGTATGTTTGATGTATGGAACAGCTGCAAAGTTATAAGGAAATATTTGCAGATCTGTATGCGGGTTGGCTTTGATGAAAGCATTGATTAAGTATTGGGTAATTCAGAGATTGATGATGCTAGTATTGATTGATTATGAGCTTCAATGATATTAATTGGTCCAGTATGAAAATTGGATGAAGCATGGCCTTTCATATTATGATGTTGTGCTTCAGTGTATCCAGTCTAAAAATTTATGAAACGTGGTCCCTGGGGGAAGAAAGAGAAGGTTGTAGCCTTCGGTAGGTCGGCACCTACGTACTAGTACATCAGCTAGTACAAGAGCCAAGGGGGTGGTAGCTCCTTTCTAGTAGCAGCTGGAAAACAAGTAAAGGTTGGAGAATTTCAGCAGGTAGTAGCTTGTGTACTAGTAAATGGATCGGCTAGTACAAGAGCAAAGGGGGTTGTAGCTCCCTTCCAAGAGAGTCTGGAGAACGAGAGAAGGTTGTAGCCTTCTGCAGGTAGAAGCCTATGTACTGGTATAAGTCTGCACCAGTACAGAACTATTGTAAAAGGTATTTCTTATTAAATAAGATTGAGACGACTTGCAGCAGGTGGTTTTCACCCACATTGGGTTTCCACCTTACATCATGGTGTTCATGTGTGCTTCTTGTGTGTGATGAGCTGTTCTATTTTACTGCTCCGGTTTACTACTCATATGGTTAATAATGTTCTGATGCACTCATTAGAGATCAACTAATTGAATCATATATTTACTGGATATATATGTGTTGCATCACATATGAATCTTAATATGGAAAGTGAAAAGTTATATTGATCTGATAATACTGATTCACCCCCCCCTCAGTATTATTTCCAACAATTGGTATAAGAGCAGGTCCTTTTGTAGAAGCTTGATCGCTTGAAGGAGATCCATGAAACAATGGGAAAGAAGCTTAAGAAGAAAGTGCCTAAGCAGAAGAAGACATCTCAGAAGAACTATGACAGTGGGAGAATCGATTGGGGATTATGTGGAGGAGCACTTTAGATTCAAAATCATTTCAGAATGAAGATGAACTATCTGGTATGAATGTGTTATCCTCTGATGTTCCAGATATCTATACATTTTGAAAATATAAATGTGATAACGAAACAACTGAATTTGCTCTTATGGGTGAGCAAGAAAGATATCAAATAGAGGCAGAATTCAAAAGGCTTACAGACAAAATTAGAGATCAACAAGATCTATTGAATAAAATGGAATGTGCCTTCAAAGAAGAAGCTACCAAACTAAAAGCTCAACTAGAGGAAGGAAACAAGGTAAGGAAGTTATTCAAGGACAAATATCAAAAGTTGCAGGATGAAGTAACATCTCTAAGAGATGAAGTCAGTGAGAAGAGCACAACAATCAAGAAACTCAGAGATAGATCCAGTTACTATAAAAGTCTTAAAGCTACAATCCTCTTGCTGAAGGAAGATCTTGAAGAATCAAAGAAGCAGAATAAAAAACTTCTCCAAGCTCATGAAAAACAAGAAAATTAAGTCCTCAATCTAAGACATCAGTTGGAAGAAGAAATAAAAGTTGAAGAAAACATGAATAAGCAACATCGTGAAAAGGAAGAGCATCTTCAAGTTGAGGTAACCATTCTAAAGGAAAAATTAGAAGAAAAATATAAGATCTTATGATTTCAAGATAGTACTAATATTTTGGATGATATTCTTAGTAGTCAAAGGTCTCCTGCTATCAAAACTGGTCTTGGTTTTCATGAATCTATTGAAGGTGAATCTAGTTCGGGAAATCAGACAAGGGACTCTACTGCAAAATCTGAAATTCTCAATAAGGAGATGAAAGGTCAATCTCATCATCAACCAAGGAAAGAAATTCTTAAAAGAAAATCTTTTACTCCTCCTATGAATAATGTTGAATGTTATGTATGTCATAATCTTGGACATGTTGTAGCCAAATGTAGAAGAAGAAGGGTTCAAGACCATCATGCAGAAAGATCATCACATTCAAGATACTTTTATGGATATTGCTTTGCTTTCAATATGTTTGGTCACAGAGCTATTGATTGCTATAGAAGAAATATGAGACATGTAAGATGTTACACATGTAAAAAGCTTGGACATATAGCTAAGGAATGTAGGAACAAAGTATGGGCACCATACAAAAAGGAGAAAACATCATCATCACACTTGAAGATGTGGAAGAAGAAAGAGGTACAGTCAGAAAGAGGCGGCACAGCACAACATACAGACATAACAGAATAAGAGGAAGTTGGAAGTGTAAAACTTTAGTGTCCTAAATCTCATACGCAAGTTTTTTAAAGAGAAGTCACGTATATGCGCGAGTTGGTTATGGCATAGTCGCGTATATGATTATTTGAGGAAAGGCAGTAGGGACAGGTTCAGGAAAAGGATTAGTTATGATTCGGTTTATTATTTGCATTGTTTGATAATGGTTACAATTTGTTGATAATGTGTGGAAATGACTTGATGGTTAGAATTGTTTTGTTTCTAACTTGATAATGATGATGTCTTGATACTTCTTGTTGATATGCATGATCAAATCTGACAGTAACCAAGATGGCACAGGTTTAGGGGGAGCATATGCTTTTAATGCATTGTTGGCATTATGGTTAATAGTCCTTGGTGATGATGCTTATATGGATAAATTATTCATCTTGCTATGATATGGTTATGAGTTGTTCTTGGGGTTACATAGTTGATATTTAGATCAGATTTGTGGTTGATTCTCTAATGGTGCTTACATGGTGATCTTCATAAGTATAAGGAGAAGTACATAGCTTTAATTCACATCTTCTTTGATTGATGATGAGTCACTCATATGTTGTTGTTGTCATATGCATAAAGATCAAATATTACAGTTATGATGCAGGATTCCTATTGTTCTTGGCACAAATATGGATGAGGATTGTTGGTTGGATACATGGATGATTATTCAAAGTTGCATTGTTGGAGACATGATGATGATGAGTTCTACCTATATGATGATAGGTTGGTTCGTACATATTTTGATTATGCAGATATTCCCAATTGATGATACTTGTCCATGCAGATCTGGATGGCTATGGTGTTTCTCACATATGATAGAATGATTCTGTATATACAAAATTCTGTTCAAAAGGATGAGTTGATACGGACATACCTTGATGATTCATGCACTAATACAAGTTGCTGGTCTAGTTGTTGTTGACATGCTATGGAGCAGATCATACAGTGTCGTTGCTAATGTTATCATGATCTTATTAGGTGTTTGGTCTCTGTATAAATTCATGTATTTCATCGATTCATTACATCAATGTCATATCAAAACTATGATGTAATAGTGTGTCTATTAATCTATTGTAGTCATTTGATGTAACAGGTCATGTAAGCCTATGTTGGTTTCCCCACCCCCACTGGGATGAATGATGTTATTCTCTTATGTTATCATATGTAAACTTTTGGTATATCACCATTGTGATGGGAGATAGATGTATGTATGAGTCTTTGGTGATAGGAAGGTCATTTATGATGTATAGAGTCATGTTCTTCTCGTAGAACATCTTTTTGCAGACCTTGCTTACAGTCAGGGGGAGCATGAACAAGCATATCTCAGCAAGAGCAGATCTTTCAACATGTAGCATGGACAGATTGGTACACCTTGGCATATACAAAGGGGGAGCTCATTCAGAGATTTCAGCAGGTACTCAGAGGAAGCATGGACAGAGTGGTACTTCTTGGGATATACAAAGGGGGAGCTCATTCAGAGATTTTAGTAGGTACTCAGGGGGAGTATGGGCAGTGGAATGTTCATCTGGGAAAGAGATTATCTTGGTCTGCCCTTTGCCCTTGATGTCAAAGGGGGAGAGTGATTGGTTATTGTTGCCATCAAGTCCAAAGGGGGATTTTGTTGGAATTATGATACATATGTTGTACTTGATGGAAACCCACTCATCTCAGATGATAATTATAGTGCAACAAAGTTCACGCACTTTCATGAAGATAAAAGTTTCTTTCATGTAGAGAAAAGTTCACGCTCTTTCATGAAGATAAAAGTTTCTTTCATGTAGAGAAACGTTCATGCACTTTCATGAAGATAAAAGTTTCTTTCATGTAGAGAAAGTTCACGCACTTTCATGCAGAGAAACGTTTCTTTCATGTAGAGAAAAGTTCACGCACTTTCATGTAGAGAAAAGTTCACGCACTTTCATGCAGAGAAAAGTTCCCTTCATGTAAGATAAAATTTCACGCACTTTCATGATTCGTTCATGGTATTAGTCCGACAGTTTTTGATCCTATGGTTTTGGTCGGTGGTATTGCATCCAAAAGTGTTGATCTCACACACTTTCATGGTTGGTTCATGGTATTAGTCCAACAGGTTTTTATCCTATGGTTTTGGTCCGTGGTATTGCATCCAAAAGTGTTGATCCCAAGTATTGGGTCCGTGTTATTGTGTTATTATGGTTTTGGACCATGTTATTGTGAAAGGCCTAAGACTATAAAAGAGAAAGTAGATCATTTGGCAAAGAATCATCTGAATAATTGAATATCTAATAAAGTGCTACATCTGGAATACGTTGATTCAGTTATGGTGCAGATCTAGATTTGAATAAAGAAGGAACCTGAGTGCAAGGAGAAGGATAAGTTCTATTGATGGGTCAAAATTTTAAAGATGGAATAGTGGTATCTCTATATGATTTTGATCTGTGATATGTGGCGCACGCTTGATCTATAAATCTGATAATCTGGGTTAACTAATATCTGAATGTTTGAAAGAATGAATTTATAGATCTGTACGCAGGTTTCTGTTGGTGAAGTTTCGAACTTTACTTGAAATATGCTTTAGCTATTTTTATCTATTACTGCGGTGTTCAAGGTTCTGATTTGATATCTGGTTGTTGTGTGCTGAGAAAGTATTAATTTATTTTATGCACAAGGAAGTTGGTTGATTGTAGATCTACTTGATACTTGATGGATTAGGATCTTAAGGATTGTAATGTTTATCGTTATCTAGTTTGATATACTAGATCTGAATTATTGACGTATGTTTTATGAATGGTATGATCTGGGTATGTCTGATGTATGTAATAGTTGCAAAGTTATAAGGAAATATTTGCAGATCTGTATGCGGGTTAGCTTTGATGAAAGCATTGATTCAGTATTGGGTAATTCAGAGATTGATGATGCTAGTATTGATTAATTATGAGCTTCAATGATATTAATGGGTCCAGTATGAAAATTGGATGAAACGTGGCCTTTCAGATTATGATGTTGTGCTTCAGTGTATCCAGTCTGAAAATTTATGAAATGTGGTACCTGGAGGAAGAAAGAGAAGGTTGTAGCCTTTGGTAGGTCGGCACCTACGTACTAGTACATCAGCTAGTACAAGAGCCAAGGGGGTGGTAGCTCCCTTCTAGTAGCAGCTGGAAAACAAGTAAAGGTTGGAGCATTTCAGCAGGTAGCAGCCTACGCACTAGTAAATGGATCGACTAGTACAAGAGCAAAGGGGGTTGTAGCACCCTTCTGGGAGAGTCTGGAGAACGAGAGAAGGTTGTAGCCTTCTACAGGTAGAAGCTTGTGTACTAGTATAAGTCTGCACCAATACAGAACTATTGTAAAAGGTATTTCTTATTAAAAAAGATTGAGACGACTTGCAGCAAGTGGTTTTCACCCACATTGGGTTTCCACCTTACATCATGGTGTTCATGTGTGCTTCTTGTGTGTGATGATCTGTTCTATTTTACTTCTCTGGTTTACTACTCATATGGTTAATAATGTTTTGATGCACTCATTAGAGATCAACTAACTGAATCATATATTTACTAGATATATACTTGTTGGATCACATATGAATCTTAATATGGAAAGTGAAAAGTTATATTGATCTGATAATACTGATTCACCCCCCCCCTCTCAGTATTATTTCCAACACTGGATACATCTTGATTTGAAGTTCAACGATTCTCGAGTCAATGCCTGGCATTTCTTCATATGACCATGCAAAGACATCTCTGAATTCACAAAAGAGAGCGGAGTATATTTCTAGTTCTGAAGAAGAACAAGATTTGCCGACATGAATATTCTCTACAACATTGGGTTTGTTCGAGATATTTATGGTGATAGTTTCTTCAATATTGGATGGATTTCTCTTGGAATCCACAGTATTTACAGTATTTGATAGAAAATCAAAATTGAAGGACGATTAAGGTCGCTGGAATAATCTTCGTCGTTATCTTGAAGATGGGAATGATGGTGGTAATCTTCCTATGGTGCCTCTCCTATCATCATTGAATGAATGATTCCTTGTCTGTAGAATGTATACGTGACCAAGGATCTAAGAGGTACCATATTCTAGAGACCTATCTATCCAAACACTTGATAAGTGTTGATTTGGGTTTGCCGCCCAGGCTAAGAAAACTGATTGCTACAAAATTTCTATGGGGCTTGGAGGCAATACTTGGCAATGATCCATGCTAACAAAATGTTTGGAAATATTCTTAATCTTTGCTGATGTAGAAGATACCATATTACAGGTTTCCACCGTGGCCACTTCCTCCAAATTACTTGGAGGCAGGAGGGCAAAAGTACAGGTAGGGTCTTTTAGGAGGCCTACTCCGACATTTTGAAGAGATTGATAGGTTCCATGGATCATTGGAATGCTTCCCATAGCTTGTGAACTGTTGGGGAGAAAGGTTAGTTGGTCAACGAATGTAATTCCTTCTTAGAAGGGAAATGCAATATTTCTGAAATATGTTGACACAACAGCAACCATAGCATAAATCCAGGGCCTTCCCAGTAGGATATTGTAAATGAGGTTTCCATCGATAACTTCGACTTCAATTTCTACTGTCTTGCCCCCTAGTTCAACTTGCAAGTTATTTAATATCCCATACGACGTGTATGTTCTTCCATCGAACACTTTTAATGTCATTGATGATCGCGACAAGGGTGGTGAGCCTAAAGTTTTCCAGCAACTCATTGACATAATACAGGTAGATGCTCCCTCATCAATGATTGTTCTATGAATAGTTTTGTTGAGGGCTTTTACCTGTATAAGGAAAGCGAGTTAGGCCGATAACTGAGGTTCATATCCTTTGTGGTTAAAGGCCACAAGATTGGAATCCGTTGGGTCAATCCCACCTATTGTTGATAATAAATCTTGCTTTTGGGAGGGGCAATTTTATAGTACTTCAAGTGTCGACATAGCGGATGGCAATTGAGCCAGATCCTCTACTATATTACAATTCTATGTTGCTCAAGCACGAGGATTAAATGTTGATTTATGTACTACTCCCTTTGGCAGCTTTATAGAGGAATGATGGGTGGCACAACTTCTGACGAAGTTGTTGTCGAACTACTTGGTTGATCTGTAGCCTTGTTGTTTGACATTTGTGGATTCCTGTAATCTTTATTCCTCATCAATATCAAAGCATCATTTTGTTGTTTCTAAATGGAAAACATAAGCATTTGGGATGGGGAAGCGTGATCGATAACAACTAGATTGGTTTCTTGGTTTGGAAACAGATCAATCAATACCACCGAGGTACTTGAAGTCTTCAAAAACTTCATGACCTGAGCTCAATGTGGACAATCTTTCATATAATGGTCCTCATCACATATGTAACATGGCTGATTAGGTTTCTTTCTCCCAGCAGGGTTTCCAAAACACTTCTCAGGAGTCGAATCTTCCTGTTTCTTCTTTTTGTTTTTCCCTTTCTTCTTGCCCCCTGGTTGCTTCGGTTCTTTGCCTTTCTCGAATGACATGGCATTAACCTCCAAGGCAAGAAGCTTTTCATTTTCTTTTTTACTAGAAACTGCAAGGGCTTTACCAGTTTGAGCCTTTGCGGTTTGCATACTTGAGGTACCAATCACACCATCACCAGCATGAGAGTCCCTATTTGATTTAGGAGGGGGAGGAACAGAAAATTTTGGTCTAGGAGTGTGAGGAATTTTGTCATAGAGCGTGCCAGACTGAGTATAGATCAAGTCTAGATATTGTGCACGAGCAATGACTTGCTCTTCAGTGACAACTCCTCCCTTGGCCACATCTTCTATAATAGAAGGTAATAACGACTTAATAAACCACTCAGCTAGAAGCTGATTAGGAACATATGTCTTTACCATTCGACAACGACATTGCCAATCATGAATATGATCAGATATGTGAGTGGCTATTGTTTGTTTAAAATTGGTAAGGAGCTTCATTCCTGTTTCGTACCTTATGGGTAACTGAAAGTGGGTTAAAAAAGTAGTAGAGAGGGTGCTGAAGTTGTCAAACGAAGCTCTAGGCAATTCAATGTACCATTTTACTACCAGAATTGTTAACGTTCGCTGAAAAGTTTGAAGCCTAATTGAATCATCATTGAGGGTGTTAGATGAACACCACAAATGAAAGGTCATTACGTGATTCAATGGATATTCACCCAGATTTCGATTAAATTTAGGAATATTAGAGGGAAGTTTATGAGGAATCACTGGCCACCAAGGGGCGTAAGCAATTGGATGATTCGTCAGCTGATTCAGATCTGGTAATTCTAAAGTTGCTACGAAAGGCAACTATTGATTCAAGTTTTGCGAAGCATACCCAGGATAAGATGGGATTGCCTGAGTAGTAGGTCTTTGCATACCAGCATAATGTATCTGATGCTGATAACTTTGATAAGGTTGATGGGTATAACCATTATAATATAAATGTTGGTAACCATTTTGAAAATGCAGTTGCCCATTACCTGCAAAGCTTTGTTGCTCAGATCCTCAGTAAGCTTGATGGAATTTGGACCATTTGCTATTGTCCAATACTAGATGTTTGACCAAGATGAGGGGTGATAGTACCCGTTTGAGCCTGAGTCACTCCTGTTAAAGAGTCACTAATCTGAGGTTGCGATTGAGCGTGGAGATAAGAGGTTGTTGTATTAAAACTTGAGAAACTTGAGGTTGACATGCAATAGGCAGCGCTTGTACTTGCGACACTCTCACAATAACAGGTGTAGTCGGAATGTTCAACACAGGTTGATTTGGTTGCATTGAATATACAGCTCTTGGTTGTTGAGGCAGTATTGGTACCCAACCACTGGATGCAATTCCAGTTTGACCCGAATTTTGTTGTGAACTCTCACACGGTTATTCTCCCAGAGGGAACAATGAAAAGGCATACTACCCCCCATATGGCGGCAATCCAGTGTTCAAAGGATAAATGGGTCTTTGGAGACTAGGCTGCCCAAATTGATACTGATGTGAAGGAACAATTTGCCGAGTCTCAACATAAGAAATTCCAGATAAGATTCCGGATGAACAAATAGGAACAGACCATGTTGTCAAAACAGTCCCTGGGTGGAATCCATCTAACGATTGAGAAATAGTTGGGACAAATGGTATACCAGCGAACATTGTCAGAGTAGCAGCAGGAGACTCCGCTGTTGCTGTATCAGATGACACAATCCTAGATGTTGATGGTTTTTTAGACATATTTAGTCTATTCGAAAGATTTCCTAGCGATTCGTTAGGAACTTGCGATGAAGGAAGATTGATAGAACTAACTTCAAGAATAGAAGGGTATAAGTGGATCCCAGCTCCAAAATGCAATGGAGTACTGGATGGAAGATCCTCCAAAATTTATTTTATAGCAATCAATCCAGGTGGAAGAGGTATACTGGCAGGTTCATAAAATGTTTCTGGAGCCGAAGAAGGTATAGCTTCTGCAGTAATAGGCACTGGAGGGGTGACACCTTCTGAATTCTGGAACTTAACTGCCAGATGTTCAGGCAAGTGAACTTCAGTTTCTGGATCAACCCTAGATGGAGCTGGTTCGGGGATAGAAGTGTTTACCATTACACTAGGATCAGTTCTAATGTCCTCTTGTAACTACGGAACTTCTTCTGTAAAGGCAGATGTACCAGAAATAATTCGAGTAACTGGAGTCTCTGATGATGTTGAAACACAAGTTTCAAATAGACCAGGAGAATTCGACTCAGTTAAACGAGACCATTTTGCCCAAGATGGTTTCGTTTCTGGAGTTAAATATGGTTGACTCGCTAGTCTCCGTGAATGACGAGGTTTTGAAAATGTTATTCTAAATTAAATAAATTTTATGATTCTTTGACACAACTTTCTTTTTCAATTTTTAATAGTCGAGAAAAAGCTAAAGGTGACTTTAGTCGCCTTCGATTTTTAATGAGCCTGAAGTGACAAGTGCTCAGATGGACCTTTTCTTTTAGGGAGTCGAAAAGGAATGAAAGTGACTACTCTGAAAATCTAGACAGAGGGATTACCAAATCAATCACAAAACTGCAATATATACCTTGGTGGTAATTTAAAGAGAAACTACCAAGGACTTTACGTATGGCAGTCAATCTTCCTGAATGTTGTGTTCAGTGCATTGTGATCGATAGGGCGGCAGACACGACTTCCTAAGGATAAAGGATATCAACCTATTGTGGTCTCCCAATATATACTCGATGGTATGGGGAGCACAAGTCCATACTGGTACTCGGCGTATCAAAGAGGAGGAATCATCCAACCTTCGATGAAAATGATAGTTACCAAGTTTTATGACGCCAGAATACATCTCTAGCCTAGACTTCTAGATGTTGTTCATTAGGTTCCAAAGTGTTTTTATGTTCATTGAGGTTTATTTTAGAGTTGATCTTTTTTAGAAGTGTTCCTTTCAAGGTTCACCACGTGATGTAGATGTTAAAATCCTAAATATGCAATCTAAAATGATAAACAGTTGTTTGTTTTCTTTTAGCAATGAAAATCCTAGCTACTAAGGAAAGAAGAGTATGATTCTTTCAACAGAGAGTAGAGAGAACACACTAAATGCACTTTTCCTAAATCATTTTCCTTATGCAGTCTAAATGCAAATGCACATGCATGTATTTGTTTTTTCACTTCCTTAATGTGAGGATGCTAAAAAGGAAAACTAAGCACAGATCTGAACTATTTTCTTCAAAGCGACACTAAAACAATTTCTTTTCAAAATGAAAGGAAGACTAAAACGACACTTTCAATTTCGAATGAAAACTACTTTCAACACTTCAAATATTGACAATTCAAATCAAATACAATGAAAAAAGTACAATAAACTACCTAGAAGAGGAATACTTTATGACACTCTTCTTCTTGACTCAAAACGATAGTTACGACACTTTTGAATCAAAAGACGATAGTTCGATTAAGCTACTTTTGACAAAAGAGGATTGTAAATGATGAAAAATACAAAAAAACATTCACAAATTCTTATCAATGGAGGCTAAATAATGTAAAGGAAGAAGGCTTCAACAATGATATACTGATCATAAGCAGCAAAACTACTGAATAGAGCTGAAAACAAAGAAGAGAAAACCAAATTCCAGAGAAGGAAACAATATCATTCAGTCATTGCACCTGTCCTTAAGGGAAACAAGGATGCATCTCACTTGCAACACACGGGAGGTGTGATGCATCCAGGTTTCCAGTTACAAATAGTGCGATGGACCAGGGAACGAAACTGAGCTTGGTTTTTTGCTCAAAATTTACAACTAAGTTCAGTGATTTAGGTTGAGCTATGATGGACAGTAACAACAAAGTACAAGGGTATGATCTTATGAGGTTATTGAGCTACCACAAGGGCACTTAGGATGTTTGTAAGTCAGATGTTCAGTTCATAAACCAACCTGAAGATTGAATGAAGTAGCATTGATCTACTTTGCAGTTGCATAGAAAAAGCAGTTCGAAGGCTAGCTGGCTTAACTTTAGGCTCTGTCTGTAGTTTATAAAGCAAACAAAAATAACAAACAAACAAACTATTTGCTCCCCAGTTGAGTTGCCATTTTTTTTCTGGGAAAACTAGTGTCTATTTGATCTGCTAGTCCCACTAAGACGGGTAGTTATCCTAGAAACAAACAATTCAAAGTAACTTGTGTTTTCCTTTATGTATGATAGATAAGAGAGAAGTAAAGAGCACCAACCTCAATCTTTCACTTGGCTCCTTGCTTGTTTCCTCTCTCCTTTGATAGAGCTTGCCACTCCTTTCTTACTTGTCCCGCTTTAAAGAACACCTGTAGAGGCGAAGCAACAAAACACCATCAAAGAATAGAGATCTATAATACCATAAACAATGCAGAATTAGAAATACATTAACCATACAATTGCATTCACAAATAGAAAGATTCACAAATACACAAGTCTATGGAGGAAAACTCAAATAACTTTATTGATAGTAGAAGTAGAAGAGGAGATTACAACCCAACTTTCTGATCCAGCATCATCCTCCCAGCATGAAAGCCCTCTCCACCTCATGAAAAGCAAGATCACCCAACAATACAATGTCTTAAAGAGAAACCAACATCACTTCCTTACAAATTACAAAATTCTAGCCTCTAGATCTCTGTGATGAGGGATCCATATATAGATATTTGCAGGGGGGTGAGTCAGCTTTTGGGTTTTTGATTAGTGTCATTTCACTGATATTTCTTGGTTCCACTTGGAGATTTCATGATCTCTTACTCATCCCTAGGCAAATTCAGAGAGGCAAGTGTCATATGAGAAGTTTCTAGAAGATTCTCTGGGTTTTCACTTAGTAAATTGTCTCTGCCATTTGTCTACTCTCACCCATCACACCCCATAGAAGGCTCTTTTAGTATGCATCACACCTGTCTAGTGTAGTAGCCAGTATGCATCGCACCCTAAGCATGGAGCAGTCTGTATGGTTCAGTTTTGGCCAGTTTTGAGTAGTTTTTCAGGTGGAACTTCTGGGAAATGATGTAATCAGTTGACCATGATCCTTTAGGGTGTGAAACAACACTTTTAGGGGTTTAAGAGTCCTTGGTTTATCAACATATGTGATCAGGGTTGTAGTGCCCAAATATGTCTATAACACCAGGTCTGAAGAAGAATCTTGTGTCTGTCACTATGTTAGAAGATAAAGGCTATGATGTAGTCTTTAGTAAAGGAAAGGTATTCCTGAGGCATATCGGTACTAGACAGACAAAGCAAATTGGGATTCGAGTAAAGAATCTCTACAAGCTGGAGGTAGACAACTGTGTTGCATTGAGTTCTAAAGCAGAGATGGTACAAAGCCAAGACGTTGGCAAGCTATGGCATGGAAGACTAGACCACTTGCACCATGGAGCCCTGAAGATCATGCAACAGATTTCTACCAGATTACCCAAGGGAAAACTTGAACAGATGAATACATGCAAAGGTTGTACCTTGGGTAAGTATGCAAAATCTTCCTTTCTGGATCGAGATAGTAGAGCTGGAGCAATCCTGGAGTGAGTTCACTCAGATGTTTGTGGACCATTCTCTACAGCCTCCACCGCTAAACAAAGGTACTATGTTATTTTTATTGATGATTTTTCTCGTAGATGCTAGATCTACTTTATGCAAAAGAAGAATTAGACCTTCTTGAGGTTTTGTGAGTTTAAAGCCTTGGCAGAGAAAGAATTTGGAAAGAAAATAAAAGCCTTGCATAGCGACAATGGTGAAGAGTATGTCTCCCAACAGTTTAAAGACTTCTGCGTTGCAGAAGGAATTAAACGGGAACTGGCGGCAACCCATAACCCACAGCAGAATGGGGTGACCAAAAGGAAGAACAGAGCAATTGTGGGAGCAGCTCGAGCAATGTTGCATGACCAAAGCTTACCACTGCATTTGTGGGCTGAGGCATGCAATACATCAGTATACTTGCAGAATAGAAGCCTGCACTGTATACTAGGAATGAAGACACCTATGGAGGCCTTTTATGGGAAGCGACTAGATGCGAGTCACATCCGAATCTTTGGATGATAACCAAAGATGCCTGGAAGAAGCTGGATCCAACAACTGAGTTGGGAATACTTGTGGGGTACATGCATACACCCCACAACTATCAGGTGTACCTGCCTACTAGTAAGAGGACAGTGGTACGCAGGGATCTGAAGTTCGACGAGCAGAAAGCCATGCGATTATCACTTGAGAGGGAGCTCAAGTTGCATGGTGAGGAGCAACTTTCAGTTCCTAAGGAAGAGGAGCCTCAGATTTATGCGGAGCAGCCACATGCAGAGGATCCGGGAGTGGAGACATCCACTCATGTTGAGACTTCTAGAGATGGGCGAAAATTCTCAAGGAAAGCTGACAGGTTGATGCTAGATGCACGGGAGAATGTGGGATATCCATCTTCTCAGCACAGACAGAGGAGGTCGCTCGAGCGGTACACTGGGTACATGGCCCTAGTTGGGGAGTGTGTAGATACTGAACCTTCTTCATTCGAGGAGGCAGTGCAACAACAAGTTTGGGTTGATGCAATGGTACAGGAGTACGACTCTATAATTCAAAACAATGTGTGGGATGTTGTCCCAAGACCTCAAGGTAAGTCAGTGGTGAGTTCCAAATGGCTTTACAAAGTAAAGTAGGCAGCTGATTGTAGTGTTGAGAAACATAAGGCAAGGTTTATTGCTCAGGGTTTCTCACAGGTTGAGGGGATCGACTACAATGAGACTTTTTGTCCCGTAGCAAGGTACTCATGGATTAGATCGATGTTGGCACTATCAGCTCAGATGGGGTGGAAGATCCACCAGATGGACGTGAAGACAGCATTCCTCAATAGGAATATTGAGGAGGAGGTGTACATTGATCAACCAGAGGGTTTCGAGACCTTCGATCATGAGTCACATGTGTTCCGACTCAAGAGGGCTTTGTATGGGCTAAAGCAAGAACCCCATTTTTATCGGGAAAACTAGTGTCTATATAGAGCTGCTAGTCCCACTAAGGCTGGTAGCTACCTTAGAAACAAACACACTAAAAACTACTTTCGTTTTCCTTTATGAGAAATAGATAAGAGAATAATAAGGGGACCAACCTCTGTCTTGCGCTTGGTTCCTTGCTCGATTCCTCTCTCTTCTGGTAGGTCTTTGCCACTTGCTTCCTTGTCTACCCAGCTTCAAAGAGTACTTGTAGAGTCAAAGCAGTATAACACTATCCAAGAACATAGATCTATTATCATAAACAATATAGGATCGGATGTACATTGACCACGCAAATGCATAAATCATCAATCATACAAGAATGTGGAGGAAAACTTGAATAACTTTATTGATAATCAAGAAAGAGAAAAGAGGATTACTACCAATTGTTCTGACCCAGCATCATCCTCTCAGTAAGAAATCCCTTCTTCACCTCATGAAAAGCTTATATCACCCAACACTATGATATTGCACCAAGAAACCAACAACACTTCCTTACAAGATACAAAATTCCAGCCTCTGGATCTCTAGGATGATGGATCCATATATAGATGTTTGCAAGGGAGGTGAGTCAGCTTTTGAGATTTGATTAGTGTCTTCTCTCTTATATTTCTTGATTCCACTAGGAGATTGATGATCTCTTACTCATCCCTGGTCGAATTCAGAGAGGCAAGTGTCACAGGAGAGGTTTCTGGAAGATTCCATGCTCCTCCACCTTGCGGATTGACCCTGCCATTTGTCCCTTCTCGCCCATCGCACCCCATAGAAGGGTTTTTTGACATGCATCGCACCTACATACAATGCACTTTGCCTATGGAGTAGGTGAAATGGTACAGTTTTAACCAGTTCTGAGTAGTTTTTCATGGAGAACTTCTAGGAGATGTTGTAATCAGTTGACCTTGTTCTTTTAGGGGTTGGAACAACACCTTTAGGGACTTAGGAGCCCTTGGTTTATGGAAATTTCTGCTTGGGGTTGCAGTGCCCAAAAATGTCTATAACAGTTTCCCCCTAAAGCATGAGGTCGTTAATCTTTTGATGTCGGGTGAAATGCTTTATCATGAGGATCCGAAGTTTTTTTGAGCTGGAAGGCGACCTGTAATAAGATACAATACAATACATTATCTTCATATTATTTTCATGATCTAGCTGAGGCGGGCATTTCCATGCTCGGCTTTATAAATTCATTTTCATGTACATAGGACAGACAATCGTCTGAGTGTAGACTGATGATTCTGGTAGAGCCATCATCCCTTAGATTGGATGATTATCTGTGCAGCAATGATGTACATTTGATGTCTTTATTTTCCTTAATATATATCGCAGCCCGGATGGATGAAACTAGATCTGGGGTCTTCAATCTTGTTCGATCTTCACTCAAAGTACAAGTCGATCCATGTGAGAGATGTTCTGGAGTCAAACATGGAAAGACAGCGCCTGATTACCAGCCAATGATGTAAGATGTTAACAGGCATGAGAGAAATCACCGATAATGATGATGACCCTCAAGGTACTGTAGTACAATTCACGTGGTGTGAATAAGGGACTTGGCGTCGAACACCACGTAAAATCTTTCGGTCGAAGGCCATTGATGTAAACCTGTCGCCGGAAGTGAGAAACTTGCCATTGAGGCATGCAAGCTTCAAAGTACTAAAAGGGTTGTTCCTAGATCAACTTCTTGGATAATGAGCTAATGTCAACAAGAAGCGATCTGTCATAGGAGGGCCTTAGTGAATCCCACATCAATGACATGGAACGGAGCAAATGATTTTAGTGGAGGTGAAAACAATCTGGTGATATACGGTTTAGGGTGGAGGTCATGAAAGAATGGAGCGAAAATGTATTATAGTGGGTGAGACACAGGTGAATTCTCTGAGCGACTTCTCTTGAACATATCGGCGAAACTGACATGATGGATTGGCAGCATTAACCCCAAATGTGGATGGTGTGATGGAGCCATGGTGATGTGACCAGCGAATGGAACAACCCAACCCGAATCGGATGCAGAGTGAAAGTGTTATGTTCAAGAGCGACTTGCTACCAACAAAGTTTCTTCAAGTTTTCTTCCCAATTTTTCCCCAGTCATTGCTGACCAGTACCTCTTTATTTTTGTCAAGCTTGAGGAGGATAACATATGCTTGTTCTATAATTTTCCCTTTGGGCAAACCCATTGCTATTTTTTAGTGAGCCTAGCGATAGTGAAACTCGTTCTTGTCTATTATGGACAAGTTTGTCGCTATTAGGTTTTAATGAGTTTAACGACAAAGATAACTCGGTCCTTTTCAATTTTAGAGAGTCTGAAAAGGGATGTAAAGGAAACTCCAAAAATCATTTTTCATTATCTAATCCCTTAAGTCTGAAAAATTATAAAATAATACAAAAGGGATGAATTTTCAGTAATTTTAACGAGCCGAACAAAACAAGCGCTTGATATTTTTGTGTAATAATCCCTCAGGTCCAAAAAGATTAAAATCTAGAGGGATAGCACTTCCGATCACTTTAACGAGCTGGAGAGGCCAATGGCTCAGAAATCTTTTCATATTTTACGAGTCAGTTGAAAAGAGCTTTAAAGGAGACTCGTTTTTTGAGGAACGAGTGATAGATTCGGGTAGTAGTTGATTCCAGGTAAGGTTTGGAATTTTCCAATCACGGCAGTGTCACAAGGATGGCTAACAAGATCACTCTTCCCAGCTGTTCCTCAAAAGGGGTAAACAATCAAGTGGAGGTGAATGATCGGCCAATACAGAGTGGAGGTGATGATGAGAACACGACCAAGGATTCAAAGGCTGAAGTAATACATTCACGATGGTTATTTACCGGACATTGGTTCATTTTTTAATGAGCTTAAACGCTGGGGGAAACACTTGCTCATTGCTTATGTTTATTTTTTAACGAGCTTGAATTTCGCGTTAAAACTGCTCGATCCAGTCATATAATAAGAATGTCTCATCTAGAAACGGCATTTTTTCAAAGCTTTGCCCCACATCCTTTCTTTATGAAAGTTAGGAAACGACCAATCCTACGAGTTTAAAGGGTTAGAGGACCTATATATTTAAAAAATAAATGGTCGCTCTTCGCTTGCATGCCAAAAGGTTTACATGCCCCCAGGTATAGTGAAATAGAGTTTCGAGGTTACCCCTCAATTTGTAGACAAAACATTTGTTTTATCGGGAAAGGCCTACCTTTTTCAGGTTACCAAAGATTGTTCTATTTGTACCACAAACAAAACACTTCTTTGGCGATGTCTACCGAAATAGACAAAGGTGAGTGGCGTAGATGCCTCCGCTCACATAACTTTGATGAGGGAATATTATTCTAGCCTAATCCCATTTTCCTAAATGGAAGGGTGTGTCAGACTAGTCATATATCCTTCGCGGAAA
This sequence comes from Pinus tabuliformis, assembly GCA_031772625.1. Classification (NCBI taxonomy): domain Eukaryota; kingdom Viridiplantae; phylum Streptophyta; class Pinopsida; order Pinales; family Pinaceae; genus Pinus; species Pinus tabuliformis. Next base: position 687,061,318 of record CM062804.1, on the reverse strand, counting down.
CCTACCCTATACCTGAAGTTTTCGTATCGAAACAGGCCAGGGTGCATGCCCCCTGGGTTTCAGTCATGCCCTCTGAATCACTCGCGCTCATCAGGAGGACGGACTGGGGATTGATGAGACATTCCTTTTGTGAAAAGACCATTCAAGGTTGGTATATGACTATTTTCTATGTGTGAACCGGGGAATGAAAGTTGATCTATGAGCTTGACCATTCTTCCTTCGTGTGGAAAACACATTACTCTAAAGAGTGAGGAGACAATGGCTCCCATGCAATAAATATAGTCTCGTCCAAGGAGTAGATTATAATCTAGGGGTCCTTGGACTACCATTACGTTAAATATAGTCTCATCCAAGGAGTAGATTATAATCCAGGGGTCCTTGGACTACCATTACGTTCATGTGAACAGTTTTCCTTCTCAATGTTATCGGCACATCGGGAAGTATCCCTAATGGTCGATTGGTTCCTTTGTCAAGGCCTGTTAGATTTCTCATTTCAGGCAAGAGTGATGGCGAACCAAGCGCTTTCCAAGCATTTGAGGAAAGGATACTCACAGAAGCCCCTTCATCTATGATGGTACCTGCCATGACCATTCTATATATTTGAGCAATGATTCAGAATGGTGCACTAGCCAGTAAATGGGGTCTGCATAGTAGATTCCAATAAAAGGAAACAACCAAGTTGCTTGAAGGTGGGACTGAATAGATGGCCGGATACGACTCTGATGAACTTCCTTCCTGCAGTAAAGGAACGGGTAGACTGCCCCCATGTTCATCGGAGTCTGTGCTTACGAAGAGAATTTGAACGGTGTCGTTCTTGTTCTCTTCGGTGACTGTATCATCTGAAGATGGACCTTCTGAAGGCAAGACTGGGTCAACTGCCACCTCGACCTTTTGACTTTTGTCTGGTATGGATTCAGATGGTTTATCTTCAATGATAGATGCTTCGGCCGACCACAAGGGCGTGTCAGCCGGATTTTCAACTAGTGACGGACTCGGCAAGAGTTTCTTGTATCCAAGAGGAAGCCGTAACGGTGAAACTAGACAGTCGTCCAAAACTCTTTTAGCTTCGTCTAAGAAGGGACAACTGTGGATGGCGTGATTGCCTTCACACAATTTACAAGGAAATTTATATTTTCCTTTTTTCCCAGGGGCTTCACTTTCACTAGTTAACAGTGTATGCTCAACATGATCGTCAGAGGTTGATGACACCAGATTGTGCAAATGAGGAAACCAGTCCCTTAAGATCCGAGGGATGCAAGTACAATCTCGATGATAGTGGTCTCCTTTGCAAATGACACATGGCGATTTAGGCCTAGTTGGTGCAGTGTGTGGATTTTCTCTAGACGATGCTTGGTTGCCCCTTCTCACCTTTGCCTCCTTCTTCTTCTTCTCTTTCTTCTTCTTCTCCTTCTTCTTCTCAGTTACTTGATTTTGGGCTTTACCGGCTTCATCAAGCGAAGAGGAAGGAGGAGAGGAAGAATTGGATGAAGTAGAGGGTTGGGGGGTAACTCTAATATTGTTTAGTTGCTGACTTTATTTTTCAGGAATCATGGTGTTCTGAATGACAGAAGTTGAGAAGAGCCATACGGGCAAGCCGATTGTCAATCCTGGAAGAGACAATGTGGCCATATGGGGTGCACCAACATCTCCCCAAGAGGAGAAGGGACTAGGATTTCCTCCAAGGGGAACTCCTTGGTTGGTGGACTCCATTTTTCTCAACTTAAGATAAATGTAGGAAAGGTGATGATTATTCCATTTAACATAAATTTTAGACACTTTGACACAACTTGTTTTTTCAATTTTTAAGAGTCGAGAAAAAACAAAAGACGACTCTAGTCACCTTCGATTTTTAATGAGCCTGAAGTGACAAGTGCTCAGATGGACCTTTTCCGTTAAGGATTTTGAAAAGGAATGAAAGGGACTGTTCTAGAAATCTAGACAGAGGTATTACCAAACCAATCGCAAAACTGTAGAATACTTTTTACGGTACGACAGTCAATCTTCCCGAATGCTGTGTTCAGTGCATTGCGATCGATAGGGCGGCAGACACGGCTTCCTACGGATAAAGGATAAAGCCTATTGTGGTCTCCTAAAATATACTCGACGGTACGGGGGAGCACAAGTCCGTACTGGCACTTATGGTCTCAAAGTGGAGGAATCACCCAACCAACAGTGAAAAAAACAATTACCAGGCTTTACGACGCCGGAATACATCTCTAGCCTAGACTTCTAGATGTTGTGCGTTAGGTTCCAAAGCATTTTTAGATTCATTAAATTTATTTTATGGTTGATCTTGCTTAAGAAATTTGCCTTTCAGGTTCACCACATGATGTAGATGTACAATTCCTAAAATGCAATCTAATATAATAAACAGTCGTTTAATCTTTTTTTTGCAATGAAAATCCTAGCTACTAAGGAAAGAGAGATGGCGTTCTTTCAACAAAGAGCAGAGAGCACACACTATATGCACTGTCCTAAATCAAACCAACAAATAGTCTAAATGAAAATGCACATGCATGTATTTTTTTTCAGCCTTCTTAATGCGTGAATGATAAAAAGAAAGCTAAACGCAAATCTGAATTATTTTCCAAAGCGACAATTACTAACAAGTTTCTTTTCAAAACAAAATGAGGACAATGACGACACTTTGTTATTTGGAATTGAAAACTTGCTTTCGACACTTGAACAACTGCTAACTCAAATCAAATACAAGAGTAACAATGTAATCGACTATCAAGAACAATCAGATTCTCTTCTATGACTGAAAACGACACTTGCGACACTTTCAAATCAAGAAATGACAGTACAATTACGCTACTTCTTTGTAAAGGAGAACTGAAAATGACTCAAAAATACATAAAAACATTTACAGTTCTTTGCACAATGGAGGCGGAATAATAGCAAGGAAAGGGGTTTCAACAGAGGTGTACTGACTACAGGCAGCAAAACTCTTGAATAGAGCTGAAAAGAGTGAACACATAAACCAAAATTTAGGAACAAGGCCTTGTCTGATCAGCGCACCTGTAACACAGTGAAACTGAAATGCAACGAACCTACTACACTCGGGAAGTGCGATGCATTTGAAGTTCACAGAATAGACAGTGCATTGGACCAGGGACGAGACTTTGATTGGGTCCAGGTCACAGTTTGCAGTTCAGTTTAGTGATTTAGGCCGAGCAAGTGGTAATTAGTAAATCAATCACAGGGGTAGATCTAAGGAGGTTACTAGAGCCACCACGAGGGCAATTAGAGAGCTTGTAAATCAATTGTTTAATTTATAAACAAAACCCAGAGATAGACTGAAGCAGTGTTGATCTACTTTGCACTTGCATAGAAAATGCAGTTCGAAGGCTAGATGGCTTGACTTCAGGCTTCGTCCGTAATTTTATAAAGTAAACAAATTTAGATGAAACAAATAATCTATTAGCTCCCCAGTGGAGTCGCCATTTTGTTATCGGGAAAACTAGTGTCTATATAGAGCTGCTAGTCCCACTAAGGCTGGTAGCTACCTTAGAAACAAACACACTAAAAACTACTTTCGTTTTCCTTTAAGAGAAATAGATAAGAGAAGAATAAGGGGACCAACCTCTGTCTTGCGCTTGGTTCCTTGCTCAATTCCTCTCTCTTCTGGTAGGTCTTTGCCACTTGCTTCCTTGTCTACCTAGCTTCAAAGAGTACCTGTAGAGTCAAAGCAGCATAACACTATCCAAGAACATAGATCTATTATCATAAACAATATAGGATCAGATGTGCATTGACCACACAAATGCATAAATCATCAATCATACAAGAATGTGGAGGAAAACTTGAATAGATTTATTGATAATCAAGAAAGAGCAAAGAGGATTACAACCAATTGTTTTGATCTAGCATCATCCTCTCAGCAAGAAAGCCCTTCTTCACCTCATGAAAAGCTTAGATCACCCAACACTATGATATTGCACCAAGAAACCAACAACACTTCCTTACAAGATACAAAATTCCAGCCTCTGGATCTCTGGAATGAGGGATCCATATATAGATTTATGCAAGGGAGGTGCGTCAGCTTTTGAGATTTGATTAGTGTCTTCTCTCTGATAGTTCTTGATTCCACTTGGAGATTGATGATCTCTTACTCATCCCTGGTCGAATTCAGAGAGGCAAGTGTCACAGGAGAGGTTTCTGGAAGATTCCATGCTCCTCCACATTGCGGATTGACCCTGCCATTTGTCCCTTCTCACCCATCGCACCCCATAGAAGGGTTTTTTGACATGCATCGCACCTACTGTGTGTATTCAGGTGGGATGCAACGCACTTTGCCTATTGAGCAGGTGAAATGGTCTTGTTTTGACCAATTCTGAGTAGTTTTTCAAGGAGAACTTCTGGGAAATGTTGTAATCAGTTGACCTTGTTCTTTTAGGGGTTGGAACAACACCTTTAGGGATGTATGAGCCCTTGGTTTATGGACATTTATGCTTGAGGTTGCAATGCCCAAAAATGTCTATAACACACGTGCTTGGTACACCAGGATCGAGAGCTATTTCACTGGGTTGGGCTTATCCAAGAGTCAAGCAGATGCGAACCTTTACCACATCATGGTAGAGGGTAAACCATTTATCATTGTTCTTTATGTCGATGATTTGATTTTTACAGGTGAAGATCAGTTGATATAGTCTTGCAAGGAGGACATTGCAAGAGAGTTCAAAATGAAAGACATGGGTCTTATACACTACTTTCTAGGCATGGAGGTGTGGCAGAAAGATGGTGAAGTATTTATGTCTCAAGGCAAGTATGCCAATGAGATACTTAGGCAATCTCACATGGAGAAGTGCAAGCCCATGCAGACTCCTCTAGTTGGGAACTGGAGGAAGGATGATGCTACTTCAGGTGAGGTAGTAGCTGCTACTATTTATCGGTAGCTGGTGGGTTCACTTATGTATCTGGTGAACACACGACCCGATTTATGCTTTGCAGTGAACCAACTGAGTCAAGCTATGGTTCAGCCTACCAAGCTATTTTGGAAGGCAACGAAGAATGTGTTCAAATACCTCAGAGGCACATCTCACTTCGTATTGTGGTACAGACGGACAGAGGGAGTGAAGCTTCAGGGATTCACAGACGCAGATTGGGCAGGGAGTCCATCAGACCGGAAGATCACTTCTGTAGGAATCTTTAACCTTGGTTCAGCTACAATTTCCTGGTACAGTACGAAATGGAGATCAGTTGCACTTAGCTCAACAGAGGCTGAATACATGGCTTCTAGTTAGGCTGCATGTGAGGTCATTTGGATGCAGAAGATTCTAGTGTGAGTGTTTAGTTAGAGGATGGATCCAACCGTGATCTACTGCGATAATCAGAGTTGTATCAAACTCTCTGAGAATCCAGTTTTTCGTGACAGGTCCAAGCACATTGATATCCAGTATCACCATCTTCGAGACTGTGTGGTCAAGAGGATCATGTTGTTGTTGTATGTTTCGACCGAGGAACAAGATGCAGATATTTTGACAAAGGCATCGTTAAAATGCAAGTTCGAGTTCCACAGAGACAGGATTGGGGTTACTGATAATCCCTTTCTTGTTGAGAGGGAGTGTTGAAAATAGCAACAAGAAATGCTAAATATAGAATTGCTAAATTTAGTACTGCTATAAATAGCATTTCGGGATACCTTCCTATTTCAGTTAATCCCTTAACTAAAATAGAGAAGTAAAATTCGAATTTGATCTTAGCAGTTGTTTGTAAAATAATTAATTAATTCATCATGAGTTAATTAGTTGTAGAAAATCAAACATGAAGTCTATGTGGGGACATGCAACAATTTCTCCATTAATTGAGGAATTTATCCATCAGTTAAAGAGATAAGGATGAGTTGTAATATTGAGTTGAAATTAACTGACTTAGTTAACTGAGTCAAGTCTAGTAAGATTAATTCAAAGAGTTTGTTGAATTAATTGTGAGTTCAGTTAGTGAATGCATGCATGCATGTAACTGCTGCACTTTAGATAACTGAATATTCTCTCATAAATAATTCATGCATGTCAGTTCAGACAAGAGACCCAATTGAGATTAGATGGAGGGGTAATGTACTATTAGTTGCTAGAATATTCCATTATGAATATCTCTTGCATGCAGAAGGAATTCTTTCCTTGAGGATTGTGCAATTACTTCTTCAGGTTTTGTGAGTGTGATGAGGCCAATTCACACATGTGGCATCATTGGACCCCAAGATAAACTATGCAAGGAATTAGGAGGCTTGGAGGGCTTGAGGAGGACATATACAGTGTCTATTCAGTCTGTGAGTTGTATTTTTTTATTACAGAGAGAGCAGGATAGCTTGAGAGTTGATTCTTTTTGTAACTCGAACATATTTCCACTTGTATGATAATACAGAGATTGGGGTTTTAGGCTGAGGCTTTCCTCGAGTTATTTCTTCTGTGTTATGTGTGATTGATTTCTTATTCTCAGTTATATGTGTTCTCATTGATCTTGCTCAATTTGATTAATTTTTCACAAAGTTTGTTGTAGAAGTAGATCTTGTATTTTACTTTAGTCTATTGCATAATTTGTTGATCTACAGTGGGATTTCTATAGAGAATTCCCTCATAAGAAGAATTCTCCGAGGGATGATGACAACAACAACCACAATAATTTCAAAGGCAATGTAAATAAAAGGAATAACAAGTTCAACAATAAAGGAGAGAGGAATGCTCTCACTGCTTGATATGGAAATGGTCGACCTCCCAAAATGATGAGAAATTCCAGGTATGAGGAAAGTAATGTTGTAGAAAAACAAAAGGGATTTTATCTTATTTCCGCTCTATCTATTGCCTCTCCTCCGGATACTTTGGATCATTGGTTGATTAATAGTGGAGACTCAAGGCATTTTACTGTGTACAAGGAGGCCCTCTCAAATTTGGTTGAAAAGAAAACTAATTTGGAGATCATACTTGGAGATAATGCCACATATCTTGTGAAAGGAATAGGTATTGTCACTCTTCACTCAAATCAAGGTTAAACCATTCATCTACAAGAAGTATTGTATGTACCAAATTTGAAGAAGAACCTCATGTCTATTTCTATGAGGGAAGATAAAGGCTTCAAGGTAGCATTCATTGATGGAAAGGTAGGTATTTGGAAAAGAAACCCTAAAGATGCATTTACACTTGGATTTAGGGTTGAAGGTGTCTATCAAGTTGGAGGAAGTCCTTTGGGAGCCTTGACTTGTGATACTTATCTTCAATCTGAATTATGGCACTAGATAGTTTCTCACCTTCACTATAAAGTCTTACCTGGGGTAAGGAAGATGGTCTTGGATATGCCCAAGTCCAACATAAATCATGAAGGAGTTGGTCAGGGTTCTGCAACTAGGAAACCTACAAGTGGACCATTCCCTTCAAGTGAATGCCAAACTATTGATATTCTTCAATTGATCCATTCTGACCTATCTGGAATGTTGCACGTAACATCATTGGGAGGATAATTATACTATGCAATTTTTGTGGATGACTTCTGTCGCAAAACATGGATCTATTTCTTGAAGAAGGATGAAGTGTTAAAATGGTTCCGTTTTTCAAAGCCTTGGTGGGAAATCATATAAGGAAGAAGATCAAAATATTGAGGACCAATAATAGAACCGAATATGAATCAAATGAATTCAATGAATTTTGTAGAGAGGTTGGAATTAATAGGGATACAACCGTTCCATGCACTCCCTATAAAAATGGAGTTGTTGAACAAAAAATCAAACAATCATGGAAACCACCCATGCCATGCTCCATGATCAAGGTTTACTAAAGTTCTTATAGGGGGATAAGTTGTAAACATTGTCGTATATGTTCAAAATATGGGCCTGCATCAAGCATTGGATTTCAAGTCACTCGAAGAAGTTTTCACTAGTAAGAAACCCAATGTTTTTCATTTTAGAATATTTGGTTGTCCCATGTATTTTCATGTGCCCAAAGAGAAAAGAAACAACCTAGAAGCATCTGGGAAGAAAGGTATGTTTTTGGGCTACAATGAAAATTCAAAGGCACATAGAATCTATGTGATTGGACAAAGATATGTGGAAGTTACCCATGATGTCACCTTCGATGAAGACACTACACTAGGGAAGGCCAAAGATCTCCCCATTCCAAGTAAGGATAATGATGATGTTGCGGAAAAGCAAGATGAACGTCCAACATATGAGCTTATTCCCAATGGCGAAGGCCTGATGGATACCATTGATCCACCTCTTGATGATCCCTATGTTAGTGTCAGTCAGTTCAGCCTATCACCAGTGATCAAATATGCTCTTACAAGGTGTTGTTAGGGTGTCAAATCAAATTTTTGTCATATCAGTGAGTCTTCAAATAAAAATTTAGTCACTGGTTTTTGTGTCTAGGTCACTACTTCTCCCTTCACTTAGTCATGGTATTCATCACTCATCATGGTCATTGTCTTCTTCGAGGTATCATATCTTCATTTAAGTGTCTTGGGTCATGAAATGGTTAAATTCCTCATTTTAGGTCATGGTCTAGGGTTTCACTCCATGTGTCATCATGATACCATATGTCAAAAAAAAAACATGTCCATCATGTGATTCAGTGGGTAAAGGGAGTTAGCAGCCTACGGAAAGCAAAATAAAGGTAAATATAATGTTTTATTTCCAATAAGACAATGTTGTAGTACACTACGTTGCCTCATCATTCCTCATAGGGACATGTTTGCTTCAAAATATATTTTTGACCAAATGGAGAAGAATTTTACAAAAGTGAAAGATTTTTTTGTCCATTATAGTCCAAGGAACAAAAACCTCCTTCATTTTATGCACAGGTGTTATGATTTGAAAGAAATTCCCAAAATAGAATTGCTACAAGAGAGTTGCTGCACTTATGGATAGCTTGACTTCAAGACCGCTTTTCAGGGGTTTGCAGCAGGCTTTGGCAGTGCTTAAGGACTCTATTGTGTATAAGACATCCTAATATTTCCAATGTTACCTTCAACTTGCAATTTAGATTAGTGGAAAGCATCCAAAAGTGATCTGCAAGTTGGCACTATGCTCTTGTCAGAGAAACACTGAGTTTTTGGAGTGACCTTGGGAAAATCAATGTTTTTCACTCATGGAGTATCCAAATTACATGCCTGATGTGTCCATATTATAGAAGACTTCAAGATATTTCCAACGAGCTATAAAGCTATAAATTTGGAGTAGTTTTAGGCCTCCAAACGTGGTTTTTAATACCAGTGTTGCGCTAAGGAACACTGCGCTGCGCTTGGGCATTGCACTCAGGAACACTTCGCTGCACTTGGGCCACAGTAGCTCAAATTTGCCCGAAACTCACCCAAATTAAATTTTTAAGCTTTATCACCTATTCTATTTCAATCCTAAGCTGAGCTAAAAGTAATTATACCATCTTACTTACCTTTTTGTTTTGCAAAATGAATCCAAGCCAAAGATTTCTTCAATTAGGGTTTCTAGTGAATTTCTAATGAAAAGTGATAGGGTTGATGATGGTCATTTCGTTTTCTTGATTTTAAACATGTAAAATACTATCCTACACCTATACACATGTTTAATATGCTATATGAACCATTTAACCAACCTCAGAAAATAAAATTACCTCACTAAAAATGAAACCCTAGTTCATTCCTATGGGTTTTGGACACCTTCCCTAAAAACTATGTTTTTCCCTTTCACAAATACATTGTCCCTTCATTTCACTTCCTTTCATTTTCATTAGTTGTTCATAGTCCATATCCACCTCTTTCAAATTCCCTTTGCCATTTTTTTCAATCCACCTACCCATCATTTCATTTTTCACTCATCCCTCACTATTTTTTCCCTTTCTTATAATCTAGGGTTTCAAAAATGAAATGAGATTACTTCAGCAAACCATCACCAAGACACATCATCACAACCTATGGAAGTAGGTTTATCTAGAAAAATAGTGGAGAATACTCAACTACCTAAGCCTAAGGTGACTAAAGTGTATAGGCAAAGGCTTGTGTTTTCTTCTCATGGAGAGAAAGGGGCCAAGCCTTCTTCATTGGCAAAGCAAGGACAGACAGCAAAAGAGAAAGAAATAGCTAAGCATGAGCTTAAATTGGTTGATTTAGAGGCTGAGGATCAGACTTCAAACATGAAACAGACAATCAGGGATAAGGACTATCAAATCAAGGAGCTAGCAATCAATTTGGAAAGAGCAAGATATGTCATATCATTCCTTGAATAGGAAAATCATCAACTCAAAGCAAAGGAGTTGATCCTAGAAAAGGAAAAAGCCAAGTTATTGCAGCAATTTGGCAAAGGTAAGGAGATCATGGAATTAAGCGTGCTTGAAGCATCAAAAGGCAGAGGAAAAAGGAAAATACCAAGAACAAGAGGCCTCAAGAAATCTTTGCAAGAAGAGCAAGAACAAATTCTGTTGAATGAGGACCTTGACCTAGAAGATAGGATTGCCCTACAAGTTCATCAAGATAATGAATATTGGATAAATATGGTAAACGAACACTTGGAGAAGCTCCTTGAGAAGGCAAACAGGGATAATCAGTTTCTCAGACACATGGCGCACCACTACCAAGCTCAAAACATGATCACCAATGTCAAAGTAAAGCAACTTGAAAATAAGATCAAGGAGGCAAAAAAAGATCCAAAGGATTAGGGGAACTTAGAGATGCTTACGTAAGCATCAATGAATATATAAAAAACATGTTCTTACATCTTCCCTCCAATTTTTAGCAAATTATGATCATTTTGAGTTTTTGGGAAATTTTGGTCCAAATTCAGAAATTCAACTGCTCCAGAAGTGCAGCGCCTTGGCGCTGTGCTTTTTCCTCAAGCCTCCATTTGAGGAAAGGTCTACATTTTTGTAAATATCTTGTCGTCCTCTAAAAACCCATTTTCTCAGATTTTGCAGAGGTGGCTCAGTTTTGGAGAAAAAGGCAAAAAAGTGGCAAAAAACTAGCATTAGACCACTTTTTGACAGGCGCTGCGCTTATGGAGTGACCTTGGGAGAATGGATTTTTTAAGGCCTTCCCATTTGTCCAAATTCAGAAATTAAAACTATTCTGGAAACAAGACTTGAAGGGCTAGTTGATTGTTCTCTCAGTTTTGCATTTTGACCCCTAGAAGGCACCTAAAAATCAGCTCAAAGTCAGTGCTGCGCTTCTGCACTTTTCTGTGTTTCAAATTGTAAATTACACTGTGTAAATTTCTAGTTTCTAGTTTGACTTAGTCAAAGTCAAGATTCTCTATGTAATGGCACTAGTTTCGAGGATAGGTGATGTAGGCATGAATAAATGTACATCATAGGTTGTTTTTGATGTTTATTAGGCCTCATAAAAAAAGCAAACTCCTAAACAAACTCTCCATGAAGTGTTTTACTTTCACCTTCTCACTCTCACCCGTTGGTTGAGAGAATCTTGGAGTCAGTTTCTCCACCAATGAATTCGACTCCTAAAGGTGGGAAAGTGGTCTAGGAGAGTCTATATGTATCATTTTTCCTCAGGAGAAGAGGGTTGAACTTTTTGTGAAGGAAACTTGCATGTAATCATCTTTTCAACTAATACAGAGATAGGTTGGAGCTATTTTCAAGGAACTCTAGCCCTATGAGTGCATGGTGCTTGCACTTCATCCCTTTTGTTTTCTAATGGTCTAAACATCTTTATCTACATAATATCTCTTCTTTCTATGAATTCCTTGCAATAAAATATATAGAATTCTTGTTTTTCAAGCTCTATTATTTGGTTTTCATAGTTATGTGTATGTCTTCCTAAGCTAATGAAATCATGCTTACTTATGCTCATTAGTTTCTTCCACACTATATCCTCTATACTACACTAAAAATACTCAAAATACACCATGGATTCTGATATCTATCTCCTTCTCATATTTTCTCCTGCACTCCTACAACCTAGACCTATTTGTGGCTCCAAACCCTAAGTTTAGCAAACCCTAAAAACTAAATTTTCACAAAGAAACAAACAAATACACATATCTAGCCTAAAAATAATTTTCTTTAAAGTCATGTCACTGATAAGAGACTTGGAGAGATCCCTCTCATGCTCAGTATGGCTAGCTACTGAGCTAAAGTGGTTTGAGGTTATCCTTCTCGATTTCCTTTTCAACCTAGGAGATTGTAAGGACTAACATTTTTGTCGTTGTTGTCAGGGAATGAAAGATCATATCTTCCCTAGGAAAGAAATACAAGGATCAGATCTGATTGTTGATGGTGAACATTGAGCATACATAAGAAAGGCTATGCATCTTTCACCTGGCGACTCTAGTGTCGAAGAATCCAAAGGTTCAGAAATTTCATGGCAACTCCACTGATAAAAAACTGGTAGTTTGAAGAACTTCTTGGTGTCTTAATTGTTTTCAAGATGGATACAACTACTTGAAGGTATGCTCCTATGAATCGAGCTCATATTCCTGGCTTTTCGAATTGCATTCCTTGTATAGATTGGAAAACAGGGCTGCCAAAATTTAAAGGTCGGGATGGCCAAGATGAGGCTATTCTGCATCTAATCAAATTTCACTGACATATACATAAGCTTGGGATTAGTTTTTGTTACACAGTAATTTGTCACTGTCTATGTTACCCCTTTTCCTGCACATTGGAGGACTTATTCCAGGACCTGTGAGAAGTGACATATCCTAAAAACACATGCATCGTATCCCCTTGAGTATGTACTTCATATGCCCTGAAGACACCTTCTGCAAAATACCCATAAAAATAGCCCTTTTTCCATTGGCGCGGTTCCACTGGGTATCATTCGCGCCAATGGGGGAAATCCTCCAAAGAGGGCACGCCAGTTGGCACTCTGTCTCAGAGTCACACTCGCGCCAGCCCAGTTGGGTAAATTTTTAACAAACAAACTTATGAAGGTTCTTCCTAACCTATTCATGAACTGATTCCATCTTGAGTTAGTTCAGTTGGACTTCGAATCTCCATAAAAGGGAAGTAGTTCTCCACCTCTCATGGAAGCTTCTTAGTGATAAAGCCAATCCCATGAATCTTGTGGATGACCTTAACTCCTTCTCCTCTATCTATAAAAGCTTGTCCTTTTGCCTTTGACAAGTTAGTCTCCAAGTTCCAAATTCTAAGTCTCAAAGTCTGAGAATTGCCAAGTTCATGCTATAAGGAGCCTTATTCATTCCCATGAGGCTAAATCTCAAGTGAGGAGATTCTTATCCAAGTGACCAAGGAGAGAGAGGCTTGTTCCCCATTCCCAACAAGCTTTGCAAGGTATGTAATGCTGATCACCCAGCCAAAGGAGGATTTGACATCAAAACTATGGTTGTATTCTTCTTTACTGTTTATCAATAATATTCGACTATCATTATGGTTCCACTCTTATTGTCTTTGTAATGATGATTGAGTTATATCCTTTCTGACTGATATATAGTTGCATCTATTGGATTTTATGCTTTTATTTGTGTCGTTCTTTACATGTGCAGGTGTCCTTTCATGAGGATCGTGGGGATTGTGACCGGCCGGAGCAAAGGAACGGGAGCGATGACTCTTCTACAAATATTAGCATTGGAATCCAGGTAGGCCTTCATCATCGGTCTTTGATTTGAAATTAGGAACCTGCGTGTTAGCATTGTTTGATTGTTGCTAGACCCCATTTGGGCTAGTAGGGATCGCCTCTGTCCGCAGAGGGGATTTACCTCCACAACAATTTGGCGACTCCACTGGGGAGTTGGATTTTTTCCTTGTTGTTTGTTTTGTATTGTTGTTTGATTTGTAAATTTTGGATGGAGCCTAAAGTATGGTGAGATAGCCTTCGAAACGATATTGCTCCACATTAGCAAAGTAGATCAACGCCACTTCAGTCCATCTCTGGTTTTGTTTACGAGCTGAACGGCTTGGAACTGGCCTTGTTTCTTGGTTGTTTCTTGGTTTCTCCTTCTTGATTAGCTTTCTGGGTTGAATCCCTGTGTTGCTTCTTGCTCTTTGGTGTACCTGGGTACTATTGACTTAGCTTTGGCTCGTTTGTTTTTTATTTTTCCATAGCAAACTCGGCTGGCGCTTTTTTATAACATTACAGTCGCGCCAGTTGGCGCTAGCTGCACATTAACAACCCGCACCAATCCCTGGAAGGTGCTATTTTCAGCCTGACAGTCACACCAGGCCTGGGAACTTTTGAAGTTTGCTTGTTTCTGAGCCTCCTGAGCTTGGTTTTCTGTTATGGGTACCTTTTTCTGACTACTTGAGTGTGTTGGAGTCTTGTTTGACTATATGAGTGTTACTCGCCTTTGAGTGTTTTTAATTTTTGATCTTTGGAACTCTCACCCAATTTTCTTGATTTGCACTTGATTGGTTCTTGGATTACATTAGAATCATCTTGTGTTTGAGAATTATCTTGCATAGATCACACTTGCATAATTAGAATTCTCATTTTCAGAATGTGCATAGATTACATTTGCAAACTTTTCAAGTGAATTGTGCATAGATTACCTTTACCCTTTGGATGTTTGCCATTTTCTATCGATTTCACATTTCTAGCCCTAGGGCATCTAGTGGCTTTGTGTGTCAAGCCTTTCTTAGGAGTTTTGGTCTTCTATTAGTCCAGTCAAATTTCTGATTGCTCCCTTGCACTCGTTTAGTGGTTCTTAATCATTTTATTGCGTTATTTGGGTGACTTGCTTTGTTTTCACTTGAATTCCTCTTTGTTTTGCTTTGAGCCTAGATTACATGGCTCATTGGTGTCTTTGGGACTTTTCTCGTTATTTGGAGGTTTGCTTTGTGATTTAGGGAACTGAATGTGTTTGCATTGAGTGAAATTTGTGTTTTTACTCTTTTGTTATCATTTCTCAAAGTTTGTTTAGTGCATTTTTCCATCAACATAAAAGAAAAATCTCTTTTGCTTTGTATTAGTTAATGAGAATTAGAACTTTTCATTTTGATTAGTGATTAGTGATATTAAAGAAAAGTTTGTTAATCTCCATTAGCTACATTAGAGAGGTTATTTGTTGTTTTGTGATCATTTCGTTTGTGTGAAAGCTCTCAAACCCTCTCGTAACTAGCATTCATTGAATGAAATGATATATCGTGGCATATAGCTTGCATTTAGGAAATTTTGAGACATTACATACGGTAAGGCCTGAAAACTTAAACATAATCCAAGATCAACTTTAAAATGAACTGAATGAATCTAACAATGCATTGGAACATAATGCACATTGTTTAGAGATCTAGGCTAGAGACGTGCTCTGGCGTCGTTAAACCTAGTCACTTTTGTTTCACTCAAGGGTGGGTGATTCCTCCTTTCGTGACGCAATAGTGGTCTAGCACGGATTTGAGCTCCCACGTACCATCGAGTATATGGGGAGACCCCACTAGGTTATCATCCTTTATCCATAGGAAGCTGTGTCTGCTGCCTTACAAGCCGTAACGCATTGAACACAACATTCAGGAAGATTGACTGTCATACGGAAAGTCCTTGGTTTTCATATGATTGCCAAGGTGTAGATGCAGTTTTACAGGTTGTCTGGTAACCCTTTTGCCTAGCTCTCTAGAGTAGTCACTTTCGTTCCTTTTCGGATTCCCTAAAAGAAAAGGTCCATCTGAGCACTAGTCACTTCAAGCTCATTAAACATTCAAAGGCGACTAGAGTCATCTTTTGTCCTTTTCTCGACTCTTTAAAAATGAAAAGGTCAAGTTTTGTTCCTGTGCCTTATAATTTATTTGGCCACGATTCACATTTACCCAGTTAGATCTTGTTTGCATTAGTTTGAGTAGGGTTGTTTCTCGTTTGTGATGGCAACTTTTCTGGAATTTACCAACCCAGGCATCCCCTCTGATGGGAATCCTAGTCATTTCCTTCCTTTTGGAAATGTTGGTGCTCCTTACATGGCAACGTTGTCCCTTCCTAGGTTAACTATTGGGTTGCTTGTTTGGTTGTTCTCAACCTCTCTTGTCCCTACCATCTCAACTGCTGGTCAATCAGTTCCTCCACCCGAACAACATCATGTTGATTCTAAGGTGGACCTCTCCCCTTCTTTGCCTGTTTCTGCGTCCTCATCTTCTACTTCGCCTGGTGAAAGTCTGCATTCAAGTAACCAGGTGGCTAAGAAGAAGAAGAAGAAGATGAAGAAGAAGAAGTCTCCTAAGTGAGAGGTTAAAAGTACAACTCAAGTCGAGCCACCTTCTGCTCCTCCGCGGAAGGTCAAATTTCCTTATAGATTGTGCAAGGATGACCACCTTCTTCGTAATTGTCCTGGTATTCCCAGGATCCTTGAAGTATGGTCTTGTGATCCAGCTCATCCCTCATCATCCTTTAAAGCTCATGGTGACGCCGCCCTATCAACTGACAAAATTCAGAAGAAAGGGAAGATTCGAATCCCCTGTAGACTATGTGAAGGCAACCATCCCCTTCAGCTTTGTCTGCTCATGGATGAAGCTTCCGCTATTTTGGAAAGTCTTACCGCTTCTTCACCCCAACTTCCTGTTGGTTATCAGAGGCTCTCTTCTGACCCCCTCCTTGTGGACAAAGAGATCGACTTAGATTCTTCTCTTGTCTGTCCTCCTCCTTCCAAACCTGGCTGTACCAAGCCTGCTCCAGACCAACCATTGGTCGGAGAGAGTGTTGACTTGGGTTCACCACCTGTTGATCACTCTGTTTCAGACGAGCATCATGCTCATGTTCTTCTCATCTCGTCAGATTCTCCTGAGTCTCAGAACGACCCTCCTATCCTCGTTGATCAAGAGGGTCCTTCTTCGTCTCCTGTAGAGCAGGGGGGAAATCATACGATTCCCCCACCAAGTAGTTTGGTCGTTTCCTTCAACTGGAGTCATTTGACTACATTCTGCCTTCCATTCCATGTGCCTTTCTAGATTACAGTACTTGCCTATGATAAGGCAATACCTCGCACTGTCTTGGATGAGGATGCATCTGTCAGTCTTATGTCTTCCACTACTTGGCAAGCTTTGGGCTCCCCACAGCTTGTGTCGGTCGCACAAAATCTATTGGCTTTTGACGGAGGAACCAGTCAACCATTAGGGATCCTCCCGAAGCTTCCTATTACTTTGGGAGGCAAAACCATCTATATAGACATACTGGTTACCCAAGGTGCTTTAGATTTCAGTCTTCTCCTTGGTCGTGACTATGTTTATGCCATGGGGGCCCTTGTCTCTTCACTTTTCCATGTGGTTTGTGTTGGGTCCCTATAATACTAGTGATTACCCCATTACTATTGTAGTTATACCCCTTATTTATATTGATGTACCCATGTAGTGCCCATATTGTTACTATTGTGCCACATAGAAGCCCACTATTGTTATTGTTGTGCCCTACAATATTATTGTTATGTAGGCTTTGATTGTATTGGGACCACTTAGACTCCTATATATAGAAAGGAGGTATTTTCATTTGTAGCATCCAAGAATTGTTCATTTATGTAATGTAAAGGAGGTTGCCCCCTCGAAGAGGCTGAATTATAAGGCGTGGATCTCTCTTTTCTATCTTTTTGTGAGCTAGTTTCATAACATTTGGTATCAGAGCTTTGGATTCTAGGGTTTCGCTGCTCCAAACAGGTCATCGTGGCATTTTCGCTATAACTTTTTTTCTATGATGTTTCAGAAGTCTCAAAAAAAAACCCATTTGAGAAGAATTGGCGCTGAACCTTGGGTCCACATTTCAGAGATTTTTGCGCGATATTTTCGGAGATATGATCTAAGGAAGTTGGCCTTTTTGCAGACTCCTGAATTACATTCAAAACATGTGACCTGGGGAAAATCGTCATAACTCTCTCTCTGAGGATCGGATTGAAATTTCGTAAAAAGGTGCAAACAGAGGACGGACTGTAGTTTCTTGTATGTGTGTTTTAGATTCAAAGGTTGAAACAGTGGCTCGTGGCACGTCGTACAAGTTCGCTCTACTGAACCAGTCTAAAAGCAAGTCACTGTGGGAGATTTCACATAACTCTTCCTTGGAGAATCCAATTTGGCTCAGACTTGTGGCATTGGAAAGAGGATGCAGAAGGCTACTGCAGGTAGTAATTTCAAAACTGGATGATTCGAAATTACAGAGACACATCAGATTCAATATCAGGCTTCTATAAAGTGAAAAAAAGGTGTGTAGTTTTTTTTTAATTTTTTGTGTAAGCTTGGTTTAAAGGAATTCAAAGGGCATAGTAAAGAATTATTATCGGTAACTGATGCCTCGAGGAAAGAAAATGCAAACACATAGTAAGGAACCTGAAAGCTCTAGCATGACTCATGAAGAATAAGAAGAAATGCTACGTGATATATCAAAATTACAAGAACAAGTGCAACAAATGTCACGATCACAAAAGCTAACAGAAGCTAAGATAAGTGGCGTGGAATCTAAGATAAAGGGCATCGAAGCTAAGATGGATGATTCAAAGACAGATTTGAAGAGAGACATGGCAGATTTGAAGATAGATTTGAAGACAGATATGGAAGAATTGAAGAAGTTGCTACAAGAAAGTGTCACTAATGGTGAAAAGGTAGTAAAGGAAACTCATGATGAGAACAAAAGAAATGTTAATCATGATACCATAGATGCTAATGTTGGATTGAAGACTCATCATGTTCCCAAAATCGATATGAGGAAGTTTGATGGCAAGGATCCCGCCACATGGATATTACAGATGGAGCAATTCTTCGATCTCAATAATGTGCAAAACACACAAAAGGTACGTATGGCAACTTTATATTTGGAACCAAATCAGTTTGTATGGTATCAATGGCTTTGTTCTCGTAAACAATTTATCACTTGGGCATTTTTTACGGAAGAGTTGATAGCACATTATGAGGATACAAAAAGCAACACTTTTTTTAGCCAATTGATGAATCTCAAACAAAAGGGTTCAATAATGGAGCACATTGAGGAGTTCCAAAAATTGAACATAAGGATAAAAGATATTCCAGAGGAGCATAGGATTGATGTGTTCATAGGGTCTTTAAAGGTTAATATCCAACATGATGTGCGTCTTTGGGAACCTGATTCATTAGAGAAGGCATTCAGGTTAGCAAGAAAAATGGAAAGCAAAATTATGGCAACTAGGAAGCATACCATTCACAACTATAAAGATGGAAGTGTTGTTGCCCATAGTCTTCCACAACCTACAAGGTTGACACCGCAACAATTGGAAGAAAAAATAGCAAAAGGGCTTTGTTACAATTGTGATAGCAAATACACAAAAGGTCATAAGTGTGCTGAGAAGAAATTATTCTACATAGATTGTGAAGAGGAAGAAGAAAAGGAGCAAGAAAGGTCAAAAGAAGAGGATATATTCCAGGAACAAAGCCTATATGAAGAACAAATAAATCCGACCATATCTTGTAATGCATTGGCGGGAATTACCACTCCTCAAACCATCAAGATAGAAGGACAAATCAAGAAGAAAAAGGTGATTGTGTTGATTGATTCAGGAAGCACCCACAATTTTATTCATTGTAGGGTAGCAAAAGAATTGAATTACTTCCTATATCCAGCACCAGAGTGTCAAGTGATGATTGCAAATGGAGGAACAATAAATTGCTCTGGAAAGTGCCATAATATCAAGCTATCCATGGGAGAATATGTATTGACTAGCCCTATGCTTTCCATTCCAATGGGAGGTACTGATGTTGTACTAGGAGTCCAATGGCTACAATCCTTGGGTACAATAGCTTTTAATTTTCAAGAACTTTTCATGAAATTTTCTATGGAAGGAAAGGAAGTTGAATTAAGGGGTATTGCAGGCAAACCAGGAAAGATAATCAGCTCTAATGGTATGACAAAGCTTCTAAAAAAGGAGCAAAGGGGTGTAATTGCACAATTATGTTCGCTAGATGTTTCCACATTATAATCATCTATTTCTCCAGATCTCCAAAATGTCCTGGACAATCATTCCAAGGTATTTGAGACTCCCAAAGGTCTCCCACCTATGCGTGATCATGATCATGTTATTCATCTGATTCCAGGAAGTGTTCCTCCAAACATCAGGCCGTACAGATATCCCTATGTCCAAAAAAGTGAAATTGAACGTATGGTTGCAGAAATGCTAGAGGCTGGTATAATTCAACCGAGTCAAAGTTCTTTCTCTGCTCCAGTAGTATTGGTGCACAAGAAGGATGGATCATGGCGCATGTGTCCGGATTATAGGGAGCTCAACAAGCTCACTATTAAAGATAAGTTCCCCATTCCTGTCATTGATGAATTACTAGATGAATTGCATGGATCAATTTACTTCACCAAGTTGGATCTTCGTTCAGGATATCATCAAATCAGAATGAAGATTGAAGACATTCCGAAAACGGCATTTAGAACTCATGAGGGTCATTATGAATTTTTGGTCATGCCTTTTGGCCTTACCAATGCACCTTCAACATTTCAAGGTTTGATGAATTCAATTTTCAAACCATTCCTTAGAAAATTTGTGTTAGTATTTTTTGATGATATACTTATCTACAGCAAGTCTTGGAAGGATCATGTTGAACATGTCGACAGGGTGCTACAACTATTGGAAGAGAAACAATTATATGCCAAAAGATCCAAATGTTTCTTTGGAGTCTAGGAGGTGGAATATTTGGGTCATATTGTATCTCATGAAGGAGTTAAGGTAGACCCTACCAAAATTAAAGCCATTAAGGAATGGAAAATCCCCACATCCATAAAGCATTTGCGCAGATTTCTTGGGTTGACAGGGTATTATCGCAAGTTTGTTAAGAATTATGGGAGAATAGCAGCACCTCTAACGACATTATTGAAGAAAGATGCATTTTCATGGACTCCGGAAGCAACAAAGGCCTTTGAACATCTTAAAGAGGCAATGTGCCAAGCACCGGTCTTAGCTACACCGGACTTCACAAAAACCTTTACTGTGGAATGTGATGCTTCAGGAAATGGAATTGGTGCTGTTCTAATGCAAGATGAAAGACCCATTGCCTTTGAAAGTCGTCCAATCAAGGGAAAGTTTCTAAGAAAAGCTATTTATGAGAAGGAAATGTTGGCAATACTCCATGCACTTAAGAAATGGCGACCCTACCTATTGGGAAGACACTTCAAGGTAAAAATAGATCATGATAGCCTTAAATACTTTTTAGAACAAAGATTATCCTCTGAAGAGCAACAAAAGTGGGTCACAAAGATGTTGGGTTATGACTTTGAAATCATCTACAAAAAGGGGAAGCAAAATGTGGTGGCAGATGCACTCTCAATGAAGGATGAGGATGTGGAAGCATTGTTGTGCGCTATTTCTATCATCCAACCAGATTGGATAAATGAAGCAAGGGAGGAATGGAAGAATGACGAAGAAGTAGGGGCACTTATAATCGAAAGCTACAACAAGATTCCAGTACGTCTGATACATTTATCTGGAAAAATGATTCGTTATGGTACAAAGATCGCTTATACCTCTGTAAGAATTCCCAGCTAAAACAAAAGATTCTTATGGAATTGCACACTTCTCCCTTAGGAGGGCACTCAGGATTTTTAAAAACTTACCACAGGGTGAAGAAGAATTTTTTTGGGATGGCCTTAAATCAGATATCATAAGTTTGTGGCAGAATGTTGGGTTTGCCAGCAAAATAAAGTTGAAACAATTAAGACACCGGGTCTATTACAACCTTTACCCATTCCAAGCCAACGTTGGGAGGAGGTATCAATGGATTTTATCACAGGTTTACCCAAGTGTGAGGGAAAGAGTGTCATCATGGTGGTAGTTGACAGACTTACCAAGTATGCACACTTTTGTGCATTATCACATCCATTTAAAGCCAGTACAGTTTCTACTGCATTT
Source organism: Pinus tabuliformis (assembly GCA_031772625.1). Taxonomy (NCBI): domain Eukaryota; kingdom Viridiplantae; phylum Streptophyta; class Pinopsida; order Pinales; family Pinaceae; genus Pinus; species Pinus tabuliformis. Next base: position 687,039,606 of record CM062804.1, on the reverse strand, counting down.
ATGGAAACAATTCAAAAGCTACATGGAAACCCAAAGATTATTGTAAGTGACAGAGATCCCATTTTCACTGGAAATTTTTGGACAGAATTATTTTCTTGTCTTGGTACTCAGTTAGCTCATAGCTCATCTTATCATCCTCAATCTGATGGGAAAACTGAGATAGTAAACAAATGTTTGGAAGGATACCTTCGTTGCTTTGTATCTGATAAACAGACACAATGGGTCAAATGGTTGCCTCTAGCTGAATGGTGGTATAACACTTCCTTTCATACAGCAACAAAAATGACCCCATTTATGGCACTTTATGGGTATCAACCACCATCCATCACATCATATTTAAGAGAAAATTCTAAGGTTCAGGCAGTGGAACATCACATCGAACATCAACAACAAGTCCTCCAACTCTTAAAGGATAACCTTGTGTTGGCACAGAATAGAATGAAACAACAGGCAGATCAGCATCGCAGTGAAAGAAGTTTTGATGTAGGTGATTGGGTATTCCTACGGCTACAACCATATAAGCAAATGTCCCTCAAGCAAGCTAAGAAGGATAATAAATTATCACCAAAGTATTATGGTCCGTACAAGGTGTTGCAAAGATTGGTACTATGGCATACAAATTGGAGCTTCCTGCAGCTTCTCGATTGCACCCAGTTTTCCATGTTTCATGCTTAAAGAAGGTTATAGGCGACAAGCTCCCAGTTCAAACAATATTGCCAGAACTTGACGAAGAAGGAAAAATTATATTGGAACTGGAAGTAGTTATAGAAACAAGAACTCGACAGCTACGAAATCGATCAATTTCTTAGTACCTTATCAAGTGGAAGAACTTATCTGCTGAAGATTCCACATGGGAGGACGAGAATTTTATGCAGAAGTATCCTGAACTACTCAAGCGTTGAGGACAACACTTTTTTTGAAGGAGAGGGGCATGTTGGGTCCCTATAATACTAGTGATTATCCCATTACTATTGTAGTTATACCCCTTATTTATATTGATGTACCCATGTAGTGCCCATATTGTTACTATTGTGCCACATAGAAGCCCACTATTGTTATTGTTGTGCCCTACAATATTATTGTTATGTAGGCTTTGATTGTATTGGGACAACTTAGACTCCTATATATAGAAAGGAGGTATTTTCATTTGTAGCATCCAAGAATTGTTCATTTATGTAATGTAAAGGAGGTTTCCCCCTCGAAGAGGCTGAATTCTAAGGCGTGGATCTCTCTTTTCTATCTTTTTGTGAGCTGGTTTCATAACAATTTGTTTTCCACACGGCGGAAGAATCGTGACTATAGATCAACTATCGTTCTTTAGTCCCCCGGCGCCTCCTGCGCAGTTTTCATCCCCTCCTGGTTTTTATCCACTAGTTGTATCTGCCCCACCACAGATCAACTACGTGGCCACTTATCCTGTGCCTGTATCCAGTGATGCCGCCGTCATGCATAGTGTCCTGGGGGCATTGGGTCATGACTTCCAAGATGTTGCCCTTCCACCGAGTGTGGCACTCTTGGAAACAACAACTTCCTGTTCATTATGATGAAGTTTGTGCGGAGCATAGTTCCTTTCCTGTGTCAAACTCCTTAAAAAATGAAACTAGGTTGTGTGGAGCATAGTTCGCTTTCCTATGTCAAGCTCCTTAAAAAATGAAACTAGGTCTGGTCGGAGCATAGTTCCTTTCCTATGTCAAGCTCCTTAAAAAATGAAACTAGGTTTGGTCTGGTCGGAGCATAGTTCACTTTCCTATGCCAAGCTCCTTAAAAAATGAAACAAGGGTTACGAGGATAGTTTTGATCTTATGTCGACCTCGTTAAAAAATGAAATAAGGGTTATGAGGATAGTTCTTTTCCTATGTCAACCTCATTAAAAAATGAAACAACTCCTCCTTTTCCAAATCGAGTCTTTGATTAAGATCTCGTAAAATCCAAGTCGAGTCTTTCCAAGATCTCAAAAGTGAACCTTCATTCCATCCACTTGGTTGAATGTAATGAAGCTTGGGGGGCATGTACCTCATTTTGCGTCATTATGCTGGGGGCATGCGAACTCATAACAAGCATAGTTTTTCATTTCAAGCTTGTGTAAACATGAAACCGAATCCAAGCAAAGTTCTCCATGGTTCAATCTTGTGTAAAAATGAACCCATACCCATTTCACATCTCGTGATTGCTGTCTTTATCTGCTAAATTCTGCTAGATGAGCCTTGGTTGTTTTCATTCCATCGCCACCATCTCTTTGGCCGATCATATGCTTTAACTTGGTTTTTATACCTTTCCTGAGGGACCGCAGTTATGAGTGATTTTGTTACCCAGCCTCTTGACAATTATATGTTTTTAGAAGTTCCACCATTGCCGGAACCAGTTACTACCCTTTATACCAATCGTTCCTCTAGGACGAGTCACCTTTAAGCTCTTTTCTGACTCGTAAAATATGAAAATATTGCCGAGTATTTTTTCCCTTTTTGACTCGTTAAAGAGAATAAAAATGGAGGTCTGCTTTCAACTCTTTTCTGACCGTTTAAAGATGAAAAGATGACGAGTTTTTCCTCTTGACTCGTTAGACGTAAATAAGAGGTGGTCATCTTTAAACTCTTTCTGACCGTGTAAAAACGAAAAGATCGTCGGACCCTTGTCATTTCAGGTTTGTTAACGGTTACGAAGCGACGTGATTTTGATCGCTTTTTTACTTTTTCAGGTCGAAGTCACTAGTCATGAAAAGTACTCCTCGATCGTAATGGTCGGGTGGTTCTTTCAAGCATTGTTTTATATTTTTTCGGGCTCAAGAGACACAACTTTACGCAAAAGGACACCCCTGGAGTTTCCTTTTCTGCTGTCTTTTCAAACTCTCTAAAAATGAAAAGACGCTGATTTCTTCCTTTGTCAGACTCGTTAAAACTTAATGACATCGGATTCCATCGAAATGACGCCTTTCAAGCATATGCTATCCCCGTCAAGCTTGTCATCAAAAAATAACCGGGGTACTCACCAGCAATGGTGGGGAAAATGGAACCACAATTATTGACGTGTCGGTAGTATGTTGCTCTTGAACATGGCACTTGTCTGCATTTGTTTCTGGGTGGGGACATCTCATATTGTTTTTACACTTGCCTCCATGGGTTTGGGTTATCCTGTTTGGCCTCTCATCTTCTCATTACCTCATTGATCATTTGATGTCAAATACTGCCAAGTCCATTTTCATGCCACCAATATGTTCAAGAGAAGTTGACCTCTACAAAATACTCAACCTCCCTCCAATGCCTCACACAAAACATCTTATCCTTCTCTGTCTCATGTCGATGATGTGGGAAATGTTATGGCCCACCTTCGATCAAGGTCACTTCCTGTTGACTTCAGCTCATTATCCTGGAAGTTGACCTAGAGACTCCCTTTAGGTGCCTTGGATCCTGCATGCCTCAATGGCAGGTTCTTCATGTTCGACGTGAAGTTTTCATCATTGGCCTCCGATCGAATTATTCTACGGGTGTTCGATGTCGGCTCACTGATTCGCACGCCGTAGATTGTACATATAGTACCTTGAGGACCATTGTCATTATTGGTGGTACCTCTCGCGTCTGTTAACAGTTTTCATCATTGACTGGTAATCAGACGATGTTCTTGCATGTTCGACTTCGACTCTCATATTCGCATGCTTGAACTTGTAATTTGTTCGGGTCAAGATGGAGCGCAAGACCCTGGATTTTGTCTGTTGAGATCCAGGTTGAGATTTTGTGGATTATTATGATCATTACATGACTCATTCACTGGATGGTTGCGACCATGCCTAAGTCTACTTATCGATCCTTACTGGATGGCTGCACCCATACCTTGGATCTAGATTTTTATGTGCTATGGATGGTTGCACCCATACCACATATATCATGTACTTGAGATATCAGTTGTACTTCTTCATGCAGGTTCTCCGGCGGCAGTTTTTTCAATTGGACATGTTCTTGTAAAGCATTTCACCCCTCTCTCTCTATCGAGATTCATGCTTTAGGGGGAATCTGTTACATAGTTATTTGTCACCGTCCCTGTTACCCCTTTTCCCGCACATTGGAGGACTTATTTCGGGACCTGTGAGAAGTGACATAACCTGAAAACACTTGCATTGTATCCCCTTGAGTATGTACTTCATATGCCCTGAAGACACCTTCTGCAAAATACCCATAAAAATAGCCCTTTTACCATTGGCGCGGTTCCACTGTGTATCACTCGCGCTAATGGGGGAAATCCTCCAAAGAGGGCGCGCTAGCTGGTGCTCTGTCTCAGAGTCGCACACGTGCTAGCCTAGTTGGGTAAAGATTTTAACAAACAAACTTACCAAGGTTCTTCCTAACCTATTCATGAACTGATTCCATCTTGAGTTAGTTCAGTTGGGCTTCGAATCTCCATAGAAGGGAAGTAGTTCTCCACCTCTCATGGAAGCTTCTTAGTGATAAAGCCAATCCCATGAATCTTGTGGATGACCCTAACTCCTCCTCTATCTATAAAAGCTTGTCCTTTTTCCTTTGACAAGTTAGTCTCCAAGTTCCAAATTCTAAGTCCCAAAGTCTGAGAATTGCTAAGCTCATGCTACAAGAAGCCTTCTTCATTCCCATGAAGCTAAATCTAAAGTGAGGAGATTCTTGTCCACGTAACCAAGGAGAGAGAGGCTTGTTCCCCATTTCCAACAAGCTTTGAAAGGCATGTGCTGCTGATCACCCAGCCAAAGGAGGATTTGACGTCAGAACTATGGTTGTATTCTTCTTTGTTTATCAATAATAGACAACTATTATTATGGTTCCACTCTTATTTTCTTTTTTGATAATGATGAGTTATATCCTTTCTGACTGATATATAGTTGCAACTATTGGATTTTATGCTTGTGTTTGTGTCATTCTTTGCATGTGCAGGTGTCCGTTCACGAGGATCGTGGGGATTGTGACTAGCCGGAGCAAAGGAACGGGAGCGACGACTCTTCTACAAGTACTAGCATTGGAATCCAGGTAGGCCCTCATCATTGGTCTTTAATTTGAAATTAGAAACCTGCGTGATAGCGTTGTTTGACTGTTGCTAGACCCCATCTAGGCTAGTAGGGATTGCCTCTGTCTGCAGAGGGGATTTACCTCCAAATGTATATCAGTCAGAAAGGATATAACTCAATCATCATTACAAAGACAATAAGAGTGGAACCATAATGATAGTCATCTATTATTGATAAACAAAGAAGAATACAACCATAGTTCTGACGTCAAATCCTCCTTTGGCTGGGTGATCAGCAGCACATGCCTTGCAAAGCTTTGTTGGGAATGGGGAACAAGCCTCTCTCTCCTTGGTTACTTGGACAAGAATCTCCTCCCTTTAGATTTAGCTTCATGGGAATGAAGAAGGCTTCTTGTAGCATGAGCTTAGCAATTCTCAGACTTTGGGACTTAGAATTTGGAACTTGGAGACTTTCTTTGTGATTTATGGAACTGAATGTGTTTGCATTGAGTGAAATTTGTGTTTTTACTCTTTTGTTATCATTTCTCAAAGTTTGTTTAGTGCATTTTTCCATCAACATAAAAGAAAAAATCTCTTTTGCTTTGTATTAGTTAATGAGAATTAGAACTTTTCATTTTGATTAGTGATTAGTGATCTTAAAGAAAAGTTTGTTAATCTCCATTAGCTGCATTAAAGAGGTTCTTTGTTGTTTTGTGATCATTTCGTTTGCGTGAAAGCTCTCAAACCCTCTCGTAACTAGCATTCATTGAATGAAATGATATATCGTGGCATATAGCTTGCATTTAGGAAATTTTGAGACATTACATACGGTAAGGCCTGAAAACTGAAACATAATCCAAGATCAACTTTAAAATGAACTGAATGAATCTAACAACACGTTGGAACATAACGCACACTGTTTAGAGGTCTAGGCTAGAGACGTGCTCCGGCGTCGTTAAACCTAGTCACTTTTGTTTCACTCAAGGGTGGGTGATTCCTCCTTCCGTGACGCAATACTGGTCTAGCACGGATTTGAGCTCCCACGTACCGTTGAGTATATGGGGAGACCCCACTATACTCTCAAGGTGTTGGGTCAGGAACAAGGGCCCCTTGGCCCTGGAAGAGTGGCACACATTCCAAGAAGAACGTCACCAAGATGGAGCCATACCCGAACTGTTGCATCTTGCCGTGCTTGGCCTTTGTTAGCTACCTCTTCATATTGGTCATCACTGCTGACACCCAATTGAAGACCATCGGGTTAAGACACTCTGTAGCCAGTATCAAGTGATTCTTCATAGCCTCATGGGGCGCCTGTGCCCCTACAGCTCGTGTGATGGTGAATAACGGAGCTCTGAGTGTTAGGTCCTGAACAGTGGGGATATCCACTTTCGAGCTGCCCGACCCATATTTTGCCCCTGGGCAAACTCGAGCCTTCACCTCTTCCATCTTCTCCTCGGATGGCCTACTACCAGTCAATCGGGGCATCGGCCCTCTACGTGACAATCCAGTGATGAAATAGATGTCAGACACGTCTAATTCCAGTACTTGGTCCCGTATGCAGAACACTTGATCCTGTTCATCCCATAAGTTGATCAAATATTGCAAGAGCTCTGGCTGAGCTCGTAGATAAGACAAGAGGAAGTATTTCTTGAGCCCACAAGCTCTAAGCGCTTCCATGTTGTTTTTATATGATATGGCCAATGTGTCTGTTTGGTCATGTTCTCTTTCTTTCCATACAACTACCATTTTTGCGTATTTTCCTGCAATCACAAGGTCAAAGCATCAAGTTAGATCCTTGGGAAATTAAAAAATGCAGTGAAATAGCTTTAGAATTGTTAAATTTTGAGAAATGGGTGCGCTCGGCCGTTGACACGACTGTTTCTAAAATAGTCATGCCCATGGGCGTGAGCCTTTATGGAAAATTGCCCCATTGGCACGGGTCTGTGCCCGAAACCTGCGCCAATGGGTGCAACCCTAGTTTTTGAAATCCCGTCCATAAAGGATGAAAAACAACCTAAAACAAATTCAAAACAGACAAAAATGGAGTAGGGGAAGATGCCTCTTACCTGTCATTGATAGCGCTCCGAAAGGTCACGTGGATTTGTCACAATTGTCACTTGAAGGTCACACACCAAAAGCCCTAATGTCACTCTCAAGAGGTAAACGTGAAAAGTAATTTCTTGTTTTTACCATTTTCACCTATTTTATAGCTTTTTTGACCCTTAATAGGTTTTAAGAGTATTTTTATGAATATTTTAATGTATATTTGTGTCGAAAATGGATTTTACACTGGTTTTTGTGCAGCGACAGGTGTTTGTGCAGCTTAGGCGACGAAACGAGTTGTATTTTATACTTTTTCGGACTCGGCAAATACACGAAAAAGTCACTCTGGAGTCATCTTTCTACTGTTTTCTGACTCTCTAAATGTGAAAAGAACGTCGAGTTATTCCTCTCGACTCGTTAAATGTAAATGAGAGGCGGTCATCTTTAAACCCTTTTCCGACTGTGTAAAAACAAAAAGATCGTTGGACCCTTGTCGTTTCAGGTTCGTTAACGGTTACACAATGACGTTATTTTGATCACTTTTTTACTTTTTCAGGTCGAAGTCACTACTCATGAAAAGTAATCCTCGATCGTAATGGTCAGGCGGTTCTTTCGATCATTGTTTTCTACTTTTTCGGGCTCGAAAGACACAACTTTACGAAAAAGGACACCCCTGGAGTTTCCTTTTCTGCTGTCTTTTCAAACTCTCTAAACATGAAAAGACGCCAAGTTTTCCTTTGTCAGACTCGTTAAAATTTAATGACACCGGATGTCGTCGAAATGACACCTTTCAAGCATATTCTATCCCCGTCAAGCTTGTCATCACAAAATAACTAGGGTACTCGCCAGCAATGGTGGGGAAAATGGAACCACAATTATTGTCGTGTCGGCAGTATGTCACTCTTGAACATGGCACTTGTCTGCATTCATGTCTGGGTGGGGACTGTTATAGACATTTTTGTGCCTTACAGCATTGAGCATGAAATGTCCATAATCTAAGGGATCCAAAGTCCCTAAACATGTTGTTCCTACCCCTAGAGGAACAAGGCTAACAAACCACAACAATTCACAAAAGTTCTCCACCTGAAACTGCTCAAAAACAAGTCAATTCAGGATCATGTCAACTGCTCCACTGACCATCTGCGCTGAATGTCAATGGCTCCACTTCCTGCGTTGAATGTCAACTCCAACACTGGCTACCTGCGCTGAGCGAGATTGGACAAGTGGCAGACTCATTCCTCAAGGTGTCAGAACCCAGGAAGCTTCCAAAATGACACTTGCCTCAGGGAATTCGACTGGTGATGAGTAAGAGGTTCCAAATCTCCAAGTGGAAGCAAGAACCTCCAAGTGGACTCAAGAACTGATAGAGGGAGAGGACACTAGTCAGATCTCAAGCTGACTCATCCTCTCTCCAAACATCTATATATGGATCTCTCCTCCATGAGATCTAAAGGCTGGAATTTTATTATTGCAAAGAATTGATGTTGGTTTGGGACTGGAATCATTGGGTGCTTAATGCTTTGAATGGGCTGAAGATAGGAATTCCATTTGCTGGGAAGGAGATGCTGGATTGGAGCCCTCTGGGTTGTATCTCTTCCTGAACCTTATTATTCATCAATAAAGCTATCTTGGTTTCTCCTATATGCTGATGTATTTTGATGTACAAATGCATTAGTGTATTTGGTTTATTTCTAATCCTAAACTAGTTATGAATGTGAACATCTGTCTTTGTGTAGTGTTCTTCTCTTGTCGCAAGTAGCTGTTCTCTTGTGATCTTGCAGGAAGCTGTAGCTGGATAAGTAAGAAGGCAAGTAGCTGTGAACACCCAAAGAGAAGGGAGATTGGATCGAGGGACAAATGGAAGACACCGGTAAGTCTATTGATCTTTCTTCTTTCACATTTCATAAAGGAAGAAATCAGTGTAGCTGTATTCGTTTGTTGCTAAGGCACTGTCACACCTTAGGTGGATAGCATCGTCCTGCATAGGCATTTTTCCCCACAACAAATTGGCGACTCCACTGGGGAAGATTTGTTTAGTCATTTTATTTGTGTTTCCATCATTTGTTTACTTCATAGACTCGACAGCAACAATCGAACTGCATCTTTCCCGGATGCAAAGTAGAAAGTTGCTGCTTTGATCCAGTTGCTGGACTTGTCTATGATCTGAACAATGGGTTCACAAATGATTTGATGATCCTTGTGACAGAAATCAGTGTAGCTGTATTCGTTTGTTGCTAAGGCACTGTCACACCTTAGGTGGATAGGATCGTCTTGCATAGGCATTTTTCCCCACAATAAATTGGCGACTCCACTGGGGAGGATCCCTAAAGGTCGACTGGTTCCTTTATCAAAACCTGATAGATTTCTCATTTCAGGTAAAAGCGCAGGCGAACCAAGTGCTTTCCAAGCAATAGAGGAAAGGATACTCACAGATGCCCCCTCATCAATGATAGTGCCAGCCATTACCATTCTGTATATTTGGACAATAATTCTGAATGGTATACTGGCTGGCAACCGGGGTCTGCCTAGTTGGTTCCAGTCGAATGAGACAACTAGGTTGCTTGGTGGTGGGACCGAGTAGACGGCCGGATATCGCTCTGATGAACTTCCTTCCACGATACGACCATTGCGATGGTTTTAGTTCAAGAAGTCGATGGAATTGAACATCCTATATATTATTTAAGTAAAAACTTAAATGATACAGAAAGTAAATATTCTTATGTTGAAAAACTAGCGCTTGCAGCTGTTCAAGTGATTCAAAGGTTTCGACATTATGTCCTCTTTCGGAAAACTACCATTTTATCAGATTGCAACCCCATGACTTATATACTATCGCGACAGTTGCTGGGGGGCAAATATTCAAAATGGATAGCGATCCTTCAAGAGTTTGATCTGGAATTTATAAAATCCAAATCAAAGAAAGCTCTAGTTTTCACAGAATTATTGTGCGATCTCCCATCGTCGTCCAACGATGAAACCTCCGAAGAATCAATCGTGGACGAGAGTTTGTTTCTGATATCTGCAAGCAATGAGTGGTATGGGGATATAATAATTTATCTCCAAACCCAAAAGTTCAGGCCTAACACCTCTCAGTCAGAACAGAAACGTATACGATACCAAGCGAAAGACTACATGATCGTCGGTGATACGCTTTACCGTCGTGGTATCGACACAGTCCTGAGGAGGTGCCTTACCCATGAGGAGGCCGAAAAAGTCCTGAATGAGTGTCATTCAGGCGCGTGTGGGGGGCATCAATCTGGATATGCAACAACACAAAAAATCTTATGAGCAGGATACTTCTGACCAACCATGTTCAAATATTGCATAATCGCAGTCAGAAGTTGCCATGCTTGTCAAATTTTTGATAGCAAAACGAGAAGACCACCCGCACCTTTACAGCCAATAGTTTCTATTGGGCCTTTTGCCAAATGGGGCATCGATTTCATGCAATGTAACCCCACCTCGACCGGGGGGCATGGGTATATTATAGTCGCCATTGACTATTTTACCAAATGGGTCGAGGCGATGCCTACATTGGATAACACTGGTGAAACAGTTGCCGTTTTCTTTTTCAATCATGTAGTCGCCAGGTTCGGCGTACCATAGGCTATAGTTACAGATCATGGATTGCATTTTCGCAATCACATGATGGTCGAATTAGCTGCCAAGCTAGGGCTATCTCACGACAGCTCTACCCCGTATTATCCGCAAGCCAACGAACAAGTTGAAGCAATCAACAAGGTACTGAAGCGTATGTTGCAAAGGATGATCGGGGTTCATAAAAGAAGGTGGAACCTAATCATGTACTCAGCCTTGTGGGCTTATCGAACATCGGTAAAGAATGCGACTGGGTTCACACCTTTTCAACTGGTGTATGGCCTGGAGGCAGTCTTACCAGTCCAATGTGAAATTTCGTCTCTTAAACTCGCAATTGATCTCCTCCCCGGAACTTCAGAAGAAGAGGCACGTTTCTTGGAATTAATCCAATTGGATGAAACCCGTCGTGACGCCGCTTTGGCTAACGAAGCCCATAAGAAACGAGTCAAGGCGCAGTTCGACAAAAATGTCAAACCCCGTGTCTTCTCAGAAGGTGACTTGGTCTTGCTTTATGACCAAGAATCCGATAAATTGGGAGCAGGTAAATTTAATTCCTTATGGATGGGCCCCTATATTGTTAAACGAGTGTTAGCAAAAGGAGTCTACGAGTTAATGGATTATGACGGAATTCCACTGGCGCAACCCCGCAATGGGTTGTACCTCAAGCGTTACTATGCTTAAATAGTGACCTGTGTGCTTTTGTTGTATTTTGTTTTCGCTAAAGTGTTTGTTTTGGTCGAGTGATCCACCTTTTTACATTTATTGCAGATGTCAAACCTCCTGGAGACATGTGTGGGATATGCCGACGGAGCAAGTCGTAGTTCGCGGAACCTATCCTCCGCAGCCTGGGCCATTTTTGATCCAAGCGGCGAGTTAGTAAGTTTCAGAGGTGTGTGTATTGGGAAATCAACGAATAACATCGCTGAGTATAGCGTGTTGATAGAAATACTCTCTGATGCCATCACCTGTGGTATACACCGACTAATCGTCAGGCTAGACTCACAGCTCATAATACTACAACTCAATGGTATATATTTCGTTCGCAATCCAGCTATTTATCGCATGTTCCTAAGGGTTAAGATTTTGGAAAGACAATTTGATTCAATTCAATACCAGCATATTTCCAGAAACTTAAACACATTAACCGACTCATTAGCAAACTATGTGTTAGATAGACATTTGTGACATTTATAAAAAGAGACGCATCATCAATGTTGTACATATAGATCATATAACTCAACCAGAATAAAAACTCGAAAATCAAAATATATATATAAGCTGTTTATCGTTCATACACAATGTTCTGTAACCAAGACAAAATCAATCATATAACCCGAAAACTCAAAAGTGCTAGGGGGCACCCTAGTCTAGTGATGCTCATGATAGCACGTCACGGCCTGTGCAATCATGCGCAAAAGACGAGTCCATCGTCTAGGCACACCAGTAGTATGCTGCTGCAACTGTAAAGGTAACTCATCAATCCTCACATCGGGAATGCCGAGAGTAAGGCTCTCAACCTGCTCCTGCACAGCTGTAAGGGTCTCGGCTACGTCAAGGTCGCGGAGAATAACTCTCCCAGCAGTCTCCCCTGTTGGGGCAGCAACTGGCACTCTCGGGCGAACTTCTGGACGAACATGACCAACATCTGCATGCACACATGAGTTTGATTAAAGTCTTGATAAAATAAAGCACAAGGACATTATAAATAAGAGCAGTAAACAGTAATATGGTCAAATATTTTACCAATAGCGCCCCACTGCTCGCCATCCGGTAACACCAAATCCGGATCACCTCAGAAATCCATGCCAACATATGGGTACTCGGAATAGACCATCTCCTGGTGCTCGAACCACCTGAAGAAGGTATCAGTGAAAGTAATCTGAGATTGACCAGCATGCCTAGACATGTGGTCAACCCATCTCTGCATGCGTGGCTCTGTAGGAGAAGGCAGGTCGAGTGCAATATACTAAGGCTGCATCAGTGGTATTTTCTCCAAGGCAAAGGCAGTCAGAATAGAACCAAATCCAAAGTTCTTCAGCTTCCCGTCCTTTACCTTGGTCAATTGACTTTTCATCTGAACAAGTACTGCATCACACCAGTTGAATACTTTCGGTTGGAGACACTCCAAGGCGTGCTGCACATAAGACCTGTTGGCAACATGAAGAGATGCACTACCGGCCATCCTACCAATAGTATACAGAATGGACCGGAGAGACCTGTCAGTAATCTCACGGATAACAACCTTGTCGTCGTTGCTCGGCTGGGAACCTTCCCTGCAATACTGGCAGACATAATCTCTCACGGAGTCATTCCCCCGGGCCGAACCTGACAAAGAAATGGGGGCACCCCACCTTGACAACCCAGTTAAGAAGTAAATGTCCACTATGGTCAAGGGGATGGATTTTCCCCTAATCTGGAATACTTGGTTGATGGGATCCCAAGCATCAAGCATATACTGCAGTAAAGAGATCTGTGCTCTCATGCTAGAGATACGGAAAAACTTCAGCAGGCCACAGTTCCGCAGCGCGTTCACCGTGACAGGGTCATGGAGAGCGATCATATCTTCTTCTTCATGTTCTCATTCTCGCCGCGTAAGGGACATTTTGCTCAAATATCCCTGCAAAACAAACAAGAGAGAGAGTAAGTTCCTGGATTTGATGAGAAACTGGCAAAATTTCATCAAAAAACTGTGAAAGAAGACCAGTTTTTGTGTCCAACGCAGGTAACCAGTGTCCCACCTGCGTTGAAGGTCAAACTGCCTTAAGGCAGATTGACATTCAATGCAGGTTTCGAATGGACCACCTGCGTTGATGGCAGGGTGCCCTGACAAAACCCCAGGTGCTCAGAAAGAGAGGGAAACAGGCACAGAATGGGAAAATGAAACCATGAAAAGAAAGAGCTAGGGTTTAGCTCCTACCTGGTCCAGACGGGGCCGAGAATCGTCCACAGAATCTCCCAAAATCAGCTGGTGAAAATCAAGGGGGAAGAGGCACCTCCAAAGCTCCAACAAACCAAGTTCAAATGAAATGGTAAAATGAGAGGTAAAAACACTTTTTAATTGCTTTTTACGTAGTTCAAAGCGAAATATTAGGGTTTTGATCTCATTTTCAAGCAAATGTTATTCATTTCTAACTAAGTTTGATGCAGCAATTGAGAATGCAGTACTATCCTTGAAAAGAGAAAAGCTAGTTATGGTAAAAAATCAAAATTTGACTATATATTCGAGCAGTTTTAGCATAAAGTTCATGCGCGTTAAAAAATAAACGCAAGATCCGAGCAGTTTTAACGCAGACTTCATGCTCATTAAAAAATAAACATAAGCAATGAGCAAGTGTTTCCACCAGCGTTTAAGCTCATTTTAAAATAAAAAATGAACCTACCCCCTACCCGGTAAATAACCACCGTGAATGTAATATCATCAGCCATTAAAGCCTTGGTCGTGTTTGCACCTGTCACCTCCAATTTTCATTTGGCCGATCGTTCACCTCCATATGATTGTTTACCCATTTTGAGGAACAGCTGCAAAGAGTGATTTCACCTAGCCATCCTTGTGACACTGTCGTGATTGGAAAATTCCAACATGTACTTGGAATCAGCTGCTATCCTTGTTTATCACTCGTTCCTCAAAAGACGAGTCTTCTTTAAGCTCTTTTCAACTGACTCGTAAAATATGAAAAGATTGCCGAGTTTTGGCCTTCCAGCTCGTTAAAGCGACCGGAAGAGCTATCCCTCCTCTAGATTTTAATCTTTTTGGACTTGAGGGATTATTGCACAAAAAGATCGAGCGCTTGTTTTATTCGGCTCATTAAAACTATCAAAAACTCATCCCTTCTGTATTGTTTTATACTTTTTCGGACTTAAGGGATTAGATGACGAAAAAGGACTTTTGGAGTTGACTTTATGTACCTTTTCAGACTCTCTAAAAATGAAAATGACCGAGTTATCCTTGTCGTTAGACTCGTTAAAATTATTAAATAGCGACAAACTTGTCTTTAGACGAGAACGAGTTTCACTATCGCTAGGCTCGTTAAAACATAGCGATGGGCTTGCCCGAAGGGTAGGTTATAGAACAAGCATATGTTATCCTCCTCAATCTTGACAAAAATAAAGAGGTACTGGTCAGCAATGACTGGGGAAAAATTGGGAGAAACTAAAGAAAACTTTGATGGTAGCAAGTCGCTCTTGAACATGACACTTTTCTTCCGTACCACAATCGGGTTGGGTTGTTTCATTCACCGGTCACATCACCATGGTCTCGCCATACCATCCATATTTGGGGTAATGCTACCGATCCATCGCATCAGTGTCGCCATATGTTCAAGAGAAGTCGTTCAGAAAGAGTCAACCGTGTCCCATCCACTGCCATACATTATCCTTCATCCATTCATGACCGCCACCCTGAATCATATGTCACAGATTGTTTTCACCTCCATTAAAATCATTAGCTCCGTTCCGTGTCACTGATGTGGGATTCATTAAGGCCCTCCTGCGACGGATCGCTTCTTGTCGACATCAGCTCATTATCCAGGAAGTTGATCTAGGAACAACCCTTTCAGTACTTTGAAGCTTGCATGCCACAATGGCAAGTTTCTCACTTCCGGCGACAGGTATACATCAATGACCTTCGACCAGAAGATTTTGCGTGGTGTTCGACGCCAAGTCCTTTATTCACACCAAGTAAATTGTACTGCAGTACCTTCAGGGTCATTATCATTATCGGTGATTCCTCTCGCGCGTGTTAACGGTTTACATCATTGACCGGTAATCAACGATGTCTTTCCATGTTCGACTTCAGAACAATTCTCACATGGATCAACTTGTACTTAGAGTGAAGATCGAATGAGTTTGAAGACCCCGGATCTAGTTTCATCCATCTGGGCTGTGATATATATTCAGGAAAGATAAAGACATTGACATGTACATCATTGCAGCAGATAATCATCCTACTCAAAGGATGATAATTTCATCAAAATTATCAGTCTATCATCAGACGATTGTCTGTTCTATGTACAGAAAAATGTATTTATAAAGCTGAGCATGGGAATGCCCGCCTCAGCTAGATCATGAAAGCAGTATGAAAAACAATGTATTGTATTGTATTGTATTACAGGTCTCCCTCCCAGCATTGGATGAACTTCGGATCCCCCTGATAAATCATTTCGCCCGATAAACAGCCTCATACTTTAGGGGGCAACTGTTATAGAAATTTTTGTGCCTTACAGCATTGAGCATGAAATGTCCATAATCTAAGGGATCCAAAGTCCCTAAACATGTTGTTCCTACCCCTAGAGGAACAAGGCTAACAAACCACAGCAATTCACAAAAGTTCTCCACCTGAAACTGCTCAAAAACAAGTCAATTCAGGATCATGTCAACTGCTCCACTGACCATCTGCGTTGAATGTCAATGGCTCCACTGGCTACCTGCGCTGAATGTCAACTCCAACACTGGCTACTTGCGCTAAGCGAGATTGGACAAGTGGCAGACTCATTCCTCAAGGTGTCAGAACCCAGGAAGCTTCCAAAATGACACTTGCCTCAGGGAATTCGACTGGTGATGAGTAAGAGGTTCCAAATCTCCAAGTGGAAGCAAGAACCTCCAAGTGGACTCAAGAACTGATAGAGGGAGAGGACACTAGTCAGATCTCAAGCTGACTCATCCTCTCTCCAAACATCTATATATGGATCTCTCCTCCATGAGATCTAAAGGCTAGAATTTTATTATTGCAAAGAATTGTTGTTGGATTGAGACTGGAATCATTGGGTGCTTAATTCTTTGAAGGGGCTGAAGATAGGAATTCCATTTGCTGGGAAGGAGATGCTGGATTGGAGCCCTCTGGGTTGTATCTCTTCCTGAACCTTGTTATTCATCAATAAAGCTATCTTGGTTTCTCCTATATGCTTATGTATTTTGATGTAAAAATGTATTAGTGTATTTGGTTTATTTCTAATCCTAAACTAGTTATGAATGTGAACATCTGTCTTTGTGTAGTGTTCTTCTCTTGTCGCAAGTAGCTGTTCTCTTGTGATCTTGCAGGAAGTTGTAGCTGGATAAGCAAGAAGGCAAGTAGCTGTGAACACCCAAAGAGAAGGGAGATTGGATCGAGGGACAAACGGAAGACACCGGTAAGTCTATTGATCTTTCTTCTTTCACATTTCATAAAGGAAGAAATCAGTGTAGCTGTATTCGTTTGTTGCTAAGGCACTGTCACACCTTAGGTGGATAGGATCGTCCTGCATAGGCATTTTTCCCCACAACAGGGACATCTCATATTGTTTTTGCACTTGCCTCCGTGGGTTTGGTTTATCCTGTTTGACCTCTCATCTGCTCATTACCTCGTCACCATGACCCTTGATCATTTGATGTCAAATACTGCCAAGTCCACTGTCATGCCGCCAATATGTTCAAGAGAAGTTGACCTCTGCAGAATACACAACCTCCCTCTAATAACTCACATAATCCTGATTCACAACAACCTTATCATCCTCTGTCTCGTGTCGATGATGTGGGAAACATTATGGCCCACCTTCGATTAAGGTCACTCCCTGTCGACTTCAGCTCATTATCCAGGAAGTTGACCCAGAGACTCCCTTCAGGTGCCTTGGAGCCTACATGCCTCAATGGCAGGTTCTTCGTGTTCGACGTGAGGTTTTCATCACTGGCCTCCGATCAAATTATTCTACGGGTGTTTGACGCCGGCTCATTGATTCGCACGCCGTAGATTGTACCTATAGTACCTTGAGGACCATTGTCATTATTGGTGGTACCTCTCGTGCCTGTTAACAGTTTTCATCATTGACTGGTAATCAGACGATGTTCTTGCATGTTCGACTTTGACTCCCATATTCACATGCTTGAACTTGTACTTTGTTCGGGTCGAGATGGAGCGCAAGACCCTGGATTTTGTCTGTTGAGATCTACGATGTGATTTTGTGGATTATTATGATCATTACATGACTCATTCACTGGATGGCTGCGACCATGCCTGATTCTACTTATCGATCCTTACTGGATGGCTGTGCCCATACCTTGGATCTGGATTTTTATGTACTCTGCTATGGATGGCTGCGCCCATAGCACATACGTCATGTACTTGAGATATCAGTTGTACTTCTTCATGCAGGTTCTCTGGCGGCAATGTTTTCAGTTAGCCATGTTCTTGTAAAGCATTTAACCCCTCTCTCTCTCTCGGGCTTCATGCTTTAGGGGGCATCTGTTACACAGTAATTTGTCACCGTCCCTGTTACCCCTTTTCCCGAACATTGGAGGACTTATTCCAGGACCTGTGAGAAGTGAAATATCCTAAAAACACTTGCATTGTATCCCCTTGAGTATGTACTTCATATGCCTTGAAGACACCTTCTGCAAAATACCCATAAAAATATCCCTTTTTCCATTGGCGCGGTTCCACTGTGTATCACTCACGCCAATGGGGGAAATCCTCCAAAGAGGGTGCGCCAGCTGGCACTCTGTCTTAGAGTTGCACTCGCGCCAGCCCAGTTGGGTAAAGTTTTTAACAAACAAACTTACGAAGGTTCTTCCTAACCTATTCATGAACTGATTCCATCTTGAGTTAGTTCAGTTGAACTTCGAATGTCCATAGAAGGCAAGTATTTCTCCACCTCTCATGGAAGCTTCTTAGTGATAAAGCCAATCCCATGAATCTTGTGGATGACCCTAACTCCTTCTCCTCTATCTATAAAAGCTTGTCCTTTTGCCTTTGACAAGTTAGTCTCCAAGTTCCAAATTCTAAGTCTCAAAGTCTGAGAATTGCCAAGTTCATGCTACAAGGAGCCTTATTCATTCCCATGAGGCTAAATCTCAAGTGAGGAGATTCTTATCCAAGTGACCAAGGAGAGAGAGGCTTGTTCCCCATTCCCAATGAGCTTTGCAAGGCATGTGTTGCTGATCACCCAGCCAAAGGAGGATTTGACGTCAAAACTATGGTTGTATTCTTCTTTGTTGTTTATCGATAATAGACGACTATCATTATGGTTCCACTCTTATTGTTTTTGTAATGATGATTGAATTATATCCTTTCTGACTGATATATAGTTGCATCTATTGGATTTTATGCTTGTATTTGTGTCGTTCTTTGCATGTGCAGGTGTCAGTTCACGAGGATCGTGGGGATTGTGACCGGCCAGAGCAAAGGAATGGGAGCGATGACTTTTCTACAAATATTAGCGTTGGAATCCAGGTAGGCCCTCATCATCGGTCTTTGATTTGAAATTAGGAACCTGCATGTTAGCGTTGTTTGATTGTTGCTAGACCCCATTTGGGCTAGTAGGGATCGCCTCTATTCGCAGAGGGGATTTACCTCCACAACATTTTTCATGAGGATTGTTTGATGAAGATGTTTATGGCTACCCTAGAAGGAAAAGCAAGATCTTGGTATGAAGGATTGAAGCCAGGTAGCTTATACTCTCTTAAATATTTCCACACAACATTCTTTGATTTTTATGGAAAATCTCAGCATTTATTTTTGTTGTTCAAAGATTGTTTTGAATCCTCTGAAAACTTCATTCAATAACTTGAAGAGGCTTTTGGTGATGAAGAATGTCTAGATTATGAAATCATAGAGGCCCTTTATGATTATTCTTCCCAACATCAATCTAAAGAAGCTAATCACTTTGATACATGAGATCAAACTCAGCACACACTAGCCTCCTCTTTGATTGATGAAGAATCAGATGATGAATATTGTCAAGATGCTCATAAAGATTCCCCACATGAAACAATTCTGGAAGCAACACAACAGATTGATCAGCTAGAGGTAAAGGAAGAAATTCAACAGCCTGAAACTAATCAAGAAAAGGAGAATAATGAAAAAGAACAGGTTATTTTAGATCCTGTGGGTGTATACCTTGGCACTATGGCTGTTGAACAAAGTTCTCTTGCCAATCATCAGGAAAAATTATTTGAGCATATCATTGAAGAATCATTTGCTGATTTGCAGCAATCTTATGATCCACAAGAACATCTCCAAGAGATAGCAATTTACGGAGCTAGAAATGAAACTGATCAGATTGTTAAGGATCAAGAAAAGAGTAGTGAAAGAGAATAATTTGTTCGAAAGAATATTGCAAAAGAAAATTCTATTTAGGAAAACTTCTAGCAAACAATGTCTTCTTTGACTGAAGATAATAATGACCACCAATCAATTGATGAAGGTCACATTCATTCCCTCAAGTTATGTGAAGGTATTCAGCAGTGTTCAGGAGACCAAGACATTGATGAGGAGTGTCAATCAGATTCCTCTTCAAATATTTCATTTCTTGAATTTTTGTTTCAAGATGAAACTTGTCCATCTATATACTCAAAAAAATTTGAAGACCAAGAGCACACTCTTCCCAAAATTCCTCATGAAGAGCGACTAGTTGCAATAGAAGGATGTTTCTTGATTCCTCCAAATCATCAAGAGCCAATTTTGCATGATTTTCAGGATCCTGTGGAAAATTCATTACAACCAGTAATGAAGGTCAATGTTACAACATTCACTGATGAAGGTGATCAGCTCCAGCAAATAGACAAATCAACAGTTTGGAATGAGGTTTGTTTTCTTGTTTTAAATCATCCAGAAAAGCATATGTTGCATTCTTTCCATGATCCTCTAGTGATTTTATTGCAACCATCAGTAGAGGAATAATTTTTCAATTTTGTAAAAACAGGTGTTGAACCCATATGTAATTTGGAGTTGCCTAGCTTTTGTTTTGTCTTCCTGCTCAAGGAAAATGCAAGAATAATTCACATAAGTAGCCATTTGTTGGATTGGTTACACTGGAGGGATCATTACACATGATTGTATATACATCTTCAGCAGGTGGGCGGTTATCATCATGATTTTAAGCCCGAGGTGAAGGCCCTAAGATCCTGATGGTCTACTGTGATAAGTAAGTTCAGTTAGTATGTTTTTTATAATCAAGTTAGTCAGTTATTCAGTCAGTTTTCAGTTTGAGTTTAGTCTTTTCTTTTTGACTCCATTGCCCAATGGATAAGGCTACTTGGTCTATGGTGTTCTTGACACCTCCAAGGAGCTTCCATCCCCAGTTGGATCCAATGTTAGTGTCAGTCAGTTCATCCTATCACCAGTGACCAAATATGTTCTTACAAGGTGTTGTTAGGGTGTCAAGTCAATTTTTATCACTTCAGTGAGTCTTCAAATAAAATTTGGTCACTGGTTGTTGTGTTTAGGTCATTGCTGCTCCCTTCACTTACTCATGGTCTTCATCACTCATCATGGTCATTGTCTTCTTCGAGGTATCATATCTTCATTTAAGTGTCTTGGGTCATGAAATGGTTAAATTCCTCATTTTAGGTCATGGTCTAGGGTTTCACTCCATGTGTCATCATGATACCATATGTCAAAACAAAAACATGTCCATCATGTGATTCAGTGGGTAAAGGGAGTTAGCAACTTAGGGAAAGAAAAATAAAGGTAAAGGTAATGTTTTATTTCCAATAAGACAATGTTGCAGTACACTACCTCACCTCATCATTCCTCATAGGGACATGTTTGCTTAAAAATATATTTTTGACCAAATGGAGAAGAATTTTACAAAAGTGAAAGAGGTTTTTGTCCATTATAGTCCAAGGAACAAAAAACTCCTTCATTTTATGCACAGGTGTTATGATTTGAAAGAAATTCCCAAAATACACTTGTTATGGGAGAGTTGCTGCACTTTTGGACAACTTTACTTCAAGACTATTTTTCAGGGGTTGGAAGCAGGTTTTGGAAGTGCTTAAAGACTCTATTGCATCGAAGATCCTAAGCTTTCCAATGGTACCTTCAGCTTTCAATTTGGATTAGTGGATGGCATCCAAAAGTGACCTGCAAGTTGGCACTGCTCTCTTGTCAGAGAAACCTTGAGTTTTTGGAGTGACCCTGGGAAAATCAATTTTTTTCCATCATCGAGTGTCCCAATTACATGCTTGAGGTGTCCATATTATAGTAGACCTCAGCAGCTTTCCAACAATCTATCAAGCTCTCAATTTGGAGTATTTTAAGGCCTCCAGAAGTGGTTTGGAAGACCGATGTTGCACTGAGGAACAAAGCATTGTGCTTAGAGCAGAGGCGTTGCACTCAGGAACACTGCGCTACGCTTGGGCACTGTGCTCAGAAAAACTGCACTGCACTTCGGCCAGAGTAGCTCAAATTTGATCGAAACTCGCCCAAATTCAATTTTTAAGTTTTCTCACCTATTTTATTGCAATCCTAAGCTAAGCTACAAGTAAGTACACCATCTTACTTACCTTTTTGTTATGCAAAATGAATCCAAGCTAAAGATTTCTTCAATTAGGGTTTCTAGTGAATTTCTCATGAAAAATGATAGGGTTGATGATGGTCATTTGGTTTTATTGATTTTAAACATATAAAATCCTATCATACACCTCTACACATGTTTAATATGCTATATGAACCACTGAACCAACCTCAGAACAAAAAATTACCTCACTAAAAGTGAAACCCTAGTTCATTCCTATGGGTTTTGGACACTTTCCCTAAAAACTCTATTTTTTCCCTTTCACAAGTACATTTTCCCTTCATTTCACTTCCTTTCATTTTCTTCAGTTTTTCATAGTCCATATCTAGCTCTTTCAAATTCTGGTTCCCATTTTTTCAATCCACCTACCCATCATTTCATTTTTCACTCATCCATCACTGTTTTTTTCCCTTTCCTATCATCTAGGGTTTCAAATATGAAATGACATTACTTCACCAAACCATCACAAAGACACATCAGCGCAACCTATGGAAATAGGGTTATCTAGCAAAACAGTAGAGAAGACTCAGCTACCTAAGCCTAAGGTGACTAAAGTGTATAAAAGAGGATAGAGGTTTGTGTTTTCTTCCCATGGAGAGAAAGGGGCCAAGCCTTCTTCATCAACAAAGTAGGGACTGATAGCAAAAGAGAAAGACACAGTTGAGCATGAGTTTGAACTGGTTGATTCAAAGGCTAAGGATCAGACTTCAAACATGCGACAGACAATCAGGGATAAGGACTATCAAATCAAGGAGCTAGCAATCAATTTGGAAAGAGTAAAATATGTAATATCATTCCTTGAACAGGAAAATAGTCAACTCAAAGCAAAGGAGTTGATCCTAGAAAAAGAAAAAGCCAAGTTATTGCATCAAGTTGGAAAAGGTAAGGAGATCATGGAATGAAGCGAGCCTGAAGCATCAAAAGGGAGAGGAAAAAGGAAAAGAACAAGAACAAGAGGCCTCAAGAAATCTTTGCAAGAAGAGCAAGAACAAATTATGTTGAATGATGACCTTGACCTAGAAGATAGGATTTCCCTAGAGGTTCATCAAGATAAGGAATATTGGAAAAATAGGGTAAATGAACACTTGGAGAATCTCCTTGAGAAGGAAAATAGGGATAATCAGTTGCTCAAAAACATGGTGCACCACTACCAAGCTCAAAACACGATCACCAATGTCAAAGTAAAGCAACTTGAAAATAAGGTCAAGGAGGCCAAAAAAGACCAAAAGGATGAGGGGAACTTAGAGATGCTTGCTGAAGCATCAATGAAGCTATAAAAAAAAAAATTTACACCTTCCCTCCATTTTGAGCATATTCTGATCGTTTTGAGTTTTTTGGGAAATTTTGGTCCAAATTTAGAAATTCAGCTGCTCCTGAAGCGCAACACGCTTTTTCCTCAGGCCTCCATTTGAGTAAAGGCCTACATTTTTGGAAATATCTTTCCATCCTCTAAAAACCCATTTGCTCAGATTTTGCAAAGGTGGCTCAGTTTTGGAGAAAAAGGAAAAAAGTGGCAAAAACTAGCATTCTGGACCATTTTTTGACAGGGACTACGCTTCTGGAGTGACCTTGGGTGAATAGATTTTTAAAGGCCCTCCCATGGTCCAAATTCAAAAATTTAAACTGTTCTGGGAACTAGACTTGAAGGGCTAGTTGACCATTCTCTCAGTTTTTCATTTGGACCCCTGGAAGGCACCTAAACATCAACTTGAAGTTGGCATTGCGCTTCTGCACTTTTCTATGTTTCAAATTGTAAATTACACTGTGTAAATTTCTAGTTTCTAGTTTGACTTAGACAAAGTCAAGATTCTCTATGTAATGGAACTAATTTCGAGGCTAGGTGATGTATGCATGAATAAATGTACATCATAGGTTGTTTTTGATGTTTATTAGGCCTCATAAAGGAAGAAAACTCCTAAACAATTTGAGTTTCACCTTCTCACTCTCACCTGTTGGTTGAGAGAATCTTGGAGTCAATTCCTCCACCAAGGAATTCGACTCCTGAAGGTGGGAAAGTGGTCTAGGAGAGTCTATATGTATCATTTCTCCTCAAGAGAAGAGGGTTGAACTTTTTGTGAAGGAAGCTTGCATGTAATCATCTTTTCAACTAATACAGAGACAGGTTGCAGCTATTTTCAAGGAACTCTAGCCCAGTGAGTTCATGGTTCTTGTACTTCATTCTTTTGTTTTCTAATAGTATAAACATCTTTATCTAAATTATATCTCTTCTTTCTATGAATTCCTTACAATAAAATACACAGAATTCTTATTTTTCAAGCTCTGTTATCTGGTTTTCATAGTTTTGTGTATGTCTTCCTAAGCTAATGAAATCATGTTTACATATGCTCATTAGTTTATTCCACACTATATCATCTATACTACACTGAAAATACTCAAAATTCACCATGGATTCTAATATCTAGTTCCTTGTCATATTTTCTCCTGCACTTCTACAACCTAGACCTATTGGTGGCTCCAAAGCCTAAGTTCAGCCAACCCTAATAACCAAATTTTCACAAACAAACAAAAAAATACACATATCTAGCCTAAAATTCATTTGCTTTAAATTCATATCACTGATAAGAGACTTAGAGAGATCCCTCTCATGCTCAGTAGGGCTCGCTACTAAGATGAAGTGGTTTGAGGTTACCCTTCTCGATTTCGTTTTCAGCCTAGGAGATTGTAAGGACTAACACCCTATACCTAAAGAAAAATACCTTTGTGGCTCAAAGATACTCTCAAAGATGTTGAAAGACATATTGCTCCAAGAGGGACATCTTGTGAAAGCAAGAAGCAAAACAGGTTTCAAGGGTACTTAGTTGCTATGAATACTATTGTTCAATCTGAGCCATGTACATTCAAACAAGTCATAAAGTGCCAAGTCTGGAAGGATGCGATGAATGAGAAATATGAACCTGTCATGAAAAATGATGTTTGAGATGTGGTGCATAGACCAAAGGACAACTCTGTAATCACCTCAAAATGGCTATACAAAATTAAACATGGAGCTTATGGGAGTACCGAAAAATATAAGGCTAGGTTCGTTGCTCGAGGCTTCTCTCAAAAGGAAGGAGTGAACTATGATGATATATTTTCACTGGTTGCCCGATATACCACTATCTGATCAATTATTTCTCTCGTTGCCTCTCAAGGATGGAGCCTACATCAAATGGATATTAACAATGCTTTCTTTCATGGCTTACTTAAGGAGAAAGTCTACTTGGAACAACCTCATGGGTTTAAAGTACAAGATCGAAGGACACACATATGTAGGTTGAAGGAATCCCTCTATGGGTTGAAGCAAGCCCCCACATGATTGATAACTATCTTATCAAGCTTGTATTTACAAGGGTGATGTTGATGCTAACCTATACTTCAAGTTTGAAAAGGAAATGCCTCTCATTTTCATCCTTTATGCAGATGATCTCTTTCTGACAAGTGCAAACCCTCTCATCTATCAATGCGAGAGGGAGTTTCCTTCCGAATTCAAAATGAAGGACCTAGGTCTGATGCATTACTTCATAGGCCTAGAGGTCTGGGAAATTCCAGGTGAGATTTCCCTTTCTTAAAGAAAATACATTGTGAATTTGATTAAGAGATGTGGGATGGTGGATTGCAAGTCTATATCTACTCTAATGGATCTCAACTTCAAGAAACTATGTGGAAGTTCTACTAGGCCCGAATTGGAAAACCCTTCTGAGTATCGATGACTTGTGGCGACCCGAATGTTCTTGGTAAACTCCTGGGAGATATGCTTCATTGTGAATACGTTGAGTCAATTTATGGTCGACCCTCATCACGTACATTGGATTTCTACTAAGAATCTTTTGAGATATCTCCATGGCACATTCTACTATGGACTGAGATACACTGCCGGGAATTTGAGGCTACATGGATATATTGATGTTGATTGGGTTGGCAGTGTGGTGGATCATAAGAGCACCTATGGATGTGGCTTCTCAATAGGGTCTACACCAATTTCTTGGATGAGCAGGAAGCAAAAATCGATTTCTCCAAGCACCACCAAGGACGAATACATATTTACTAGTATGGCATGTTGTGAAGTTGTTTGGTTGAGGAAGCTCTTTAGTGATCTATTTGAGCATGTTTTGGATACCATCGTGATCTACTGAAACAAATAAAGTGGGATTCACCTTTCATAGAATCATGTGTTCCACGACCTCTCTAAGAACATTGATATCAGGTACCACTTTATCTGGGATATGGTACAAGAGAGAGCAATAAGGCTCCAACACGTCAAGACTGATGAGAAGGTTGCAAACATCCTCACAAAGGCCTTATGGAGGGTAAAATTATTAGCCTTCTAGGAGAGACTTGGAGTCATGGAAAGACCCTCCCATGAGGGTGGACATTGAGCTTTGGGAGCTCCTGGGGACTTAGGGTACTTCTTGGAGCTATGAGCGACCATAGGATGAGTGGTTCACCTTCTCCTATTGGTGTGTTGTGTACAGGGTAAGTGGTTCACCTTCCCTTATGATACCCCATGACGATTGACATGTGTGTAGGGTGAGTAGTTCACTTTCCCCTACGATTGACATTTTCATAAGATGAGTGGTTCACCTTCTCCTGCTGATGCCCCAACATACATCCTACCCATGTAGTTCAAGACTCATGAGAAGTACCTCTCATATGGACAATGAGTTGGAGAAAGTGTATAACGACCATAACACTACTGATGGACGCATCATGCACTTCCATACTCCCTATGTCTAGGATGCATGGCATTCAAGAACTTGATCTAGGATCAAGTTTGATTGAGGATCTACCTCTAGATTGAATTTTGTCAGTGGAGAGTGGTAAGGTCTTATGACTCACTCTCGATCAATTCTTCTTCATTATTCATATCAGTTTTTAGCATAGCAAAGATGAGATGAGATACATAGATGGTAAATGATGATAGGATGGCATGATAATCAATGACGATGGCTGGATTGGTAGGTGGAATTCTCCCTAGTTGAGAGGGAGAGTTAAAATTGGAAACTAGGGCCAAATTCCACCTTGGGACAACTCATTTGATTGAGATGATGATTGCATTAAATTTGTCTTTTCGAGAGGACCAAAATTGATATAAAGATCACCCAATTTGGACAAAAAGAAGTGTGTTTTTGAATTTATGCCAACACATGTGAAAATTGTTCAGGTCAGCCACATCATCATGTAGGCTCATGATGTCCAATGGACCTGACTCTTCACCCTCAATGACTTGTATAAATAAAAGTTCCCTCTCACCTCATTTGGCATCATCATCACACATATTTATTCTCTCTCCTTATATCATTGGCTCGTACAGCTATTGGGCAAATCATCTCTCTCTCACACATGTGGTAGAAGGACGGATTTTCTGAGCAAATTATAGGGCCAAATTTCAGGACTATTTTAGGAGTTCGACCAGCATTGATCGAGAACTTTCACTGCGATTTTTGTGGGAAATTTTCATTTTTTGAAAGTCATACAATTTTGCACAAGAACCAAGAATTTCTGAGCACTTTGACCATAAGACTCACTACAAGGTTGACTGTGGACTTGACCGCAAAGTTGTTCAAGTTTGACCACAGCTATTATAGCTCCAAATATCACCCTTGGTATTTTTGATGCTTGGTTTATGGCCTAAGGCAACCCTCCTTCCAGACTTGGTCCAAATATTTTAAAAAATAGTGTTTTACTCCCTATCACTACTTTTCCCTGTGATAAAAGCGTGTACACGTGGGTTCGTCAATGCCCAATCCACGTATATGTGTTAAAACACTTAAAAGGATTAAATTTCCTTAACTATGGGTGGAGTTCACGGGTTTTACTTGTTGATTACCTCCTAGTGCTTGTGGCCCAACTATTTCCCAACTAAAAAACTAATTGGGAGAAGTATAAATAGACTTCTATGGGAAGGCCTTAAGAAGAATAAGAGATAGAGTTATTATACTGAGATATCCCCTAACTGAGTCTGAAGTATCCCTGTGCTTCAAGCACTTCCCCAAGTTTCAAGAAACCCTTGTTTCCTTGAGTGTTGATATTCTCCCACTTGCTTGAGATATCATGGTATTGGTTATGGAAGGAGGTTGTTGAAGACTGGGATTGGACAGACCTAGAGGGCGGTTCCGCTTGGAGCCAGAAGAAGAAGACTCGGGTGAATTCTTTCCATGTTTATTATAGTTTTCTACAATAAAAAGAAATGTTGTCTTGTTCCTGAGATTGACTTTTTTCATGCATCAGATGTTGTTGTAATTCATGTATGAATGTCATTTTGATCACTAATCATCTTACTTATAAGATATAAAGTTGATCTCATTAAAATGCTTTATCTATACGCTGCTATGTATGTTGGAATTGGTTGATTTGCAGAATTGAATATCATTAGGAGTTGCAGAGGGTCTAAACCCTGCATAGTTTGTTTATTTAAGCATGTTTCTTGAATTGTATGCATATTTCTTGTTGTAGATTACTCTTGCTCTGTTGGGGTTCTAAACCAAAGCCCTAGGGTACTTATTCCCGTAACAGAATTAGCAATTCCACTAGGGATAACAATCTTTTTATTCCTAGTTTAGGTTGTTCAATGTCAATCAGGGCTTAGTTCTTGGTTTGATTGCTGTGAAAGTATTGTCTGCTCCTGTAGGAACTCAGATGTCAAGTCTGATATTTTTGATCAGGCAATGTTTTCTATTTTTCTTGCAAAACTCAGTATACGCACCTTTGTCTATTTAAAGTAGCGTACACATGCTTGTTTCTGTGAAGTGAAACCACGTATATGTGAGTTTCTTTTGTTAGAAGCACATGTACACGCACATGTGCTTGAACACAGTCGCATATACCATTTTTTGCATGTTTTTTTCAAATATTTCTACCCAGAAAGATTTTTTTCCTAGTCTGTTTGGTTTCTGAGTGCTCAATTTCTGTCTTTAGAACTTAATTATTCAATGAGCTTACTGTTTTGAATTCTCTTCTGCTTTGAAAATTTTTGGCCTAGGTTTGCTTTTGAGTGAGTTTTATTATTTGTGTTTGAACACACAAGACTTCTTATTGAAGTTCTTGATTGTTCTAGTCTTCTGAAACAGCAGATTGTCTTCAATCTTTGTGTCAAGCTTGATTATTGGTCTACTTGCTTTGCTTTCCGTCAATTCGTGGCCTTACACCTTTTCTTGCTTTTTGAAAGTTTCTTTTTGACGAATTTGAAAGTGTTTCTTTCCTGACTTCTTGGTCAATTTATCAAAGCTCTTTTGTTGTTTAGTGCAAGTTGAAGCCCTTTTTGTTCAATTTTTCATTCGTGTCGAATTGGTAACTTA
Organism: Pinus tabuliformis; assembly: GCA_031772625.1. Classification (NCBI taxonomy): domain Eukaryota; kingdom Viridiplantae; phylum Streptophyta; class Pinopsida; order Pinales; family Pinaceae; genus Pinus; species Pinus tabuliformis. The sequence continues at coordinate 687,010,445 of CM062804.1, read as the reverse complement.
CAAAGTTTCCTTGTACTTTGCTTTCAGTCTTTGAGTCTTTGGTGACATTTTGAGTGCTTTTGAAAAGTTGTTTTTATTGTTTCTTGAAAAAGAAAAGTTCTTAAAAACTGTTGTTTTTGCTTTCTTTTGCCGAGTTTGATTTTGGTTTCTTTGGTTTTGTGAAAGTGAATTGTGACTTTTCGAGATTTGTCTTTCTTATTTGGAGGAAAGTTGTATTTGAAACTTGCATTCTTCTCAAACACTTAAGTTGGCTTATTAAAAGTTATAAACAATTTCTTTCATTTCTTTTTTAGAGTAATCTAGAATCTTGCATTATCATGTACACCTTGCATTAGGGTAGTTTTGCATTATTAAAGCATCAATAGTCTTTTTAGTTTTTGTGTGTGAAGTCTGCTATAAGAAAAGAAAAGGAAAAAGTTTTTTTTTTGCTTTATGGAAGTTTCTTAGAACCCAAGTAGAAATTGCTTTTCATCGAAGAACAAACAATTTCATTTCACATAAGTTAGTTTTTCATTAATTTATTTTGCCTCATACAAACACCATCGGTTTCATTTCCATATTGTCCCTTTGACTTAAAAGAACAACCACTTAAAATCAAGCGCTTAATAAAATAAACTAGAACTTTTTGTATTGTCATCAAAATACACCAACAAGTTTTAGGTTTACTTTGGGCCTTGGATTAGGCGAGAGGAGAGTAAACTCTCCAAGGCCACTCTAAATTGTAAAACATAGAAGTCTAATTAAAAAGTGAAATCCAATAGCATTAGGGAGACCGGGAAAGATCTATGACTGGGAGTTAAGCATGAGGGTTCATGAAGATAAGGAGGAGAGATACCCCCTCTCTTACTTGTCAGATCCTACCTCACGACTGTTCCGCCTGGCTTCTGATACGAGTTGGTGTCTTTAGTTTCCTATCCTAGGGATCTACACAGGTGGCTACGGAGGGGGCACCTGAGGTTGACGTTGCATCACGTACAACAATACTTCTAGAGGGAACCCTTGCAAAGCTTCGGGGCTTACACCGGTAAAGGCTGTTGTCTGGAGGTTATCATAACTACCTCTGATAACTTCGCTGGTAGACCTTGGGTGTAATTACCCCAATCTCTTTTTGGAAGGCCCTTATTATTAACATTCTTGTATTTTGGTTTCCGGTCTTAATCACTCGAAGCGGAAATACTTGTAAGTTGTTTGATTGCTGATCTCTTTAGGGACATTTTTAGTGTGTGTTTTGTGCTCCTAGTTAGCCTAGATTTTAATTTTCTTGAGTATTTAAGTGGATCTTATAAAAATAATTCAAAGTGGTTAACCGACCATCTCGACGGTCTCAGAGACTTCATGGGCTTTCACCTACGAGTCCAGAGCCTTCACCTAGAATGCGTAGGAGAGATTCTGCCAGTGGTTTTCAACCAGTGGCAGTAGACACATTGGAGGTTGATCCTCCGCTTGGGGTCATTAGTTCATAAGATAGTCCTGGTACTACCACAAAGTTAGAGAGGAACACACCAGTTCTTTCTCAAGTAATCTTCTAGTCAGAAGATAGTATTGAAGTAGAAGAGCTTTCAGAGTCGATTGTGGCTCCGAATTTTCCTCTCCCTCCTGATCATCTTGACGTATTGCTATATGTTGGAACTGCGACTCACAGGCCTTCAAGCCCAAGTCCACACATATCTATCCCTTCAATGACCACTGCTGGAAGCATGGCATCCACCATGAGTGTTGTGAGCATGCAGACTCCCATATCTGTGCAAGGGGGAGGAACTATTTCCATCCCTTCTAACACTCCCAACACATCCTTATTTGGGTCTACTTCCATTCCATCAATGAGTGGAAGTTCTCAAGCTAATGCATCAAGTTTTGGATTTTTCCCTTTTGGGATGACCTCTCAAGGTATTCCTTCAATTCCATTGAAGATACCATCAACCACCTCCACATCCATGATGAGTGGATTAGCTTCTTTTCAAGGTTTCCCATTTGGAAGTGGTCATATACCACATTCCAATATGATAGTAAGGTCTATGCCTTTTCCTTTCACAAGTCAAGGCAGTAACCCCTTTCAGAGTTGGACAAACCCTGTGGTTAGTGGGATAGGGGCTTAGGAATCAGTTTTTCGGCCAACAAGGGAATGTGTCGTATTCCTTGGTTAATTCATTTCAAAGTTTTCCACCCTTACCAGGGGCTGTCAGCTCCTTACAATACTTCGTTACGAGGAAACTTTACTGGTTACAGAGGATTTTCGGCTGGACTTGGTAAAACTCTAAATTTTGTTGGACCACAAGGGTCACCTTTTGGTCCAGTCGGTTCTACCAGTTACTTCAGGAAACCTGGTGCCTTTCAAAATCTAGGTCATTCTTTTCAAACTTTTGGGAACCCCACCCAATCTGGGTGGAATCCCCAAGGTCTGACACAACTTCCTTTTCTGGCCACGCTTAATCTGCTAGACTTAACTAAGTTGACAAATGATCTAATTAGATACAATCCGACTTGGCCTTTGGTCCCAACCAAGCTTCCATCGGATATTCCAAAATTTGAAAGGAAGAATGGTGAATACCCAGGAGACTATGTAACCATGTTCCATTTATGGTGCTCATCCAACTCACTAATCGATGATTCATCAATTTGAGGTTATTTCAATGCACCTTAATTGGGAATGTGGCTAAGTGGTATATAGAGTTTCTAGGGGGCACCTTTACTTCTTTCGCTGATTTGAGTAACATTTTCTTAAACCATTTTCAGTTGCCTATTCGTTATAAAGCCAGAACTGAGCTTCTGGCCAATTTTCATCAGGACACGGCTACTCACATTTCGCATCATATCCAAGAATGGAGACAGAGAAAAAGGCTTATCAAAGCTGAAATTCCACCAGAATTCCATCTCGAGTGGTTTCTAAAATCATTACAACCCGAGATCTCCAAGGATGTTTCTCTTTCTGGTGTTTATTCAGAAGAGTAGGCTATCTTTTGCGCCCAGTAGTTAGAACTAATGTATTCTCAGTCTGGGACTCTTCAAAAAATCTTACCTGATGCTCCTAGATCCACGGTTGATGTAGCAAAACCAAAGCCAAGCCCTCACACTGATGGTATAGTTGGATCGATTGATGCCAATGCGGTGAACCTTTTGAACCAATTGCAGTAGTTGTATCTACAAATTGCTTCTTCTAACTAGGCTACACCGTCTACTCCTTCGCCTTCCCAACCTTCTTCCATAAATGTCATTCAGGCCTCTAACCCCAAATGAAATCAACAATCTGATGGGAAGAAGAAGGCATGAGGTAAAAAAAAATAATCAAGAAGGGAAAGGTAATGCGAACAAGCCCGACAACAGTGCCAGTGAGGGTAGAAAAGAGTCTAAGAAAAAGGTTAAATTTCCATGCAAGTTATGTAGTGGAGATCATTTGACTCATCTCTGCCTGAAAATTCAAGATGCTCAGTGCTTGTTAGTGCAGCAAGGGTCTTCTAGCTCCCAAGCTATCTTAACTAACCCTTTCCCCCAAGGGCAACAGTTACTTGCTAGTGCAAACTCAAACCCTGGTACCTCTATCGGGGACAACCAAGAAGGGCACAATTCCTCAAATGTTTTCATGATGAGTTCTCATGTCAATGTGACTACACGAGCACATGATTATGGTGAAGTAAAACATATAAGGATAAATCTGTTCCCGAAACTATGGACCCACTTCATATTGAGCGACCCTCTGTCGAGTCTATACCTCGGATACCAAAAGGTTCCACCAAGTGCACGACTATTAACCCTAATGCTAGGGAAGCCCAGAACTACTTGATTGTAGAAGATATGGCTCAAAGTCCTTGCACTATGTCTATTTTAGAGGTACTCCAGTTGTGTCCTGCTCAACGAAGTGATTTGCTTTCAACGATTGGGGTAGTAGATACAAAAAATTCTTTAGTGCTCACTTTTGATATGCTCAATGTCAAAAAGAGACTTCCTCACCATATGGCTTTTCAAATAAAGTCTACTTACCGGAAAACTGATATTTTTCGAACAGTTATAGATGAGGGAGCTTCCACATGCGTAATGTCTATGTCATGTTGGAATGCCATTGGATCGCCTTTAGCTATTCCTTCACCTACTCTCTTGACAGCATTTGACGGACATTCTCATAGGCCACACGGGATTATCCCAGCCTTTCCTATATGTGTTGGAGGAAAGTTTGTTAATATAGAAGTAGAAATCGTTGATGCCAACATGGATTACAATCTCCTCTTAGGAAGGAACTGGATTTATGAAATGGATGCCATAGTGTCATCTTTATTCCGAATCCTCTGTTTTCCTCATGAGAGGAGAATTTTTAAAGTTGATCAATTGGATTATTCTCTAGGTGAACCTCGTGCAACTTTGGATTCTATGGTTCCATTAGTTGATAACCCTCGTCAACCTATCGAGAATTTATGAGTTGGGATATACTCTTCCTTGATGGGTGTATTTGATCTTCCCCTCCTACAGCTAGAATCGATACAATTTCATCCTCCAATGAGCCTTTATGGAAAGAGTTTTTTCGAACTCATTATTTTTTGAATCCTGGGACCTTACCTTCATCTACGACCACATCAGGTGAAGGGCAGGTGGGTGGAATATAATCTCCTATGTCTGCAGCAGAACTTAGATATGCATATATCAATAACTCTATAGATGACCATCCCACTCCTTCTTCGAAGGTGGAGTTAGATGGTGATGTGGCTCCTGCTTGGACCCTCGACTCCACTTCTACTTTGAATTGCTTCGATACAGTTTTTACATTTGACGAAGCAAGTTTCAAAGCAATGATGATTGTAGATCAACCATTGGAAGATTTACATCATCATTCATATTTTCATCCTCCTTTGCATGAAGTCGAATCTAGGTTCTCCAATCTGTTTACTAGCGTTGTTTGTATGGTTTCAAATCCTTTAGCTCTAACACATATACATGTTGAAGGTAATATGTCAGTTATTTCAAAAACCATACCAATAAACATCTCTAGGAACCCTAACGTGATAGAAAATGTCTTCATCGAAGCTAATTGTTCCCCTGAAGAGATTCAGATTTACACCAACTCTTTAAATATTTTCGGGATGTATTCGCTTGGTCTTATGAGGAAATGCCTGGTATTGATCCATCCATTGTTCAGCATGAGATCAAGGCGTATGAAAAGGCCAAGCCAATTCATCAGAAGCTTCGGCTGGTCAATCCTAGGAAAGCAATAGCTATTAAAGCTGAAGTAGAAAAGCTGCTCAAGGCAGGTTTCATATACCCCGTTCCTCTAATGGAGTGGGTTTCTAATCTAGTCCCAGTTGATAAAAAACAAGGAATGATCTGAGTGTGCATTAACTTTAGGGATTTTAACAAAGCTTGTCCGAAAGATAATTACCCCACACTATTTATTGATCAAATAGTTGATGAATGTGTGGGTAATGAAACTTTATCGTTCATGGATGGATTCTCTGGTTATAATCAAATATCTATCCATCGAGAAGACCAGCATAAGACAACTTTCATTTATCCCTGGGGTACTGTTGCATACAAAACGATTCCTTTTGGTCTTAAAAATGTTGGAGCTACCTTTCAGCGGGCCATGTCTTACACTTTCCATGACATCAAGCATGTCATTGAAGCATACTTGGATGATTTAGCTGTTCGTTCTCGAAAGAGAAACGATCATCCCAGTCACCTTCATTTATTTTTTGAGAGATTTCATTTTTACAAGATCCGGTTGAATCCGAATAAGTGTATTTTTGCGGTTACATCTGGTCGTTTGTTAGGGTTCATCGTATCAACTAAAAGGATTCGAGTTGATCCCTTCAAGGTTGAGGTAATAATTCAGTTTCCCCCCCATCTTCCATCCGACAACTTCAAATTCTCTAAGGAAAGGAAAATTTCTTGTGGCAGTTTATAGCAAACTATGCTGAGATAAATAAAAGATTTATGCATTTGTTGAAGAAAGGAGTTCCATTTTTATGGGACGACTTTGTGCAATGATCTTTTGATGCCAGGAAGCAGGCGTTAATCTCTGCCCCACTTTTGAGTCCACCGGATTATGGTAGAGATTTCCTTTTATATCTTGCAGCCACAGAATCAACCATTGTATGGTTCTGGTTCAGGAAGATGATGCTCTCACGGAGCATGTGATTTACTACTTGAGTCGAGGCTTGGTAGGCCCTAAACTACACTATTCTTTGGTTGAGAAATTGGCCTTGGCAGCTATCCATGTTGTCAATCCTCTTCAATTTGTCTTCAGTAGGTGAGTGATTGGGGGCAAATACAATTGATGGATTGTTATTTTACAAGAATTTGATCTTGAGTTCTTGTCAGCCAAGTCTAAGAAGTCAATGGTTTTTGTGGAATTAATTTATGAGCTGCCTTGTGAAGAAGATATTGTTATGAGGAAAGTTTCCCAGACAAACATCTATTCCTCATCTCTTCACTAGATCCCTAGTACGGAGATATCATCATATATCTCCAAACTTCGAAGTTCCCCCTTGCTTCCTCCAAGGATAAACGTCGAAAATTACGTCACCTTGCTAAGAACTATGTTATCGTTGGTGATACATTATATTGCCAAGGGGTTGATTCAATCCTTAGGCATTGTTTAACATTGGAAGAAGCAGAGTCTGTACTTAATGATTGCCACAATGGAGCTTGTGGTGGTCATCTATCAGGGCTTGCAACAACCCAGAAAATATTGCATGCTGACTACTTTTTGCCTTATTGTATTGAGGTGATCAAACGTTGCCACCCTTGTCAAGTATATACTCAAAAGATGTGTGCACATCCAACTCCTCTTTTTCTTGTTATCACTATCGATCATTTTACAAAGTGGGGCATTGACTTTACCACTTGTAATCCGCCTTCAGCAGTGAATCACAAGTACATTATAGTGGCCGTAGACTACTTTATGAAGTGGGCTGAGGCCATGCCTACTTATAAAAACGATAGTGAAACAACAACATTGTTCCTCTTAAATCAGATTATTTCACATTTCGATATCCCAAGAGAGATTGTCATTGACCATGTCAATCATTTCCAGGACCAATTGATGACTAAATTTGCTCTTAAGCTGGGCTTCCGGAAGGAGCATTCATCTCCATATTATCCTCAGGCCAATAAGCAAGTTGAAGCCATGAATAAGTCCCTCAAGATGATCCTGCAATTTAAGGACAATCGACAAAAATTGCACCAATTGGCACATCATGTTGTACCCGGCTCTCTGGGCATACTGAAGCTGGGTAAAGACTGCCACCGGTTTTACACCTTTTCAGCTAGTTTATGGGCTGGAATCTATTTTTCCTATTGAATGCAAAATTCCATCCCTTAAGCTAGTTGTTGAGCTTCTTCTAGAGACCTCTAGTCTCGAAGAGCACCTTGTTCATTTGGAACATCTCGATGAGCACCGTCAAGATGTCACCATAATAAACGAGGCCCATAAGAAAAGGGTTAAAACTCAGTATGATAAAGTTGTTTGTCCTCAGATCTTTTCTGAAGGCGACATTGTCTTGATCTATGACCAAGATAAAGACGCCTTGGGGGTAGGTAAATTCAAGTCTATGTGGTATGGCCTCTTTATAGTACAACGAGTTTTAGAAAAAGGGGCTTATGAATTAGTCAATTTTGAAGGGAACAAGTTGGCAGAGCCCCGAAATGGGCTCTACTTCAAGAAGTATTTTTCTTAGGTTACGGCCGAGCAATGGCTTCTTTGTATATTTTGTATTTTTGTACATATTTTGTCGGTAATTTTTGTGATATCGACACCTTTTTGATCTGCTTTGGTAGGTGTTGATGGATGACTTGGCCTATTTTAGATTCACTGATGGTGCTAGTCAGCACACTCAGAATCTCGCTTCCGCAGCTTGGGTGATTTATTATCCATCTGGTCAGTTGATGGGGTCAAGGGAAGTATGTATTGGTTCTGCTTCAAATAATATTGCTGAATATATTGTCGTTATTAATTTACTATCCCAAGCTATTTCTTATGGAATTGATTCGTTGGTAGTGTATCTTGACTCACAACTAGTAGTGTCACAATTAAATAATATTTATCAGGTTCGGGATTCTTATTTATTGTATAAATTTTGAATAATATGACACTTATTCAACAGAGATTATCCCGATTATACACTATTGCGGAAAACATGCATAATACATAACCTCCTCTACGTTGATCATCAATTTACAGAAGCAGAAACAATAACATGCGCACATAGAAGCATCAATCACACATATCAACACAATATTTTCCCAAGGAAAGCATCTCGCTAAACCCCCCAACTATCTGTATATTATATTGATTGAGAACATGTAACAATACATAGTACAATACTCCTCACAAATATCTAGCACTATCTCCACCTGTTACACACAATACAACTTATATCTGATCTCCAAATCTCCTCCGCTGCTTGCCTGCCTCCACTGCACATTACCTGCTGAGAATAAATGATGAATGGCTGATCCAAACTCCTATTTGCCTGGTGAAAATCACTCACATTAGAAATCACGTGATCACAGGCTATTCTACTGGGCAATTATCATGGGCATACGCAATACATTGCTTGTGCAAGATCTCATGCACAAGTATAGTCACAACTGATAGCAATCTCAACCTCTAACACCTGCCCCTGTTGAACTGTACATGCACTGAGTTAACTGATGTATTCTTCAGTTGCATTATGACTTAATAATTAGTGAATTAATTAATAACTAATTCACACAACTCATCACTTAGTCTATTGGCTAGTTAGACTAAATACAACTAGTTCAACTAAGTCAAACTGAACACAACTCCATTAACTGCTCATCCAACTCCACAAAACTCAACCACATGAGTTCTGACTGATGTCCTGCATGCAATAGCTCAACTGACCCACAAAGAAATCATATTTCCTTCTGACAGCTGCATGTGCCACATCTATAGCTCAAACTGAAGTGCTCCAAGAGGATAAGATAAAGTTTATAGTCTAAATATTATTATGAGACAATAATATTTGACTTTTCTATTTTTGACTGGCAGTCTAAAAATAGACTCTGATCACTCCTGCTATGATCCAAAAATAGACTTTGTGCCATAATTTTCCTATGGGCCCACTTAGTGAAGGTGACTCCTTTCCACTAAGCTCCATCATCTTATTGCATTCTCAACAAGCATTTCTTGTTGCACACTTTTCAACAATCCCTATCAACAAGAAAGGCTTCCTCTCAAACCTGATTCTGTAACTCTGGAATGTTCTGCATGCAACACATCTGCCCGGTCCACTTTTCTCCAACAACACTTGGAACAAAAACACTCCCAACTGACCACTCTGTTGGGCTAGGAACATACTCTGATGCTGAAGCTCTACCTGCTGCTAACAAGTGATCCCTCTCTTACATCTCCGCTACTGCAACATCTCCATGCATATCACACCATTGCACACCTCTCTGTGCCACCTAGCACTGTGCAAAACACTTGTGCCTCTCGCATTGTTGCAGCCTGCATGCTATGCACTATCCTGGGATTCCCTGCATTGTCGCTCTCTCTGTCGCTCCATCCGCATCTGTCTCTACCCAATCAGTCAATTCCTTCTACTACACATTGGGGCTCCCGTAGCAAGGTCTCATCCAAGAGGTTGGGTACCTCAAGGATCCTACCCCTCCTCCTTGGGACAATCACTCTATATCGCCCCACCTCCTACCTGGAGGTATGGCTGCATGTGATCCCTCAGCCCACCTGGCTTGAAGTTTCCCCCCACTGGAGGTCTCTGCATGAGTAGATGTCTCTACTCGATCTCCTCTCAGCTTCCCTTGTTGTGGCTACTCCAAAACCTCCTGAAGTTGTTGCTCTGATTGTGGCTCCTCCACAATCGTCTGAGACTTCTTCTGGCTCTGCATGTTGAGAGGTAATATACGCTCCCTCTTAACCACCAAGTCTCCATCAGTTGCCTCGCTGCTCAAGGCTTTGCATGCATCTTGAACCTGAAGAGAATACAAGTTCTTGACCCGTGAACCAATCTGCTTCACCTGTCTAGTGATGATGTGTCTAAGGAAAACCTTTCCCTTACTGAATACTACATCATAGCCTCTGTCTTCCAGCATTGCGATCGACACCAAGTTTCTCTTCAGTCCTGGTACATACTTGACATCAGTCAAGGTAAGGCGATCTCCATGCTCCCTATGAAAAATAACCATGCCTACATCTGAGACACTATACTTCTCATCATTACCCATCGCTATGAGTATCTAGAGATCTTTCTCCTCCAAAGTATTGAACAAACTCTTGTCACCGGTCATGTGGAAAGAAGCTCCACTGTCAAGAAACCAACCACTTCCCACCATGGATGAAACCATGAATGCGAAGAGTGTGAAATCCAACTCGAACTGTGAAGCAAGTGCTTCACCTTCAGATCCTTCCCCGGATCCCTTATTGGACTTATTATTTGGGCAATTAGTAGCATAATGGCCTAACTCATGACAACGAAAGCATCTCACCTTCGACTTGTCAACCTTCTTCCCATCATTGGAAGAACTAGATTCGGAAAGAGAACCCTTCTCCTTCCCCTTCTTCACCTTACTCGCTAAGGCACAATTCTCCTCATCATGCATAGATGAAGAACTGTCTCTGGTGCACCGTCTAATCTCCTCTTGCATAAGATCCGACCAAAGTCTCTCCCATCTTGGCAATTTCTCCCTTCCATTCATCGAGTCCTGGTAGCTATGCCAACTCTTAGGAAGGCCAAGTGGTAGACTCACCATATCCTCATCCTCAACAGTTACCCCCACACTTCCCAGCTCATCCTGGAATTGGGTGAACTTCGTGAGATACCGGGGCATACTGTCTCCATTCTCACACCTAATGTTTCTGAGTTTATCCTTGAGCCCCATTCCACCAGCTCAAAACTCAACCGCTTCTGATCTAAAATTCGTGAGAACAAAGTACTTCTCGTACATAGATCGACTGTATGGGCATTCACCAGATATCTCACCTTCCAAAAGAAGGATGAATCCAGAGGCTACCTATCCCGATTACAGACTCTCCCTGAAGAAATAGAATGTAAACACTTTCTGAATAATAGATCTGATGATCAATCCACCTCTGATATCATGTAGAACTTTTTCTACAAATCAGATAGCTCTGATACCATGTAGAAATTTTGAATAATATGACACTTATTCAACAGAGATTATCCTAATTATACACTATTGTGGAAAACATGCATAATACATAACCTCATCTATGTTGATCATCAATTTATAGAAGCAGAAAAAATAACATGCGCACATAGAAGCATCAATCTCACATATCAACACAGTATTTTCCCGGGGAAAGCATCTCGCTAAAAACCCCAACTATCTATATATTATATTGATTGAGAACATGTAACAATACATAGTACAATACTCCTCACAAGTGTCTATCACTATCTCCACCTGTTACACACAATACAGCTCAGATCTGATCTCCAAATCTCCTCTGCTGCTTACCTGCCTCCACTGCACAATACCTGCTGAGAATGAATGATGAATGGTTGATCCAAACTCCTATTTACCTTGTGAAAATCACTCACACTAGAAATCATGTGATCATAGGCTATTCTACTGGGCAATTATCATGGGCATACTTAATACATTTCTTGTGCAAGATCTCATGCACAACTATAGTCACAACTGATAGAAATCTCAACCTCTAACCCCTGTCCCTGTTGAACTGTACATGCACTGAGTTAACTGATGTATTCTTCAGTTGCATTATGACTTAATAATTAGTGAATTAATTAATAACTAATTCACACAACTCATCACTTAGTCTATTGGCCAGTTAGACTAAATACAACTAGTTCAACTAAGTCAAACTGAACACAACTCCATTAACTGCTCATCCAACTCCACAGAACTCAACCACATGAGTTCTAACTGATGTCATACATGCAATAGATCAACTGACCCACAAAGAAAGCGTATTTCTTTCTGACAGCTGCATGTGCCACATCTTTAGCTCAAACTAAAGTGATCCAAGAGGATAAGATAAATTTTATAGTCTAAATATGATTATGAGACAATAATATTTGACTTTTCTATTTTTGACTAGCAGTCTAAAAATAGACTCTGATCACTCCTGCTGTGATCCAAAAATAGACTTTGCGCCATAATTTTCCTGTGGACCCACTTAGTGAAGGCGACTCCTTTCCACTAAGCTCCATCATCTTGTTGCATTCTCAACAAGCAATTCTTGTTGCACACTTTTCAACATTTATATCGCGAATTTTTTGGAGTGAGGGTGTTGTAACGATCATTTGTTTATATTACTTATTTGCACATTCCACGATATGAAAATTCATTAATGGATTCTATCACTAATCAAGCATTAGATTGGCATATCATCATTCATCAAGTTAAAAACAAACATCAAAAATTTGGAACTGTATATATATATCATAAAACTTCCCGTGTGTACATAAAGTGTTTAAAAATAATATACAAAATCGGGACGAAATGCCCATAATCATGTCTAGTCTATCTATCGACCTGGCTCAGGATGAGCAGCTAAGAAGGTAACTACTGCCTTGGCCACACGATGAAGTATGCGAACCCAGTCTCGTGGTACTCCTACCACACGGCGCTGCATCTCCTCAAGTAGGTCCTTTATGGCTACCATTGGTACCTGGTGAATCAATCTCACCAAGTTTCTTTGGACTACATATAAGACCCTCTCTATCTCAGCGGTCTCCTCTTCGGCACCTCTTCTGCAATGCCTGTGCCACAAGAATCCATCTGGTCTTACCGGACCCACATCTGGAACATGATCATTATGTCATTATTTTAATCCCATCAAAAATATTTCTAAGTTCATTTTCATATTTTAAAAACATAAAAAAAATCTTAAAAATTGATAAAAACTTAAAAAATTGTTACGTATGTCTCCCAACGTTGTGTTTGGTGGCAGCACTAAGTTTGGATCTTGTTGGAAATCCATACCAGCATAAGGGTAGTCATCAATTGCGATGATTTGTTGTTCCCACCAGACAAAGAACTCATCATCAAAAGTAGTCCTCGGCACGTCCCCACCTCCAAGGCGTTTCATCAAATCGACCCACCTACCCATCCAAGGATCTCGGGGGCTGCTGATAGAGACAGATACCTTGGGACGTAGCCCAGGCACCTTCTTGAAGAAGAAGGAGCATAAAATATTCCCATATTTGAAATTTTTGGTCTACCCTTTTTGAATAGAGGACAACTGGCTCTTCATATTGGTAAGAAGAGGTGTACACCAGTAAAAAACAGTGGTGAGGCACTACACTACCAAGCTCATAGACACTCGTGAAGTTTGGTGCAGTGAAGTTGATTCGTTTATCCTTGCTATGGTAAATAGTAGAATCCTCAGGGATAAGCTCTCCACATGTTTTATTGGAATCTGACTTCCAATTTTTTCCGGATGTCCCGGACAGTATAGGTATACGTAGTCTTCTACTGATAGACTACCTTGTGTCTAGCTCGTCGAATGCACAACTTCTCCTCTTGGAGAGAAACCAGTGATAAAGTAAATATCCTCCACCTCTATCCACAAAGACATCTGATCAATCATAAATGCATTATCCTCGACACTCCAATAGTGGATTAGCATTTCATGCTGACGAGTGTTGGCTTTCATGTTGGGCATTTTGAAAATTTTCAACAAGCCACAACCCCTCAATGCATCTAATTCCTGTTGGTCATTCATAACTTCATTATCAATTGTGGTATGCTCCCTCTCTCTCCATGTGATTGTCATTCTAAAAAGAATTTGAGTTTCAACCGTTAGATTTTTGTATTTAAATTTCAAACCGTGTATACACGGGTTCCTTTTACACGCAGTCGCAAGTAGGGTTGTCGTTACATGGGTCAATAACATCCAACCCGCATGTACACTGAGTTGAAATTTTTAACATAAATTCCTATGATCAAACCTTAATAAAAATTTCTAAAAACAATCACAAAGTAATGCAAACTTGAATTGAGGGTTACCTGATGATTTTGATCCAATTTGAACGGTCCAATTCTCCGAGGGGTAATTTTTCTCTTTTTTCTCCACAGTTTTTTCTCTCAACACAAATGACAGAAATGGTGAGTCAAAAGGTCATTTTATAGCTTTGAAATTGTCAATTTTTTTCAAAACTTGATTCTTTTCGTCTCATGAATCTTTTAACTTGTGAGCTTGGATTGTCGGGAATAGGTTGTTTTTTCAGGGTATTTTGGACACTTCTTCAAGATCTTTTTCGGTTCCATGACCGCTGACCCGTCATGGCAGGTATCATTTACTCACTGGCATATAAGTTAGGGAAACTATTTTTTTCCATTGCATCTTGCATACTAGCCTCCATTTGTCGATACACTTGCCATAAGGTCGATCCCATCGTGTCTTGCTTAGCAAATCATGTTCACTTGCTGATTTTTAAATCATGATGCGATGGTAGAGCCATCCTTTACATGGGCATCATAGTTAGCACCTCACTGAAATTTGTTGCTCATGTTGTTATATTGAGTAGGCTTGGGAGTCCTCTTTAGTCCAACCATGCCTTGTGCGTTGAAGACTCATTCTCTTTGCTTCTTCGCTTAGTTCTAGCCTTATACATTCGAGGCTCCTTTGTGTTAAGCTGTACTGCTGCATTGCATTTTGACTATTTGTGCCTTTTTGCCTTGAGCCGACTTCACTTGGACTCATGTTTAAGCCACTTATTTGACCATGTCTTCTGCAAACTCAAACCTGCAATCACTTAGTCTCTGCAACTTGACACACCCTTTGATCTGTGGAAGTAACAACCCTTTAAGTGTCCCTGACCAGTTTCGCCTCCCGGCATTGAGCATAGGATTGTTCCCATCCCAAGAACTAGATCATTTGTTTCACTGACACTCGTTCTTTCCACTGTACTATATCATTCTTTTATTCTTTTTCCAACTTAAAGAAAAAGACAAAAAAAATTGTATATTCCAAAAAGAGCGGGAAAAGAACAACATTTCCATATATTGTTGGCAACTAGAGTCATATATTACGCGGCATCTGTTATAGCTCCAAATACCACCCTTGGTATTTGTGGTTCTTTGTTATGGCCTAGGGCAACCCCTCCTTCTATACTTGGTCCAAATATTTTAAAAAACAGTGTTTTACTCCCTGTACGCTACTTTGCCCTATGATAAAAGTGTGTACACGTGGGTTCGTTAATACCCAACCCGTGTATATATGTTAAAACACTTAAAAGAAATAAATTTCCTTAACCATGGGCGGAGTTCACAGGTTTTACCTGTTGATTACCTCCTAGTGCCCGTGGCCCAACTGTTTCCCAACTATTCCCCAACTAAAAAACTAATTGGGAGAAGTATAAATAGACTTCTATGGGAAGGCCTTAAGAAGGAGAAGAGATAGAGTTATTATACTGAGATTATTCCCTGATTGAGTCTGAAGTATCCCTATGCTTCAAGCACTTCCCCAAGTTTCAGGAAAACCTTGTTTCCTTGAGTTTTGATATTCTCCCACTTGTTTGAGATATCATGGTATTGGTTATGGAAGTAGGTTGTTGAAGGCTCGGACTGGATGGACCTAGAGGATGGTTCCGCTTGGAGCTGGAAGAAGAAGACTCAGGTGAATTCTTTCCATGTTTATTATAGTTTTCTACAATAAAAGGAAACGTTGTTTTGTTCCTAAGATTGACTTTGTTCATGCATCATATGTTGTTGTAATTCATGTATGAATGTCATATTGATGTATAACTAATCATCTTACTTATATGATATAAAGTTGATTTCATTAAAATGCTTTATCTATATGCTGCTATGTATGTTTGAATCGGTTGATTTGCAGATTCGAAGATCATCAGGAGTTGCAAAGGGTCTGAACCCTACTAGAACTACCCAAACGAAGGACATCTGGGTATGTTCATCCTTGCATAGTTTGTTTATTTAAGCATGTTGCCTGAGTTGTATGTGTGTTTCTTGATGTATATTACTCTTGCTCTGTTGGGGTTCTAACCCAAAGCCCTAGGGTACTTATTCCCGTAACAATAGTTTTTAGGACTGTTTTGGGCTGACTTTGACCACCTTATCACGCTGAGTTTCACTCGGTATGACAGAGATCCAAAAAGGAAGATTTGTTGTTGCATTGGCCATCTTTGACTTTCTGGTTAAGGTTGAATTTGACTGCAGATTTGATAGGGTTGTTTTGACTATGATTTGGCAAGTCAATTTTTCACTTTTGTACTCTCTCTCTATCTCTTGAACATTTGATATAATAATAAGAAGAACTGATCAAAGGGTTTTCCCCACATCGGGGTTTTTCCCTGACATCCACCAAATCTAGTGTCCTCTTGTCTTGGCTTGTCTTCTGCATTTTGTTTCATGTTCTATCTACTTTTAGTATCAATGTGATTAATGTGTTTGCTATTGAAAACTAAATTGGAAATTTTCGTTGGACTGTTAAAGGAACTGTTGTCACCCACTGCTTTTTCAGTCACTAGATGCTTCAAAATCCAAATAATAGTGATGTTTGATGCCAAATTCTGAGCTACATAAGCTATCAGAGCTTGAGGGTACCCTCTCTATTGCGTAGTGCTCGGAATAAAATTTTTGGTGGTATATAGAAGTCTAAATAAGGGTTCCTGGAACAAAAGTTAGGAAGAATCCCTTTAGAAAGCTTAGAAAACCCAAAAAATGGGTAAGTGTTGAAGAAAAATTGCAATCGGGACTTGGGACAGTTGATCACAATCGCATATCAGCCATCGGCAAGATCTTTGGGGCACAGAACTACGGTTATCGATGGTTCTCAGTGCCAAACGCCGATATCACAGTCCTACGATATTGTCGATCGACGAGATTCTGAAACTTAAAAGACTTGTAAACCGTTGATCTTACGATATAGTGGTGCATTGCCAGGGAGGCCAAGAAATGATTTATAAAGCAATTTCATGGAAAAACAAAGGTCGGGCCACCCCCTTCTCTCTCCTCCACATGGCAAGATGGTGGTACGATGATCAACGATCAGTGGATTTGGGTTCTCGCTATCAACAATTTGGGGGGGTCACAGCTCCAAAACATGGTAGATCACCGATATTATGATTTAGTGCAAAGCCGCCAGGGAGGCTGAAAAATCATTTACAAAGGAAATGTCTACAAAAACAAGACTGGGTAAGCCTTTTTCTCTCTCTTCCAGTGGGCCATGTGGCAGCCTTCGATTGGTCCTCAGAGAAGACATGGCAGCTGATGTCATAAGTGATGTGGCAATACAGAGGGTGACATGGCCGTATGAGGGACACATGTCACCAAGTTTCAACATTTTCAAGGGTGAGATGGGGCCATTTCTAGGTTCCACGTGTCACTACTCACAAGGTGACATGTGGTAGTAATGATGTCACCCATTGCAATCGATGATTTGCGATCATGCAATATAAAGCTTTATCTTCCACTGGAACTCCTTCCTGGTGGCGATTGGGACAAGGAAAGGGGCCCCCAAATGTGATAAGGTAGTGTGATCCATTTGATAAGGTTTTCGCATCCGAACCAACTAGCCTGTGCTATTGAAAAAGGGTAAAGAGCCGCCCTCCCCGTGTTGCGATTGCAATGTCCTGGGTGGGCCCAATCTCGTGTATCAATGATCGCAGTTGTATAGGGGGAAATCCTAAGGAAAAGTGCATTCAACACCGAGATGTGAGATTCTGATTAACAAAGGAAATAAGGTCCCCCACACAGTTGTCGAAAGTCTTAATGCCCAAAGGGCTTAGCCCTTGGTTCCAACCCCGATCATATGGGAGAAGTTACAAAAGGGGCTTGATAAGGAGGCTAAAGGGGAAATTAAAAGTGCCCAATTGTTCATTCGTTTTAAACATTAAGGGCCTGCGATTGAGAAAAATCGTCATTACACTACAGTAGGGCCTTGAGGGCACGATACTGAGCTTTAAATGTGGATGGGTCGGCAGCCCCGACATTGAATGAAGCAGGGGGCAGTGAATAAATGATAGTATGGGAGGCCCAATGGAGACTTAATGGCTCGACATGGAGTCTTGCTCCACTGCATAGCACAACACTTCCCAGAAACACTCCATCACTTCTCCACGGAACAACTCACTCAGGCAGTTAAAGTAGAATTGACAAAAACCGGCCAAGTAGTAAGTGGAACGCATCACAGCAGGGACGTGTCTTGATAAGGGGCCTCCATTGAAATAGAAAAGGGGCACCTCCTCCTTTCTCTCTCCATTTTCTTTCTCTATTCATTAATTTCTGTTTATTTCCAAGAAGGGATGGGTTCCCTATTGTAATCTTTAGGTAGCAAATCCTTACAGAGGCTAACACAACTAGTTTAGTATGGCAGCTGGGGCTCTGTAATCTGTGATATTTTGATTGTAACTCAAGCTCTCCCCCTTTTCTTATAAATATGGGGAAGAAATAATATACAAAGATTTCGAATTCTCAGACCAGCGAGGGTTGAACTCCGTGTTGCCATTTTGGTTCAATATGTTTTCATGGGACTTCATTGGTATCATGGTTGTGTGTATGGACTAGTTGTTGGGACCTTTGGGATATATGGTGTTTCCCTATTGATTCCAAGCATGATTAATGTGTAGCAAGTTCCTCTTGGTAATCTCATTTCACCTGTGTTTTTCTTTCTTTGAAATAGTGTAATAAACAAAATTGGTTCTTCTTCAATCTATGGATTTATCTTAGCTGCTTTGGGAGAGAATGATACCCATTTTATGTTTGATCTAAAACCTTATTTTGCTCCTCTATTTCTATCATCTCATTGGAAAACCATGGTTTAGGATTCTATCTCGCTTACAACCCTATCCATTGAATTCCCCTTTCTGCTAGAACATTACTCCCTAGGATTCTGTTTGTTATAGTCCTATGCATCTATTTCTCTCCCTCCTTTCCTCATCTCCACCATCAATACAACTTCAGTTTAAGCTGTCTCATTTTCGTGTGTTAGCCACCAGAAGGAGAAGTCATTTCTCTTTGAGATTGCCCAAATACCCCCTAGTGTTTGGATGCAAGAGTTGGCCTGAATATTTCTCGTTGAAAGCTTATTGAACCAAGCCCCTCCTATTTCTTTTTATTTTACGTGACAATTGGAGTGTTGTAACCCCCTTACAACATAACCTCGCAAGCACTCCTCTATTTAAGATGTCCTAGGCACTGGTCTACAATCAACCTAGAGGCTATCTCTAGGGAGATTTATTTGTCTCCTGCTGCACTTGTGCTGCGGGTGAAATATTTAGCCACAACATCTTTCTGGCGCCATTGTCGGGGAATGGATTAGAATATTTTTCCCTGGGTACGACAAAACATTTCATTTCCTCTGTTAGGTGAGCATAGGAAGTGTGGGTTGAAGATCTCTCACCTTGGCGACTCCACTATCCATATCTCTATTTTGATCATCCTGGATTTTAAGTAGCCCCATACTCACTCTGATGCTACAGCAGTTGAAAACTCTCCCTGCTTTCGAAGCTGAAATCAATCACATAGGGAGGTTTTCAAGATGGCCCTTCCTGCATTCCTAGCCAACCAATTTGCCCCACTGGATTTCTCTTCCATTGTTGGTTATCCTAACCATGTTCCTTCATTTCATGAGTGGGATAACTATTTGCCTAAATTCAATGGGAACTCAGAGAGAAGACCTGACTAGCACCTCAAAGTTTTTCCTGAACGCATGGAGCAACAAATTATTCTTCTTGAAGATGTACTGATGAAGTTGTTCAAATTGTCTTTAGAGGGGGATACTAGGGTTTGGTTTAAAACACTACCTCAAGGCAGCATATCTTCCTTGAAATGTTTCCATACAATAATCCATCAATATTATAAGACATTTTATTTACCGAATGCTATGTTTGAAGATTGCTGCAAATTTTGTAATGATGAAAACAATATCGAGGTCGATGAATATGTTGAATATGTTTGTGGAGATCTGTTCCAAGAAAACATCCACTCACATCAAGAGGAATCACCCACTGAGTGAGAAAGAGAAGAAGGAAACATATTCACCCTTCGAATAAACCCTCAGGGGTATGATTTGGCCAAGTTTAATGTTTCCCCTTCTTTCGACGAATATGACTCTGATAGAGAGTCAAGTGATGCAGGGCCTCCACAATCCCTGTTATGGGAAGTTGCACAAGAAGAGGAGGCCAGTAAAGAGGCTCCCACCCACGATGCACATTTTTCACATGGAGAGAAAGATCAAGAACCTCCTCCCATTTATGATGCATATTATTCAAAGTATGAGATGGTCATGGAGGTGCAGAAGGAGTTGTTTACTAGTGAGTGGCGAGAAAGCTCCCAACAACAAGTGTTTCAAGAAGAACTCAAGGCTAAAAGACAACATAGAGTCTGCTGAAGCAAGATGCCTGCCAAGGATTCTCAACAGACCCTCCAATCTATGACTCTAACAGTTCAGATAGTGAAGAGTTTGTTGTAGATTTCCAAGAAGATGGCCCCATTGAAAAAAGGGTAGTGAAAGATCAACAACCAGTTTTTGTTGAAAAGGATGAAGCTGAGGAGTTGGATAATTTTTGTCGTTGCCTTGACCAAGAGAATATCGGTCAGCAAGATGCAAGTGAAATCAAAGTTGTGGCAAACATTCCTAGTCTATTCCATGACCCTGTGGCTAAGTACATGAACCTATTCTTAAGCCAACAATAGAGGTTACTTCAACAGCATGTATCAGGTTCTTCATTTGTTGAATTTTCATGGTGCATGGTGATTTTGATTTTTTTTTCAGTAGTATGAAGGCATGTGGTCCAGTACTCTAATGCTAGCCTAATTCTGTTGGAGAGTTGAACATACTTAGCTAAATTAAGCACTATGCATAAGTAGAATTGTACATAAAAAAGCTCACCAGATGAGCATTTACTTTTCAATTGTTAGAATTTTTATTTTTGCATTTTAGATTCTGAAGGAAAGCCCCATGGAGATTTTACTGATTACAAAGTTCATATATTACTGATTCCATGCCCAATGGTGAAGGATACTGGTTTGCAGGTTCTCAGAACCTTGCCAACAAGGCACTATCCCTAGTAGGAGCAAGTGTTGTCACCCACTACTTTTTCAGTCACTAGATGCTTCAAAAGCCAAATAGCAGTGATGTTTGATGCCAGATTTTGAGCCACAGAAGCTATCAGAGCTTTAGGGTACCCTCTCCATCACGTAGTGCACGAAATAAGCTTTCTGGTGGTATAGAGATGTCTAAATGAGGGTTCTTGGATCAAAAGTTAGACCCTATTGAAGAATCCCTTTAGAAAGCTCAGAAAACCCAAAAAATGGCCAAGTGTTGAAGAAAAATCGAAATCGGGACTTGGGACAGTTCATCACAATCGCATATCGGCCATCGGTAGGATCCTTGGGGCATAGAACTACGGTTATCAGTGGTTCTCGGCACTGAACGTTGATATCGCAGTCCCTCGATATCGGCGATCGGCAGGGTTCCAAAACTTAAAAGACCTGTAAACCGTCAATCTTGTGATATAATGGTGCATCATCGGGGAGGATGAGAAATGATTTATAAAGGAATTTCACAGAAAAACAAAGGTCGGGTCACCCCCTTCTCTCTCCTCCACATGGAAGTACGATGGTACGACGATTGGTGATCGGTGGCTTTGAGTTCTCGGCTATCGGTGGGGGTCACAACTCCAAAACATGGTAGACTTCCGATATTGCGATTTAGTGCAAAGTCGCTAGGGAGGCCAAAAAATCATTTACAAAGGAAATGGTTGTGAAAACATGGTTAGGCAGGCCTTTTTCTCTCTCCTCCAAGGGGCCACGTGGCGGCCTCTGATTGGTCCTCAGAGAAGACATGGCAACTGAAATCATCAGTGACGTGGCAGTATAGAGGGTGACGTGGCCGTATGGGGGACACGTGTCACCCAATTTCATCATTTTCAGGAGTGAGATGGGGCCATTTTTGGTTGCCACGTGTCACCACTCACAGGGTGACACGTGGCAATAATGATGTCACCCATCGCAATCGGCAATTGCGCAATATAAAGCTTTCTCTTTTGCCGAAACTCCTTCCCAGCTGTGATTGAGATAAGGAAGGGGGCCCCCGAATGCAATAAGGTAGTGTGATCCATTTGATAATGTTTTCACGTCCGGACCAACTAGCCTATGCTATGGAAAAAAGGGTAAGGAGCCGCCCTCCCCGTGTTGTGATTGCAATGTCTTGGGTGGGCCCAATCCTGCGTATCAATGATCACAATTTTCTAGGGGGTAAGCCTAATGAAAAGTGCATTCAGCACCGAGATGCGAGCTTCCAATTAACAAAGGAAAGGCCCCACGTGTAGCTGTCGAAAGTCTTTGTGCCCAAAGGGCTTAGCCCTTGGTTCCAACCCCGGTCATATGCAAGAAGTTATAAAAGGGGTTGTGATAAGGGGGTTAAAGGGGAAAGTAAAAGTGCTTGCCTGTTCATTTGTTTTAAACATTAAGGGCCTGAGGCTAAGAAACTTCGTCATTACACTATAGCAAGGCCTTGAGGACACGGTACAGAGCTTTAAAGGTGGATGGGTCGGCAGCCCCAACATTGAATGAAGCAGGGGGACAGTGAGTAAATGACAGTATGGGAGGCCCAATGAAGACTTAATGGCTCGGCATGGAGTCTCTCTCCTCTGCATAGCGCAACACTACCCAGAAACACTCCATCAGTTCTCCACGGAACAGCTCACTCAAGCAGTTAAAGCAGAATTGACAGAAACTGGCCAAGCAGCAAGTGGAACGCATCACGGTAGGGACATGGGTTGATCAGGGGCCTCCATTGAAACAACAAAGGGACACCTCCTCCTTTCTCTCTCCATTTTCTTTCTATATTCATTCATTTCTGTTTATTTCTAAGAAGGGATGGGTTCCCAATTGTAATCTTTAGGTAGCAGAGCCTTACAGAGGTTGACACAACTAGTTTAGTATGGCAGTTGGGGCTCTGTACTCTGAGATATTTTGGTTGTAACTCAAGCTATCCCCCTTTTCTTATAAATATGGGGAAGCAATAATATAAAAAGGTTCCGGATTCTCAGACTAGTGAGGGTTGAACTCTGTGTTGCAGTTTTGGTTCAATATGTTTTTATGGGACTTCACTGATATCATGGCTAAGTGTATGGACTGGTTATTGGACCCTTTGGGATAAATGGTGTTTCCCTGTTGATTCCAAGCATGATTAATGTGCAACAAGTTCCTCTTGGTAATCTTGTTTCACCTGTGTTTTTCTTTCTTTGAAATAGTGTAATGAACGCAGTTGGTTCCTCTTCAATCTATGGATTTATCTTAGCTTCTTTGGCAGAGAACGATACCCATGTTATGTTTGATTTGAAACCTTCTTTTCTCTTCTATTTCTCTCATCTCATTGGAAAAACATGGTTTAGGATTATGTCTTTCTTACAGCCCTATCCATTGAATTCCCCTTTCTGCTGGAACATTGCTGCCTAGGATTCTGTTTGTTACAACCCTATGCATCTATTTCTCTCCCTCCTTTCCTCCTCTCCACCATCAATACAACTTCAGTTTAAGCTATCTCATTTTCGTGTGTCGGCCACCAGAAGGAGAAGTCATTTCTCTTTGATATTGCCCAAATACCCCCCAACATTTGGATCCATGAGTTGGCTTGAATCTTCATCTTTGAAAGCTTATTGAACCAAGCCCCTCCTATTTCTTTTTGTTTTACGTGACAATTGGAGTGTTATAACCCCCTTATAATATAACCTCACAAGCACTCCTCTATTTAAGATGTCCTAGGCATTGGTCTACAATCAACCCAGAGGTTGTTTCTAGGGAGCTTTCATTGTCTCCTGCTGCACTTGTACTGCAGGTGCAAGATTTAGCCACAACAGGAACACTGCTAAAGGAACATTGAAGTAATTGTTTTAAGCATAGAACATACCATTGTTAATTAAAATTAACAGTTTCCACTGGATGGCATCCTATGAAGCACAATGGCCAGATCTAGGGTTTTTTGTATAGGTGGTTGTTGATGAGTCACAAATCCCCTCTTAATAAATAAGGCCTTCTCTTGCAGAGGCCTGATCAAAGTGCCAACATTCAGCTATGACATAATAACATAGCTTGAAAGGTTTTGATGGAGGAATGGAGGAGAAATTAAATAATTAGATATCCTCTTTGAATACCTAATCATCTAACAAGAGCAAAAACGTGTAGAAGAATCTCTATAGTAAAACATCAATACATTTAAGCATAGCATAGAAGCAACAATCTAGTGATTTCTAGGTGGCCAATTAAACAAATTGTTTAATCTTTTACTCAGTGTAAAACATAACTTTGCTAGGGATGTCGGGGAGGCTGATACTCATCCCAGCCCTTCCCAATGTCCTATACTACCTCAAAAATATGGAGAAAATATTATGTAGTCACATGAAAACACTCACAAATACACAAATTCTGTCATAAACTGGAGCCATAAACCTTTGATTAAAAACTCTGCAATAAAAAACTTTACCAAAATATGAGGGTTTTTCTGGACTCAAAAATCAACCTTTGTACCTGCAAATGATAATATATATATATATCTATATATATATATATATATATATATATAGAAAATATACAAATGATAAAATATATATATATCTATATATATATAAAACATCAAGCTAACTGTTGATGATTTTCTGGAAAAAAAACCAAAAATAGAATAGAAAATAAAATCTCAAATAATTTCACCAGGAACCGAGAACTGAAAGTAATTTAAATGTCCTCAAAATCTGGAGTCTATTTTTTTTTAACGAAATATCTTCTGCTTTACTGTATTGATGTCAGCTGCCTTTGGATCTGAAACCAACTACTTAATTTGATGCTAAAAATTTGGGATTGCAAATAAGATTGTCTTGAAATGCTCAACTATTGAGTTATTGAGTTTAGTTTAGTTTCCTTGATTCATGGAAATAACTATCAAATACCTTGGATCATCTTATGCTACTTGTAATCCACCTTTAATAACCCTGTAACTATCATATGCCCTGTCACTGCCTCTGATGCAAATTGGATTTGGTGTTGACCAATCTTCTGCCATCTGTGTATAGCTGCTTCCATACCTTGTAATGATGGATTAATAATCAATTGTTCAATAATTTGCCTGGAAATCTTCAACAACTTCCTCTAAATTTGCTTTCAATCCTTAGTTGCTAATTATATGCCTTGGAATTTGTTGGTCCCAAATTAAGATTTTGACTCAATGTCTGCACCTGATGCTTGATGATATTATTCCTTAACAATTTGGATTGATGATATTATACCTTAATAAAATTGGGATTGATGAATTGGGATTGTTGAAAGTGATGCTTGATGATATTATACCTTAACAATTGGGATTTTTTCAGAAAGAAAACCATTTATATTTATATTAAGGCAATATATAAGCAATATATACATCATAATTCTGATGGGTCTCATGAAACAAGACCGCCACTGAGGTCAAATATTTTAGGAGAAAACAGTATAGCATCTATAAAAGGGAGAGTTGAAGGATCATATAGGAACATATTGAAAACTTGTGAAAAAATTCATCACCACCATTGACTCATTGTACTTCAGGAATGGGAAAAGAAACCCACAGCATTTCTGATTACAACCTTCAGGATCAAAAATATAAACTCTATACCCTCCAAGAAGCGTGCTGCAGTCATGAGATAGGAGGATAGAGTGCTGAGACAGAAGACATCACATATCTGAAGGAAATGTTTGAATCCTCAAAAAAATTTAAATTTCTCCATTTCCAGAGACACCAGATTGTTGTGGGAAGGAGTGGGCGTTTGATAGCATCTTGTCTTCCCCACCAGTCAAAAGCTGCATCAATAGAAGTGAAGTTAGGGTGCTGAAAAGAAAAATATGAAGCAAGATCATACCAGATTTGTTGGGAAGCCATGCAATTGAAGAACATATGGAAGTTTGTTTCCTCCTCCATTTTGCATAACACACATCTGCTGGGACCATGCCAAGATCGCTTCCTCAAGTTTTCCCAAGTTAAATTCTTGTTGTAAAAGACAAGCCAAGAGAAAATGATCACTTTGAGGGGGCAGGCGAGCTTCCACCATAACACTGGGAAAATATTTCTAGCCGGCTTAATTTTCTTGGAAATGAGATCCGAGTAGATATCCTTGACAGTTGCTTGAGAGTTTGAGAGAGATAACGACCATACCATATGGTCATCAATCCCGGCCCGCTTCAGACCTGCTTGATCAATGGATAATTTGAGGTTATCCCAGAGGAAAGACAGTGCCTGAGGGATACTAAGATCAACAACATTCTTAAGCAGAGGATAGGGACCTCTCCACTTATCAATAATCCTGTTCTAAGTGAAAATACCAGACCTGTGGAGATGAAAAAGAAGAGGATCTGGAACTTGTAGATTTCCTTTGAAACCAGCAAAAGAGTCGAGACCAATGAAGATATTCCTACCAGGAAAAATTCTCCATTTAAGATTGTCAAGAAAGTAATGCTCAATTCTCCTGAAACTAAGCCAAATAGAAGACCCCTGTTTGATACCAATAGAGCCAAACCTGAACCAGAACTCCAAGCTCCTTCCTTTTTGATATTTATGGCGGATGATTGCACTTCATGGATTTGTGTCAAAAATGCCTCTCCATAAGGATTTGCAGACAAGGGCTTTTCCAAAAATCCTTATATCCTTCAAACCCCAACCACCCAATTTTTTTGGCAGAGATAATAAATCCAATTTTGAAAGATGGATTTTGCCTCTTTCCACTTTTGCCCCCCAGATAAAATTGGCAGTGATTCTGTTCATGGCCTGAATAATGCTTGCTGGAAGAAGAAAGAGGCGGGCCCAGTAGACCGACAGCTGCATCAATACTGCTTGGGCAAGAACTACCCTTCCACCGAGAGATAAGGATCTAAATTCCCATAACGATATCTTTCTATGAAAACGTTCAATAAGCCACCTCCAATCATCCTTTGAATATGCTTTAGGTTTATGGCGAAAACCCAGATACTTGATTCCATCAGAAAACGGCCTTGATATAATCCCAAAGAGCTGGGAAATCCAATTTATGAAGACCTCAACTGTATCATTGTGGAAGAGGACCAATTTTGACTTGTTGATGGCAAGCCCAGAGGCCTTTTGAAACCGGTCAAGAATAGACTTGATGCATATCCAAGAGACTTTAGAAAGCATAGCAAAAAGCAGAACGTCGTGTACAAAGAGGTTATGAGATATATGTATATGCTTGCAGATTCTGACCAGAACATAATCTTTTGCCTCCACAGCGCGGTTGATATGCAAGCTCAGAGGATTGATAGCCAAAATGAAAAGAAGAGGCGACAGTGGGCACCCCTGTCGCAGGCCCCTTTCCGCCCGAAAGAAAGGAGAGGGAAAACCATTAACCAAAATAGCATAGTTAACATTTTCAAAACAAGCCATAATCCATCGAATTGGGCCCTGCTCCAAGCCGATTTTTGCAAGGAGACTTTGCAGATATCCCCAGTCCAGTACATCGTATGCTTTCTGAAGATCAATTTTCATGATAGCTGCATTTGTTTTGTGCATAGACATAGAATGTATGCATTATTGTGTACTGGCTACTGCATCAAGAATATTACGGCCCTTTAAAAAAGCATGTCGGTTAGGAGAGAGAGAAGATGCCAGAGTCCCTTTAATTCTCTCTGCAATAATCTTAGAAATAATCTTGAAAGTTATGTTGCAAAGGGATATGGGCCTAAAGTCCAAAAAAGATTCAGGCTCTTCCTTCTTAGGAATAAGAGCGATGTAAGTGGATGAAGTGTGCGGATGAATGTTGCCCGAATGTCTGCATGCTTCCACCATGCTGAGCAGGTCCTTTTTGAATAGGTCAAAGAAATGAATAAAGAATTCAATTGACCATCCATCAGGGCCTGGGGATTTATCCTTCTTGAATGATTTCATAACATCAAGGAGTTCCTTTTCAGAAACTGGGCAGAACAGGGCTTCATTTTTCGCTTGGTCAAACATCTCTGGCATCAAATCTATGCCCCATCTTATGTCGCTGAAGGCAATCTCACCATTCCTGCCGTATTGTTTTTTGAAGAAGCCCAAAGCCTACTTAGTAATATCCTCCTGTGAGACAGCTAAATTGCCTGGTCGTCCTTTATTTTCCATATGAAGTTCCTTGCTCTCCTTGCATTTGCATATTTATGAAAAAATTTCGTGTTTTTATCTCCATCCTTCATCCATAGTGCTCTGCTTTTGAACCTCCATTTGGCTTCCTCCTGTTTCAGCAAACAATATTTCTCCTTTTCCATATTCCTAATGCGACATTTCATCTCAAAAGAGCATGTGGAGTAGTCTGTAGATGCCAGTACCCGGTCCAATTCCTGTTGGATCCTTTGAAGGTCTTTTTTATCCTTCTGATGTTTTTGAAATTGCCATTTTTTCACCAGACCCCTTATCTCTACCAATTTTTCTCTGAAGGAGGAGAAAATAAAATCTTTATCTCTGTCCTTTATCCTGTTCCATGCATTCTGAATATATTCATTGAAGGCAGAATCCTGAAGGAGGCCTCGGTCAAACTTGAAGGAATATCCTCTTCTAAAGAGCTTAGCAGGCCAGGATAGGAGAATAGGATTATGATCCGAAATCAAGACATTTTCCACAGATAGCCGAGGCATACCAATCTTATCGATGAGGCCAAAATGAACAAAAACTGGATCAAGTCTTTTAGCTATGTAAGCCTCGCCCACTCTGCCATTTGACCATGTCGGTTTCATAACAGCTGGGATTATGTCGATCATGTTCCTATTGAGCATCTCAAAGTTGATGAAATCCGCAAGGCCATTGTTTATCTTCCCTTGTCCCCATACCTCATTTGATTTCAAGACCACGTTCATATCACCAGCAATAAGGAGATTATTGATATCAAGCAGCTCTGAATCAAATAATCTATTCCAGAATGTTATGTGAAATTTGTATGGAGCATAAAGATTAAGAACATTAACTGGAAAGTCACACCCTCTGATTGAAGCTAAAATTATTATCCCAGCATAGCATTTATATGCCTTTGCTTTTACCCGAGTAGGATTCCATAGGGTAGCCATACCGCCAGAAAATCCATTTGCCTCTATGGCAACTATGAACCAATTGGGAAGCATTTTTCTAAAATATGATAATGTGTCCTCCTTTTTGTGCATTGTTTCCTGAATAAGGATGATAGTAGCCCTGGAATGAAAAAAGAAGTCTTTTAGCGCTATGTATTTGGGGTCAATGCCAAGACCCCGAATATTGAATGAAATGATTGGGATCATTCGGAAGATTCAGCAGCCAAGCTCGCTCTAAGGGGCTATGATTCAGAGACTTCAAGGATAGGTACCTCGACCAGAGACAAATTTCTAATACCTTCATTTGAAACTAAAGGTCTACCTCTAAAATGTCTGCTCCCACCTTTACATTTCTTCCGGACCGTAATGTTTCTAGCTGAGTCCGGGCTTATGATTGGCATGAGGCAAGGATTAGGCTTATGGATCATGAGTGGTTCTAATTCAAGAGATTCCCTATATAGCATATGGTCCAAATCGCTATCAAATAGATTTACAGGAGACGATGTCGGGGAATTTAAAGGAGTCGGGCCTCCGCACTTATTTTTCCCCTTATGATCAAGCCAGCCAGCATGTTTCGAAGATGAGGAGGAAATGGATATGGGAATAGAACCCACAGAAAAGTTTTCCCCCTTCGATGGCCCAGGAAGAGAGTTCGGAATGAAATCCTCCTGTTGCATGGGAGGCGGGGGAGGAACAGGGCTATCCTCCCTGGGCTCTGTAAAGGGAGACCTATGGAGCCCAGACTTCATGGAGGATATAAGGCTATTGGAAGATAATGGGCGACTAGGGACTGATTGCAAGCGCTCAGAAGGGTCATCCATGTGGATACGATGATCTTGATGTGGCCCTGGACTACAAGGACTATGGAGCAGTAAAGACGACGAAATTGGAGAGGATTGACTGCCATTGATGAAAGATTTTTTGATTAGCTGTATGTTTGCAAATAATTTTGCACTAGGACAGTTTTTAACCAAATGACCAGTTCTCCTGCAAGCAGCACACCTAAAAGGTATACCCCAAAAATCCAGCCTTTGGTTAATGACCTGATTCTTCCAGCTGATTTCAATATGGTCAGGATAGCCCCCCCCTGAAAGGCCTTTGAATAAGAATCCAAGCTATTCGTTTGTCTCTTTCACCCAGACACCAGGGATCAACGTAGACAAAACGACCAATAGCGTTTCCAATCATCTCCAAAGATTCATTAGACCAAAGTTCCAAGGGCAGATTCGGGCATTTTACCCAAATTAGATTGTTTACTGGAGTGTTTTTCAGCGGGTTGAAGCCTATGTATCATCTATACAGGGATAGAAAACTCCTCTTGAATACCCAAGGTCGACTCTGGATGGCTTCTGCATCTGCGGCATCTAAGAAATTGAAGCAGTACCAGTCTTTCATGAGGCTGGAGATTACCGGAACATAACCAATAAATGGTTTCCAAAAGTTAGCTAACCACTTCCTCATGTCGCTATCAGACATTTCTGGGAAATGCCATTTCCTGATAAGAGCCTTGTGCTGAAGACTGTCTATTCTTTCATCAAGTTGAGAAATGTCAATTCTTAATGCCTGAGGAGGGTGGGATATCTTGGCCGGCTTATGCTGCTTTTTGTATTTACGGTCCTTATCCATTTTGGTGGAGCCATCCCTTGACGTGGATGGTTTGATTACCAGATCCTCCAGTGTGGCCAAAGTGGTAGCTGACCAAGCATGTTCAACGTCCACAGTAGCGCTGACAAGGTCTTCTGATGTAATGGAGTCGTAGACCCCTTCCATGCACTGCCAAAGAAGGAGATCTCGAGAAGAGATAGAATTCCATAAAGATCCAAGACACAGATACGGTCCAAATATCTGACTTGACCTACCACCTTTACTGATCACCCTATGGGATATAAATGGAAAGCATATGAAGAGAGAAAAAAGGACATAGGAAGTAGAAATCGAGATCAATCATGTCAGGGATATCTACTAGGATATAAATGGTCAAAGCATATGAGGATAGGATAAAGGACGAAGGAGGATCTGGTAATCAAACCATCCACGTCAAGGGACGGCTCCACCAAAATGGATAATATCCCACCCTCCTCAAGCATTAAGAATTGACATTTCTCAACTTGATGAAAGAATAGACAGTCTTCAGCACAAGGCTCTTATCAGGAAATGGCCAGAGTGGTAGCGGACCAAGAATGTTCAGTGTCCACGGTAGCGCTGACAAGGTCTTTTGATGCAATGGAGTTGTAGACCCCTTCCATGCACTGCCAAAGAAGGAGATCTAGAGAAGAGATAGAATTCCAGAAAGATCCAAGACACAGATACGGTCCAAATATCTGACTTGACCTACCACCTTTACTGATCACCCTATGGGATATAAATGGAAAGCATATGAAGAGAGAAAAAAGGACATAGGAAGTAGAAATCGAGATCAATCATGTCAGGGATATCTGCTAGGATATAAATGGTCAAAGCATATGAGGATAGGATAAAGGATGAAGGACGACGAAGCAAGTACAAATTATGACAGAAGCTTCTGCAAAAGAGCTTAAATGGCAGCATCCATACCTACCAAAATCCCAAAACAGATATGTTCCAGGATCTGGATGTAAGGCCACGTACCGAAATTTAGGCCAATTTCACATCCTCCTTAATGCCTGATGAAATTTGAAAAATCGGAATATGATGTAGCTCAGGCCAGCTATTGGAGATCGGAAACCCCGAACTTACCGGAATTTGAAATAAGGACCACTGAGGAAGACTCTAGGGTTGAGCAGAAGGTTCATCACACAGCAGACAGCAACAGTGAACTTTAACAATGCACCACCATTAACCTATCTTAAACCTTACATCATTGTAAGGTTTGTAAATGACAATTATATTCCCGAGTTTGTGAAAAAAAGATTTTATCATTTTGAGGACACTACAATTTAGACATGTGAACAGGACATGCTAAAGCTGTGGCATTTGCTGCTCTATTCAGAATCCATTAATTTTAATAACAGATTAAAACTTGAAAGGTGATAATATAAACATACATCCTTGAATTCCAGAAACCAGAATATGTGTTGGCATTATGATTCAAGTGTTGTCCTTGATGGCAACTCTCTCAGAGGTTGGTACAGGTGCTCAGAGGTTGGTACAGGTGATGGCATCTTAATTAGAAGACAGATCTTAGTACAGCATGCCAAGGAAGTTCATATACGCAGGTTCGTTAAGCCCAAGTCGCGTGTACACGCTAGTTGGATTCAGAAAAAGAGCGTGTATGTGGAAAAGTACCTTTGGTCCATGGTGGTTAGTCCTTGGAAGTTGTGCCTATGGTTTCGGACCATTGTGTCTCGACGGGCGTGTCGATCTCTAGTTTTGAAGTTGATGGTATTGTATTACTATGGTTTTGGCTCTTGGTATTGAGCAAGGCCTAAGGCTATATAAGGAGAAGAAGATCATTAGGCAAAGACATCTTTTCGACAAGGCTTGAATATCTAAGAGAGTAAGAGATCTGATATGCAGGTTCTGGGTTGCTTGATCTAAGCCAAGGAGAGATCACATCGGTTGATGGAAGACTAGATCTAAGGATAGATCGGGATCTAATGGTTTGAAATGCACTATCATGATATGGTTGATTATACGTATTTCTAGATCTGCATATTGTCGCAATGTTATGTTCTGGGTCTAACTGATGTCTGGTACAGTAGCAAATTGAGAAAGTTTATTTTTAGATCTGTACGCAGGTTGGCTTCGGTAAAAACGCGTGTATACGCGGGTTTTTCTCATTGAAGTAGCGTATATCTTTTGAAGCTTGATTTTGGGTTTACAGTGGGGTCTGACTGTTATTGCAGAGTTCTGTAGTCTGCTCTGTGTTCTGGTAACTGGTGATTGACAGGGTTCAGTGTTTCAGTGTTTCAGTGATTCAAAGTTTGGTTGTTTTATGCTTCAATGATCTGTTGTGAAAGTTGAATGAATTGGGGTCTACAGATTGTAATGTTGTGCTTCAGGAATATCCAGTCTGAAAATGTATGAAAGGTGGTATCTGAAGGAAAGAAGATTGTAGGTCAGCACCTACGTACTAGTATCTTGGCTAGTACAAGAGCAAAGGGGGTTGGAGCTCCCTTCCAAGGAAGTTTGGAGAACAAGAGAAGGTTGTAGCCTGCGTACTGGTATAAGGCTGCACCAGTACAAAAGATTGTAAACTGAAGTTTCATATTAAAGAAAGATAGAGACAACTTGCAGCAGGTGGTTTTCACCCACATTGGGTTTCCACCTTATATCTTGGTGTTCATGTGTGTGGCTTTTTGATCTGTTCTGTTATACTGCACCTGTTTACTGTTAATGTGGTGAATAATGTCCTGATGAACTTAACTGAAGAATAAGCTAACTAAATTATGAGTTTTCTTCTTATACGCTGTTTTATTTAGTCACAGTAGCGTGTACACGCTGGTTCACCTAACTGAAGTAGCGTATATGTTTCTGAGCATTGAAAAAGTTTGATTGATCTGATAATACTGATTCACCCCCCCCTCTCAGTATTATTTCCAACAATTGGTATCAGAGCAGGTCCTTCAGAGAAGCTTGATCGCTTGAAGGTAGATCATTCATCATGAGCAACTACGAGAAAGAAGCATCAATCAGGCCACCGATTTTTGATGGGACAAATTTCAATTATTGGAAGGTAAGAGTTACTGCATATCTTCAATCTCTTGGTACAGAAGTTTGGAACATTGTAGAAACAGGCTATGCTTTTCCTTCAGCTACTCCTATAGATCCAGCTGAGAAAAAGCAGTATGAAACAAATGCAAAAGCAGTCAGTACTCTATTAGGAAGTATATCCCAAACAGAATTCATGAAGGTCATGCACTTCAAATCAGCAAAAGAGATATGGGACAAAATGATCACTAGCTATGAAGGAGATGAACAGGTAAAGCAAGCTAAACTTCAAACTCTCAGGATTCAATATGAGACTCTCAAGATGTATAATGATGAAAGTGTGGCTAATTATTTTCTTCGGGTAGATGAGATTGTTAATTGTATGAAAAATTTGGGTGAAGAAATAAAAGAGACTATAGTAGTTCAAAAGATTCTAAGATCTTTATCCCCCAAGTTTGAGTCTAAAGTATCTGCAATAGAAGAAAAAGAAAATCTCCGTGTTCTCACTATGTCTCAGCTACATGGAATTCTAACTGCTTATGAAATGAGAAAGGGAGGTCCATCTGACAGAAGGGAAGCTGCTTTTAAGGCATCAGGAAAAGAAGATTACTATGAAGCAAGCCATGTTCCAGAAGAAGAGGAAGAAGAATCAAATTTTGTCAGAAATCTTCAAAGGGGTTCTGGAAGGTTCAGAGGTAAGCTACCTTTCAAATGCTTTGCTTGTGGAAGAGTAGGTCATTATGCTGCAAAATGTCCTTATAAGGATAAAGGAAAAGAACCTGCTAGATGGAACAAGAAACAAAGTGCAAATAAGAAAAGCTACTACACCCATGAAGATAGTGATGGCTTATCAAACAGTGATGAAGATGAACAAGGTAATAAATATAAGCTGTTAATGGCATTTGAAGATGATGATTATGAGGATGCTGTAGATGTGG
This sequence comes from Pinus tabuliformis, assembly GCA_031772625.1. Classification (NCBI taxonomy): domain Eukaryota; kingdom Viridiplantae; phylum Streptophyta; class Pinopsida; order Pinales; family Pinaceae; genus Pinus; species Pinus tabuliformis. The sequence goes on along the minus strand of CM062804.1, from coordinate 686,975,886 downwards.
ATAATCTCTATAATGAAATTACTAGACTCAAGAGATGCATAGAAGAAAAGAATGTGATCATTGATACTTTGCAATTTCAAATTGATGAAAAGGAAAAACATCTTGAAAAACTAGAAGGTGAAATTGTTGGTCTCAGAAAAGAAATTGAGAAAACAAAAGCTATTAATCTTAAGTTTGTCAAAGGATCTGAAACTTTGGATGAGATTATCAGTGTGCAGCGGTCTCCTCTAAACAAGACAGGTTTGGGCTATAATGGAGAAACCTCTCAAGCATCCACCTCAAAAAGTTATCTTGATGCAGCAAGAAGAAATAAGCAGAAGAACAATGAAGATAATCAGGTAAAGCAGGGACGGATTACAAACAGAAACTATCAGGGACAATCCTTCTTAAGGGTGAACAAAAGCTACAACCAACCACAGGTAAAATCTTCTCAGTTTGGCTCAAGAATAGATGAAAATAGAAACTACAATCAGTTGGCAGGTAGATTCAATAACCGCAAAAGCTTCTTCAATGGACAATGCTTTTCTTGCCATAACTTTGGTCACAAAGCAGCTCAATGTGTTGCATATAAAACAATCATGACTAGGGAAGCTCAAAAACAAAGAAGTATGACAGGGATTACAAAAAGGACCTATAACAACTTTTCGGTTCTTGAAAATGAAGTTGAATGTTCTATTTGCAATAATTTTGGTCATAAAGACTCTGAATGCAGGAGCAGGTTTCAGGAGAAAAAGGAACAAGCCACGAGCACAAAAACATGGAGAATAAAGGAACCTCAAACAGAAAGATGTGGGATAGCATTTTATGCAGAAGGACAGGAAAATCTATGGTATATTGACAGTGGATGTTCGAAACATATGACAGGTGATAAAGAAAAACTTGAATCTTATTCTACTTTAGAAAAGGGAAAGAAAGTTTCTTTTGGAAATGATACTCCTGCAACTATAAAAGGAAAAGGTATTGCTCCTTTGAAAGAAAAGGTCAAGGCTGGAAATGTTTTGTATGTTGATGGATTGAAGCATAATCTTCTAAGTGTCAGCCAAATGTGTGATCAAAAAACCGAGGTTATTTTCAGATCAAATGGATGTCTTGTTCGTGATCTTGATACAGGTAAAACAGTTCTCAAAGGCAAAAGAACTCCAAATAATCTATACATATTTGAAGAAGGACAACAACAATGCTATCTTAGCAAGGATGAAGAGCACTCGTTATGGTATCAAAGGTTGGGACATCTAAGCTTCTCACAAATAAGGAAAGCATGCAAATATCAAGCAGTTCGCGATCTTCCAGACATCAAAATTCCAGACAACACCATATGCAAATCTTGTCAGTTCGGAAAGCAAACCAGAACTAACTTTCCAGAGAAGGAAGGATCAGCTAGCTTGCCTCTTGAGCTAGTCCATACAGATGTATGTGGTCCATTTAGGAAAAGGACACCTCGAGGAGAAGAATATCTGATATTATTCATTGATGATTTCTCAAGGTTTGTTTGGTTAGGGCTTATGAAGCACAAAGATGAAGCATTCGAAAAATTCAAATCCTTCAAAGCATTGGCTGAAAATGAATCAGGACACAAAATTAAGTGCCTCAGATCTGACAGAGGTGGGGAGTTCACATCAAATGAATTTTCGATTTCTGCGATGAACATGGGATAAGAAGAGAATTCTCTACAGCTAGAACTCCTCAGCAAAATGGGGTTGTGGAAAGAATGAACAGAACTATCCAACAAATGGCTCGTGCTATGCTCGATGAATCAGGTACTCCTGCAACCTTCTGGGGTGAAGCTGCACATGCTGCTGTTATTATTCTTAACAAAACAAATGTCCGAGTAAACAGCACTCAAACACCTCATGAGCTTTGGAGTGGTAAAACTCCTTCCGTGAAGCACTTCAAAATCTTTGGGAGCAAATGTTATATTAAGAATACTGATGAGCAACTTGGCAAACTTGAACCAAGAGCAGATGAGGGCATTCTTCTTGGTTATTCTCCACATAGCAAAGCATACAAGTGCTACAATAAAAGACTTGGCAGAATTGTTGACAGTATTGATATAGTGGTTGATGAGAAGGGATATATTCCTAGGCAAGTTCATCATGAAGACATTGAAGAAGATGAAGGTTACTCTCAAAGGTGAAATGATGAAGAAGAAGAACCTCAAGAAGAAGAAGAATCTCAGAAGAAAAGCAGACAAGAATAGAAGAGAAGCAGAGAAGTACTCCATCCAGTCCATCGTGTCAAAAGAATCATCCCTCAGATTGTGGGCAGAAAGAAGCAGGAGTACAAACAAGAAGGACACTTGCAGAAGCTTCAAGCTACTTGGCATTACTCTCCTCCATTGAACCACAAAATGTGAAAGAGGCATGCAAAGATGAATGTTGGGTCAAAGCAATGGATGAAGAACTTGAGCAAATCGAAAAGAACAACACTTGGGAATTAGTTCCTAGACCAAAAGATAAGAATGTAATAGGAACAAAATGGGTCTTCAAGAATAAGTTAAATGAAAATGGAGAAGTAATTAGAAACAAGGCCAGACTTGTTTGTAAAGGGTATGCACAACAAGAAGGAATAGATTTTGAAGAGACCTTTGCTCCTGTGGCAAGACTTGAGGCCATCCGAATGTTCCTTGCTCTCTCAAGCTTTCAAAACTTCAAGGTATTTCAAATGGATGTGAAATCAACCTTCCTGAATGGAGACTTAGAAGAAGAAGTATATATTGAGCAGCCAGATGGTTTCATTCTTGGGAATGATCCAAACCTTGTATGCAGATTGAAAAAGGCACTCTATGGACTCAAACAAGCTCCAAGGGCTTGGTACTATCGGTTGGACAAATATCTTCACCAACAAGGCTTTTCAAAAGGATCAGCAGATAGCAATCTCTATATAAAAGTTGAAAATAACAAATTGCTAATTCTTGTTGTTTATGTAGATGATATTATTTTTGGCAGCAATGAAGAGACTATGAGTCAAAACTTTGCCTTGATTATGCAGAAAGAATTCGAAATGTCACTTCTTGGAGAATTGACATATTTTCTTGGATTGCAAATCCAACAAAATGAAGGAGGTATCTTCTTGTCTCAAACCAAATACCTCAAGCAGATCTTGAAGAAGTATGGAATGGAAGAGTCAAAGCCAGTATGTACACCCATGGTTACAGGATGCAGCCTCAGTGCAAATGATGAATCAGCAGCAGTTCACCAACCCACTTATAGATCCATGATTGGGAGTTTGCTTTATTTGACAGGTACTCGACCAGATATTACACATGCAGTAGGAATGGTTGGAAGATTTCAAGCCAACCCAAAGGAAACTCATCTTCAGGCAGTCAAAAGAATCTTCAAATATCTTCAAGGGACCCAAAACTATGGCTTATGGTATCCTAGAAATACAGATCTCACTCTTCATGCTTACACAGATGCAGATTGGGCTGGAAGTGTGGATGATAGGAAAAGCACAAGTGGTGGTGCTTTCTTCATGGGTTCCAGATTAGTATCTTGGTTCAGCAAGAAACAGAGTTCGATTGCCTTATCTACAGCTGAAGCAGAATATGTGGCTGCGGCATCTTGTTGCACACAACTTCTTTGGATGATGCAGACCTTGCAGGACTTTCAAATCACTTGCACTCCACCAGTTTCTATCTTATGTGATAATACTAGTGCAATCAGCATTTCAAAGAATCCAGTCATGCACTCAAAGACCAAGCACATACCAATCAAGTACCATTTTCTCGGGAACAAGTGCTTGAACAGAAGGTCAAGTTGGAGTATGTTCCTTCTAAGGAACAAGTTGCTGATATTCTCACAAAACCACTGCCCAGGGAAACTTTTGAATATCTCAGACAAAAGCTGGGAGTAGTTGATGCTTCATCCTGCTGTTGAAGCTTGTCTGTTCTACAGAAAAGTTGGTATACGCAAGTTACGAAAGGTATATACGCATATACACGCGGATTTATGTTGGGAAAGTCGCGTGTAAGGTGTACGCTTGTTGCAGAGATTATATCCGCGTACATACGCTGTTTTATGCAGGAGAAATCGCGTATATGAAGTTCTGAACAGCAATGGGAATGTCAGAATTCTTCAGGCACAGTTTCAGGGGTGTGCAACAGCACAGGTTCAGGGGGAGCAGCTTAAAAGTCTCATAAAGCATTGTTGGCATTCAGATGTTTTGGTTGTTGGTTTCAGGAGAAGGAGCTCAGAAAGAAATCCTGGTTGCTGATCTAACAAGATGTTTATCAGATGCTGCTGGTGCCTTTCCTAAGTCTTGGTCTAGATCTGTTGTCTCTATGTCATGTATCTCTCTTGTCATATCTCTTTTATGGTGTCAAGGTCATGTAACGGCCTATGTTGGTTTCCCCTCTATGCCTGGATGGGATGAATGCTGTAATATAATTGGTTGTTTCTGATATATCCCCTCTTGGTAGGGAGTATGGATGTATGTATTGAGTCTTTTGGTGATAGGAAGGTCTCTTATGGTGTATAAGTCTTGGTTCTTGTTGAAGAACATCTTTTGCAGATCTGGCCTACTGTCAGGGGGAGCACGAGTCAGCACAGCCAAGCAGAGGTATCAGCATGTCCTCAGGGGGAGCACAGCCCTTTGCCCTTGATGTCAAAGGGGGAGAGTGACTTGGTGTGGTGGTTGCCATCAAGTCCAAAGGGGGAGATTGTTGGCATTATGATTCAAGTGTTGTCCTTGATGGCAACTCTCTCAGAGGTTGGTACAGGTGCTCAGAGGTTGGTACAGGTGATGGCATCTTAATCAGAAGACAGATCTTAGTACAGCATGCCAAGGAAGTTCATATACGCAGGTTCGTTAAGCCCAAGTCGCGTGTACACGCTAGTTGGATTCAGAAAAAGAGCGTGTATGTGGAAAAGTACCTTTGGTCCATGGTGGTTAGTCCTTGGAAGTTGTGCCTATGGTTTCGGACCATTGTGTCTCGACGGGCATGTCGATCTCTAGTTTTGAAGTTGATGGTATTGTATTACTATGGTTTTGGCTCTTGGTATTGAGCAAGGCCTAAGGCTATATAAGGAGAAGAAGATCATTAGGCAAAGACATCTTTTCGACAAGGCTTGAATATCTAAGAGAGGAAGAGATCTGATATGCAGGTTCTGGGTTGCTTGATCTAAGCCAAGGAGAGATCACATCGGTTGATGGAAGACTAGATCTAAGGATAGATCGGGATCTAATGGTTTGAAATGCACTATCATGATATGGTTGATTATACGTATTTCTAGATCTGCATATTGTCGCAATGTTATGTTCTGGGTCTAACTGATGTCTGGTACAGTAGCAAATTGAGAAAGTTTATTTTTAGATCTGTACGCAGGTTGGCTTCGGTAAAAACGCGTGTATACGCGGGTTTTGGTCATTGAAGTAGCGTATATCTTTTGAAGCTTGATTTTGGGTTTACAGTGGGGTCTGACTGTTATTGCAGAGTTCTGTAGTCTGCTCTGTGTTCTGGTAACTGGTGATTGACAGGGTTCAGTGTTTCAGTGTTTCAGTGATTCAAAGTTTGGTTGTTTTATGCTTCAATGATCTGTTGTGAAAGTTGAATGAATTGGGGTCTACAGATTGTAATGTTGTGCTTCAGGAATATCCAGTCTGAAAATGTATGAAAGGTGGTATCTGAAGGAAAGAAGATTGTAGGTCAGCACCTACGTACTAGTATCTTGGCTAGTACAAGAGCAAAGGGGGTTGGAGCTCCCTTCCAAGGAAGTTTGGAGAACGAGAGAAGGTTGTAGCCTGCGTACTGGTATAAGGCTGCACCAGTACAAAAGATTGTAAACTGAAGTTTCATATTAAAGAAAGATAGAGACAACTTGCAGCAGGTGGTTTTCACCCACATTGGGTTTCCACCTTATATCTTGGTGTTCATGTGTGTGGCTTTTTGATCTGTTCTGTTATACTGCACCTGTTTACTGTTAATGTGGTGAATAATGTCCTGATGAACTTAACTGAAGAATAAGCTAACTAAATTATGAGTTTTCTTCTTATACGCTGTTTTATTTAGTCACAGTAGCGTGTACACGCTGGTTCACCTAACTGAAGTAGCGTATATGTTTCTGAGCATTGAAAAAGTTTGATTGATCTGATAATACTGATTCACCCCCCCTCTCAGTATTATTTCCAACAATTGGTATCAGAGCAGGTCCTTCAGAGAAGCTTGATCGCTTGAAGGTAGATCATTCATCATGAGCAACTACGAGAAAGAAGCATCAATCAGGCCACCGATTTTTGATGGGACAAATTTCAATTATTGGAAGGTAAGAGTTACTGCATATCTTCAATCTCTTGGTACAGAAGTTTGGAACATTGTAGAAACAGGCTATGCTTTTCCTTCAGCTACTCCTATAGATCCAGCTGAGAAAAAGCAGTATGAAACAAATGCAAAAGCAGTCAGTACTCTATTAGGAAGTATATCCCAAACAGAATTCATGAAGGTCATGCACTTCAAATCAGCAAAAGAGATATGGGACAAAATGATCACTAGCTATGAAGGAGATGAACAGGTAAAGCAAGCTAAACTTCAAACTCTCAGGATTCAATATGAGACTCTCAAGATGTATAATGATGAAAGTGTGGCTAATTATTTTCTTCGGGTAGATGAGATTGTTAATTGTATGAAAAATTTGGGTGAAGAAATAAAAGAGACTATAGTAGTTCAAAAGATTCTAAGATCTTTATCCCCCAAGTTTGAGTCTAAAGTATCTGCAATAGAAGAAAAAGAAAATCTCCGTGTTCTCACTATGTCTCAGCTACATGGAATTCTAACTGCTTATGAAATGAGAAAGGGAGGTCCATCTGACAGAAGGGAAGCTACTTTTAAGGCATCAGGAAAAGAAGATTACTATGAAGCAAGCCATGTTCCAGAAGAAGAGGAAGAAGAATCAAATTTTGTCAGAAATCTTCAAAGGGGTTCTGGAAGGTTCAGAGGTAAGCTACCTTTCAAATGCTTTGCTTGTGGAAGAGTAGGTCATTATGCTGCAAAATGTCCTTATAAGGATAAAGGAAAAGAACCTGCTAGATGGAACAAGAAACAAAGTGCAAATAAGAAAAGCTACTACACCCATGAAGATAGTGATGGCTTATCAAACAGTGATGAAGATGAACAAGGTAATAAATATAAGCTGTTAATGGCATTTGAAGATGATGATTATGAGGATGCTGTAGATGTGGATAATCTCTATAATGAAATTACTAGACTCAAGAGATGCATAGAAGAAAAGAATGTGATCATTGATACTTTGCAATTTCAAATTGATGAAAAGGAAAAACATCTTGAAAAACTAGAAGGTGAAATTGTTGGTCTCAGAAAAGAAATTGAGAAAACAAAAGCTATTAATCTTAAGTTTGTCAAAGGATCTGAAACTTTGGATGAGATTATCAGTGTGCAGCGGTCTCCTCTAAACAAGACAGGTTTGGGCTATAATGGAGAAACCTCTCAAGCATCCACCTCAAAAAGTTATCTTGATGCAGCAAGAAGAAATAAGCAGAAGAACAATGAAGATAATCAGGTAAAGCAGGGACGGATTACAAACAGAAACTATCAGGGACAATCCTTCTTAAGGGTGAACAAAAGCTACAACCAACCACAGGTAAAATCTTCTCAGTTTGGCTCAAGAATAGATGAAAATAGAAACTACAATCAGTTGGCAGGTAGATTCAATAACCGCAGAAGCTTCTTCAATGGACAATGCTTTTCTTGCCATAACTTTGGTCACAAAGCAGCTCAATGTGTTGCATATAAAACAATCATGACTAGGGAAGCTCAAAAACAAAGAAGTATGACAGGGATTACAAAAAGGACCTATAACAACTTTTCGGTTCTTGAAAATGAAGTTGAATGTTCTATTTGCAATAATTTTGGTCATAAAGACTCTGAATGCAGGAGCAGGTTTCAGGAGAAAAAGGAACAAGCCACGAGCACAAAAACATGGAGAATAAAGGAACCTCAAACAGAAAGATGTGGGATAGCATTTTATGCAGAAGGACAGGAAAATCTATGGTATATTGACAGTGGATGTTCGAAACATATGACAGGTGATAAAGAAAAACTTGAATCTTATTCTACTTTAGAAAAGGGAAAGAAAGTTTCTTTTGGAAATGATACTCCTGCAACTATAAAAGGAAAAGGTATTGCTCCTTTGAAAGAAAAGGTCAAGGCCGGAAATGTTTTGTATGTTGATGGATTGAAGCATAATCTTCTAAGTGTCAGCCAAATGTGTGATCAAAAAACCGAGGTTATTTTCAGATCAAATGGATGTCTTGTTCGTGATCTTGATACAGGTAAAACAGTTCTCAAAGGCAAAAGAACTCCAAATAATCTATACATATTTGAAGAAGGACAACAACAATGCTATCTTAGCAAGGATGAAGAGCACTGGTTATGGCATCGAAGGTTGGGACATCTAAGCTTCTCACAAATAAGGAAAGCATGCAAATATCAGGCAGTTCGCGATCTTCCAGACATCAAAATTCCAGACAACACCATATGCAAATCTTGTCAGTTCGGAAAGCAAACCAGAACTAACTTTCCAGAGAAGGAAGGATCAGCTAGCTTGCCTCTTGAGCTAGTCCATACAGATGTATGTGGTCCATTTAGGAAAAGGACACCTCGAGGAGAAGAATATCTGATATTATTCATTGATGATTTCTCAAGGTTTGTTTGGTTAGGGCTTATGAAGCACAAAGATGAAGCATTCGAAAAATTCAAATCCTTCAAAGCATTGGCTGAAAATGAATCAGGACACAAAATTAAGTGCCTCAGATCTGACAGAGGTGGGGAGTTCACATCAAATGAATTTTTCGATTTCTGCGATGAACATGGGATAAGAAGAGAATTCTCTACAGCTAGAACTCCTCAGCAAAATGGGGTTGTGGAAAGAATGAACAGAACTATCCAACAAATGGCTCGTGCTATGCTCGATGAATCAGGTACTCCTGCAACCTTCTGGGGTGAAGCTGCACATGCTGCTGTTATTATTCTTAACAAAACAAATGTCCGAGTAAACAGCACTCAAACACCTCATGAGCTTTGGAGTGGTAAAACTCCTTTCGTGAAGCACTTCAAAATCTTTGGGAGCAAATGTTATATTAAGAATACTGATGAGCAACTTGGCAAACTTGAACCAAGAGCAGATGAGGGCATTCTTCTTGGTTATTCTCCACATAGCAAAGCATACAAGTGCTACAATAAAAGACTTGGCAGAATTGTTGACAGTATTGATATAGTGGTTGATGAGAAGGGATATATTCCTAGGCAAGTTCATCATGAAGACATTGAAGAAGATGAAGGTTACTCTCAAAGGCGAAATGATGAAGAAGAAGAACCTCAAGAAGAAGAAGAATCTCAAGAAGAACCAGAGGAGCAGACAAGAATAGAAGAGAAGACTCCATCCAGATATGTTCAAAAGAATCATCCAGAAACTCAGATTGTGGGGCAGAAAGAAGCAGGAGTACAAACAAGAAGGACACTTGCAGAAGCTTCAAGCTACTTGGCATTACTCTCCTCCATTGAACCACAAAATGTGAAAGAGGCATGCAAAGATGAATGTTGGGTCAAAGCAATGGATGAAGAACTTGAGCAAATCGAAAAGAACAACACTTGGGAATTAGTTCCTAGACCAAAAGATAAGAATGTAATAGGAACAAAATGGGTCTTCAAGAATAAGTTAAATGAAAATGGAGAAGTAATTAGAAACAAGGCCAGACTTGTTTGTAAAGGGTATGCACAGCAAGAAGGAATAGATTTTGAAGAGACCTTTGCTCCTGTGGCAAGACTTGAGGCCATCCGAATGTTCCTTGCTCTCTCAAGCTTTCAAAACTTCAAGGTATTTCAAATGGACGTGAAATCAGCCTTCCTGAATGGAGACTTAGAAGAAGAAGTATATATTGAGCAGCCAGATGGTTTCATTCTTGGGAATGATCCAAACCTTGTATGCAGATTGAAAAAGGCACTCTATGGACTCAAACAAGCTCCAAGGGCTTGGTACTATCGGTTGGACAAATATCTTCACCAACAAGGCTTTTCAAAAGGATCAGCAGATAGCAATCTCTATATAAAAGTTGAAAATAACAAATTGCTAATTCTTGTTGTTTATGTAGATGATATTATTTTTGGCAGCAATGAAGAGACTATGAGTCAAAACTTTGCCTTGATTATGCAGAAAGAATTCGAAATGTCACTTCTTGGAGAATTGACATATTTTCTTGGATTGCAAATCCAACAAAATGAAGGAGGTATCTTCTTGTCTCAAACCAAATACCTCAAGAAGATCTTGAAGAAGTATGGAATGGAAGAGTCAAAGCCAGTATGTACACCCATGGTTACAGGATGCAGCCTCAGTGCAAATGATGAATCAGCAGCAGTTCACCAACCCACTTATAGATCCATGATTGGGAGTTTGCTTTATTTGACAGGTACTCGACCAGATATTACACATGCAGTAGGAATGGTTGGAAGATTTCAATCCAACCCAAAGGAAACTCATCTTCAGGCAGTCAAAAGAATCTTCAAATATCTTCAAGGGACCCAAAACTATGGCTTATGGTATCCTAGAAATACAGATCTCACTCTTCATGCTTACACAGATGCAGATTGGGCTGGAAGTGTGGATGATAGGAAAAGCACAAGTGGTGGTGCTTTCTTCATGGGTTCCAGATTAGTATCTTGGTTCAGCAAGAAACAGAGTTCGATTGCCTTATCTACAGCTGAAGCAGAATATGTGGCTGCGGCATCTTGTTGCACACAACTTCTTTGGATGATGCAGACCTTGCAGGACTTTCAAATCACTTGCACTCCACCAGTTTCTATCTTATGTGATAATACTAGTGCAATCAGCATTTCAAAGAATCCAGTCATGCACTCAAAGACCAAGCACATACCAATCAAGTACCATTTTCTTCGGGAACAAGTGCTTGAACAGAAGGTCAAGTTGGAGTATGTTCCTTCTAAGGAACAAGTTGCTGATATTCTCACAAAACCACTGCCCAGGGAAACTTTTGAATATCTCAGACAAAAGCTGGGAGTAGTTGATGCTTCATCCTGCTGTTGAAGCTTGTCTGTTCTACAGAAAAGTTGGTATACGCAAGTTACGAAAGGTATATACGCGTATACACGCAGATTTATGTTGGGAAAGTCGCGTGTAAGGTGTACGCTTGTTGCAGAGATTATATCCGCGTACATACGCTGTTTTATGCAGGAGAAATCGCGTATATGAAGTTCTGAACAGCAATGGGAATGTCAGAATTCTTCAGGCACAGTTTCAGGGGGTGCAACAGGCACAGGTTCAGGGGGGAGCAGCTTAAAAGTCTCATAAAGCATTGTTGGCATTCAGATGTTTTGGTTGTTGGTTTCAGGAGAAGGAGCTCAGAAAGAAATCCTGGTTGCTGATCTAACAAGATGTTTATCAGATGCTGCTGGTGCCTTTCCTAAGTCTTGGTCTAGATCTGTTGTCTCTATGTCATGTATCTCTCTTGTCATATCTCTTTTATGGTGTCAAGGTCATGTAACGGCCTATGTTGGTTTCCCCTCTATGCCTAGGATGAATGCTGTAATATAATTGGTTGTTTCTGATATATCCCCTCTTGGTAGGGAGTATGGATGTATGTATTGAGTCTTTTGGTGATAGGAAGGTCTCTTATGGTGTATAAGTCTTGGTTCTTGTTGAAGAACATCTTTTGCAGATCTGGCCTACTGTCAGGGGGAGCACGAGTCAGCACAGCCAAGCAGAGGTATCAGCATGTCCTCAGGGGGAGCACAGCCCTTTGCCCTTGATGTCAAAGGGGGAGAGTGACTTGGTGTGGTGGTTGCCATCAAGTCCAAAGGGGGAGATTGTTGGCATTATGATTCAAGTGTTGTCCTTGATGGCAACTCTCTCAGAGGTTGGTACAGGTGCTCAGAGGTTGGTACAGGTGATGGCATCTTAATCAGAAGACAGATCTTAGTACAGCATGCCAAGGAAGTTCATATACGCAGGTTCGTTAAGCCCAAGTCGCGTGTACACGCTAGTTGGATTCAGAAAAAGAGCGTGTATGTGGAAAAGTACCTTTGGTCCATGGTGGTTAGTCCTTGGAAGTTGTGCCTATGGTTTCGGACCATTGTGTCTCGACGGGCGTGTCAATCTCTAGTTTTGAAGTTGAGTTGATGGTATTGTATTACTATGGTTTTGGCTCTTGGTATTGAGCAAGGCCTAAGGCTATATAAGGAGAAGAAGATCATTAGGCAAAGACATCTTTTCGACAAGGCTTGAATATCTAAGAGAGGAAGAGATCTGATATGCAGGTTCTGGGTTGCTTGATCTAAGCCAAGGAGAGATCACATCGGTTGATGGAAGACTAGATCTAAGGATAGATCGGGATCTAATGGTTTGAAATGCACTATCATGATATGGTTGATTATACGTATTTCTAGATCTGCATATTGTCGCAATGTTATGTTCTGGGTCTAACTGATGTCTGGTACAGTAGCAAATTGAGAAAGTTTATTTTTAGATCTGTACGCAGGTTGGCTTCGGTAAAAACGCGTGTATACGCGGGTTTTGCTCATTGAAGTAGCGTATATCTTTTGAAGCTTGATTTTGGGTTTACAGTGGGGTCTGACTGTTATTGCAGAGTTCTGTAGTCTGCTCTGTGTTCTGGTAACTGGTGATTGACAGGGTTCAGTGTTTCAGTGTTTCAGTGATTCAAAGTTTGGTTGTTTTATGATTCAATGATCTGTTGTGAAAGTTGAATGAATTGGGGTCTACAGATTGTAATGTTGTGCTTCAGGAATATCCAGTCTGAAAATGTATGAAAGGTGGTATCTGAAGGAAAGAAGATTGTAGGTCAGCACCTACGTACTAGTATCTTGGCTAGTACAAGAGCAAAGGGGGTTGGAGCTCCCTTCCAAGGAAGTTTGGAGAACGAGAGAAGGTTGTAGCCTGCGTACTGGTATAAGGCTGCACCAGTACAAAAGATTGTAAACTGAAGTTTCATATTAAAGAAAGATAGAGACAACTTGCAGCAGGTGGTTTTCACCACATTGGGTTTCCACCTTATATCTTGGTGTTCATGTGTGTGGCTTTTTGATCTGTTCTGTTATACTGCACCTGTTTACTGTTAATGTGGTGAATAATGTCCTGATGAACTTAACTGAAGAATAAGCTAACTAAATTATGAGTTTTCTTCTTATACGCTGTTTTATTTAGTCACAGTAGCGTGTACACGCTGGTTCACCTAACTGAAGTAGCGTATATGTTTCTGAGCATTGAAAAAGTTTGATTGATCTGATAATACTGATTCACCCCCCCTCTTAGTATTATTTCCAACAATATGCTGCTAAGAAGAAGATATGTGCGTGGCATTAAAAAACAGGAGAGTTGAGCGAGCCGATCCCAATTGTTGATAACCTTAACAATTGGGATTGATGATATTATACCTTAATGATTGCGATTGTTGAAGGTGTTCCCTGAAGATATGCCAACGTCCCTTCGAACTTGGCCAAATCTGCCGCCTTTCCTTGGGCAAGGGAAAATATAGAAACAACCGAGAGTAGCCAATTTGGCAATAATTCTGATTATTATGAATTAGTTGGCCTATTAGGGTCGATTGTTTCTCATATGGAATATTGAAGAAATCATCTGGGGGCATGTACATCTATACTTGAGCTCATTTTTGCTTAATTCCCCAAAAATACTCGTATAAATCAAAACTACCAAAACATACTAACAACATGATTCTCAGTTTAAAATTTAGAAAATAATTGCATGTGTCCAAGGCTCTTGGGAATGTGGTTTCATAGCCTTTTGAACTTCTTCCGATATATTTGTCTGCTGTGCTTTTCATTTATTCCATTGCCAATGATTGCAGAAAGTTAGTATCCAGAACCGTTTCTTTTTCTTCACATGTTAGTTCGTGTTTATTCTTCTACAAACATTTACTTACTTTGAACCATACTTGACTGAGACCTCCCATGGAGCTTCATAAATACCTCTAGCAAACTTCAAAATATGCTCTGCCCTGTAAGGAAGTCAACAATTTTGTTCGGTCAGTCAAGAAATGCAGTTTAAGATTACTTGGCATCGGACTATTTATACAATCTAAACTGAAATTCTGAATCTCTCTTTTAAATCCTCTTAGACCTGTGACTGCGAAATACTTCCTACCACAAATGCAATCTACAAAAATGCTCTAGTAAGTTCACTGCACTTTCACTATTCACCGAGCTGCAACTGGAAATTCTTTTTTTTTTCTGGTATCTAACACAATTTGCACACCATATATTTACTTGATCATGTCCAAACAGCTAAAACAATTTTTCTCCTCTGGTGAAGCTTCTCTGTTCTTCAAATTTTTCCAAAGTATTCCGTCTCGTTACATTGGAAATTATCTTCTTAGAGGAGAATTATTTTCCATCTGAGAGCTTTGTATTCACCTTTAGTGAATATGGAGTCACGGCTGTTTCATTTTCAAGATTACTGCTTGTGATCTCTGTTTTGCATTATAGTTCTTGGTCACAAATGTATCCTGTCCAGGAATAATTTGGATGATCCATCCATGTGGGTCATCTGGTAGACCAATCCACCAACCGACTAGTCCAGCACCAGCATAATCACTCAGGATTCTTGCTACATCCAATAGCGTTCTTGTTCTATTGATTTCTTGACCTTAGCAATGTGTCTAGCCGCATATTTGTTGATGGAGAAATGTATACAGGAAGGACATTCATTGCTAATCACTTACACCGTGACTGAAACTGTATTAATTACCAAACCTGCTCCATATGAGTTGTAAAACGTAAAAGATAGGGCCACACCATAGGAAATCAGAATGAAAATGGTGGTAGGTATTACGTGAACAGAAATTGCTGGAAAACCAACATAACCAGAAGCTGCCGCCCAAAATGATATTCTGTTTTTCTGTCCACCAAGACTCGGGACGGGGAGACGCGGGTGCATCTCCGGACTCACAGGGGACATGGACGTGTGGGACGGGGAGACGCGGGTGCGTCTCCGGACTCACAAGGGGACATGGACGTGTGGTAGTATCCTCAAATTTTAGAGAAATTTAGGGGCCGCCGGACGTCGGGTATATATATATATATATATATATATATATATATATACATTTTTTTTTTCCTTTTTAATATATATATATATAATTCATATTCAATAATGAAAGCATAAATACAATAATACATACATAATTGAATTAAATAATGAAATACAATGATCCATACTCATCATCCTTATTAATACATACATGATTCATCCATAGATCACAAGTATCAATAATGAAATACTCCAATCCATATTCATTATTCATTATTCACCATTCTAGAATCTACATTGATTTAAAAACTAAATTCATCATTTATCATTCTAGATTCTAAATTGATTTAAAATTATAATTCATCATTCATCATTTTAGAATCTAATTAGTATTAAGCAAAATAGAGTATAATAGAAACTGAAACCTGAATACTGGAATAGTAAATTGATATAACTAAAACTCAAAAATAGTGGAGTGATGAACCTAAAAGTCACTCTAAATCACAAAGAGGGCTTGGTGCTTTTGATTAAATACTAATTCCATACTCTTGTACATGACAAAATGCAATGGAAACATTGCAATCCATCAAATCCTAATTCCTGAAAAACTGTTAAGTTTGCTAGATTTTGAGTGAGATCTAAAATTCTACTTTCTCCATATGAAATCCAATGAAGTTGGAACCACTCTCAAACATCCTGAGTCATTTTATGGTAATGCTAAAAATTTAAGTAAACATTACCATGAATTTCATAGCATTAGTAGGGAATATGGTCAAATACTAGGTTTTCCTTGTCATAAATCATTGTTTAAAAGCAAATTTAATAGGGGACACATAGCCCATATTGAGGGGAGACGCCCAGGAATCCCCTTTTGGGGAGTTGCGTCCCCACACTGGGGAAACATCTCCCTTGCATTTCCCTGCGTCTTCCCAAAAAAAAGACATGGGAAACGTTTCCGAGACATCCCTGTCCCGGATGCGTGGAGTGCACCTCACCCTCCACACTGGGAAACATTTCCCTTGCATTTCCCTACATCTTCCCAAAAAAAGACATAGGAAACGTTTCCAAACATCAAGGTGCGTGAGGTGCACCTCACCCTGGGAGACGCATCCCCGTGGAACTACATATCTCCTCTTGCCTTTGTTCTTTCACTACTTTTGTATGGAGTCACTTGTTCGTTTGATTTTATTATTACCGCTATGCATTCCAAATAGCCTTCCAAGTTTCCAAGGCACCTTGATATATGTCATTCAGTGGACCTTCTCATCGTATAACACTCGGCAAAAAGCAATCCTCATTAGAGTCTTTTGTACTTACACTTGGCGATGGTATTTACACATGGATACTCTTTTACCAAATACATCCCAATTTGATGGATCCAATTGTTGTACATAATATTTGAATGAAATAGAGTAAGTTTATCTACTCTCAATCTATGCTTGTCCCACATTTTCTTTCCACACGTAAAGCAGACCTGCTACCATATGGAATCATCTCGTTTCCATGAATACTATTTGCGTACATAAATTAATTCTTCCCATTCATATTTTTCATAGAGCAATTTTGATGTGGATTGCATATTTCTCAATTTTGTGCATCCAAGGTGTTTTAATGGAAACCCTCTCTTCGGGTTGAATCCTTTCACCTGCCTGCTGATTATGATGGATGCTACCTATACTGAGTCCGAAAGAGCGAAGAGATAGGCATATAACTATGGTCAAAATCAAGGGCCTCGGAAATTTATACTTCTGGAGAAAGATTTTTTGATAAAATTTAGCAGCAATATAACATGGAAAATACCAAATCGATCCAACAGGTTAAAAAGCCCATTGAAGTCATTGGAAGGCAGATCAGAAAATTAATCCCGCAACTCCAGTGTTGAGCCTCCACCATTAAAATGATACCGATTTCCTCAATCATTTGTTGGACATTTTACCAGTCCAGCCAGTATTGAAAACACTAACCAAGATCTTGCTCTATGATTTCATAAATACTAAGCCCAGCAATCCAGCAGAAACATTCATGGTGGTTTTGATAAGCGGAATGCAGAGAGGGTTTATAATGGTAAATGGTTTTCAACTGGGGAGTGCGCAATCGTTATAATGCTGCCACGTATGAAAATACAGTTTTGAGAAAACAAGAAATTGCGGAGGCCCCTCCCTATTGAACTTCGATCACACCTGGGTCCGCAAACCATTTCTCTTACCCTTCCAATGTGATCTTCACCCCTGTCATAGCGTTGTGCACAAACTTTGTTCCACCTGTAAGTTCTTGGTTTGATTTGGAGTTTGGCTCTGTTTCGGCTTGCCTCCTTTTTATGGTGTTCAACTATATTTCCCACATTGAAAAAGCGATAGATATAGGTAACTTGTTTATAAAGCTAGGCGCATTTTACTTATGTTGATGTGTACTACAACCCTTGGGCTCTTCCCTTCATCTAAATTGTTTTTATTTTTATTTTAATTATTATTAAAAATAAGTCATAAATTTAGGCAGAAGAATACTAGAATTTTTTATAATTTTGTAACATTTTCAAGGGCTCAAAATATATTACAACATAAGTATAAGTATTAGTAATTTGTAACATTTTGTAACATTTCCAAATGGTCAAAATATATTACAGCACAAGTATTAGTAATTTGTAACATTTCCAAGGGGTCAAAATATATTACAACACAAGTATTAGTAATTTGTAATATTTCCAAGGGGTCAAATATGTTACAACAAAAGTACTAGTAATCACTTCATGAAATGTTTTTGGTTGTTTATAAATGTTTTTGGTCACTTATAAACAACGTAAAGTTTAAGTATGGGAGTTTTACGCAGTGCATTATATTAGATATCATTTTTGGGATTCAACTGTGTTAATCCTACTTCTTCACCCCTGTGAGCATCACCCGATGCAATGAGTGCTAAGTGAACTATTCAAAAATCATGAGAAATTAGTCAGTTACGACTACCTCTCATGGAAATGGTCATATGTGAATGATCTTACTTAACGCAGTTGAATCCCAAAAATGATATCTAATATAATGCACTGCGTAAAACCCCCATACTTAAATTCAAAAAGAGTCAAGGGATCTCTACTTGAATGGTTCATGAGGCACAATACTTGCTAAGGTTTTGCAAATGGGGTAGCAAGCTAAGTGGGCTTGATTGTGGGGAAAAACTCCACAGTTAAGCACGCTTGAGCCAGAGGAGTTCTGGGATGGGTGACCTCCTGGGAAGTCCTGGTTACCGGGTGCAAGCCCCGGAAGTGATGATTGATGCTATGTGATTCGTTCTCCACATTTCACTAGTTTCAATCCCACTTCTTCACCCCTGTGAGCATCACCCGATGCAATGAGTGCTAAGTGAACTATTCAAAAATCATGAGAAATTAGTCAGTTATGACTACCTCTCATGGAAATGGTCATACATGAATGATCTTACTTAACGCAGTTGAATCCCAAAAATGATATCTAACGTAAAGTTTAATAATAAAAATATTTCTATTAAACTTTTTGTTTGGTATTTTAATTGGTATTTATTATAAGCTAAATTAACTCAACTTAATATAAACTAAATAATATATTACTTTGCTTGGCCTTTTTTATTGTTATTTATTATAGGATAATATAACTTGATTTAATATAGACTAAATAATCTCTTTTTATTTCTAAAACCAACCTAGATCCATCTTAACACTTGATCTATCAAATCTCTTTAAGAGGGATCAAATCTTGTTGAGAGAGATCAAATCTCTTTTCACTCAAAGAGATTTGCACCTCAAGAGATTTGATATCTCTTGACGTTTGGTAAATCCAGAGTTAAGATAGATCTAGAATCCTTAAATTATAATGTAGTAAACTTACTTATTTGTTATATCTTAATTTTTATCATATGTAAAATGAAATAATTTATGATTTCCTTTTTTCTTAAGATCAAAATAATAAAATGAGAAGCCTTGTTATTAAAATGATAAATGTCATATAAGTCTCATAGACATCCATTTCAACTATTAAATCATACTTTAATAAATTTACCATATATTCTTTTGGTGTTGTTTAACCATTATGTGTTTTGGAGTTTATTAGATACATGGAATCGGTACCCTGAAAAAACTTGTAACACTCAGAATGTGAATCATATATATATATAATATATATATATATATAATTTTTTTTAATAATTTTTTTTAAATAATAATATTGCTATTAAAAATATAAATTTTAAATTTCTATTAACATTATTAAATTAAAAAAAAATTAAACTAATTTTTGAAATTGTAATAAATAGAATTAAAACCGTATAAAAAGATTAAGTATGAAAAGTGGATAGTTTATCTTTTGAAAATTATTAGCTATATAATGTTTAGTGTACTCTAATTATTCTATGTTTTTTTTTTGTTTTTTTTATTGGAAATCTCTTATAGATTTGTTGGAACCATATCTTTGAACTAATCTAAATACCATAAAGGCTTTTCAAGGTACGAAACTTATTTATGTATTCAAA
This sequence comes from Pinus tabuliformis, assembly GCA_031772625.1. Lineage (NCBI taxonomy): Eukaryota > Viridiplantae > Streptophyta > Pinopsida > Pinales > Pinaceae > Pinus > Pinus tabuliformis. The sequence continues at coordinate 686,956,366 of CM062804.1, read as the reverse complement.
ACTGCATTTTAAACAACTAGAACTAACCAACAATTGTATCATTAGATTCATGTGAAAAGGGAAAAAATATAGAATAGTTGGACTGCACCCAAATATTATAAAAAAAAAATTAGTGTGAATGTAAAAGTAGCAAAAAAAACTAGTACTAGTTTGAGATTGAGCTCTAGTATACCTAACAAAAAATATAGACAAAAATCTAGGGACATATTCATATATATTAGCTAGAGAATTGTTAGCTTTTGTGGTTGTAGGCCCAACAATCTCCTCTATTTCCTCAAACTCCATATCAACTATCTTCTTTTCCAAAGTTACAACCTTGTAGTCCACCTATTTGATGTGGAGTTGTAGTGCATCCAAAAGGAGAAAAACTTCTTAATGGGCTTCGTTCATTTCAACCATGACCTAGCTTGGCATAATGGTTTTCATTTACTATTATAGGTTAATGGTCTAGAGATATTTTTTACTTTTGCTCCTCATGTTGCCTATGTTCAAAACCCAATACCCAATCTCGAAAATAACTTCCATCTTCACCAAGTAATCATGCTTGACCCATGCATCAACTTTTGCAATGTCAATCTCATCCCATGTCGCTAGAGGTGTTTGAGTCCAATACATGCCAGTAAAAACTTCAGTCATGATGTGCCCTATTGGTTGGTTAACTCCACCAACATGATGCCCTCATTGACTGAAACCTTATCTAGACACGACTATGAGCTTGCATGTTGGAAATAATACTGAGAGGGGGGGGTGAATCAGTATTATCAGATCAGTAAAACTTTTTCAATGCTCAAAAACATATAGGCTACTTCAGTTAAGTGAACCCGCGTGTACACGCTGCTGTGTCTAAAGAAACTAGCGTATATCCGCGTACAGATCTAAAAATAATTTCTCTTAACTTGCAGCTGTACCAGACATCAGACATACTCATAACACTTATAGAACAATACATGCGCCAGTATGTAGATCTAGAATAAGCATCATAAAGATAGTTCATTTCAAACCATTTGATCCCGATCTCTCTTTAGATCTTGTTCTCCATCAACCGGTGAGATCTCTCCTTAGCTCAGATCAAGCAATGCATCATCAACCCATAACCCTGCATACTGGATCTAATGCTTCATCAGATATTCAAGACATTTCAGATGCACTTGCCTAATGATTTCCTTCCCTTTATATAGCCTTAGGCCTTGTTCAATACCAAGAGCCAAAACCATAGAAATCCAATACCATCAACTTCAAAACTAGGGATCAACACGTCCGCCGAGACGCCAAGGTCCAAAACCATAGGCACAACTTCCAAGGACTAACCGCCATGGACCAAAGGTACGTTTTCATATACACGCGCTTTTCCTGAAGTCAACCTGCGTGTACACGCGACTTGGGCTTAACGAACCTGCGTGTATGAACTTCCTTTTCTTCTTATAGTCTGATCATCAATTCCTTGCTGCTGACCTTCTGTACTATGATTTGTCATCAGTGAGGTTTGCCATCAAGGACAACACTTATCTCATAATGCCAACAATCTCCCCCTTTGGACTTGATGGCAAAGCTAACTTGTCACACTTAGAACTATCATCCGATTCCTTTGAGCTGTCCTCCATCAGTCACATCTGATATCTCTTCTGAAGATTCATCATCTGATTCCTTTGAGCTGTCCTCCATCAGTCACATCTGATATCTCTTTTGAAGATTCAACATCTGATTCCTTTGAGCTGTCCTCCATCAGTCACATCTGATATCTCTTCTGAAGATTCACCCAGTTATACATAAGTGAGATATTCTTCTATGAGAGGGTTGCCATCAAGTACAACACATGCATCATAATGCCAACAATCTCCCCCTTTGGACTTGATGGCAACAACACCAAATCACTCTCCCCCTTTGACATCAAGGGCAAAGGGTGGACCAAGATATTCTCTTCCTTTGCTGAATCATTCCACTGTCCATACTCCCCCTGAGTACCTGCTGAAATCTCTGAATAGTCTCCCCCTTTGTATATGCCAAGGTGTACCAATCTGTCCATGCTCCCCCTGAGTACATGCTGAATCTCTGTACCGCTGAAGTGTGTTGTACATGCTCTTCCTGACTATAGGCAAGATCTGCAAAAGATGTTCTTCAAGAAGAACATGACTCTATACATCATAAAAGACCTTCCTATCACCAAAGACTCATACATACATCCATCTCTCAACTAAGTGAGGATATACGAAAATTGACTCATCCACCCAACCAAGTGGGGATACATCAAAAGTTTACATATGACAACCAATCATATTGCATCAATCATCCCAGGCATAGTGGGGAAACCAAAATAGGCCGTTACATGACCTCGACACCATGAAAGAGATACCACAAAAGAGATATATGACATAGAGACGAAAGACCAAGATTTATGAAAGTTACTATCAGCATCTGATAATCACCATTCAGATCAGAAACCAATTTCGCCTTTGTTCCACTTGAAACCAACAACAAATGTGAACTAGGACCAAAAGCTTTAAGATAATGCCAACAATGCATCATTGGAAGATTATCTGCTCCCCCTGAATCTGTGCCAGATGATCTCTGTCAGACCCATATCAGACTTTCTGCAACCAACATCTGTCCCTGCTGATTTCCTTCAAAACTCCATATACGCGTATTCATCCACATAAACAAGCGTATATACGCGGATAGGCCTTATGAAACTCGCGTACAACCATTTTCATATCAGCAACCTGTAAATGTCCTGCAGCAAGGTATGTCTGAACATAGATGTCAACTCCTCCTTTTAAACATCATCATGAAATCATTCACATTACATGTGAAACCACCATAGCCATTACATCAACTTCAAGATCTACATGATCCAAGTATCATTACTTGGGAACATCTGCATCAATCAAGATATGTAAGTATCAACCTATCATCATATAGATAAGAACTCATCACCATGTCTCCAATAAAGCAACTTTGAGTAGTCATCCATGTATCAGCATTATGTATCTTGAGCTCAAGCTCATTTGACAGAACTTCTTGATATCATCAACAGCAACAATCCTTATCCACAAGAGTGCCTGCATCATAACTGTATGATTTTTATGCATATGACAACAGCAGTATATGAGTGACCCATCATCAAGTGAGGAAGATTTATATTCAAGCTTTGTACTTCTCCTTGTCCTTATGAAGATCACCATGTAAGCACCATATATGCATCATCAAAGAATCAACCATAAATCTGATCTGATCATCAACTGTGTAACCCCAAGAATCATATGAGATTTTATCATAGACAACTCACAACCACATCATAGCAAGATATATCATTTAGCCATATAAGAATCATCACCAAGGAATATGCCAACAATGAATTATTAAAGGCATATGCTCCCCCTCAACCTGTGCCATCTGTTAGATCTGATCATGCATATATCAGCAATGAGCATCAAGACATCATCATCATCAAGTTAGGATCAAAACACTTCTAGACATCTTACAGGTATCAAAACATTTTTACACATCCTCAACAGACTGTAACAATTAACCAATAGAGCAAATAATGGACTGAATCATGTCAGATCCCTTTTCTGAGCCTGTCCCCACTGCTTTTCCTCAGACTGATATATACGCGACTTTTTAGTGTCTAACTCGCGTATATACGCGACTTCCCTTTAAGAAACTTGCGTATGAGATTCAGGACACTGAAGTTTTACACTTTCAGCTCCCCCTGAGTCTGATATGTCTGTGCTGTGCTGTGTCTCAGTACATTGTGCTGACTGTACTTCCTTCTTCCTCCATATCTTCAAGTGTGATGAGGTTTTCTCCTTTTGGTGTGATGTCCATCCTTTGTTCCTGCATTCCTTTGCTATATGTCCAAGCTTGTTACATGCATAACATCTTACATGTTTCATATTCCTCCTGTAACAATCAGCAGCTTTGTGACCAAACATATTGCAAGCAAAGCAATATCCATTAAAGTACCTTGAGTGTGATGATCTTTCTGCATGATGGTCTTGAACCCTTCTTCTTCTACATCTAGCTGCAACATGTCCAAGATTATGACATACATAACATTCAAAATTATTCATAGGAGGAGTAAAAGATTTTCTTTGAGGAGTCTCTTTCCTTGATTGTTGATGGGGTTGACCTTTCATCTCCTTGTTGATCATTTTAGATTTCTCTTTAGAGTTCCTTGCCTCACCTTGTGAACTAGATTCACCTTCAACTGATTCATGAAAACCAAGACCAGTCTTGATAGCAGGAGACCTTTGACTACTAAGAATATCATCCAAGACTTTAGAGCTATCTTGAAATCGTAACAGCTTATCCTTTTCTTCTATTTTACCTTTCAAGATATTTACCTCAACCTGAAGCTGTTCTTCCTTTTCAAGAGATTGCTTTTTCCAATTTTCTTCAGCTTTTCTTCCTTCTTGCATTTTCTCCCTTAGTTTGAGAATCTCCTTTTCTTGTTCTTCATTCAGATCCTGCTGCATTTGACGAACTCGGAAAGCACATTCCAGCTGGGATTTTAAGCTGATGACTTCATTTTCTTGTTTTTCAATTGCTTGATGTAGATCTTCATTCTGCTTCCTTGATTCTTCGAGATCTCCCTTTAGTGAGAGGATTGTAGCTTCAAGATTTTCATAGTAGCTGGATCTATCTTTGAGTTTCTTGATGGTTGTGCTTCTTTCGTTGACTTCTTTTCTTAATGATGTCACTTCATGCTGCAATTTTTGACATTGGTCTTCCTTGTCCTTGAGTAGATTTCTTACCTTGTTTCCTTCTTCTAGTTGGGCCTTTAGTTTGGTAACTTCTTCTTTGAAAGCACATTCCCTTTTGTTCAATAGATCTTGTTGATCTTTAACTTTGTCTGTAAGCCTTCTAAATACTGCCTCTATTTGATACTTTTCTTGCTCACCCATAAAAGCATGTTCAGTAGTTTCATTATCACTTCCATCACTTTCACAAGGAAATATAGCAGGAACATCAGAGGATAACACATTCATACCTGATAATGATTCTGAATCTGAAGAGCCTCTTATACCTAATCCCCAATCGATTCTCCAACTGTCATAGTCCTTCTGAGATGTCTTCTTCTTCTTATGAGCTTTCTTCTTAAGCTTCTTTCCCATTGTTCCACGGATCTCCTTCAAGCGATCAAGCTTCTATCAAAGGACCTGCTCTGATACCAATTGTTGGAAATAATACTGAGAGGGGGGGGTGAATCAGTATTATCAGATCAATAAAACTTTTTCAATGCTCAAAAACATATACGCTACTTCAGTTAAGTGAACCCGCGTGTACACGCTGCTGTGTCTAAAGAAACTAGCGTATATCCAGAAATCTTATGATTCAGTTAGCTTATCTTCAGTAAATGCATCAGAACATTATTAACCATATTAACAGTAAACAGGTGCAGTATAACAGAACAGATCATCACACAAAAGCCACACACATGAACACAAAGATATAAGGTGGAAACCCAATGTGGGTGAAAACCACCTGCTGCAAGTCATCTCAATCTTCTTCTTAATAAGAAAATACTTTTACAATATTTGTACTGGTGCAGTCTTATACCAGTACGGGAGCTACAACCCCCTTTTCTTTTGTACTAGTCGATCCATTTACTAGTACACAGGCTGCTACCTGCTACAATGCTCCAAAGATCTCCCTTAGCTTTTGTACTAGCTTAGATACTAGTACGTAGGTGCTTGCCTACAATCTTCTCACCTCCAGGTACCACGTTTCATCAATTTTCAGACTGGATACACTGAAGCACAACACATAATCTGAAAGGCCACATTTCATCCAATTTTCATACTAGACCCATAACTATCATTGAAGCTCAAAACAATCATTAAACCCTGAATCACTGAAACCCTGTTAACAACAGTCACCAGAACACAGAGAAGACACAGAACTCTGTAATAACCATAAGATCCATCTGCAACTTCAAATATCAAGCTTTACAATGTATACGCTACTTCGATGAATCAAACCCGCGTGTATACGCGCTTTTGCCAAAGACAACCCGCGTACAGATCTAAAAATAATTTCTCTTAACTTGCAGCTGTACCAGACATCAGACATACTCATAACACTTATAGAACAATACATGCGTCAGTATGTAGATCTAGAATAAGCATCATAAAGATAGTTCATTTCAAACCATTTGATCCCGATCTCTCTTTAGATCTTGTTCTCCATCAACCGGTGAGATCTCTCCTTAGCTCAGATCAAGCAATGCATCATCAACCCATAACCCTGCATACTGGATCTAATGCTTCATCAGATATTCAAGACATTTCAGATGCACTTGCCTAATGATTTCCTTCCCTTTATATAGCCTTAGGCCTTGTTCAATACCAAGAGCCAAAACCATAGAAATCCAATACCATCAACTTCAAAACTAGGGATCAACACGTCCGCCGAGACGCCAAGGTCCAAAACCATAGGCACAACTTCCAAGGACTAACCGCCATGGACCAAAGGTACGTTTTCATATACACGCGCTTTTCCTGAAGTCAACCTGCGTGTACACGCGACTTGGGCTTAACGAACCTGCGTGTATGAACTTCCTTTTCTTCTTATAGTCTGATCATCAATTCCTTGCTGCTGACCTTCTGTACTATGATTTGTCATCAGTGAGGTTTGCCATCAAGGACAACACTTATCTCATAATGCCAACATTGCACACATTGGGAACAATGGGGGAAAATGACCAAAGGGAGGGACTTAAAGGAAAGTGCTAGCCAAGAGGAGACTAAGACAACAAAGCGAAGAAACTGGGGGGAAAGAGGTTGAAGAGCTCACTTAGGACGAGCAATCTTGTTTTTGTAAGAAAGTGATTAACAACGAAAGAAATACATCCAAGAAGGAGAGAATCAATGCACCTCCCACAACCAAAACCAAAAGGAAAATGGAAATGGTAAATAAATGGAAGTGTAAACCCAGACTATGTTATGTAGGAGTTCATCTCATGGCAATGCCCAAGTATGGAGTAGCACAAACTAACACGTGATAATGAGTATTTCATAACAGATAATTAAGCTAAAAAATGAAAAGGTCTTTCCCATTTACTATGCATGATGAGGAGTTTTGACTATATATCTAGTTATCCTTTCCACAGATCAGTGTGATGTAATTATCGAAAAGCTAGTGCCAACATCACGAGGGGAACACATCTATGTCACCCAAGTATGTGAGCTTATCCATCCTCGTGGTAATGCCCAAGTATGGCTAAAATAACAACAAAACCAACTCATGCGACATCGAGTTGCAGTTATGAATATTGGAGAACAAACAATTAAACCAAAAAATGGAAAGGTGTTTCCCACTATACTATGCATGATGTGGAGGCTTAACTAGATACCTAATCATCCCCTTCTCAAATAGGTGTGATGCAATTAGTGACAAGCTAGTATTAACATCATGAGGTGTCACATTTATGTCAACCCATCCAAGGACTTGATATTATTAATATTTTATTTTGTTAAGTTTAGAACAATTATATTTTTATCAAAAACATTGAAATACATCAACAATTGTCGCTACTAGTGATGAGCCCCAAAAATGGGTAACTTATTGGGCTCATTTTGCCTATTATTCTCGACTAATCCACCATTCTTCATAGTTTATGCATGCTTTTGAGTATATTTATGTTAATTGAATGAATGAGGATAGTCACTTGACCATGAAGTCTAATACATGCTTATTGCAGATGTTTGGACATCTTTTGGACCAAGGTCAAGCATTTATGAGCCAGTTGACAGCCAAATACGAGGGAACAAGGCTGAGTATTAGTAGGAAGGGTGTCTCCTGCACTAAATGGCCCCTTCCTTGAGTTCTCCACCATCAGCTCGGAGTTCAGCAGCCCACCAAAGATGATTTCCAAGGGCAGCCGAGCAGCTTTTGTGAAGTGGATGATTACTGTAATTTTGAGCAGCCAAGCCCCTCAAGTTAAGGAGGGTTGTTGGAGGTCCTCATGGTGCATAAGAGGGAAGGCTTCAAGCCTTGGTATTTTAGCTCTTGAATAGTTGTTTTCACACTTTGGTGCTACTCTGCCTTTCAGCTCATTTTCGAGCTTTTGATGTAAACATTTTTGTGACATGGTTATTTTTTGAGTAATGGAGATACATTTCACTTTGCACTAGCTCTGAGCTTTTCTTAGGAGGCTATAGCTCTTGGGGTTGAGCCCAACCCAAGTGCCAATACCTCCTTTGTGTACTATTATGTGTTTTCTTTGCATTCATAGAATAATTTCTGCTATTTAGGTTAAGATCTTGCTTTGTTACTTAGGTTTCTTTTGATGATTAAAATAGATTTTCATGCTTCAGGTTGATTTGACAGTTTGAATACAGAAAAGTTCTTCAAAAAAGGCCATCAAGCAACCCTTGATCTCACCTCTCCCTCCTTGGGACCATGAGCTGAGACCAAGGCATACTTGCTGCCACAAAAACATTGTTTTGCCTTTCAATGCAATTGCAAGTGTTGGATTTTTAGATGGAAAAGTTGATACCAGTTGTGCTTGCATATTTAGATCTGTTCTTGCTTAGGTTTCCATAGTTCTCTTGCATGATTTCCTGTGCATAGCTTGTTGTTCATCATGATTCTGGTTTCTAGGTCAGATTAGGTCAAAGTAGATAGATCTCTGATTTTTTTAGTCTTTCTTTGATTAGTTTTGAGAGATAGTGTGTAGATCACCTGTAATCCATCCCTGCCTATCCTTCCTTCCTCACACAACTTGCTTCAACCCCAAATTCCAGATTCTTCCCTTCATTTGCCACACTTTGCCAGTTTGACCTAATTTCTTCATGTTTGTGCAACATTGCTCCCTCCATCCTTGAACAAATCCAACCATCTTCATCACTCCTTAGTCTCATTTACCAGGTCCTAGACCTCTTCACAGCCTCATCCATCCTCCATTTCCACTTTCCCACCGTTTTTCCTCCATCAACCCTCAAAAATCCTCTCTCGGCCCTTCCTATAAAACATCCTGTAGAACCCCTGCAGACTTCCTGTAGAAGATCACGTGAGAAGTTTCTTGAGATATGGTCAATGTGAAACTCTCTGGAAGGGTGATAGGGACCCCTTAGGCCCTATTCTCACCTTCCCAACCTCCTGCAAATGCCCACTCCATCTCCTTTCGCCAATAAACCCCTGCACAGTTAAACATAGTTAAAGCACATGCATAATAATCCTGCAAAATTACTCAAAAATACAAAAAGATGTGTTTTCCATATTTTCCTTCAGATGTAGTTTAGTCACATGCATTTTACCATTCCAAGAGTCAATGGCATCCATTTCTACAACTTTCATCTATTTTCTTGCACCAGTAGGGCTAGTCGGTAAAATTAGGGTTTGCTAGGGTTTGCGTTTCCTTTCAGCTTTCAACTTCTTTTTGCAAGTAGATTAGCCTCCTTTGAGTTAGCTTTCATCCATCACAGTTAAAAGCTTCTTCTAAGAGCTCATAGAAGTTGGCTTAAGCTCCTAGCGGACTTGTGCCAACTGATCAAGTGACAACCTGCGGCAAGAGCTAGTACTTGTGCATACATCACCATCGCTTCCAAGTTTGTTATGAACTACTGGGTTGATAAAAGTAAAGAATGGAGTCCCAAGAGTTGCAGCATCATTGCTGCAATACTGGAGCCCACCAACTAGTCCGCCACTAGGAAAACTAGGCCAGTAGCAAAGGCACAATTTTTTTTTAATTGATTGTGTTTTTTAAACTTTAAAGTATGATAAAGAAAAGACTGCAAAAAGTGCTACAGTGAAAAATAGGGATAGAAAGGAAAACAAAAAAATACTATTGGGAATTAAACTTTTGTTGCATAGTGGTTCCTTGTTGATCTTCATTCTACATGGGTGTCCTCCGGCCTAGGCGGCTATAGCTCTCTATTAGAGTCTAATGTGGAAGGGTCCATGTTTTTCAAACTCTTAGTTAACAATGTGATCTTTCTGTTGATTTTTTCCACTTTATCTAGAAGCTTTGTCATGCATATGACGATTTCCTAGTGTGTGTCTTTCATGTCTTTGAGGACTCTTCCCATTAGAGTTTTTATGTACCAATATAAATTGATGTTCTGCATGTAAGAGGAGGCTCTATATTTGGTTAAGTTCCTAATGAATGGGATATATTCTCTAGTTTCCTAGTCCATGTGCATGTCAGGAATAAACCTCCTATATTTCTTAACTTATTCTTCTGCATTGAAGATAGCTCTGTAAACAACTATAGGGATGATATCCCTATATATTTCCATTACTTATTTGGAATTTGATTGAGCACGACTACCAAAAATGGAGGGAGGATTGAATTTAGGAGGAGAGGAAGGGTTAAATCGACCTTGCCTACATATGCAAGGTGGCCTAGATAATCTATGTCTATCCATGTTGTGGAGAAGGTAGACAAGGGGTTGGGAACAATGAGAGAGAAACATGGGAGGACAAATAGGAATGGGGGAAGGAAGAAGAGGAGGGAAGGAGAGGAGATAGGAGGCATAACACAGGGAGGGGGAGGGAATTAGAGTAGTGGGAGGGAGGAGGAAAGACAAGGGAGGAGAAGGATGGAGGGATGTGAAGGGCGACCAAAAATTCAACTAGAGAGACCGAGGAAGAGGCCGGAGAAAAAGTGGGATATGGGATTAGTGTGAGGGATCTGAAGAGAAAATTGAGACATAAACAACCCCCCATTACAATTAAACCCAATCAAGGGAGAAAAAACTAGAATCCTATAAAATCTGAGAAATAATGAAAGCCATTGACGAGAGAATTCAAGATTGAAACAAAATTCCAAAGGGGCGAGCCTAATAAAATAAACCTACCAATGTATGTTTCTCTACATGTGGGAATTTTAGATGGAGTGAATTGTTTGAAATAGTCACTGTTCAGGATCAAGATTACACCCCCTAGCTCCAGTTATTCTATGGATTAAATTTTCTAACCCAAGAGATCCAATTTTTTTTTCCCCTTATCGTGGTTGGCTTCTTAAAAGCATGCAAAGGTGCTCTCCCCTTACGATTCAATCTCCTTCTCACCACCTTTCGCCATTACTTGTCTACCTCTTCCCATGACCTCCCATAATGAGAAACTTCCTTCCTTCACTATAGGAAAATAGTGCAAATGTACCTTCCCTAAACTCTACATGAACTAGCTCTGCATCTCTACAAAAACTACTAACTTACCACATCCTTGTTTCTTCATGTGTTGGCTAAATCTCCATTCAAGCTACCAAGTGGAAGGCAGTTTGCCCCATCTTGTGTTTGCAACTGCTATGATCTTGAGGCATGATGAGAGCCCCGCTACGCATCCAAAATGGGGGTTATAATCCTTTAATAAGTCTCCTTGAGTTATTTTGCAATGAATTGATTGATATTATTAATATTGAAGAAAATATATTTGCATGAAAAATGGATATTAGTTTCATTGAATGATTAATGATATTCTCAATTTTTAACATGTAACTTATTTCATACATTTTATGTGTAGTTGAATCACTTAAAAACATAACATTACTTTTACTCGATGATGAATGATATTCTCAATTTTGAAGATTGAATATCTAGTTTATTCATTTGTTTTATATATATACGAAAGTGAATTTACGTATAAAATGATAATTTTTTATTGAAAGTAAATATATATAACATTTTATAAAAATAAATATATTTTATAAAAAGTGGCAATTTCAAAATATTCACACTGTAGGCATGGTCTATATTCGAGTTGGGCTTGAGAAATGTCAAAATTTTAAATTGTGTAAAAATTAATGTGTAGATTCAAAATTGCTCATGAAATTTACTAAATCACAAGACTTGAAGCTACTCTACTGATCTATGGAAGTTAATTCACCATCTAAAACAAGAATCATTGACATGCAAAAGGAAACATCACACATACACAGATATTTATCTAGGGGAAAGCAACTTCTCAAAACCCCTTACTATATGTATTGCATTAATCAAAGAATAGAGAAGAAATACAATTCTTGCTCAAGCTTGAGCACACCCTGCAAGTGTATAGTCTATCCCTTTGCTTGACTGACTAAACCTGGGCCAACACTTAGCCAATTTCAAGCCTTCCCAAGCTCCTATTTCCTTGTGTTGTTCCCTTGGGAAATTTCCCCTATTATTTAGGAATTTCACACCAAGGAATTGTGCAATTACCATAGGCCAATCCTCTAACTGCATGCACCACTTGTACAACTTGGATTAGTTTACAATTGATAGTACACTGCCCTTGAACTCCAATCTTAACTAGGTAACTTGAATTATCTACTTGCAACAATTATTTTGGGTTGATTGATTAGTTAATTGGTTGATCACTAAGTGTGGTTGAAGTTACACACCCACAACTTGAACTCCACTAGTTCTTCTGATAGTTAGAACTAGTTAAACTGATAATAACTCAAATTAACTGAGACGTATTGCTACAAATTAACAATTAGTCATGTAGAATTGAACTCAAGTGTATCCAAATAGAATTTAATATGTTAAATAAGTGGCAAAAGCCATGTCACCTCAGCTAACTACCTCCAATTATTCCACTGAAATAGAAATTCAAATTTTAATTTGGTTTGACCAAGGCAATGTAAAAACTAAATTTTCTTGCTGCATTTTCAACATTCCCTCTCAACAAGAAAGGGATTATTAGATACCCCATTCTTACTTCTATGGAACTAAAATTTTCCTCTTGATAAGGCCTTTGTCAAAATATTTTCATCTTGTTCCTTTGTAAGAATGTATAGAATTTCCTATATATTCACAAGCTCATGCAATTTACTAAAGTACAGGACAAGAATCTACTTCTACTTTCAACTAGTGCAAGCTAATAGATCGATGAAAACAATATGAACAAGAAGAAGACAAATCAATGGCACATAACACAATAAGTTTTCCTAGGGAAACCACTGCTCAAAACTCCGCCTATCTGTATTGCATTAAATCAGAAATATGAGTGAAGATACAAAGCTTGTTCTCACTAGAAAAATTCTACATAAGTATGCTCAACTCTCTCAGCTCACAAGCTAGCTCAAGCCAAATCCTTAGCCTATTCATCATCTCTCCAAGCTCCTAATCTCTTGCATAATTCCTATGATGAATGGCCCATATTTAAAGGGAATTAATGCTTCGAAAACTATTGAATCCAAACATAGGATCAATCTCTTATGCATGCATGATATTTACATTCGAGTAAATAATACAATTGATAGTACATTGTCCCTACACTCTAGTCTCAACTCGGTCTTTCTCTGAACTGACATGCATGAGTTTCCCATTGTTGGGACTCAGAATTGACCATTTTTGACCTTGTATTTTTGCTATAATATTACCCTTTTTCAGTTCATAAGTTGAAAGCTTTGATTACATAATGACCTAATTACCCCAAGGTATGAAGTAACTCTCCACATGACTATGTGTTTAATTATTCATTACATATTCATGTTATCTTTATATTTATCTTTGGAAAAGTTAACCAAGTTGCTAAGTAGCCGTTGAACTGTCTAAAGTCTGCAGAAATTATAATTCATAGTTGCTGTAACACCAGAAACAGCAACTACGCAGTTGCTGCAACACCAGAAACAACAACTACGCAGTTGCTACAGCCAGCAACAGCAACTATCTAAAACAGGGAAATGTTGTTTACCGGAAATAACAAATGGCAACTATCAGAAGATCGCCAAAAGTCCATGCTGACACAACACGATCAGCAACCGTCCAAAAAGGGCAAAACTCGGTTACAGTTGCTAAAAACATCAGAAACAGCATGAGTTTACTAAACAAGCAACAATGGGGAAGCGGCAAAAGATAGTGCGAGGATTCCAAGAAGACGGTTGAAGTTCGGTTACCAGCCGTGTAACAGTAAGAAACCCAAGAAAGAATACACTGTCACACTGTTGTAACAACATCCTGTAACAAGGATGGATTTCTTATTTTTTGACAGAAAAGTTTAACTGAATGAACTATGACAGTCTATTGTAACAGATGTCTCCTCTATAAAGAGGAGACATCTACATTAGAGGGGGGGGAGAAAAACAGTTTGTAAGGGAAATTTTGAAAGACAACAGCAAAGTCTAAACTTTTATTGTAACTGGATCTTTTGGCAGATGAATAGAAGATTGTTCTGAGCACCTAATTTAGCATTTGTGTTCTGGGGAATCTTGTGAGAGGGACAGGGCCCACCTTCCTCACAAGATTCACCCATTTACTTTTCTGTCAAGTGTGTAAGTGTGTTTGGTAATTTCTTTTTGCTGGTACTCTGTTTTGGATTCTGTAGCATTACCTTTGATGATTTCCTTTTTGCTGGTACTCTGTTCTGTTAATTGCTTGAAGCTGTAAAAGGATATTTCACCGGTGAATTAGAGTTGCAGTGTGTATTAGCAATCTGGTTACAGGGGCAGGTGCTGAACGTCCTTACCTGGAGGATAGGGTCTTGATCCTCTGCTAACAGAGCATCCATCACTTCTCTTTTTAGATTTGTATTCTTAGTTAACTGCTTTCATTTTACCTTTGCAATGCACTGTTATAACATAGAGTGAGAAACAGAATCGTGTATACTACAGCTTTTTAATGCTTTTAAAATTAAGTACATACAGTACGCGGTAGCCTTTGAAATAAAAGACTTTCCCAGGTTGACAAATTAATGTGGTACTTGACTGTTTAATCAATAAAAAATTCAACTAGCCAACATTTTGGCGCCGTTGCCGGGGAAGGCGACTAGGGATTTCTAAAAGCATTAATGATTTCTTTTTAAGAATAACAGGTGCATGAGAGGACGCAGGAAACCTAATTTCACAGGCGGTAAGGGCGGAGGAGGAAGAAAAACCTTTATTGACGAAATTATCTCTAAGGCCAAGATATCACAGAGGACGAGTTCCCGGAGGCCTCAGATCCAGTATTCCTCACAAACAGATTGACAGACGGAGGAAGTACTAGGACCTGAAAGGAAGCTGGAAGTACCAGAATATACTGAGGAACCGGTAGAAGAACCTGAAGAAACAGAAGATACAGAAGATAAAGCAAGTGATTCAGGAAAAAGACCAATGGAGGATAACAGAGCAGAGAGAAGAGGGGAAAACTCACTCTCTACCCTGGAGTTCCCAATTGGGGAGCTCCCGAGAGGAGCAACCCCCATGAAGAACATTCCACTCTCAGCATTACCCAACTTTCATGGGTTATCCTTTGAAGACCCGGACGAATTCCTCTTTGAATTCGATATACTATGTAGGAGTTATGATTATGTGAGCCCTAATCAGAAACTAAAACTGTTTCCAGCAACACTGAAAGGGAATGCGTTAAGGTGGTTTATGAGCTTAGGAGCTCAGGCAATCACTACCTGGGATCAGATGAAAGAAAGCTTTCTGGCCAAATATCAGGATTACTGCCGGACAAGAGAAAGGAAAGAAGAATTGTTTAAAATGGTTCAGAAGGAGGACGAGAATCTAGAAGATTTTGTGGAAAGGCTGCAGTATAATCTGCAGCGGTCTGACCACCCTAACATGAGTAAAGATATTCTGAAAACAATATTGCTGAAAGGGGTACGACATGACTGCTTGGACATGTTGAAAATGTTAGGAAAAGGGGACATTTCTAAAGAACCATTTGATGAAATTTTCAACCTCTGCATGAGATGTTCAAGAGGAGTAGTGAGTAGATCAAAAAGCAGGGACAATGTATATTCAAGAGTCCAGAAGTCAGCAAGTGGAGGAGCAACAAGGGCTTAAATATGTAATTTGTTAGAAGAATTTAAAACTGAGACGTTAAGCTCTTTTGCTTCACAAATTGATGCTCTGCAGGTAAAGAAGAAATAGGCAGAAGCAGAAGCTGCCCTAGCTATTTTTTGTTCCAAATGCAGAGAAAAACACCCACTCAGGGAATGCCCACTAGATAAGGTACCAATCTGCACGATCTGCGAGAAGGACCATGAGACCCAACAATGTCCCTCTCTGCCTGGAATTAAAGCAACATTGCAGTCAACTGAAGAAGAGGCTGAAGCAGTGTACCTGATGACACAGAGGAGGCAATGGCCACAAAGACAAGGTATGAATTCTAACACAGCATTTAGTCGTTGGAATAATCACTCTCCTTTTCAAACAAATTACCCACCGATGAACCAAATGCAATACCCACCCTTTAACACAATGAATTTTCCACCTATGCAGCAGCCAAATCTTCCTTTTCCTGATCCTACCATATGGAATCCTTGGGCTCCCCAGCAACCGTATTTTAATCAATGGAATCCGAACTGGGCAGGCGAACAGATGCCATTTCCTCAGCATCAACAGTCTCTTTCCTTACCATCGAATACTCCTCCAAATACCAGGCAATTAGACCGCAGCTGCCTGTGCAACCCAACCCCAACCCAAATAATAACAAAGCCTTGCAAGCAATTGATATTTAAAATCAGCTTGTCTTCCCCATGCAATGTAACGATATCCATCTTCGCTCAGGGAGAATTGTTGAACCAATTGTTGAGCTTCAACCTTGCACTCATTTACCTGTCCTCCCAACATCTTTTCCCTATTCACTTCTCTCTTCTGACATCATTTCCTCCATCAACTTGTTCAATTCATTGCATTATATGTCTTTTTAACATGATTTGTTGACTGTGCTAATGATTGACTGTTTGTTTAGAATTTTGGTACATGTTCAGCAATTCCGCAGCTGTTCAGAGATTCCACAGCCTTTTTGTTGTTTTCTATACTCCACGTGTCTTCTCCAGGAACGGGCCACATGGGCACGTTGGTATGGATGTATACATGGTTCGTATGCTATTGGTTGGGCCAAATCAGTCACGTATGCCCCCGGTCAACACAGGAGTAGCCACAGTCAAACAGTTAAGTTCCAGACTGTGGCGCGGCTCTGCGTGAGCAACTGAGACATGGAACCACAGCTGGCACTTCCTCCACGCCACGAAGACAACAAGGGACATGATCTAACCATAGATTTACTCCCCATGATGATCGTTTCCTCCAAACGTGCACCGAGTTGCCTGCGTGTTGTTGCGTAGTTAATTAGTTAAGACTGTAGTTGCTTAGTTTACGCAGAGGACAGTTTGTCCCTGTGCCTATAAATAAAGCGTTTGCCAACGCTTAGAGATTAGATTTTTTATATTGTAATTGATGTAATTGTTTTGGCTATCAAACTCTGTTTTAAAGACTGTTTCTACAGCACTTTTTGACTGTATTTTGACATGCTGATTTAATATAAGAAGACTGTTTCTGCTCATCTCTGCGTAGCTGATCTTTAGCTGGTTAAGTGGATGGAGGGCCCCCATCTACCACAACCTATGTACAGTAGCATTTAACTTTATTTTCCTACCTTTCTTTGTTTTCATTTTCACATGTACAATAATGTATAGTTTGATTTCTGCAGTTTTTCGTTTCTTTGAACATGTATAATAATGTACAGTTTGATTTCATGCCTTTACATTTCCAGCACTTTTCAGAACTGATCAGTTTGTTTATGCAGGTGTGTTAGGAGCCCGGGATAGTGTGTTTTTATTTCTTTTTATCACTGATGGTATTTGAAGTTGTCTTGTCTTAGCTGCTGATTTTTACCTTGCTTATGCAGTTTCATTGCTAGTTTACTTTATCAAGTTTTTGACAAGTTGCTTACTAACCTTTTGATGGTCTTCTCATCATAATTGTCTAACTTTTATTGGACCAAAATATCATTGAGTGGCAGCTTGGTTTGATTAGCTTTTTGACTCATATTATTGATTCCTTCTTAACTGTTTTTTTCACATGAACAATTACAGCTAGAGGCAGAGTGTTAAGAAATAATGAAGTGTTATGATTTGTCATTTAAGTTTTGCAGTTAAAGTAGTGTTTTTCACTTTCCATTGAGTTAACATAGATGCTATTTTTGTTCTTATCAGCAGCATAGATAGTGGACTAGTGCCATTAGTCACTTTGTTTAATGCTTTGCTTTCATTCGAAGTTTCAATTCCATTGCAAGTCACTTTTCAAGCTTTCTCTTTAAAAAGTTCTAGAAGCATTTAGTAATCACCATATACACACACACGCACTCATTTGTTTATAAATCCATCACTCCATCTTAAGAAGTTAAATCAACCACAAACATCATCTAAAAACGACAAAAAGAACTAGGAAAGGTTACTTAAGTACATACTGTACATCTCACTTCATCAGCTTACGAGCCCCGGGTTGACAATTAATGATAGCAATTTAGACAACACTAAATTGACCAAACATTTTGGCGCTGTTTCCGGGGAAGTGAAATTAGGTAGCCAATTCTGTTATGAAACCAACTCAAGAAAAGATAGAAAGGATAGATCAACGCCTTAGAATTCAGCCTCTTCGAGGGGGCAACCTCCTTTACATTACATAAATGAACAATTCTTGGATGATACAAATGACAAAACCTCCTTTCTATATATAGGAGTCTAAGGAGTCACAATATAATCCAGCCGACCTAACAATAATAATATAAAGCCACACAAATAACAATAGGGGGCTTCTATGGGCACAGAAATAACAATATGGGGGGTAATAGGGGCACAACAATATAAATAAGGGGTATAACTACAATATTAATGGGGTAATCACTAGTATTATAGGGACCCAACATGCCCCTCTCCTTCAAAAAAGTGTTGTCCTCAACGCTTGAGTAGTTCTGGATACTTTTGCATAAAATTCTCATCCTCCCATGTGGAATCTTCAGCGGATAAGTTCTTCCACTTGATAAGATACTCTGAAATTGACCGATTTCGTAGCTGTCGAGTTCTTGTTTCTATGACTGCTTCCGGTTCCAATATAATTTTTTCTTCCTCATCAAGTTCTGTCAATATTGTTTGAATTGGGAGCTTGTCACCTATAACCTTCTTTAAACATGAAACATGGAAGACTGGGTGCAATCAAGAAGCTGCAGGAAGCTCTAATTTGTATGCCATAGTACCAATCTTTTGCAACACCTTGTACGGACCATAATACTTTGGTGATAATTTATTATCCTTCTTAGCTTGCTTTAGGGACATTTGCTTATATGGTTGTAGCCGTAGGAATACCCAATCACCTACATCAAAACTTCTTTCACTTCGATGTTGATCTGCCTGTTGTTTCATTCTATTTTGTGCCAACACGAGGTTATCCTTTAAGAGTTGGAGGACTTGTTGTTGATGTTCGATGTGATGTTCCACTGCCTGAACCTTAGAATTTTCTCTTAAATATGATGTGATGGATGGTGGTTGATAACCATAAAGTGCCATAAATGGGGTCATTTTTGTTGCTGTATGGAAGGAAGTGTTATACCACCATTCAGCCAGAGGCAACCATTTGACCCATTGTGTCTGCTTATCAAATACAAAGCAAAGAAGATATCCTTCCAAACATTTGTTTACTATCTCAGTTTTCCCATCCGATTGAGGATGATAAGATGAGCTATGAGCTAACTGAGTACCAAGACAAGAAAATAATTCTGTCCAAAAATTTCCAGTGAAAATGGGATCTCTGTCACTTACAATAATCTTTGGGTTTCCATGTAGCTTTTGAACTGTTTCCATAAATGCAGTAGAAACTGTACTGGCTTTAAATGGATGTGATAATGCACAAAAGTGTGCATACTTGGTAAGTCTGTCAACTACCACCATGATGAAACTCTTTCCCTCAGACTTGGGTAAACCTGTGATAAAATCCATTGAAACCTCCTCCCAATGTTGGCTTGGAATGGATAAAGGTTGTAATAGACCCGGTGTCTTAATTGTTTCAACTTTATTTTGCTGGCAAACCAAACATTCCGCCACAAACTTTTGAATATCTGATTTAAGGCCATCCCAAAAAAATTCCTTCTTAACCCTGTGGTAAGTTTTTAAAAATCTTGAGTGCCCTCCTAAGGGAGAGGTGTGCAATTCCATAAGAATCTTTTGTTTTAGCTGGGAATTCTTACAGAGGTATAAGCGATCTTTGTACCATAACGAATCATTTTTCCAGCTAAATGTATCAGAAGTACTGGAATCTTGTTGTAGCTTTTGAATAAGTGCCCACACTTCTTCGTCATTCTTCCATTCCTCCCTTGCTTCGCTAATCCAATCTGGTTGGATAATAGAAATGGCACACAACAATGCTTCCACATCCTCATCCTTTCTTGAGAGTGCATCTGCCACCACATTTTGCTTCCCTTTTTTGTAGATGATTTCAAAGTCATAACCCAACATCTTTGTGACCCACTTTTGTTGCTCTTCAGAGGATAATCTTTGTTCTAAAAAGTATTTAAGGCTATCATGATCCGTTTTTACCTTGAAGTGTCTTCCCATTAGGTAGGGTCGCCATTTCTTAAGTGCATGGAGTATTGCCAACATTTCCTTCTCATAAATAGCTTTGCTTAAAAACTTTCCCTTGATTGGACGACTTTCAAAAGCAATGGGTCTTTCATCTTGCATTAGAACAGCACCAATTCCATTTCCTGAAGCATCACATTCCACAATAAAGGTTTTTGTGAAGTCCGGTGTAGCTAAGACCGGTGCTTGGCACATTGCCTCTTTAAGATGTTCAAAGGCCTTTGTTGCTTCCAGAGTCCATGAAAATGAATTTTTCTTCAATAATGTTGTTAGAGGTGCTGCTATTCTCCCATAATTCTTAACAAACTTGCGATAATACCCTGTCAACCCAAGAAATCCTCGCAGATGCTTTATGGATGTGGGGATTTTCCATTCCTTAATGGCTTTAATTTTGCTAGGGTCTACCTTAACTCCTTCATGAGATACAATATGACCCAAATATTCCACCTCCTGGACTCCAAAGAAACATTTGGATCTTTTTGCATATAATTGTTTCTCCTCCAATAGTTGTAGCACCCTGTCAACATGTTCAACATGATCCTTCCAAGACTTGCTGTAGATTAGTATATCATCAAAAAATACTAACACAAATTTTCTAAGGAATGGTTTGAAAATTGAATTCATCAAACCTTGAAATGTTGAAGGTGAATTGGTAAGGCCAAAAGGCATGACCAAAAATTCATAATGACCCTCATGAGTTCTAAATGCCGTTTTTGGAATGTCTTCAATCTTCATTCTGATTTGATGATATCCCGAACGAAGATCCAACTTGGTGAAGTAAATTGATCCATGCAATTCATCCAGTAATTCATCAATGACAGGAATGGGGAACTTATCTTTAATAGTGAGCTTGTTGAGCTCCCTATAATCTGGACACATGCGCCATGATCCATCCTTCTTGTGCACCAATACTACTGGAGCTGAGAAAGAACTTTGACTCGGTTGAATTATACCAGCCTCTAGCATTTCTGCAACCATACGTTCAATTTCACTTTTTTGGACATAGGGATATCTGTACGGCCTGATGTTTGGAGGAACACTTCCTGGAATCAGATGAATAGCATGATCATGATCACGCATAGGTGGGAGACCCTTGGGAGTCTCAAATACCTTGGAATGATTGTCTAAGACTTTTTGGAGATCTGGAGAAATAGATGATTCCAATGTGGAAACATCTAGCGAGCATAATTGTGCAATTACACCTCTTTGCTCCTTTCTTAGAAGCTTTGTCATACCATGAGAGCTGATTATCTTTCCTGGTTTCCCTACAATACCCCTTAATTCAACTTCCTTTCCTTCCGAAGAAAATTTGATGAAAAGTTCTTGAAAATTAAAAGCTATTGTACCCAAGGATTGTAGCCATTGGACTCCAAGTACAACATCCGCACCTCCCATTGGAATGGAAAGCATTGGGATAGTCAATACATATTCTCCCATGGATAGCTTGATATTATGGCACTTTCCAGAGCAATTTATTGTTCCTCCATTTGCAATCATCACTTGACACTCTGGTGCTGGATATAGGAAGCAATTCAATTCTTTTGCTACCCTACAATGAATAAAATTGTGGGTGCTTCCTGAATCAATCAACACTATTACCTTTTTCTTCTTGATTTGTCCTTCTATCTTGATGGTTTGAGGAGTGGTAATTCCCGCCAATGCATTACAAGATATGGTCGGATTTATTTGTTCTTCATCTAGGCTTTGTTCCTGGATATATCCTCTCTTTTGACCTTTCTTGCTCCTTTTCTTCTTCCTCTTCACAATCTATGTAGAATAATTTCTTCTCAGCACACTTATGACCTTTTGTATATTTGCTATCACAATTGTAACAAAGCCCTTTTGCTCTTTTTTCTTCCAATTGTTGTGGTGTCAACCTTGTAGGTTGTGGAAGACTATGGGCAACAACACTTCCATCTTTATAGTTGTGAGTGGTATGCTTCCTAGTTGCCATAATTTTGCTTTCCATTTTTCTTGCTAACCTGAATGCCTTCTCTAATGAATCAGGTTCCCAAAGGCGCACATCATGTTGGATATTATCCTTTAAAGACCCTATGAACACATCAATCCTATGCTCCTTTGGAATATCTTTCACCCTTATGTTCAATTTTTGGAACTCCTCAATGTGCTCCATTATTGAACCCTTTTTTTTGAGACTTATCAATTGGCTAAAAAAAGTGTTGCTTTTTGTATCCTCATAATGTGCTATCAATTCTTCCGTAAAAATTGCCCAAGTGATAAATTATTTACGAGAACAAAGCCATTGATACCATACAAACTGATTTGGTTCCAAATATAAAGTTGCCATACGTACCTTTTGTGTGTTTTGCACATTATTGAGATCAAAGAATTGCTCCATCTGTAATATCCATGTGGCGGGATCCTTGCCATCAAACTTCCTCATATCGATTTTTGGAACATGGTGAGTCTTTGATCCAACATTAGAGTCTATGGAATCATGATTAGCATTTCTTTTGTTCTCATCATGAGTTTCCTTTACTACCTTTTCACCATTAGTGACCCTTTCTTGTAGCAAGTTCTTCAATTCTTCCATGTCTGTCTTCAAATCTATCTTGAAATTTACCATCGAATCCTCCACCTTAGTTTCCATGCCCTTTATCTTAGATTCCATGCCATTTATCTTAGATTCCACACCATTTATCTTAGATTCTACGCCACTTATCTTAGCTTCTGTTAGCTTTTGTGAGCGTGACATTTGTTGCACTTGTTCTTGTAATTTTGATATATCATGTAGCATTTCTTCCTCTTCTTCATTATTCATGCTAGAGCTTTCAGGTTCCTTACTAGGTGTTTGCATTTTCTTTCCTCGGGGCATCATTTACCGATAATAATGCTTTACTATGCCCTTTGAATTCCGTTAAACCAAGCTTACATAAAAATTTAAAAAAAAACTACACACCTTTTTTCACTTTATAGAAGCCTGATATTGAATCTGATGTATCTCTGTAATTTCGGATCATCCAGTTTTGAAATTGCTACCTGTAGTAGCCTTCTGTGTCCTCTTTCCAATGCCACAAGTCTGAGATAAATTGGATTCTCCAAGTAAGAGTTACTTGTACGACGTACGACGTACCACGAGTCACTGTTTCAACCTTTGAATCTGAAACACACATACACGAAACTAAAGTCCGTCCTCTTTCTGTACCTTTTTACAAAATTTCAATCCGATCCTCAGAGAGAGAGTTATGACGATTTTCCCCAGGTCACCTGTTTTGAATGTAATTCAGGAGTCTGCAGAAAGGCCAACTCCCTCAGATCATATCTCCGAAAATATCGCGCTAAAAGCTCTAAAATTCGGACGCAAGGTTCAGCGCCAATTCTTCTCAAATGGGTTTTTTTTGCGACTTCTGAAACATCACAGAAAAGAAATTATAGCGAAAATTCCACGATGACCTGTTTGCAGCAGCGAAACCCTAGAATCCAAAGCTCTGATACCAAATGTTATGAAACCAACTCAAGAAAAGATAGAAAGGATAGATCAACGCCTTAGAATTCAGTCTCTTCGAGGGGGAAACCTCCTTTACATTACATAAATGAACAATTCTTGGATGATACAAATGACAAAACCTCCTTTCTATATATAGGAGTCTAAGGAGTCACAATATAATCCAGCCGACCTAACAATAATAATATAAAGCCACACAAATAACAATAGGGGGCTTCTATGGGCACAGAAATAACAATATGGGGGGTAATAGGGGCACAACAATATAAATAAGGGGTATAACTACAATATTAATGGGGTAATCACTAGTATTATAGGGACCCAACAAATTCTAAAAAAAAAATTTAAGAAAATTTCAAGAAAGGGAAATTGATAACCTCTCAAAGTATGCTCTCCTCTTGCACCTAGAGTGATCTAGAGGATCAGAAAAGAGAAATTTATTGGTTTAATAGTTTCTTAAGTATGCTCTCTTCTTGCACCTAGAGTGACCTGGAAGATCAGAAAAAAAATTATTAACCTGACTTGAAGGAAAAAATAAAAAATGACATGCATAGAGCTAGAGATTCTAGGGGAAGGTTTTTAGCTAGAGCCAAGAGTTCGATTTTTACAAGTCCATCTACTTCAAGGGATAGACAAGAGACACCTTCCTTATCTCCAACTGACACTCCTAGCCCTAGGGTTCCCGGAATTCAAGAAGCAGGAGTCGACTCTCCCATACCTTCCATCGAGTCTGAAAGAGATCCTTTCCTTCTTTCTCCAGAGAGGCAAATTATAATTGAAGAAGTAGAAACACCTGAAGAAGAAGGAGGGAATCCTTCTCATACACCCTTAGTAGAAGAACCAGAAGACTCTGAAGTCTCTGGGGAAACTACCATGGCAGAGGAAGAAGCACCTGGATTTGGTAGAGGTAGAGGTAGAGGAGGAGGAGGAAACAATGGAGGAGGTAGAGGTAATATTGGAGGAAATAGGGATGGGGATAACTCATTCGGATTCCCTATAGTTGATGAGGATTCCCGAGCCACCATGAAGAACATCTCACCATCTGTCCTCCCAAACTTTCATGGATCAAGGAATGAGGAACCTGAAACATTCTTATTTGAGTTTGAAGTCGTATGTAGAACTTATGACTATTTGGATGACACTCAAAAACTCAAATTGTTCCCTTCCACATTGAAAGGACAAGCTTTGAAATGGTTCATGGAGTTAGTCACTCAATCCATTAGGTCTTGGAATGATATGAAACAGACATTTTTGGATAGGTACCTGGACTATTGTATGCCCACCAACCACAAGGATGAGGTATTTAAAATGGTACAAAGAGAAGATGAGAATTTGGAGGAATTGATTGAAAGATTTCAGTATAATTTGAAAAGAGAAAAAATGAATAACTTGGATGAAGAGACCTTGAAAGCCCTATTACTAAAAGCCATTAGAGATGAATGGATAGATCTTTTGAATATGATGGGGAAGGGAGATATATCTCAGCTTCCACTTTCTGATATAGCAGAATTATGTGTCCATCTCTCAAGGGGCAAATCAAAAACTCAAAAAGGGCCTAGAGATCCTTCTCTCCTTAGAGCAAATAAATTTGCAACTGGATCAGTAAGTAGGGCTGAGATCAGCAATATGCTTGATGAATTCAAAACTGACATCTTAGGGAGCCTGAGTGAACAATTAGACACCCTTAAGATCCACAATAAACAGAAAGCAGAAGCCGAGGCCTTGGCCATCTTTTGCCCGAAATGTAGGAAGAAACATGCTTTAAGGGAATGTCCCTTGGAAGCACAAGTTGTGGAAACATGTGTAATTTGCTCAGAAAACCATGAGACCAAGGTTTGTCCTTCAATCCCTGGGTTCAAAGCAGTCTTTCAAGAGGATCCAAATACACTTGAATATCTCTGTTTTGTTGCAAGGAGACCTTGGCAGGGGCAACAAAATCAAGGGTTTAACAACTCTATGAATTTTCAACCCCAACCAAATTGGAATCCTTGGCAACAACCTTGGCCTCAACCTCAAAATCCTTTTCAATCATGGATGCAAAGCATGCAAAATCCTTATGGGAGATTTTCTCAATTCTATCAATATCCTCCATCTTTTCAGAATCAGCAAGCTCCACAACTTCCAAATCAAAGTCAACAACTATCATTACCATTCCCTCAACAACAACAACCTTCTCCACAAAATCAAAATTCTCAACTCTTTCTCCAATCCCAACAAAAGTCAAATCAACTTCCTTCTCAGCCATTTCCAAACCCCAATAATAGGAACCCTCAAAATGCTTACATGATGGAAGGTCAACCATTCCCTACCTATATGATTGTTCCTCTCAATGAAGTACAACTCAGATCAGGTAGAATCTTAGATCCACCTTCTATAAATGTTCAACAACCAAGCATTTCTGAGGAAGAATCTCTTAGAGCTAATAAGGGTTCTGAAGCATCCCTTCAAAACCCAAACACTCAAAAAAAAAAAAAAAGAATCAATCCCCACAACTCCCATAGTTGAGCAACCTACATCTGTGACCACACCTCCTTTTCCTGAAAGGTTACAAATCGACAAAGGAGTGGAAAAGCAAATTTGGTTGCCTGACTATAATTTTCTAGATGAATTGAAGAATGTCTGTATCAAGATTCCCTTGTTACAAGCCATTAAAGAGATTCCCATTCTAGCAAAAAAAATAAAGGAGTTGAGCCTTAAAAGACCAAGAAGGAAACCAAGAGATACCAGA
The DNA here is from genome assembly GCA_031772625.1 of Pinus tabuliformis. Taxonomy (NCBI): domain Eukaryota; kingdom Viridiplantae; phylum Streptophyta; class Pinopsida; order Pinales; family Pinaceae; genus Pinus; species Pinus tabuliformis. The sequence continues at coordinate 686,929,898 of CM062804.1, read as the reverse complement.
AGGATCCACCTGGTAGGAAAAATTGCAGACATTATGATGGGAAAGATTACCATGCAGAAATATGTAGACCCCGGTAGTCCAATTGTCAAAACACATATCAATGGGGTAGAAATACCAAATACTTTGATTGATTTAGGGGCTGCTATCAACATTATGAGTAGACAGACCATGGACCAGTTAAAACTTCCTAACCTTCTCTTTACACCTACTTTACTTCAGCTTACAGATAGATCAATCATTAAACCTGATGGTGTATTGGAAGACATTCCAGTCTCCCTAGACTCTTGGGAATATCCAGTTGATTTTATGATTTTAACTCCCAAGAACAATCTAGGAGGACATCCTCTTATTTTAGGAAGACCTTGGCTGGCCACAGCTGATGCTTTCATAAGTTGTAGGTCTGGGGATATGTATATTTCTGATGGCAATTCAACAAAGAAGTTCAATCTGTATCCTCCAGCAAAAGCAATTACAAAAATAGGAGATAATGAGTGGGTTGATGATGATGAAGATACTATACAACCTGTCTTTACCATTTCTGAGATTAGTGAAGATAGTCAAATTCTGAATACATTAGAAAATTTTGAACCATCTTCAGAATATGACTCTATACAATTTCAGTTGGATTCTGACATAGAGTGTCTATCATCTAGACAAATGTCTCTTTTCTCTATGGAAGAATTTGGTAGTTCTGCCATTGAGATCTTTCCAGGAAAGACATTAAACATTAACAAAAACTTGGAAAAATCCCAACAGGAAGAGCTAACCAAAGTCTTGCAAAGACATTCTACTGCTTTTGCATGGGAGTATACCGACATGAAAGGTATTGACCCTAAGACTTGCATTCATCACATCTACATTGAGGAAAACAGTAGACCAATCAGACAACCTCAAAGAAGGATGAATCCAAATCTCAGAGAGATAGTGAAAGAAGAGCTCCAGAAGTTACTCAATGTAAACTTCATTTACCCTATTTCAGATAGCCAATGGGTTTCTCCCTTGGTTATAGTACCTAAAAAGAATGGTAAATGGAGGGTTTGCATTGATTACAGAGAATTAAACAAAGCAACCTTGAAGGATCACTTTCCTTTGCCCTTTATTGATCAAGTATTAGATACTTTAGCAGGTAAAAAGTTTTTCTCATTTTTGGATGGTTTTAGTGGTTACAATCAAATTCAGGTAGCACCTGAAGATCAAGACAAAACCACATTTACTTGTCCTTGGGGAACTTTTGCTTACCGAGTACTTCCTTTTGGATTAGGCAATGCACCCGCTACATTTCAAAGGGCTGTACTAGGAATCTTTTCAGATCTAATTCATGATTGTGTAGAGGTCTACATGGATGATTTCACAGTTTATGGTAACACATTTGAAGAAGCATTAGAAAATTTGTAAAAAGTTCTAATTAGATGTAAAGAAACAAATCTTTCATTAAGTCATGAAAAGTGTTTTATGATGTTTACTGAAGGAATTGTTTTAGGACATCATATTTCAGGAGATGGAATTAAAGTTGATAGATCCAAAGTGGAAGTCATCTCCAAGTTACCTGTTCCAAATTGCCAGAAAAATGTTAGAAGTTTTCTTGGGTTTACTGGATATTATAGAAGATTTATTGAAAACTTCACTAAGATAGCATCTCCTCTTTTCAAATTACTTACCAAAGACTGTGAGTTCAAATGGGATCCTGAATGTCAGTCTGCCTTTGAAACTTTAAAGACTAGAATATCTGAAGCACCCATTTTGAGAGGGCCAAATTGGAAACTCCCTTTCCACATTTCTACTGATGCTTCAGATACAGCTCTAGGAGCTGTTTTGGGACAAAAGGATTTGGTCCCTTATGCCATTTATTACACCAGTAAAAATTTGACTCCCACCGAGTTAAATTACACTGTGACTGAAAAAGAATTCTTAGCCGTTGTTCATGCAATCAACAAGTTTAGACACTACATAACCGGCTATGAAACTTTTTTCCATACTGATCACTCTGCAATTAGATATCTCATGAACAAACCTATTACTAATGGCAGAGTTACAAGATGGCTTTTACTTTTACAAGAATTCAACATTACTGTGTTAGATAGACCAGGAAAACAAAACACAGTAGCTGATTTCTTGTCTAGAATCCAAAACACTAACGAAGATTCTCCTGTAGAGGATAAGTTTCCAGATGAATACCTGTTTGCAGTAACTACCAAGACTCCTTGGTATGCAGATATTGCTAATCATCTAGTTACAGGGAAGCTACCTCCACACTTATTTCCTAATGAGAAAAGGAAAATCATTCAGGAGAGTTCACACTATTCTTGGATTTCTAATGAATTGTTCAAAACAGGGCCAGATTGTATGATCAGAAGATGTGTTCGGGAAGATGAAATGCCTGACATCCTTAAGGCATGTCATGATGAACCGTGTGGTGGACACTTTGCTGACAAGAGGACAGCCTATAAAATCCTTTCTTTAGGATATTATTGGCCTTCTCTCTTTAAAGATGCAAAGCAGTATGTTAGAAGGTGTGACAGCTGCCAAAGAGTTGGGAGACCAACTCCTTCAAATGAAATGCCACTACAGCCACAGGTATGCATCGAACCCTTTGAGAAATGGGCTCTAGATTTCGTTGGACCTATTAATCCACCATCTAAGCAAAAGAAGTACATATTGGTTTGCACTGATTATGTTACTAAGTGGGTAGAAGCCAAGGCATTGCCTTCTGCCACTGAAAATTCAGTTGTTCAATTTCTTTTTGAGGATATTTTTACTCGTTTTGGTGTCCCAAGAGAAATTGTGACAGATCAGGGAAGCCAATTTACATCTACATTGATGGAGAAGCTGATGGAGGAATACAAAATCAAGCACAGAACATCTACTCCATACCATCCGCAATCAAATGGTCAAGTGGAATCTACAAATAAAGTCCTTGAAGGCATTATCACCAAGACTGTTCATCTTCATAGAAGAGATTGGGTGGAAAGGCTTCCTGAAGCCTTATGGGCCTATAGAACTACATGGAAGAACACAACAGGACATTCTCCCTATGAACTTGTTTATGGGAAAGAAGTCCTGCTCCCCATTGAGTTCCAAATCAAGACCTTCAAGATGGCAGTTCAATTGGGGATGAGCCTATCAGAAGCTCAAAAAAACAGAATGGACCAGCTAAATGAGCTAGATGAAATAAGACAAGATGCAATTCTAAGGACCGATCTAGTTCAACACCAAAGAACTAAATGGCATGATCGACACATCAAAGAAAGAAAGTTTCGAAAGGGAGATTGGGCACTATTGTTTGATTCCAAGTTTAAGGACTTCAAAGGAAAATTTCAAACTCATTGGCTTGGGCCATATGAGATTGATGAAGTCTTTAAAAATGGAGCAGTTCGAGTGAAGACCATTGATGAGCTTCAGACTCCTCTCATTGTGAATGGCCATAGATTGAAAGTCTACCACAAGCCACTCTCAAGGGAGGAATTTGTTAAGTTGTTCCAAGAAGATTCTGCAATGAGGCTAGTGGAGAAGAATTCTTCTCCTCCATCAGCCTGATCTTTGTTTCTTTCAGTTGAAAAAAAAAAAGAAAAAAAAATCTCTTGTATAAGCCTGAAAACCAATCTTGGATTGGCAGTCTTATGCAGAAAATATGAAGTGAAAATCAGGGTCACCTGACACTTTATATTTTCTCTTTTTCTGTCCATCTCATCCATCTCATCATTTTCATTCCACTTCATTTTCTTTCAGTCCATTCATTCCATCTCATTTTCACCAATAAAGTCCCTCTCAGGACTATTCCATTCAGTCAAGTTGTTTTAATCCTCTTTGTGCAGGCAGAAAAGTGTTGCTGCAATTTCCACAGCTAGGAGCCAATTCCGCAGCTGATATCAAGATTCCGCAGCTAATACACTCTGTTCCTGCAACAAAAACAAACTCTGTTTCAAAAAGAAAAATCTGCAGTCAAAAGCACCAGCATCATTAAAGAGCAAGGACACATGGCATATACAAAGGCAGCAATAAATCAAAGGTTAGGGATCAAAATGCAAATACACGAAGGTATGTTCTAAATTTCTAACTAACAGTTATATCATTTATGTATGGTTTTTGGATTATGGTAGGAGGCACGTAATGTAATGATTGACAAGACCTCCGTCCACTCCTCATAATCCTCATCCATTATGCTGCGTAATCCACCTCACCACCTTCCTAACGGTTCCCTAATTGCTGTTGATTTGAACTTAATACGGCCTGCTCTCTCTCATTAATTCTTCGTACCAGAGTGACGTGTACTGTTGTACCACGGCTCTCCAATTGATCATTCCGCAGCCAAGTGTACGCAGCCACCCGACGTTCAGGGATTTGGCCGTTGTATCCTCTACCCATAACTCCGCTTCTCGCATGCATAACCTCATCTTCGCATTGTTATCTACGCCCTCACCGTTTTCACTCTCGGTTTCATTCACTACTCTGTTTCACCGTGAACATACTCTGTTCTATTTTCCTCACCTCTCTGCTCAAAACCCTGACCACCAGTCTCGTAATTGCATCACGGCCATTCTGTTGTAGCCGTAATACCCACTGCTGAGCATTCTGTTGTAGCCGTAATACCCACTGCTGAGCGTTCTGTTGTAGCCGTAATACCCACTGCTGAGCACTGTTTTTCCCGTATAGCTCTCTCTCCAGTATTCAAACAATGCTGTCAGAGCAGCAAGAGAGCTGGTAACCGAAATGGGCAAGTTATTAAGAGCAGAGCCAGAAGGTTCTAAGTTTTTAGCCGGTTACCTACAAACGAAGAATGCCCTGTAGAAGGCCAAGTGGTTAAAATTTATTCAGAAGTTCAAAGGATATCACAAGGAAGTTACCAAGGCCTTTGCTCGGTCATTTGATGGAAAAACAAATACTGTGGAGATTGGAGACCTACAATTCACTATCACAGAGAGCAGCTTGGCTCAAGCAACTACTTTTCCTCGTACTGGGGAACGTTGGTTCAAAAATCGAACTGTTGAAGGCCAAGAGTGGAAGAACATGTTGAAAAATCCAGGTATGGATACCACTATCTTCACCAAAGGAATACCTGTAAGTGTCATTAAAAAGGAATGGACTGCCTTACTTTTGCTAGTTCAAAAATTTTTAACATGTGAAGGTAGATTTGGTATAATGTATGTTTATCATACAAAGATAATGATGCATTTTATGGGTGAACATACCATCAATCTTCCTTATTTCTTGCTAGCTAGTCTAAAAAAAATGAGTGCCACTGTTCAGAAAAACGTGGGAAACATTGAGCCCCACCTATATCACCATGGACTCATTAAAATCTTGATTGAGGAGCAGTTAAAAATTAGAAAGGATACATGGGAGAAATTCCTTGTTAGAAACCATTTTCAAGAGGCAGCAGAAGCCTCTAGTAGCTCTCCTAGGGTGCCAAAAAGAAGTAGAAGAAAAGGGAAAGAAATGGTTACCCAAGAAGAGACTGTTGCCCAAGACACTGCTGTAGAAGTTGAAGAAACTGCCCAAGAAATTGTTACAAAAACTCTTCAAGAAATTGCCCAAGAAACTGTTCAAGAAACTATTCAAAAGGAAAAGAAAAACGGAAGCAGAACAAAAAGACAAAAGGGGGATAAAGGGAAAGCTATTTTTCAAGAGTCATACCCTTCACCTGAACCCTCAAGTGAAGAAGATACCCAAACATTAGCTCATAGGCTTGCTCAGCTTCATGACACTCCCATCTCCAAAAAGAAACAAAAGCAAAAACAGCAAGAACCAAAAAGTACTAGCCTGCAAGTAAGAAGAAGCAATAGACTTATAGAGAAGAAGAGTGTGACTAAAGAGAAACAATCCCATTTCATTGATTTGGGCACACCTGAGAAGACTCCAATTCGACTAGCTATTGAGCTAAGTCCTCCAAGAGAGGAAAGTCCTTTCCAGCAAGAGAGAGAAAGCAGTTCTCAAGGATTTGAATTTAGGCCAAGACAAACACCTGACATTGACCCTGTCCAGCAGGAGGCATATGATTATTTGGAAACATTAGAGCAATCTGTTGCTGGTCCTAGTACTGTCTTGCCCCTTGAACAGCAGGTTCAATCTCTGAAGCAAGAAGTATTTGAGCTAGAGGTCCTAAACCGCCACATCAAACAGGAAAGCGAAGCATTGAAAGAACAGAGAAACATGGACAAAATGATCCACGATAACACAATGCTTCATTTGGGTCTTTGGCAAAGGAAGAACAAGAAATTGAAGAGGAAATGCAAGAAATTAAGCAGGGCCTTGATCAACTTGAAATTCAGGTGCTTGGTTAAGAAACCAAGAACAAATTTGGCAACAGGAAGGAAAAGGAGAAGGTTGGATGTCTTGGCAGAGGCATCTGAACATGTGAACTAAAATATTATAACAAAATTTTGGTTGCATGAGGACATGCAACACCCTCACAGTGGGGGTATGTTGAGCTTCAACCTTGCACTCATTTACATGTCCTCCCAACAGCTTTTCCCTATTCACTTCTCTCTTCTGACATCATTTCCTCCATCAACTTGTTCAATTCATTGCATTATATGTCTTTTTAACATGATTTGTTGACTGTGCTAATGATTGACTGTTTGTTTAGAATTTTGGTACATGTTCAGCAATTCCGCAGCTATTCTGCAATTCCGCAGCTACTCAGCAATTCCGCAGTTGTTCAGAGATTCCACAGCCTTTTTGTTGTTTTCTATACTCCACGTGTCTTCTCCAGGAACGGGCCACATGGGCACGTTGGTATGGATGTATACATGGTTCGTATGCTATTGGTTGGGCCAAATCAGTCACGTATGCCCCCGGTCAACGCAGGAGTAGCCACGGTCAAACAGTTAAGTTCCAGATGGTGGCACGGCTCTGCGTGAGCAACTGAGACACGGAACCACAACTGGCACTTCCTCCACGCCATGAAGACATCAAGGGACAGGATCTAACCATAGATTTACTCCCCATGATGACCGTTTCCTCCAAACGTGCACCGAGTTGCCTGCGTGTTGCTGCGTAGTTAATTAGTTAAGACTGTAGTTGCTTAGTTTACGCAGAGGACAGTTTGTCCCTGTGCCTATAAATAAAGTGTTTTCCAACGCTTAGAGATTAGCTTTTTGATATTGTAATTGCTGTAATTGTTTTGGCTATCAAACTCTGTTTTAAAGACTGTTTCTACAGCACTTTTTGACTGTATTTTGACATGCTGATTTAATATAAGAAGACTGTTTCTGCTCATCTCTACGTAGCTGATCTTTAGCTGGTTGAGTGGATGGAGGGCCCCCATCTACCACAACCTATGTACAGTAGCATTTAACTTTATTTTCCTGCCTTTCTTTGTTTTCATTTTCACATGTACAATAATGTATAGTTTGATTTCTGCAGTTTTTCGTTTCTTTGAACATGTATAATAATGTACAGTTTGATTTCATGCCTTTACATTTCCAGCACTTTTCACAACTGATCAGTTTGTTTATGCAGGTGTGTTAGGAGCCCGGGATAGTGTGTTTTTATTTCTTTTTATCACTGATGGTATTTGAAGTTGTCTTGTCTTAGCTGCTGATTTTTACCTTGCTTACGCAGTTTCATTGCTAGTTTACTTTATCAAGTTTTTGACAAGTTGCTTACTAACCTTTTGATGGTCTTCTCATCATAATTGTCTAACTTTTATTGGACCAAAATATCATTGAGTGGCAGCTTGGTTTGATTAGCTTTTTGACTCATATTACTGATTCCTTCTTAACTGTTTTTTTCACATGAACAATTACAGCTAGAGGCAGAGTGTTAAGAAAGAATGAAGTGTTATGATTTGTCATTTAAGTTTTGCAGTTAAAGTAGTGTTTTTCACTTTCCATTGAGTTAACATAGATGCTATTTTTGTTCTTATCAGCAGCATAGATAGTGGACTAGTGCCATTAGTCACTTTGTTTAATGCTTTGCTTTCATTCGAAGTTTCAATTCCATTGCAAGTCACTTTTCAAGCTTTCTCTTTAAAAAGTTCTAGAAGCATTTAGTAATCACCATATACACACACACGCACTCATTTGTTTATAAATCCATCACTCCATCTTAAGAAGTTAAATCAACCACAAACATCATCTAAAAATGACAAAAAGAACTAGGAAAGGTTACTTAAGTACATACTGTACATCTCACTTCATCAGCTTACGAGCCCCGGGTTGACAATTAATGATAGAAATTTAGACAACACTAAATTGACCAAACACCAATCATTGATGACATTACTGACTCTGATAAAGAGGAAGTTACAAAAGAAAAACCAGCTAACAATAATGCTGAAACAGTTGAATCAGCATCTAACAACAATGATCAAACAGCAGATCCGCCATTTCCTGAACGTCTGGCTCTCACTAAAACACTTGAGAAACCTGCTTTTAATCTTTTAGGCGAACTACAGAATTTATACGTTAAAATTCCATTATTGCAAGCATTAAGAGATGTTCCCATTTATGCTAGGACTGTTAGAGATATTTGCATAAAAAAACCTGGAAGAAAAGCTAAGGACCCCCTCACAGTTCATGTGATGGGAGAACTGACTGCTTTAATGACAGAAAAAGATCATCCTATGAAATATGGTGACCCTAGTCACCCTACAGTAACAATTCAGGTTGGAAAAACCTTTGTCTCTAAAGTTCTAGTAGATTTAGGTGCTGCAATAAATATTATGACACTTGAAACAACACAATTGCTTCAGTTAAAAAACTTTATTAGGGAGACTCCAACCATCCTAGAATTGGCTGATCGCTCTATAATTAAACCGGAAGGGGTGATTTGAAGATTTAATAATTTCTGTAGAATCCTGGAATTACCCAGCTGACTTTGTGGTGTTACAAACTAAAACAAAGTTGGGGGGTCATTCGCTGATTCTAGGAAGACCTTGGATGGCTACAGCAGATGCTTTCATTAGCTGTAGATCAGGATCAATGACCATCTCTAATGGGCAGGAAACCAAACAACTTACCCTTTATCCTCATGCTACACCCATGATTAATAATGACAATTCTGTATGGGTAGATTATGAGGATGAAGAAACCCAACCTATATTGACTATCGGACAAGCCTTAACTTTCAAAGACTCTACGGAAGATGAATTAATCAGCAGCTTCATTTCTGAACCTTCTTTGGTCAGCCCAGAAATGTATAATAACTTCACTGCAATCTTGGAATCTGAATCTCAGCAGAACCTGAAAGATAAAAATTTATTTCAGACAACAGTAGGCAGCCCCTCCAAAAGTACAACAATAGAAATTGAGCCTGGAAAAACATTAAATATAAATCCTAACTTAACTGATAACGAAAAACAACAGTTTATAAAGCTACTCCAGGAAAATAAAGAAGCATTTGCATGGGACTATACAGACATGAAGGGGATCTCTCCTGAGCTATGTACTCACCGTATTTATATTAAAGAGGGATCCCGGCCAGTCTGCCAACCCCAGCGGCGGATGAATCCCAACCTAAGGGAAATTGTGAAGGAGGAACTTCAAAAACTGTTGAATGCAGGATTCATATACCCTATATCTGATAGTGAGTGGGTTTCCCCACTTGTAATTGTACCCAAGAAAAATGGCAAATGGAGAGTATGTGTGGATTACAGAGCTTTGAATAAAGCCACCCAGAAAGACCATTTCCCTTTACCATTCATTGATCAGGTATTAGATAATTTGGCAGGTAAGAAATTCTTTTCATTTTTGGATGGATTTAGTGGATATAATCAGATTAAGATTGCACCCAAAGACCAGGACAAGACCACGTTTACTAGCCCATGGGGGACCTTTGCTTACAAGGTACTTCCATTTGGGCTATGTAATGCTCCAGGAACATTTCAAAGAGTAGTGATAGGGATCTTTTCTGATATGCTAAATGATTCATTAGAAATATTTATGGATGACTTTACTCCTTAATGAGTGACTTTTGAGGATGCACTGCAGAATCTTGAAAAAGTACTTAAGCGATGTATAGAAGCACACCTTGCCTTAAGCACTGAAAAGTGTCATATGATGATGAATCAAGGTATTGTATTGGGTCACTTCATCTCATTCCTAGGAATTCAAGTTGATCCAGCTAAAATACAGGTAATTCAGACCCTCCCTATCCCCAAAACACAAACTGATGTAAGAAGCTTTTAGGACATGCTGGATACTATAGAAGATTTATTAAGAATTTTTCCAAAATAGCTTCTCCTCTATTTGTGTTATTAACAAAAAATGCTGAATTTAAGTGGACTGATGATTGTGAAAAAGCATTTAATGAACTCAAACATCAGTTGTCTGTAGCTCCCATTTTGAGAGGACCTGATTGGGCACTACCCTATCATATATCCTCTGATGCCTCAGACACTGCAATTGGAGTTGTCTTGGGCCAGGAAGAAAATAGTCTTCCCTATGCCATTTATTTTATCAGTAAGAATATGACACCAGCTGAATTGAATTATACAGTCACTGAGAAGGAATTCCTAGTAGTCATTTATGCTATCAATAAATTTCGACATTATATTACTGGCTACACTACTTTTGTGCATACTGATCACTCGTCCATTAAATATTTGATGAATAAATCAGTTAAAAATGCCCGAGTCACCAGATGGTTATTATTATTACAAGAATTTGACATCACAATTGTAGATAGGCCAGGAAAATAAAATGTAGTTGTTGATTTCCTTTCTCGATTAAAAATTGATGAAAATGCTCCAGTAGATGATTCTATTCCTGATGAATATTTATTTGCAGTATCTGCTCACTCACCTTGGTATGCAGACATTGCCAATTATCTAGTTACAGGAAAATTACCATCGCACCTATCACACAGGGAAAGAAGAAAGATCATCCAGCAAAGTGCTAGGTACAGCTGGATAAGCGGGTGCCTTTTCCATACAGGAATCAATCAGGAAATCCGGAGGTGCATTGGTGAAGATGAAATTTATGATGTACTAAAAGCTTGTCACGATGGCCCTTGTGGAGGTCATTTTGTAGATAAAAGAACAACACATAAGGTACTGAGAATGGGTTATTATTGGCCCTCACTCTTCAAAGATGCCAGGAAATATGTGAAGGCCTATGATAGCTGTCAAAGAATGGGCCAGCCTAATCACAGGGATGAAATGCCACTCAATCCCCAGGTAATTCTTGAACCTTTTGAGAAATGGGCATTAGATTTTATAGGTCCCATTAATCCCCCATCCAATCAAAGAGTGTACATATTAGTATGCACCGATTATATGACTAAATGGGTAGAAGCTAAGGCACTCCTTAAAGCTAATGAAGAAGCAATACTAACATTTTTATTTGAAGAAATCTTTGTTAGATTTGGATTGCCCAGAGAATTAGTCACGGATGGAGGACCTCCTTTCAACTCTCATGGCTTCAAAAATACGCTTCAGAAATATCATATTAAGCACAAAATGACTACACCTTATCACCCCCAAGCAAATGGGCAGGTAGAAAGCACCAATAAAGTCATAGAAGCCATCCTAAAAAAAACAATAAAGGAGAATATAAGGGACTGGTTTCAAAGGTTGCCCGAGGCATTATGGGCCTATAGAACTACTTGGAGGAATACTATGGGCTTTTCACCTTATGAATTAGTTTTTGGAAAGAACGCTATCTTCCCTGTAGAGTTTGAAATCAAATCTTTAAGAACTGCTTTAGCTGTTAACCTTGATTTGACTGATGCACAGACAGCCAGGTTGCAGCAACTTCAAGAATTGGACGAGAAAAGACTGGATGCCATCCATCAAACAACCATAATACAACAACAAAGAAGTAGGTGGCATGACAGAACCATCAAGCAAAAGCAGTTCCAGAAAGGTAACTGGGCTCTACTCTATGATTCCCGTTTCGAGAATTTCCAAGGTAAGTTAAGAACAAGGTGGTTAGGGCCTTATGAAGTAGATGTTTTTTTTCCAAATGGGACAGTCAGACTTTTAACAATTGATGACAGCAGAACACCACTACTAGTGAATGGATATCGACTCCGTTTATATCACCGGCCTGTTTCTAAAGAAGATTTTAAAGCCACTTGCATGGAAATTAAACAGTATGCTTTTCCAGGGGAACTTGCTGTCCCTCAAGGCACTTAAATTTCTATTTATTTATGCATTTTTAGATTAGATATTCTTTTCAACTAATAATCCCTACCAAGGGTTTCCATATTACATTTCAGTATTTTGCAGATTTTAGCTTTGGAAAATAGCTGAGAACAAAAGCTTCAAAGGAATCACTTTGCGGACTTGGGAGCCCTATTGCTGCAACACCAATTCCTGTTGCTGCAACACCACTTTCCCGTTGCTGCAACACCACTTCCTGTTGCTGCAACATCTTTTCTCGTTGATATAACATCACTTCCAGTGGCTGCAACACCAATTCCTGTTGCTGCAACACCACTTTCCCGTTGCTGCAACACCACTTCCTGTTGCTGCAACATCTTTTCCCGTTGATGTAACATCACTTCCAGTGGCTGCAACACCAATCCCCGTTGCTGCAACACCACTTCCCGATCCTGTAATACCTTTTTCAGCAATTCTCTCATTTATAAAAGCACCAGTCTCTCCGCTTTAGCCCCCCAAGAAACGAATTTTTTATAAAATAAACCATTTCCTATGATGATTACAATACTCCATTATTACTTCCCGTCATTATTATTAAAAATCGCCGGTATTCTCATACTCTTAGACCCGCTGTAATCATTATGGATCCAACAAAAGATAAGATACGACTTTTCGACGTAGCAACCAAAAAGGTAAAACATAAAGGTACGCATGATTATGTATGGACATTAAATAATAGTTAATGTGGAGATGCTGATAGGACTACCGAATAATTGTACTTCCAATCATATCACTTACGCATAGCTTTTGGGGGGGGATTACCAAAGCGCTCTCATAATTGCATAGTACGCCAACTGCTGCCGCCCTTAACTATCCCGATAATATGTAAAAGTCATCCCATCACGGCATGTTACCATTTGCAACGGTTTACTCTGAACTGCACTCGGAAGCTCGGCTCTGAATGGAGAATTTCACTGAAACAATAGCTATGGGAGGAAATCTCATCACATATGAACCTGGCACAACAGCACTGCTTGAGCTCTATCCTGAAGTTTATCAAATCTTTCTGCAAGCGGGATGGCTAGATTATTTTTAGAGACTTCCAGACTTTGACGCGCAGCAAGTCCTCGAGTTTGCATGCAATTTAACAGAGGGATTTTCTGTCGTTCAAGGAGTTCAAATCCCAGTCACGGAGGAAGTCATAGCCCAAGTTACCGGGCTACCAGCTAATGGCATACGGTGGTTCAGTAGGAAGCACTTGATCTTTAATGCGCAGTAGGATTTTCTTCAACCAGGCGAGCAGGTGGAACCCAAGGGCAGAGGCGTAGCACTTCAGTCATTGCCTCAACCGTGGCTGAAAGTTGCTGAATTTGTGAAGCAATACCTGACATGCGAAAGCTGGTACCAGGTAATTTACCAGCACAATTTCGTCTTGTTGAATCATTTGAGGAATGGTCAGTTGATAAATATGCCATATTATCTATTGGGATGTCTTAAAAATATGTCACGTTACACTATCAACGCAAAGCGTCCACTTCTTTCCTTGAAACAACACCATCTAGCTCAATTGTTGATAAATAGAGGCCTCGCCTTAAATAACCCCCCACCCCCAATAATCCCCATCAAGAGGCAGAAATCCTTCAGCCAGAACAGGAAATTCCTCATCAAGAAGAGGAAATTCTTCACCAAGCTGAAGACATACCTCAGCAAGATGAAGAAATCCCTCAACAAACAGACGACATTCCTGAGCAAATACCCAAAGAAACCCCTCAGCAAACATACGACATTCCAGAACAAATGCCCGAAGAAGTCCTCCAGCAAACACCCCCACAAGTTGCTGAAAATATACAATCAGCAGTAGAAATACCAACAGAAACAACTCCATCCCCCAGTAGAACCAATCCATCCATTCCCATACTTGGTATTTCTACCGATGACTCTGATGATAACATCCCTATTACCCTACTCAAACGAAAAATGCAGCAGAAAAATGAAACCCCATCAAAAAGAAGAAGAACTAGGGCTTCGGCTAAAGCAACTGCTATTTCTACCACTGTCCCTATTTTAAAGAAAGCCAGCCTGAAAAGAAAAATGTTTGAATTCCCTGCTTCTCTACCCAAGCAAAGGACTCGGTTGTCTGTAATAGTTGAATCTCCTAGCCACACCCTCCTAAGCTCACCACCCATCACGTTAAAAACCCGCATTCCCACCAGCCCTGGAAACTCCTCTCCCTCACCTTCGGAGGCTGAGATGCAGAGTGTTCACAATGTTGCGACATCATCTTTTAAGGCAGCTGTCACACAAGAACCAGCTGCCGACACTCAAGGTAATATTGGCCAAGAAGTTGCAACACAAGAAACAACCACTACCCCAGGTGACACACAAGAACCACCTGTTGAGGGTATAAGTGATCAAATCAATGTTGAAGCACAACCTCTGCCTCCACTGGAACCTGCCGCTCCACAAGCTTAGCCTACCATATCTGCCCTGCAGGAAGAAATTGAATTTCTGAAGTCCCAAATCCAGGATTACCAGGAGGAAATAATAAGGGTCAAGGAAGCCTATCAAAATGAATTTAGCCTGCACATTTTAGCACGAGTAGCATCTGCAGTAGAGAAGAGTAAGGAGAATGAATATATGTGTGCCAATTGTGGTGAGATATATACTCAAGCAGGATACAAAGTAGTTGCAGAACCAATGACTGAAGTCTCTGCTGTTGTGGTTGAAACAAAAGAACCTGTTGTTACACAAACTACAGAAGCAAAAACAGAAACACCACAACCCTCTGCTGAGACAGAAGAACCTACTGTCACACAAGAACCAACAGGCTCTCCAGAAAAGGTGCAGGAGCAGACAGAAGAACCTGCTGTCACACAAGAACCAGCAGGCTCTCCAGAAAAGGTGCAGGTGCAGACAGAAGAACCTGCTGTCACACAAGAACCAGCAGGTTCTCCAGAAACTGCACAGGAGCAAACAGAAGAACTTGTTGAAACACAAGAACCAGCAAGTTCTCCAAAAACTATACAGGTGAAAACAGAACAACCTGCTGTAACACAAGAACCAGCAGGATCTTTAAAAAGTGTGAAGAAAGAACTAGAAGGACTTGTTGTAATACAACAATCAGCAGGGAACGAAGAGGAAGATATAAAGTCACCACGGCCTACCCAAACTATTGTGAAGAGAGAAAAAGAAGCAGTTACACAGGAATTAACAGGGAATGAAGAAGAGGATATAAAGTCACCACAGCCTACCCAAACTACTGTGAAAAAAGAAAAAGTAGTGTTGGTTGTAACACAGGAATCAGTACAGGACGAAGAAAAAGACATAGACTCACCCCGGCCTACCCAAATTGCCATGGAACGAGAAGAAGAAGCAGTTACACAGGAATCAGTATAGAATATGGAACAAGAAGAAGAAACAGTAGCTGGAAATGGAAAGGAAGACATCGGATCATCCCGGCCTACTCCAATTATCACAGAGTAGAAGATCCTTGTTGATGCCTTTACACAAACAGAACCTCCTTCTGTTAGTGATGCATGCACAAAGACCGCTAGTTTTCAAGAATTAAAAGGAGAATGGTGGAGAGAGTATGAGCTGTCACAAGGCAAAGCATTCCAACAGCAAAAGGGGATTTGGTTCAATTATGCATATAATAACTGGGAAGCACTTGAGCAGTCTAGAGCTCAGTACAAAGAAATCAAGGAACTAAAAGTTCGACTGTCCCAGATGTTTGAGTTATTCCAAAGAATACTTGCCACAAGGAAACCCTCTTTCAACTATGCAACATTTTTGAGGGAACGACTGACATTCTTACAGATAAAGGCAGTTAGAGAAGGTAGACCTCATCAGGTGGTCACATCAAAACAATTTATTCAAACCTTTGCAGAGGCACCTAAAAATGATCAAAATCTATTATGCGAGCTTTATCTACAAAATGAAGCCATGTCCGAAGAGAGAAACATGAACATACTCCCTCTTGTTGGCGATATACAACTCAGAGCTTTCATTTCCTTTTTAGCCAACTAACTTACTTGGCAAAACGCTTTTATCTCAGCACAACATAATGAACAGAACTGCCTTCTGTGGATCAGGGCTGAACCTCAAAATGCAGCCACCTTCATTGCACAACACCAAAGAATGTTAAGTGAAACAGCAATGAAGGATCACATTAGGCAATTACAAGCAGTGGTCCTACGAGATTGCCAACACTATGTGAGAACCAAGGCACCTTTGGCTATTAAAGCCAATAACCTATTCTGGGAAAACTGTCCCAAGGAGAGGCAGGAATATCACCCCTATAATCCACCTAATTTACAGGCAGCAAACTCAAGGGTACCTTACTATGTTAGATGCATGCAACAATGTGTTGAAAATTGGATTGGCTACAGATTTAAATTTCCACTTCTATGGTTATCTGGTCAGCAACACAAGGGCCAGTTTGGATTATCCAAAAAGGAAGAGGCAGCAGCATGGAGGCAACTACAGACTGTCTGTGGGTTCAGAGACAAGTTTGATACCACTTTCTATAACTACTGTCTCTATAATTTACACTGTTCATCCCAGTACTCCGACTCAGATTCAGAGTAAGCATTGCATGAGGACATGAAATCTCTTCAGTTGGGGGGGATGTTGGGACTCAGAATTGACCATTTTTGACCTTGTATTTTTGCTATAATATTACCCTTTTTCAGTTCATAAGTTGAAAGCTTTGATTACATAATGACCTAATTACCCCAAGGTATGAAGTAACTCTCCGCATGACTATGTGTTTAATTATACATTACATATTCATGTTATCTTTATATTTATCTTTGGAAAAGTTAACCAAGTTGCTAAGTAACTGTTGAACTGTCTAAAGTCTGCAGAAATTATAATTCATAGTTGTTGTAACACCAGAAACAGCAACTACGCAGTTGCTGCAACACCAGAAACAACAACTACGCAGTTGCTACAGCCAGCAACAGCAACTATCTAAAATAGGGAAATGTTATTTTACAACAACTGGAATACCGGAAATAACAAATGGCAACTATCAAAAGATCGCTAGAAGTCCATGCTGACACAACACGATCAACAACTGTCCAAAAAGGGCAAAACTCGGTTACAGTTGCTAAAAACATCAGAAACAACATGAGTTTACTAAACAAGCAACAATGGGGAAGCGGCAAAAGATAGTGTGAGGATTCCAAGAAGACAGTTGAAGTTCGGTTACCACCCATGTAACAGTAAGAAACCCAAGAAAGAATACACTGTCACACTGTTGTAACAGCATCCTGTAACAAGGATGGATTTCTTATTTTTTGACAGAAAAGTTTAGCTGAATGAACTATGACAGTCTATTGTAATAGATGTCTCCTCTATAAAGAGGAGACATCTACATTAGAGGGGGGGGGGGGGGGAGAAAAACAGTTTGTAAGGGAAATTTTGAAAGACAACAGCAAAGTCTGAACTTTTATTGTAACTGGATCTTTTGGCAGATGAATAGAAGATTGTTCTGAGCACCTAATCTATCATTTGTGTTCTGGGGAATCTTGTGAGAGGGACAGGGCCCACCTTCCTCACAAGATTCACCCATTTACTTTTCTGTCAAGTGTGTAAGTGTGTTTGGTAATTTCTTTTTGCTGGTACTCTATTTTGGATTCTGTAGCATTACCTCTGATGATTTCCTTTTTGCTGGTACTCTGTTCTGTTAATTGCTTGAAGCTATAAAAGGATATTTCACCGGTGAATTAGAGTTGCAGTGTGTATTAGCAATCTGGTTACAGGGGCAGGTGCTGAACGTCCTTAGCTAGAGGATAGGGTCCTGATCCTCTGCTAACAGAGCATCCATCACTTCTCTTTTTAGATTTGTATTCTTAGTTAACTGCTTTCATTTTACCTTTGCAATGCACTGTTATAACATAGAGTGAGAAACAGAATCGTGTATACTACAACTTTTTAATGCTTTTAAAATTAAGTAAATACAGTACGTGGTAGCATTTGAAATAAAAGACTTTCCTAGGTTGACAAATTAATGTGGTACTTGACTGTTTAATCAATAAACAATTCAACTAGCCAACACTCATGAGGGAATCTTTACTTAACTAGAGTAGCACTAGTGGATGCACTAGTGCACCAACTAACTTTTAGTCCTCTATTAGTTCCAAAAACAATTTATAACTAATTTAACTAAACTTAACTCAGTAAACTAAGAAATCTAATTTCTAACTCAATTTAAACTCATACTGGACCCTAAAATTTAGGGAGAACATATACATGACTTCAAAAAGACTTCCAACTCGAAATTCCTAAGCTAATTAAGTTAATTAAACTTAAATAACTATTTATTGTAAAAAATTTGCAAATTCTCTACAAATCTACCTCTGAGATTTATGTATAAAATCTGATTGTAGATTAACTCGATATTGCAATATACCAAAGAAAAATGCTATAATCTACTTCTACTATCAAACTTGCAGAAGCTTAAAGATCGAGATGAAACAAAGATGAACACATATAACCATAAGAAGAAGATGAGTCAATACACATGAAACATAGGAAATACTCAGGGGAAAGCCTCAGCTAAAAACCCCACTATCTGTATTATCATACAAGGTGGAAATACATCAAAATATACAAAGCCTTAGCTCTCACAGCTAGCCAGCTCTCAGTGCAATCCTCCTGGATGCTCATAGGCAAACGTGGCTTCTCACAAGCCTTCTCCTCTACCCTCCAAGTTCCTATTTCCTTGCGCAGTTACCTCTGGGATGATCTCCTTCACCCAGTGTTACACTGCTCTCACACACTACTCTAACACACTGTTAGAATTGCACAATCCTCAAGGAACCTTACCATGACTGCATGGATGAGTTTCCTTTATAGGAAAACACATGCAATTGATAGTAACCTGTCCTTGACATTTAACTCTTCACAAACAAGCATGAGTTTCTGATGAGGGAATCTTCAGTTATCTGGAGTACACTGGTTGAATGCATGCATGCATCAACTGACTGATAACTCACAATTAGTTCCTCAAACAGTTTGGAACTAATTTAACTGGACTTAACTCAGTAAATTGATCTAACTAATTACAACTCAAATATAACTCAATCTTATCTCCTTAATTAAGGGGTAATCTCCTTAATTTAAGGGATAACTGTTGCATGACTTCAAAAAGAATTCTAACTTGAATTTCTCCAACTAATTAATCCAATATGAATTAATTAATTAATTCGAAGCTGCTGGTGAGACTAAATTCAAATTTAATTCACATTTTTAATTCAAGGACAAATTAAAATTGGAATTTCTGGATTCTATTTTTATCATTTCTTGTTGTAATTTTCAACACTCACTCTCAACAATAAAGGAATTCAACTCGATCCTGATCCTGAACCTTTGGAATGTTCCACATGCAACACTTCTCTCAAGTGTTGTTGCTCCAACAACTCCAGAAACAAAAAAAAAAAAACATCCAACCTGAATCAGTATGATGCATCTATCATCAAAGTCTCTGATTGATATTGCTTCTGTCAACTGAAAACTTTGCACTTTGGTTGACTCTGCCTTTCTGCAATGTTGTCAATATTTCTCTGTACTCTTTAGTATCTGACTGCTCTAGCCTCTGTCACTTTGATCTCTGAATGCATCAATCCCATTGATTCCTCCTGCTACTATGTACTTTGGGCTCCCGTAGCAAGGTACGATCCATGAGATAAAACCTCTCAATGGACCCTCCCTAATTTCAGCCTTCTTGAGACTATCACTTCACATCACCCCACCTCACACCTGGAGGTATGGCTGCATGTGAACCCTCTGCCCACTTTTCCAATTTTGGCTCCTCCACAATTTTCTGAGACTTCTTCTGGGACTGGATGTTGAGAGATAATTTACTCTCCCTCTCAACCACCAAGTCTCTAACATTTTCCTTGCTCCTCAAGGCTTTGCATGCATCTTGAACCTCAAGAACATACAGGTTCTTAACTCGTGAACCAATCTGTTTCACCTGTCTCATGGTGATGTGTCTAAGGAAAACCTTTCCCTTACTAAAGACAACATCGTATCCTTTGTTCTCCAACATCGCGACCGATACCAAGTTCTTCTTTAGTCTAGGCACATACTTTACATTTGTTAAGGTGATAGGAGCTCCATGCTCCCTCTGAAAAGCAACCATGCCCACTCCTAAAAAACTAAACCTTTCATCATCACCCATCTCTATGCGCATCTTGAGGTCTTTCTCCTCCAAGGTATCGAATAAAATTTTATTGTTGGTCATGTGGAATGAGGCTCCACTGTCAAGATACCAACCACAACCCATCATCGATGACACCATGCATGCGATGAGGGTGAAGTCCAGTTCGAACTGAGAGGCCAATGCCTCACCTTTTGATCCTTCTGAGGATACCTTCTTGGACTTCTTCAATGGGAAATTAGTCGCACAATGACTCATCTTGTGACAATTAAAGCATCTCACTTTAGACTTGTCACCCTTCTTCCTTCAATGAGAAGAATTTGATTCGGAATGGGATACCTTCCCCTTCCCTTTCCTTGCCTTACTTTCTAAGGCCAAATTTTCTTCATCATCATCCTTGGATGAAGAACCATCTTGAGTGCTCCTCCTGATCTCCTCCCGCATGAGATCCAACCACAGTCATTCCCAATCCGACAGTTTCTCCCTTCCATTCACAGAGTCCTGGTAGCTATTCCAACTCTTTGGAAGGCCAAGGAGAGCGAGGCTCACCATATCATCATCAGCAATAGTTATTCCCACACTTCCAAGCTCATCTCTACAGGTGGTGAGCTTGTTCCGATATGTGGAAATAGTATTGTCGTTCTCCATCTTGATTCTTCGAAGCTTATCCTTGAGCACCAATTTCCTTTGGTCGCTATTGTTCTGGTATAGGTCCTTCAATGTCTTCGACATTGAATATGGAGTATCCTTCCCATGGAGACTCAAGACAATATGGTCTTGAACTCCCTCAAGGATGATCTGTCTTGCCCTCTCCACACACTTCTTCCATTCAGCCAAATCTTTTGCATTAGTTGAACCTGGCTTTGGGATTTCTTGATCAATGAAATCCTTCAAGCCATTGTCTTCTAATACAACCTCCTTGCAATTTTTCCATGATATGTAATTCGAGTTACCTTCCAAGGCATACTTGAGTCTCAAGCCATAGTACGCCATTGTCCAACCTTGAAGTATGATAAGAAATCAATTTTCACTTGCAACCCCGAACTTCGAACTTCAAATTCTCTTCTTCGTATATTGTTCACAGCTCCGATAAACTCAGCTCCGATACCATGTAGAAATTCTGCAAATTATCTACAGATATACCTCTGAGATCTATGTAGAAAATTTGATTGTACATTAACTCGATAATTCAATATACCAAAGAAAAATACTATAATCTACTTCTACTATCAAACTTGCGAAAGCTTAAAGATCGAGTTGAATCAGAGTTGAACACATATAACCATAAAAAGAAGATGAATCAATACACATGAAACACAAAAAATACTCAGGGGAAAGCCTCAGCTAAAAACTCCACTATTTTTATTATCATACAAGGTGGAAATACATCAAAATTATTCAAAGCCTTAGTTCTCACAGCTAGCCATCTCTTAGTACAATCCTCCTGGATGCTCACAGGAAAACTTGGCTTCTCACAAGCCTTCTCCTCTACCCTCCAAGCTACTATTTCCTTGCACAGTTACCTCTGAATGATCTTCTTCACCCAATATAACATTGCTCTCACACACTACTCTAACACACTGTCAGAAATGCACAATCCTCAAGGAACCTTACCTTGATTACATGGATGAGTTTCCTTTATAGGAAAACACATGCAACTGATAGTAACATGTCCTTGATATTTATCTCAACTCGGTCTTTCTCATAACAGACATGCATGAGTTTTTGATGAGGGAATCTTCAGTTATCTGGAGTACACTGGTTGAGTGCATGAATGCATCAATTCACTAATAACTCACAATTAGTTCCTCAAACAGTTTGGAACTAATTTCACTGGATTAACTCAGTAAAATGAGCTAACTAATTAAAACTCAAATATAACACAATCTTATCTCCTCAATTAAGGGATAATCTCCTTAGTTTAAGGGATAACTGTTGCATGACTTCAGAAAGAATTCTAACTTGAATTTCTCCAACTAATTAATCCATAATGAATTAATTAATTAATTCCAAGCACCCGGTGAGACTAAATTCGAATTTAATTCACAATTTTAATTCAAGGACAAATTAAAATTGGAATTTCTGGATTCTATTTTTATCATTTCTTGTTGCTATTTTCAACATTTATAAGTTGCTATGAGAATATAATTTGATTTTAATTCTCACTTTAATTCAAGAAAAAATTAAACTAGAATTTCATGTTTCAATTTCTCAACACTCCCTATCAACAAGAAAGGGATTATCAGCTACCCTGATCCTGTCTCTGTGAAACTCAAATTTACATCTTGAAAATTCCTTTGTCAAAATGTGAGCATCTTTCTCCTCCGTGGGAATGTACTCTAACAACATAATCCACCTCAATACACATTCTTTGAGATGATGATATCAGATACCAATATGATTGGACCGATAATGAAAAGCTGGATTTTCAGAGAGTTTGATACAACTCTAATTATTGCATTATTTCACACTTGGATCCATCTACTGACCAAACAAACCAACCAAGATCTTCCTCATCCAAATGGCCTGACATGTTTCCTAACTCGCAACTATGTACGCTACCTTTGCCGAACTGAGTGCAATCGATATTTGTTTCCTTTTGTACCAAGAAACTGTCATTGACCCAATACTGAAGATCCCTCCTGATGTGCTCTTCCGTTCAGATGGACTCCCTTCCAAATTTGCATTAGTGAAGCGTTGAAGCTTCACTCCCTCTGTCTGTCTGTAACATAATTCATACTAAGAAGTTCCCCTGAGGTATCTCAACACATGCTTTTCCGCCTTCTAATACAGCTGGTTAACTGCATAGCACATATCCGGTCATTTTTTCACCAAGTACATGAGTGAATCCACAAGCTACTTGTAAATAGTAGCTTCCACTACTTCCACTGAAGTAACATCCTCCTTCCTCCAATTACTTGCTAGAGGAGTCTCCATGGGTTTGCGGCTCTCCATGTCAAATCTCCTGAGCATTTCATTGGCATACTTGCCATGGGACACAAACAACTCCCCATCTCCCTACCATACCTCCATACCAAGAAAGTAATGCATGAGCCCCATGTCCTTCATCTCAAACTCTCTTGCAAGGTCCTCCTTGCAAGACTTGATCAGTTGATCATCACTTGTCAGTATGAGATCATCAACATAAAGTACAATGATCAATAGTTTACCTTCCACCACTATGTGGTACAAGTTCACATCTGCTTCACTCTTTGTGAAGCCCAACCCAGTGAAGTAGCTATCTATCCTGGTGTACTAAGGACAAGGTGCTTGCTTCAGCCCATACAACGCTCTCTTGAGCCGGTACACATGCGACTCATGGTCAAAGGTCTCAAAATCTTTCGACTGCTCTATGTACACCTCTTCCTCAAACATGCCATTAAGGAAGGTTGTCTTCACATCCATCTGATGTATCTTCCAACCCATTTCTGCTGATAGTGCCAATATAGATATGATTGGTGAGTACCTTGCAACAAGAGTAAAGGTCTCATCATAGTCAATCCCCTATACCTATGAAAAGGCACAGACCACAAATCTAGCCTTATGCTTCTCCACACTACCATCTATAGCTTGATTTACCTTGTAAAGCCAATGGGTTCTCACCACTAAATTGTCCTCCGATCTCGGGACCACATCCCAAACACTATTATGAACTATGGATTCATACTCCTCCACCATGGAATCAACGCAAACCAGATGCTGCATTACTTCCTTAAAGGAAGATGGCTCTATCACAACACATTCACCCATAAGATCCATGTATCTAGTGTACCTATCAGGTGACCTCCTCTGTCTGTGCTGAGAAGTGGGTGCTCTCGTCATCACCCATCTCGATATGCATATGGAGATCTTTCTCCTCTAGGGCACTAAATAAATATTTATCGCCAGTCTGGAATGAAGATCCATTGTCTAAGTACCATACACTTCCCATTATTGATGAAACCATGCATGCAATGAGGGAAAGGTACAATTAAAATTGAGAGGCCAAAGCCTCACCTGCCACTCCTCCTGAGGAATTATTCTTGGACTTCTTGAGTGGAAAATTTGTAGCAAAATAACCCAACTCATGACAATGAAAGCACTTAACTTTCATCATGTCTTTCTTCTTACCTCCATGATAAGAATCTGGTTTGGAATGGGAATATTTCCTTTCCCCTTCTTCACCTTAATTGATAAGGCATAGTTCTCTTCATCATCAGTCTTTAATGAAGAGCCATCCCTGGTGTTCCTCCTGATCTCCTCCTGCATCAAATCTAACCACAGTCATTCCCAATCTGGTATCTTCTCCCGACCATTTACATAGTCCTGATAATTATACCAACTCTTTGGGAGTCCTAGAAGAGTAAGACTCACCATATCCTCCTTGACAACGATGATTCCAACACTTCCAAGTTCATCATGATAATGAGTGAACTTGGTCAAGTATTTTGGAATTCTCTTGCCTTTCTCCATTTCGATTTTTCAAAGTTTGTCCTTCAGTGCCAATTTCCTTTGGTAACTGTTGTTATGATACAAGTCCGTCAATGTTTTCCACATAGCATACATAATTTCCTTGCCATGGAGACTCGAAAAATGTGGTCTCAAACTCCCTCAAGGATTATCCACCTTTCCTTCACCACACACTTCTTCCATTCGACCAAATTTTGTGCATCTGATGATGCTGGCTTAATTAATGAATTCCTTCAAGCCATTATCCTGTAACATAGCCTCCATTATTTCCCTCAGGGCTATAAAATTCGAGCTACCTTCCAAGGCATACTTGAGCCACAAACCAAAGAATGCTATTTTCCAATCCTAGAGTATGTATTGCAAATTCGAATTTCACCTGTAACCCAAAACAAAAAACTTCGAAATCTCCTCTAGTATACAGTTCTCAACTCCAATACCATGTAGAATTTCCTATAGATTCACAAGCTCATGCAATTTATTAAAGCACAAGACAAGAATCTACTTCTACTTTCAACGAACAGAAGCCAATAGATCAATGAAAACAATATGAACAAGAAGAAGACAAATCAATGATACATAACACCATAAGTTTTTCTAGGGAAATCCACTGCTGAAAACCCCGCCTATTTGTATTGCATTAAATTAGAAATACGAGTGAAGATAAAAATCTTATTCTCACTAGAACAATTCTGCACTATGCTCAACTCTCTTAGCTCACAAGCTAGCTCAAGCCAAATCCTTAACCTATTCAACAACTTTCCAAGCTCCTAATCTCTTGCGTAATTCCTAGGATGAATAACCCATTTTTAAAGGGAAGTCGTGCTTCCAAAACTGTGCAATCCAAAACATAGGATCAATCTCTGATGCATGCATGATATTTAAACTCCAGTAAATAATACAATTGATAGTACATTGTCCTTGCACTCTAGTCTCAACTGGGTCTTTCTCTGAACTGACATGCATCAGTTTCTCATCAGGGAATATTTAGTTAACTGGAGTAGCACTAGTGGATGCACTAGTGCACCAACTGATTATTAGTCCTTTATTAGTTCCAAAAACAATTTAGAACTAATTTAATTAAACTTAACTTAGTAAACTGAGTGATATAGTTTCGAACTCAATTTAAACTCATATTGAACCCTAAAATTTAGGGAGAACATATACATGACTTTAGAAAGACTTCCAACTCGAAATTCCTAAGAAAATTAAGTTAATCAAACTTAATTAACTATTTACAAGTTTCTATGAGAATAGAAATTGATTTTAATTTTCACTTTAATTCAAGGACAAATTAAACTAGAATTTCTTGTTACCATTTCTCAATAGAATGTACTGCAACAACATAATTCGCCTTTGCACATAATCTCATAGATGGTGATATCAGAAATTGATATTCCTGGATTGATCATGAAATACAAGATTCTCAGAGAGTTTGTTACAACTTTGATTATCATAGTAAATCATAGTCTGTTATAGACATTTTTGTGCCTTACAGATATAAGCATGAAATGTCCATAAACCAAGGGATCCTAAGTCCCTAAAGATGTTGTTCCAGCTCCTAAAGAAACAAGGTCAACAAATGACAGCTTCTCCCAGAAGTTCTCCACCAGAAATTGCTCAAAACTAGTCAAATTAGGATCAATTCAGAGGCTCCACTAGCTGCATGCGTTGCAAAGCACCCAAATACACTGGCTAGGTGCGTTGCAACGTAGGTGAATGCACTACCAGGGTGCGTTGAGCGGGAAATGACAAATGGCAAGCTCATTCAACGAGGTGGAAAGACAATGGAAGCTTCCAGAATCTTCTCCAATGACACTTGCCTCATTGAATTCGACCAGTGATGAGTAAGAGGCTCTCAACCTCCAAGTGGAAGCAAGAACTGACAGAGAGAAGACACAAGTCAAAACATAAGCTGACTCATCCTCTCTGCTTACATCTATATATGGATCCCTCATCCCAGAGATCCAGGAGGCTGGAATTTTGTACTTTGCAGAGAATTGCTGCTGGTTTGAGATTGAGATTAGTGCATTGGGTGATTTATGCTTTGTTGGAGGTGAAGAAGGGATTCCTTTGCTGGGAGGTAGATGCTGGATCGGGACTCACTTGGTTTTATCTCCTCTTGGACTTTCTTATCATATCAATAAAACTATTTGAATTTCTCCTACATGTTGTGTATCAATGATGCTTTGTTATATTTGCATGTTTAGTTTAAATCTGATCCTAAACTAGTTATGAATGTAAATCTATGTCTTTTGTGTAGTTTTCCTCTTCTGTGATCTTGCAGGAACTTGGTGAAGCTGGACTAGTAAGGGAACATGCAGCAGGAAGCAAACAAAGGAGAAGAGCGATTGGATCAACAAACTAGCGAAAGACACAGGTTAGTTACATCCTTCCTCTTTGTTTACATTTCATAAAGAAGAATACGAAAATAGTTTTCCTTGTTTGTTGCTAAGGCATTGTCACACCTTAGAGTGGGATAGGGGCATTCCGAATGGATACTTTTCCCAACAACAAATTGGCAGCTCCGCTGGGGATCGTATCTAGTTAGTTTATTTGTGTTTCTATTGTTGTTCATCTCATAAACTCAGGAGTGCCGAATCGAACTGCATTTGCCATTTACAAATGCAAATTAGAGATCTGCTACTCTAGTCCATTTACTGGGCCTGTTTATGATCTAAACACTTGACTCACAAATGATCTGACAACCCTTTGTGATAGCTCTTAGTCCTCCTTTAAATCATCCCTCTAATTGTACCTTATTGATAGCTTTTATTCGGCCAAAAACCATAGATTAAACTGCAAACCGTGACCCAGAACCCAAAGACAATTCTCGTTTCTGCTTCAACGCAGGCTCTGTGAAGAGGTTCTACATTTCAACGTAGGTCCCGAGAGGGCTACCTGCACTGATATTCAGTTTCTCTGTGCAACAGGTGCGTTGATCAGCCTTTGCCCTGTGCAACTGTGGTTCTCTGCTTCATTTTGTTCAGTTTTGTCTCTAATTTTTGCAGCCTGTTATCAGTGTGTGTACCTATTTGAAAACCCCTTCTCTTTGCCTTAATTCTGCCTCAGTTGTATAAAATAAACTGTATTTGTTTTTGTGTATTTGTTACATCATTTGCAGTTTCCCATTATAAAAGTAAACTAGTCATACTGTCGCCCTTAGATCTAGACCTGTCGTAAGTGTCGTTTTGATCTTAGGAGTAAGTTTGTTTGCTGTTGACAGTTGATTACGCTTTTACTTTTGTCTTTTGGTTTGAATTTGTGAATTTCTAGTGTCGAAACAAGTGTTTACTTCAAAATCATAAAGTGTCGTAAGCGTCTTTTTTATTTCAAAAAGGAGCTTGTTTGTGTTTTCACTTGAAATCAAATTCAAATTTGTACAACAGCTTTCTTTTTAGGCATCAATATTAAGAAAGTGAAAACAAATACATGCATATGTGCATTTGCATTTTGAAAATTTGTATGATTTGATTTAGGAAAAGTGCATTTACAGTGTGCTCTATGCTCTTTGAGAAAAGATTGTGTCTTTCTTTTCCCCTTGTAGCTAGGATTTTCATTGTTGAAAAGAGATAAAAGTTTGCTTATCATCTTTAGACTGCATTTAGGAATTGTATCTACATCTCGTGGTGATCCAAAAAGGCAAACTTCTAAGAAAGATCAACCTAAAATAAATTGAATGAACTTAACAACGCTTTGTAACTTAACGCACAACATAGAGGTCTAGGCTAGAGACGTGTTCCGGCGTCGTAAAACCTGGTAACTGTTGCCTCACTTATGGTTGGGTGATTCCTCCTGAGAGACAATAAGTGCCAGTACGGATTGTTCTCCCACGTACCGTCGAGTATATATTGGGAGACCCCTATAGGAATAAAACCTTTATCCATAGGAAGCCGTGTCGGCCGCCCTACCGATCGCAATGCACTGAACACAGCATTCAGGAAGACTGACCGCCCGTACCCTAAAAAGTATTCTGCGGTTTTGTGATTGGTTTGGCACACCCTCTACCTAGAACTCCAGAGCAGTCCCTTTCGTTCCTTTTCAGACTCCTTAATGGAAAAGGTCCATCTGAGCACTTGTCACTTCAGGCTCATTAAAAATCGAAGGAGACTAGAGTCATCTTTTGCTTTTTCTCGACTCTTTAAAATTGAAAAAGAAAGTTGTGTCCAAGCGTCGTTAAAATTTATTTTAAACGGAATATTCATACCCTTTTTCCTGCGTTGATCTTTAGGTTGAGAAAATGGAACCTACCAACCAAGGAATTCCCCTTGGTGTAAATCCTAGTCCCTTATCCTCTTGGGGAGATGTTGGTGCGCCCCATATGGCCACATTGTCGCTTCCAGGACTGACAATTGGCTTGCCGGTCTAGCTCTTCTCAACCAATGTCGTTCAGAACACCACTATTCCTGAACAGTCGAATCAACAATTAGACGAGTCCAGAATTTCCCACCAACCTTCTACTTCCTCTAATTCTTCCTCTCTTCCTTCCTCTTCACGTGACGGGACTGGTAAAGCTAAAAACCAAGTTCTTAAGGAGAAAAAGGAAAAGAAGAAGAAAGAGAAAAAGAAGAAGGAGCCAAAGGCAAATAAGGGAAATCAAGTGTCGTCTAGTGAAAATCCACACACAGCACTGACCAGGCCTAAATCGCCATGTGTCATCTGCAAGGGAGACCACTTTCACAAAGATTGTCCTTGCATCCCTCGGATACTAAGGGACTGGTCTCCCCGTTTGCACAATCCGGTGTCGTCAACCTCTGATAGCCATGTTGAAAGCACACCGTCAACTAGCGAAAGTGAAGTTCCAGGACAAAAAGGGAGAGCTAGACCTCCCTGTAGATTGTGCGAAGGCGACCATGCCCTCCACCGTTGTCCCTCCTTAGACGAGGCTAAAAGAGTCTTGGAAGATCGTCCGGTTTCACCGTTACGACTTCCTCCTGGATATAAAAAACTCTTGCCGAGTCCTTCGTTAGTTGAAAATCCAGCTGGCCTGCTCAAGTGGTCAGCTGAAGCATCTATCATTGAAGATAAACCAACGGAATCCATACCAGACGAAAGTCAAAAGGTCGAGGCGGCAGTTGACCCAGTCTTGCCTTCAGAGGTTTTATCTTCGAATGATATAGTCACTGAAGAGGATAAGGATGACACCATCCAAATTCTCTTCATCAACACAGACTCAGACGAACACGGGGGAAATCCACCCATTCCTTTATCGCAGGAAGGAAGTTCATCAGAGTCATACCCGGCTGTCTACTCGGTCCCACCGCCGAGCAACCTAGTTGTATCCTTCGACTGGAACCAACTAGGCAGACCCCGTTTGCCAGCAAGCATACCATTCCGAATTATCGTTCAAATATACAGAATGGTCATGGCTGGCACCATCATTGATGAGGGGGCATCTGTGAGTATCCTTTCCTCTATTGCTTGGAAAGCGATTGGTTCGCCATCGCTTTTGCCTGAGATGAGAAATCTGACAGGCTTCGATAAAGGAACCAGTAGACCTTTAGGGATCCTCCCCAATGTGCCTATCACATTGAAAGGGAAGACCGTTCAAATGAACGTGATGATCGTTCAAGGACCCTTGGATTACAACCTACTCCTTGGACGAGACTATATATATTGCATGGAAGCCATCGTCTCCTCACTCTTTAGAGTAATGTGTTTTCCGCACGAAGGAAGAGTGGTCAAGCTCGTGGACCAGCTTTCATTTCCCGGATCACGCATCGCAAATAGTCATATACCATCCCTAAATGGTCTCTTCACGCAAGAAATGTCTCAACCCATGGTCCGTCCTCCCGATGAGCACGAGTAATTTGGAGGGATATGACTGGAACCAAGGGGGCATGCGTCCTGGTCTGCTTTGGCAGGAAAACTTTGGGTATAGGGTAGGTTTCCGTGGGAGAATATGACTAGTCCGTACCCCATCCGTGATTGGAAGAGGGGTTGTTCTAGAATAAGATTCTTTTGTCAAAGTTACGTGTTTGGCGCTCGTTGTCACTCACCTTTATCTATCTCGGTAGACATCATCGAAGAAGTGTTTTATTTACTGTGTGAATAGAACGATCTTTGGGTAACCTGTAAGAGGTAGTACCCTTCCTGATAAAACAAATGTTTTGTCAGCTCGAATAAAGGGTGACCCTTCCTGATAAAATGAAAATTTTGTCAGCCTGAATAGAGGGAGATCTCGAAACTCTGTTTTATACCTGGGGGCATGCAAACCTTTTGGAGTGCAAGTAAAGAGCGGTTATTTATCTGTTTTTGGGATTAGTCATTTCCTAACTTGCATAAAGAAAGGATGTGGGGCAAAAATCTAAAAGTTTTCGTTTTTATATGAGACATTCTTATCATATGACTGGAGTAATTGAGAAGTTTTAGCACATAGTTCATGCTCGCTAAAAAATAAACATAAGATCGAGCAGTTTTAGCACATAGTTCATGCTCGTTAAAAAATAAACATAAGATCGAGCAAGTGTTTCAATCCGTGTTTAAGCTCGTTAAAAAATGAACTATCCTCCGGTAAATAACCACCGTGAATGTAACATTATCAGCCATTAAAGCCTTGGTCGTGTTTGCACCGTCACCTCCACTTTTCCATTGGCCGATCATTCACCTCCATTTGATTGTTTACCCATTTTGAGGAACAGTTGCGAAGAGTGATTTCACTAGCCATCCTTGTGACACTGCCGTGATTGGAAAATTCCAACCCTTACCTGGAATCAGCTGCTACCCGTCTTATCACTCGTTCCTCAAAAGACGAGTCTTCTTTAAGCTCTTTTCATCTTACTCGTAAAATATGAAAGGATTGCCGATTTTTGGCCTTCCAGCTCGTTAAAGCGACCGAAAGTGCTATCCCTCCTCTAGATTTTAATCTTTTTGGACCTGAGGGATTATTGCACAAAAAGATCGAGCGCTTGTATTGTTCGGCTCGTTAAAACTATCGAAAATTCATCCCTTCTGTATTGTTTTATACTTTTTCGGACTTAAGGGATTAGATGACGAAAAAGAAATTCCGGAGTTATCTTTACGTACCTTTTCAAACTCTCTAAAAATGAAAAGGACCGAGTTATCTTTGTCGTTAAACTCGTTAAAAACATTAATAGCGACAAACTTGTCTTTAGACGAGAACGAGTTTCACTATCGCTAGGCTCGTTAAAACATAGCGATGGGTTTGCCCGAAGGGAAAATTATAGAACAAGCACATGTTATCCTCCTCAAGCTTGAAAAAAATAAAGAGGTACTGGTCAGCAATGACTGGGGAAAAATTGGGAAGAAACTCAAAGAATCTTTATTGGTAGCAAGTCGCTCTTGAACATGACACTTCCACTCTGTGCTTGAGTCGGGTTGGGTTGTTTCATTCATCGGTCACATCACCATGGTCTCGCCATACCATCCACCTTTGGGGTAAATGCTACCAATCCATCATATAAGTGTCGCCGATATGTTCAATAGAAGTCATCCAGAGAAGTCAACCGTGTCCCATCCACTACCATACATTATACTTCATTCTTTCATGACCGCCACCCTGAACCATATATCATCAGATCGTTTTCACCTCCATCAAAATCATTTGCTCCGTTCCGTGTCATTGATGTGGGATACATCAAGGCCCTCCTTTGATGGATCGCTTCTTGTCGACATCAGCTCATTATCCAAGAAGTTGATCTAGGAACACCCCTTCAGTACTTTGAAGCTTGCATACCTCAATGGCAAGTTTCTCACTTCCGGCGACAGGTATACCTCAATGACCTTCGATCGAAAGATTTTGCGTGGTGTTCGACGCCAAGTCCTTTATTCACACCACGTGAATTGTACTGCAGTACCTTGAGGGTCATTATCATTATCAGTGATTCCTCTCGCGCTTGTTAACAGTTTACATCATTGACTGGTAATCAAGCGATGTCTTTCCATGTTCGACTTCAAAACATTTTTCACATGGATCGACTTGTACTTAGAGTGAAGATTAGACGAGTTTGAAGACCCTGGATCTAGTTTCATCCATCCGGGCTGCGATATATATTCAGGAAAAATAAAGACATTGACATGTACAACATTACAGCACAGATAATCATCCTACCAAAAGGATGATGATTTCATCAGAATCATCAGTCTACCATCAGACGATTGTCTGTCCGATGTACATAAAAAATGAATTTATAAAGCTGAGCATGGGAATGCCCGCCTCAGCTAGATCATGAAAACAGTATGAAAATAATGTATTATATTGTATCTTATTACAAGTCTCCTCCTAGCATTGAAAGAACTTCGGATCCTCCTAATAAAGCATTTCACCCGATAAACGGCCTCATACTTTAGGGGGCAACTGTTATAGACATTTTTGTGCCTTACAGCTATAAGCATTAAATGTCCATAAACCAAGGGATCCTAAGTCCCTAAAGATGTTGTTCCAGCTCCTAAAGAAACAAGGTCAACAAATGACAGCTTCTCCCAGAAGTTCTCCACCAGAAATTGCTCAAAACTAGTCAAATCGGGATCAATTCAGAGGCTCCACTAGCTGCCTGCGTTGCAAAGCACCCAAATACACTGGCTAGGTGCGTTGTAACGCGGGTGAATGAACTACCAGGGTGCGTTGAGCGGGAAATGACAAATGGCAAGCTCATTCAACGAGGTGGAAAGACAATGGAAGCTTCCAGAATCTTCTCCAATGACACTTGCCTCACTGAATTCGACCAGTGATGAGTAAGACGCTCTCAACCTCCAAGTGGAAGCAAGAACTGACAGAGAGAAGACACAAGTCAAAACATAAGCTGACTCATCCTCTCTGCTTACATCTATATATGGATCCCTCATCCTAGAGATCCAGGAGGCTGGAATTTTGTACTTTGCAGAGAATTGTTGTTGGTTTGAGATTGAGATTAGTGCATTGGGTGATTTATGCTTTGTTGGAGGTGAGGAAGGGATTCCTTTGCTGGGAGGTAGATGCTGGATCGGGACTCACTTGGTTGTATCTCCTCTTGGACTTTCTTATCATATCAATAAAACTATTTGAGTTTCTCCTACATGCTGTGTATCAATGATGCTTTGTTATATTTGCATGTTTAGTTTAAATCTGATCCTAAACTAGTTATGAATGTAAATCTATGTCTTTTGTGTAGTTTTACTCTTTTGTGATCTTGCAGGAACTTGGTGAAGTTGGACCAGTAAGGGAACAGGCAGCAGGAAGCAAACAAAGGAGAAGAGCGATTGGATCAACAAACTAGCGAAAGACACAGGTTAGTTACATCCTTCCTCTTCGTTTACATTTCATAAAGAAGAATACGAAAATAGTTTTCCTTGTTTGTTGCTAAGGCACTGTCACACCTTAGAGTGGGATAGGGGCATTCTGAATGGATACTTTTCCCAACAACATAGTAGGATCCATCATCTGACAAAATAACCCAACACGAATCTTTCTCATTCAGATAGCCTCACATGTTGCTTGACTTTCAGCCATGTACTCTGCTTCTGCTGAGTTGAGTGCCACAGATCTTTATGTCATCTAGGCAATCCCTTTTATGGATAGAAGCAATCCCTCTAGTACAATGAGTGGATCTAGTAACAACTGAAAACAATACATGCAAAACTATGCTAGTTTAAATCAAAATGACATAAGAGAGGAAATATGGCCTACCTCACTCCTATGCGGTCGCTTTTCGATGTTAATCTCGATCTGCTCACTTCCATGTTTGATCTTCGCTATTATATTGTGAACGAATACCTGTAAGAGAGATAAAACAAAGAAAAAAAGGAAAACATAGCATATGCATTCTAATGTAAACCATATGACAGATCAAGGAGCATCATACTAAACAAGTAATCATTTACACGCTTATGGAAAGTAAACATGCATTGTATTAATAATAAACACAAGAGGGAAGCATAAAAATGCTACCTTAATGTTGGAAGCCTCCTTTGGGATGAGTTTCCAAGTCCAAGCCAAGACTTCTCAAGATCTTCTTTCTCCTTCACAAATTGGCAGCAATTAGGCACAATTTAGCAACAACATGACCAATCTAGTATGACTAACCATTTGAGGGTGTAAGGGAAAAAAATTATAGGGAAGAAGAGGGAGTTAGGGATCCACAAAAGGGGTAAGAAGGTCCACATCTTAAGGGGAAGATCCCTAAAGGTAGGATCAAGGACTCGAAATGGGATAACTCGACCATTTCCTTATTCAACAATAACTAGCTCGTCGTTCTCGAGGCTTCTAGTAAGAGAAGCTTCTGCTCCATTTTTGGAGAAATTGCCTAAAGAGGATCAACACAGATTTTCCTATCCAAAGTCATGTTGCTAGCATTAGTAACCAGTTAGACCAAAGGGTACTAGCATAGATTTTCTTGCTAAAAGTAGCATTGGGCTTGCAAATAGGGTTTTGTTGACAAGCTCTTCTAGAATTACTTTGAGAAATTTATTCTTCTTTTCTTTAGGGATGCTTTGATCAATGTTTTTCATGGTGAATTCATTGACATATTTTTTCACTTTGTGACATTTTTGGAAAATTTTGACAGCTTAGGGTGTGAGACACAGATTGTGAAAAACTATTGTATAATAGATGCCCCCTAAAGCATGAAGTCAGAACATGAAGTGATGGATGAAGTGCTTTACAAGTCAAGGCAAGGACTTTGGAGAACTATCGTCAGGAGACCTGCAAATCAAACATAATATAATATATATGAAATCTTTGAGTAGGCATTTAACAATACACGAATCCACGACATGGGTGAAACCACCTGATTAGAAAGGATCATGTGTATGGATCTATGACATAGATGAAACCACACAACTAGAAAGTATCATATGTATGGATCCACGACATGGATGCAACCATCTGAAGAGAAAGGATCATGTATACAATCATGAATACTAAATAACTCCATGCAACCTAGATTTATCAGATGAGATCTAATGTCTTCATCCCTGTCCCGATCCAACCAAAAGTACGAATATAACCATGTGAATAAACGTGTCGGAGTTGAACATGATAGAAACGATTTGATTACCAGTAAATGATGTAAATCATTAATAGGTATGATATAAACCACCAATAGTGACAATGGCTCTTAAGGTACAACAACACAATCCACGAGTGTGAATAAGGAAGCTGAATTCAAACACTCGTAGAATCATCTGATCAAAGGCCAATGATGTGAACCTATCGTCGAATGCGAAGAACCTTCCATTCAGGCATGCAAGCTCCAAGGTACTAAAAGGGAGTTTCTAGATCATCTTTCTGAATAATGAGCCAAAGTTGACAAGAAGTGATATGTCGAAGGAGGTCCATAATGTTTCCCACATCATCGACATGAAACAAAGGACTTTTTCAAAGTTGATCGGAGTGATTTAGGATTGTTACGTAAAAGTCAAATATGGTATAAGTGAGTTGAATTTGCAAATGGGACTTCTCTTGAACATATCGGCAACATGACTCCAGCATTTGCCAGCATTTCACTCAAAATAGGATCAGAGGTCATGGTGACAATATAATCAAATGAGAGGAAAACCTTTCCCAAAACCTCGTAAGACAAGTGAGGAAGTAAGGATAACCCAAACCCAACATGTGATATAGATAATTGTCATGTTCAAGAGTGACATGATGCCTTTATAAAAAATACAGAATATATGTTTACTTCCATTTTCCCCCACTATTTCTAGCGAGTACCTCTTTATTTTTAATATCAAGCTTGAAGTGGATACCATATGCTTGTCGTATAAGTTCATCCTTTGGATGAATCCATCCTAGTATTTTTAACGAGCCCTAGGATGGAGAAACTTTGTCTCGTCATGGTCATAAGTCCTACGTCGTTTAAGTTTTATGAGCCCAATGAAGGGGTAGCTCAACATCTTTTTCATGTTTAGAGAGTTTGAAAAAAAGGCAAAAAGGAAACTCCAGAGGTCCCTTTTCGTAGATTGTCTCTCGAATCTGAGAAGGTAGAAAGAAATATTCAAGAGAACCTCTTAGCCACGTGTGAATGAGGTATTCCTTTTTCGTACATTATTCTATCTCAGTCCAGAAAATGGTTAAACTTATACTGAGTAGATGTCTTTTTATTTACTTTTACGAGTTCAAAAAGACAAGTACTTGACAATATTTTCATATTTTTGGAGTTGGAAAAGAGCTGAAAGAGGACTCCTCTTGGAGGAACAAGTGGTATAAAAGGTAGAAACTGGTTCCGTTCATGATGGAACTTCTCAAAACATGTGAAATTTAAGAGGTTAGCTAATAATACCACTCATCGCAGATGTTCCGTAGGCAAGGATAAAACAACCAAGTGAAAGCGTATGATCGGCCAAACAGATGGTGATGATGGAATGAAAAAACCAAGGCTCATCTAGTAACAGGTTGATAAAAATAGAAATCACCAAAGGTAAAGTGGGAATGGTTTCATTTTTACAAAATCTTGAAACATGGGAAACTATGCTTGAGATCAATTTAATTTTACACAAGATTGAAACAAAGAAGAAACTGTGCGTGAATTTGGTTTCATTTTTACACAAGCTTGTAACAAAGATAAACTATGCTTGAGATGAATTTGCATGCCCCCAAAATAATGACTCAATTCGAGGTACATGGCCCCCAAGCTTCATTTCATTCACCTAAGTAGACCACTAGTTACTAATAGGTGGATGGAATGAAGGTTCACTTACGAGATCAAGTGAAATACTTGACTGGGATTTTATGAGATCTAATCAAAGAATCGATTTGGAAGGGGATTTGTTTAATTTTTTAACGATCTTGACACAGGAAAATAACCATGCTCATGACACCTTGTTTCATTTTTTACTGAGCTTGGCATAAGTAAAGGAACTATGCTTCGACATCTTGTTTCATTTTTTAATGAGCTTGACACAAGTAAAATAAGTATGCTCATGGGGACCTATTTCATTTTTTAATGAGGTTGACATAGTAAAATATCTATCCTCATGGGAACTTATTTCATTTTTTAACGAGGTTTACATAATAAAAGAACTATCCTCATGACACCTATTTAATTTTTTAACGAGGTTGACATAGTAATATAACTATCCTCATGGGAACCTATTTCATTTTTTAATGAGGTTGACATGGTAAAAGAACTATCCTTATGACACCTATTTAATTGTTTAACGAGGTTGACATAGTAAAAGAAGTATCCTCATGACACCTTGATTACAGACTATAAGAGGTGATAGCTTCCAAGATGTTCTCATTAGATAGGAGAGAAACACTCTGGAATGGATACATGTCAAGGGATCTAATAGAAAGATCAAGTTCCAATGCCCCCAGTACATGGTGCACTATATCACTAACTGGATCACTAGTAGACGTAGGAACGGAACAAGTGGCCACATAATTAACATAAGAAACATATGACATGAAAGAGAGAAGAGACAAGGGCTCCCATGATGTAAACATAGCCACAACAGAGGACTGAATTAAAATCCAAAAGGCCTTGGACAACCATCATGTTGAGATAGAATATTTTTCCTCCTAAAGTAATAGGCAAATTTGGAAGGGTTGACTAGTTCCTCTGTTAAAAGCTAACAGATTCTGGGCAATGGGCACAAGTTGCAGAGAACTTAAAACTGTCCAAGTAGTTGAAAAAAAAATACTAACAGATGCACCTTCATCTATGATTGTGCCATGTATATTATAAGCATGTATTGTGATTTGAAAAGGCACGTAAGAAGGAAGACGGTATCATGCCAGTCAACTCCAATCAAAGAAAGTGACTAAACTACTTGGAGAGGGTTCCATCGGAATGGGAGAACTTCCCTCTTGCATTATGAGAATGGGAGGATCACCCCCTGTACCATGGGAATAGGAGGATTGGCCCCCTATACCATGGGAACAAGAGGATCACCCCCTAATTCTTTAGAATATGAAGAAACTAGAAGAAATTGAGAGGTATGAAATTAAATCTCTATAGGATAGGTAAGATCACCTGAAGGTGGAATTAGGTCAACCATTTCCTCAACCAATGGTTGGTCAGAAATGGACTCATGAGATTCATTTTTAGAGAGAGTGAGATTGACCTAAAATGAGTTTTGATCAATCACTTAATCAACTAGTGGAGGATCAAGGGAAATCTTCTAATAACCAGTCGGAAGATGAGGTTGAGAAGTGGTAAGGTTATCCAAAAATTTAGAGGCTTCATCCATATAAGGAAAAAGGTGAATAGGATGATTCCCTTCACATAAACTATAAGGAAATTTGACTTTTCCATTATTCCCATGGGCTTTACTCTCACTAGTTGAAGGTCTATCACCAACATGGTCTTGAGAGGCTGATGAAAAAGGTCAATGTGAACCTGTGGACCACACTTCTAATATCTTGGGAATACCAGGGAATTCTCAAAGAAGGTGGTCACCCTTACAAAGCATGCAAGGGAATTCCAATTTTTGGGGTTGATTAGAAGATTTTTCAACATCACTTGAATTTGTAGAAATGGATGCTTGGTTGGCCCCTTGCTTATTTTTCTTCTTATTAATATTCCTTTTCTTCTTCTTCTTATCCACCTGGTTACTGACTTGGAGGATTTCACCGAATGAAGAGGAAGAATACCGAACAGGCGAAGAAGACAAAGAGTCAACTTTAAGATCATCTGGAGGTTGATATGGTTTAGGTGGAGGAGAGACCGATTGAGGAGCAATTTGGACATTTGGAACCATAGGGGTAAAAAATAACCAAACCAGAAAACTTATGGTAAATCCAGGAAGGGACAACGTTTCCATATAAGGATCTATCACCAACATTTCCAAAAGAAGGAAAAGGACTAGGATTCCCATCAGAGGGGTTTCGTTGGTTGGTAGACTCAAGAAATTTTTCCATTAGTCTCAACCTAAGATCTACTCAGGAGTATTTCCATAGTAAGGATATCGTTCCACAGTCAATTAATTGATTTTAGAAATTTAGCAAAAAATAAATAAATAAAAGGGTAACTAGGCAGAAATGTTTACCAAGCAACACTGAACAGCAATATACACGTTGGCGAACCAAGGTATTAATGTACAACAACTAATCTCCTTGAATGTTGTGTTCAGTGTATCACGGTATACAAGGCAACAAACTTGGTTACCTATGGATGGATAGAAGCCTGTGCTGAGCGAGGATCCTCAAAATGTTCATTGGATCCTGAGTATATTCCTCCTTTCTAGAGACTTCTAAAAGGAATCCAGCGCCTATCCTATCAAGATGAGCTCGACTTAGGATAGCCTTGGATCATATAATCCTCTATCCTCTCATCCCTTTGAACATGGAAACTAATCATCCAATTATGGAAAACCATTCAATTCCACATTAATGACAAAACCACTTGAATTCATCTATAAATTGGCCTCCCATCATAGAGCCAAGGGGCTGGAGCTTGGATATTATGGAGAAAAACTGTTGGTTTAGAGACTTGAAATCATTTTCAAGTAATGTTATGATATTGGATTGATGTTGCTATTGGTGCGATGCAGGTTTGGACTAAGTTGGATGAGTGACACAAGATCGAACCACATTGGGTGTAACTTCTCCTCCTATCAATCAATAAAGTTGTTTGTTCCTTTTCCAATAGTTTTATCTATATCTATGATAAATGTATATTCAAATGTTGTTGATTCCATTTGTTTACAATAAATATATCATATGCTTTGATTGTTGTCGTCTTCTATTTATCTTGGTAGATACCAATTGAGTGAATTCAGTTTGAGTGGGAGTGACGAGAAAAACTCAAAGGAGGCCAAAGGAAGCAAAGGATCACAAGTAGGTTCCTTTATCTTATCTGTTTATTGTAGGAAAAGGTTAAACGTCTTTACTTCAGTTGTTCTAAGTGTAACTACCCACGTAGAAGAGATACACTTATCCATAGGTATAAATTCCGTATAACAAATTGGTGACCATATTGGGGAACAACCATATTTCCTAGTAGTTATCCCTTGTCTTATCAACACTAGTAGACTTTGCTTGAGTTCATTTACCCATATTCAGTCATTTTGAAGCTTGTTTGGTCAAAATGTGTGCTTATTTGTGTGTTGATAGTGCTCTCTGGCACCAACACACTGTTGTTCTTGACACAGTGCTCTGTAGAGCAGCCTTAGCCTAGAGAAAGTGCTCTGCAACACATTGTCTCCCACTGAGGGCTGCGCCAGTCCCTGTCAAGCCAAAAATCCATCTTCTTGCTTAATTTTTTCCAAACTGTTACACAACTTGTATGCTGAATGATCAATGTTTATCTGTCTCTGAAGTCCAAATTAGCATCTCTCTTCCATGCCCACTTTGGCTTTGTTTTTTTCAATGTTTCTTTATGTTTTCTTTATCATTGTCAAATCAATCCCAAAGTTAGCTTACATTGATAAGTCTTTACTTTTCTGAAAAGGAATTGTCGTAAAGTATTCATTACTTTGAAAAAGAAATTGTCATAAAGTCTTCGTTTCTTGTGAAAAGCATTGATTGATCATTTGTGCATTTAGTGTCTTTGTGTTCATCTAAACATTAAAGGAATGAAAAGAAAAACATGCATAATGCATTTAGAAGTTTGTGTGTGATTGTAGGAACAGTATAGGGAAAGTTTCATTAGAGGTGCTCTATGCTCTTTGTTTAGAGATTCTGATTGCTCTATCCCTTTTAGTTATGGTTTTCATTGTTTAAATCAATTGAAAAGAATGTTTCTCATCTTAGTTGCATTCTAGGAGTTCCAGAAACATCACGCAGTGAACCTGAAAGGAAAAATTTTAAACAAGATCAACTAAAATTTATCTCAATTAACCTAATGGAGAATTGTAACTTAACACATAACATTTAGAGGTCTAGGCTAGAGACATCTTCCAATGTCATTACACATAGCAGCTATTGCTAATGGTCTACGATACATTTCGAGTGTGATACCTCATTCCACGTGCATAAGTATATTGTAGCTCATCCACGTACTTTCAGGTATATTGGTTGGTGTTATAGTATGAAAAGTATAAGGGAATGCTCTCATTGTGTAGTTTCGCATTAGACAGTGATAACATGGATTGGGCCTCCATGCACTTTCGAGTATATTTGGGAGGACTACATTAGGTTGCTATCCATTTATAGGTAACCGAATCGGCTGCCCTGTATACTGTGATACACTAAAAACAACATTCAGGGAGATTACCTGCACGTATGTGAAGCCCTTAGCTCCTTCGAGGTGGTATATTGCTATTCACAATTACTTGGTAATCCTTTTGCCTATATTATCCCTCTTTTGTTTTGTTATGTTATTTTGATTAAAATAAAATTAACTGACGTGGATAACATCCTCCACTTCACTCCTTAGTTGATCTTAGGTTGAGACATATGGAAACAACTCCAAAGTCCACTGATCAAGGAATTCCTTTTGATGGGAATCCTAGTCCTTTTACTCTTAGAAATATTAGTGCTCCTTATATGGCTACATTGTCCCTTTCGGGTCTTACCATCAACTTGATAGTATGGTTGTTCTCAACCTACTTGGCTTCTCAACTGAATATTCCTACAAAACGAAATCAACCTCTAGTTGATCCTAAAGTTGACCCTTTACCTTCTTCGTTGGTTGTTTCTTCCTCCCTTTCTTCCTCTTCACTTGGTGAAAGTATTGACACTAGTAACCAGGTGGATAAGAAGAAGAAGAAAGGGAAGAAGAAGAAGAAGAAGAAGAAGAAGAATAAAATTCAACAGGGGGGCAACCAAGAAACCATTGCTTCGAATGCAACTTCTGATGAGAAATTGTCCGATAAGCCTCAAAAACTTCGATATCCTTGCAAACTTTGTACAGGAGACCATATTCTTCGAAATTGTTCTGGTATTCCTAAGATCTTAGAAGAATGATCTTCTCATTCATATCATCCTATGTCATCAACTTTTGGAGATCATGCTGGTGACACACCATCAACTAGTGGTAGTAAAGTTCATGAAAAGAAGGGTAAAGTTAAGTTTCCCTGTAGGTTATGTGAAGGGAATCACCACATTCACCTTTGTACCTATCTGGATGAAGCCCAAAAAGTGTTAGATAACTGACCTACTTCTCCGTAGTGAATTCCATCTGGTTACAGGAGACTCTCCCTTAATCCTCCACTAGTTGATGAAGTGACTGACCCAAATCAATAGTCAGTCAAACCCACTCTCTATGAATGTGAATCCCATGAGTCTATACCTGACCAATCATAGGTCGAGGCAATAGTTGACCTGATTTCACCTTCAGTTAATCATACCTTTCCCATGGAGAGTGAGTATGATACCACTCAGGTTCTTTCGTTTCTTCAGATTCCAATGAGCTTGGAGGAAACCATCCTGT
The DNA here is from genome assembly GCA_031772625.1 of Pinus tabuliformis. Taxonomy (NCBI): domain Eukaryota; kingdom Viridiplantae; phylum Streptophyta; class Pinopsida; order Pinales; family Pinaceae; genus Pinus; species Pinus tabuliformis. The sequence continues at coordinate 686,886,985 of CM062804.1, read as the reverse complement.
TCCATCAATACAGGAGGAAAATCCTCCTATTCTCATAACTCAAGGGGGTAATTCTCCCATTCTTACGGTACCCCCTCCAAGTAGTCTGGTCACTTCCTTTGATTGGAGTCGACTGGCATGATTCTGTCTTCCTTCTTATGTGCCTTTCCAGATCATAGTACAGGTTTACAATATGATTGTATCTGGAACTATTATAGATGAAGGTGCATCTGTGAGTATCCTTTCCTCCACTTCTTGGCAGGCACTTAGTTCGCCGCCACTCATGCCTATTACCCATAATATTTTGGCTTTTAACAGAGGAACTAGTCAACCATTAGGGATCCTTCCTCAGTTGCCTATTACTTTGGGAGGAAAAATTGTTTATCTCAATGTTATGGTAGTCCCAGACCCTTTATATTACAATTTACTTCTTGGGTGTGACTATGTTTATGACATGGGATCTATTGTTTCAACACTCTTTCTAGTGATATGTTTCCCGCATGAAGGCAGAATTGTCATCCTTGACCATCTTTCATTTCCCGGTCCAAATATGGCTTCTAGTCAACCATCTTACCTAAATGGTCCTTTTTTCCCAATGGTATCTTCTCTACCATGGGTCAATTATGTGGCAACCCGTTCCATGCCTACATCAACTGACGATCAATTCCGTGATGTTGTGCATTATGTACTAGGGGCATTGGAACTAGATCTCTCTAAGGGATTCCTTGCTACGTATCCCTTCCAGAGAATTGTTCTCCCATCTGATGAGAACCTCTTGGAAGTCACGAACTCTTATTGGTTGTGATCAAGGAATCATGAGCATAGTTCCTTGTCTTATGTCAATCTCGTTAAAAAATGAAACAATGAATATGAGGATAGTTCTTTTACTATGTCAACCTCATTAAAAAATGAAACAGGTCCCAAAGCATAGTTCGTTGTCTTGTGTCAAGGTCGTTAAAAAATGAAATAAGGAATCTAAGAATAGTTCCTTGTCTTGTGTCAAGGTCATTAAAAAATGAAACAAGGTCCCCTAGAGAAAAGTTCCAATTTGAGTCTTTGATTAGATCTCGTAAAATCACGGTCGAGTCTTTCACTTGATCTCATAAATGAACCTTAATTCCACCCACCTGATAGCCACGAGTAGTCTACTTAGGTGAATGTAATGAAGCTTGGGGGTCATGCACCTAGAATCGAGTCATCATGCTGGGGGCATGTAAACAAATCTCAAGCATAGTTTTTTCATGGTCCAAGCTTGTGTAAAAATGAACCCATCTTGTGTAAAAATGAAATTGAATCCAAGCATAGTTTTTCATTTCAAGCTTGTGTAAACATGAAATTGAATCCAAGCATAGTTCCCTATGGTTCAAGCTTGTGTAAAAATGAACCCATCTCCAGTTTACATCTTGTGATTGTCATTTTTATCAGCTAATTTCTGCTAGATGAGCCTTGGTTGTTTCATTCCATTTCCACCATCTCTTTGGCCGATCATACGCTTTCAATTGGTTGTTTTTCCTTTCCTGAGGGACCGCAGTGATGAGTGTTTTTATTTGCCAGCCTCTTGACCATTACATGTTTTGAGTAGTTCCACCATTTCTGGAACCAGTTGCTACCCTTTATACCACTCATTCCTCTAGGATGAGTCACCTTTAAGCTCTTTTTTGACTCGTAAAAAATGAAAAGATCACCGAGTATTTTCCTTTTTTGACTTGTTAAAAGAAAATAAAAACAGGGGGTCTGCTTTCAAGATCTTTTTCGACTCTTTAAACATGAAAAGATTGTCGGGTGCTTGTCCTTTTCAGCTCATAAATGGATTGGAAATGACATCTACTCAATATAAGTTTAACCCTTTTCCAGAATGAGATAGATTTTACTTACGAAAAAGGAATACGTTGATCGAACATGGTCAATAGGTTCTCTCTTGTATTATTTTATGTCTTTTCAAACTTGAGAGACAAATTTATGAAAAAGAACTTGTGGAGTTTCCTTGTTGTCCCTTTTCAAACTCTCTAAACATGAAAAGGACCAAGTTCTCATTGTCTTTAAACTTGTTAAAGGATCAAATAGAGACAAACTTGTCCATCATGACAAGACCGAGTTTCACATTTGCTAGACTCGTTAAAACATCACATAGTGATGGATTCACCCAAAGGGTAGAATTACAAATCAAGCATATGTTATCCTCCTGTTGAAGCCTCGAAAATTGCTGCACCAACATTGGGGAAAACCACCGGTTGGGACCTTAAAGGCAACTCCTTTTCCGTTTGGTGTGGTGGCTCCGACTGGATATAATGGGACCAGTTTCCCAATTGATTTATAAATGGGATGGATAAGTGATTGGTTTTCTAATATCTAATGGGAATGATGGGTGATTTATTCTAAAATGCAATAATATAGATAACTAATCTATCCCGGGAAGTCTTTCTCTTAGTGCAATTCTTGTTGATTCTTATTGACAAGTAGGCATATAGACGACTCTACTCATAAACAAAAATATTCATTCATATGATAATTAATTTTTTCAAGTAGTTGAACAAAGTAATAATTAAAACATTATTGCACTAATCTTTATATATCATTGACACACATATGTATGAAAAATTACAACTCTTAAACATTCAATAGTGATAAGTAAAAGAATTGTTGTGAAAGCATATACATATATCAATAATAGAAAAATGAATAAATGCTGGTCCACATAAAAGCATGCATCAAAAACATAGATAGTAGTACCATATGTGTTTGAGTCTCCTCTGATATGAATCGCATTCAGATCCTGCCTTTCAACTTGGAAATACTTTTACAAGAAGCAATAGTGCATATCACATAAAAGTATTCTTCAATAAAACTCAGAATTCAGGTCCAGTTTCATAAAAAAAAATATATCGGAAGCACAGTAGTGAAACTTCCGATCCAAATCTTAATACAAAATTTTAGGACCCTTTCTAAAAACATGAAAGGGTCTATAAATACTATATAAACTAACAAACTATGAAATAAAAATGCAATGTTCTGGTATAACCAAATCACAAATATATGAAAATCTCCCCGAAATAGGCATGCTTGTAGTCAGTCAGAATGGTTCACTATTTTGGCTAACTATCTTGTGACTTGAGCTGGCAAATGGCGAGCATTGGTTGCAGTTCTGGAGGATGACTGATACGCGAATGTAACTGGGTAGTATATGTGGCATCAGTAATTTTGGGAATCATATAACTGATTGCATTGGTGAGGCATTTCATCGTTGTTCACTGACTATATGGTTTAACAAGGAAGAACCAAAAGGTTTCCCATGTTAAAGTTTGAATTCTTGCGATCAATCTTTCCCTCTTTTCCAGCTCTTGTTTCCATGTCTGCTCTAATGCTTTCACTGATGGAAGTTTCCCTGGAGTACACTCTGTGATTAAATTTGATAAATAAAGAGTGTCATTAATCAATTCAACTAGATTACTAGTTGTCGATCTACATCTTGATGTTGCCCTTTCTGCTTTCATTAGTTGAGATTGCCATTCAAGGAGTAGGATTTCTTTATGCGATTCCAGAATTTGGGGTAGATTTGCAGCTTTTCCTTCTTTGTTTTCTTGCCAAGAGAGAAACTCTATTAATCTTTCATCTGCTTGCTCCAATTTCTGTCTTGCATCAACTGACTTATCAATCATAGTGGATGAGATTTCACATAAGGGAAGAATGAGAGAGACATTATGACATAATAAGATCAACTGATTAGATAATGCTTCACTTGGAGAGCCTCCGATCTAAATTCTCCCACTTGGGGATATTCTTTGAACCTTTCTATTTGCAGTGACAACTGAGCGATTTGTTCTTCTCTTTATTTGCTCAACTATTCGTTTAATGATTGTAGCTTGCTCAATGCTTGAGATAGTTCTTGTTGTTTCTGAATTGAATGTTGATCAATACTTTGTTTTTCTTTGAGAAATTTCTCGTTTAATTGATCATTAGACTGCCTCTGGGCTGCTAACTATTGTTCCAACTGCTCTATCCTCTGCTGCTTCTCTTGTACCTGTGTCTCTAGCAAAATAATTGCTTGATCCTTTTCTTTACGCAAGTTGCTTACCTCTGATGCTTTGTCCATAGTAGTTGCTGTGTATGCTCCAACATATTGAGAGAGTTTAGCGAGATCTTTAGAAGGGTTGACTTCCTCTCTCCATACCACGTTTGTTATCTCTGTTTGTGAAGGAAAAAGAGAAGATTGATCAAGTTTTCTCTTTTTCCTTTGTCTCTTGATTACAGCCCTATGCTTAGGGCTGTAGAAGACATCCAAGGGTGGTATTTCTTCTACATGTAGAACAATTTCATCGGATGGATTCTCGGGAATTATTTCTACATCCTTTTGAGTCATGGGTGGGCTGCTAGTTCCTTCAGTCAGAACTATATTAGTTGCTATCTTCTGACCAATTGTCACCTCTGGTGTGCTAAATCCTTGTAGGCTCTCAGTATTACTGATGATTGAGTCAAATTGTTTCCATTCTTTGAGCAGTTTGGGATCAACATAAATGTTTGAATCAATGAGTTCACTGCTCTTTCCCTGTCCCTGCTCCTGTTCTGGCAATTTTTCTTTTTTAGGAATCTTTTCAGCTACAGGAGTCTTGTCAGCTGCTTCATGCTTGGTTTGGCTTTGGGGCTGATCTGTAGGGGTTGTTGCTAATAGGTCCAAAGGCAGAGTTTGCAACCTTTGGGCTTTAAGCCTATTGAAAATTTCTAGCCCCTCTTCTTGATACTTAATTCTAGACAATCCTTTAACTTGAAAGAATGTATGGGCCGAAGAAAATAAATCATCAAAGTTATCCGCTTCATGATCAAATTTGGAAAGTTTAGCTTGAGTGGTGACATTATGGGAAACCTTATTTGGATCATATTGCCTATTAGGAATGGTGGCAAGATTCAGCATTTGAATCTTTTCTGCCTCTTTCTCTGCATGCTTGTAGTCATGTAGGGTGAAAACGCCACATCGTAGGGGAAATATAGGCCACACCTGTTTCTTTGAATCCCTAAGGGTTCTTGAAGTCTCTTCAACAGTTATCTGATATTCCAATTCTCATGCTAATAATTTATCAGGCACATACAAGGGGAGGACGTGGGGTTTAGTGAGCTTACCAAAAAGCCTTACACAGGTAAATTTCTCCTCCCCGAACCAACTACCTACTACTGTCAAATCAATTTCTGCTTCCTGGGATATCTTGGGAGCAGGATTATTGAAAATAGAATAATATACAGGTAAAACAAAACCATTACAAATTCTGTACAAGTGATTTTTATAGTGTGCCTTCCACAACTGCTTGTGATAAATATGAATTGGGTTTGGATCTTGGGCAGTCCACTTCCATCCGAGTATTGGGAATTCAGAATTAAAACAAATAATATCCATAATATATGCACTGTAGTAGAAAGGGGGAATGGTCCGGGAAGTCTTATATGCATTGTTTCTGTACTCTAAAATCTCAATGGCTAGTCTATCAGGCAAAATTTTTATCCAATCCATAACATAACCATTAATTGTAGCTTCCATCAACGGGACCATATCTATAGTGAATTTGGAAGAATCATGTTGTCCCCACAATCTACACATCATAGCTCTAGCATAACAATAAGGGGAAGCTAATAAGTCAACAGAGTACTTACTCGAGGATTCGTGCTTGTGTTTCTCTGGGAAATGCTTCCATTGCTTGATTGGAGCTGATTCTGAGTCGTTTTCCTGTGCAAATTTTTCTAGAAATGCCTTGTTGTATTGCTTCTTGGGTGGAGGTAAATGGTACATTTTCCTGAGATCTTCAGGCTTGAATGAGCCAAATATCCTTCCATCAACTGTGGAAAATGTTCTATCTGAAGTTGGGATTTTTTCAACCACCCATCTTACCACATCAGTATATAGTAAGATTTTGGCCTGCGCTGCTATTCTGTGAAGGAATGAACATTCCAACTCTTTGAGGGTTCCCCCTGTTAGGTTCCTATAACAATAGGTGTCATATTTCATGATTGACTGTGGAAATGCCAAATATGATTTTCCTTTCCATGCTGCAAAGGTTCCATATTTTCAAACAACCAAAAAATTAAAAAAATGTAAAGAGGGTATGCCCTAAAAGAATAATCAAAGGGAAAAAGAATGAATTGGTCAAGAAAGAAAGAAAATGAACCCCAAAGAAAAGACCAGGAAAGTGTGCTAATCAAAATGCCACTACTGTCCTATTTTTGCAAACAAGTTCAGATTATGCAATCAATGACTTCTGTCACACTTGATGGATGGCCCAACAGCTCAATCTTGGCCAGTCCATGTTTAAATTTCCTGTTTAGCATTAGAGAATAAAGTCTATCCAAACAGTTCAAGCTTGGCAGACAAATAGTTAAGTAGAGAAGCAAGGGAGCTCAATAGCTGAATCTGAGCCCCTGGAAGAGATAAGGGCAGACTTAGATAGGAGGATAGCTAAAAGAAAACAAAAGAGAGAAAGGGTTTGCTAGCTCAAATGCACCCAAGGAGAAAGAAGAAAAAATGTTAGGTGTATTAGGTTGGGTAGGCAGTTTGGTGTTGCAGAAGCAGGTTCATGAATAATATTGCCTTTTAAAGATGATTCATCTCAAAGGTATCATATCTACCTTGACAAAATATGGTGACAAAATTAGATGTTGCATGTCTAACTTCCCCTCATTCCTCTCACAACAATTACTCACTAACCTCCCATAAAGAGATTGAGATCTGCTCAATACTCTTAAATACCCTCCATCTTCATGTAAAGATTTAAGTAAAATGACATTTTGCTTAAAGAATAAAGCCACATTTCTTGTGTAAAATATTTATCTTCTCTTAAGCCTAAGTTATCCAACTTTACTGCTTAAAAGCCCTCTCACTTCCCTAAGCCTAAGTTCTTAACTCTACAACTTAGCGCTTCCTCTCAAAACCTATATTAACATCCTAACTCTATTTATATAACTCCTATATATATTTCCCTTCCCATACTATGTAAAACTATATAAAAACCCCAAAATACTTAAATATTCCCTGCCCCGGCAATTATAGCCATAAAACATGGCATTTCGAGAATTATAGGTTCACTTGGAACGTTATAATAACCCCTCTGCATGCATAAACTTTGGAGTTTATTTAACACCTGGTTAATTAAATAACCACGCCCGCAAAAACACAATAACCAAAGGTTATAACCCAAAAAACCTTTTTAAATGATAAATATATCGAGCGGGCCCCGTGTCATAAACCTCTGTCAACTTACCCCTCCGTCACCCATCCTGTTATGAAACCAGCTCAAGAAAAGATAGAAAAGATAGATCAATGCCTTAGAATTCAACCTCTTCGAGGGGGCAACCTCCTTTACATTACATAAATGAACAATTCTTGGATGATTCAAATGACAAAACCTCCTTTCTATATATAGGAGTCTAAGGAGTCACAATATAATCCAGCCGACCTAACAATAGTAATATAAAGCCACAAAAATAACAATAGAGGGATTCTATGGGGCACAATAATAACGATATGGGGGCAATAGGGTCACAACAATATTAATAAGGGATATAACTAGAATAGTAATGGGGTAATCACTAGTACTATAGGGACCCAACATGCCCCTCTCCTTCAAAAAAGTGTTGTCCTCAACGCTTGAGTAGTTCTGGATACTTCTGCATAAAATTTTCATCCTCCCATGTGGAATCTTCAGTGGATAGGTTCTTCCACTTGATAAGATACTCTGAAATTGATCGATTTCGTAGCTATCGAGTTCTTGTTCTGTGACTGCTTCCGATTCCAATATAATTTTCCCTTCCTCGTCAAGTTCTGGCAATATTGTTTGAATTGGGAGCTTGTCTCCTATAACCTTCTTTAAACATGAAACATGGAAAATTGGGTGCAATCGAGAAGCTGCAGGAAGCTCCAATTTGTATGCCATAGTACCAATCTTTTGCAACACCTTGTACGGACCATAATACTTTGGTGATAATTTAGTATCCTTCTTATCTTGCTTGAGGGACATTTGCTTATATGGTTGTAGCCGTAGGAATACCCAATCAGCTACATCAAAACTTCTTTCACTGCGATGTTGAGCTGCCTGTTGTTTCATTCTATTCTGTGCCAACACGAGGTTATCCTTTAAGAGTTGGAGGACTTGTTGTTGATGTTCAATGTGATGTTCCACTGCCTGAACCTTATAATTTTCTCTTAAATATGATGTGATGGATGGTGGTTGATACCCATAAAGTGCCATAAATGGGATCATTTTTGTTGTTGTATGGAAGGAAGTGTTATACCACCATTCAGCCAGAGGCAACCATTTGACCCATTGTGTCCGTTTATCAGATATAAAGCAACGAAGATATCCTTCCAAACATTTGTTTACTATCTCAGTTTTCCCATCAGATTGAGGATGATAAGATGAGCTATGAGCTAACTGAGTACCAAGACAAGAAAATAATTCTATCCAAAAATTTCCAGTGAAAATGGGATCTCCGTCACTTACAATAATCTTTGGGTTTCCGTGTAGCTTTTGAATTGTTTCCATAAATGTAGTAGAAACTGTACTGGCTTTAAATGGATGTGATAATGCACAAAAGTGTGCATACTTGGTAAGTCTGTCAACTACCACCATGATGACACTCTTTCCCTCAGACTTGGGCAAACCTGTGATAAAATCCATTGAAACCTCCTCCCAATGTTGGCTTGGAATGGATAAAGGTTGTAATAGACCTGGTGTCTTAATTGTTTCAACTTTATTTTGTTGGCAAACCAAACATTCTGCCACAAACTTTTGAATATCTGATTTAAGGCCATCCCAAAAAAATTCCTTCTTAACCCTGTGGTAAGTTTTTAGAAATCCTGAGTGCCCTCCTAAGGGAGAAGTGTGCAATTCCATAAGAATCTTTTGTTTTAGCTGGGAATTCTTACAGAGGTATAAGCGGTCTTTGTAACATAACGAATCATTTTGCTAGCTAAATGTATGAGACGTACTGGAATCTTGTTGTAACTTTCAAATAAGTGCCACACTTCTTCGTCATTCTTCCATTCCTCCCTTGCTTCATTTATCCAATCTGGTTGGATAATAGAAATGGTGCACAACAATGCTTCCACATCCTCATCCTTTCTTGAGAGTGCATCTGCCACCACATTTTGCTTCCCTTTTTTGTAGATGATTTCAAAGTCATAACCCAACATCTTTGTGACCCAATTTTGTTGCTCTTCAGAGGATAATCTTTGTTCTAAAAAGTATTTAAGGCTATCATGATCCATTTTTACCTTGATGTGTCTTCCCATTAGGTAGGGTCGCCATTTCTTAAGTGCATGGAGTATTGCCAACATTTCCTTCTCATAAATAGCTTTGCTTAAAAACTTTACCTTGATTGGATGACTTTCAAAAGCAATGGGTCTTTCATCTTGCATTAGAACAACACCAATTCCATTTCCTGAAGCATCACATTCCACTATAAAGGTTTTTGTGAAGTCCGGTGTAGTTAAGACTGGTGCTTGGCACATTGCCTCTTTGAGATGTTCAAAGGCCTTTGTTGCTTCCGGAGTCCATGAAAATGCATCTTTCTTCAATAATCTTGTTAGAGGTGCTGCTATTCTCCCATAATTCTTAACAAACTTGCGATAATACCCTATCAACCCGAGAAATCCTCGCAGATGCTTTATGGATGTGGGGATTTTCCATTCCTTAATGGCTTTAATTTTTCTAAGGTCTACCTTAACTCCTTCATGAGATACAATATGACCCAGATATTCCACCTCCTGGACTCCAAAGAAACATTTGGATATTTTTGCATATAATTGTTTCTCCAATATTTGTAGCACCCTGTCAACATGTTCAACATGATCCTTCCAAGACTTGCTGTAGATTAGTATATCATCAAAAAATACTAACACAAATTTTCTAAGGAATGGTTTGAAAATTGAATTCATCAAACCTTGAAATGTTGAAGGTGCATTGGTAAGGCCAAAAGGCATGACCAAAAATTCATAATGACCCTCATGAGTTCTAAATGCTGTTTTCAGAATGTCTTCAGTCTTTATTCTGATTTGATGATATCCTAAATGAAGATCAAATTTGGTGAAGTAAATTGATCCATGCAATTCATCCAGTAATTTATCAATGACAGGAATGGGGAACTTATCTTTAATAGTGAGCTTGTTGAGCTCCCTATAATCCGGACACATGCGCCATGATCCATCCTTCTTGTGCACAAATACTACTGGAGCAGAGAAAGAACTTTGACTCGGTTGAATTATACCAGCCTCTAGCATTTCGGCAACCATACGTTCAATTTCACTCTTTTAGACATAGGGATATCTGTATGGCCTTATGTTTGGAGGAACACTTCCTAGAATCAGATGAATAGCATGATCATGATCATGCATAGGTGGGAGACCTTTGGGAGTCTCAAATACCTTGGAATGATTGTCCATGACTTTTTGGAGATCTGGAGAAATAGATGATTCTGATGTGGAAACATCTAGCGAACATAATTGTGCAATTACACCTCTTTACTCCTTTTTTAGAAGCTTTATCATACCATTAGAGCTGATTATCTTTTCTGGTTTCCCTGCAATACCCCTTAATTCAACTTCCTTTCCTTCCGTAGAAAATTTGATGAAATGTTCTTGAAAATTAAAAGCTATTGTACCCAAGGATTGTAGCCATTGGACTCCTAGTACAACATCAACACCTCCCATTGGAATGGAAAGCATTGGGCTAGTCAATATATATTCTCCCATGGATAGCTTGATATTATGGCACTTTCTAAAGAAATTTATTGTTCCTCCATTTGCAATCATCACTTGACACTATTGTGCTGGATATAGGAAGCAATTCAATTCTTTTGCTACCTTACAATGAATAAAATAGTGGGTGCTTCCTGAATCAATCAACATTATTACCTTTCTCTTCTTGATTTGTCCTTCTATCTTGATGGTTTGAGGAGTGGTAATTCCTACCAATGCATTACAAGATATGGTCGGATTTATTTTTTCTTCATCTAGGCTTTGTTCCTGGAGTATATCCTCTTCTTTTGACCTTTCTTGCTCCTTTTCTTCTTCCTCTTCACAATCTATGTAGAATAATTTCTTCTCAGCACACTTATGACCTTTAGTGTATTTTGTATCACAATTGTAAGAAAGCCATTTTGCTCTTTTTTCTTCCAATTGTTGTGGTGTCAACCTTACAGGTTGTGGAAGACTAGGGGCAACAACACTTCCATCTTTATAGTTGTGAGTGGTATGCTTCCTGGTTGCCATAATTTTGATTTCCATTTTTCTTGCTAACCTGAATGCCTTCTCTAATGAATCAAGTTCCCAAAGGTGAACATCATGTTGGATATTATCCTTTAAAGACCCTACGAACACATCAATCCTATTCTCCTATGGAATATCCTTTACCCTTATGTTCAATTTTTGGAACTCCTCAATGTGCTCCATTATTGAACCCTTTTGTTTGAGACTTATCAATTGGCTAAAAAAAGTGTTGCTTTTTGTATCCTCATAATTTGCTATCAATTCTTCCATAAAAATTGCCCAAGTGATAAATTGTTTACGAGAGCAAAGCCATTGATACCATACAAACTGATTTGGTTCCAAATATAAAGTTGCCATACGTACCTTTTGTGTGTTTTGCACATTATTGAGATCGAAGAATTGCTCCATCTGTAATATCCATGTTGCGGGATCCTTGCCATCAAACTTCCTAATATCGATTTTTGGAATATGGTGGGTCTTCGATCCAACATTAGAGTCTATGGAATCATGATTAACATTTCTTTTGTTCTCATCATGAGTTTCCTTTACTACCCTTTCACCATTAGTGACCCTTTCTTGTAGCAACTTCTTCAATTCTTCCATGTCTGTCTTCAAATCTATCTTCAAATCATCCATCTTAGCTTCTATGCCTTTCTTTAAACAATCCATCTTAGCTTCTATACCTTTCTTTAAACCATCCATCTTAGCTTCTACATCTTTCTTGAAACTATCCATCTTAGATTCTGTTCCTTTTTGTGCAAGTGACACTTGTTGCACTTGGTCTCGTAATTCTGCTATATCATGTTGCATTTCTTCCTCTTCTTCATAAGTCATGCTAGAGATTTCAGGTTGCTTACTAGTTGTTTGCATTTTCTTTCCTCGGGGAATCAATTACTGATAATAATGATTTACTATGCCCTTTGAATTCCTTCAAACCAAGGTTACGCAAAAATTAAAAAAAAAACTACACACCTTTTTTCAGTTTGTAGAAGCCTGATATTGAATCTGATGTATCTCTGTAATTTCGAATCATCCAGTTCTGAAATTGTGATCTATAGTAGCCTTCTGTGTCCTCTTTCCAATGCCACTAGTCTGATCCAAATTGGATTCTCCAAGAAAGAGGTATGCACAATCTCCCGCAGTGACCTGATTATAGACTAGTTCAGTATAGTGAACTTGTATGAAGTGCCACATGTCACTGTTTCGACCTTTGACTCTGAAAAATATATACTAGAAAACTACAGTCCGTCCTCTTTCTGTACCTTCTTACGAAATTTCAATCCGATGCTCAGCAAGAAAGTTATGATGATTTTCCTCTGGTCACCTGTTTGGAATGTAATTCAGGAGTCTGCAAAAACACCAACTTCCTCAGATCATATCTCCGCAAATATAGTGCGAAAAGCTCTGAAATTCGGACCCGAGGTTCAGCGCGATTTCTTATCAAATTTTTTTTTTGGCAACTTCTGAAATGTCGTAGAAAAAAAGTTATAGTGAAAATTCCACGATGCCCTGTTTGGAGCAGCAAAACCCTAAAATCCAAAGCTCTGATACCAAATGTTATGAAACCAGCTCAAGAAAAGATAGATCAACGCCTTAGAATTCAGCCTCTTCGAGGGGGAAATCTCCTTTACATTACATAAATGAACAATTCTTGGATGATTCAAATGACAAAATCTCTTTTCTATATATAGGAGTCTAAGGAGTCACAATATAATCCAGCCGACCTAACAATAATAATATAAAGCCACAAAAATAACAATAGAGGGATTCTATGGGACACAGTAATAACAATATGGGGGAAATAGGGGCACAACAATATTAATAATGGGTATAAATACAATAGTAATGTGGTAATCACTAGTACTATAGGGACCCAACACGTCTGATTTGGGCTTTCCCATCGGACGATCCACGTCGATATCGGAAGCGCCTCGATGATCGAATGATAGGCTCCGGGAGATCGACGATTTTCCCACCGTATAATGTCCACACGTTGCCACCATATTGTTAGGATATTCCGACACATAGGATATAGTTAAGTTCAACTTGGTCTAGTATAGAGTTAGGTTAGAGTTAGGTAAAGTGTGTTTCTTTACCGTTGTACATTTTGTAACTTACAATCCGACGGTCACGATATGTAGTGATCCGACGGTTCACTCTCACCTCGGTATTACCGACACTTGATTCGTGGCTTGACACCCGATTGGTCCATGAGTTCTATTTAAAGCGCATGGAGGGTCATTGTTCGGGTAATCCGTGCATGAGAGAAGCTTATGTAAATTTTCATTCTTTGATTAATAAATTGCCTGTAGTACCCACGTTGGGACAGGCCGTGGACTGTTTCCCTCCTTGCACTCTGAGGGTTTTAACCACGTCAAAAATATTGGTGTATTGATTTGAGATCTGGTTGTGAGCGGTGTCCTTTTGGTATTCTTTCTGTGGAACTTACCCTGTAAATTCCTACATGGTATCAGAGCTATTTGAGGGCCGCGTCCGTTGGTGATCCAAATCTGAAGCCGGTAGAACTGCATGCGGCTGTCGTTTCCTAGATCTGCTGTTTCTGACTGCTTTCGGGCTGAGAGGACTTCTCTGTTGCGTTTAGAGCATCTGTTCCAGTGAGGAACCCCTTTCGTTTCACGCGAAAAGGTTTTCGGTAGCCCTAGCTGCGTCATTTTTCAGATCGGGAGGTATACAGTGTTTCTTTTGCAGTTTACTGTTATTTTCTCTCTGTGACTCTGTGCGATCTGGGCAAATCAGAAACAGAAAGGAAGGATTTTTCTCATGCGTATGCTCTTTTCCCTGCACCTTAGTGTGATCTCGGAAAATCAGAAACATTGAGAAAAATATTTAGTTTTTCGGCTAAAGCTAACTTTGAGATTTCTTTTTAAATTTCTAGTTTTTTGGCTAAAGCTAACTTCGAGCCGCAAGGTTCGTTTTTCTTTGCATATTTGTGTTGGGTTTTGTGTTTTGTGTTTTGTAGGGAAAAAGAGCTTTCTCAAGGCAAGCACGCAAACCAAGGCCCCCCCCCCCCCCCCCCCTCTCTCTCTCTCTCTCCCTCTCTCTCTCAAATTTTTTGTATAGATCAATTGGTTCAAAGCTATTTTAAGAGAGTAGAGGTCTTGGGTTCAAGTCTCCATTTTGTGGGGGCGGATTTTTTCATTCCCGCACATTCGCGCACTTTGCCGGCAACGTCAACAATTGTTTTTCAAAAAGCCATAACTTCTTCATCCGGAAGCCTTTTTCAGAGCCGTTTTTTTTTAAACCGCCTATTTTTTCGAGATCTATCCGTTGGAACACTTACTTTCAGCATCTTCAGCTTCAGTTTTTTTTTAAAATGGAAAGTCCATGCCAAGTCATTCTTGACAGCACTAACTACTTCCAATGGGTAAAATACATGGAAGATTTACTTAGAAGTAAAGGTCTCTTCAGAATAGCCACAAACCAAGAGAAGAAACCAAAAGATGAAGACAAGGCGGCAAAATGGGAAAATAGACAAGATCAAGCACGTGGTTTGATAGGGATGTCTATTTCTCCTGATCTTAGATTCCACATTGCAGGACTTGAGACTCCTCATGAAGCATTAGAAAAACTTGCTAAAGTTTTTGGGATTAAAAATGAAATTAGAGCCCATCAACTTGAAAATGAGCTGCTTACTTTGGATCCTAATAATTTTTCTTGCATTGAAGATTTCTTGTCCAAATTCAAGACCCTTAGATATCTCTTGGAAGGTGTTAAAGTTAAGAAAGAAGATGGTAACCTTATTTATTCCATCCTTACTAAGTTGGGACTAGCCTACTCTGTATTTGTTTCCACTTTCCATTCTACAAGGGAAGCTTTCATTTGTCAAGGACAAGACTACAAGGCCCCTTCCTTTGACTCCTTTTGTGATTCCTTAATAAGAGAACAAGAAAAACTCTTACACCTTGGTCTTCTTAATCTTGGAAACTCTTCCACGAAAGCGTTAGCCGCCCAGCAGCAACCAAATTCAAAGAATCCTAAGAAGTCATATCCTCAAAAGAATGGTCCTAAACCATCTCAGCCTCAAAATGAAAGATCATTTCAGCAAAATGATAAGATCAATAAAAACAAATGGAAGAAGACTGATAGACATTGTAACTTTTGTAATCGAGATGGCCACTTAGAATCTAAATGCTTTAAGAAGATGGAAGCCTTGGAAGCCGCAATGAAGAAACATAACATCCATGTGGAGCCTACTTCAACTTCAACTTCCGGAATGACACTTTCTGCATCTCATTGTCAATCATCTCAGTCTGGTTATGCATTAAATGTATCTTCTTCTTCTTCTCATTCTCATGAGTGGCTCATTGATTCTGGAGCCTCTTGTCACATGGCCAAAAACCAAGCCATGTTTTCTTCTTTAAATGATTGTAACACCAAAAATATATATATTGGTGATGATAGATCTCTTAACGTTGTAGGGACTGGAACTGTTCATCTAGACAATGGTCAGTTTAATGATGTATTATGTGTTCCAACCTTATCCTGCAACCTTCTATCTGTCTATCAGATAACTCACTCAGGTGAAGGTAAAATTGTTGAATTTTCACCTCATGATGTTGTAATCAAGGATCTAAAAGATCCTAAACAGATTCTAGCTACTGGTCTTGCTGATGATTCCAAAAGGTTGTATAAGTTTCACAACTTTGGGTCATCCAATCTTCCCTCAGTATTTGTTGCTCATAATGATGAAGTGAGCAAACTTTGGCATGAGCGATTTGGTCACTTAAACTATCGCTCCCTTCAGCATCTATGTAAAGAAAATATGGTGACAGGTCTTCCTATGGTATCTTGCAGAGATGGTGTTTGTTCCGGATGTGTACTCGGAAAACATCATCGGGACAGTTTTGACAAACGTGCCTCTTGGCACGCCTCAGCCCCTTTATAGCTTGTGCACAGTGATTTATGTGGTCCTCTTCCCGTTGCTTCATTCTCTGGCTGCAAGTACTTCTTAACTTTCATTGATGATTTCTCCAGACGCACTTGGGTATACTTCTTAAAACTCAAGAGCGAAGTATTTAACACTTTTTTGGCCTTCAAAGCCTTTGTTGAAAAAAAATCTGGACATCAAATTCTTAAGCTAAGAACTGATAATGGTGGAGAATATGTTAAAAACACATTCATCAACTTTTGCACCGAAAATGGAATTCAAATGAAACATACTGTTCCATACACTCCACAACAAAATGGTGTAGCTGAAAGGAAAAATCGCACCTTAAAGGAAATGGCTAATTGTATGCTGCAATCTAAAGGACTCAGTCTTAGTTTTTGGGCCGAAGCAATTAATTGTGCAAATTATATAATCAATCGCACTCCTACTAAGGTTCTAGAGAATATCACTCCAGAAGAAGCTTGGAGTTCCATTAAACCAGATGTAAGTCACTTTCGTGTGTTTGGAAGTGAAGCATGGGCCCATATTCCAGATGAAAAGCATAAAGCTTTAGAACCTAAGAGTGAGAAATGTACTTTTGTTGGATATTCTGAAGATGTAAAAGGTTATAGACTTATTCCATTTAAGTCCAAAAATGTTATCATTAGAAGAGATGTAAAATTTGATGAAAATAAATCGGCCTGCGAGCCTAGTCCGGCGGATGTGCCACCTCTTCCTATCTCTTCTACTTTTGAAAACCTTTCTTCTTCAGATGATGAAAGCGAGGATGATAATCCTCCCCCACCTTCTCAGGATCCTCAACTTCCAAGATGGGTCCGTGCTACTCGGGATGCAGCAGGTGATCTTGCCGGTGATCCTACAGATCAGCGACGTACACGTTCTCAGTTTGAAAGAGCCTCTTCTTTACTGGCTCAAGCTCCAGTAAATCATGATCCTGACACTTTTGCAGAAGCTTCAGGCCATCCACATTGGGAAGTAGCTATGAATGAAGAATATCATTCATTAATGACAAATGATACATGGGATCTTGTTCCTCTACCAAAGGGACGCAAACTTGTTAGATGTAAATGGGTTTACAGAACCAAGTATGGACCAGATGGGAAAGTTGATAAACATAAAGCTCGTCTCGTTGCTAAGGGCTTTTCACAGGTTGAAGGCATTGACTACACTGAAACCT
Source organism: Pinus tabuliformis (assembly GCA_031772625.1). NCBI lineage: Eukaryota > Viridiplantae > Streptophyta > Pinopsida > Pinales > Pinaceae > Pinus > Pinus tabuliformis. The sequence continues at coordinate 686,869,678 of CM062804.1, read as the reverse complement.
TCTCCCCTGTTTCCAAAATGAACTCTATCCACCTTGTTCTTTCCCTTGCTGCCTCTTTAAAATGGGAAGTCCATCAGATGGATGTTAAATCTGCCTTCTTGCATGGGGACTTGCAGGAAGAAATCTATATGGAACAACCCATTGGCTTCATACAAACAAACTCCAGCCTTGTTTGTCAACTTAAGAAATCCCTTTATGGCCTCAAGCAAGCTCCTCGGGCTTGGTATGCCAAAATGGATAACTTTCTTTTAGAATCTGGCTTTTCTAGGTGTCATTCTGACAATACTGTCTACACCAAGAAAGTGGGCAACTCTCTTATCATCCTTGTTCTTTATGTTGATGATCTTATTCTTACTGGTAGTGATCCCAACCTTATAAACCATGTAAAGTCCAGCCTTAAAAAGAAATTTGAAATGACAGACTTAGGACATTTACACTATTTTCTCGGTCTTCAAGTCTTGCAATCCCAAGAGGGTATTTTCCTTTCCCAGTCCAAGTATGCTTGTGATATTCTTCGTCATTTTCACATGGAAGACTGTAAGCCAGCCCCTTCTCCCTTTCAGTCTGGAGTCAAACTTTCAGTCTCTTGTACTTCTCCTGAAGTTGATGCTACCTTATACCATCAACTTGTCGGAAAACTCTTGTATTTAACCCATACTCGTCCTGATCTTTCCTTTGTTGTTGGCCTTGTTGCTCGTTTTATGCAAAACCCCCGTGAAAGTCATTGGAAAGCAGCTAAAAGAATACTTCGTTATGTTCGAGGTACATTACAGTTTGGGATTCATTACAGTGCCAAAGCAGCTCCTCTGTTAGTTGGTTTCACTGATTCTGATTGGGCTGGTGACCCTGATGATCGGACGTCTACTGTCGGTTATGTCTTCACTCTTGGTTCAGGACCTATTACATGGGCTTGCAAGAAACAGGCTGCCATTTCTCTTTCGTCAGCAGAAGCAGAGTATCGTGGTGCCGTGGAAGCTAGTAAGGAAGCCTTGTGGCTTCGTCAGATCCTATCAGAGTTTGGCTTTGAGCAGCAGCATCCAACCACACTTTGGTGTGATAATCAAAGTGCCATTCAGCTATGCAAAGATCCAGTCCAGCATCAGCGCAGCAAACACATTGAACTACACATGCACTTCATTAGAAAGCTCATTCATGACCATGTTCTTGAAGTGCAATATTGTCCAACAGATGATCAGGTTGCAGACATCTTCACAAAGGCTCTCACAGAGGCGAAGTTCACTAAACTTCGATATATGCTTGGAGTTCAGGAAGTTTTCACTAAGGGGGGATAGGCTCTAGTGCCTCCTTCCTTCTCCTATTGTGTCATATTTGTAAATCCTTCAATCCTATCCCAAGTTGTTCTTAAGGGGGGATGTTAGGATATTCCGACACATAGGATATAGCTAAGTTCAACTTGGTCTAGTATAGAGTTAGGTTAGAGTTAGGTAAAGTGTGTTTCTTTACCGTTGTACATTTTGTAACTTACAATCCGACGGTCACGATATGTAGTGATCCGACGGTTCACTCTCACCTCGGTATTACCGACACTTGATCCGTGGCTTGACACCCGATTGGTCCATGAGTTCTATTTAAAGCGCATGGAGGGTCATTGTTCGGGTAATCCGTGCATGAGAGAAGCTTATGTAAATTTTCATTCTTTGATTAATAAATTGCCTGTAGTACCCACGTTGGGACAGGCCGTGGACTGTTTCCCTCCTTGCACTCTGAGGGTTTTAACCACGTCAAAAATACTGGTGTATTGATTTGAGATCTGGTTGTGAGCGGTGTCCTTTTGGTATTCTTTCTGTGGAACTTACCCTGTAAATTCCTACACATATTGTATCGCATCCATTTTGCCAAAAATCGTCGTCATACATAAAGTGGTGCGATAAAACCATAAACCACTCTCCCTTCCCACTGCTGACGTCATTGCCCACATCAGCGCCCACGTCATTGCCCACGTCAGCGCCCACGTCATCACTGTTTCATCCGCTGTGTCCACCACATCAATGCCAAGTCACCTTACGTACCCTGCTACCCGACATAGATGACATCATGCTGATGTCACCCGACCAAAGCGCGCCAAAAACCCACCAAAATCAAAATTTTGTTAAAAATTCGTTTAAACGTCGTTTTTGTCCATTTCTATTTGTTTTTCTGTGCAAAGATCTGCATGGTTATTTACGTTCAAAACACCATTTTCACTGCACAATCCGCCACCCAGGGGAATTCACTCCGCAACTTGGCCCCTCAGCTCAGTCTTCTACCTACATTTCGCATCAGGCGCTCATAAAATAGGTCCCTTTCAAATTGCCTCAACACATTGGAGCGGACACATCATCTACTACAACTTCACAACAGCCTGCCCAAGAAAGCATTCCACCTGCAGGGACATCCAAAGGAAAAGAAGTGTTGCATTCAGAGCAGGAAACAATGGTAGACCAGCCAGATGCATCAAAGGGGCAAGGCCCTTCAACACAAACAAAGGTACTTGAAATCCCTGTGTTACAAAGTCCTCTCAATGAGGAAAGAGCCAAGAAAAGAGACAGGCAGGAAGACACATCGATAAGTGGATTAGTAGAACAACAAGGGGAAAAGAGGAAAAGGTTAAATCCTTACTCTGAAGAGGAACTCTTGGGAGAGACAACAGGCAACCTGAGCGGTGAGGAAAGAACTGAATAACAGGCTCCTCCAATTTTGGAAACATCAACTAGCTCATATCTGCAAGAGCTAGAGAGGCATCATGGTGTGGAGGTTACATCCACCAGGCCACAGAGCAAACAACAGATCAAGCAAGGATCAGATATCAAGAAAGCATTTACTAAAATAAAGACTAGGAATGAGCCAGTAAGGATCCATATTTCTAATCAATTGCTGAGAATGGCCCCCACAAATCAACAAAGGCTAATGGCAGCCTATGATATTCAAGAAGGAAAAATGACTCTTAGTCACTTCATGCCAACAATGCAGCAGCCACAGTCAGCTGTTGATTATATCAGGACGAATCTGGAAGTTCTCTCTAAAGACATCCACCCAATGGACCAGATTGAATTAAATAAACAAACCGGAGAAATGGTATACTCCACCTTGGAAGACAAGGCATTATTAGCTCGCAAATTGCAGAATTCATTGCACAATACCTTTGCCCAGCTAGAGTTGGAGAAGGCCTCCTCATTAGCCAAGGATAACAGGATCAAATCCTTGGAGGAAATTATTATTGAACTGGGACATGATCCCAAGGATCCCAAAGGTATCCAAGAATTAATAAAAAAGAAAGAAGAAGATATTACAACCCTCAGAAAGCAATTGAAGCTGCTGATTACAATGCACCCACAAACCACAAAATTTTAACAGCAGAAATAAGAGGAGGACATGGTGGGTTTACTGATGAGGATGAATGAGAGATTGGCAGAAACAGAGAAGGCATTGGAGGAGACACTACAAGGAAAACAGGGCGAGTTGGCCTCTCAACCATCTTAGACAGCTCCAATTGTTACAACTGCTCATTCTACAGTCAAAACAGCAGTTCCTCCTACTGATTCGGCATCAACAGCACCAAGCACTACATCAACAACAGTAGCAACAACAACAGTACCAGATACCAGCACGAGCATGGAAAAGATGATGAAGGAAATAAAAGAGTTAGAACTCCAGATGGCAGAAATGAAGGAACCCAAAGAAAAACTGGCCAAGTTAGAGGTAAGCTATGATAAATCCAAAATAACTGTGGCTGAGAAAACAAGAGAGGTAAAGGCCTTGGAAAATAAGGTAAAATCCTTAGAAAAAGAGCTTACTCTTCATAAAACTTTGTCAGAAATCAAGACAATTTTGTGGACTAAAATTGGCCATTCCATCACTAAACAATGGAGATCAATTCAAACAATCCATGAGCGAATTGAACTGATAAAAATGGCCCAAATAGAGATTCAAAAGGCCAGGACATTATTGGGAAACATGCCCGAGAAAGCCAACAGATTAATCAATTTTTTGAACACTCACACCATAGAAGAACTGGCGGCTCTAGATATCAGGGACAGAACAGGAACCATTTTGACAGTTAAAAGGGTGTTGACTATAAGGAATTTTATACAAAATCTGGAGAGGAAGTGTCAAGAAATGCAGATAGAGATAAATGCTTTTACAGCAAAGTTTACAGTCTTGCAGCCAAAGGGTCTTCCCAGTTTGTTAACCAGCAATCAAATACTGTTGACACCACACAGGGTGAATACATATGTTACCAATCAGATCACAGCATCATCAAGCACTTCAGAAGACATAGTACCTCCCACTAGACAAAGATTATATGACAAATTGGAAAATCTGTTCTACATTGAGCATGAGATAACACATCTTTTTGAAGTCCAGCCCAATTACTACAGGTAGATTGAAGCTGATGAAACATTAATAAAACTACAAAGACACCAGTTGCCAACAGACCAATGGTGGTAGGGCATGTTAGAGGTTTTACCAAGGTAGTTTTGGTTCACTGCATTTAATCAAATTCAATATAAGTGCCACACATCATGAGAATGAAAACAACAGAAAAAGGAAGGCACGCCAGAACGCATTAAAGCGGAATCAGGCGCAGATGAAAAGGCCGGGATAGCAACGTAGGAAGGAAAATTAAAGAGACAGCTACCAACCGACTTGTTGAGTTTAAAAAGTCAAATATATCAAACCACCTAAGGCAGCCAGTACAACGGAGTTACTCCTACATTCACTGCGCTCTATTTTCAATGTCATTTACTACCTTTGAAGAAGTAGATGGATAAAGTTAAATGCTTGATATTTTCTCTATGAGATATTTTGTAACTCTTTTTGTATAAATACCTCCTCTATAGATGTATTGTTGTTGGCTGGTGAATTCCATTCTGGACCTGCGCTGTAAATTTTGAGAACCCTTCTAAATAAAGATTGTTGGAATGCTTTGCTGATGAACTTGCTGTTGTGGAATTAATGGCAGAAGAATATGTTACAGAATTCTCGTATTACCTCATGGATCAATAAGTCTTTTTAACTCTTGTTTTGCTGTTCCTATGTTTATATATCATCTAGATACCATGTTCTAGATTGCAGGGAAAAAAGAATAGCCCAGAATTTACTTTGCTGTACTCTGTGTTCAATTCCTGTCATTTTTCATGTTTTCTACAGGATTAGCATAGGTAGGAATTCTTGATTGCTCCTGTCTCCCTGGATCTTACACTCTGAATACAATTAAGGAATTCTTAACTGCTCCTTGGTAGTATTTACTTATTTTCCCTCTGTTAGCATAATGAAAGATTCTTGATTTCCTTTCATTCCCTGACTCCATTTCATCTTATTCCAACTTGAAAATTGTTCCATGTTTAATTATCTTTCTCTTTAGTTCCTCCTTTTGCCAAAGACACCATACCCAAAAGTTTATTTTCACTTGACTCCATTAACCCAATGGTCTGAACTTCTCATACTTTGTAGCCCTGTTTTATTGGATGTCACCATCCAAACATCAAACAAATACTTGTGCCTCATAACTAGCCTAACATATAGCAAAACAAAGCTAAATCATAAAGAGAACCATCTCTGGTTGCAAATTGGCTAGAATTTGTAGCTAAAAGACTGGTTAGTGTTTACCTCAGCCATATTCCCTTTTCCACTGCTTTTGGAGAACAACCCGAGTGTTAACATCATTGGTGACTCCGATGGGGAGATGAATGACTGTGTGTGTTACTGCTGTCTATTTTCTGAAGCTACAGATGGAGTTTGAAGTTAGCCAGGTAGCCTTTGAAACTGTTTCTTCTTTGCAATTACAGGAGTAAATAAAAGATGCTTCAGCCAATCTCCAACCTAGCTTTAGGCTTTAAACATTTGTCTCAAAATTTGATTAGTTTACTCTTGTTTTCAAAAAATCTTTAGGAAAATTCAAGGCCCTTACAATTTATATTTTCCTAGAAAGATATTTTCAAAAGCATCATTCTTCAAATATCTTCATAAAATACCAAAACAGGCTTAGAAGCTAGCTCCAAAGAAGAAAACTCATTACACTAGATCAAATACAGATCCTAATCCTCTAGCTATTTTTGAAAACCCTAATTTGATCTCTAAAAGCCTTAAAAGGCAAGAAAGTCTAGAAAATTCTACTGATTTAAATCTTGATATACTTCAGGAAAACTTTACCCAATCTCCTCCTAGAAAAGCAGCTGTCCTTCCTACTGTTGCTGCAGCTTCTTCTAGTTCATCACCATCACTTCAAAGTACCTCTTCCACTCCTCCATCCACTCCATTTACCTCATCTGTTATCCCTGTGCTTCCAGCTGTCTCATTTATATCTATAAATATGGCAAACCGATATGCTCCTTTACAGTTGCCTGCAAACCCAGGCGCCATGCCTCAAGATTATCAAAGAAAAATTACATATTTTGATGGTACTAGATCCTATACTGCCCAACAACATACTAAGAAAATGACGGACTACCTTGAGAACTATGAAATTGATGATAATGATGTCAGAATGAAAACTTTTGTTCAAAGCTTAACCAGTGATGTAAGGACTTGGTTTAGGGCACTTGCTGCAAATACAATTGTTGATTCGGATGCCCTTTACCAAACCTTTTTGAACAGATGGGAAAAGAAGAAGGACTCTTTACACATCCTAATAGAATATGAAAATTTGAAAAGAGGTCAACAGGAGAGTGTTCAAGATTACTGCACCAGATTCAACAAAGTATACAATTCTATCCCCCAGAATCTGAGACCTCCACTAGACTTGGCCTTGATCAAATTCCCTGATGGATTTAACTCTGACATGGCATATCAGCTAAGGAAAAGAGCTCCTACAAGCCTATAAGACATGCAGAGCATAGCTGTTAGTGTAGAAGCCAATCTAATCTCTAAAAGAGCCCGAGCTAGAGTTGAAAGAAGGATTCCCTTCAAAGAGGAGCCTTCTTCATTTGAGCAAAAACTAGATGAAATTATCAAAGGAATGGATAGACTGGGTGATAGAGTGGAAACCATTGAAAGGAAATCTTCTTCGGAAGGTCAGCCAAACAACACCACAAGAAATCCAAACTTTAGAAAAAATCAAAATCCTAGCATCGGGAAGGCTGGCCCTGATCAGAATATCAGACCTCCATTTCAAGAAAACTATGCCGAGGCTTCAACCTCTAGTGAGCCAATAGAGGACACTCAGACCAACCTAATGGGTCTAAACAGTGAACAAGAAATATTTTTAACACAAGATGACCAAGAAGCCCATAATTTCAACCAATTTCAAACCAAATCCAGAGAATCATTTGATTTTAGAGAAGGGTATGATGCAACTGTCTATGAGGTCCATAAACAATACAAATTAAGAAGCAGAACGATAGATGTGCTTGAACCTAGCAAGCTAAAAGATACCAAGCAGCCTAAGAAAGCAAAGGATAAAACCTCTCTGACAGAACTCCCTGCTAAAATAGACCTCAACCCAAAAGAACCTACGGTTGAGGGTATATGAGACTTGCAACCATCAAGTGACCAGCCATCCACCTCCTTTCCTCCAAAAGAAAATGTAAACAGCCCTCCTGAAAATAATTTCAAAGCATATCTAGTTTCAAACAGCAATTATGATAGAGAAAAGATCACTGAAAACATAGCAGAAAAGGAAAACCTTGCTGCCCGCAATACAAAAATTCAAGTGGAAAAACCTTTCAACCTAGAAACAGAAATAGGCAAGTTAAAAATAGCTATTCCACTGTCCGAATTAGCTAAACATGAGGTTTATAGGCAACAAATCAACAGGTCACTTCAAATATCATAGAGATGTAGTCAATGTTTTAGATGATCAACTAGAACTAATTTTTGGTCCTGAGGTAAATGGTAAAACAGTGGATGGAGGAGTCCCTCCATTCTATCTAAGCTTGAACATTCATGACAAAGTACTACATAATGCAATGTTTGATTCGGGAGCTTCCCACAATCTGATGCCTAAGTCTATGATGGAAAGACTAGACCTAGATATCACGAGGCCATACAAAGACTTGTTTTCATTTGATTCTAGCCAGGTCAAGTGTTTAGGCTTAATCAAAGATTTGTATGTATCTCTAGTGCAATACCCTGCCAAGACTATTTTAATGGATGTAGTGGTAGCTGCTATCCCACCAAAGTATGGAATTCTTTTTTCTATATCTTGGGGTGCAAAACTCCAAGGATCTTTGTAGCTAGACATGTCCTATGCCACCATCTCAGTCTTTGGCCAGCCAAAGAGATTGTACCAAGAAACATTGATGAAGTATGTGGTCAACAGTCAAGAGAAGCCCCAAAATTTCCCCATTTACTCCATGCATTCTGATATGGATTCGTTTATCTTATACAATGCTGAAATGTGTCCCAAAATTGATGGCAAGTTACTAGAATTAGCACAAGCAAGAAGCATTAATGAAGAATCCACTGCTCAAGATCAAAAAATTGTTGAAGAAATTGATGCAAAAAACAAACAAGGCAAACCATATGAGTTACAAAATCCAAATCTGCCCATTAAAACAGTTTCCAAAACTCCTAAGGCTAGTTACAATCAAGAAATCTTATGTTACTTAGAGTTTTATGGATTAGTGAATAAAGTAGAAGCAGGGGCAGGGATTTGGATACACAATATGCAAAATGATCATGCTGAAGGACGTGCATATAGGCTGAATTTCAGATGTACAAACAATATGGCCGAATATGAGGCCCTTTTGCGGGGACTCAAACTGATTAGAAGCCTAGGGGCAACTAAAGTTTCAATTCTAGGGGACTCAGATTTGATTATCCAACAGATGAAGGGGAAGTTTGTTACAAATGATCTCAGGCTAAGAGCTTATAGAGGGGCAGCAATGGAAATACTCAATAGCTTTCTAGAGTCTCAGCTAACCAAAATTCCGAGAAACCACAATTTACATGCTCACAGTTTGGCAACATTTGCCAGCACTTGTAAGCTGCCATTCGAGCCTAACCATCACTTTACTGCTGAAATTAAACACAGACCTGCTGTTCTAGATAATGTCAAAAATTGGCAAGTGTTTGAAAATGACACACAAATCAATAATTTCTTGACTTTGAAAGAGGAATTCTCAGGCACAAACATAGATACAAGCACCATTTTTGATCAACAACAAATAGACAAAATTGAGAAAAATATATCAGCTGAAACAGAAAATCACATTTTGCATCCAACCATTTTTACCAGCACAAATTTACAAGAGCTGAAACAAATGGACCTTGATGAAATTGCTGAGGGAGAATCTGAAGTAATTGAGTTGAAGGATAATTTTTTGCCCACAGGCTTGACTCCTTTGGAGGATATTTTTGATTCAAATGATATACCAAGAAAGCCAAAAATGCAGCCTTTAAATGCAGAAATTGAGGACTGTAATATAGGGACTGCAGATGACCCTAAAATGATAAAACTTTCCAAAGCCTTGCCTCCAAATCAAAAACTGAAATACATTGAGCTGTTTAAAGAGTTTCAAGATGTCTTTGCATGGAGCTATGAAGACCTCAAGTCCTATGATACTTCGTTCATCCAACACACAATACCTTTAAAATAAAATCAAAAGCCTTTTAAACAAAAGTTGAGAAGAGTGAATCCTGTTCTTCTTCCTCTCATTGAGAAAGAGGTCAAAAGAATGTACCAAGCTGGAATAATTGCACCTATTAGATTCTCAGAATGGATTTCAAATCTTGTCGCCACCAGGAAGAAAACAGGAGAGATAAGACTGTGTGTTGACTTAAGAAATCTAAATAAAGTCTCTCTCAAAGACCACTACCCCTTACCAAAGATGGATCACATTTTACAAAGGGTAGTGGGAGCTTCTAGGATCTCACTGTTAGATGGATTCTCAAGATTTAATCAGATCTTAGTTCACCTGGATGATCAAGATAAAAATGTCTTTACAACACCATGGGGAACCTTCAAGTATGTAAAAATACCTTTTGGACTTAAAAATGCAAGGGCCACATTTAAGCGAGCAATGGATATAGCCTTTGCAAAAGAGATCCATGATTTCCTAGTCATATATCTTGATGACCTCACTGCTTTTTCCAAATCAGATCAAGAACATTTAGAGAATTTAAGACAAGTGTTCCTAATTTGCAGAAAATATGGCATATCATTGAACCCAAAGAAATCATTGTTTGGCCTAGAAGAAGGCAAACTCTTAGGTCACATAATTTCAAAATATGGCATTAGAATTTACCCGGAAAGAATACAAGCTATCCTCCAAGTTCTTCACCCAAGAAATATCAAAGAATTGCAAGCTTTTCTAGGAAAGATCAATTTCCTAAGAAGATTCATACCCAACTTGGTTGAACTAATAAGATTGTTGAATAACATGCTGAAGAAAGATTCCAAAGTCAAATGGACAATAGAAGCTAAGCAGGCCTTTGAGGAATCAAAATAGCTTTAACCAAAACACCGGTCCTCACAAGCCCAAAGTTTGATAGAGACTTCATAATATTTTCCTTTGCATCTGAGCATAATATTGCTACTTTCCTATTACAAAAAGATGACCAAGGATGTGAGAATCCCATTGCTTTCTTCAACAAAGCACTTATAGATGCACCACTCAAATATCAAATCATGTAAAAACAAGCTTATGCCCTTGTAAAGGCCATCAAGGATTTCATAGTTTATATCTTGTACTCTCATGTGATAGCTTATGTCCCAAATGTCGTGGTCAAAGACATTCTAACTCAAGAAGGAATTGAAGGCAAAAGAGGCAAATGGATAGCTAACATTTTGGAATATGATATTGAAATCAAACCAACAAAGCTGATAAAAGGACAAGGATTAGCCAAATTAATGACTGAAACCAATTTTCAAGCCCTTGACATCAATGAACTGGATAACGAACAGGAGATGGCGACTCCACAGATCAATAAAGCCTTTTTACAATCACCTTGGTATGCTGATATAATTTATGTATTATTAAACCTGTAGGCTCCTCCAGGGTTATCTAGAACTAAAAAGAGATTCTTGAAAATGAAAGCTTCAAAATTTTGTATAGTAGACAATGTTTTATTTTGGAAAAATCATGAAGGTATTTTGTTGAATTGCCTAACACAGGATGAAACTGACAAAGTACTCAAGGAATTTCATGCAGGGGACTATGGTGGACATTCATATTGGAATTCAACAGCTGATAAAATCTTAAGAGCTGATTTTTATTGGCCCTCCCTGTTTGCTGATGTAAAGAAATTTGTAATTTCTTGTCATAAATGTAAAATCTTTAAAGGCAAGAGAAAGATTTTACCTTTACCCCTAAAACCCATTTCCACTGAGAGACCATTTCAACAATGGGGTTTAGATTTCATTGGAGAAATTCACCCTTACCCTTCTGGCCAGCATAGGTGGATTTTAACTGCCACAGATTACTTCACCAAATGGATAGAGACCATCCCTTGTAGGCAAGCCAATGACTCGATCATCATGCAATTCTTAGAAACCAATATTCTTTCTAGATTTGGCTGTCTAGAAAAGATCATAACAGACAATGTTGCTGCCTTTAAATCCAAAATAATGATCAATTTTGTCACAAGTACCACATTACCTTAGGCCATTCCACAGCCTATTACCCTCAAGGTAATGGTCTAGCTAAATCATCCGACAAGAGCTTGATCAATATCATAAAGAAAGTATTGGAGGAAAATAAGAAGAATTGGCACAAAAAGCTTATTAATGCACTGTGGGCAGACAGGCTAACTACAAAGAGATCCATTGGAACAAGCCACTATGAGTTGGTTTATGGCATGGAGGTTGTATTCCCTTTGTCCTTGGGAATCCCTTTGATAAAATTGCTGCAAGAAATACAAGCAAAACCCAATGACATTCAGAGAAGAATTAATCAAACAATTCATTTACAGCAAACCAGAGAGGAAGTGTATCAGAGAACTCAGATTCTACAAGAGAAAATTAATTTTTTTTTTGATAAAAGGACAAAGGCAGAGGATTTTTTCTTAGGAGACAAAGTGCTGAAGTGGGATTCTAGGAGGGAAGATAAAGGAAAACATGGAAAATTTGATTTCCTATGGAAAGGACCTTTTGCTATTCAGGCTACACAAGCAAACAACACCTATTTTTTGAGAAGCCTGGATGGTACAGAAGCAGAGGATGGGCCAGTCAATGGGTGAATGCTCAAGCATTATTTTGATCCTCTTTGTTAACATGACAACACTGTATTTTGTACATAATAATGTCTATTTTCAGCAGTTTACTACAAAAATAAGATAAGGAATGAGATGCAGCAAATTTTAAGGAAAAAGGAAGGAATTGTGCCACCTTTTTGTGTTATATTTTGAGTTTATCAGAAGAAATCAAGAAGAAGACTTGGGAGCTAAAAATCTGATGGCAAATATTCAGACAAACTATCAAAGACAGAGCTGTAATTGATCAAATAAGCTCATGAGAAATGCATATATGTCACAGAGATACAGTTTTGTTTGTCTTCAGCAAATGAAATTTCAGATTACAACCAAAGTTGAATATAAGGCCATATGACCTGCTGTTCTTGGCTTTTCACCTAGGAAAAGCCATCCCTAAGTGGAGCCACTATTAGGTTCCTATACTAATAGGTGTCATATTTCATGATTGATAGTGGAAATGCCAAATATGATCATCCTTTCCATGCTGCAAAGGTTCCATATTTTCAAAAAACCAAAAAATTAAAAAAATGTAAAGAGGGTATGCCCTAAAAGAATAATCAAAGGGAAAAAGAATGAATTGGTCAAGAAAGAAAGACAATGAACCCCAAATAAAAAACCAGGAAAGTGTGCTAGTCAGAATGCCACTACTGTCCTATTTTTGCAAACAAGTTCAGATTATGCAATCATTGACTTCCGTCACACTTGATGGATGGCCCAATAGCTCAATCTTGGCCAGTCCATGTTTAAATTTATTGTTTAGCATTAGAGAATAAAGTCTGTCCAAACAGTTCAAGCTTGGCAGACAAATAGTTAGGTAGAGAAGAAAGGGAGCTCAACAGCTGAATCTAAGCCCCTGGAAGAGATAAGGGCAGACTTAGATAGGAGGATAGCTAAAAGAAAACAAAAGAGAGAAAGGGTTTTCTAGTTCAAATGCACCCAAGGAGAAAGAAGAAAAAATGTTAGGTGTATTAGGCTGGGTAGGCAGTTTGGTGTTGAAGAAGCAGGTTCATGAATAATATTGTCTTTTAAAGATGATTCATCTCAAAGGTATCATATCTACCTTGACAAAATATGGTGACAAAATCAAATGTTGCATGTCTAACTTCCCCTCATTCCTCTCACAACAATTACTCACTAACCTCCCCTAAAGAGATTGACTCTGCTCAATACTCTTAAATACCCTCCATCTTCACGTAAAGATTTAAGTAAAATGACATTTTTCTTAAAGAATAAAGCCACATTTCTTGTGTAAAACATTTATCTTCTCTTAAGCCTAAGTTATCCAACTTTACTGCTTAAAATCCCTCTCACTTCCCTAAGCCTAAATTCTTAACTCTACAACTTAGCGCTTCCTCTCAAAACCCATATTAACATCCTAACTCTATTTATATAACTCCTATGTATATTTCCCTTCCCATATTATGTAAAAATATATAAAAACCCAAAAATACTTAAATATTCCCCACCCCGGCAATTATAGCCATAAAACATGGCATTTCGGGAATTATAGGTTCACTTGGAACCTTATAATAACCCCTCCGCATACATAAACTTTGGAGTTTATTTAACACCCAGTTAAATAAATAACCACGCTCGCAAAAACACAATAACCAAAGGTTATAACCCAAAAAACCTTGTTAAACGATAAATATATCGGGTGGGCCATGTGTCATAAACCTCCGTCAAATTACCCCTCCATCACCTGTCTGATTCGGGCTTTCCCATCAGACGATCCATGTTGATATCAGAAGCGCCCCGATGACCGAATGATAGGTTCCAGGAGATCGGCGGTTTTCCCACCGTACAATGTCCACGCATCGCCACCATATTGTATCGCGTCCATTCTGCCAAAAACCGCCATCGTACATAAAGTGGTGCGATAAAACCATAAACCACTCTCCCTTCCTGCCACTGATGTCATTGCCCACGTCAGCGCCCATGTCATTTCCCATGTCATCACTGTTTCATCCGCCATGTCCGCCACGTCAGTGCCAAGTCACCTTCCGTACCCCGCTACCCGACAAAGATGACGTCATGCTGATGTCACCCGACCAAAGCGTGCCAAAAACCCGCCAAAATCAAAATTTTGTTAAGAAGCCGTTTAAACGCCGCTTTTGTCCATTTCTCTTTGTTTTTCTGTGCAAAGCTCTGCATGGTTATTTACATTCAAAACACCATTTTCGCTGCACAGTCCGTGTAGAGCCTCTAACTTGCACTTGATTATCCATCATTACCTACAGCTTTTCCTCACTTATCCCTCTCTTTTGCTCTATTTTCTGCATAAACTTACCCAGATCATTACATGTGATGGCTTTAAGCATGATTAAGGAACTTTGCTAATGTGTGACTGTTTTGTTTAGATTTTGACATATTTACAGAGATTCCGCAGCTGTCTGGCAATTCCGCAGCCATTCAGCGATTCCGCAGCCATCTGATGATTCCGCAGCCTTTTTGTTAATCTCAAGGTTCCACGTGTCATTTTGCAAAACGAGCCACATGGGCACGTGGCAATAAAGGTGCTCAAGGTTCCTGTGCTCTTGGTTCGGTCAGCCACATCATCTACACCTCCGGTCAACGAGGGTCAAGCCACGGTCAACAAAGGTAGCTTAACGGTGTTGCGTAAGCTGTTGGGTCACGTCAATGCAACTAGTGATTTGTCCGTGTTACGCAGGTGGTGGGAAACATAATCTAACCCTGGATTCAATTCCCATAACGACCAGAACCTCCAGCTCATCCATGAGGCTCATGACGTGTTGCTGAACCTTTATTACGCATGACAGATTAGTTAATTTTCAGTTTCTAGCTTTACGCATTAGGCAATCGTTTAGATGCCTATAAAAACTAGCGTCTGTGTACGCTTAATGTTACTTTTTAGTTGCTGTGTTTTACGAACTTGTTATAATTTTAGTGCATTTCAAGACTCTGTTTTGATAGTGCTGTTCTAGCACTCTTGACTGTAATTTTCTGCATATGGAGTAATAGAAAACAGTGCTGTTCTGTTCACTTTTTAGTAGCTGATCTTTCAAGTTGGCTGCGTGGATGGAGGGCCCCCATCTGTGACAGCTCGTGTACATAGTGTTTGGTTTCATTTTCATGCTTTTAGCAATCTTTATTTTTTTATCATGTATAATAGTTTTATTTCATGTCATTTTATTTCCAGCATTCTTTTAAACTGATCAGTATTCTTTTTGCAGGTTTTTAAACCCGGGATTGTGTGTGTGTTTGTGTATTTGCTTTATATCTGGTGGTATTTTTAGTTGACAGATTCAAACTTGCTGCCTTTACTTTATTTTCATAGCTTACTTCTAGTTTAGTTTCTCAAAGCTATATGTTAACATATTGATGGTCTCTATATCATAAATTGATTATCTTTCAGAGAGCAGAATACTAATAAATTACAGCTGGCTTTGAGTACTTTTTAGACTAATCTTTAACTACTTTCTAATCGTGCTTTACATAGTACCATATGATAGAAGCAGAGAGTTAGAGAGAGCTGAACATTATAACTAGTCTTTAAAGTAGATTTTTCTCATTTTTTATCATTTCTTAGACTTATCTTTAGTTACTTCCTAATCGTGTTTTACACAGTACTATGTGTTAGAAGCAGAGAGTTAGGAAGAGATAAACATTATCATTGGTCTTTGAAGTGATTTTCTTACCTTTTTATTTGCAGCAGCATGAATGGTGTCTAGTGCCATTAGAAAGTGGTTCTTTGCTTTCAGCTCATTTCAAGTTATTTATTTCTTTCAAGCTTTTCCTTTTCAGCAAGTAGTTAGAAACCACCCATCAGACACCCTCACTCATCTAGAATTCACCTTACACACACTATCACTCATCTGTTTATAAAAACTCCATTCCATCTTAGGAAGATAACTTGACCACAAACAACACCCCCAAACGACAAAAATATCTAAGAGGTTGCTTAAGTACATATAGTACACCTTCACTTCATCAGCTTACGAGCCCCGGGTTGACAATTAATGACATCAATTTAGGAACACTAAATTGACTAAACATTTTGGCGCCGTTGCCGGGGAAGTGAAATTAAGTAGCCATATTCTTAGAAAAAAAAAACATAAAAATTTCAAGGAAAGAAGTTGATAACCTATCAAAGTATGCTCTCCTCTTGCACTGCAAGGTGATCTGGAGGATCAGAAAAGAGAAAGTTATTGATTTGGTAGTTTCTTGAGTATGCTCTCGTCTTGCACCTAGAGTGAACTGGAAGATCAGAAAAAGAACTATTAACTTGACTTGAAGAAAATAATAAAAAATGACATGCATAGAGCTAGAGATTCTAGAGGAAGGTTTTTAGGTAGAGCTCGAAGTTCAATTTTTACAAGTCCATCTGCTTCAAGGGATAGACAAGAGACACCTCCCTTATCTCCAACCGACACTCCTAGTCCTAGAATTCCTGGAATTCAAGAGCCAAGAGTTGACTCTCCTACACCTTCTATTGAATTTGAACTAGGAAGAGACTCTTCTCTTTCTCCTACAGAAAGTCCAATTGTCATTGAGGAAGTGGAATCATCTGAAGAAGAAGGAGAAATCTCTTCTCATTCACCTTTTGTAGAGGAACCAGAAGATTTTGAAATCCCTAGGAGAACCATCATGGCCGAGGAAGAAGGAGGTGGTAGAGGTAGAGGTAGAGGAGGAGGAGGAAACAACAACAATAATGGAGGTAGAGGTCCCCTTGGAGGAGGAAATAGAGATGGGGATAATTCATTTGGGTTTCCCATTGTTAATGAGGATTCCCGAGCCACTATGAAAAACATATCACCATCTGTCCTCCCAAATTTCCATGGGTTAAGAACTGAGGACCCTGAAACATTTTTGTTTGAGTTTGAAGTGGTGTGTCGAACTTATGACTACCTGGATGACTCTCAGAAACTAAAATTGTTCCCTTCAACACTGAAGGATCAAGCCTTGAAATGGTTCATGGGGTTACTCACTCAATCCATTAGGTCTTGGGATGAAATGAAACAGACATTTTTGGATAGGTATTTGGATTATTGTATGCCTACTAATCATAAGGACGAGGTTTTTAAAATGATAAAGAGAAGATGAGAGCTTAGAAGATTTACTTGAAAGATTTCAATATAACTTGAAAAGAGCAAAAATGAATACCTTGGATGAAGAGACCTTAAAAGCCCTCTAATTAAAAGCCATTAGGGATGAATGGATAGATATCCTAAACATGATGGGGAAAGGGGATATTTCTCAACTTTCACTCAATGATATAGCAGAACTTTGTATCCATCTCTCAAGAGGCAAATCAAAAACTCAAAAAGGGCCTAGAGATCCTTCTCTCCTTAGGGCAAATAAATCTGCAATAAGATCAGTAAGTAGGGCTGAAATCGGCAATATGCTTGATGAATTTAAAATTGACATCTTAGGGAGTCTTAGTGAACAACTTGATACCCTTAAGATTCACAATAAACAAAAAGTAGAAGCTGAGGCTTTGGCTATCTTTTGCCCGAAATGTAGAAAAAAACATGCTTTAAGGGAATGTCCCTTAGATGCACACGTTGTAGAAACATGTGTAATTTGCTCAGAAACTCATGAGACCAAGGATTGTCCTTCAATTCCTGGCCTCAAAGCAGTCTTTCAAGAGGATCCAAGTACACTTGAATCTCTCTGTTTTATTGCAAGGAGACCGTGGCAAGGGAAACAGAATCAAGGGTTTAACAACTCTATGAATTCTCAATCCCAACCAAATTGGAATCCTTGGCAACAACCTTGGCCTCAACCTCAAAATGCTTTTCAAGCATGGATGCAAAGCATGCAAAATCCTTATGGGAGATTTGCTCAATTCTATCAATATCCTCCATCATTTCAGAATCAGCAAGCTCCACAACTTCCAAACCAAGGTCAACAACTATCATTGCCATACCCTCAACAACAACAACCTCCTCCACAAAATCAAAATTCTCAACTCTCGCTTCAATCCTAGCAGAAATCAAATCAACTTCCCTCTCAGCCATTACCAAATCAAAATAATAGGAACCCTCAAAATGCTTACATGATGGAAGGTCAACCATTCCCTACCTATATGGCTGTTCCTCTCAATGAAGTACAACTCAGATCAGGTAGAATCTTAGATCAACCTTCTACAAGTGTTCAACAACCAAGCATTTCTGAGGAAGAATCTCTCAAAGTCAATAAGGGTTCTGAAGTATCACTTCAAAACCAAAATATCCAAAAAGAAAAAGAAAAAGAATCAACCTCTACAACTCCCATAGTTGAGCAACCTACACCTTTAGCTACACCTCATTTTCCTGAAAGATTACAAATCGACAAAGGAGTGGAAAAGCAAATATGGGTGCCTGACTATAGTTTTCTAGATGAATTGAAGAATGTCTGTATCAAGATCCCCTTGTTACAAGCCATTAAAGAAATGCCCATTCTAGCGAAGACAATAAAGGAGTTGAGTTTGAAGAAAACAGGAAAGAGAACCAGAGATACCAAAAGGATACATCTAGTTGGAAAAATTGCAGACATTATGATGGGTAAGATTACCATGCAAAAATATGTGGATCCCGGTAGCCCTATTGTCAAAAATCATATTAATGGGGTTGAAATCCCAAATACTTTGATTGACTTAGGAGCCGCGATCAACATCATGAGTAGACAGACCATGGATCAGTTAAAGCTTCCTAACCTTCTCTTTACACCTACTTTGCTGCAGCTTGCAGATAGATCAATCATTAAACCTGATGGTGTATTGGAAGACATTCCAGTCTCCCTAGATTCTTGGAAATATCCAGTTGATTTTATGATTTTAACTCCCAAGAACAATCTAGGAGGACATCCTCTTATTTTAGGAAGACCTTGGCTGGCCACAGCTGATGCTTTCATAAGTTGTAGGTCTGGGGACATGTATATATCAGATGGTAATTCCACCAAGAAATTCAACTTGTATCCTCCAGCAAAGGCAATAACAGAAATAGGAGAAGATGAGTGGGTTGATGATGAGGATACTATTCAACCTGTTCTAACCATCTCTGAGATCAGTGAGGATAGTCAAATTCTAAATACATTAGAAAATTTTGAAATACCTTTAGAATATGACTCTACACAGTTTCAGTTAGATGCAGACATTGAATATCTCTCCTCTAGACAGATGTCACTCTTCTCAATGGAAGAGTTTGGTAGTTCTACAGTTGAAATCCTTCCAGGAAAACCATTGAACATTAACAAAAACTTGGAAAGACCACAACAAGAAGAATTAACTAAACTGTTGCAAAAACATTCCACTGCCTTTGCATGGGAATACACTGACATGAAAGGAATCGATCCTAAGACTTGTATTCATCACATCTATATTGAAGAAAACAGCAGGCCTATTAGGCAACCACAAAGAAGGATGAATCCAAATCTTAGGGAAATCGTGAAAGAAGAACTCCAGAAATTGCTCAAGGTAAACTTCATTTACCCCATTTCAGATAGCCAATGGGTTTCTCCCTTGGTTATAGTGCCCAAAAAGAATGGTAAATGGAGAGTTTGCATTGATTATCGAGAATTGAACAAGGCAACCTTAAAGGATCATTTCCCTCTACCTTTTATTGATCAGGTACTAGACACTTTAGCAGGTAAAAAGTATTTCTCATTCTTGGATGGTTTTAGTGGGTATAATCAAATTCAGGTAGCACCTGAAGATCAAGACAAAACCATATTCACTTTTCCTTGGGGAAATTTTACCTACCGAGTACTTCCTTTTGGATTGTGCAATGCACCCGCTACATTTCAAAGGGCTGTACTAGGAATCTTTTCAGATCTGATTCATGATTGTGTAGAGGTATGCATGGACGATTTCACAGTTTATGGTAATACATTTGAAGAAGCTTTGGAAAATTTGGAAAAAGTACTGGTAAGATGTAAGGAAACAAATCTTTCTTTAAGTCATGAAAAGTGTTTTATGATGTTTACTGAAGGGATTGTTTTAGGACATCATATTTCAGGAGATGGGATTAAGGTTGATAGATCCAAAGTTGAAGTCATCTCTAAGTTACCTGTTCCAAATTGCCAGAAAGATGTTAGAAGTTTTCTTGGGTTTACTGGATATTACAGAAGATTTATTGAAAACTTCACTAAGATAGCATCTCCTCTTTTCAAATTGCTTACCAAAGACTGTGAGTTTAAATGGGATCCTGAGTGTCAATCTGCCTTTGAAGCTTTAAAGACTAGAATATCTGAAGCACCTATCTTAAGGGGGCCAAATTGGAAACTCCCTTTCCACATTTCTACTGATGCTTCAGATACAGCTCTAGGAGCTGTTTTGGGACAAAAGGATTTGATCCCTTATGCCATTTATTACATCAGTAAAAATTTGACTCCTACTGAGTTAAATTATATTGTTACAGAAAAAGAGTTCTTAGCTATGGTACATGCGATCAATAAGTTTAGACACTACATAACCGGCTATGAAACCTTTGTCCATACTGATCACTCTGCCATAAGATATTTAATGAACAAACCTGTTACTAATGGTAGAGTTACAAGATGGATTTTACTCTTACAAGAATTCAACATTACTGTGTTAGATAGACCTGGAAAACAAAACACAGTAGCTGATTTCTTGTCTAGAATCCAAAACACTAATGAGGATTCTCCAGTAGAAGATAAGTTTCCAGATGAATACTTGTTTGCAGTAACTACCAAGACCCCTTGGTATGCAGATATGGCTAATTATCTAGTTACAGGGAAGCTTCCTCTACACTTATTTCCTAATGAAAAAAGGAAAATCATTCAGGAGAGTTCACATTATTCTTGGATTTCTAATGAATTGTTCAGAACAGGGCTAGATTGTATAATCAGAAGGTGTGTTCGGGAAGATGAAATGCCTGACATCCTTAAGGCATGTCATGATGAACCATGCGGCGGGCACTTTGCTGACAAGAGGACAGCCTATAAAATCCTTTCTCTAGGATATTATTGGCCTTCTCTCTTTAAAGATGCAAAGCAGTATGTTAGAAGGTGTGACAGCTGCCAAAGAGTTGGGAGACCAACTCCTTCAAATGAAATGCCACTACAACCTCAGGTATGCATCGAACCCTTTGAAAAATGGGCTCTAGATTTCGTTGGACCAATTAATCCACCATCAAAGAAAAAGAAGTATATACTGGTTTGTACTGATTATGTTACTAAGTGGGTAGAAGCCAAGGCATTGCCTTCTGCCACTGAAAATTCAGTTGTTCAATTTCTTTTTGAGGATATTTTCACTCGTTTTGGTGTCCCAAGGGAAATTGTAACAGATCAGGGCAGCCAATTTACATCTAAATTGATGGAGAAGCTGATGGAGGAATATAAGATCAAGCACAGAACATCTACTCCCTACCATCCGCAATCCAATGGCCAAGTGGAATCTACCAATAAAGTTCTTGAAGGCATTGTCACCAAGACTGTTCATCTTCATAGAAGAGATTGGGCGGAAAGGCTTCTTGAAGCCTTATGGGCCTATCGAACCACATGGAGGAACACAACAAGACATTCTCCCTATGAACTTGTTTATGGGAAGGAAGTCCTGCTCCCCATTGAATTCCAAATCAAGACCTTCAAGATGGCAGTCCAATTGGGAATGAGCCTCTCAGAAGCCCAAAAACACAGAATGGACCAGCTAAATGAGCTAGATGAAATAAGACAAGATGCAATTCTAAGGACCGATCTAGTTCAGCACCAAAGATCTAAATGGCATGATCGTCATATCAAAGAAAGAAAGTTTCAGAAAGGATATTGGGCTCTATTGTTTGATTCAAAGTTCAAAGACTTCAAAGGAAAGTTTCAAACTCATTGGCTTGGGCCATATGAGATTGATGAAGTCTTTAGCAATGGAGCAGTTCGAGTGAAAACTATTGATGAATTTCATACTCCTCTTATTGTGAATGGCCATCGCTTGAAAATCTACCAAAAGCCATTCTCAAAAGAAGAGTTTGTCAAGTTGTTTAAAGAATATTCTGCAATCAGGTTGGTGGAGAAGGATTCTTCTCCTCTATCAGCCTAATCTTTGGTTTTTGAAAAAAACAAAAATAAATAAATAAATAAATAAATGTATAAGCCTGAAAACCAATCTCTGATTGGTAGTCTTATGCAGAAAACCTGAGGTGAAAATCAGGGTCACCTGACACCTCATGTTTTCCAAAAAAAATCTCTCTCTCTTCCATCTCATTTCATCATTTCATCCACTTCATTCACCATCTTATTCATTCAACCACTCTCACTCCACCTCATTTCTTTCCATCCATCCATCCATTCATTACATCTCATTCCATCAATAAAGTTATTTTTTTAGATAACTAAGGTTGTTTTATGCAGCCGGAGGGTACCACTGCAGTTTCCGCAGCTGTCTGGCAATTCTGTAGCCATTCAGCAATTCCGCAACTCTCTGCACCTGCATAAAAGAAACACAGTTTGTTTGAAAAGAAATTTACAGTTCAGAAGTCATCAACAATAAGTGGAAAAGAGTCATGCAACAGCAATAAAAAAATGAAGGGTTAGTGGCAAATGATCAAAGGCAATCCAAGTGCGGATATGAGGTATGATCTAAATCCTAAACTTACGGTTATCTCATTTTGCAAATTTTCCGGGTTATGTTTTCTGCCATTTAATGTAATGATTACCAGTCTTTCCCATCATGCGACCAAAAATCCACGTATCCCCCACACTTATCGGTCCTGTTCATCACGATTTTGAAACTCAATTGCGGCTGCTCCTCCATTAAGGTTTTCGTACCTAAGTGACGTAGACTACTGTACTACGTCTCTCTACGTCATAATCCCGCAGCCAAGTGTAAACCTATGACCGAAGCCTAAGGACCTAACCGTTTCTACCCATCATTTCATAACCCTCCTACGCTCGTATCATTCCATTCACGCTGTTTCATTTCCATAGTTCCCTTATTCCGCTGTGCTCACTACGCTGCTACCTTAGCCATACTCTGTTTTACTTCTTCCTCTCTGCTAATTCTGATTATCAGTGAAAGTATGTTACGACTATTACATTAGAGCCGTAAATTTACTGTGTGAAGGCCACTGCTGAAGCCGTGTAACCTTTTTTCCAAAAGTTTTAGAACAGAGCCATAAATTTACTGTGTTAAGGCCACTGTTGAAGCCGTGTAACCTTTTTTTTTTTTTCTCCAAAAGTTTTAGAACAGAGCCGTAGAGCCAATGGGTAAACTCTTAAGGGCAGAACCAGAGGGTTCAAAATTTCTGGAGGGATATCCTCAAGTTAAAGAGGCTTTGCAGAAAGCAAACTGGCTCCAATGTATCCAGAAATTCAGAGGTTACCACAAAGAGGTTACGAAGGCCTTTGCACGTTCCTTTAGAGACAAAGACAATCAAGTGGAGATAGGGGACCTAAAGTTTACAGTCACTGAGAGCAGTATAGCACAGGCCACTTCACTCCCACAAACTGGAGAAAGATGGTTTAAAAACAGATCAGTACAAGACCAGCAGTGGAAGCAAATCTTAAAGAATCCAGGTATGGATACCAGCACTTTTACAAAAGGGATTCCTGTTACTTATGTCAAGGAAGAATGGACAACTTTACTTTTATTAGTGCAAAAATTCTTTACTTGTGAGGGAAGGTTTGGAGTTTTATATGTTTACCATGCCAAAGTCATGATGCATTTCTTAGGAGATGATATTAACCTTCCATATTTTCTACTCTCAAGTCTTAGAAAAATGTGTTCAATTGTCCAAAGGAACCCAAGAAACATTGAACCACATCTGTATCATCATGGTCTTGTTAAGATGCTAGTTGAGGAACAGTTGAAAGCAAAAAGAGATACCTGGGAGAGATTTCTTGTGAGAAACCATTTCGAAGAGGCGGGAGAAACCTCTGTGCCTAGAAAGAGTAGAAGAAAAAGAGAAGAGGCTACCCCTGAAACTGTTGTCCAAGAAGAAACTGTCCAAGACCCTCTTGAAGAAGAAAATGTTGCCCATCATTCTGAACATGAAATTGACCCTGAACCTGCTGAAGACATTGATCAAACAGCCCAAGGAATTATCACAGAAACTCTGCAAGAAATTATACAAGAAGCTGCTCAAAAGAAAAAGGAAAGTAGGAAGAAAAAAAAGAAAGATAAAGGAAAATCCATAGCCCAGGAAACCTACTTTACTCCTGAGAATTCTAGTGAGGAGGACACTCAGCCATTGGCACATAGGTTGGCCCAACTTCATGAGGCTGCCCTCTCCAAAAAAATGCAAAAACAAAAATAGAAGCAACAAAAAGAAAAACAGAGCATCACCACCGTGAGAAGGAGCAGCAGGTTACAAAGCAAAAAGGGGGCCATAGAGAACAAAAAGTCATTCTTTATTGACTTGAGCACACCTCAAAAGGTTACTACAAGACTTGACTTTGAGAAAAGCTCCCCACATGTTGAGCAGGTTGAGACTAGCCCTCCACGTGAGGAAAGTCCTTTTGAGCATGAGCCTGAATTTGAACATGAACCTGAATTTGAGCATGAGCCTAACCCAAAGAGGTCACCAGAGGTTGACCCAGATCAGCAGAAAGTTTATAATTACCTGGAGACGTTAGAACAAGCAGCTGCTGGTCCAAGCACTGTTCAACCTTTGGAGCAGCAAGTTCAATCACTGAAGCAAGAAGTATTTGAACTGGAGGTACTAAATCGCCACATCAAACAAGAAAATGAAAGACTGAAGGAACAGAGCAATGTGGACAAGATGGTCCAAGATAATACCATGCTTCATATGGGCCTTTGGCAAAAGGAAAACAAAAAGCTCAAGAAGAGATGCAGGAAGTTAAACAGAGCTTTGATCAACTTAAAATTCAGGTGTTTGATGAAAAGACCAAGAGTCAATGTGGCCACACAGAGGAAGAGGAGAAGATTGGATGTCTTAGCAGAGGCATCCCAACAGGTGGACTAAACAATGTCTTTGTTGCATGAGGACATGCAACACCCTCATAGTGGGGGTATGTAGAGCCTCTAACTTGCACTTGATTATCCATCATTACCTACAACTTTTCCTCACTTATCCCTCTCTTTTGCTTTATTTTCTGCATAAACTTACCCAGATCATTACATGTGATGGCTTTAAGCATGATTAAGGAACTTTGCTAATGTGTGACTGTTTTGTTTAGATTTTGACATATTTACAGACATTCCGCAGCTGTCTGGCAATTCTGCAGCCATTCAGCGATTCCGCAGCCATCTGATGATTCTGCAGCCTTTTTGTTAATCTCAAGGTTCCACGTGTCATTTTGCAAAACGAGCCACATGGGCACGTGGCAATAAAGGTGCTCAATGTTCCTGTGCTCTTGGTTCGTTCAGCCACATCATCTACACCTCCGGTCAACGAGGGTCAAGCCACGGTCAACAAAGGTAGCTTAACGGTGTTGCATAAGCTGTTGGGTCACGTCAATGCAACTGGTGATTTGTCCGTGTTACGCAGGTGGTGGGAAACATAATCTAACCCTGGATTCAATTCCCATAACGACCAGAACCTCCAGCTCATCCACGAGGCTCATGACGTGTTGCTGAACCTTTATTACGCATGACAGATTAGTTAATTTTCAGTTTCTAGCTTTACGCATTAGGCAATCGTTTAGATGCCTATAAAAACTAGCGTCTGTGTACGCTTAATGTTACTTTTTAGTTGCTGTGTTTTATGAACTTTTTATAATTTTAGTGCATTTCAAGACTCTGTTTTGATAGTGCTGTTCTAGCACTCTTGACTGTAATTTTCTGCATATGGAGTAATAGAAAACAGTGCTGTTCTGTTCACTTTTTAGTAGCTGATCTTTCAAGTTGGCTGCGTGGATGGAGGGCCCCCATCTGTGACAGCCCATGTACATAGTGTTTGGTTTCATTTTCATGCTTTCAGCAATCTTTATTTTTTTATCATGTATAATAGTTTGATTTCATGTCATTTTATTTCCAGCATTCTTTTAAACTGATCAGTATTCTTTTTGCAGGTTTTTAAACTCGGGATTGTGTGTGTGTTTATGTATTTGCTTTATATCTGGTGGTATTTTTAGTTGACAGATTCAAAGTTGCTGCCTTTACTTTATTTTCATAGCTTACTTCTAGTTTAGTTTCTCAAAGCTATATGTTAACATATTGATGGTCTCTATATCATAAATTGATTATCTTTCAGAGAGCAGAATACTAATAAATTACAGCTGGCTTTGAGTACTTTTTAGACTAATCTTTAACTACTTTCTAATCGTGCTTTACATAGTACCATATGATAGAAGCAGAGAGTTAGAGAGAGCTGAACATTATAACTAGTCTTTAAAGTAGATTTTTCTCATTTTTTCTCATTTCTTAGACTTATCTTTAGCTACTTCCTAATCGTGTTTTACACAGTACTATGTGTTAGAAGTAGAGAGTTAGGAAGAGATAAACATTATCATTGGTCTTTGAAGTGATTTTCTTACCTTTTTATTTGCAGTAGCATGAATGGTGTCTAGTGCCATTAGAAAGTGGTTCTTTGCTTTCAGCTCATTTCAAGTTATTTATTTCTTTCAAGCTTTTCCTTTTCAGCAAGTAGTTAGAAACCACCCATCACACACCCTCACTCATCTAGAATTCACCTTACACACACTATCACTCATCTATTTATAAAAACTCCATTCCATCTTAGGAAGATAACTTGACCACAAACAACACCCCCAAACGACAAAAATATCTAAGAGGTTGCTTAAGTACATATAGTACACCTTCACTTCATC
The DNA here is from genome assembly GCA_031772625.1 of Pinus tabuliformis. Lineage (NCBI taxonomy): Eukaryota > Viridiplantae > Streptophyta > Pinopsida > Pinales > Pinaceae > Pinus > Pinus tabuliformis. The sequence continues at coordinate 686,842,858 of CM062804.1, read as the reverse complement.
AGCTTACGAGCCCCGAGTTGACAATTAATGACATCAATTTAGGAACACTAAATTGACTAAACAGTCTGCCACCCAGGGGAATTCACTCCACAGCTCGGCCCCTCAGCTCAGTCTTATACCTGCATTTCGCACTAGGCACCCATAAAACAGGTCTCTTTCAAATTGCCTCAACAAATTGGAGCAGGCACACCATTTGCTACAACTTCACAATAGCCTACCCAAGAAAGCACTTTACCTGCAGGGACATCCAAAGGCAAAGAAGTGCTACATTTAGAGTAGGAAACAATGGCAGACCAGCGAGATGCATCAAAGGGGCAAGGCCCTTCAACACAAATAAAGGTACTTGAAATCCCTGTGTTAAAACTCCTCTCAATGAGGAAAGAGCCAAGAAAATAGACAGGTAGGAAGACACACCAATAAGTGGATCAACAGAACAACAAGGGGAAAAGAGGCAAAGGTTAAATCCTTACTTTGAAGAGGAACTCTTGGGAGAGACAACAGGCAACTTGAGCGGTGAGGAAATAACTGAACAACAGGCTCCTCCAATTTTGGAAACATCAATTAGCTCATATTAGCAAGAGCTAGAGAGGCAGCATGGTGTGGAGGTTACATCGACCAGGCTACAGAGCAAACAACAGAGCAAGCAAGTCTCGGATATCAAGAAAGCATTTACTGAAATAAAGACTAGAAATGAGCCAGTAAGGATCCAACTTTATAATCAATTGTTGAGAATGGCCCCCACAAATCAACAAAGGCTAATGGCAGCCTATGATATTCAAGAAGGAAAAATGACTCTTAGTCACTTCAGGCCCACAATGCAACAACCACAGTCAGTTGCTGATTATATCAGGACCAATCTGGAAGTTCTCTCTAAAGACATCCACCCAATGGACCAGATTGAATTACATAAACAAACCGGAGAAATGGTATACTCCACCTTGGCAGACAAGGCATTATTAGCTCACAAATTGTAGAATTCATTGCACAATACCTCTGCCCAGTTAGAGTTGGAGAAGGCCTCCTCATTAGCCAAGGATAACAGGATCAAATCCTTGGAGGAAATTATTATTGAACTGGGACATGATCCCAAGGATCCCAAAGATATCCAGGCATTAATAAAAAATAAAGAAGAAGATATTGCAGCCCTCAGAAAGCAATTGAAACTTCTGATTACAATGCACCCACAAACCACAAAATTTGCACAGTAGAAAGAAGAGTAGGACATGGTGGGTTTACTGATGAGGATGAATGAGAGATTGGCAGAAACAAAGAAGGCATTGGAGGAGGCACTACAAGGAAAACAGGGAGAGTTGGCCTCTCAGCCATCTTAGAAAGCTTACAACTGCTCCTTCTACAGTCACAACAACAGTCCCTCCTACTGATCCGGCATCAACAGCACCAAGCACTACATCAAAAACAGCAACAACAATAACAGTACCAGATACCAGCATGAGCATGGAAAAGATGATGAAGGAAATAAAAAGGTTAGAACTCTAGATGGCAGAACTGAAAGAAGCCAAAGAAAAACTGGCCAAGTTAGAGGTAAGCTATGATAAATCCAAAATAACTGTGGCAGAGAAAATAAGAGAGGTAAAGACCTTGGCAAATAAGGTAAAATCCTTAGAAAAAGAGCTTACTCTTCATAAAACTTTGTCAGAAATCAAGACAATTTTGTGGACTAAAATTGGCCAGTCCATCACTGATCAATGGAGATCAATTCAAAAAATCCATGAGCAAATTGAACTGATAGAAATGGCCCAAATAGAGATTCAAAAGGCCAGGACATTATTGGGAAACATGCCTGAGCAGGCCAACAAATTAATCAATTTTTTGAACAGTCACACCAAAGAAGAACTGGCAACTCTAGATATCAGGGACAAAACAGGCACCATTTTGACAGTTAAAAGGGTGCTAACTATGAGGAATTTTATACAAAATATGGAGAGAAAGTGTCAAGAAATGTAGATAGAGATAAATGCTTTTACAACAAAGTTTACAATCTTGCAACAAAAGGGTCTTCCCAGTTTGTTAACCAACAATCAAATACTGTTGACACATGAACAATATGCACACAGGGTGAATACATATGTTACCAATCAGATCACAACATCATCAAGCACTTCAGAAGACATAGTACCTCCCACTGGACAAAGCTTATATGACAAATTGGAAAATCTGTTCTACATTGAGCATGAGATAACACATCTTTTTGAAGTCCAACCCAATTACTACATGTATACTGAAGCTGATGAAACATTAATAAAACTACAAAGACACTAGTTGCCAATAGACCAATGGTGGCAAGGCATGTTAGAGGTTTTACCAAGGTATTTTTGGTTCACTGCATTTAATCAAATTCAATATATGTGCCACACATCATGAGAATGAAAACAACAGAAAAAGGAAGGCACGCCAGAACGCATTAAAGCAGAATCAGGCACAGATGAAAAGGTCGGGACAACAACACAGGAAGGAAAATTAAAGAGACAACTACCGGTCGACTTGTTGCACTTAAAAAGTCAAATATATTAGTCCACCTAAGGCAACTAGTAAAACGGAGTTACTCCTACATTCATTGCGCTCTGTTTTCAATGTCATTTTCTGCCTTTGAAGAAGTAGATGGATAAAGTTAAATGCTTGATATTTTCTCTATCAGATATTTTGTAACTCTTTTTGTATAAATACCTCCTCTAGAGATGTATTGTTGTTGGCTGGTGAATATCGTTCTGGACCTGCGCTATAAATTTTTATAACCCTTTTGAATAAAGATTGCTGGAATGCTTTGCTGATGAACTTGTTGTTGTGGAATTAATGGCAGAAGAATATGTTACAGAATTCTTGTATTACCTCATGGATCAATAAGTCTTTTAACTCTTGTTTTACTATTCCTATGTTTTATATATCATCTAGATATCATGTTATAAATTGCAGGGAAAAAAGAATAGCCCAGAATTTACTTTGCTGTACTCTGTGTTCAATTCCTGTAATTTTTCATGTTTTCTACAGGACTAGCATAGGCAGGAATTCTTGACTGCTCCTGTCTCCCTGGTTCTTACACTCTGAATACAATTAAGGAATTCTTAACTGCTCCTTGGTAGTATTTACTCATTTTCCCTTTGTTAGCATAATGAAAGATTCTTGATTGGCTTTCATTCCCTGACTCCATTTCATCTTATTCCAACTCGAAAATTGTTCCATGTTTAATTATGTTGCTCTGTAGTTCCTCCTTTTGCCAAAGAAACCATACCGAGAAGTTTATTTTCACTTGACTCCATTAACCCAATGGTCTGAACTTCTCATACTTTGCAGCCCTGTTTTATTGAATGTCACCATCCAAACATCAAACAAATACTTGTGCCTCATAACTAGCCTAACATATAGCAAAACAAAGCTAAATCATAAAGAGAGAGCCCTCTCTAGTTGCAGATTGGCTAGAATCTGCAGCTAAAAGACTGGTTAGTGGTTACCTCGGTCGTATTCCCTTTTCCACTGCTTTTGGGGAATAGCCTGAGTGTTAACACCCCCTAACTTGTTGGTTGAATTAGCTATTGCTTCCACTTCGAATTCTTCAGGCTCCTCTCTTCTATCAGATTATAAATTCTTTCCCAGCTAGTATTTCCCAGACCAAGACATGTCGTATCTGAGATTAATCACTTCTTGCTTTGTTCTGGTTCTTTAGATGTAGGAGTTGTTGTGGACTTCTTTGATTTCTTCCCCATTTTCTCTGGATTTATGAATTTGGAGAGACTCTACATAGAAAATTGCAAACCATAATAGAGAGATACTGCCACTGCAAGCCAATATAAAAATGAATAGAATTACGTTGATTGACATACGATAAATGAAATACAGTTAAGAATTACACAGTTGAAATATTTTAAAGGATCTATCCTTAACTGTAATATTAAATAGCCGTTCTAACTGCCAATCATGGTAAATAATACCATAAATGCCCATCTCGTCGATTGTATACCGAATGATTATTTCAAGCGTGATTTAGATTTTCTTGATCGGCGGTCGACGATAAATCACAAATCACAATCAGGAGTATCAAAGGGAAGGGCTTTAGTACTTGTGATGAATATCTCCGATTGCTAACAGGTAATGTTATAATATAATGGAGCGGGGTATTATGCATGAAAAACCATTTTTCAGCGTATAATTACCTTTTGCGATGTGCGCCCAATTAATTGATTGCAATCGGGATTTGGTTTAGGCTTTTATCCTTTTCTCATATGACTTCGCTGATTGCTGATTGCGATTTACTTTATCACATCTGGAGGTTTGATGAGGCCTTTATGTATGTCCCTTTGTCAGTGAATATATCTGATTACCAATTGCGATATCGGATCAGAAGATATGACGAGCCCTTGTGCATGTACCTTTGGCATTTGATTTCTCCGATTGCTGATTGCGATTCCCTTTTCGGATCGGAGGATTGAATGAAGTTTTGTTTTGTGTATGTGTGTTCCCTTTGTTATTTTGATATGTAATCTACGATCGCTTTATCGCAAATATAGAATTATTTACAATATTTTTAAAAGGAACACTTTGTTTTTATCAAAAGGCTTTTTCTTGTAATGAGGTTAATACCATTTGGCTTATTAACTCACACATCTAACTAAGTTTATTTAAAAAGGGACCCATTTCATACTAAGATCTTGTATATTTTTTTTTTATAGAAATGGGGGGTTGTTGTAAAGCACAACACCTCCTCAATCTTGTTGAAAAAAAAAGAGGTACTGGTCAGCAATGACTGGGGAAAATGGGAAAAGGGATAAATCACTTTATGGTAGCAAGTCGCTCTTGAACATGACACTTTCACTTCACCTCTATGATTATTTAGGTTGGGTTATCTGCTTGATGGTTATAATACCTATGGTCTATCACACCATCCATCACTTTCATTTTGGGTCAATGTTACCAATTCATTCAGTTTCGCCGACATGTTCAAGAGAAGTTACTCAGTAAAATTCTTCCTTTGCAATACTCATAAAACTTCATTTTCATGACTACCATTCTTGAACATTGTGTCATCAGTCACATTCTGTCTTCAAAATCATTACACTCATTTCGTTTCATTGATGGGGGATACATCAAGGCCGTCCTACGACAAGTCACTTCTTGTCAACATCAGCACATTATCCAGGAAGTTGACTTAGAAACACCCTTCTAGTACCTTGAGGCTTACATACATCAATGGAAAGTTTCTCACTTCCAACGATAGGTTGGCAGCATAGGCCTTCGACTGAAAGACTTTGTATGGTGTTTGGCATCAAAATATCTATTCAAACCATGCAAATTGTACTATAGTACCTTGAGAATCATTATCATTATTGGTGATTTCTCTCACGTCTGTTAACATCTTACATCATTGGCTAGTAATCAGACGGTGTCTTCCCATGTTTGACTTTAGATCACATTTTCACATGGTTAGACTCATACTTGAGAAAACTATTGGATGATATAGAAGACCCTGGATCTATTTTCATCCATTCGGGTTGTGATTTCAGGAGAGTACTAAATTATGTGTTGTTACAGGTCAATTTGGGCACATCAACCCCAGCTTCCAGATCTGTATTATTAGGGTTCATCAATCCATAATTCAGTTTGTTTCATTAAATAATGAAGTTAACCTACATCATGCTTGCCTCCCAAGAGTTTCCATGTCACCATTCATCCAAAAAATTCCCCTAGAGAGATCAGTGCAGGTGCCCCTTTATCAGGCTACATTGCAATGTAGGGATTGCACTGTATTGGTGCACTGCAGCATAGTTGCCCTTTGTTTCACCTGTGCTGAGCGAGATTCATCGAATTTTTGAAATGAATCCATTGGATTCCTCATCCAATGGATGCTTCTGGAAGTTTCAAGATGGGTTGAGCTCGCTTTTGGGTGAGGAAGAGGATGAATGAACCTTAATCCATTATCCCTTTCTCCATGGACCCACTTCCCAATTTTGGCAGAGCATTCATGAGGGCCATTAATGGCTTAACCTCCTCCATTCAGCTATAAATGGACCAAGCATTCAAAGTTTGGTCTAGTTTGGAACTTCTTGAGCTAAGGAAATGCTATTTGAATGAGATTTATAAGAGTATTGTAATGATGTCGAATTGTTGTTTCATGAGGAGAGAAGGGTTTGAAGCTAGAAGGATGACACTAAATCAAGCATGCATCTACATGGGTTGTAATATTTCCTTCTATTAATAAAGAATTCTCAGCTTTTTCCATTCACGTGTTTATATGATGTATATTTTATTCTGGATTTTATGATATGGTTAGTTAATAGATCATAATTATCGTATGCTTTGATGGGTTTCTGTCTCAGCTTGTGTGAAGGTACTTTCCAAGCTAGTTAAGTATGGAAAGGAGTGGAAAAATCGATCAAAGGAGAGAGGGATTGAGCGAAAGTTGCAGGTTGGTACCTTTGTTCTTCTTTCTCTTATCTGTTAATTATAGGAAAAGTGACTAATTACTTTGTTTGTTGTTTCTAGACTAGCTACTAGGTCTAGAGGGTTAGGCGTTTGAAGAAACACTAAATTTTCCTAAAACAAAATGGCGCTCCACTGGGGAAATCTTAGCCATTTTAGTAGCTTATCCACCTCCTTAGACAACTTTACATACTTGTTGTAATTCAACCTTTTGCATTGAATTTTGGTCAAAATTTGAGGTTAGATGACTCTTGAGTGGACACACATGAATTAGTGCAGGTTAGCCTTAGAGATAGTGCACTGCATCGCACTTAGGCCTTCTTTGACCTGCGTTGATTAACAAAGGAATATTTTAATCAGCGCAGTTTTTCCCTCTTTGGCCTACGCTGATCAATGCAGATTGGCCCTCTTTGACCTGCACTGATCAGTTTTGAAATCATTGAAATCAGCACAGTCTTTAGTGAGAGCCAGTGCACTGCAGTGTAGTTAGCCCCTCTTTGACCTGCGCTAATCAACCTTAGGTTAAATTCCCACCTTTGGATTGAGTTTTTGCGAAAATTCTTCTGATTGCTTGCTTGTTGAAAATCAATGATGTCTTATCTCTGAAAACAATCTTTTCATCTCCTTAGCCAACCAACCCTACTTTGATTTGATTGATTAATGTTTCTTTAATCTTTTCTTTGTCATTATCAGTCTATAGTCAAATTTATAATATAGTTGATCGATTTTTTTTGTCGATAGAAAAGTGTCGTAAAATCGTCATTTTCTTCACAAAATGAAGTGTCGTAAACTCTTCCTTCATAAATAATCGATTAATTGATGTGTGAATTTGATTTGTATTTTCATTTAAAGTGTCAAAAATATTCATTTTTTTTAAATCAAAAGTGTCGTACAGTCTTCCTTTCCCTTTAAAAGAAATTGTCGCAAATCGTCATTTTTATGAAAAGATATTTTTTATCATTGTGCATATTTCCTTTTTGTTCATCATACCATTAAGGGATCTGAAAAGAAAAACAGGCATCATGCATATTAAAGTTTGTGAATGCTTGAAAGAAATGGTTTAGGGAATTGCATCTAGTTTGTGTTCTTTTTTGATTGTTCAAAAAGTACTTGTATGCTCTATCCCTCATAGCTAGGAATTTCATTGCTGAAATTAAATGGAAAGAGTGCTTCTCATTCTAGTTGCATTTTTAGGAATTTCAAAAAACATCACGTGGTGAACCTTGAAAGGAAAATTCTAAAGAAGATCAACTTAAAATTTACATCAATTAATCTAATAACGCATTGGAACTTAACGAAAAACATCTAGAGGTCTAGGCTAGAGACGTGTTCCGACGTCTTTAAACCTAGTGGCTGTCGTTTTCATTGAGGTTGGGTGATTCCTCCTCTCTGATTCGATAAGTACTAGTACGGACTTGTGCTCCCTGTACCATCAAGTATATAGTGGTATAATCCAATAGGTTGAAATCCTTTATCACTAGGAAGCCGAGTCTATCGCCTTATTGATCACAATGCACAGAACATAACATTCGGGAAGACTGATTGCCATACATTAAATCCTTGGTAATTTCTCTTTCATTTATCACCAAGGTGTTTATTGCAGTTTTGTGATTAGTTTGGTAAACCCTCTTGTCTAGAATCTCCAGACTAGTCACTTTCGTTCCTTTTCGACTCCTTAAAAGAAAAGGTTCATCTGAGCACTTGTCCTTTCAGGCTCATTAAACATTGAAAGCAACTAGAGCCATCTTTTGTTTTTTCTCGACTCTTTAAAAATGAAAAAGAAAAGTTGTGTTCTAGTGTTGTAAAATTAATTGGCCGTGGATAACATCCTCCATGCTCTCTCCTTAGTTGATCTTAGGTTGAAACATATGGAGACAAATCCGAATTCCACCAATTAAGGAATTTATTTCGATGGGAATCCTATTCCTTTTCCTCCATTTGGAAATATTGGTGCTCCATATATGGCTACATTCTCCCTTTTGAGATTTACCATTGGCTTGCCAGTATGGTTGTTTTCAACCTCCTTGGTTCAAAATGTCATGATTTTCACCGCAATCGAGTACACCTCGAACTGGACAAAATCAACCTCCAGTTGATCCTAAAGTTTACCCTTTGCCTTCTTCCTCAATCGTTTCTTCCTCCCCTTCTTCCTCTTCACCTAGTGAAAGTATTGATACTAGTAACCGAGTGGCTAAGAAGAGGAAGAAAGGGAAGAAGAATAAGAAGAAGCAAATTCAGTAGAAGGGCAACCATTGCTTTAAATGCAACATCTGATGAGAAACTGTCCATCAAGCCTCACAAAGTTTGATATCCATGAAAAATTTGTGCATGAGACCATCTTCTTTGAAATTGTCCTGATATTCCTCAGATCTTAGAAGAATGGTCGTCCTGTTCACATCATCTTGTGTCATCAACTTCTAGAGATCATGTTGGTGACACACCATCAACTAGTGGTAGTAAAGTTCATGGAAACAAGGATAAAGTTAAGTTTCCCTATAGGTTATGTGAAGGGAATCACCCCATTCACCTTTGTCCCTATCTGGATGAAGCCAAAAAGGTGTTGGGACCGTCCTACTTCACCACAATGACTTCCATCTGGTTATAGGAAACTATCCCTAAATCCTTCACTAGTTGATGAATTGACTGACTCAAATCAACCATTGGTCAAACCCACACTCTCTAAAAGTGAATCCTCTGAGTCTATACCCAACCCAAATCAACAAGTTGAGGTAACCGTTGACCCGATTTCACCTTCATCTAATTGTACCTTTCTCGAAGAGAGGAAAATGATACCACTCAAGTTATTTTTGTTTCTTCAGATTCTAATGAGCTTGGGGGAAATCCTCCTATTCCATTAAGACAAGAGTAAAATCCTTCTGTTCTTGTAACTCAAGGGGTTAATTCTCTAGTTTCTACAGTACCCCCTCCAAGTAGTCTAGTCACATCCTTTGATTGGAATCGACTAGCAGGATTCTGCCTTCCTTCTTATGTGTGTTTCCAAATCATAGTACAATTTTGTAATATGATTATATCTGGCACCATTATAGATGAAGGTGCATCAGTGAGCATTATTTCCTAAGCTTCTTGGAAAGCGCTCGGTTCACCGCTGCTTGTGCCAGTTACCCAGAATCTGTTGGGTTTTAACAAAGGAACCACTCAACCATTAGGGATCCTCCCTCAGTTACCTATTACTTTGGGAGGAAAAATCATTTATCTGAATGTGATGGTAGTCCCAGGCCCTTTATATTACAATTTACTTCTTGGGCGCGACTATGGTTATGGCATGGGAGCTATTGTTTCAACACTCTTTCGAGTGATTTGTTTCCCACATGAAGGCAGAATTGTCACCGTTGACCATCTTTCATTTCCTGGTCAAAATATAGCTCCTTGACAACGTTCCCTAAGTGGTCCTTTTGTACCAATGGTATCATCCCCACCACGGGTTAATTATGTGGCAACCTGTTCCATATCTACATCAACTGACGATCAATTCAGTGATGTTGTACATCATGTACTGGGGGCATTCGAACTAGATCTCTCCTTCATGACCTCTTATGAGTTGTGATCGAAAGCTTATGAGGATAGTTCCTAGTCTTGTGTCAACCTCGTTAAAAAATGCAACTGAGGATATGAGGATAGTTCCCTGTCTTCTGTCAACCTCAATAAAAAATGAAACAAGGAGTATGAGCATAGTTCCTTGTCTTGTGTCAAGCTCATAAAAAATGAAACAAGGAATCTAAGCAGAGTTTCTTGTCTTGTGTCAAGCTCATTTAAAAATGAAACAAGGTCCCAAGTTCTAAGTCGAGTCTTTGATTAGATCTCATAAAATCCTAGTCGAGTCTTTTACTTGATCTCATAAAAGAACCTTCATTCCATCCACCTGATAGCCATGAGTAGTCTACTTAGGTGAATGTAATGAAGCTTGGGGGGCATGCACCTAGTGGTAAAGTTAAGTTTCCCCATAGGTTATGTGAAGGTAATCACCCCATTCACCTTTGTCCCTATCTGGATGAAGCCAAAAACTGTTGGATAACCGTCCTACTTCACCGTAGTGACTTTCGTCTGGTTATAGGAGACTCTCCCTTTCATCATGCTGAGGGCATGTAAACCAATCTCAAGCATAGTTTTTCATTTTAAGCTTGTGTAAAAATGAAACTGAATCCAAGCATAGTTTTTCATTTCAAGCTTGTGTAAAAATGAAACTGAATCCAAGCATAGTTCCCTATGGTTCAAGCTTGTCTAAAAATGAACCCATTTCTATTTTAACCCTTGTGATTGCCATTCTATCAGCCTTTTCTATCAAATGAGCCTTAGTTGTTTCATTCCATCAACACCATCTCTTTGGCCGATCATACACTTTCACTTGGTTGTTTTACCTTTTTTTGAGGAACAGTTGCAATGAGTTGTCTTATTAGCCAGCCTCTTCACATAAATCAACATGTTTTGAGAAGTTCCAACATCACCGGAACCAGTTGCTACCCTAGACACCACTCATTCCTCAAAATGGAGTCCTCTTTAAGCTCTTTTCAGACTCTCTAAACATGAAAAGATTGCCGAGCGCTTGTCGTTTCTAGCTCGTTAACAGATTAGAATCGATATCTACTCAATATAGTTTTACCCCTTCTTCAGGCTGAGGTAGATTAACTATGAAAAAGGTACTCATTGGTCAAACATGATCAATAGGTTCTCTCTTATATTTTTTTATGCTTTTTTGGGCTTGAGAGACAAATGTACGAAAAAGAACTTGTGAAGTTTCCTTTTAGTCCCTTTTTAGACTCTCTAAATGTGAAAAGGACCGAGTTATCTTTGTTTTTAAACTTGTTAAAAACATTAAATAATGACAAACTTGTCCATCTAGAAAAGACCGAGTTTCACCTTCACTAGACTCGTTAAAACATAAAATAGCGATGGATTCACCTGAAGGGTGAAATTATACAACAATCATGTGTTATCCTCCTGAAGATAAAGAGGTACTGGTCAGAAATGACTGGGGAAAATGGAAAAAGTTGGGAATGCTTTATGGTAGAAGGTTGCTCTTGAACATGACACTTTCACCTCATCACTGTGAATATGTGGGTTGGGTCATTCAACTTGATGATTATCACACCGTTGGTATATCATGCCATCCATCACTTTGCTTTGGGTCAATGCTACCAATTCACTTCAGTGTCGCTAATATGTTCAAGAGAAGTCATTCAATTCATAACTTCATCCTTTACAATACAGTAAACCTTCATTTTCATGCCTGCCATTCCTGAACCTTGTGTCGTCAGTCGATTTTTCATCTCCAAAATCATTTACCTCTTTTCATGTTGTTGATGTGGGATACATAAAGGCCCTCCTGCGATGAGTCACTTCTTGTCGACATCAGCACATCATCCAAGAAGTTGACTTAGAAACACCCCTTCAGTACCTTGAGGCTTGCATACATCAATGGCAGGTTTCTTGCTTCCGGTGATAGGTTAACATTACTGGCCTTCGACCGAAAGACTTCGTATGGTGTTCGACATCAAATCATTTATTCACACCATGTGGAATGTACTGCAGTACCTTGAGGGTCATTATCATTATCGTCGATTCCTCTCACGTTTGTTAATAGCTTACATCATTGGCTGGTAATCAGATGATATCTCTCCATGTTCGACTTCAGATCATCTATTCACATGGTTAGACTTGTACTTGAGTGAAAGATTGCACGAGATTGAAGACCCTAGATCTGGTTTCATCCACCCGGGCTGCGATATATTTTCAAGAGTACTATATCAAATGGCCTTACTTTCATGGTCATCCATTCATGGGTCTATATCTGTAGATGACTATATTTGTACATGTAATGAAAGTTTATAAGCTAAGCATGGGTATGCCTTCCCTCAACTAGTTTGTGAGAAAAAATCAAAGTACCGATATATGTATTGTAACTGATGAAGGTCTCCTTCAGTTTCGAAACCTTCTCTCCAAGTGGTAAAGCATCTCACTCAACATGTTTATTTTCGACTTCATGCTTTAGGGGGAAATTGTTATAGGTCAATTTGGGCACATCAACCCTAGCTTCCAGATCCGTATTATTAGGGTTCATCAATCCCTAATTCAGTTGTTTTCATTCCCTAATGAAGTTAATCTACATCATGCTTACCTCCCAAGGGTTTCCATGTTACCAATCATCCAAAAGATGCCCCTAGAGAGATCAGCACATGTGGCCCTTTATCAGGCTGCATTGCAATGCAAGGATTGCATTGTCTAGGTGCACTGCAGCATAATTGGCCTTTGTTTCACCTACGTTGAATGATATTCATCGAATTTTTGAAATGAATCCATTGTATTCCTCATCCAATGGATGCTTCTGGAAGTTTCCAAATGGGTTGAGCTCGCTTTTGGATGAGGAAGAGGATGAATGAACCTTAATCCATTATCCCTTTCTCCATGGAACCACTTCCCAATTTTGGCAAAACATTCATGAGGGCCATTAATGGCTTAACCTCCTCCATTCAGCTATAAATGGACCAAGCATTCAAAGGTTGGTCTAGGTTGGAACTTCTTGAGTTAAGGAAATGTTGTTTGAATGAGATTTGTAAGAGTATTGTAATGATGTCGAATTGTTGTTTCATGAGGAGAGAAGGGTTTGAAGCTGGAAGGATGACACTGAATCGAGCATGCATCTACATGGGTTGTAATATTTCCTTCTATTAATAAACAATTCTCAGATTTTTCCATTCATGTGTTTATATGATGTATATCATACTCTGGATTCTACGATATGTTTAGTTAATAGATCATCATTATTGTATGCTTTGATGGGTTTCTGGCTCGGCTTGTGTGTAGGTACTTTCCAAGTGATTTAAGTACGGAAAGGAGTGGCGAAATCGGTCAAAGGAGAGATGGATTGAGCGAAAGTTGCAGGTTGGTACCTTTGTTCTTCTTTCTCTTATCTGTTAATTATAGGAAAAGCTAATAGGTCTAGAGGGTTAGGCGTTTGAAGAAACACTAAATTTTCCTAAAACATTTGTGCGATGGCTTTACACAGATAGTCATCTTATCATGGGTCTATATCTGTAGACGACTATCTAGTTTATGTACATGTAATGAAAAGTTTATATGCTGAGCATGGGTATGCATTCCCTCAATAATTCATGAAAATTAAAAGATATCATGATATTATGTATTGTAATTGATGCAGGTCGTCGTTTGCTTCAGATCCTCCTCATCACATCATAAAGAATATCACTCAACATTATCATTTTTGACTTCATGCTTTAGGGGGTAGCCATTACAGGTCTATTTTGGCACATCACACCCAATAATCATATCAGTGTAAACAGGGTCTATGAAACCCTAATTCAGTTGCTACATGCCCTAAACATGCCACCTCATTGAGTGCTTTCATCCATGAGAGTTTCTTGACTTCAAACCCTGTTGAAGTGCTTCCTTGGGTCACCAGTGTACCCCTGGTCAGGGGTAAGTGCTCTGCAAAGTAGGTAGCCCCATTCAAGGCTACGTTTCATAGCACCTAAGCCCACTCAAGCCTGCGCTGGGTGAGAATCCTCAAAATTTTCATTGGATCCTGAGTATATTCCTCCTTTCTAGAGCCTTCTAGAAGGAACCCAGCTCCTATCCTATTAAGATGAACTCAACTTAGGATAGCCTTGGATAATCTAATCCTGTATCCTCTTATACATTTGAACAGGGAAAATAATCATCCAATTATGGAAAACCATCCAACGCCATATTGATGACAAAACCACTTGCATTCATCTATAAATTGGCCTCCCATCATAGAGCCAAGGGGTTGGAGCTTGGATGTTATAGAGAAATACTGTTGGTTTAGAGACTTGAAATCATTTTCAAGTAATGTTATGCTGCTGGATTGATGTTTCTATTGGTGTGATGAGGGTTTGGACTAAGCTGGATGAGTGACACAAGATTGAACCACATTTGGTGTAACTTATCCTTCTATCAAAAAATAAAGTTGTTTGTTCCTTTTCCAATACTTTTGTCTATATCTATGATGAATGTATGTTCAAATGTTGTCGATTCCATTTGTTTACAATAAATAGATCATATTATTTGATTGTTGTCATCTTCTGTTTATGTTGGCATGTACCAATTGAGCGAATTCAGTTTGAGCGGGAGTGACGGGAGCAACTCAAAGGAGATCAACGGAAGCGAAGGATCACAAGTAGGTTCCTTTATCTTATCTGTTTATTGTAGGAAAGGTTAAACATCTTTAATTTAGTTGTTCTAAGTGTAACTACCCACTTAGGGAAGATATACTTATCTATACGTATAAATTCTGTATAACAGGGAGTGCATTCCATAGTAGTGTTGTTGAATGCATAAGCATTCAACTAGAGCATTCACATATACTTACCATGCGTGGAGCACCTCTGATATACCCGAAAGTAATGGAGAATGGTCCTATACACTTTTGTATGTGGAACGAGATTTCACCCCCGGGATACAACGCTGGAAAATAATGACATCTCCTATGTTTGACAATGTTGGAGAACGTCTCTAGCCTAGACCTCTAAATTTTTGCGTTAAGTTCCAAATGCTCCTTAGGTTAATTGAGGTAAATTTTAAATTTATCTCCAATTAAGTTTTGGTTTTAAGTCTCAAAATGATATTACCTGAATAACTATGATGCAGCTATCATGAGAAAATGATTGTTTCTATTTTCATGAAAGATAATCTAGTAAGGGAAGAGATTCAAACAATGATGCAACAACAAAGAATTCAACAAACAAAGATTTACTAACTAGATCTGTTACACAACAATTTGTCACCGTTTGTCATCGTCCCTGTTACCCCTCACCTGTACACTGGAGGACTCATTCCGGGACCTGTGAGAAGTGACATGAACTGAAACCACTTGCATCATATTCCTCTTAGTATGAGCTTTATTTTCCCTGAAGACATCTCTTGCAAAATCCTCATGAAAACAACTCTTTTTACATTAGCGCGGGTTCACAGTTCACTGCCCGCGCCAATGAGGGAAATACTCTATAAAGGGCGCGCCATTGGCGCTCTGTCCCAGAGTCACACTTGCGCCAACCGAATTGAGTAAAGTTTTCAATGACCAAACTCCTGAAGGTTCTCTTCAACCCATTCACCAACTGAATCTATGTTGAGCTAGGATGGTTTGGCTTCGAATCTCCATAGAAGGGAAAGTGGTTTGCCACCTTTCATGGAAGTTTCCAAGTGATAAAGCCAATCCCATGAATAATGTGGTTGATCCTATCTCTTTCCCTCTCTATCTATAAAATCTTGCCTCTATGTCTTGAGCAAGCTAGTTACAATAGTTGCAGTTAGAATTACAATAGTTCCAGGAGTTTAAGAGTTTGAAGCTGCAAGAGCCTTCTTTGCACCCATAAGGCCAAATCTAAGTAAGGAGATTCTTGTCACCCAAAGAGAGAGAGGCTTGTTCCTCATCCCAACAGGCTTTACAAGACTTGTGTAGCTGACTACCCAGCCAAAGGAGGATTTGACGTCAGAACAATGGTTGTATTCTTCTTTGTTATTCATTAATAATAGATGACTATCATTATGGTTCCACTCTCATTGTCTCATGTTTGATGTTGAGTTATATCTTTTCTGACCGATATATAATTGCATCTACTAGATTTTAGGCTTGTTTTCATGTTGTTATTTGCGTGTGCAGGTATCCTATCACGGAGATCGTGCGGATTGTGACCGGCCAAGGCAAAGGAACGAAGGCGACATCTCTTCGACAAACACTAGCGTTGGAATCCAAGTAGTTTCTCACCATCCACTTTGTATTTGCGATTAGGAACTTGTGTGATAGCATTGTGTGATTGTTGCTAGACCCGGTCTGGGCTAGTAGGGATCGTCTCTGTCCGCAGAGAGGATTTACCTCCACAACAATTTGGCGACTCCAATGGGGAGATCTTGTTGTTTGATTTGTAAACTTTAGATGGAGCCTAAAGCACGGCCAGGTAGCCTTCGAAATGCTATTGCTTTGCATTAGCGAAGTAGATCAATGCCAGTTCAGTCAATCTTCGGTTTGGTTTACGAACTAAACAACTTGGAGTTTGTCTTGTCTCTTTGGTTTTTCTTGTTTTGATTGCTTAGATAGCTTTCTGGGTCAAATTTCTTGTTGTTTCTTGCTTCCTGGTTTGCCTAGATACTGTTCTCAAGCCCTGGGTCACCTGCTTTTGTTTTGATTTAAGTTAACTTGATTAGCGCGCTTTTTAGCCAAACAGTCGCGCTATTGGTGCAAGTTGCTCAAAGACAACCCGCGCCAATCCTATAAAGGTGCGAGTTGCAGCCTGACAGTCGCGCCAGGCCTGTCAACTTTTCAAGTTCGCTTGTCCTTAAGCCCTCTGAGCTTGGATTTGTGTCTAGCTGTCTTTTTTTCAATTACTGGAGTGTGTTTGGTCCTGATTTGACTGGTTTTAGACCTTCAACATTCGGGTGTTTGCCTTTTTCTATCGGTTTCACATCTTAGCCCTAGGGAATCTAGTGGCTTTGTGCGTCGAGCCTCCCGGAGGTGTTTTGTGTTCTCTGATCGTCCGGTCAACATTCTGGTTATTCCTTTGTATTCGCTCAGTAGTTGTCAAAGTTTTTTTTGTTATCCAAGTGATTTGTTTCTTTATCGCTTGGGTTTCACTTGGCTTCGTTTGAGCTTGGATCACATAACTCATAAGAGGCATTTGTATTTTCTTTTTGGTTTGAAGGACTGTTTTGGTGTTTTTGGGATCCGTTTGTGTTTTCATTGAGTGAAATTGGTCTTTTTCTCGGTGTTACTGTCTCTCAAAATTCATTTTGTGCACTTTGCCATTGAAAAGGAAAACGAATAATCTTTGTTGCGTTACATTAGTTAATTGAAAGTAGAATTTTTTCATTGATTTAGTGATTTAAAACAAAAGAAAAGTTTCGTTTATTTGTCATTAGCTGCATCAAAGTGATCCGTGCTTGTTTGTGGTCATTTTGTTTGAAAAGATCCTTAACTCTCTTGTAGTTAGCATTCATCGAACGAAATGATATTCTTTGACATGTAGTTTGCATTCAAGAAATTGTGAGAGATTACATACGGTAGGACCTGAAACTGAAACTTAATCAAATATCAACCATAAAATGAACTGAATGAACTTAAAAACGCATTGGAACATAACGCTCACTGATTAGAGGTCTAGGCTAGAGACGTGCTCCGGTATCGTTAAACCTAGTCACTGTTGTTTCACACTACGGTTGGGTGATTCCTCCTTTTGTGACTCGATAGTGGTCTAGCATGGACTTGAGCTCCCACGTACCGTCGCGTATATAGGGGAGACTCCACTAGGTTATCATCCTTGATCCATAGGAAGCCGTGTCTGCCGCCTTGCAAACTGTAACGCATCGAACACAGCATTCGGGAAGATTGACTGCAGTACGAAAAGTCCTTGGTTTTCATACGATTGCCAAGGTGTATAAGCAGTTTTACGGATTGTCTGGTAAACCCTTTGCCTAGTTTCTCCAGAGTAGTCACTTTTGATCCTTTTCAGACTCCTTAAACGAAAAGGCTCACTTGAGCAGTTTGTCACTTCGGGCTCATAAAACATTCGAAGGCGACTAGAGTCACCTTTTTGTCCTTTTCTCGACTCTTAAAACATGAAAAGGTCGAGTTGTGTCCTTGCGCCTTAAAATTCATTTGGCCACGATAAACATTACCTGGTTAGATCTTGTGTGCGTTAGCTTGAGTAGGTTTCTTTTTCGATGGCAAATTTTCCGGGGTTCACAAACCCAACGATCCCTTCTGAAGGGAACCCTGGTCACTTCCCTCCTTTTGGGAATGTTGGTGCTCCTTACATGGCAACGTTGTCCCTCCCAGGGTTAACTATTGGGTTGCCTATTTGGTTGTTCTCAACCTCTTTGGTCCCTATCGTATCAACTACTGGTCAATCAGTGCCTCCACCCGAACAACATCATGTTGATTCTAAGGTGGACCTCTCCCCTTCGACGCCTACTTCTATGTCCTCATCCTCTACTTCACCTGGTGAAAGTCTGGATTCAAGTAACCAGGTGGCTAAGAAGAAGAAGAAGAAGAAGAAGACGAAGAAGAAGAAGGCTCCCAAAGGAGAGGTTACATGTGTAGCTACTCCCTCGAGTGCACCTGAGGTCGGGCCACCTTCCGCTCCTCCGCAGAAGGTCAAGTTTCCTTGTCGATTATGCAAGGAGGACCATCTTCTTCGCGATTGTCCTGGCATTCCCAGTGTTAGGATATTCGACACATAGGATATAGTTAAGTTCAATTTGGTCTAGTATAGAGTTAGGTTAGAGTTAGGTAAAGTGTGTTTCTTTACCGTTGTACATTTTGTAACTTACAATCCGACGGTCACAATATGTAGTGATCCGATGGTTCACTCTCACCTCGGTATTACCGACACTTGATCCGTGGCTTGACACCCGATTGGTCCATGAGTTCTATTTAAAGCGCATGGAGGGTCATTGTTCGGGTAATCCATGCATGAGAGAAGCTTATGTAAATTTTCATTCTTTGATTAATAAATTGCCTGTAGTACCCACGTTGGGACAGGCCGTGGACTGTTTCCCTCCTTGCACTTTGAGGGTTTTAACCACGTCAAAAATACTGGTGTATTGATTTGAGATCTGGTTGTGAGCGGCGTCCTTTTGGTATTCTTTCTGAGGAACTTACCCTGTAAATTCCTACATGGTATCAGAGCTATTTGAGGGCCGCGTCCGTTGGTGATCCAAATCTGAAGTCGGTAGAACTGCATGCGGCTGTCGTTTCCTAGATCTGCTATTTCTGACTGCTTTCGGGCCGAGAGGACTGCTTTGTTGCGTTCGGAGCATCTGTTCCAGTGAGGAACCCCTTTCGTTTCACGCGAAAAGGTTTCCAGTAGCCCTAGCTGCGTCATTTTTCAGATCTGGAGGTATACAGTGTTTTTTGCAGTTTACTGTTATTTTCTCTCTGCTTATTTCGGTCTCAGTTTATTTAGCCTTTTTTTTTAACTGGATCTATAACTTTCATTTCTGCGTATGCTCTTTGCCCTGTGACTCTGTGCGATCTGGGCAAATCAGAAACAGAAAGGAAGGATTTTTCTCATGCGTATGCTCTTTTCCCTGCACCTTAGTGTGATCTCGGAAAATCAAAAACATTGAGAAAAATATTTAGTTTTTCGGCTAAAGCTAACTTTGAGATTTTTTTTTAAATTTCTAGTTTTTTGGCTAAAGCTAACTTCGAGCCGCAAGGTTCATTTTTTTGCATATTCGTGTTGGGTTTTGTGTTTTGTGTTTTGTAGGGAAAAAGAGCTTTCTCAAGGCAAGCACGCAAACCAAGGCCCCCCCCCCCTCTCTCTCTCTCTCTCTCTCTCTCTCTCTCTCAAATTTTTTGTATAGATCAATTGGTTCAAAGCTATTTTAAGAGAGTAGAGGTCTTGGGTTCAAGTCTCCATTTTGTGGGGGCGGATTTTTTTCATTTCCGCACATTCGCGCACTTTGCCGGCAACGTCAACATTTTTTTTTCAAAAAGCCATAACTTCTTCATCCGGAAGCCTTTTTCAGAGCCGTTTTTTTTAAAACCGCCTATTTTTTCGAGATCTATCCATTAGAACACTTACTTTCAGCATCTTCATCTTCAGTTTTTTTTTTAAAATGGAAAGTCCATGCCAAGTCATTCTTGACAGCACTAACTACTTCCAATGGGTAGCCTACATAGAAGATTTACTTAGAAGTAAAGGTCTCTTTAGAATAGCCACAGACCAAGAGAAGAAACTAAAAGAAGAAGACAAGGCGGCAAAATGGAAAAATAGACAAGATCAAGCACGTGGTTTGATAGGGATGTCTATTTCTCCTGATCTTAGATTCCACATTGCAGAACTTGAGACTCCTCATGAAGCATTAGAAAAACTTGCTAAAGTTTTTGGGATTAAAAATGAAATTAGAGCCCATCAACTTGAAAATGAGCTGCTTACTTTGGATCCTAATAATTTTTCTTGCATTGAAGATTTCTTGTCCAAATTCAAGACCCTTAGATATCTCTTGGAAGGTGTTAAAGTTAAGAAAGAAGATGGTAACCTTATTTATTCCATCCTTACTAAGTTGGGACCAGCCTACTCTGTATTTGTTTCCACTTTCCATTCTATAAGGGAAACTTTCATTTGTCAAGGACAAGACTACAAGGCCCCTTCCTTTGACTCCTTTTGTGATTCCTTAATAAGAGAACAAGAAAAACTCTTACACCTTGGTCTTCTTAATCTTGGAAACTCTTCCACGAAAGCATTAGCCACCCAACAGCAACCAAATTCAAAGAATCCTAAGAAGTCATATCCTCAAAAGAATGGTCCTAAACCATCTCAGCCTCAAAATGAAAGATCATTTCAGCAAAATGATAAGACCAATAAAAACAAATGGAAGAAGACTGATAGACATTGTAACTTTTGTAATCAAGATGGCCACTTAGAATCTAAATGCTTTAAGAAGATGGAAGCCTTGGAAGCCGCAATGAAGAAACATAACATCCATGTGGAGCCTACTTCAACTTCAACTTCCAGAATGGCACTTTCTGCATGTCATTGTCAATCATCTCAGTATGGTTATGCATTAAATGTATCTTCTTCTTCTTCTCATTCTCATGAGTGGCTCATTGATTCTAGAGCCTCTTGTCACATGGCCAAAAACCAAGCCATGTTTTCTTCTTTAAATGATTGTAACACCAAAAATATATATATTGGTGATGATAGATCTCTTAATGTTGTAGGGACTGGAACTGTTCATCTAGACAATGGTCAGTTTAATGATGTATTATGTGTTCCAACCTTATCCTGCAACCTTCTATCTGTCTATCAGATAACTCATTCAGGTGAAGGTAAAATTGTTGAATTTTCACCTCATGATGTTGTAATCAAGGATCTAAAAGATCCTAAACAGATTCTAGCTACTGGTCTTGCTGATGATTCCAAAAGGTTGTATAAGTTTCACAACTTTGGGTCATCAAATCTTCCCTCAGTATTTGTTGCTCATAATGATGAAGTGAGCAAACTTTGGCATGAGCGATTTGGTCACTTAAACTATCGCTCCCTTCAGCATCTATGTAAAGAAAATATGGTGACAGGTCTTCCTATGGTATCTTGCAGAGATGGTGTTTGTTCCGGATGTGTACTCGGAAAACATCATCGGGACAGTTTTGACAAACGTGCCTCTTGGCACGCCTCAGCCCCTTTACAGCTTGTGCACAGTGATTTATGTGGTCCTCTTCCTGTTGCTTCATTCTCTGGCTGCAAGTACTTCTTAACTTTCATTGATGATTTCTCCAGACGCACTTGGGTATACTTCTTAAAACTCAAGAGCGAAGTATTTAACACTTTTTTGGCCTTCAAAGCCTTTGTTGAAAAACAATCTGGACATCAAATTCTTAAGCTAAGAACTGATAATGGTGGAGAATATGTTAAAAACACATTCATCAACTTTTGCACCGAAAATGGAATTCAAATGCAACATACTGTTCCATACACTCCACAACAAAATGGTGTAGCTGAAAGGAAAAATCGCACCTTAAAGGAAATGGCTAATTGTATGCTGCAATCTAAAGGACTCAATCTTAGTTTTTGGGCCGAAGAAATTAATTGTGCAAATTATATAATCAATCGCACTCCTACTAAGGTTCTAGAGAATATCACTCCAGAAGAAGCTTGGAGTTCCATTAAACCAGATGTAAGTCACTTTCGTGTGTTTGGAAGTGAAGCATGGGCCCATATTCCAGATGAAAAGCATAAAGCTTTAGAACCTAAGAGTGAGAAATGTACTTTTGTTGGATATTCTGAAGATGTAAAAGGTTATAGACTTATTCCATTTAAGTCCAAAAATGTTATCATTAGAAGAGATGTAAAATTTGATGAAAATAAATCGGCCTGCGAGCCTAGTCCGGCGGATGTGCCACCTCTTCCTATCTCTTCTACTTTTGAAAACATTTCTTCTTCAGATGATGAAAGCGAGGATGATAATCCTCCCCCACCTTCTCAGGATCCTCAACTTCCAAGATGGGTCCGTGCTACTCGGGATGCAGCAGGTGATCTTGCCGGTGATCCTACAGATCAGCGACGTACACATTCTCAGTTTGAAAGAGCCTCTTCTTTACTGGCTCAAGCTCCAGTAAATCATGATCCTGACACTTTTGCAGAAGCTTCAGGCCATCCACATTGGGAAGCAGCTATGAATGAAGAATATCATTCATTGATGACAAATGATACATGGGATCTTGTTCCTCTACCAAAGGGACGCAAACTTGTTAGATGTAAATGGGTTTACAGAACCAAGTATGGACCAGATGAGAAAGTTGATAAACATAAAGCTCGTCTCGTTGCTAAGGGCTTTTCACAGGTTGAAGGCATTCACTACACTGAAACCTTCTCCCCTGTTGCCAAAATGAACTCTATCCGCCTTGTTCTTTCCCTTGCTGCCTCTTTAAAATGGGAAGTCCATCAGATGGATGTTAAATCTGCCTTCTTGCATGGGGACTTGCAGGAAGAAATCTATATGGAACAACCCATTGGCTTCATACAAACAGACTCCAGCCTTGTTTGTCGACTTAAGAAATCCCTTTATGGCCTCAAGCAAGCTCCTCGGGCTTGGTATGCCAAAATGGATAGCTTTCTTTTAGAATCTGGCTTTTCTAGGTGTCATTCTGACAATACTGTCTACACCAAGAAAGTGGGCAACTCTCTTATCATCCTTGTTCTTTATGTTGATGATCTTATTCTTACTGGTAGTGATCCCAACCTTATAAACCATGTGAAGTCCAGCCTTAAAAAGAAATTTGAAATGATAGACTTAGGACACTTACACTATTTTCTCGGTCTTCAAGTCTTGCAATCCCAAGAGGGTATTTTCCTTTCCCAGTCCAAGTATGCTTGTGATATTCTTCGTCATTTTCACATGGAAGACTGTAAGCCAGCCCCTTCTCCCTTTCAGTCTGGAGTCAAACTTTCAGTCTCTTGTACTTCTCCTGAAGTTGATGCTACCTTATACCGTCAACTTGTCGGAAAACTCTTGTATTTAACCCATACTCGTCCTGATCTTTCCTTTGTTGTTGGCCTTGTTGCTCGTTTTATGCAAAACCCCCGTGAAAGTCATTGGAAAGCAGCTAAAAGAATACTTCGTTATGTTTGAGGTACAATACAGTTTGGGATTCATTACAGTGCCAAAGCAGCTCCTCTGTTAGTTGGTTTCACTGATTCTGATTGGGCTGGTGACCCTGATGATCGGAAGTCTACTGCCGGTTATGTCTTCACTCTTGGTTCAGGACCTATTACATGGGCTTGTAAGAAACAGGCTGCCATTTCTCTTTCGTCAGCAGAAGCAGAGTATCGTGGTGCCGTGGAAGCTAGTAAGGAAGCCTTGTGGCTTCGTCAGATCCTATCAGAGTTTGGCTTTGAGCAGTAGCATCCAACCACACTTTGGTGTGATAATCAAAGTGCCATTCAGCTATGCAAAGATCTAGTCCAGCATCAGCGCAGCAAACACATTGAACTACACATGCACTTCATCAGAAAGCTCATTCATGACCATGTTCTTGAAGTGCAATATTGTCCAACAGATGATCAGGTTGCAGACATCTTCACAAAGGCTCTCACAGAGGCGAAGTTCACTAAACTTCGATATATGCTTGGAGTTCAGGAAGTTGTCACTAAGGGGGGATAGGCTCTAGTGCCTCCTTCCTTCTCCTATTGTGTCATATTTGTAAATCCTTCAATCCTATCCCAAGTTGTTCTTAAGGGGGGATGTTAGGATATTCCGACACATAGGATATAGTTAAGTTCAACTTGGTCTAGTATAGAGTTATGTTAGAGTTAGGTAAAGTGTGTTTCTTTACCGTTGTACATTTTGTAACTTACAATCCGACGGTCACAATATGTAGTGATCCGACGGTTCACTCTCACCTCGGTATTACCGACACTTGATCCGTGGCTTGACACCCGATTGGTCCATGAGTTTTATTTAAAGCGCATGGAGGGTCATTGTTCGGGTAATCCGTGCATGAGAGAAGCTTATGTAAATTTTCATTCTTTGATTAATAAATTGCCTGTAGTACCCACGTTGGGACAGGCCGTGGACTGTTTCCCTCCTTGCACTTTGAGGGTTTTAACCACGTCAAAAATACTGGTGTATTGATTTGAGATCTGGTTGTGAGCGGCGTCCTTTTGGTATTCTTTCTGAGGAACTTACCCTGTAAATTCCTACACCCAGGGTACTAGAAGTATGGTCTCGCGATCCGGCCCGCCCCTCATCGTCCTCTAAAGCTCACGGCAATGCTACCTCATCAGTTTGAAATGGTAAGGAAAAAGGGAAATTTCGAATCCCCTGTAGACTTTGTGAAGGCAATCATCCCCTTCACCTTTGTCCACTCATGGATAAAGCCTTTGTTGTCTTGGAAAGTCTTACAACTCCTTCACCCCAACTTCCCGTTGGTTATCAACGTCTCTCTGCAACTGCAGATCGTCCCCCTGCTGACAAAGAGATTGCTTCAAATTCTTCTCTTGTCCAGGCCCCTCTTCCCGAACCCGGCTGTCCCCAGTCTGTTCCAGACCAACCATTGGTCGGAAAGAGTGTCGACTCGAGTCTGCCACTCGCTCACTCTGTTTCGGAAGAGAATCACGCCCATGTTCTTCTCATCTCTTCAGATTCTCCTGAGTCCCGAAATGACTCTTTTGACCCAACTGCTCCCGAAGGTTCTCCTTCGGTTCCTTTAGCGCCTGGGGGAAATCATATAATTCCCCCACCAAGTAGTTTGGTCGCTTCCTTTGATTGGAATCGCCTGATCGTCGGTCGCCTTCCATCCCATATGCCTTTCCAGATCACAGTACATGCCTATGCTAAGGCAGTACCTAGCACTGTTTTGGATGAAGGGGCCTCTGTCAGTCTTATGCTGTACACTACTTGGCAAGCTTTAGGTTCCCCGCAGCTTGGGCCAGTCACTTAGAATCTGTTGGCCTTCGACGGAGGAGCCTATCCATCTCTAGAAGTTCTCTCGAAGTTCCCTATTACTTTGGGAGGCAAAACCGTCTATATAGACGTCTTGGTTACCCAAGGTGTTTTAGACTTTAGTCTTCTCCTTGGTCGCGACTATGTTTATGCCATGGGGGCCCTCATTTCTTCGCTTTTCCTTGTGGTTTTCTTTCCGCACGATGGAAGAATTATGACTATCAATCAAGTGTCATTCGTTAGTCCCCCGATGCCTCCTGCACCGTTGTCGTCCCCTCCTAGTTTTCATCCACCAGTTGCATCTCCCCCACCACAGATCAACTACGTGGCCACCTATCCCATGCTTGGATCTAGTGATGCCGCCATCGTGCATAGTGTCCTGGGGGCATTAGGCCCTGACTTCCAAGATGTTTCCCTTCCACTGGGAGTGGCAATCCTGGAATCCCAGAATTTCTATTCATTATGATGAAGTTCGTGTGGAGCATAGTTCCTTTCCGGTGTCAAGCTCCTTAAAAAATGAAACTAGGTTTGGTGGAGCATAGTTCCTTTCCTATGTCAAGCTCCTTAAAAAATGAAACTAGGCTCAGCGGAGCATAGTCTTGATCTTGTGTCAAGATCGTTAAAAAATGAAACAAGGGTTATGAGGATAGTTCTTTTACTGTGTCAACCTCATTAAAAAATGAAACAACTCCTCCCTTTCCCGGTCGAGTCTTTTGATTAAGATCTCATAAAATACCAGTCGAGTCTTTCTAAGATCTTGAAAATGAACCTTCATTCCATCCACTGTGTTGAATGCAATGAAGCTGGGGGGCATGTACCTCGATTTGCGTTATTATGCTAGGGGGCATGCGAACTTATAACAAGCATAGTTTTTCGTTTCAAGCTTGTGCAAACATGAAACCGAATCCAAGCAAAGTTCTCCATGGTTCAAGCTTGTGTAAAAATGAACCATACCTGATTTACATCTCGTGATTGCCATTTTTATCTGCTGAATTCTGCTAGATGAGCCTTGGTTGTTTCATTCCATTGCTACCATATCTTTGGCCGATCATATGCTTTCACTTGGTTGTTTCTCCTTTCCTGAGGAACCGCAGCGATGAGTGGTTTTCTTAGCCAACCTCTTGACCATTACATGTTTTGGGTAGTTCCACCATTCCCGGAACCAGTTGCTACCCTTTATACCACTCGTTCCTCTAGGATGAGTCACCTTTAAGCTCTTTTCTGACTCATAAAATATGAAAAGATTGCCGAGTATTTTCCCTTTTTGACTCGTTAAATAGAATAAAAATGGGAGTCATCTTTCAGCTCTTTTCTGATTCACTAAAAATGAAAGGATCGCCGAGTTACTCCTCTTGACTCGTTAAACGTAAATAAGAGGTGGTCGTCTTTAAACCCTTTTCCGACCGTGTAAAAACGAAAAGATCGTCGGACCCTTGTCGTTTCCGGTTCGTAAATGGTTATGAAACGATGTGATGTTGATCGCTTTTCTACTTTTTCGGATCAATGTCACTATAATTGAAAAGTACTCCTCGATCATAACGGTCGGGCGGTTCTTTCGAGCATTGTTTTATACTTTTTCGGGCTCGAGAGACACAAATTTACGAAAAAGGACCCCCCTGGAGTTTTCTTTTTGCTGTCTTTTCAGACTCTCTAAATAGGAAAAGACGTCGAGTTCTTCCTTTTTCAAACTCGTTAAAACTTAATGACATCGGATTCTGTCATAATGACGCTCACAAGCATATGCTATCCCCATCAAGCTTGCTAAAAATAACTGGGGTACTCGCCAGAAATGGTGGGGAAATGGATCCATAATTATAGTCGTGTTGGCAGTATGTCACTCTTGAACATGGCACTAGTCTGCATTCGTGTCGGGGTGGGGACATCTCATCTTGTTTTACACTAGCCTCCATGGGTTTGGGTTATCCTATTCGGCCTCTCATCTGCTCATTGCCTTGTCACCATGACCTTTGCTCATTTGATGTCAAATACTGCCAAATCAGTTGTCGTGCCGCCGATATGTTCAAGAGAAGTTGGCCTCTACATCAATACTACCTCCTCTGATACCTCACATAATTTTGCATCACCACAACATCTTCCCTCTGTCTCGTGTCAATGATGTGGGAAAAATTATGGTCCACCTTTGATTAAGATCACTTCCTGTCGACTTCAGCTCACTATCCAGGAAGCTGATCTAGAGACTCCCTTTGGTGCCTTTGGAGCCTACATGCCTCAATGGCAGGTTCTTCGTGTTTGATGAGAGGTTTTCATCATTGGCCTCTGATCGAATGATTCTACGGGTGTTTGACGCCAGCTCATTGATTCACACGCCGTAGATTGTACCTATAGTACCTTGAAGGCCATTGTCATTACTGGTGGTACCTCTCGCGTCTGTTAACAGCTTTCATTATTGACTGGTAATCAAACGATGTTCATGCATGTTCGACTTCAACTCATACATTCGCACGCTTGAACTTGTACTCTGTACGGGTCGAGATGGAGCGCAAGACCCTGGATTTTGTCTATTGAGATCCAGGTTGCGATTTGTGGATTATTATGATTACATGACTTATTTACTGGATGGCTGCGACCATACCTGAGTCTATTTATCGATCCTCCCTGGATGGTTGCGCCCATACCTTGGATCTAGGATATTATGTACTCTATTATGGATGGCTACGCCCATACCACATATATCATGTACTTGAGATATCAGTTGTACTTCTTTACGCAGGTTCTCCGGCGGCCGTGTTTTCAGTCACGCATGTTCTTGTAAAGCATTTCACCCCTCTCTCTCTCGGGCCTCATGCTTTAGGGGGCATCTGTTACACAACAATTTGTCACTGTTTTTCACCGTCCCTGTTACCCCTCACCTGTACACTGGAGGAATCATTCCGGGACCTGTGAGAAGTGACATGACCTGAAACCACTTGCATCATATTCCTCTTAGTATGAGCTTTATTTTCCCTGAAGACATCTCCTGCAAAATCCTCATGAAAACAACTCTTTTTACATTAGCGCGGGTTCACAGTTCACTGCCCATGCCAATGAGGGAAATACTCTATAAAGGGCGCGCCATTGGTGCTCTGTCCCAGAGTCGCACTCGCGCCAACCGAATTGAGTAAAGTTTTCAACGACCAAACTCCCCAAGGTTCTCTTCAACCCATTCACCAACTGAATCTATGTTGAGCTAGGATGGTTTGGCTTCGAATCTCCATAGAAGGGAAAGTGGTTTGCCACCTTTCATGGAAGTTTTCAAGTGATAAAGCCAATCCCATGAATAATGTGGTTGATCCTATCTCTTTCCCGCTCTATCTATAAAAGCTTGCCTCTATGTCTTGAGCAAGCTAGTTACAATAGTTGCAGTTAGAATTACAATAGTTCCAAGAGTTTAAGAGTTTGAAGCTGCATGAGCCTTCTTTGCACCCATAAGGCCAAATCTAAGTAAGGAGATTCTTGTCACCCAAAGAGAGAGAGGCTTGTTCCTCATCCCAACAGGCTTTACAAGACTTGTGTAGCTGACTACCCAGCCAAAGCAGGATTTGACGTCAGAACAATGGTTGTATTCTTCTTTGTTATTCATTAATAATAGATGACTATCATTATGGTTCCACTCTCACTGTCTCATGTTTGATGCGCAAGACCCTGGATTTTGTCTATTGAGATCCAGGTTGCGATTTGTGGATTATTATGATTACATGACTTATTTACTAGATGGCTATGACCATGCCTGAGTCTATTTATCGATCCTCCCCAAATGGCTGCGCCAATACCTTGGATCTAGGATATTATGTACTCTATTATGGATGGATGCGCCCATACCACATATATCATGTACTTGAGATATCAGTTGTACTTCTTTACGCAGGTTCTCCGGCGGCCGTGTTTTCAGTCACGCATGTTCTTGTAAAGCATTTCACCCCTCTCTCTCTCAGGCCTCATTCTTTAGGGGGCATCTGTTACACAACAATTTGTCACCGTTTGTCACCGTCCCTGTTACTCGTCACTTGTACACTGGAGGACTCATTCCGGGACCTGTGAGAAGTGACATGACCTGAAACCACTTGCATCATATTCCTCTTAGTATGAGCTTTATTTTCCCTGAAGACATCTCCTGCAAAATCCTCATGAAAACAACTCTTTTTACATTAGCGCGGGTTCACAGTTCACTGCCCGCGCCAATGAGGGAAATACTATATAAAGGGCACGCCATTGGCACTCTGTCCCAGAGTCGCACTCACGCCAACCGAATTGAGTAAAGTTTTCAACGACCAAACTCCCGAAGGTTCTCTTCAACCCATTCACCAACTGAATCTATGTTGAGCTAGGATGGTTTGGCTTCGAATCTCCATAGAAGGGAAAGTGGTTTGCCACCTTTCATGGAAGTTTCCAAGTGATAAAGCCAATCCCATGAATAATGTGGTTGATCCTATCCCTTTCCCTCTCTATCTATAAAAGCTTGCCTCTATGTCTTGAGCAAGCTAGTTACGATAGTTGCAGTTAGAATTACAATATTTCCAGGAGTTTAAGAGTTTGAAGCTGCAAGAGCCTTCTTTGCACCCATAAGGCCAAATCTAAGTAAGGAGATTCTTGTCACCCAAAGAGAGAGAGGCTTGTTCCTCATCCCAACAGGCTTTACAAGACTTGTGTAGCTGACTACCCAGCCAAAGGAGGATTTGACGTCAGAACAATGGTTGTATTCTTCTTTGTTATTCATTAATAATAGATGACTATCATTATGGTTCCACTCTCATTGTCTCATGTTTGATGTTGAGTTATATCTTTTCTGACCAATATATAATTGCATCTACTAGATTTTACGCTTGTTTTCATGTTTTTCTTTGCGTGTGCAAGTATCCTATCACGGAGATCGTGCGGATCGTGACCGGCCAAGGCAAAGGAATGAAGGCGACATCTCTTCGACGAACAATAGCGTTGGAATCCAAGTAGGTTCTCACCATCTACTTTGTATTTGCGATTAGGAACTTGCGTGATAGCATTGTGTGATTGTTGCTAGACCCGGTCTGGGCTAGTAGGGATCGTCTCTGTCCGCAGAGAGGATTTACCTCCACAGCAAGATCTTCCAACTTAATTTTCCAAATGCAACCACCAAAATCAAAATCATTTCAATTTTTATTTCAATCAATGAGAATGAATTCAATGCACTTTTAGCTTTCAGTCACTAAACAATGTAAACGATGTCTAATGATAAATCTCAAAAATGACTTTCCAATGCAATGTGATCTAATGCACTTTAAGAAAAGTAAATTTTTATATGAAAACTAAATAAATGCAAAATCAATTTCTTTTATGGTCTCAAAAGAACTAATAATGCTCAAACAACAACAAATCAGTATTCCCTCCAAATATACAAGAAACAAACAATAATTTTAATTGACTTAAAGAATCAAAGACTCAACCAAAATTTACTTTCACCACTTCAAACAATGGGAGGGAATTTTGTACACCACAAAGGAACTAACTCAAATGAAAGAAAATTCAATGCACACAGAGCAAAAGGTTGACCTCAGATATCAGGAAACACTAATATTTTAAGTAGAAACCCTAAAAATTCTCAATTTTAAGGATCAAAACTACTTTACATAACAAAATCCACGCTGATAGGGTCATCAACGCTACTTTACATAGCAAAAATTGTGCTCGTAGCACTACTTTACACAACAAAATTTTTGCTAGTCGAGAAATTGGACCAATGTGGGTAGACAATGGACTAACATGGCTGTACTAGGAAAAATCAGCATTGTCAGTGTGATCGTGACTAAGAAAAATGGCGCTATGCAAGAAAATCTTAAGAGAAACAAACCAAGCTTGAACAAAACCCTAGACCTGATACCCTAAAACACAGACTACTCGGAGTACATACTCAAAGGTAATTAAAACCAAGAATCATTCAATGGTTGGATAAACTAAGCAAGAAGGCTAAATGCAAAAGGAGGGATGAAAAGGCTATAGGCTCCCCAGCAGAGTCACGAATTTGTTATCTAGGTAATACCTTCTACAGATAGAAGCGATCCCTCTAGTCCAATGACTGGATCTAGTAACAACTGAAACTAATACATGAAAAACTCTCCTAGTTTAAATCAGAATGACATGAGAGAGGAAAGATGTCCCACCTCACTCCTATGTTGTCGCTTTTCAATGTCAATCTCAATCTACTCACTTCCAAGCTCTATCCTCATTATTCTATTGTGAACGAATACCTAGAGGAGAGATCTAACAAATACAACAAAGGAAAATCATAACACATGCATTCTAATGTAAACCATATGACAGATTAAGGAGCATCATACTAAGCAAGTGATTGTTTACATGCTTATGGAAAGTAAACATGCATTGTATTAATAATAATCATAAGAGGGAAGCATACAACCACTGCCTTGATGTTGGAAGCCTCCTTTGGGATAGGTTTCCAAGTCCAAGCCAAGATTTCTCAAGCTATCCTTTCTCATGCACAAATTGGTAGCAAGTAGACACAATTTAGCAACAACATGACCAATCTAGTTTGACTAACCATTTGAGGGTATAAGGGAATGAATTTATAGGGAAGAAGAGGGAGTTAGGGATCCATAAAAGGGGGAAGAAGGTCCACATATTAAGGGGAAGATCCTAAAGGTAGGATCAAGGACTCAAAATGAGAGAATTCGACCATATCCTTATTCAACAATAACTAGCTCATTGTTCTCGAGGATTCTAGTAAGAGAAGCTTCTGCTCCATTTTTGGAGAAACTCCCTGAAGAGGATCATCGCTTATTTTCCTATCCAAAGTCGCACTATGAGTGCTAGTCACTAGTTAGAGCAAAAGGTACCAACACAATTTTTCCTTCTAAAAGTAGCATTGGGCTTGCAAATATGGTTTTTTTGACAAGCTATTCCAGAATTACTTCAAGGCATTTCTTCTTATTTTCTTTAGGGATGCTCTGACCAATGTTTTTCATGGTGAATTCATTGACATCTTTTGTTTCTTTTCCACATTTTTGGAAAAGTTTGACAGCTCAGTGTATGAGATAGGAAGTGTGACAAGTTACTGTATAAAGTTCCGCTTCTTGTTGTACCAAGAAAATATTGTGGAACCAGTACTGAAAATTCCTCCTAAGAGCATGTCTAATGGACTCCCTACCCAATATACATTTGTGAAGCCCTACAACTTCACTCCCTTTTTCCATTTGTACCAAAGATCAAACTGAGTAGTTCCTTTGAGGTATCTCAATGCATGATTTTTTGCCTCCAATACAGTTTGGTTGGCTTAACCATTACTTCAATAAGCTGGTTAACTACATAACATATGTTCGGTAGTGTGTTAACCAAATACATAAGTGAACCCACAAATTGCATATAAATGGTAGCCTCCACTACTTCACCTGAAGTAGCATCCTCTTTCATCTAGTTTCCTGCTAGAGGAGTCTCCATGGGTTTGCACCTATCCATGTGGAACCTATAAAGTATCTATTTGGCATACTTTCCTTGAGAGACAAACAATTCTCCATATCATTGCCATACTTCCAATCCAAGGAAGTAGTGCATGAGGCCCATGTAATTCATCTCGAAGTCTCTTGCAAGGTCCTCCTTGCAAGATCTAATCAACTTCTCATCACTAGTGCAGATCAAGTCATCGACATACAAAACAATAATCAATAATTTACCTTCTACCACAATGTGATAAAGGTTTGCATTTGCTTCACTTTTGGTGAAGCCCAAATCAGTGCGATAGTTATTGATCCTGGTATACCAAGCACGGGGTGATTTATTGAGTCCATACAATGCTTGCTTGAGTTTGAAAACATGTGAATCTCTTTCAAAGGTTTCATTTCCCTCTGGATACTCAATATACACCTCATCGTCAATAACTCCATTGAGGAATGTTATCTTCACATCCATCTGGTGGATCTTCCACCACATCTGAGCCGGCAGTGCTAGAATTGACTTGATGGATGAGTACGTTCCTACTGGAGTAAAGTTATCCTCATAGTAAATTACCTCCACTTGAGATAACCCATTGGCCACAAATCTAGAATTGTTTTTCTCTATGCTACAGTTTGTTGCATGATTTACCTTGTAAATCCATCTCGATCTAACAGTTGATTTTTCTGTCAATCTTGGGATCACTTCCCAAACACTATTTCTAAAAATGGAATCATATTCTTCTACCATAACATAAACCCATACTGGTTTCTCTACAACTTCCTTGAATGAGGATGGCTCTGTCTCTACCATATCACTCATCAAAGCCATGTAGTCAGTGTACTGATCTGATGAACTCCTCTACCTACATTGTGATGTGGGTGTTCCCACATTCTTTATAGCATCCTGCAATAATTTGTCAGCTTCCCTGGTTCTCTTCCTTCCTTCTATGGATGTCTTTTCTTGAGTGGATGTCTCCACTCTCTACTCCTCTTCTTGTGGCTGCTCCACAGCTTCTTGAGGTTCTTCCTTTGGAGCCAAAATCTCTTGATCAGGATACAAATGAAGCTCCCTCTCAAGAGAAAGCCTCACTGCCTTCTCCTCATCAAATATCACATCCTGTCTGATCATTGTCATCCTGAGGGATGGAAATTACACATAATAGTTGTGGGGTGTATCTGTGTATCCAAAAATATGCCTAACTCTATTGCTGGATCTAGATTTTTCCTTTCTTCCTTGGAAAATTACAATAAACTGATGATCTAAATATCCTGAAGTGTGACACATTTGGTTTCTTCCCTAAAAAAGATTCCTCTAGTGTACTCATGCTAAGAATCATGTGAGGAATCTTGTTTTGCAAATAGACGTTGTGTTTCATGCTTCATCCCACAAGTGTAGAGGTATTCTTTGGTCATGCAACATCGCCTGTGCTGCTCCCACAATACTTTTTTTCTTCCTCTTGGCCACCCCATTCTGTTGTGGGTTATGGGGTGATTTCAACTCTCGTCGAATTCCTTCCTTTGAACATAATTTTTTAAACTCATTCAACATGTACTCGCCACCGTTATTGCTCTTGAGAGCCTTCACTTTCCTGCCATTTTCTTTCTCAAAAACTACTTTAAACTCAACAAATTTGGAGAATGTTTGGTATTTCTTAGACATGAAGTAGATCCAACACTTTTGTGAGAAATCATCTGCAAATAAAACATAATAAATGTGCTTGGAAGTGGAGGCTATTGAGAAAGGTCCATAAACATCAGAGTGGATCCTTTCAAGGATTGCATGTGCCCTCCTGTCTCGATCATTGAAGGTGGATTTTGTGTACTTTCCCAACATACACCCTTTGCACGTATCCAACTGCTCTGGTGATCCTTTGAGGAAGCCTGCATAAATTTGTTGCATGATCTTAAAAGTACCATGATGCAAATGGCCAAGTCTTCTATGCCATATTTCGCCAACATCTCGACTCAGCACCTTCTCCACTTTTATGCTCAATGTTCCACAGTCTTCCACATCTAATTTGTAGATTTTCATCACTCAAATCCCGATTTGCGTCACTTGTTCCATGGAGATATGTCTTAGGAAATCCTTCCCTTTGTCGAATATCACATCATAGCCACGATCTTCCAAAACAACTACGGAAACTAAATTATTCTTCAGACGCAGTATAAACATCACATCCTTGAGCCTGAGAAGGGAGCCAGACTCCCTCTGAAAAATAAATGTACCAATATTGATCTCATTATACCTTCCATCATCTCCCATCTTGATGTGCATTTGGAGATCCTTCTCCTTGAAGTCACTGAAAAATTATTTGTTGCCTATCATGTGGAATGAGGCACCGATGTCGAGATACCACACACTACCCATCACTCTGCTTTCCATGCATGTAATGAGGGTAAAATCAAGTTTGAATTGTGAATCCAAGGCTTCACCTATTGCTCCTCATGCAATCTTCTTGCTTGATTTCTTGTTTGGACACTTCATTGCATAGTGCCTGAATTCATAACGGTGAAAGCACTGGAAAAGAATTTCTTCTTTCCCCCATGACTCGAATCTTCTTTGGATTGGGATTTATTCCCCTTCCCTTTCTTTTCATTTCCATCCAAGGAATATTCTCCTCATCCTCACCCTTGGATGACGTCCCATATCTGGTGCTCCACCTTATCTCCTCCTGTATGAAAACAGACCAAAGGAATTCCCAAATTGGTAGCTTCTCCCTCTCGTTCACTAAATCTTGGTAGTTATGCTAGCTCTTGGGAAGGCCTAGAAGGGATAGGTTCATCAAATCTTCCTCTTCTACAATAACACCAACTTAACTAAGTTCATCACAACACTGTGTAAACTTGCTCATGTATGGTGGAATGGTCTCGTTCCTATGCATATTGATATTTCGAAGCTTTTCCTTGAGTGCCAATTTCCTGTGGTCACTTCTATTATGGAACAAATCTCTCAGCACTTGCCAGATTTCATACAAAGTATCTTTCCCAAGGATATTAGAGAAAATATGGCCTCGTACTCCCTCCAATATGGTCCTTCTCACCTTGGAAACATACTTTGTCCAATCTACTAGATTTTGAGCATCAAATGTTTCTTGTTTCAGAATATCATTATCAATGAATTCCTTCAACTAATTATCCTCCAGTACCGCCTCCATTTGGCCCTTCCATGCAACATAATTCGAGCTTCCCTCAAGGGAATACTCAAGCCTCAGTCCATTGAAATCCATATTCTAAGTCTTGAAAAAAAAACCTGCAACTTGATCTGCAAACTTGAACCTCCTGTAATGAAAACTTTGAAATCTCTGCTCTACAGTGATTCCAACTCCAACACCACATAGAAATTAATGTGTAGATTCAAAATTGCTCATGAAATTTACTAAATCACAAGACTTGAAGCTACTCTACTGAGCCGCGACAGTTAATTCACCATCTAAAACAAGAATTATTGACATGCAAAAGGAAATATCACACATACACATATATTTATCTAGCAAAAATAAACTATTCAAAACCCCTTACTATTTGTATTTCATTAATAAGAGAATAGAGAATAAATAAAATGCTTTCTCAAGCCTAAGCACACCCTTCAAGTGTATAGTCTATCCCTCTGCTTGATTAATTGAACCTAGCTCAACACTTGGCCAATTTCAAGCCTTCCCATTCTCCCATTTCCTTGTGTTTTTCCGTTAGGAAATATCCCCACTTATTTAGGCTTTTTACACCAAGAATTGTGCAATTACCATAGGCCAATCCTTTGCATGTATGCACCACCTGTACAACTTGGATTAGTTTACAACTAATAGTACACTTCCCTTGAAATTCAATCTCAACTAGGTAACTCGAATTCTCTGCATATAACATTTATTTTGGGTTGATTGATCTGTTAACTGGTTATTCACTCAGTGTGGTTGAATTTACACACCAACAACTTGACCTCCACTAGTTCTTCTGACAGTTAGAACTAGTTAAATTGGAAATAACTCAAATTAACTAAAACGAATTGCTACAAATTAGCAATCAATCATGTGGAACTGATCTCAAGTATCTCCAACTCAAATTTACTGATTTAATTGAGTGACGAGAGACATGTCCCCTAAGTTAACTACCTTCAAGGATTCTATTGAAATATAAATTCAACATTATGAATGGTCAAGATTTCATAATGTGGGAATAATATTCATCTAATATATGTCCGACAGATAATATGAAAGGTATGCGAATAGGTTTTCAGTTTCTTTGGTACAATCCTATTTTTATTTTATTAAAAAGTCATTCATGAAACATGGCTAACTTTATCATTTATTAAAAAATTATTTACATTTGACAGTTCATTGGTCTAATTTTGCTACATGTTTGTGGAAATTGAGTTCACTGGACATTCAAATTGTGTCAATTTCAATTATGCTTTCAATAGTGCACCTAAGCACCCACTTGTCTCTGAATTTTCACGTTTTAAGTGGCACATTAACACAACATAATGAGTGTTTGAAACCCTAATGTTGTAAGTTTGAAACTTAATCAACAATTTAAAAATATAATCTTGTTTTCATTTCAAATGGATTAAGAATTAGTCGGTGTAGTTTAGTTGTTTTTCAGTCCATGTCATTCATCCATTCAATCTTTGGATTATGGATTTATCATTTTCATAGTGGGTGAGGTAACATACAAAGGCAAAATAATGTCTACGATGCATGATTGCTACATTTTTATGTGATACAATTGTGTTGCTACGATGCAATGTAAGACAAAGTGATGTGATGCAGGAGAACACTTTGATAAGTGAAGGCCAAGGTTGTTGCATATTTTTATTTTTTTTTCTATAGGAGACAAACTTTTATTGAAATGTTTAGCATTAATGTTTAATGCACAAGCATACCACAACCTAAATGCAAGAATCTTAGGGAAATTTTTTGAACTTAGTCCACTCTATTAATTTAGATCATTGTACCTGTTATCACTGAAAATTCTGTTGCCAAATTTTTTTTAGCCTAGGTTATGGACAAGGTGTTTTCGCAGCGCATGAATCCTTTTTAGCAGTTTCGCAGCGCTACCTATTTGGGTGATTTCGTAGCGTGCTACAAAATTGGGGATTTGTTCGAGTTTGCAGTGGAGACCCAAAATCCTAGCATGCCTATTGAACAGAGTTCTGTTACCCTCAAGAAATCAGCATCTAGTGAGAATCTCACAAGAAGCATACGCATCAACTGGTCACCGGCAAGATAATGTTCATACAGGGAGCTCTTCCAAACAGCTGTTAGTTCAATGTGCAACTGAAATATCTGAAGGTAAAGAAGGAAATGATTTTAGTTGAGAGAGTACAGCAGTACATGGATATTTTTCCGAAAAAACTGGAGGGGCATTCCTGTGTTGATCCAAACTGGCCAATGGAAAGACTCATTGAGTTCAACCAAGTTATGTTGAGATATATGCCATTTTTGCCACCAGCCCTGCGAGCAGTGTCATTTACTATAAATGCATGTGAGCAGTTTGGAATAGCTGGAAGAACAGGTCTAGTGTCCTTAATGATATATTTCGCCTTACTCCAATCTCTGATGGGAAAATACTTATTGATAATGTGGATATATCAAATGTCTCTCTCAAAGAACTCCGCTCCAGACTGACTGTTGTCCTCCAAATTCCGTTCTTGTTTGAAGGGTCTTTATGGGAAAATTTAGACCCCTTTGGTAACATTAATCCAAATGG
This sequence comes from Pinus tabuliformis, assembly GCA_031772625.1. Taxonomy (NCBI): domain Eukaryota; kingdom Viridiplantae; phylum Streptophyta; class Pinopsida; order Pinales; family Pinaceae; genus Pinus; species Pinus tabuliformis. The sequence goes on along the minus strand of CM062804.1, from coordinate 686,804,375 downwards.
AAGATTTGTTGTTGTATGTGGTGATGGTGAATACATAATTTATACGGCACTGGCATGGAGGAATAGATCCTTTGGATCTGCACTCGAATTTGTTTGGGCCTCAGATGGAGAATATGCAGTTCGAGAAAGTACTTCCAAGATCAAGATTTTTAGCAAGACATTCCAGGAAAGGAAGAGCATTCGGCCAACATTTTCTGCTAAAAGTACCGGGGGAATATCGTTATGTGTAAGGAATGGAAATGAGCTTCCCTTCTATATCACTCATGTTCCAAGGTGGCGGTAATGCAACATGTCATAATATGGGTGCTTGCAAAGAGACGGTTGACAGTTGTACAAGCAAAAGTTGCGGTGGTCATGAAGTGGACATAATGCACTTTTCAATAGGAACCACAATTCCAGGTCGTTTGTATGGCACCAACATAAGTGATAATACAAATGGCGCTGGAGGAGATAGGGTTGCCCATTTGGTTGATCTATATGCATCCACATAGTCGGTATCTTGATGGATTGGATCCTCAAGGAAATGGAAATGGTGCTAATTTTAGTGCGCAGAATGATTGGCAGGGAGCGTAGTGGCATGTTTTGATTGACAATTCCTTCGGTCTTCTGGAGAATGCAAGCCCACCCTTGTGGCAGAGTCTAAGGATGTTTTTGATCAGAAGGCAAGTAATAAATATTGGATTGATGTGCAACTTTGGTGGGAAGACTATGATTCTCATGACCGTGAACGGTATACGAGAGCCAAATTCTTAGACTATACAACAGATAATATGTCAATTTATACATCACCCACTGGCGTTATGATTGCAATCGATCTTGCTTACAATTTACATTCTGCATTTGGTAATTGGTTTCCTGGTTCAAAGCCTCTTTTGGCCCAAGCTATGAATAAAATAATGAAGTCAAATCCTGCCTTGTATGTGTTAAGGGAGCGGGGGGATGTTGCAAGCGACAATGAACACTCGAAGAGGCCGTTGCCTTCGAATGCCGATGGAGCAGTGAGTCATTATTCAACGAGCCATCATTCAATGAGCAGTACTTCTAGTACCAGCCCTACTTCTACTTCTGCTCCTCGTCCTGCCTCCTCCCCTTCGTCCTCATAACTTAGAAGGTTTCAAGGGAAGGATGCACTGTCGTATGCCAATATACTGCGATCGAGGAATAAGTTTGCGGATGCACTTGGTCTGTATGAAACTGTCCTGGAAACAGAGCCTACCAATGTCGAGGCTCACATTGGAAAAGGAATTTGTCTCCAAATGCAAAGTGTTATTCCGAAGGCATTTGAATGCTTTGCAGAAGCTATTGCGCTTGATCCTCAGAATGCTTGTGCTCTCACGCACTGTGGAGTTTTGTACAAGGATGAAGGGCACTTGCTAGAAGCAGCAGAGGCATATCAGAAGGCTCTTGTAGTGGATCTTACATACAAGCCTGCTGCGGAGTACTTGGCAATTGTCTTGACAGATCTTGGGACCAGTTTGAAACTTGCAGGAAATGTCCATGAAGGAATTCAGAAGTACTATGAAGCTCTAAAAATAGATAGCCGCTATGCACTTGCTTATTATAATTTGGGGGTGGTTTATTCGGAAATGATGCAATATGATATGGCACTTAATTGCTATGAAAAAGATGCATTGCAAAGGCCTATGTATGCTGAAACATATTGCAACCTGGGTGTGATATATAAGAACCGTGGAGATTTGGATGCAGCCATTGCGTGTTATGAGAGGTGTTTGGCTGTATCTCCAAATTTTGAAATTGCTAAGAATAACATGGCTATAGCCCTTACAGACCTTGGTACAAAGGTGAAGCTTGAAGGAGATATACATCAGGGTATAGCTCATTACAAGAAGGCATTGCTTTATAATTGGCACTATGCAGATGCTATGTATAATCTTGGTGTCGCATATGGTGAACTACTAAAATTTGACATGGCAATTGCGATGTATGAGCTTGCCCTGCACTTCAATCCACATTGTGCGGAAGCATGCAATAATTTAGGAGTCATTTATAAAGACAGGGATAATCTTGACAAAGCTGTGGAGTGCTACCAGATGGCTTTGTCGATCAAACCTAGTTTTTCACAGTCTCTTAATAATCTTGGTGTGGTCTACACTGTCCAGGGTAAAATGGATGCTGCTGCAAGCATGATTGAAAAGGCTATAATGGAAAATCCTGCATATGCAGAAGCTTATAATAATCTAGGGGTTTTGCACAGGGATGCAGGTAATATCATGCTTGCGATAGAGGCATATGAGCGGTGTTTGCAAATTGATCCAGACTCTCAGAATGTTGGTCAAAATCGCTTGCTAGCCATGAACTACATCTATGAGGGCGAAGATGATAAGCTTTATATTGCACACAGGGAATGGGGCTGGAAGAGGTTATTTAACTCACATGCTTTCTGACTGTTATGGCATTAAGGATATAGTACTAATGGAGCGCAGGTTATATAAGTTCAAGGCTGATCGAAGTTTGAGACAGACAGAGGCCATTAATTTGGAGCGCCTAAGAATAGACATTGAAGATTTGAAATTGGAAGCTGTGGAATCTTTGAAGGACTTTTACTATGCTGCAGTAGGGTAACATCCAATATTCCACCATCAAACTCAGAGATCAGTATGCTCGAAGGTGAAATTGTTTGGAGCAAATTCAAGACACAACACTCATTCCAATACTGAAGTTATCTCAGCTCTCAGGTTTTTCAAAAATAGTTCAGATAACTGATTATGCCCCTAGTGGTATTGAGCTGACAAGATCTTGATGCTGATTTCTTTCATTTCCAGATCATATATATCTCTTATCAAATAAGAGAAGTAGATGAGGACCAGGGACCATTAAAAATACAGTAGAATTTATTATGCATATTACAAGACTGTGTTTTTTAAATTACACAGCAGTTTCGTAGCGCGCTACGAAACTGCTGTAGGTGGTGATTTTAAACGCAGAGCTGCATACGAAAAGTTTTGGTTGGCACACCTGTCTACCAAGGAAGCCTCCAGCATATCAGGAGCATGGTGTTACCCTATTCTCTTGGGTTATTAAAGAATTAAAGTACCCACTGCTGTATACTCGGTGATGGGGGACCAGAACCGAAAATTTAGGGATATTTTCGGCCAATATAGAACAGATCAAAGCCTTCAGTATTCAAAGCCAGAATGGGACATTAATTGCCCATCTTATGCCATCTCATGCCATCTCAGCTGAACGAAGAGAAAGCCAGGTGTCAAAGCTGCAAGGAGGAATCTTCAACGAAGGAGATAGAATTAGAGTTATAATTAAATTAGAACTTTTTAGAACTTCAGTTAGTGCTGATTGTATTTAATAGGTTAGTTCAATAGCGGATAGGGGTAATTAATGGCAATCATCGAGCTCCCCTCATGCTGGAGGTGGCAGCTCTAAGCAGTTAGAAGTATGTGTCTATATAGAGGGGAATGATCTATGTAATAGGGGTTGGATGTTTTGAGAAAAGACAAGACTATTTTGGTTTATGTATAGCAGATTTCAGTAATGCAAAGGACTGTTGTTTCTTCTTCAGGATTCACAATAGATCTAATGGTTCAAATGTATGATGGTTTATTCTCTTTAGTATTCTTTTACAGTTTGGTTTATGCATAATCACTCAGAACTCATGAATCATGCTCTGACTTCCTGTATGCCTAGGCAAACTGTGTTTCATGTAAGTTATGTTTGAACATTAGATGTAAAGTGCCCTGATTTCTATGAAAGGATAGTGTTATTGTTTACTGAGATATTAGTGACTCCATAAGCCCAATGGGAAGCAATTCTGTCCAGCCAGCTTATTTTTCATGTGTCTTGTAAGAGTTAGCCATCTTGTTCAATATCAATAACCTATGAGAGAGCCCTCTCAGACTAAGGAGGCTAGGCCTTAGTTAAAAGCTTGGTTTGAAATAGTTACACAGAGTCTTGCTGATTGGCAGCCTTCAGTACCTGATTTTGTGATAACAGTACCTTCTTGGAGATGATGTATTCAAGTTATAGAAGATCATTCGCATCAAAACTAGATGTTAAACTTTATGTAAGTTGATGCCTATAGTGTATATCCACCACATTTATTAACATGGTTGTGCTAGTAATTATTGCATTTAAAATATATATATTTTTCGAAATAATAATTTTTATTTATTTATATATTTTTAAAATAATATCATGAAGCTTTGAACATGTTGTAAGAATTTTGAAAATGGTAGCGAGAAAAACTTTTCATATCTTCAAATCATCTTTATTTGAATTTTTGGTTATTTCATTTTAATATTATAAAAATATTAAAAAATAAATAAATTATTATGATGTGTTTAATTTAAAAATAATATTAAATAAAAGTAATTAAAAATAATAATATATATATATATATATATATATATATATATATATATATATATATATATATATATCAGAAAAATATTAATAATTATTAGAAAAATAATATATATATATATATATATTATGAAATTAAAATTCTATTAATATAACAGAGAGATTTATGATTAGATAACCAAACTACACCTTGGTCTTCCACCAGGGAAACCAGACTAGTGCATGTGCATTAAGCTCTTAATATTCAAAGTTTGAGGTCAAAAACTCCACTTAAAATGAGCAGAGACAATGTTATCAAAACTAGTAGCTTCTAACCAACTAGCAAGCATAGGTTGATGTACTACAAATAAAAAGATAAAACTACTAAACTATGAAAACAACATGAAGAATATGTATAGCCAGATGGTTCCTCATCAATGGGTTGTTTTACTTGCTAAGTAGAGCAACTTGGATGTGGAGGGGGATAGATATGTGCTTCAAGTCTTTTCTATATGTATTCTAAGTATTTCACATGAAGTTCTAACTCATCCATTTGAAGCATGATCTTGTCTTTTTGTATCATGGTGGTCCAGTAGCACCTTTCCCAACAAATACTTCATTTGTAGATATAGGTCCATCATATGCAAATTATATTGGTTCTATCTTCCCCCAATGTTTTCAATGTATGGGATCCATGAGGCCACCATGGCTACAATTTTTGTTTTAGAAAGAAACCCCATTCTATGATGATTTCCTATTTAGCTTCCTACAATTTGTTTCAAATATGAGATGGAGTGTGGTCATGAAACTATTGTTTTGAATATTCTGCCTAAAAAAACGTGATGGAGCCACTATGAGCCAAATAATATGCATCTTTTCATTCACAACAAGAACATTGACGAGTCATTGTTGCAAGCAAAGGAAAATGCTAATATGTTGGTTGAAGGGGAGCAACAAAAACATATTATGACGTGGGACCAAAAACAAGCAAAGAAAACATATATTCCACTCTCCTTCCAACTCTTGATCAATCAATCTTCACTCTAAAATCATACCACCATTGATGAGTCAAGAAAATATTTTTTTCTAATGTTTTCTATGGGAGAGGGGAGTGGCGAGGAAGAAAACAATGCAAAAAGTCTATAGAGAAATGGTCTACTAGTAGAGGCTTCCCCCTAATAAATTGGTCTCAAGCTGGCACCATGATTATGAGACAAGACACTATTAAAATGAAAAGCCAACTTAAATTCTGTGGCATCATGCTTCCATGTGGGATCCCATTCCCACACTCTGTAATTACATGACACAATCAAGAAAAGTGGTGTAATACCCATTGAAGGTGAAATTCCATAATGCAAAGACTAGAGTTAAATTCAAATACTTTCATGAAGGGTGGTGGGGCACGTAACATGTTCCTTCCCATTATTACCTAGTGGGACAAGTGTCATATCCCCTCCCACTGGTCACCTCCACCTCTCTTAACACCCCATATGGGGAAGTGTATGGAAAAAAACTTTACATAGGTTAGCATCATATTTATTGAATTTTTTATTTTCTCATTTTAATATTATAATTTTTTTTTTATCACAATATTTATTATTTTTAAAATAGAATTGATTTTTTCTTAATTACCTTGATTTGAATTTCTTTTTAGGTAATTTTAATGTTCTGAAAATATAAAAAGTAAATTTATTAAAATATTTCCAATTTTCAAAGTAGAGTTTATTTTATTAATAAAATTTATTGTTTTTATATCGCAAATTATTTAATAAAGTTTAGGTTTTATATCATGGATTATGAGATATTTGATATCCCTTTTTCGGACTAAATTGTATATTGACCTCCTAAATGACCATGAGATTGACTCTTATCAAAGAAATTTAACCTTAACTCTAAACTTTTCCATGCGCAAAAGCCACATGCAAGAGAATTGTGAGAATTAATGGCACCTTCCTTTTGACAAAAGTAAAATCAATCTCTTCTTAAAAGATTTAAATACAACTTTACATGAAACATCCCTTTTTAAATCCCAAGTTTTATAATATTTAACTAAGATTGATAATGTTCGAATGATCAACATGGGTACTTTAGAAAGATTCATTTGATGTAAATATTAACTCATATTTAATATATTGCTAAACTTGAAGAAGAGAGAAATCAACATGGATCTTGATACTTAAAGGTAAATTTATAAGGGGGATATGGGAATTTCCCTATCTTACTTGAATTAATTGTTTAGATTCTAATTTCGTAGTTGAAACACCCAAATGTCAGTAATTATGAGAAGAATGGAGGGGAGTGGAACCAAAATTCTCTAGCATTATGTGCTATGTAGCCATTCTAGAGACCTTTGGTTGACCACATAGCCCAAGGAGGGAACTTGAACTCTTATACTAGTGAGTGCATGTGTGGGTGAAACAAATGGACAAAAAATAAAGAGATGAGATAGAGAGGAAGAGCTAAGAATGAAGTGAGGAGAAAATAGTTGAAGAATGCAAGAGTGGTGTGAGAAAAGAAAGATAGAGAATGTGTTCCAGTGAACTAGTATATTTTGTTAGTAGGAATTGAAGTAAACGTGAGATTGCGAGTTTGACTCTAAGAATGGGTTGACAGAGAACCCATTGAGTCAAAATAGACTTGTATCAGATTTTGGTTTTAGTTAAATTGGTTAAAAAAATCAATGACGAAGCCTTAAACCTAAGTCAGAGGGCCAAGAGGAAATTTTCAATGGTTTGTCATATCTAGACACATAAGGCACCAAGAAAAGGAGAAGCATCAAGGGATTGCTATAATAGTGAAGGGTTCCCTTTTATGCTATGTAGGTCTATGGTGGCCATACTTGGTTGTATTAATAGGTACATGATTAGTAAGTGAATAAGAGTGGCCTTCATGTCCTCTACCCTAATTTGAAATTTGTAGAGCCATAAGAGAAGCTTCCTTTTAATGCATTAAGTATGGCTTGGGGGTGGCCAACTAACAAAAATATGCAAATACTTGTGCCTATGATTAGGTGCAGAGTGGCTCTCCCTCTAGATTCTAGCAAGTTTAAGCGAATCATGTAAGCGTATCTATTTCTCTGCTAATTAAATGAAATTGTTATTCATTATTTCATGATTATTCCTATGTTGGTTATTATGTGTATTTTTAATGATCATTTGGAAGATGTTATGCTAATTTACCGAATATGTATCAATGATTAGTTAAATGTATTGTATATTTTTTGACATGTGCTAACTACTAAATTTTTTGTGAATTAATGTTATATATGGGGGTCTTGTCTAAAACAAGATAATGTTGATGGTGCTAGACCTGCCAACATTAAGGGGATCTCCCCGGTATTAAGTCCCAACTAGACCTCACACCGTTTGGTGTAGGAGTCCCATCCGGTATGATGGCCCGGTTTCCATTATCTTAAAGTTTGCCTTATCTCTTGCTTGTCAACACATGAGAGTGGTTTGCTTTGTCTTTGAACAACGAGGTTTGTGTGCCTGGTGAGTGCTAGTGTTAATTGTGTAAAGGTTCTTTCATCATAGAGGGAGAGGGTGGAAGTGAGTCTCTAGTTGAAAGGGAAGAGTTCCATCTCTGTCCAAGACACACAACACAATAGGACATGCACAACTTCTGGGGAGTAGTCCACATGGATGTGACAGGTTGCAAACACACAAGAAGGGATAGTACACAAAACACCTAATGGAGTAGTGTGTGCGAGTGAGACGATCATTATAAAATGTTTATGGGAAAGGTTTTGTCTGATGTCTAGTGAGGAAACCCATGCGAGCAAGACATCGTTGACAACTTATACAACAAATTTTCATAAACATATGAATTAGAGCAACCGAAATAGTTCAACTGTTTTAACACAGGTTAAAGCAACATGCATTACAAGTGTTCCAAGATTAGTCTTACAAACAATTAAAATACATGTGTTAAAACGTGTTGGACTATTATCAGGCTTTTAAATTAAGTGAAAGTTCCAAGACACATTGGTACACCATACATCACTAACCCCATAAGTGGGGCATTAGAGACACTGCTCGCTCCTCAAAGAAAAGACTATAGACTCTCAAGGCTATGTGGTAGGATCCAAGGTGAAAATTTCCTTTGGATGTACAAATGAGTGGTATTTATAACCAAGGGTAAACTAGCCCTTGTGACTGTTCATCTTCCCTCATGACTGTTTGACTTATTTGACTCTTCAACTTTACATGACAATTCATATTACATGTGAGTCTCTTGGACTTCCACGTTACATTACATTGGTTTACAACAGTATGGCCCACAGTAGTGATGTGGCCAAGATGAATCATGACACCACTCTACATGACAGTGATGGTATGTTCATGTTGGTGGTGGTGTCCATGTCGAGCGGCAATGCTGCTGAGTGAGGGATATGCTCTTGGTGTATCATAGCTTTGCCTCCACGTGGCAAGGTGTGAAAAGTCTTCGATGGTCTTGGAATTTTCTTGATGTTGCATGTGCACATCACTCCTTCACTTTTACTTTGGCATGCTTCACATGCTTGTCTGTTTGCGAAAAAATATCCTTACATGCATTTTGTGTTCGTTTGTTCACGAAAAAATCTCCTCGCATGCATTCTTCATCCGACTATTCGTGAAAAAATCTCCTTGCATGTGCTCTCCTTGTTCATCATGTTTGTCATCGTGTCATGTCTTATCCATCTACCTGTATCTGCAATCACTGATGATGAGATGACATCAAATCCATAAATCTCCTAGTCTAACATGATGCATTTTCATTTGCTTTCGGATGCAAGTGACTAGGAGAGAGAACAAGGCTATGAAACTATGAAAAGTAGATTTCAAGATAGGATGTGGGCTCTACGAACTGCTGGTGAAAATTGCACAGAAGTCATTGGGAGACTGAGATGGACAATCCGGATCAACAGAGACTATTCTTGGGATCTAGCTCGGCTGGAGGGAAGATCTGCACAATTTCTTGAGGGAAGAAGTGCAGGCAACAAAGGGGGTTGGCAGCAGAAACTGGGAAATTTCTTTGGGGAGTTGGTAGCGATGTTGGGAAGCTTGGTGACTGGTCATAAAAACTGTGCAGTTTTCTAGGTGAGCAGCAGGTCGGCTAACTAGGTGACTAGCTAGAAAAACTGCACAATTTTTTTAGGGAGACAGTGATTGATGCTGGGTGTATTTCCAACATGTCTGTGTAGTTTCTTCAGTGAGAGGAGTAGGCATGCTTGGAAAATTTTGCGCAATTTTTTTTTTTGTGGAGTGAGTCTAGGGATAACTGCCTCAGTCAAACTCTCTGGTTAACCAACTGGAGACTTGGTTGATTTTCTTGTGGGCAGCGCAGATTGAGATAGCTTGCTGAAAAACTTCTACATTGTTCGGGGTGATAGTCGGTGTGGCTGATTCCAAGATTATGTAGTGTAGGTTTCCTGGGAGACAACCTCAAGCTCTACGCAATTTTGGGTAGCAGTACATAATCATTGAGGGTTGAAGCTCTGCAATGCAGCTCAACGAAGGTCTAGATGTTGGAGAGTGATATGTTTGTCAGAACTTCAACAAAATGACTAAGTGTGTGAGTCAGTGAAATTGTGCATTTGTGACATTGCAAACACACACTCAGCATGACTTGACGAAAAGACACCTCAAATCATCAATAGAACATATACTTAGTGTGACTGATTGACAGTGCAAGTGACGAATGCGACAGTTGTGATAGATCTTCGAATGACAGCGACGACGCTTGCACGACAATGCATGAAACTTCATGTGTGAGTGCAATGGATGTTTACATATCAAATACAACTTGTACACATGAAGTGGGGCCTTGTGCATGGCCAGAACATGACTACAAGCATGAAATTGTGAGCAACATGCAAAATGTGTTCTTTGAAAGGTTAAGTGAAGAGGATGCAAAGACTCAACACGAGCTCACGTGATGAGCCTAGGTGCTTGCAAACATCAAGGAAAAACCCAGGGAAGGCTCCAAAATTGAATGCATGCCAAAATTTCGGAGGCTGTTGTAGCTGCTACAACACTTGGTGACACATTGGTTGAACTCCAAATTCTCTATTTTGGTTGATTGATAGCACAAAGCCTTGCTCTTTCAGGGAGTATTGAATCATTGTGCGGGTTACTTCAGATTCCCCACTTACCCGATGTACTGACATGGTACACCTTTTTCCAACTGAGTCAAGCACAACAACAAGTTTCAGCTTGATCATAGTGTTTCGAAATCAGGAAGGGTAGTTTGGCTCGTGAGTTAAAAAATTTCAAAGTATAAGTTTTCATCTCTGGTGTTGCTCTGCTACCAATAGGCTTGGACAGTACCCCAACGGAGTCATGCAGGAACACACCATTGCTCCACTTCTAGCGAGCCTAGTCAGTACCCCGGTTGAGTTGCATGCTTCACCTCTTTGTGTAGGAAGCATTCCTTTCCTTTCACCTTTGTATTTTTTAAGAGGACTGTGCATAGGCACTTATTTATTTTTGGGGCAGAAGAGGGGTCTCAACTTATTGAGAGAAGAAGAGGTTGTCCGTTCATAGAAGAATGTAAGACCTCTAACATAGGTTTTCTCATTTAGATTATTCCCCTTCTTCGTTCTTATTAGTTGGATGAGCTTGAAAACACATAGCAAAAAGTTGAGTATAGGCATGAGATTTCCTAGTATGGATAGAGGTTCATGGTTAGACCCAAGCTTCCCTTGTAGACGGCTCATATTTTTTGTAAAGACTTCATTGATCGAAGGTTACAACCAAGCACAAATAAGATGAACATAGGACTATCCAAGTGCTGTAGTGTCACAAGAATCTTTAGATCTTAGCCACATACTCATTCAAAATCCAAAACTCAGTAAAGGGAAACACTTATTTACAAAACCAAAAATAGCACGATATTAAACAATTAAAACAAAACAAAACAAAAGTAGTAAGCAAAAGTGAAAAAGAAAAAAAAAGTAGTAAACAAACTATGTACATAGAGCGGGGCATGGCCCCAATTTACTGAAAATAATGCTTGAGATTTGTAGGGAACACTTCCTTCTTGTAGCTTGTGAAGTGTATCCATCCTATGTTGAACTAGCAGACAAGGATTTCCTTGGATTCTTGATACAACTGAAGCGCAAGTGAGTAGATGTTGGGCCATAGCATGGCTTCTTTCCCATAGACCAGGAAGTATGGCTAGGTATTCAAAGAGAGTTTGGGTGTTATGCATCCAACCCATAAGGCATTCGTCAAGGAAGAGTGCCAATTATGCTGCTCAGAGTAAATGGTATTTTTGATTATGCGGATAAGGTTTTTGTTCGTGGATTCAACTAGACCATTTCCCTACGGGTAGTAGTTCGATGAATGTTTCATCACAATACATTATTGCAATGAAAAATCATAAATTTTCAAAGATGAAAAGTAAGTTGCATTGTCAAACACAAGTGATACCGGAACACCAAAGCGTGAGATGATGTTCTGTTGGAGGAAGCTAATGACTTCCTAGTCATTCACTTTCTTGAGAGGAACTTCTTTTGTCCACTACATGAAGTAATCAGTTGTTGTCAAAATGTAGTGGTGTTGTTTTGATGAATGTGGGAAATTTCCTTGATGATGCCTAGGCCCCATTATTGGAATGGTTCAGTAACTGCAACATGGTGCTGTGGGGGTGTTGACCTTCATGTTATGTTGACACATTGCTAACAGACAGTACATTTGTAGGCGTAGGCATGTGCTTCCTTGAATAATGTGGTCTAGTAGAAGCTGATTTGCTTAACTTTGTGTGTAGTGGTATTTCCCACAAAGTGACCCCTGACTGGTCTGTCATGTAGGTCTTGCAAAACCTTCTCTGGTTCATGTGCCCCTAGGAACTTACACAAGATTATGTTACTATGCTTTCTATAAAGCACTCTGTGCACCAACTGATATGCTAAAGATTTTAGGTGCAGTGCCATCTTTTGTCTCATGGTGAAGTGAGAGGGTATGGTGCCATGCTCAAGGTACTGGAGCACATCTTCATACCAAGAGTTTCCACATGCAGTGGGTGGTGCTTGTACTACATCATACATTTTGATTTACTTCTCCCAACCAGCGAGCTCTTATTCTTCCTCCTGTGCATGTACTGCCTCAGCTTCGAGTCTGTAGAGACCATGACCCTTGACAATGTGAATTGGATTGATTTCAAAGTCATATTCTTGCAAGCTTGTCATCCAGTTCGCATGTCGTTCACCTAGAATTTGCTGTACAAGAAGTGAGTGGACTGCTGAGTGAGGCATATACACTATGCAATGCTTCTTTAGCAAGTAGGGTCTAAAGTGTTTGACCGCCTTGTATACTACATAATCTTGTTTTTCAATGACGGGGTAGTTGAGTTCGGGTCCTTGCATGCTTGCACTCATGAAGGAGATGGGACATTCATCCTTCAACTCATCCTTCCGAGTGAGTATTGTAGCAAGTGAGTTGTTGGAGGTGAAGGTGTATAACAAGAAGTCTTTGTTGAAATCTGGGATGTAGAGTGTAGGTGCTTCTGCAATAGCCTGCTTGATACGGGTGGATGTGTGCTTTTCCCTCTTGCCTGAGCTATAGATTGCATCCTTCTTGATCATTTCTTGCATTGGTTTTACTATCTGCACATAGTTCGAGATGAACTTCCGAAGGAAGTTTGTCTTTCCCAAGAAGGACTACATGGCTTTCTTGTTGGTTGGGTGAGGGATCTGTGTAATAGTTCGGACCCGATAGAGATAAACCTCGATTCCATTTCTGGGAATGATGTGCCCAAGGAAGTTCCCCTCAAACACTGCAAATATTCTCTTTTTGGGATTCAAGAAAATCTCGTATTTCCGGCATCGCTCAAAAAATTTCTTCAGATGGCATATGTAGCCTTCCTATTTTCTTGAAAACATAGTTACATCATTGAGGTACACCACTACGCTCAGTTTGATGAGTTTGCAGAAGGTGATGTCCATGGCACACTGAAATATTATGCCTACATTCACAAGCCCAAATGACATTCATATATATGCGAGCGTGCCCCACTTGGTACATAAGGTGGTTTTGACTCGATCAGGTTCTGCTACTAGGACCTGATTATATGCTGAAAACCCGTCGAGTAAGGAAAAAATTTGTGCCCTAGATACTGTCTATAAAATTTGCTCCATAGATGGTACGGGGTAATTTTCTTTGTCCAAGGTGTGTTTCAAGCTCTAGAAATTAACACACAAGCGGATTTCCCCAAACTTCTTATGTACAGGAACAAGGTTTGAGACCCATGTGGAAGGAAAAACTTTGTATATGATCCATGAATCCAACAACTTGGTGAGCTCTTTCAGTATGAGGGGTTCAAATGACATATGTAATTTCCTCAACTTCTGTTGATATGGCTTGACCCCTTCTTTGATCGGAATGATATGTTGGATTATTCACGTGTCATAAGTTTTTAGATCATCACATGTCCATGTGAACACATCCTGATACTATTTGAACAAGCGTACAAACATTTGTCGCTCTTGCTGCATGCAACATGTAATGATATTGACGAACTTCAGATCTTGTTCTATTCCCAAGTTAATCATTTCGTGCATCATGGTAGATATGTGTGTTTTGTTATTCCTTGGCCCCTGAAAGCGATCCTGCAAGTCATAGAGTTTTTCCAAAGGTACTACACCTTTGGGGATGAGGTTGCGTTTCTTATCACCAGCCTCAGCTTGCAGAGACTACTCGTGCTCATATTCGTCAATCGTTTCATCCTTGAAGATATCAGCATTGGCCATGAAATGCAGTATCTGTTTATCATCGTCAAACATGTGTAAATTAGTTATGTTATCTAGGATAGAAGGCCTATACAAAATTTCAATAGAAAATCTATCCCTAAGTGGTGACATTCTAGAAGCTATGTTTTCCAAGGCATTGGCAACTGCATTACGCATTCTTGGTACAATAGTAATATTAAATTCTTGGAAGTTAGAGGTCAATCGCCATACCTCTTGCTAGTAAATTTTTAGATGAGGTGATAAACATTGTATGGTGTTACGTACTTGCCGTACCACTGTTTGTGAATCACCTACCACTTTGAGTGCGACCAAGTTGAGGCTAATGGATTTTTTCAAGCCCAACATGAGTGATTCTTATTCAGAAATGTTGTTTATGCACTCGAACTACAAGTGGCTTGAAATCAAATGTTTCCTATTTTTTGGGTCAATCAAGACACACCCAGCTCCAGAGCCATCCTATGTCTTTGATCCATCAAAGTACATGGTCCACAGATCATTTGTATATCTATTTTTCAATGCGCTTGTACTACTACTGTTGCTGTTGCTACTGCTACTATTACCAATGTTACAATGCACTGTACATGTTTCATTTTCATCAGTTGGGCAAGGAAGGAGACAACTACATGTCTAGTGGGGTTGGAGCTGGCTATGTGGGATAACACCACAATGTTGTTATCAAGAGGCAATTACCGAACATGAGCTCTATGAAGGCCAACAGTTCGTTCTTACCATTGACGGGAGTGACATTGTGCCTCATGTATCTCTAAGATAATGCCTGGATTTGATTACTTTTTCCATTGTACAGAAGCCACAAGTGTGACTGCTTTGTAGAAAAGTATCCATTCAGCTTGCTAGACTAGTCTCTACTAAGTAGTAAGCCATACGCTTCTAGTATGTCCACAACAAAAATGTTTATGCACTAGTGAACTTGGTTGTCATGGGATAGCCAGATGATCACATCCCGAAGTTCGCCAATGGCTGGTATGGATGTTCGATTAAGTTGTATGATCTACATGGATGTCTTGCTCCATTAGGCATTGATATTTTTGGCAATGGAGAGAGGCATGACATTGCCGCGCCAGAATCCACCAAATAGTTGTGAACATCACAATTAAAGATTTCAAAATGAAAGTAGGAATGGAAGGAAAATAGAGTTTCTTCTTCTATCCAGAGTTTGTTTAGCACAGTTGAGAATGATCTTGGAGGTGTGCTTCCCTCCTTGCTAGTAGAGGCTATGTTGTCCATAGATGTTTGCCCGAATGCGGGCAATAGGATGTCCCGCTAGCTTTGAATCTTAGCCAACTCGAACAGACTGATGTTTGCATGACTTTTCTTCATGTCTTCCACAATGTTGTAATCCAGAGTAGGCAGACTCACCGATATGTCTGGGGTGAGACTGGTGTTCATGTTGTCCAACAGAGCGTTATGCAGTTTGTTGCTCATGGACGTACTCTTGTTCGTCGCTGTCTTCGTGGGGTTGCTTTATGTTTTCTGCTTTTGGATAGCTGGTGGATCAACCTTCCTAAATAGCTTGAGAATTTGTTGCATCTCCCCAAGTGTAGGGGGAGCCCATTGACTTCTGAGATTGTAACGACCATTTTTCTTTTGGGGCTGCTTCTTGGTGTTTGTCTTTTGCGCTTCTTGCGAGCACTGATACATGTTGACCACCTACCCAGTGCTTGATGTCTCATCAAGTACAACATCTTCATCATCATATGTGTCTCCTGACTGTCCCTGCATATTTCTCATCATGTTTGGCATGTGGTCGCATACTAAGCCTACAACTCATTTCCATTCCAAACAAGACCCTTTCGGGTGCTTATCTTCATGAAATGAGCATAATTCATTGTTCACGCACTGTTTGACCTAGAACATGGATCTGGAGCTCTATGCAATTTTAGTCAGGAAGTGATTGCTGCGAGATGAAATGCTTCCTTGTCTTTGTCTGGGCAGCCGACTGCTTGCAGATGTGACAACTTTTTGTTGTTTGAGCTCAGACATTTATGTTGTCAAGTTCTTGACAAGACAAGTAAGGGTTTCAATATCACTTAGTTCCTTGTCTTTACCCTTGCTCGCCACAGCCTAGGGCCTCCTTCTCACATCTTTGGAGTCCTTCGTTGGTTCATCATCCTTGATAACTCCAATTGCAGGCATGTCCTTCTCTACAATGATTGCCTCTTCGCAGTTCTCCAATAATGTTGGTTTCATAGCTCACTTGAGAAACTACACAATGCTAGTTTGCAGTGCAGACGTGTAGTAGTTGAAAGTGATAGAGTCATGAGGTTTGTGTCTTTTTCAAAAATTTTCAATATGCACAGAAACCTCTAATTTAAACCTTTTACCTTTTCTTTCCCCTCCATCTTCAGGCTTCCCAACTCTTTGAGAAACATGGATGGGGTCTTGTCATCAAGAAACGTTTCTAGAAACATTCGTTTGAACATGCCCTAGTTATGGATGGAGTTGACAGGAAGGCTTTGATACCATAGTGCTGCGCGACCATCCAAGGTACATGAGAAGAATCTACATGCAACATCGTTGTACCATACCTCGAGCATCTGCAGCTATAGGTAGAAGTTGTCCAAGTGATATTCTACCTTCACTGTGCCGTGAGGGTCAAACTTTGTGAGCATTCTCTCTGAACTCTTTGGCATCCTATGCAAAGAACTAGGGAGAGCCAATGGTCTCTAAGTCATCCATTCCAAGTTTTGGTTAGCTATGTCTTCTTCTTCTTTGTCTTCTTCGTCCTCTTCAAAATCTAATGGTTTCGGCTCTGGCTCTGTTGGTTTGTCTCTGCCCCCACCTCCTCCATTGCCTTCCCCTCCACCTCCTCTACCAAACTTTGATCCCAAGATCATGAGGTTGTCTCATTCCCCTTGCCCAAAGGCTGGAGGTTCCTATCCATTCTCAATAGCTTTTGCCAAACATTCGAGCATGGAAAGAACTGCTTCTTCCACTAATGATACAACAATATTTGTGGGAGTGGTTTTTGGATTTCTTAATGTGTATGGAAGATGTTGTATTCCTAGGATCAGTCTGGCTACTTTCATGAACTAATGGGTGATGGGGCAGACGAAGTGGAAGTGATAATACTAAATTTCATGTTCACGTATGGGAGGTGAGGAGTAACCAAATTCAGAGTTGCACGTAGGTGAGAAGGAGTGCGAGTTACTGCCTGGCTAGATGATTGATAAGTGGGGGTGAGAGGACATTCAACCATAAAAAAATGGGGGCCCTCCTCCTAACGCCATAAATGTTGATGGTACTGGACCTACCAACATTCAGGGGATCTCCCCGGTATGAAGCCCCAACTGGACCTCACACTGTTTGGTGTAGGAATCCCATTTGGTATGATGGCTCAGTTGCCATTATCTTAAAGGTTTGCCTTATCTCTTACTTGTCAACACATTAGAGTGGTTTGCTTTGTCTTCGAACAATGAGGTTTGTGTGCTTGGTGAGTGCTAGTGTTACTTGTGTTAAGGTTATTTCATTGCAGAGGGAGAGGGTGGAAGTGAGTCTGCAGTAAAAAAGGAAGAGTCCCAACTATATCAAAGACACACAACATAATAGGACATGTGCAACTTCCGGGGAGTAGTCCACATGGATGTGGAAGTCACAAACACAAAAGAAGGGATAGTACATACAACAATCAAAGGAGTAGTCCGCGCTAGTGCGACAATCGTTACAACAAATTTATGGGAAAAGTTATGTGTGATGTCCGATGAGGCAGCCCATGTGAGCAAGACAATGTTAACAACTTATATAATACATTTTCATAAACATATGTATTAGAGCAACCAAAATAGTTCAATTGTTTTAACACAGGTTAAAGAAACATGCATTACAAGTGTTCCAATATTAGTCTTACAAACAACTATAATACATGTGTGAAAACGTGTTGGCCTGTTATAAGGCTTTTGAATTAAGTGAAATTTCCAAGACACATTGGTACACCATACATCACAAACCTCGTAGTTGGGGTGTTGGAGCCACTGATTGCTCCTCAAAGAAAAGACTATAGACTCTCAAGGCTATGTGGGAGGAGCCAAGGTGTAAAAGTCCTTTGCATGTACAAATGAGGGGTATTTATAACCAAGGATAAACTGGCCCTTCTGACTGTTCGCCTTCCCTCATGACTGTTTGACTCTTAAACTTTACATGACTCTTCATATTACATGTGGGTCTCTTGGAATTCCACATTACATTAAATTGATTTACAACAGTATAGCGCACAACAAGTAACCTAATGCAATGAATCCGGAAGATGATATACACATATATGAGGATCGCAGAAACCTAAGAGATAAAATAGTTAAGTGGTTGAAATGATTCATGACACGACTCGACATGACGATGCTGGTATGTTCATGTTGTTGCTAGTGTCCATGTCGAGCTGTAGTGTTGCTGAGTGATGGATGCACTCTTGGTGTATCATAACTTCACCTCTGTATGGGAAGGTGTGTGGAGTCTTCGATGGTCTTGGTGTTCACTTGATGTCGCATGTGCATGCCACTCCTTCGCTTGTACTTTGGCATGCTCCGCATGTTCGTATGTTCGTGAAAAAATATCCTTGCATGCATTCTATGTTCGTCCATTCATGAACAAATGTCCTCGCATGCATTCTTTGTTCATCCATTCACGAATAAATATCCTTGAGTGTGCTTTCCTTGTTTGTCTCATTTGTCGTAGTGTCATGTCTTATCCGTGTACCTATATCTACAATCACTAATGAAGAGACAAAATCAAATCCATAAATCTCCTAGTCTACCATGATGCATCGTCATTCACTTTTGAATGCAGGTGAATAGGAAAGAGGACAAGGTTATCAAACTGCGCAAGGTAGATTTCAAGCTAGGATGTGGGCTCTAGGCATTACCGATGAAATTTTTTCAAAAGTCACTGGGTGAGTGAGATGGAAAATCCAGATTAATAGTGACCATCCAAAGGATCTGGATTGGCTGGAGGGAAGATATGCACAATTTCTTAAGGGAAGCAGTGCAGGTAGTAGAGGGGGTTGGAAGCAAAAAATATGCAATTGTTTGAGAGAGACAGTGACGGTTCTTCGAGCCAGTCACCTAGTATTCATGGGGTTTATCCCATTTCAAGACTAAGTCACCAACACCGAAGTTAGCATTCGCTACAAACTTCTTGTCGAACCATCTCTTGATATGGTTCTGGTGGAGTGTAAACTTATCTTTTGCTTTCATCCTTTCTTCCTGTAGCTTGTGAAGTTTATCCATCCTATGGTTAACTAGTAGACAAGGGTTGCCTTAGGATTCTTGAGACAAATGAAGTGTAGCCAAGTATATGTTTGGTGATAGGATGGCTTCTTTCCCATAGGCTAGGAAGTATGGTGAAGTATTCAGAGAGGGTTTGGGTGTTACGTGGTCAACCCATAAGGCATTCGTCAAGGCATAATGCCAATTACGCTGCTCAGGGTAAATGGTATTTTTTATTATGCAGATAAGGGTTTTTTTCGTGGATTCTACGAGAAAATTTCCCTATGGGTAGTAGTTAAATGACTATTTCAACACAATACCATATTGCAATGAAAAACCATACAGTTTCAAAGATGAAAAGCAAGTTACATTGTCACATACAAGTGATACTGGAATGACAAAGCATGAGCTAATGTTCTGTTGGTGGAAGATGATGACTTCATGGTCGTTCACTTGCTTAAGCAGAACTACTTTTGTCCACCGTGTGAAGTAATTAGTTGCTATCAAAATGTAGCATTGTTGTTTTGATGAATGTGGGAAAATTTCCCCAATGATCTCCAGGCCTCATTGTTGGAACGGTTCAGTCACTGGAACAGGGTGCAGTGGGGGTGTTGACCTTCATGTTATGCCAGCACATTGTAATAGATCAGACACTTGTGGGTGTAGGCATGTGCATCCTTAAATAATGTGGGCCAGTAGAAACTGGCTTGCTTAACTTTGTGTGCAGTGGTATTTCCCGCAAAGTAACCCCTAACTGGTCCATCATGTGGATCTTGCAAAACCTTCTTGTTTACAAGGTTAGTCCTCTCTATAGGTAGAGACGATCCCTATAGCCCAATCAGTGGGTCTAGTAACTGAAGTGACAATCAACTAGACATCTTCCTAGATTACAATTGAAAATTAGAATGAAGGAGATGGCCTAACTCATTCTAATGTTATTCCGATTTCCTTTATTGAGGACCCTGAACTGCTTGTGTCACGGGCTTATTCCTACTTGTCTCAGTGTTTATGGACCCACAAATGTGATCAAGACACAACAATACATACCAAAATGAATAGCAAATCCAATAGTAACCTACTTAATTGATCAAGGAATGTCAAGCTAAATGATACATGAACATATACATTTTGGGAAGATGAACCAACAATTGTATATTATTAAGAAATAAAGTGAAAATTACAACCAAAGCCTTGATGTTGAAAGGATCTCCTTGAGTGGTAATCCAAGTCCAAGACAAGAACTCTCCAAGCACTCCTTCTCCAAGTCAAATGAATAGCCTTTAGGCACAATCTTAGAATAAGGGTGCAAATAGACATAGACAAACCATTTGGGAATGGGAGAGGATGAATTTATAGGTTGGGAAAGGGAGTTAGGACCTCTCCAAATATAGGATTAGGCCCTCATCTCAAGGAGGTAGTTCATAGGGATAATACAAATAGCGCAAGTTGAGAGGATTCGACCTCATCTATGTGAAACAACCTCCAACTTGCTACTCTGGAAGCTTCTAGATCACGAAGTGTCTTATCCTCTTTGGGAAAATTACCTTTTTGGGATCATCGTCCGTATGAAAGGGAACAAAGCGATGCCATCACTAGTCAAGTATAATGCAACAAGCAACCATCGATGTTTTAAGCCTCATAAGAGTGATGACTCTCATTTTAGGGTTTTTAAGAGCTATTTCTTTAGGGAAAGCTCAAGGCATTTTCCAATCAAAGTCTTAGGAGGGATCTGAACTGTATACATGGATGAATATACTATATAATGGTCATGTTTCGGGAACTTCGGGGTATGTCATAGGGAAATGCAGGAGGCGTGACAAAATATTATGCAACAAATGTGCCCTAAAGCATGAAGGCATGACGAGGAGTGATGGTTGAGATTCTTTACGAGCTCTTGTAAGGATGAGGACATGCACTGCCAAGAGACCTGATAATCAAGGATGCATATACATATACATATCTGAGGTCAAGAGATGAATCTACAACATGGACCCAGCCATCTGGATGATGAAGACTATACGAAAAGAACGATGGTATAGGCGCAACCATCCAGATAACAAGGATCATCATAAATATAAAGTCCCACAGTATGGTCACAACCATCCATATAGTAGAAACATGTGTACAATCATGAACAACATATAACTCCATGCAACCCGAGTCATATTAGACAAGACCCAAGGTCTTGTTCTCCATTACAACCCGATCAAAGTATGAATTCTAACATGCGAATGAAAGTGTCGAAGTCGAATATGCTAGAAAACCACCTAATTACCGGCTAATGATGTGGACCATTAACAGGTACGAAAGAAACCACCAATAATGACAATGGCTCTCAAGGTACAATAGTACAATCTGTGAATGTGATAATGAAGCTGAAGTCGAACACTCGTGGAATCACCTGATCAAAAGCCAATGATGAAGACCTATCATCAGATGTGAAGAACTAGCCATTAGGGCATGCCATCTCTAAGGTACTGAAAGGGAGTTTCTAAGTCATCTTCCTGGATAATGAGATGAAGTTGATAGGAAGCGACCCATCGAAGGAGGGCAATGATGAATCCCCCATCATTGACATGAAACAAGGAATAAAGTGGAATAATTTTCAAGACTGTAACAATGAATCAAACAGTGTATAGGTAAATAAGTGTAGATTGGACTTCTCTTGAACACATGCGATGTGACTCTAGAGTGTGGTAGCATTTGACTCGACATAGGACTAAAGGTAATGATGAAAATATGGAATAGCCAAATGAGAGGCAAAAATGGATCACCCAAACCTAGGAGGACAAGTGTCTGAGTGAGGATATCCCAAACCCAACACGAGAGAAGAAGAGTGTCATGTTCCAGAGCGACATGCTGCCTATACAAGGGATGTTTCATCTTCATTTTTTTCTCGCTATTTATAGCAAGTACCCCAGTTATTTTTTATCATAAGCTTGAAGGGGATAGCATATGATTGTCATGTAAGTTCATTCTTCAAATGAATCCATCCTAGTAAGTTTTACGAGCATTAAGAAGGAGAAACTCGGTCTCATCATGGTGATGAGTCTTTTCGTCATAAAATTTTAACAAGTCCGATGTAAGAATAACTTGGTACCTTTTTCACATTTATACAGCTTGAAAAAGAGATGAAAAAGAAAACTCCATCATGTCCCTTTTCGTAATTTGTCTCTCGAATCCGAAAAGGTAGAAAACAATATCATAGAGAACCTCTTGACCATGTCAATCAAGGTGTACCTTTTTCGTAAGTAGTCAATCTTAGCCCGAAAAAGGGGTAAACATATACATAGGTGACGGCAATTCATTTACTTTAACGAGTTCAAAATGACAAGTACTTGACAATCTTTTGAATTTTCGAGAATCAGAAAAGAGCTCAAAGATTACTCTAAGGGGTTAATTTTTCATTTATTTAATGAGTTTGAAAAATACATAAAATAAAACTTGCAAGAATCAGTTAATAATGATCAATGTTCACTCGAAGGTACCTATAACTGCACAAATAAACACACCCATCATTGGTATCGAGAGAAAATATTAAAATATTACGAAAATATTGACAAAAATGACTTGCAAAACTTATAAATAGCCAAAAGTAATTTTATTTTTACCATTTTACCATAGTAAGCTCTAAAAGTTCATTTGTGGCCTAATTTTCTCGATTTTCAAGTGGTTGTTACGAGAGATCCAAAGTTTCATTTCACAAACCATCTGCAACAAGTAAGAGGCCCATACCTACTCTTGCATTTTATCACCTTTTTATGCATTTTAAATGGAAATTTTTATGCTATAAGGGAGGATTTTTATTTTTTAGGGTGCTGACGAGTGGGTATAGTCATCAGACCTGTGATGATCATGCTTAAGCCCAAAGGCTCACACGATGATATGACTTTGTTTGTAAAAACAGGCGTGATGGAGTCGAGGCAAAGTTTTTGGAAGAAAAACCCTCTTTTCAAGCAATTTTTTTTTTTAATCCATGAAGAAAGCATTAATTGGTGTTAAATGATGTTTTGCAGGAGATCATGGTTCTAGAATGGAAAGAAATAGGCCATGAGGCCGAAGACTATCAAGTAGCTCAGAATCCTGAATGCATAAACGATCTAAGGAATTGTGGTTTGCTAAAATTCTTTAGGACCACAGGGTTAAGGGCCCAAATGGAATTGTTGCCCTATTTGATCAGTGTCTGGGATGTAGATTGAGAGATCTTCATCGTAAAAGGCCAGTAACTATAACTTGAAGATATGTATATCTACTTCATCATGAGATTCTCTTGACGAGGGGAAGCAATCCAACTCTTTGGATCTCACCCAGGAGGTGAGAGTACAAGAAATCTAGTCCAGAGGCATTGTCCAAGTGCTGAAATGACCAATGGAGGGAAGGTGAAGATAGCAAAAATCACCAACAACATCTCTTGAGAATGATCTTGTTCACTATGGCGCGTGTATCTAGCACACAAGCCTTGCATGAGGCTTCAAAATCCTAGTTCCAATATGCTATCGCATGTTTTACCCCCCACCATATTTAACTGGTTTGGAGGTCTCTTGGAAAATATGAAAAGGCAACTGACCAAGGGGAAACATGGAAACTTGAAGCAATTCGGGTTTGGTTCAATATTGGTGACCTTTGTTTTAGAGCGAGTGCCGTTATTTTGGTATGAGTAGGCAGAGGTACTAGATCCTACCCCCAAGATCCGAGACTAGTGAGATGGAGTCAACTCATGCCTCGAGGAGGAATGGGTCAACATATGCATTATCCACCACAATTTTTTTCTTGGCTAGAATGCCAACTATTCGTGGTAGACAACTATGCTTATGCTAGAATAGATTTCAGCTGGGATCCAGATCTACATCTGCCACTAGGAGAATAGTGGACCGCTGCAAGTAAAAACTTATTTTTTTTGGATTTTTTCAAGTTTTATCATTTTTTGGTTAAAGTGTAAACTGAGACTCAACTTGTGATAAATGTGCAGATGTGGGACCAGAGAGACCACCTGGCATGTCGCCAATAGCATGGCGAGTTTCTCATCAAATAGTGGGCATAGACTATGAAGAAGGGAAAGACCCCTTAGCTGAGATGGAGCACAACCTGGAGATGATAACTTGAGGAGTCCCAGAGTATGCCACTATTGATGATATGCCACTGCATTGGCAGAAACATAGTGGGAGTATCTGCAAGACTACGTCGGTTGTTAGGCTGAGTTATTAGAGTGGTCTCGTGATATCATGAGCATCGTGCAGGCTGATATCCCTTCTAGTTCTTTTACACATTTGTAGGCTTTGAAGGCCAAGTGTCCTAGAACACTTTATTTTTTGATATCTTGATGTAAAAACTTTAAAGACGTGATATATATATATATATATATATATATATGCATGCTTTATTTTCTACTTATGTGTCCACAATATGACCAATTTTATAAATGACGCAAATGCCTATCAAGAACAATATTTGCTAATGCATATGTTAATGTATTTAAATTACGTGGAATATGTTGATATGTGATGAAATCAAATTTTCTTTCCAATAATCTAACACGTAGATACATACACAATATTTTTGGATTTTTCACTGAGTAATGATTGTTTAATTGTAACACAATGAGCTGTGAATCCAACTTGACAACTAAATCCCTAATGCCATGAGAAACTGCTTCTGACAAGACTTCAATGACTACACTATATTCAATGATATTATTAGTTGTTCGACCAAGGTATATACCTTGTAAGTTAATCAGCTTGCCATTAGGGTCATAGAGTACCCATGCTACAGAAGACAGGTTTCATGTGCTATGATAAGCACCATCAGAAAAACCAACGTAATGGATTAATGACATCTGCAAACCGAGTGGAACACAGGGTAAGCAGAAAAACACATGTTTTCTAAGCAAACAAACACACCAAAACTCAAAATGCACACTAATGAATCAACACACTAAATTACAAAAGGTCATTGCATGAATTTCACACATAATACTTCTTCAAATACAACCCATTACGAGGCTATGACAATGCATTTCCCTCATAATCACATAGCTCATTGACACCTTTTTGTAAGATGCGCTTAACGATGTAGGGACCATGCCACATGGGTTCAAACTTTCCTTCCCCCAATATATCATTGGCCTAATCATAAACAAGGACCAAGTCGCCTTCAACAAAAGTATGTGGAGAAATGGTTTGGTCAAAATGAGCTTTGACATGTTTCTTTTGAGCTTTGATGACCATCGTAGTAATGTTATGAGTCTCGTTTAGTCTCTCAAGATATAGTAGTCGTTCCTCTTCAGGCGAGGTATCCAGAAGAAGTTCAATAGCTAATTTGAGAGAAGGGATTTCAAATTTGATTGGAAGAGTTGCCTCTAAACCATACATCAAATGGGATGGAGTGAATCCAGTGGTTATCTTAGTGGATATTCTGTAAGCCTAGAGAGCTAAGAATATCATCAAATTCCAATCCTTTTTATGCTTCCCAACAGTACATTGAAGCATAGTAATCAAAGATTTACTAATAGCCTCAACTTGGCCATTGGCCTGTGGATAATAAGGAGTTGAGCTATCATGGTGAAGGCCAAACTGAGCAGTCAACTCTTCCATCATGTGTCGAAGAAAATGTGATCCATGGTCAGACATAATGGCTTGAGTAACACCAAAACATGCTATGACATGGTTAAAAAGAAACTGAGCAGCAGTAATACTGTCAGCATTGTATGTAGGCATTGCCTCAACCCATTTAGTAAAATATTCGATGATGATGATGATATAACATGCCCCCCAACCAAGCGAGGGTTACATGTCATGAAATTAATGCCCCATTTAGAAAATGGGTCAACGGTAACTACGGGATGTAAGGGTGC
Source organism: Pinus tabuliformis (assembly GCA_031772625.1). NCBI lineage: Eukaryota > Viridiplantae > Streptophyta > Pinopsida > Pinales > Pinaceae > Pinus > Pinus tabuliformis. The sequence goes on along the minus strand of CM062804.1, from coordinate 686,778,265 downwards.
GAGTGGGGCACGCTGCTTGCAGTTGAAAATATAGCATTCATGGCATTTTTGAACAACTAAAATACAATATTTAAATATAGAAGGCCAAAAATAATTGGCACGGAGGATTTTCTAAGCATTGGCATATCCTAACATATGACCACCACAGGTACCAGAGTTTCAATCATTTAAGACTCGTTCAACCTCTTCTAGGCTGAGACACTCGCGAAGAACATAGTCCACATCGACCCGATACAATGTATCACCAAGGATCCAATAGGGTTGGGAATGATGTCGGATGTGGAATTAGTCAGATCAAGACAAATCATATCGGAAGGTTTGGGTTTGAATATAAACAATAATATCTCCATACCATGGATCGAGTACTAATTAGAAACAAAGTTTCATTGAGAATCTACTCAGTAAAACCAGTTGAAGTGCTTGCAGACGGAAAGGCACAGATCAACTCAGCAAAAATGAGTGATTTCTTTGATTTGGCAGCAGTAAACTCCAAATCAAACTCCTACAATATAACAATCCATTTGGATTATTTTTCCCCCAGTAACTGACGAGTTAGTATATAGGTCATTGGGTTGCAATCAAAAATCACTGTGGTTTTCTGTAAAAGGATATAGTGTTGAAATCTTTGGACAACATGGACTGCTGCCAAGGAAAGCTTCTTGACATGGGAATATCAAGACTTCGTATTGAGAAGCTTTCATATTAAATAATAAACCACGTGCTCATTGCCATCGTCGTCGTCTTGAATTAACACCATAGAAATAGTAGTATCAGTTGTAGCCAAGTATAGGAAGTAATCACATCAATAATCGGGGGGATGTAGTAAATGAGCATTGATAAGTGTGTCTTTCAAAGCATCAAAGGATTTTTGGGAAACTTAATCCCAAATGAAAGGGATCCCATTCTTAAGTAAGTGAGTAAAAGCCTTGGCAAGTTCAGCATAATTAGGAACGAATCGATGGATGAAGTTAGCCTTTCCTTGTAGGCTTTTCAATTGTAGCAATGAGGTGGGGGGTAAGTTGAAAATGGCCTCAACTTTTAAAGGATCGATTCGAATGCCTTTGCGGGACACCACAAAAATCAAGAATCAGCCAGACTCAATGAAAAACACACACTTGTGCGTATTGAGATGGATGTTATAATGTCGACGTCACAAAAACATGGATCTGAAGTGATCCGGATGGTCATGATGCTTAGTAGAATGAGCTAGTAAGTCGTCAAGGTAATGTTGAACAATGTGTTGAATGTCATGAAATGCATAAGACATTGCTCTTTGGAAGGTAGTGCCAACATTTTTTAAACTTAAAGGAAGCTTTTTATAAGCAAAAGTTTCCTAGGGACAGATAAAATCTATTTTATGTTGATTAGCTGGTGAAATTTTGATTTGGCTGTAGCCAAAAAAACCATCCATGAATGAGAAACTCTCACTCCCAGCGCACTTGTCAATGATCTGATCGATAAAAGGAGTGGGATAATTGTATTTTGGACATGTGCTATTGATATCATGGTAATCAACACAAACATGATCATGCCCTACTTTTTGGCAACAAAGACAACGTTGGACACCCAATCTGTCAATGGAATAGGATAAATAAAACCCACTTTTAAAAGCTTCTCCACTTCTGCTTTGATAGTAGTAGCCTTTCGAGGGTTCATGGGGTGAAGCCATTGGCAAATAGGCTTGACACTAGGATAAGTTAGTATTTCATGCACCACTATTGCTGGATCAATACCACACATTTCCTCGTATGGCCATGTGAAAATGTCTAGAAATTCTTTAATAAGTTGAGTGTAAACCCAGATCACATTTGGAGAATAGGAAACCCCAATATGAATGCTCTCAACAATCCTAGGTTTAATGGAACTATCAAGAGGCATAGTAGCAGTGATGTTTCACATCTTACCTTATGACAAGAATTCATGCACTAAGATAGGTGTCTGAAGTGGAACTGTGGGGAAATGAGAAATAAATGCTTCAAGACACGAAGGAATCTAACTGAGGCTAGGAAGAAATGAAAAACAATGATGGAGATTGTTCCAGAGACATGACCTCAATGATACTCTCGTCGATGGGAAATGTCTTGTTCAAAGGATCTAGAGAATCCAAAGAACCAAGCCAAGGAGATGGTACATAAGTGTTCAGGTTCATACTAAAAATAATGTGACTTTCTGAAGTAGACATCAAAGCTAAGACAATTTCTTGATAATTTTGATCCAATAGACTTAAAGGCGTAGAATTTCCAAACAAATCAATTTGATATGGGGTAGGAATAATCCAAGGATCCGTAGAAACCGAGATCATAATGATCGAATTAACATTTGAAGGTGGGACAGTAAAAGTACCCATTAAAGCAGAGTCTTTGAATAGACCCACCCCCACACTCTCATAAGGAATCTCAGTATTTCCCACGTAAGGGACATTGTCATTGGATGAACTAGAAGAGAAAAAAGACAGTTGGTCGATGGTGACAATTTTTCCTTTGTGAGGAAAACGAAGTACTTGGAAAAAAGAAGAAACCACACAAAACATAGCGTGGGTCTAACTTCGCTCGAGAAGAAGGTTGTAGTTGAGATTCACATCTACAACTTCTACTTCTAATTCAACAGTCTTTCCTTCCAATGTAATCAACAAGTTCATGAGAATATCGTATGGACGTGAGCCTCTTCCATCAAAGTCTTCCAAGGTGTTCAGGGAATGGTTAAGAGAAGGAGAGTCAATGGATTTCCAACATGAAACATACATGATGCAGGTAGAAGGACCTTCATCAATAATAGTCTGATGGATTGTCTTTCCTTTGATAAGAACCTGTATCAGAACAACAATCTGACGAGGAAGACGAGGAAAATGGTTTTCAAGATCAAAGGTAATCAGAGTCGAATCTGTAGGATCAATGGAACCTATAGTAGACAATAGAGACTTCCGCTGTGTTGGCCATGTTTGAATAACCTCCAAGAAAAACATCACCGAAGGTTCTTGAGCTAAATCCTCAACAATATTGTAGTGTTGTGCAGCTCTAGCATTCGGATTATAAGATGATTTCTGAAGTACACCCTTGAGAGGTGTTCAGATTACAGATTCAATTTTAGGGCACTTAATATGGAGCAGAACAGATTGGATGGAGTCAAAGTACAAGGTAGATAGATGACTTATTTCTCCTCCGTCTGCTTATGTGTGGTTTGATAGTCCTTTGTTCGAGTTGCAATCGAAATAGGTGATGAACCTTGCATCATGAAAACTTGGGAGCCAGAGGAGGCAGAAGATTGTGGTTGGTCTACCAACTGCATCTGCTGAGATGGAAAAGGTTATTTTAAAACAACTAGAGTCCATTTCAACAAGTGGTTAACCTCAAAACGTTGGGGACAATCCTTGGTGCAATGATCTTCCTCATAGATGAGTCAAGGATATTTCATCTTTCTCTTAGAAGCATCATCAGTAGATGATTTGGGTGGATCCTATTTTGGGGCATCGAATTTGGCTTTACCTTTTCCCTTTTCCTTACCTTTATAGGCCTTATCTACTGTGGTAGACTGAAAAACATGTACCTCATAGGTTTTACCAAGACTGAATGAATTTTTCGAAGGATTATTGGTACCAGTGTTTGAAACAAATTTCTGCTTTGAAGAAGCTTTCGCAGAAGTCTGAGAAATGGAACCAATCACACCATCCATAGGTGGTACAACAGGAGAATTTGATGTTTTCAGATCCGAAGATGGTCTTGGAGCATCATGCAACATCTCCTACAATGTGCCATATTGTGAATAGACTAAGTCTAGATACTAGGCACAGGTGATAGATTACTCTTTAGTAACACATCCACCCATATATATATATATATCCTTATAAATCTTGTTAATGATTATTTTGTGAACCATTCAGTCAACAAATCATCAACAATCTCAAATTTGATGAGGCGACGCCGACATCTCCATTCATGGATATGATCAGAAATGCAGGTCGCTGTATCTTGCTTAAGGGATGTGAGCAAATGAGTGCCAGTTTCATATTGAACTGGCAATTGGAAGCTCGTGAGGAAGGCCATAGCTAGAGAGTTGAATTTATCATGGGTACATTGAGGCAACTTGATGTAGCATTTTATGGCACCACCTGTGAGGGTTCTCTAAAAGAGGCGAAGACAAATAGAATCATCGACATATGAATTGGAGGAGCACCATAGGTGATATGTCATCACATGGGCTTACAGATTGTCCTTAGCCTTTCCTTTGAATTTGGGGAAATCACTTCGAATTTTAGTTGGAACTGGAGGCTAGTAAGGCGAATGAAGAACGTTATCATTCGTGAGCCTCGAGACATCAGGTAGCTCCAACGTAGCCAAGAAAGGAAATTGTGTGTTGAACAACATGTAGGGTCTTTGAGGAGACCCAAACTGTGGATTCAATCCTTGATGGTGAGGATTTTTCCCCACAGTGGAGGATTTTGTCCATACGGGACCTGATTTTGTCCCCATTGATGGTTATCTTGATCATAAGGTGGATTTTGTCTAGGGTAGGTTTGATATTGTCTTGCATTAGGCCGCTGATAAGCATTGTACACAACATATGGGTTGTAAGGTTGTTGAACCTGTTTGCCCTGGACATAAGGAGATTGACCCTACTACTGCAGGGGTTGACCTTGTGTTTACAAGGTGTTGGGCACCAAATTGGGTTATCTTTCTGTCCATTTCTATCATCCTTTTTTACCTTTTTGTACTTATTTACCCATTTTGTTATGCTAAACTTACAAGGTAAATACCCCCTAACTTGTCTGATTGGAATATTTTAATTAATGAAGTAAAGTCACAGAGTCTTATCTATTCGCAACACTAAAACATGTGTTTGACTGCAGCTTGGAGAACAGGAACCCTCGCTTCAGAATCTCGCAATAGATTTGGTAATGACCAACCATAAGGAGGCCGTGCAGCTGGAGTCACAATTCCTGGAACTATTCTTGGGCCTTTTCACTATCTCGGTTATCTGGTGTTTGTGCCGTTCCAACTGATGTATATTTCTAAATATGCGGTTACCATGTTTCAGGGAGATATGTTATTCTCCCACACTTTGTATAAAAGGTAGACTGTTCCTGTAAATGGGGGTTCTCCCATCAATATTGTAATCACCTATTACAGATTAATAAAGTATCACTTGTTTTGTTGTTTCAATATTCTCCGTGACTAACACAACCCTGATCAGAGAGCTGGGCCCGCTATTTTGATAAGGTGTTGCATCTTTGTGTGTGTGTTATTTATTAGTTTATGCTTGTTGTTACAGATCTTTATTGTTTATGATTATTTCTGGAATTATGTGGTTAATTTAATATTATAGCCATGTTTTGAAATTTAACGGCAAACCCTTGGTCGGAAGGAATTGTGCTTTTCTCCTGCATATACCTTGCGCGTTACCTTGAAAGGATACGCACCCAGATTGATAAATTAATGTTAGAATAGGGTGAATAAATCATTCATACCTGGACACCAACATTTTGGCGCTGTTTCCGAGGAGGCTAACAAGGTGCAAATAACAATCCATACCAACCAGAGGGTCAATCTCTCATCCTAAGGAGAGAACGAGTTATCTCACTCTACTTCAAGTCTTGAGCATAGGTGTTCTTTCTGCTTGTTTATTTTTTTTGCCTTTCTACTGATTTTGGGCCATCCCCTTGTCCTAGGGAGGGAGGAGTCTTTTGACGCCATGCCCCAGGCCCTGAGTTAGATTTATTTCTTTTAACCCTTGTGTGTTTTCTTTTTTGGGAAAACCCTAGCTTTTACCTTGGGAAGGGAGGAGCATTTTGATGCCCTGCTTTAGATCTAGAAGTATTAGGTCTTCCCATGGTTTGTGTTTGTTTCTGGTTCTTTTCTCAGGGAGGGAATAGTCCTTTGATGCCCTGCTCTAGGCCTAAAACCATAGATTTTTTTTTTTTAGCTGCCTTTCTTTTTGTGAGTTCTTTCATCTTGGGGAAGGAATGGTCCTTTGACACCTTATTCCAAGATTGAAGCATTGTAGGGTCATGCCAAGACCTTGCATCATACCAACTTTTGTATGAACAAAGAACCAATTAAGACGGGTAGAGGGACAGCCCCAAAGAGGGGAGGACCAGATCTGGGAAGAAAAACCTATATCCAGTAGATCATAGCAAAGGCTGAATCAGAAGCATCCTCTTGCTTAGTTGTAAGACTAGGGACAAGGAGAGTGAAGTCTAAAGGACAATCAGTAGAGCAACCAATGCTGTCTATGACATTCTTTGGTGATTTGACACAACAATAGAACTAACCAAGAGAATCTTTTGTTGGTGATAGCAGAGGAAGAAATCGCAAGCAGAACATCGACAGGGTCAGACTGCTCCAGTAAGGGGAAGGAGGTTGTAGCCAAGGGATCAAGCCATCAGGACACAGGAGAAGGAAACGAGGAGATACTTGCATCACCAAGGGACCGGGGAAGTGATGCTAAAGCGACTCGAGTCCCAGTAGTAAGGAATCCTCAGCCATCCTCCACAAAGCCTGTTGAAATCCCCAGTGACTATTGGAAGATATTTATGGCTCCCACAACCTCCACCATCGATTTTCTGATTGGGGATTTGGGAGTTGGGGTGCCTACAAAGCCTATTCCATGGGCAACCTTACCAAACTTTCATGGGCTTGTTTTAGAAGACCTTGACACATTTCTATTTGAGTTCGAAATAGTGTGCCAGGGGTACGAGTACACAACAGATGCCTAGAGGTTAAAGATTTTCTCTTCTACATTAAAAGGAACAACTATGCGATGGTTCATGGGCCTTGGAGGAAAATCCATTTCCACATGGGATGATATATAGACAACTTTCTTGGAGAAATACCAGGATTACTATAAATCCTGGAACATCAAGGAGGAACTTTTCAAGTACACACAAAAAGAAGATGAGAGTTTGAAAGATTGTGTGGAAAGGTCCAAGTACACCTTACAGAGGTCAGGTCATTCTAACCTGGATAAATAAATTTTAAAGATTATCCTCCTTCGATCCTTTTGAGAGGACTCGATGGAAATATTGAACATTGTGGGAAAGGGAGACATCTCCAAGGATACATTTGAAGATATTTGCAATTTATGTATTCAGTGCTTGAAGGGGCTTGCAAGAAACAGGCTAGGGATCCGCTCAGCAAAGGGGTCTGGCGGGGGTGTTACAAAAGTAGAAATCAGAAACCTGCTAGACAACTTAAGGACAGATATCCTCAGTACCCTGTCGGCACAGATGGACACTCTGCAAGTAAAACAAAAGTAGCTGGAACTAGACAGGACCATGGCAATATTTTGCCTGAAGTGCAGAAAGAAGCACTCGGAAAGGGAATGTACACTAAAATCCATAGAGGAATGTGTGATCTGTGAGCTCAACCATGCAGCAAGATCATGCCCCTCCTTGCTAGGACTGAAAACAATATTTCAAGGAACGGGGGAGGACATGAAGCAACTGTACCTCATGGATCTAGGAAGCCATGGAAGCCTCAACCACCGATGGGAAATCAAGGTATGTACCCAGATCCATCTCAGTATTTCAATAATTGTAACATGAATCCTCAGACCATGCCTTATCCCCCCATGTGGCCACAATACTAGTTCCCACCAATAGTGGAACCCTCAAGCCAGTACAAGATCTCCATGGGCTCCAACTTGGCGAGGACCCTCTCCTGGATAGTTTCCTCAGCAGATGCCACAAAAGCAGCTCCAACTGCCCTCTAATGTGCCTACTTGTAATCAGCCTGTCCATCCTCAGCTTCCAATGCAACCTAACCCTAACCCTAACAATAAGGGAGCTTGTCAAGCTGATGTTCTTAACCTGCCTTCATATAGTATCTCCACTGTAGAGTTGTATGAAATGAATATGAAATTAGGGAGGAGAGTTAACATCCAACCTCCTCCATTTATCATTGAACAACTCAATCGTGAAGGTAAGGAGGTAGAGCCAATTAGTAAAGACCTAAAACAAACTGATAGAAACTAGGTGCCTCCCATTAAACAACATCAATCTGAACCACCTTACTTCAAGAGACTAATTATGAGTAAACCAAGCCCTCAAGATGAATTTGATTTATTAAGAGAATTGCATAACTTATTTGTTAAAATTCCCTTGTTACAAGCTATGAAGGATGTGCTAATATATGCAAAGACTATTAGGGAATATTGTTCAAAGAAACCTGCAAAGAAAACTAAAGATCCCCTCACTATACATGTTTTGGGAAAATTATCGGACTTCATGATGGGAAAATCAATGCTGGTGAAATATGGAGATCCAAGGAACCCCATTTTCAATGTGTAGATTAATGGGGTAGAGATTCCAAATGTGCTGGTAGACTTGGGTGCTGCCATCAATGTCATCACCACTGAAACCATGCATGCGTTAGGTCTTCGCAATTTGAAGCATACACCTACAGTATTGGAATTGGCAGATCGATCTACAGTCAAACATGTAGGGAAGTTGGAAGATGTAACAATTTCAGTGGATTCATGGCACTACCCCATAGATTTCCTGGTATTACATACACAATCTTCAGTGGGCGGTCATCCTTTGATTTTGGGTAGACCATGGCTGGCTACTGCAGACGCTTACATTGGGTGCCGTTCAGGAAATATGGTTATTTCTAATGGGCATAACACTAAGAATTTAGTGCTATATCCACCTGCAGAACCAAATTCACCCATAAAACTAGTAGGTGGCAAGAAAGTTGTATCTAGGGTAGAGGCTGAAACGGAAAATGAAGAAGTGAGACCAGTCCTCACTATTGGACAGGCCCTTTAGTTGAAAATGGAATCGGAAGATGATGTAATCACTTCCTTCATGGATGATCCTTGCTCCGTTTCAGAGCCAAACCAGCGGATCCTAGAATCTATCCTAAGCTATGAGACTCAGGAAACTATGGAAATAGCAGAAGGATTAGAAGAGCCACCTGTTGATGCACCCCATGAAAGTGTTCAAGTGGAATTAGAACCCGTGAGAACCCTGAATATTAATCCAAACCTGTCAGAATCCCAAAAGAAGCAACTTTTAGACGTTCTATGGAAACATAAAGAAGCCTTTGCCTGGGATTATGTAGATATGAAGGGGATCACTGCCAACTTATGTACCCATCACATATATATCAAGGAAGATTGTCATCCTATAAGACAAACTTAGATAAGAATGAACCCTGCATTGAAAAATGTTGTGAAAGAAAAGCTTCAGAAATTAGTGGATGTAGGTTTTATCTACCCTATCTCAGATAGCCAATGGGTCTCACCATTAGTAATGGTCCCCAAGAAGAATGGTAAATGGTGGATGTGCGTGGATTATCGAGAGTTAAATAAGGTGATGCAGAAAGATCATTTTCCCTTGCCATTTATTAATCAAGTTTTAGACACATTGGTTGGCAAGAAGTTTTTCTGTTTTCTGGATGGGTTTAGTGGATATAACTAGATCCAAATTGCTCCTAAGGACCAGGACAAGACCACTTTCACATTCCCCTCAGGAACATTTGCATACCGGATCCTTCCTTTTGGCCTGTGTAAAGCTCCCACAACATTCCAGTAGGCAATTCTAGGAATCATCTTTGACTTGATAGATGACAGTGTTGAAATTTATATCGATGACTTCACTCCATAAGGGGACTCACTTTTAGAAGGGCTAAAAAATTTAGAAAATTTTCTTGAAAGGTGTATACAAGCACGTGTCTCTCTGAGTACAGTAAAATGCCATATGATGATGTAGGAGGGAATCGTTCTGGGGCATTTTCTCTCAGCTGAAGGAATTAGGATGGACCTAGCAAAGATAAAGGTAATTTTTCACTTCTCAACACCTAAAATGCCCACACAGGTACGCAGTTTTATTGGTTGTGCTGGTTATTATAGGCATTTATCGAAAATTTTGCAAAAGTAGCACACCCACTGTTTCAAATACTAACAAAATATTCATAATTTGTGTGGTCAAATGACTGTGACGTAGCCTTTACAAAAATAAAATAATTGGTCTGCAGGGCTCTGATCCTTAGAGGACCAGACTGGGCATTACCTTTCCACATTCATACAGATGCTTCTCAAACAGTAATTAGTGTAGTATTGGGAAAGCAAGAGGATAAAGTACCTTACGTAGTCTACTATGTTAGTAAGAATTTGGCTCCTACTGAATTAAACTACACAGTAACTAAGAAAGAGTTCCTTGCTATAATTTACGCCATCAAAAAATTCTAGCACTACATTACGGGGTATCCTACTTTTGTGCATACTGATCATGCAACCATTATGTATTTAATGAAAAAACCTGTTACCCCTGGTCTCATTACAAGACGATTGTTGGTACTACAGGAATTTGATATTACTATAGTAGATAAACCAGGGAAGGACAATGTGGTTACATATTTCTTATCTAGGATAGAACATGATGGTAAGAATACACCAATTGAAGATAATTTCCCAGATGAGCATCTTTTTGCAATTTCTGCTAACACTCCGTGGTATGCAGATATTGCTAATTATCTTGCTACAGTAAAGGTGCCTCGTCATCTGTCATATAAGGAGCAAAGGAATATCATTCACCAGAGTACCTGATACTCATGGATGGCAAGATATCTCTTCCATAAAGGGGTTGACTAGCAGATTCGAGGTTGTGTGGCAGAAGATGATATTTTTGAGATATTAAAAGCTACACATGATGGACCTTGTGGAGGAAATTTTGCAGATAAAAGAACAAGTCATAAGGCGGTGTAAATGGGATATTACTAGCCCTCCATCTTTCGTGATGCTCAGGATTATGTTCGAAGGTGTGATACTTGTCAACGGATGGGACAACTTGGGAAAGCAGATGAAATGCCTCTTCAGCCCCAGATAGTCCTTGAACCATTTGAGAAATGGGCGATCAATTTTTTTGGGCCCTTCAACCCACCTTCTCATCAGAAAGCTTACATCCTGGTCTGTATTGATTATGTAACTAAATGGGTGGAAGCTAGAGTAGTCACGAGAGCAACAGAGCAAGTGGTGGCAAACTTTCTTTTTGAAGAAATCTTTTCTTGATATGGCACTCCAAGAGAAATTGTATCAGATGGAGGATCATAGTTCACATCTCATATGATAAGAAAATTGAGGTAGAAATATGGGGTCAAACATAGAGTAACAACCCCCTATCACCCCCAGGCAAATGGACAAGTAGAAAGCACAAACAAGGTATTGGAAAATATCTTGACAAAGACAGTAGCAAGCCATCATCGAGACTGGGCACAAAAACTTCCAAAAGCTTTATGGGCACACAGAAGAGCATGGCAGAATACAACTGGGTTTTCTCCATTTGAATTAGTTTATGTGAAATCACCCTTGTTTCTGGTGGAATTTGAGATCAGTACACTCAGAATAGCTCTAGAAGTAGGCCTAGATCTATCAAAAGCACAGAAGCACTAACTGGAACAACTAAACGAGTTGGACGAGATTTGAGCAGTAGCTATCTAGAAGACTATTGTTGTTCAACAGTAGAGAATGAAATGGCACGATAAATTTATCAAAACTAAGGTGTTTCATGTGGGGGATTAGGCATTAATGTATGACTCCCAATTCAAGGATTTCAAAGGAAAGCTTCACACTCGCTAGATGGGACCATATCAAGTGGACGCAATGTTCAATAATGGAATGATTAGACTAATTACAATAGATGAGAATCATACCTTGTTCTTAGTAAATGGACACCGGCTAAAACTGTACCATTGTCCAGCTTCTGAAGATGCCTTTGTCAAACATCTTTCTGCTTTATCCGATTTAATGGTCATTGGAAAAGAGGACACTCTCACTCTGCTCTAAAATAAACAAATAAATAAATAATGATTATATATATATATATATATATATATATATATATATATATATATATATATATATATCTATATCTATATCTATATATATATATATATATATATATATAAATACTGTTGCTACTTATTTGTTTGTATTTTGCAGGAATAATAAAGAAATATGGCGAGCAGAAATGTAACACTCGGCGTTGTTACTCCACCAATGCTGTCATTAAGATGTTGTATTCCACTGGTGTGTGTCACTAAGTGTTGTTACTCCACTAAGTGCTATTACTTCACTAAGTGTTGTTACTCCATAACTGTCGTTACTCCGTAACTGTTGTTACTCCATAGCTGTCGTTACTCCACTAAAGTGTTGTTACTCCACTAAGCATTGTTAATCCATAACTACTATTACTACGTAGCTGTTGTTACTCCGCAACTACCATTACACTGTCGATGCTGTGACTCCACTGTTGTCATTACTCCGCAATTGCTGTTACTCTGTTGGTGCTGTTACTTCGCAACTGCTGTTACTCTGCCAGCGTCGTTATTCTGTAACTGTCGTTACTCCATAACTGTCATTGCTCTAAAACTATTGTTACTCCGTAACTGTCATTACTCACTGTTGTTGTTACTCACTGTGTTGTTACTAGCTGTTGCTGTTATTCACTATTGTTGTTACTCCCTATACTGTACTCGTAGTTACTACTACCCCGCCATACATTTTTGTTACTACTCAACCATAAGGTAGGTCTGCAGGTATGTCTCCATCGATTTTATGGATGTAATTAAATATTCCAAAACTGACATTAAAACGTGTCATGGACGACCGTCATTAAAGTTGGCGGGGGGCGGAGAACCATCATAATGAATGACGACATACCTCGAAAAAGCATTTATGACATGATCCTCACCTAACAGAATCTAATGATTTTGGTACTCTGTAATCAGACCTTTGATGTGTTGGAATGTGTATTTGTACGTGCCGAGTCATATCAGTCACCCTCCCAACACGTTGCATTAAATTTCTGAAATATCTAAGAGTACCACCATAATCTGTCATCATTTTCAAACGTACCAATATTGTTTCATCCGTTGTCTCCAAAAGCAGACATGACGTTATTTCAGTTGCCAATAGTTTGGAGCCCTGTCACTCTCCCCTGCCAACCAAGAAAAGTCATCGTGCTGATTCCACCTCTGCAGCAATGGGTGGCGGATCTGTGTGACATGAACTTGAGGATACAACGAGAGTTCAGAGCAATTAGGAGGTGTGGCAAGTTTTTGAGAACGCAGGATGGGATGTTTATTTTGACAGATTGAGAGGGTCGAATGAAGAAATGACAGTGGAATTTGCATTGAACTTGGGATAAGGAGGCTCTCAAGTCCGTGTAATTGAGATCCCTATAACAGAGGAAACCATCGTGGAAGTCAGTGGGCTCCCTCAAGTCGGGCAGCAATGGTTTTCGAGAAGGAAGACCCTTCTAGAATTTCCTGAGGCCTTTCTACAAGCAAGTGAAAGTATTGTGCAGAAGGGTTAGGTATATGACAAAAACTCGCTACCACATCCATGGGGGGGAGTAGCAGAGTTCGTCATAAAATATATGACGTGCGAAGGAAGATATTTCACCATATTCAAATACAATCTCTGCATACTAGCTCCCCTGCGGTTTCCACATGCAGAAGCTTTTTCAATGAATGTGACCTATTTTCTACTAAGGAGCCTTCACTTAATGGCACATTTGGCTTAGGGGTCATGATAGGTATTGGCGGTCATCACTCACCACGGGTTGGTTCAGCTGTTAATAATGAATGCCATCAGACGAATCCTGACCTTGTGGGAATGGTTCCAGGATTCCACAAAGGAAGAAATAGTAGCCTCTGTGGTTTGCCAGGGTAGATGAACTTGAAGCTATGGAAGAGGATGCAGAAGATGATGATTATGTTGGCCAGGAGGAGCCGAAAGAGATGGAGATGGAAATATAAGAACTTGAAGATGAGGCGGCTCCCCAAGAGCAAGCCTAAACTGTGGAGTCAATGGAAGATATGGGGGTTGACACAAAAAGGCCCACTATTGCCATGGCCGAGGCCATCCCACAAGAACCAGCCTCGCCTGTGGAACTAGTAGAGCAAGTTGATAATATGGAAACCATGGAGGTAGACCCACAACAGGCCAACGTGGATGAATTGGTTAACATGGTGACCGAAGGTACCCCACAGGGATCTCCTGCCACCATGGAGCTGATGGAGGAGGATAATCTGATTGAAGAGGAGGTCGGGACCACTCAGACCATAGAACCCATGGAAGAGGAGGAACAGAGACAAGTAGAGCCCGGGGTTGAGGAAACCATGGGACTTGTGGAGGAAGCACTGGGAGAACTAGGGTGTGAGGTCGACGCTGACCCACAAGAACCAACGTCAACTTTGGGACCAAACATTGAAGATTCATTCCAATTATCCTTCTTCTCCTCTATTCCAAGAGGAGCAAGGGTAACTCGTTCCCCTCGGCAGAAAGAAGAAGAAGATTTCGCCATTCCCATGTCTTCAAATTCATCAAAAAGGCCACAACCATGTGGGGTGGACACTACCCAGGTGACAGGTGTTATCGGGAAATCTAGTGTCCACTCGGATCTGCTAGTCCCACTAAGACTGGTAGCTATCTTAGAAACAAACAAACTAAAACGACTTTCATTTTCCTTTATGAGAAGTAGATAAGAGTGGAATGAAGGACACCAACCTCAGTCTTGTGCTTGCTTCCTTGCTTGCTTCCTCTCCTTTCTGACAGATCTTTGCCACTTCTCCTTCATCTACCCAGCTTCAAAGAGCACCTGTGGAATCAAAGTAGCATAAAACTATCAAAGAATAGAGATCTACAATCATAAACAATATAGGACCAGATATATATTGACCACACAAATGCATATATCATCAAACATACAAGAATGTGGAGGAAAACTTGAATAGCTTTATTAATAATCAAGAATAACAAAGAGGATTACAACCAAGTGTTCTGACCCATCATCATCCTCTAGCATGAAAGCCCTTATTTCACCTCATGAAAATCTTAGATCACCCAACACTATCATATTCCAACAAGAAACCAACAACACATCCTTACAAGATACAAAATTCTAGCCTCTGGATCTCTGGGATGAGGGATCCATATATAGATGATTGTAGGGGGGTGAGTCAGCTTCTGCGATTCTGATTAGTGTCCACTCTCTGATAGTTCTTGATTCCACTTGGAGATTGATGATATCTTACTCATCGCTAGGCGAATTTAGAGAGGCAAGTGTCACAGGAGAAATTTCTGGAGGATTCCATGATCATCCACCTCGCAAACTGTCTTTGCCATTTGTCCACTTTCGCCCATCACACCCCATAGAAGGGCTTTTCAGTATGCATCACATCTCCCATGTTCATTTAGGTGGGATGCATCACACTTTGACTATGGAGTAGGTGAGATGGTCCAATTTTGACCAGTTCTGAGTAGCTTTCCATGGAGAACTTCAGCGAGATGATGTAATCAGCTGACCTTATTCTTTTAGGGGATGGAACAACACTTTTAGGGACTTAGGAGCCCTTGGTTTATGGACATGTATGATTGGGGTTGCAGTGCCCAAAAATGTCTATAACAGTTGCCCCCTAAAGCATGACGTCGTTAATCTTTTGATGTCGGGTGAAATGCTTTATCATGAGGATCTGAAGTTTTTTCGAGCTGGAAGGTGACCTGTAATAAGATACAATACAATACATTATTTTCATAATATTTTTCATGATCTAGCTGAGGTGGGCATTCCCATGCTCAACTTTATAAATTCATTTTCATGTACATAAGACAGACAACTGTCTGTGCGCGAGACTGATGATTCTGATAGAATCATCATCCTTTGATTCAGATGATCATCTGTGCAGCAACAATGTACATTTGATGTCTTTATTTTCCTGAATATATCACATCCCGGATGGATGAAACTAGATCCAAGGTCTTCAAACTCATTCAATCTTCACTCGGAGTACAGGTCGATCCATGTGAAAGATGTTCTGGAGTCGAACATGGAAAGACATCGTCTGATTACGAGCCAATGATGTAAGTTGTTAACAGGTGCGAGATGAATCGCTAATAATGATGATGACCCTCAAGGTACTACAATACAATTCATGTGGTGTGAATAAAGGACTTGGCGTTGAACACCACACAAAATCTTTCGGTTGAAGGCCATTGATGTAAACCTATCGCTGGAAGTGAGAAACTTGCCATTGAGGCATGCAAGCTTCAAAGTACTGAAAGGGTTGTTCCTAAGTCAACTTCTTGCATAATGAGCTGATGTCGACAAGAAGTGACCCACCGTAGGAGGGCCTCAATGAATCCCACATCTACGACACATAATGGAGTAAATGACTTTGGAGGTGAAAACTGTCTGATGATACAAGGTTCGGGGTGGTAGTCATGAAAGAATGGAGCATGAATGTATTGCAGTGGATGAGACACAGGTGAATTCTCTGAGCGACTTCTCTTGAACATACCGGCGACACTGACATGATGGATTGGTAGCGTTAACCCCAAATGTGGATGGTGTGATGGACCAATGGTGATATGACCAGTGAATGGAACAACCCATTCCGACTCGGATGCAGAGTGAAAGTGTCATGTTCAAGAGCAACTTGCTACCAATAAAGTTTCTTCAAGTTTTCTTCCCAATTTTTCCCCAGTCATTGCTGACTAGTAGCTCTTTATTTTTTTCAAGCTTGAGGAGGATAACATATGCTTGTTCTATAATTTTCCCTTCAGGCAAACCTGTCACTATATTTTAACGAGCCTAGTGACAGTGAAACTCGTTCTTGTCTGTATGGACAAGTTTGTCACTATTCGGTATTAACGAGTTTAACGACAAAGATAACTCGGTCCTTTTCAATTTTAGAGAGTCTAAAAAGGGACGTAAAGGAAACTCCAATGATCCTTTTTCGTCATATACCCTTAAGTATGAAAAAGTACAAAATAATATAAAAGGGACGAATTTTCGGTAATTTTAATGAGCCGAACAAGACAATCGCTCGATCTTTATGTGTAATAATCCCTCAGGTCCAAAAAGATTAAAATCTAGAGGAGGGATAGCACTTCTGGTCGCTTTAACGAGTTGGAGAGGCCAATTTCTCGGCAATATTTTCATAACCAATCTTTTGTCGACTCGTTTCGAACCAACCAGTGTGGTTCATCGTCAGGACAAGTTGAAGAACCAATCCGGCTTAGCTTGATTAAATAGAGTGTGCAGAGACTCCAACAGCTATAATGCTAACGGCTAATTTTGACCTAATGATCCTGGTCAACTATTGGGCATTTATAATTAGATTTGATTTTTTCCATAAATTCATTAATTATACATTGATAATTATTTCTATTATAACCTTAGAATTAAGTTTCCCTTTAACTAATGTCTAAAAAAACCCCCTTTTTATACCTTATAAATAATAAAATATTTACCTTATGACATAGTTAACTTTAATATTTTTTGAATAAATAAATATTGAATAAATGTCGATTATCAATAGAAATTTGACCATTAGGTTTTAAGGATAAATTATGATAGACCAATAATTTTAGTTATACTATTAGTAATAAACATTCAACCCTATAAGTAAGAATTTATTTACCTAAGGACTTAGTTACCTCTATTATTTTTATTGGAATAAAAAATATTGAACTAATATTGATTATTTGACCATTAAGTTTAAAGGATAAATTATGATATTATTAGTTATACTATTATTAATAAAGTTGGACTTTACCCTTAATTATGGTATTTACCTAAGATAACTAAATTCTAGGAATAATAGTGTTTTAACAATTTGTTTGGGATTATAAATTATTAAGTAGTTTGACCAGGATCATTAGGTCAAAATTAGCCGTTAGCATTATAGCTGTTGGAGTCTCTGCACACTCTATTTAATCAAGCTAAGCCGGATTGGTTCTTCAACTTGTCCTGACGATGAACCACACTGGTTGGTTCGAAACGCGTCGACAAAAGATTGGTTATGTGATTTTTCCGAAGATTATCTAAACAATGTTATGGATCACAGAAGTCTAAATTCCTTAATATTTTCATATTTTATGAGTCAGTTGAAAAGTTCTTAAAGGAAACTCGTTTTTGAGGAACGAGTGATAATTTCGGGTAGTAGCTGATTCCAGGTAAGGTTTGGAATTTTCCAGTCACGGTAGTGTCACGAGGATGTCTAACAAGATCACTCTTCGCAGCTGTTCCTCAAAAGGAGTAAACAATCAAATGGAGGTGAACGATCGGCTAAAATAGAGTAGAGGTGATGATGAGAAAACGACCAAGGCTCAAAAGTTGATGATAATGCACTCACAATGGTTATTTACCGGAAATTGGTTCATTTTTTAATGAGCTTAAACTCTAGGGAACATTTGCTCATTGCTTATGTTTATTTTTTAACAAGCTTGAATTTCGCGTTAAAACTACTCATGCCAGTCGTATAATAAGGATGTCTCAGCTAACATGCCATTTTTTATGGAGCTTGCACATTACAAAGCTTTGCCCTGGGTCCTTTCTTTATGCAAGTTAGGAATGACCAATCCTACGAGTTTAAAGGGTTGAGAAACTACAAACTAAGAAAATAAATGGTCGCTCTTCACTTGCATGCTAAAAGGTTTGCATGCCCCTAGGTATAGTGAAAAATTCCCAGGTTACCATATGAAAAATCTCCATCCGTGTCGTAGAAAAAATGCTTCCTTGGCGATGTCTACCGAAATAGACAAAGGCGAGTGGCGCAGTTGCCTCCACTCACATAACTTTGACGAGGGAATATTATTCCAGTCTAATCCCATTTTCCTAAACGGATAGGTGTGTCAGACTAGTAACATATCCTCCGCGGAAACCTACCCTATACCCAAGGTTTTCCTGCCGAAACAGACCAGGGTGCATGCCCCATGGGTTTTAGTCACGTCCTCCCGAATCACTCGCGCTCATCAGGTGGACAGACTGGAGATTGATGACACATTCCTTGCATGAAAAGACCATTTAGGGATGGTCTTTGACTATCTGATATGTGTGAGTCGGGAAACGACAACTGGTCTATGAGCTTGACCACTCTGCCTTCGTGCGAAAAACACATTACTCTAAAGAGTGAGAAGACAATGGATCCCATGGAATAAATATAGTCACACCCAAGGAGTAGATTATAATCGAGAGGTCCTTGGACTACCATTACGTTCATGTGAATGGTTTTCCTTCTCAATGTTATCGGCACATTGGGAAGGATCCCTAACGGTCGGCTGGTTCCTTTGTCAAAGCCTGTCAGATTTCTCATCTCAGGCAGAAGCAATGGCGAACCAAGTGATTTCCAAGAAGTTGAGGAAAGGATACTCATAGAAGCCCCTTCATCTATGATGGTACCAGTCATGACCATTTTGTATATTTGTGCAATGATTCAGAATGGTACACTAGCCGGTAAACGAGGTTTGCCTAGTAGGTTCCAATCGAAGGAGACAACTAGGTTGCTTGGAGGGGGGACCGAATAGACGGCCGGATATGACTCTGACGAGCTTCCTTCCTGTGGTAAAGGAATGGGTAGACTACACCCATATTCATCGGAGTCTGTGTTTACGAAAATAATTTGGACGGTGTCGTCCTCATTCTCTTCGGTGACTGTGTCATCTGAAGACAGACCTTTTGAAGGCAAGACGGGTCGACTGCAGCCTCAACCTTTTGACTTTTGTCTGGTGTGGATTCAATGGGTTTATCTTCAATGACAGACGCTTTGACTAACCACAATGGTGTGTCAGTCAGATTTTTAGCCAGTGATGGACTTGGTGAGAGTTTCTTATATCCAGGAGGAAGCCGTAATGGTGAAGCTGGACAGTCATCCAAAACTCTTTTATCTTTGTCTAGGAAGGGACATCGGTGGAGGGCATGATCGCCTTCGCATAGTCTACAAGGGAATTTACATTTTCCTTTTTGTCCAGGTGCTTCATTTTCACTAGTTGATGATGTACTCTCAACATGATCTTCATAGGTCGATGGCACCGGATTTTGCAAACAGGGAGACCAGTCCCTTAAGATCCGAGGGATGCAAGGACAATCTCGATGATAGTGGTCTCCTTTGCAAATGACACATGGCAATTTAGGCCTAGACGGTGCAATGTGTGGATTTTCGCAGATGATGCATGGTTTCCCCCTTTCGCCTTTGGCTCCTTCTTCTTCTTAGTTACTTGGTTTTGGGCCTTACCGGCTTTATCAAGCAAAGAGGAAGGAGGAGAGGGAGAATTAGATGAAGTAGAAGGTTGGGGATAACTTTTGTATCATCTAGTTGCTAACTTGATTGTTCAGGAATTACGATGTTCTGAACGACGGAGGTAGAGAAGAGCCATATTGGCAAGCCAATCGTCAATCCTAGAAGTGACAATGTGGCCATATGAGGCGCACCAACATCTCCCCAACAGGAGAAAGGACTAGGATTTCTTCCAAGGGGAATTCCTTGGTTGGTGGACCCCATTTTCCTCAACCTAAGACCAACACGGGAATGGTGATATTATTCCAATTAAAATAAATTTTAGACGCTTTGGCACAACTTATTTTTTCAATTTTTAAGAGTCAAGAAAAAAGAAAAGATGACTCTAGTCACCTTTGATTTTTAATGAGCCTGAAGTGACAAGTGCTCAGATGGATCTTTCCTTTTAAGGAGTCTGAAAAGGAATGAAAGAGACTACTCTAGAAATCTAGACAGAGGGATTACCAAACCAATCGCAAAACTGCAGAATACTTTTTACAGTACGACAATCAATCTTTCTGAATGCTATGTTCAGTGCATTGCGATCGATAGGGCGGCAGACACGGCTTCCTATGGATAAAGTATGTAGCCTATTGTGGTCTCCCAATATATACTCGACGGTACGTGGGAGAACAAGTCTCTACTGGCACTTGTTGTCTCAAAGAGGAGGAATCACTCAACCAACAGTGAAAGCGATAGTTACCAGGTTTTACGACGCCGGAATATGTCTCTAGCCTAGACTTCTAGATGTTGTGCGTTAGGCTCCAAAGCGTTTTTAGGTTCATTAAATTTATTTTATAGTTGACATTTCTTAAGAAATTTTCCTTCCAGGTTCATCGCGTGATGTAGATGTACAATTCCTAAAATGCAATCTAAGATGATAAACAATCGTTTAATCTTCTTTTTGCAATGAAAATCATAGCTACTAAAGAAAGAGAGATGATATTCTTTCAACATAGAGCAGAGAGCACACACTAGATGCACTGTCCTAAATCAAACCAACAAGCAGTCTAAATGCAAATGCACATGCATGTATTTGTTTTCAGCTTTCTTAATGTGTGAATGAAAAGAAGAATGCTAAGCACAAATCTGAATTATCTTTTCAAAGCGACAATACTAACAGATTTCTCTTCAAAAATGAAAGGAAGATAATGACGACACTTTACTATCTTGAATTGAAAACTGCTTTCGACACTTGAAAAACTATTAATTCAAATCAAATACAAGAGTAATTGTATAATCGACCATCAAGAACAATAGAATTCCTTTCTTTGACTGGAAATGACACTTGGAACACTTTCAAATCAAAAGACGACAGTTCGACTATGCTACTACTTTAGAAAAGAGAACTGAAAATGGCGGAAAATACATAAAAAAATTCACAGTTCTTTGCACAATGGAGGTGGAATGATGGAAAGGAAGGGGGTTTCCATAGTGGTATACTAATCACCGACAGCAAAACTCTAGAATAAAGCTAAAAAGAGTGAAGAAAAGCCAAGACCTGGAGGAAAAATTAGCCTTTTCTGATCATCGCACCTATAACACAGGTAAACAGGGATGCATCCCACCTATTGCACATGGGAAGTGCGATGCATCTAGATTTCCTTGAAGAGAGGGTCTGATGGTACCAGGATGAGACTTTATTCGGCTCTTGGTCACGGTTTGCAACTCAGTTTAGGTATTTAGGTCGAGGAAATTATGTACAGTAAATAAAAATCACAGGTGCTGATCTAATGAGGTTACTAGAGCCACCACTAGGGAAATTAGAAAGTTTGCAAATCGATTGTTCAGTTTATAAACAAAACCCAAAGATAGACTAAAGTAACATTGATCTACTTTGCACTTGCATAGAAAATGCAGTTAGAAGGCTAGCTGGCTTGACTTCAGGCTCCGTCTGTAAGTTTATAAAACAAACAAATATAGACAAACAAACAATCTATTCGCTCCCCAGTGGAGTCGCCATTTTTTTAATCGAGAAATCTATTGTCCACTCAGATCTACTAGTCCCACTAAGACTGGTAGCTATCTTAGGAACAAACAAACTAAAACCACTTTCGTTTTGCTTTATGAGAAGTAGATAAGAGTGGAATGAAGGACACCAACCTCAGTCTTGCGCTTGGTTCCTTGCTTGCTTCCTCTCCTTTCTGACAGATCTTTGCCGCTTCTCCTTCGTCTACCCAGCTTCAAAGAGCACCTGTGGAATCAAAGCAGCATAACACTATTGAAGAACATAGATCTACAATAATAAACAATATAGGACTAGATATATATTGACCACACAAATGCATATATCATCAAACATACAAGAATGTGCAGGAAAAATTGAATGGCTTTATTTATAATCAAGAATAGAAAAGAGGATTACAACCAATTTTTCTGACCCAGCGTCATCCTCCAGCATGAAAGCCCTTATTTCACCTCATGAAAATCTTATATCACCCAACACTATGATATTCCAACAATAAACCAACAACACTTCCTTACAAGATACAAAATTCCAGCCTCTGGATCTCTAGGATGAGGGATCCATATATAGATGATTGCAGGGGGGTGAGTCAGCTTCTCGGATTCTGATTAGTGTCCTCTCTTTGATAGTTCTTGATTCCACTTGGAGATTGATGATCTCTTACTCATCCCTGGGCAAATTCAGAGAGGCAAGTGTCACAGGAGAAATTTTTGGAAGATTCCATGATCATCCACCTCGCAAACTGTCTCTGCCATTTGTCCACTTTCGCCCATCACACGCCATAGAAGGGCTTTTCAGTATGCATCGCACCTCCCGTGTTCATTTAGGTGAGATGCATCGCACTTTGACTATGGAGCAGGTGAGATGGTCCAGTTTTGACCAGTTCTGAGTAGTTTTTCATGGAGAACTTGTGGGAGATGATGTAATCAGCTGACCTTGTTGTTTTAGGGGATGGAACAACACTTTTAGGGACTTAGGAGCCCTTGGTTTATGGACATGTATGATTGGGGTTGTAGTGCCCAAAAATTTCTATAACAACAACACTTTGGAGCCAGAAAGGAGAGAAGAGACAGAGGTCCTTGAGGCTGGAGAACTGGAAGGGTTCCCAACCGGCACATTAGTAGGAGAGCATCTCGCCAGGGCATCACTAGTCACGGTGATCTCGCAAGAAGAGGAAATAGCTGTTGGCGAAGGGGAAGGAACAAGCGAAGTGGTCCTGATGAATGAGCCAACATAACAACCAGGCGAGAAGGCCATGAAGCACAAGATAATCGAAGAAAGGTGGGTAGTGGAGGAAAACCCGACAGTTAGCACAACAAAAAACGTCTTGGGGGATTTAACTCTAGCTATCGTAACGAAGGAAGTACTGGTTAAGCAGGAATGGGTAGAGCTGTCTAAACAACAAAGAGTTCTAGTCAAGCAAAAATATCAACTGCAGTTTAAGAAGACAATGCGGCTTAAGATGGAAGTCAAGAAATTAAGGAAGCAGGTGCACAAAATGCAGAAATAGATAAAGAAATACAAGAAACAAGCTAAAAAGTCCAAGGCCATACGGGTTGAAGCAGAAACTCAGGTGTTGGTGCAAGAGGTGATGGCATGTCATCCTCCTGCTTCTTGTTATTATTTATTCTTGCATGAACATTTCTTTTATTCTGCATGGAAAGCATCAAAAACGAGATTAGCTATGAGATAGAAGATAGTGTACAATTCCTCTGAATATTAAGGGATCGTGATGTGCCAACTCAACATCTGATGTGTGAGTTTTACCTGCACGGGTATCTACTGCGTCTGGACTGAGATTTCAACCAGGTTTCGTATATAGGGGACATTCATTTAAGGGCCCTCACCTCTTACGCTTTCGATCAGATCAATTGGTAGAATTATTTTAACAATTTTGAATCCAATCAAGTTACAAAGCCATTTATAGTAAGAGGAGAACATGAGAGGTCAATCACAATGTTCACTAAACACAACACCTTTTTGGGAATTGGGGGGACAGAGATAGAATTATGAGGACACAAATATGGTGCCTTGATCTTTGTGTCAAGCAACTAACCACATTTCAGGATGAGGCCCTTGATTGCTGTCAGAAAAGGTGGATGATGTCACCTACAATTGTACGGAATAGGGAACCTTTTGGGGCACTAGATTTTGCACGAGTGCTCTCTTGAGTACCTAGATATGTGGCATGTTTCCAAACATGTGGGACTCGGTGGATGAGGATCTGATTTCAGTTTCCTATTATTTGGTTGCCTGTAGAAAATTACACTCTAGCATATAATGTTCCAATAGATTGGTGGAAGGAAGTTCTCCTTTCGGATGGGTTTAAAGTTCTAGGAATATAGATGGCCATAGAATATGATCTCACCCAACTTCATGAACTTACAGTCTATAGAATCCAAACTTGCGGAGGTGGTGGATTGCATGAGGACATGCAAAAGGCTAGTTGGGGGAGATGTTGGGAACCAAATCGGGCTATCTTTCTTTCCATTTCTATCATCCTTTTTTACCTTTTTGTACTTATTTATCCATGTTTCTATGCTAAACTTACAAGGTAAATACCCCTGAATTGTCTGATTGGAATATTTTAATTAATGAAGTAAAGTCACAGAGTCTTATCTATTCGCATCACTAAAACATGTGTTTGACCGTAGCTTGGAGAACATGAACCCTCGCTTCAGCATCTCACAACAGATCTGGTAACAACCATCCATAAGGAGGCCGTGTAGCTGGAGTCATGATTCTTGGAACTATTCTTGGGCCTTTTTGATATCTTGGTTATATGGTGTTGGTGCTGTTCCAACTGATATATATTTTTGAATATGCGGTTACCATGTTTCAGGGAGATATGTTATTTTCCCACGTTGTGTATAAAAGGTAGATTGTTCCTGTAAATGGGGGTCTCCCATCGATATTGTAATCACCTGTTACAGATTAATAAAGTATCACCTGTTTTGCTGTTCCAATGTTCTTCGTGACTAACATAGCCCTGATCAGAGTGCTGGGCCTGCTCTTCTGATCAGGTGTTGCGTCTTTGTGTATGTGTTATTTATTAGTTTATGCTTGTTGTTACATATCGTTACTGTTTATGATTATTTCCGAAATTCCGTGGTTAATTTAATCTTATAACCATGTTTTGAAACTTAACCGCGAACCCTTGATCGAAACAGATTGCGCTTTGCCCCTGCATATACCTTGCGTGTTACCTTGAAAGGATACACACCCAGATTGATAAATTAATGTTGGAATAGGGTGAATAAATCGTTCATACCTGGACACCAACACAAGGGTTGAACTTGTGGATATACATATTGAGCTCACTGTAGAGGTTGACCTTGTTGCGGCAAAGGTTGAATTTTCTATTGTAAAGGTTGACCTTGCTACTACAAAGGTTGGCCTTGCAAGTACAAATGTTGGGTAGACTGTTGAAAAAGCTGGGTTTGTAATTGCAAAGGCTACTGAGACTGTGACAAAGGTTGCCCCTATTGTTATAACAGTTGCCCTTACTGCTGCATAGGTTGGTGGAAAGTTCCTTGGGATATACCCTGTGGGTATTGGTAATTTCTGAATTGAATCTTAGCATATCCACCAGGAATATAAGATTGAGCAAGCTAGACACAAGCTCCAGTTTGAGGAATGTAAGATGGATTAACCAAGGCTTACAAGTCATATGGGACATAAGCCTGTTGGAGTGGAATCTGAGCCATATAAGTCTATTGATATTGGATGTTACTGGACCTTAATGGACAAACGATGTTAAGAATACTACCATAATAAGGTCGATTAGATCCAACCATGTGAGTTTGTAATCCACTCACATTGGTTTCACCAGACACAAGAGGAGTATTTGGATCTTTCCCCTAGGCAATGGCACATTCTGTCCACTTGATGGAGGGGTAGAAGAACTAACTGGGACCTGACCTGAAACAATTGGTTGTACGGAAGGTTGGTTGAAATGACGAGACAAGCTATGATGGAATCGTAGGTTGAATAGGAATTGACGTGACAACAGTTTATACAAAAGTTCGAGAGGTCTGGTTTGAAATGAACGGACCAGATGTAGGCATGGAATTTGAAGACCAAATGGGATTTTGATACAATGACGAAGCACTAGGAGTACCTGAAACTAACTGAGTTAAGGTTGTATAAATAGGTGGCAACATGGCTCCACTAGTTCTAGGAAAAGTGAGAGATGGGGCTCTTGTTGTATAAGAAAATCCTTCTAGAGGAAATTCGTATCCTTATTCAGCGTCTACATGAGGAGTATGGGTAGTGGAAACTTCTGAATGAATCGAAGAATAGGTTTGGATTTCACATTATGACTCCATAGATGGAAACAACTAGTGACGAGGAACCTAAGATGTGCAAGGAGATAAATCCAAAGGAATTCCAGGCCGATCATAAGGACTATAAGGATCTTGAGGAGATAACACAACAAAATCGAATAACGGATTTGATGAATAAATAACAAGCCTCTATGGACTCTCAAGGGTCTAAATAGGATTATCATGGGTATAAGGATCAGATTCTTGAGGATACTAGGAATCTGTTGGAGGTGGACGAGAAGACAGGGGTTGGATGCTTGGAATAATTCCAAGTTCAAAACCTTGATCTTCAAGTGACTGAGGAAGCTCCAAATGAACTCCTTGGAAGGACCCTTCAGTATCAGACAATGAAGGGGAACTATGAGATGAACTCAATGGTTCAGCCACGATGACTTCCTCTCAAGAGCAAAAAAGGAAAGGAGATTCATTGAGGGCTTTATTAACAATCTTGAAATTAACAGGGAATTACTCAATATTGGTCCAAGAAGCAACTGCTTGGGTTCAACATGTTTATCATGGGTTGTTTATTTTTGGAAACAAAAAAATTTCCTTTTCATATTTTAAGTGTCAAGAAAAGGATGAAAAGGTGACTCTAGTCGCTTTCAATGGTTTAGCGAGCTTGAAAGGACAAGTTCTCGATGATATTTTCAAATTTAAGGAGTCAAAAAAGATCGAAATGACCACTCATGTAACTCTAGGAAAAAGGAGTAGAAAGTAACTGTGAACATAAATATACACCTTAGTAAATAAATTTACCAAGTACTTGACATACGTGCATGAAATCTCCTCAATGTTGTGTTCAGTGTATCACATTTATAGGGTGACAAACTTGGCTTCCTATGGATAAAGGTTTGGGAAGATGAACTAGTAGTTGTATATTATTAGGAAATAATGGGAAGCTTACAACTAAAGCCTTGATGTTGAAAGGCTCTCCTTGAGTGGTAATCCAAGTCCAAGCCAGGAACTCTCCAAGCACTCCTTCTCCAAGTAAAATGAATAGCCTCTAGGCACAATCTTAGCATAAGGGTGGAAATAGACATAGAAGAACCATTTGGGAATGGGAGAGGATGAATTTATAGGATGGGAAAGGGAGTTAAGACCTCTCTAAATATAGGATTAGGCCCTCATCTCAAGGAGATAACTCATAGGGATAACACAAAGAGGCCAAGTTGAGAGGATTCAACCTCATCTATGCGAAACAACCTCCAGCTCGTCGCTCTGGAAGCTTCTAGATCGCGAAGCTTCTCATCCTCTTTGGGAAAATTAACTTTTTGGGATCATCATGGGCATGCAAGGGAATAGAGTGATGCCATCACTAGTCAAGTACAGTTGAACAAGAGACCATTGCTGGTTTAAGCCTCATAAGAGCGATGACTCTCATTTTAGGGTTTACAAATCTATTTCTTTAGGGAAATCTCAAGGAATTTTACAATCAAATTATTAGGAGGGATCTGAGTTGTATACATGGATGAGTATTCTATATAATGGTCATGTCTTGGGCACTTCGGGGTATGTCACAGGGAAATGCAAGAGGCGTGACAAAATAATGTGTAACACTTCTCTGATTCATGTTCCTCCAAGCACCTGAGCAAGATTCTGTTATTGTGCTTTCTGTAAAGCACTCCATGCACCAATTGATAGGATAAATATTTAAGGCGTAGTGTCATCTTTTGTCTCATGGAGAAGTGAGAGGGTATGGTGCCATTCTCAAGGTACTAGCACACATCTTTGTACCAAGAGTTTCTGCATGTAGTGGGTGGTGCTCGCACTACAACATACATTTCGATTTACTGCTCCCAACCAATGAGTTATTCTTCTTCCTCTTGTGCATGTACTACCTCAGCTTGGAGTCTGCAGAGACCATAACCCTTGACAGTGTGAGCTGGCTTGATGTCAAGATCATACTCTTGCAAGCTTGTCATCTAGTTCGCATGTCGTTCACCCACCTCTTGTTGTACAAGTAGTGAGTGGACTATTGGGTGAGGCACATACACTATGCAATGGTTCTTTAGCAAGTAGGGTCTAAAGTGTTTCACCGCCTTGTATACTGCATAAGCTTACTTTTCAACAACGGGGTAGTTGAGTTTGGATCCTTGCATGCTTGCACTCATGAAGGAGATGGGACGTTCATTGTTCATCTCATCCTTCTGAGTGAGTATTGCAGTAAGCGAGTTGTTGGAGGTGAAGGTGTATAGTAGGAAGTCTTTGTTGAAATCTGGGCTGTGGAGGCATGCGCTTCTACAATAGCTTGCTTGATTTAGGTGGATGTGTTATTTTCCCTCTTGCCTCATCTATAGATTGCATCCTTCTTGATCATATCTTGCATTGGTTTTACTATCTGCGCATAGTTCGAGATGAACTTCCAAAGGAATTTTATCTTTCCCAAGAAGGACTGCATGCCTTTCTTATTGGTTGGGTTAGGTATCTGTGTAATAATCTGGACCCGGTCTAGATCAACCTTGATCCTGCTTCTAGAAATGATGTGCCCAAGGAGGTTCCCCTCAGACACTGCAAATATGCTCTTTCTAGTATACAAGAAAATCTCATATTTTCGACATCGCTCAAAAATATTTCTTCAGATGGCATATGTGGTCTTCCCATTTTCTTCAAAACATAGTCACATCATCAAGGTACACCACTATGCTCTGTCCGATGAGTCCTTAGAAGGTGATGTCCATGGCACACTGAAATATTGCGCCTGCATTCACAAGCCCAAATGACATTCATCTGTATGCGACCATACCCCACTTGCTATGGAAGGTAGTTTTGAGTTGATAAGATTCTGCTACCAAGACCTAATTATATGCTGAAAACCCATCAAGTAAGGAAAACATTTGTGCTCCAGATACTGTCTGCAAAATTTGCTCCATAGATGGTACGGGGTAATTTTGTTTGTCTGACACGCGATTCAAATTCCGAAAATAAACACATAAGTGGATTTCCCCAGACTTCTTATGTAGAGGAACAAGGTTTGAGACCCGTGTGGAAGGACAAACTCTGTATATGATCCATGCATCCAATAGCTTGGTGATCTATTTCTATATGAGGGGTTCAAGTGACAGATGTACTTTCCTTATCTTTTGTTTATATGGCTTGACCCATTCTTTGATCGGAATGATATGTTGGATTATTCACGTGTTGTAAGTTTTTAGATCATCATATTTCCACATGAACACATCTTGATACTATTTGAATAAGAGGACATAGGATTTCCACTCCTGCTGCATGCAACACGTACCAAGATTGAAGAACTTTGGATATTTTTCTATTCCCAAGTTAATCATTTCGTGCATCATGGTAGAGTTGTGGGTTTTTTTGTTCCTTGGCCCTTGAAAGCGATCATGCAAGTCATAGATATTTTCCAAAGATACTACACCTTTGGGGATGAGGTTGACTTTCTTATCACCAACCTCAGCTTGCAGAGATTGCTCATGCTCATCTTCATCAATCGTTGCATCCTTGAAGATATCAACATTGGCCATGAAATGCAATATCTATTGATCATTGTCAAACACGTGTAAATTAGTTATGTTATCTAGGATAGAAGGCCTATACAAAATTTCAACAGTAAATCTATCCCTAAGTGATGAAATTCTAGAAGCTGTGTATTCCAAGGCATTGTAGCTGCATTATGCATTCTTGGTACAACAATAATATTAAATGCTTGCAAGTTAGAGATCAGTCGCCATACCTCTTGCTAGTAACTTTTGAGATGAGGTGATAAACACTGTATGATGTTATGTACGTGTCGTACCACTATTTCTGAATCACCTACCACTTTGAGTGCGACCATGTTGAGGCTAATGGATTTTTGCAAGCCCAACACGAGTGCTTCGTATTCAACAATGTTGTTTGTGCACTCGAATTCCAAGTGGATTGAAATCAAATGTTTCCTATTTTTGGGTCAATCAAGACACACTCGACTCCAGAGCCATCCTATGTATTTGATACGTCGAAGTACATGGTCCACAACTCGTCTGTACATGGATCATTTGATGCACTTGTACTACTACTACTGTTTTCGCTACTGCTATTGCTACTAATGTTAGAATGCACTGTACATGTTTCATTTCCATCAGTTGGGAAAGGAAGGAGACCCAACTGCTTGTCTGGTGGGTTCGGAGCTGGCTATGCGGGCTAACACCCCAACATTATTTCCAAGAGGAATTTTCCGAACATGAGCTCTTCAAAGGCCAACGGTTCATTGTCACCATTGATGGGAGTGACATTGTGCCTCATGTATCTCTTGGATAACACCTGGATTTGATTAATTTTTCCCTTGTACGGAAGCCACAAGTGTGACCAGTTTGTAGAAAAGTATCCATTCAGTTTGCTAGATTAGTCTTTGTTGAGTAGTAAGCCATATGCTTTTGGTATGTCCACAAAAACAATGTTTATGTAATGGTGAACTCAATTGTCATGAGATAGTGAGATGATCACATCCTGAAGTTCAACAATGGTTGGTATGGATGTTTGATCTAGTTGGATGATCTGCATGGATGTCTTTCTCCATTTCACATTGATCTTTTTGGCAATGGAGAGTGGCATGACATTGGCTGCTACACTAGAGTCAACCAAACAGTTGTGAACATTACAATTAAAGGTTTCACATGAAAGTAGGAATGGAGGGAAAATAGAGTTTGCATCTTCCATCCAGAGTGTTTTTAAAAAAGTTGAGAGTGATCCAAGAGGTATGCTTTCTCCCTTGTTGGTAGAGGCTACGTTGGGTGAGACTGGTGTTCATGTTGTCTGGTGGAGTTTTTTGCAGTTTGCTGCTGATGGACATACTCTTGTTAGACGTTATCTTCCCAAGTTTTCTTTGTGTTTTCTGCTTTTGGACAGCTAGTGGATCAACCTTCCTCAGTAGTTTGAGATTTTGTTGCATCCCCCCAAGTGCAAGGGGATCCCCTTGAGTTCTAAGATTGTAACTACCATTTTTCTTTTGAGGCTGCTTCTTGGTGTTTGTCTTCTACGCTACTTACAAGCACTGATACATGTTGGTCACCTGCCCAGTGCTTGATGTCTCAACAGGCTCAACATATTCATCATCATTTGTGTCTCCCGGCTATCCCTACGTACTACTCGTCATGCTTTGCATGTGGTCACATACTGAGCCTGCAACTTGTTTCCATTCCAATCAAGACCCTTCCAGGTGCTTATCTTCATGAAATGAGAAAAATTCGTTGTTCACACATGGTTCGACCTGAAACATTCAGCTAGATATCTACACAATTTTAGTGAAGAAGTGATTGCTTCATGATGACATGCTTCCTTGTATTTGTCTGGGTGGTCGGCTACTCACAGATGTGTCAAATTTTTGTTGTTTGAGCTCAGACACTTTTGTTGTCAAGTTCTTGACAAGATGAGTAAGGGTTTCAATATCACTTGTTTCCTTGTCTTTACCCTTGCTCGCCACAGCCTAGGGCTTTCTTCTCACATCTCTAGAGTCCTTCATTGGTTCATCATCCTTGATAAATCCAATCACGCATAGGTCCTTCTCTACAATGATTTCCTCTTCATAGTTTT
This sequence comes from Pinus tabuliformis, assembly GCA_031772625.1. Classification (NCBI taxonomy): domain Eukaryota; kingdom Viridiplantae; phylum Streptophyta; class Pinopsida; order Pinales; family Pinaceae; genus Pinus; species Pinus tabuliformis. The sequence continues at coordinate 686,746,394 of CM062804.1, read as the reverse complement.
CTAATAATGTTGATTTCGTAGCTCGCTTGAGAAACTATGCAATGCTAGTTGGCAGTGTGGATGTGTAGTAGTCGACAGTGATGGAGTGTCCACTGCAAACTTGTTCAATATGCATAGAAACCTCTAATTAAAATATTTTACCTTTTCTTTCCCCTCCATCTTCCAAATTCCCAACTCTTTGAGCAACATGGTTAGGGTATTGTCATCAAGAAAAATTTCCAGAAACATGTGGTTGAACATACCCCAGTTATGGATGGAGTTGACAGGAAGGCTATCATACCATACTATTGTGCGACCATCCAAGGTACATAGGAACATTCTACATGCAACACCATCGTACCATACCTCAAGCTGCTGCAACTATAGGTAGAAGTTTTCCAAGTGATATTTTGCCTTCACTGTGCTATTAGGGTCAAACTTTGTGAGCATTCTCTTTGACCACTTTGGCTTCCTATGCAAAGCACCTGGGAGACCCAATGGTCCCTGATTCATTCATTCCAAGTTTTGATTAGCCATATCTTCTTCTTCTTCATCCACCTCCTCCTCTTCTGAATCTAATGGTTCCAACTCTGGGTATATTGGCTTGTCTCTATCCTCACCTCCTCCACTGCCTTCCCCTCTAGCTCCTATACCAAAATCTGAGTCCAAGATCATGAGGGTGTCTCATTCTCCCTGCTGGAAGACTGGAGGTTCCTCTCTGTTCTCAATAGCTTCTGACAAAACTTCGAGTGTGGAAAGAACTACTTCTTCCATTGATGATACGACAACTACTATGGGAGTGGTTTTTGGATTTCTTGATGTTTATGGAAGATGTTGTATTACTGGGATTAGTCTGCTGTTTTCACGAACTGATGGGTGATGGGGTAGACAAAGTGGAGGTGCTAATACGAAATTTCACGTTCACGTATGGGAGGTGAGGAGTAACCAACTTCAGAGTCATGCATAGGTGAGAGGGAGTGCGAGTTACTGCCTGGCCAGATGATTGCTAAGTGGGGGTGAGAGGACATTCAACCATAAGAAAATGGTGGCCCTCCTCCTAACGCCAAAAATGTTGATAGTGCTGGACCCGCCAACATTTAGGGGATCTCCCTGGTATGAAGTCCCAACTAGACTTCACATTGTCTGGTGGAGTCCCATCTGGTATGGTGGCTTAGTTTCCATTATCTTAAAGGTTTTCCTTAGCTATTTCTTCTTAGCACATGAGAGTGGTTTGCTTTGTTTTCAAACAACGAGGTTCATGTGCTTGGTGAGTGCTAGTGTTACTTGTGTCAAGGTTCTTTCATCGCTGAGGGAGAGGGTGGAAGTGAGTCTCCAGTCAAAACGGAAGAGTCTCAACTCTATCAGAGACACACAACACAACAAGACATGCGCAACTTCCAGGGAGTGGTCGACATGGATGCAGCAGCCACAAACACACAAGAAGGGATAGTAGGTACAACACTCAACAGAGTAGTCTGCACTAGTTCGACGGCCATTACAACAAGTTTATGGGAAATGTTTTGTTTGATGTTCGGTGAGGTAGCGCACGCGGGCAAGACAACATTAACAACTTATACAACAAATTTTCATAGACATATGTATTAGAGAAATCGAAATAGTTGAATTGTTTTAACATAGGTTAAAGAAACATGCATTACAAGTGTTCCAAGATTAGTCTTACAAACAATTACAATACATGTGCGAAAACTTGTTGGCCTATGTTGGTCACTTTAATTGCTTGTTAATCCAAACAACTAAGTGCTACATAAATTGTCAACCCAGGGAAGTCTGTTTATTTCAAAGGCAACTACACACTATATGTGCTCAATCTCAAAAGCAATAAAAGTTGTAGTAATAAATAAACTAGTCACACCTTACTCTAAGCGAACTAAAGTTCCACTCTGAGTTATAGCAAAAATTGCAGAAAATTACCAAAGAATACTTAATTTCATTAAAAGAGTAATCTAATGAAAAGGAATCAATCTACAAAGGAAAGCACTAGCTATGCTGTAACAGAGAACAAGACCCTATTCCCAAAGCAGGAATCTTTAGCACCTGTTTCTAATTACCATGCTTTCCAACTCACTCTGTAAACTCAATTTCCAATGGAACACTCATGAATTAACTGTAGATGAACTAGATAATGCAACAATCAATTGGAAAAAACAGAGTTCAGCAATAATGCATAAGCAACATCCAGTAAACAGAACTTTTAACAAGGTATGGATAGAAAACGCACTTAACACACTGCAGAAATATAATGGGTGAATCTTGTGATGAAGGTGGGCCCTGTCTTTCTCATAAGATTCCCCAGGAAACGAGAACTAGAAAGAAATGTTCAGAACAATATTTTATTCATCCATCAATATGTCATATTACAAAAAGATTCCAGTTCTTCTCCATCAGCTAAACCTTCCTACAGTCTGTCCTCTCTTCTAATGTAGATGTCTCCTCTTTTTAAAGAGAAGACATCTATTACAATTGATTACATTGTAAGTCCTATCTTTAACCCAATATACCAAAATAGGGAAATCAGTTTTCCCATTAACAAAATGCTGTTACAATGGTTATGGTAATGCTGACTTTAAAATGTTGTATTTATAGCCAATGTAGCAGCTCCTTCGATGATCTTCTATTGTTGTCGAATCTAGAATGAAAATCATGACTGCTTCAACAACGGGATTTGCTCCTTGTTCTAACTGTTACAGCAACATGACCTGTAATGATAACACTGCAGTCTTCAAGCTGTTTCAACAACGTAGAATGCAATTATAAATGTTTCAGCAACTATCTGTTTCAATCAATAAATTATGAAAGTAATGTAATTGTATGTAAAATAAATTAAACGTATAGTAATGAGAAGAAATATTGTATACCTTTGGAAAAGTGGGTTAAAGCAATAACAAGGACTTTAAATATAGGTTGAAAAAGGATGACATAATAGCAAAATATATGGTCAAAAAGGGACAATGTAAGGTCCTAACATCCCCCCAAATTGAAAGGGTTGCATGTCCTCATGCAACTTTTACTTTGAATCTGAGTCCGAGTACTGGGACTTGTAGTGCAAATTACTTGGGCAGTAAGTATAGAAGGTTCCATTAGCCAAGTCTCTGAAACCATGAACATTCTGTAATCGCTGCCATGCTGCTAGCTCCTCCTTTTTGGACAACCTGAAGTAAGCCTTATATTCCTGTGCTTGCAGCCATAGAATAGGGAAATGAAAATGATATCCTAACCATTTTTTTTCACACTATTGAATGCATTTGACATAGTTAGGTAGCCGTGAAATTGTTGTTTCAAGATTAAGAGGGTTAAAGGGATGATATTCATTCCTCTCCTTAGAGGTCTGTTCCCAAAATAGGTTGTTTTCCTATAAGGCAAGAGCTCCCTTGGCTTTGACATAATGTTGGTAGTCTTTTAAGACTATTGCTTGTAACTGTCTGATATGCTCGGTCATTCTTGGTTCCTTCAAAAACTGACGATATTCAGCAACAAAAATGGCAACATTCTATGGCTCAGATCGAATCCATAGAAGGCGATTATCTTCATTGTGTCTTTCTGAAAGAAAAGCATTCTGCCACGTGAGCTGATTGGCAAGGAAAGAGATAAAGGCTCTAATTTGAATGTCACCAACTAGAGGGTTCAAATTGAGCTTCCTATCCTCAGGGATGGCTTCATTATGGAGGTACAGTTCCCAGAGTAAATTTTGTTCACTGGGAGATGCTTCTGTGAAGGTTTTCACAAAATTTTCAGGTGCAGATACCTCATGAGGTCTGCCATCTCTAATTGCCTTTATTTGGAAGAACACTAAGCATTCTGCAAGAAAAAGAGGGTAATTGGAGGATGGTTTCCTGGTGCCCAGTAATCTTTGAAACAAATTAAGCATGAGGAGCAATCTAGTTTTTAACTGTTTATTTTCCTTGTTTTATGCACAAGACTGTTCTAAATCTTCCTAATTTTCATATAAATGATTTTGCCACGATAATTTGTGCTCCTGCAAGATCTTCTCTTGCAACATAACATATTATTTCTTCCATTTATCCATTTGTGCTTGAGTGTTTTTGGTCTGAGTGAAGACAATTTTTGTAGGCCGGGGTTCAATCTGAGTAAACACAGTCTTTGTAGGCTGGGTTACAAGACTTTCAGTTTTAACAATCACAGTAGGCTGAGGTATTTGTGGTTTAACCTCTTTTTCAAAAATCTTTGAAGACCCTACTAGATCTTGTGTGACAGCAGGGCGTTCCTCTTTAATTGCAACAGAAGTAGATGTAGGGGTGGCTCTAGGCAGTGGAACTTTGTAGGTTTTAACCCTGTACAGAAATTACCTGCATACGAATTATTAAACAAAGAAAATAAACAATGCGAGAGCATAACCCATAAAACACATATGCACAGAGATTTTTCCCTGGATCCCGAAACCGGGACTACCAGCTTGATTTTTCATTATGTTCCTTTCAATGTTACAATACATATTTATACATGCCGAAGCATCCAATACCATGGACCTAAAACCATCGCGTCCAAAAAACATGTGCGAAAATCATGCACAAAACCATAGGTGGGTCCGCCCAACCTAACATATGGTCCAAAACCAAAATTTTCTGGGGTGCTGCCCCGGACCCCATAAAGTGGGGTTATGGGTGCCCTTCAAACCCCCTATTAACTACGTGGAAAGAATATAACACAACCCAACAATCTCCCACTTGTTGTTTTCTTTCCACAGGGGGCCACAGGAGAGCTTAGTCATTTTTTCAACCCTGAGATTCCCATTGCTTCTCTACACCAAGAGAACTTCTCAGAGCTCACATATTTTATCAATGCATCTGCAGTATTCTTCAAACTGTCGACCTTTACCAGCAACACCTTTCTGTCTTCTATCATATCCCTCACAAAGTGATATTGAACATCAATGTGCTTTGTCTTTGAATGATAAGCAGGGTTCTTTGCCAAGAAAATTGCACTTTGGCTGTCACAGTCTATTCTTATAGCTCCCTGTACTAACTCCATACTTGAACACAATCTCTGCAACCAAACTACTTCCTTGCTTGCATGAGTGGCTGCCATGTATTCTGCCTCTGTAGTTGATAGTGCCACTACAGATTGTTTCTTACTCATCCAACTGACTGCACCTCCAAATAGGTTAAACACATACCCACTTGTAGATCTTCTCTGATCCAGATCTCCAGCCCAGTCTGCATCAACAAAGCCATGAATATCCAACACTCTGTCCAATCCTGGTCTTCCTTGGTAGCACAAACCATAATCACTAGTGCCATGCAAATACCTGAAAACCCGCTTCACTACTGTCCAGTGCTCCTTCCTAGGTTTTGACATAAACCTGCTCAATACTCCCACTGCATGTGCAATGTCTGGTCTAGTACAGACCATTGCATACATCAGGCTACCCACTACACTTGCATATGGAACACGAGACATGTCCTCTTCCTCTTCTTGTGTCTTGGGACACTGTTCAACAGATAACCTCACACCTACAGGAATAGGAACCTTCACCGGTTTACTATCCTGCATATTAAACCTCTGCAGTATTGTCTCGACATACTTCCTCTGGTTTAACCAGAGCTTCCTCTTTGACCGATCTCTTTTAATTTCCATGCCCAAAATATAGTTTGCAGCACCAAGATCTTTCATGTCGAATTTGGAGGACAATTGGGTCTTCAAATCCTGGATAATTTCTTTGTCATTTCCAACCAGCAACATATCATCCACATACAAGACCAGATAAATAACACGGTCACCAATTAATTTAAAATACACACAATGATCTGCTTTGCTTCTGGTGAAGCCAAGTCCCCGTATAAATGTATCAAATTTATGATACCACATCCTTGGTGACTGTTTTAACCCATACAGAGACTTCTTTAACTTGCATACTAGTTCTTTCTTACCCTTCACCGCAAAGCCTTTAGGTTGCTTCATGTAGATTTCCTCTTCCAAATCCCCATGAAGAAATGTTGTCTTCACATCCATCTGTTCTACCTCAAAATCAAAAGTAGCAGCAACAGATAAAAGTAATCTAATAGAAGTTACCTTGGCAACAGGAGAAAAAATATCACCAAAATCAATTCCCAGCACCTGGTAATAACCTTTTGCTACCAACCGAGCTTTGTATTTCTCCACCTTTCCTTCCGCATTTGTCTTCTTCTTGAACACCCATTTGCTTCCAATGGGTTTCCTTCCAGCCGGCAACTCCACCAGATCCCAAGCCTCATTTTTGTGCAAAGATGCCATTTCATCGACCATGGCCTCTTTCCAGAGTTTTCCATCCTCTGAATCCACTGCTTCCTTCACAGTTCTGGGATCATTATCAGTAACAGACAAAGCAAAATTTGAACTGAAAGCAGATGGACTATACCTTTCTGGCTGCCTTCTTTCTCAAACTGAACTTCTCACAGCCGGAGTTTGTGGCTCTTCATCTTCTGATTCCTCCTCTGCTGCAGAGTCTGATTCTTCCTCCTTTGGCTCAAACTCTATCTTCTCAGGTTCCTTTGGTTGGACTTCATGTTGAATAACATCTTTTACCTCTCTCAAGAACACATCTCGGCTGTACACAACCTTCCGTGTGACTGGGTTCCAAAGCTTATAACCCTTTAAACCATCCTTATACCCAATAAGGATGCACTTTTCAGATTTACTATCCAACTTGGTTCGTTTCTCCTTTGAAACATGTACATATGCATCACATCCAAATACCCTTAGATGTGAAAGAGAGGGTTTCTTACCAGTCCATACTTCTTGTGGAGTCTTATCCTCCAACGCTGATGAAGGTGATCTGTTGATCAGGTAACATGCAGTATCCACCGCCTCTGCCCAGAATTCCTTTCCTAACCCGACACCACTGAGCATGCTTCTTGCCCTTTCCATCAACATCTTGTTCATTCTTTCTGCGACTCCATTTTGCTGAGGTGTATATGGAGTAGTCTTTTGCCATGCTATACCACACTTCTTACAAAATTCTTCAAATTCCTTGCTGCAAAATTCTCCACCATTATCTGTCCTCAGCACCTTTATCTTCTTCTCTGTCTGATTTTCCACCAGAGCCTTAAATTCTTTAAACCTGTCAAAGACTTCAGATTTCTTCTTAAGAAAATATATCCATGTATTCCTTGAGAAGTCATCTATGAATGATACATAATACATAGACTTACCCAGTGATGGAACCTTCACAGGTCCAAACACATCACTGTGCACAAGCTCTAATATTTGTTTCGTCCTCTTACCACCAGAGGGGAAACTCACCCGATTCTGCTTCCCATATACACAATTTTCACATAAATCAAAATCCAGAGAGCTATTATTCATACCTTCTACCATACCTTTACCATGAAGTATTCGAAGGCCCTTCTCTCCAATATGTCCAAGCCTTTGATGCCACAGCATGGTCTTCTCTCCAGAGACCACTAGATTCTCTACTCCATTTTCAGGAACCATAGAACTATTGCACCCATCAACAACAGTGCTACCTTGCAGCTTGTATAGAGTTCCAATCCGAACTCCCCGCATTAATATAAGTGCTCCTCGAACCATCTTGCAGGTATCTTTCTCAAACACCGTCTTTACACATACATCATCCAACTTGCTTACAGAAATCATATTTCTGGCCAATGCAGGAATATGCAGAACACCCGGAAGTGTTCTAACCCTTCCACCTTGCAACTTCAACTTTACTTTTCCCAGACCAATGATTCTAGCCTTCCTATCATCTCCTAAGAAGACATCACCACCATCGTATTTCTCATACTCGTAAAATCACTCTCTATGGGGAGTGAAGTGAAAGGATGCACCTGAGTCAATCAACCATGCCTCATGATCTACATGTGTACTTGAAGAAGCCAAGTACACATCCCCACCTTCATTTGAGGTGGTTTTCGCCTCTGCAGAAGGAGCATCATCAGATTCCTTTCCTTTATCAGGAGCTTTAGATTTACAATCCCTTCTGAAGTGCCCTTCCTTTCCGCATTTCCAGCACACCACCTTTGTAGGTTTTCCTGGAGATTTAGATCTCCCTCTAGATTTAGATCTCCCACTCGATGACTTATTTTTGTTTCTGTTCTAGGACCGTCCTCGTACATACAAGGCATCACCATTCTGGTTGTCCATATTTTTCCATCTCATCTCCTCCGTCAGCAAGGCTGTGACTATTTCATCAAACTGCAAAGTAGTTGCATTGCTACCTATTGCAATAACCAGACTATCCCACGAATCTGGTAGAGAACACAACAGACTGATGCACTTAACTTCATCTGAAATTTTAATATCAACAGATAATAACTGACTTACCACAGTATTAAACGCATTCAGATGCTCTGTCACCGAGTCTCCATCTTTCATCCTCAGGTTATACAACTTTTTCCACAGGAATAGTTTATTCACCAGAGACTTAGATTGGTACAAAGTCCCTAGCTTGACCCACAAAGCCTTTGCCATAGCTTCCCCTGATACATTCAGCAATACTGGATCTGAGACACACAATCGTATTGTGCTCTTTGCCTTCCGATCCAACTTCTTCCATTCTTCATCGGTCACTCCCGATGGTTTAGTACCCGGATCTACCGCGATCCACTGATCTTTATCCACCAACAGATCCTCCATCTTGAGTTTCCACAACTCAAAATTCTGACCATTGAACTTCTCAATCTCTATCTTTCCACTGCTTGCCATCTTCTTTCACCACCAGAATCGATCTCACAGATCTCCCACTGAACAGGGTCTACCACAGGCCTGAGCGAAACCCTAGAGCAACAAAGGCGTCCCCTTGAAGCCAAAACAGCTCTGATACCAAATGTAGGTTTTAACCTTGTATAGAAATTACCTGCATACGAATTCTTAAACAAAGAAAATAAACAATGCGAGAGCATAACCCATAAAACACATATGCACAGAGATTTTTCCCTGGATCCCAAAACCGGGACTACCAGCTTGATTTTTCATTATGTTCCTTTCAATGTTACAATACTTATTTATACATGCCGAAGCATCCAATACCATGGACCGAAAACCATCGCGTCCAAAAAACATGTGTGAAAATCATGCACAAAACCATAGGTGGGTCCGCCCAACCTAACATATGGTCCAAAACCAAAATTTTCCGGGGCGCTGCCCTGGACCCCATAAAGTGGGGTTACGGGTGCCCTTCAAACCCATTATTAACTACGTGGAAAGAATATAACACAACCCAACAAACTTAAACTATTTTATAACCAGCTTGATGATAAATATTACCACATTGGCTGCACATATATTCATTATATCAGTCTTTTGTTGGCATTATGATACAAGTGTTGTCCTTGATGGCAACTCACTCAGAAGCAGGTACAAGTGATGGCAACTTAATAAGAGGACAAATCTTAGTACAACAGGACAAGAAAGAGATATACGCAGGTTCATTAAGGAAAATCAGCGTATACACGCAGGTTGGCTTCAGTAAAAGCGCGTACATGTGAAAACGTACGTTTGGTCCGTGGCGGTTAGTCCTTGGAAGTTGTGCCTATGGTTTTTGACCATGGTGTCTCGACAGACGTGTCGATCCCTAGTTTTGAAGTTGATGGTTTTGTGTTACTATGGTTTTGGACCGTGGTATTGTGAAGGGCCTAAGGCTATATAAGGAGAAGATCATTAGGCAAAGGGGCAAGCAATGGGTGTTTGACGAAGTGAGAAGATTTGGTATTGTTGGTTATCTGTTCGGGACACTTGGCAAGGGTCGGATCTGACAGCGAAGGTATAAGTAATTATTTCTAGATCTGCATGCGGGTTGCCTTTGGAGAAAGTGCGTATACACGCGGTTTTGGTATAGCGAAGTAGCATATGCATAATAAGATTTGATATTTCAGGTTGCTGTTGATTCTGGTGGTTGTTGCAGAGTTCTGGGCTCTGGTTTGTGTTCTGTGTTCTTGATGACAGGGTTTCAGTGATTCAGTATTGGGTGATTTAGAGAACTATGATGCAAGTATAAGTTGATGATTGTATTGAAGCAGTGTTTGTTTTGTACTCATGGATCCAGTCTGAAAATTGATGAAACGTGGTCCCTGAAGGAAAGAAGGTTGTAGCCTTCTGTAGGGTCAACACCTACGTACTAGTAAATGGATCGGCTAGTACAAGAGCTGAGGGGGTTGTAGCTCCCTTCCATAAGTAGCTGGAAAACGAGAGAGGGTTGTAGCCCTCTGCAGGTTGTGGCCTGCGTACTGGTAAAGGACTGCACCAGTACATTGTAAAATAAGTTTCTTATTAAAGAAGAAAGAGATGAATTGCAGTAGGTGGTTTTCACCCACATTGGGTTTCCATCTTATATCATGGTGTTCATGTGTGTGGCTTTTATGTGATGATCTGTTCTGTTATACTGCACCTATTTACTGTCAATGTGGTTAATAATGTTCTGATGCATTTACTGAAGATAAGCTAACTGAATCATAAGATTTCTGGATATATGCTAGTTGCTTTAGACACAGTAGCATGTACACGCGGGTTCACTTAACTAAAGTAGCGTATATGTTTCTGAGCATGAAATTTGAAAAGTTTTATTGATATGATAATACTGATTCACCCCCCCCTCTCAGTATTATTTCCAACATCTTTCTTTGTACTCCTCTCAGTTGTAGATGCTGCATGAGATAAAGTATACAAATTAAGCTCTTTGTCATAGGCTTCCCTTACCGTTATTAATTCTTGCTTGTAAGCTTCAAGTTCAGATTTTAGAAACTCGTTTTCTTGTAGAAGGGAAGCCAAGGTGACTGGGCTTTGTGTAGCAGTCGTAGTCTCAGTAGCTAATTCCAATGGATGAAAGGCCTGTTGTTATGTAGCAGCTTCACCATTTGCAGCCTCAGTAGGTGGTTCTTGTGTGGAAACTACTGAATCATCAGTTGGTTCTGTAACAACTACATCATCCTGAGCATCCAAATTTTTCATATTAGCAGATGGTTCTTGTGTGGCAACTGCTGAATCATCAGCTGGTTCTGTAACAACTACATCATCCTGAGCATCCAAATTTTTCATATCAGTAGATGGTTCTTGTGTGGCAGTTGCTAACTGAGTAGTTGGTTCTTGTGTAATAGCTACGGTTTGTGCAATATCCTGGTTATCTTTGTTTTGTTCATTAGCAGGTGGTTCGTGTGTAGCAACTGCTGAATTGGTAGCTGGTTCTTTTGGGGCAACTATTTCTTAGTCATCTTTTTTATGTTCATCAGTAGGTGGTTCTTGTGTGGCAACAACTGAATCAGTAGCTGGTTCTTGTGGGGCAGCTACATCTAGGTTGTTTGTTTTCTGTTCATCAGCAGGTGGTTCTTGTGTGGAAACTGCTGAAATATTAGCTAGCTCTTGTGGGGCATCTACATGCTATACATCATCTTGGGTATCTAAATTTGATGGATCAACAGCTGGTTCTTATGTGGCAACTGTTGAATCAGTAGCTGGTTCTTGTGTGGTAGCTATGTTTTCTGAAAGAAATGATGTCACCAAATCCTTGGCATCTTGCATTTCAGTACCTGAGGGTGAGACAGGTAAAGATTCAAGGCCTTGGGACTGTGGTGGGGTATGGGGTTTTAGGCTAATAGGTGGGGAATTTGGGATGGTGGTAACAATTGCTGCTTCAGTAGACGTCCTCATTCGTCTTCAAGGTAAAAAGGCAGGGAGAGCAATGGTTTTTCTTTTGTGAGTGGTTTTCTTTAGAGGAGGAGGGTCATCAGGGATGGTAGATTCTTTGGTTGAGGCCCTTGTTCGTCTTTTTGGTAGGGAAGCAGCCTTTTCTTGCCTTTTTCTTTTTAGCTTAGCAATGGGAAGGTTATCATTAGAATCATCACTAGGAATGTGGACAGTGGGACTGGATGATTCTGCTAAATTATGGGATGGAGTTGATGTGGTGGGAGGGTCAATTGGATTAGCTGATGCGGGTGGTGGAATTTTTGGGGGGTCAGAAATGCTCCCTGGTTGCTGTTCGGAAGGATTTTCAACTTGCTAAGGGATTCCAGGAGTTTGTTGAGGAATTCCAGGGGTGGGCTGAGAAACTTCGGGATTTTCAGTGGCTTCCTAGGGAATTTTAGCTGGTGTTTGAGGAATTTCAGTGGCTTCTTGAGGAATTTCAACTGCTGTTTGAGGAATTTCACCAACTTCTTGGGGTTCTAGGGGTGGGTTGTTAAATGGGGGAGGATTTCGCTGAGCCAAACCTCTTTGAATTAATAACTGGATGAGACGATGATGGGTGAAGGAAAGGAGTGGGTATTTTGCATGCATACAGTAATGTGACATATTCTTTAGACACCCAAGTAGATAATATGACATATTTAACAGTCGACCATGTCTCAAATCATTTAACAAGACAAAATCATGTTGATAGACTACCTGGTAGTGACCTTCTCAGGTGAGATAGTGCTTGACAAATTCAACGATCGTCAGCCATGGAAGTGGTAATGAATGAAGTGCGACACCCCTACCTTTAGGCTCGACCCGCTCTCCTGGCAAAAGAAAGTCCTACTGTGCATTAAGAATGATGTGTTTATGACTAAAACATCGAGTGCCAGCGGCTGGTAGGCCTGAAACCTATGCTATATCATCCTCTGAAACTGGAATTCGAACTCCTTGAACGGTAGAGTAGCCATCCCGTAAATTACGTGCAAATTCAAGGACTTTTTGTGGATCAAATCCTTGGAGCCTCTGAAAATAATCTACCCAACCGGCGCGCTGAAAAATCTAATATACCTCTGGGTGTAATTCTAATAAAGCTATCGATTTAGGCTCATATCGAATAGCAGGTACTCCCATAGTTACCAGCTTCAGTAAAATGCACAGTGACAAACCGAGTTATCGCACCCGAGACAGAGTAAATTTTGCAAATGAGTTCATGGAATAATAAGACAGAGACAGGGTGATGAGACATAATCGTTGGTAAAACACGATGGTGATTGGCGTGTTGTGAAATGATGGCATGATGATTTTGATATTCCCCCCAACTACGGCTGGAATAATGAGTTTTAAATGTACAGATATCGTGGTAATAATGTCATAATTTTCTCATTTGACTATAGTTTAATAATATTTACACATACAAATACATATCTCATGTTTACCTTTGATTGATATTTAGAAAATATATAGTATACATTGCTAATAGATCATCAATGGTTATGGAAAAGGGGTTTTGAAATATGAGGGTAATTGTATGAAAGGCCTATATAATGATAGGAGAAGGCAGTGAAAGAACAATGCAATAGATGATTCTCACAACTGAAAGTAATGTATAATCATTCCTTGAGAAGAAATGGTGTTTCAGCAAAGGGGAAAATGGATGAAAATTGGTGTTTCAGCAACGGGGAAAGTAAAGAAAAATATTGTCGTAAATGGGAAAAATAGGGAGGATGTTGTTGAAAAATACTTATGATAAGAATGGAAAAGGTGTTGCTGAGAAATAATGGGGGAAATAGGGAGGAGAAAAAGGGAAAAATGATCGAAATTGGGGAATGAATTGTGAATTGGAGTGAGATGACAATGCTTCACAAGATGAAGCTTAAATTTGCTTGCAGTAAGATTGTTCTTTTCAACCAGCCTCCCTACGTCCGAGATCTGCAAAATAATCAATTGTAACATGCCAACCCTTGACAGGGATTATTAGTTAAGAAATATAATCTAATATAAAAAATAATACAATGCAGAAACTAAATGCAATGAGGGGTAGCAGGCTCCCCCAAAAAGATATAATGTGAATCTGCCATGCAGGTAGCTTTAAAATCCTCTTTAGAAATGGGCTGCTGGTAGGGACGAAGCCGATACCCATTTACTAATAATGGTGTTCTAGAATCATCAATTGTTAGGAGCCTTATTGTTCCATTGGGAAAACAAGTATCTATTTTGTAAGGTCCCAACCATCTTGTTCGTAATTTCCCTTGAAAATTTTGAAATCGAGAGTCATACAATAAAGCCCTATTACCTTTTTGGAACTGCTTATGCTTAATAGTTTTATCATGCCACCTAGTTCTTTGCTGTTGAATCATAGTTGTTTGGTGGATGGCATCTAACCTCTTTTCATCCAATTCCTGAAGTTGCTGCAACCTGGCTGCCTGTGCATCAGTAAAATCAAGGTTAACAACTAAAGTAGTTCTTAATGTTTTAATCTCAAATTCCACAGGAAAAATAACACTTTTACCAGAAACCAATTCATAGGAAGAAAATCATGTAGTGTTTCTCCAGGTAGTTCTATAAGCCCATAATGCCTGAGGCAGCCTTTGAGACCAATCCTTCCTATTTTCCTTCACTATTTTTGTTAAAATGGCTTCTATGACTTTGTTTGTACTTTCCACCTAACCATTGGCTTGGGGGTGGTAAGGTGTAGTCATTTTATGATGAATATGATATTTTTGAAGCGTGGCTTTAAAGCTATGAGAATTGAAAGGAGGTCCTCCATATGTAACTAGTTCTCTAGGCACTCCAAATCTAACAAAGATTTCTTCAAATAGAAAGGTTAAAACAACTTCTTCATTAGCTCTAATAAGTGCCTTAGCTTCCACCCATTTAGTCATATAATATGTAAAAACCAATATGTAAACTCTTTGACTGGATGGAGGATTGATGGGTCCTATAAAGTCTAGAGCCCATCTTTCAAAGGGTTCAAGTATTACCTGGGATTCAATGGCATTTCATCTCTATGATTAGTTTGACCCATTCTCTGACAGCTATCACAGGCCCTAACATATTTCTTCGCATCCTTGAAAAGTGAGGGCCAATAATAACCCATTCTGAGAATTTTATGTAATGTTCTCTTATCAGAAAAATACCCTTCACAAGGGCCATCATGACAAGCCTTCAATATATCATAAACCTCATCTTCTCTAATGCATCTTCGGATTTCATGATCAAGTCCTATATGGAAAAGACACCCACTTATCCAACTATACCGAGCACTTTGTTGAATGATCTTTCTTTTCTCCCGATGTGATAGGTGTGATGGTAGCTTCCCTGCAACCAGATAATTGGCAATGTTTGCATACCAAGGTGAGTGAGCAGATACTGCAAATAAATACTCATCAGGAAAGGAATCATCTACTGGAGTATTATCATCATTTTTTATCCTAGAAAGGAAATCGACAACTACATTTTCTTTACCTGGTCGATCTACAATTATAATATAAAACTCTTGTAATAATAATAACCACCTGGTAACTTGAGCATTTGCAACAGATTTTTTCATTAAATACTTAATAGCCTAGTGGTCAGTATGAACAAAAGTAGGGTAACCAGTAATGTAATGTCGAAATTTATTAATAGCATAAATGACTTCTAAAAATTCTTTCTGAGTAACTGTGTAATTAAGCTCAATAGGGGTCATATTCTTACTAATGAAATAGATAGCATAAGGAAGATGGTTCTTATCCCAAGATAGCTCCAATTGCAGTATCCGAAGCATTAGAGGATATATGAAAGGGAAGTGCCCAATCAGGTCCTCTTAAAATAGGAGTTTTAGGCAACCGATGCTTAAGTTCGTCAAATGCTTTCTGGCAAAGATTAGTCCACTTAAATTCAGCATTTTTCATAAGTAACAAAAACAAAGGAGAAGCTATTTTAGAAATTTTTTTGATAAATCTTCTGTAATATCCAGCATGTCCTAAAAAACTTCTTACATCAGTCTATGTTTTAGGGATAGGAAGGGTCTGAATTACCTATACTTTGGATGGATCTACCTGAATCCCTAGGAATGAAATGAAGTGCCCAAGTACAATTCATTCATTCATCATCATATGACATTTTTCAGTACTTAAGGAAAGGTGAGCTTGTATACAACGTTTAAGTACTTTTTCAAGGTTTTGTAATGCATCTTCAAAAGTCACACCATAAGGAGTAAAGTCATCCATAAATATCTCCATAGAGTCATTAAGCATATTAGAAAAAATTCCTATCACTGCTCTTTGAAACGTTGCTGGAGCATTACATAGTCCAAATGGGAGAACTCTATAAGCAAAAGTTCCCCAAGGACTAGTAAAAGTGGTCTTGTCTTGGTCTTGGGGTGCAATTTTGATTTGATTATATCCGCTAAAACCATCTAAAAAGGAAAAGAATCTCTTCCCTGACAAACTGTCTAGAACTTGATCAATGAATGGCAAGGGGAAATGATCTTTTTGAGTGGCTTTGTTTAAGGCTCTATAATCTACACACACTCTCCATTTCCTGTTTTTCTTAGGTACTATTGCCAATGGAGAAACCCATTCACTATTAGATATGGGGTATATAAACCCTGCATTAAGAAATTTTTGAAGTTCTTCTTTAACAATTTCCCTCAAAGTGGGATTCATTCGCCACTGGGGTTGACAGATTGGTCGGCACCCTTCCTTAATATAGATATGATGAGTACACAATTCAAGAGAGATCCCCTTCATATCTGTATAGTCCCATGCAAATGCTTCCTTATTTCAACGAAGTAACTTCATTAGGTATTGTGTTTCAGCATCTGATAAGTTGGGGTTTATGTTCAATGTTTTGCTAGGTTCGATTTCTACTATTATGCTTTTAGAGGAGATAGCAGTTAATGTTTGAGGTAGATTTTCAGATTTAATCTTTTCCTAGGTTTCAGGTTCCAAAATTGCAGTCAACTGGTTATATGTTTCAGAAGTGACCGAGGAGGGTTCAGAAATAAAATTACTAATTACTTAATCCTTTGTGGTATCTTTAAGAGTTAAGGCTTGTCCAATAGTCAAAATGGGTTGAGTAGAATGATCATCATAATCCAACCATACAGAATCATAATTATTAATCATAGGTGTGGCATGAGGATAAAGAGTAAGCTGCTTAGCTTCACATCCATTAGAAATTGTCATTGAACCTGATCTAAAGCTGATAAAAGCATCTACTATAGCCAACCAGGGTCTCCCCAAGATTAGAGGATGTCCCCCCAACTTTGTTTTAGTCGGTAATATAACAAAGTCAGCTGGGTAATTCCAGGATTCAACTGAAATGATCAAGTCTTCAATAACTCCTTCTGGTTTGATTGTGGAATGGTCAACTAACTCCAAGATGGTTGGTGTCTCTCTGATTACATTATTTAGCTGTAATAGTTGTGAGGTTTCAAGGGTCATAATATTTATAGCAACACCTAAGTCTACCAAAACTTGTGAAACAATAGTTTTTCCAATCTGTACTGTAACTGTAGGATGGCTGGGATCACCATATTTAACAGGAGGAGTTTTTACGGACATTAAAGCATCTAGATCACCCATCACATGAATTGTAAGGGGATCTTTAGCTTTCCTACCAGGTTTCTTAATACAAATATCTCTGACAGTTTTGGCATAAATTGGTACATCTCTGAGTGCTTGTAAAAGTGGGATTTTAACATAAATATTCTGCAGTTCCCCTAAAAGATTAAAAGTAGGTGGCTCAGGTGTCTTAGTGAGAGCTAGACACTCTGGGAATGGTGGCTCTGCTGTTTTAGCACCTTTATTACAGGGTGGCTCAGCTGTTTCAGCACCCTTATTAGGTAAATTATTCTTTTCTGTCTCTTATTTTTCAGAGTCAGAAGAGGTAATATCATTAATAATAGGCTCAACTATTCTCCCAGATCGTAAATGAATATCATTACACTGCGAAGGGAGAACAGGAGATATAGGCTGGTTCTGAATATCAATGACTTGCACAGCTTTATTATTAGGGTTAGGGTTTGGTTGTACAGGTAGTTGGGGTCTTATTGTCTGATTATTTGGTGGAGCACCTGATGGTAGAGAGAGTGGTTGCTGAAACTGAGGAAATTGGTTTGGGAATAGGATTTGTTGAGCTCTCCAGTTTGGGTTCCATTGATTAAAATAAGATTGTTGTGGAGGCAAAGGAGTACACATTGCAGGGTCTACAAAGGGAGGGTTTGTTTGTTGCATGGGTGGGAAATTCATTTGATTAAAGGGTGGGTATTGCATTTGGTTAAAGGGCGGGTAGTTTGCTTGATTAAAAGAAGGATAATTATTCCAATGATTAAATGGCATATTAGAGTTCATACCTTGTCCTCATGGTTTCCATTGCCTCCTCTATGTCAGAAAATAAACTGCTTCAGCTTCCTCTTCGGTTGATTGGAATGTTGTTTTTATTCCTAGTAAAGAAGGGCATTGTTGAGTTCCGTGATCTTTCTCACAAACAGTGCAAATTGGTATTTTATCCAATGGGCATTCCCGTAGTGGATGTTTATCTTTGCATTTGAGACAAAAGATAGCCAAAGCAACTTCTGCCTCTGCTTGTTTCTTCTTAACCTACAAGGTATCAATCTGTAAAGCAAAAGAGCTTAACATTTCAGTTTTGAATTCCTCAAGTAAATTACCTATTTCATCTCTTGTTGCTCCTCCACTGGCTGATTTTTGGACTCTTGAATATGTACTATCCCTACTTTTTGATCTATTTGCAGCTCCTCTTGAACATCTCTTGCAGATATTAACAATTTCATCATACGATTCTTTAGATATGTCCCCTTTTCCAAGCATGTTCATCATGTCTAAACAATCATCCCTCACCCCTTTCAATAATATTGTTTTAAGAATGTCTTTACTTACATCGGGATGATTGGATCTTTGTAGATTGTATTGTAGTCTTTCCACAAAGTCCTCCAAATTTTCATCCTCCTTCTGGACCATCTTAAATAGTTCCCCCATTTTTTCTCTTGTCCGGTAGTAGTCTTGATATTTGGTCAAGAATTTCTCCTTCATTTGTTCCCATGTCGTGATTACATGACCTCCCAGACTCATAAACCATATTAATGCATTTCCTTTTAGTGTTGCTAGAAATAGCTTCAATTTCTGAGCATTAGTAACATAATCATAACTTCTACACAATATATCAAACTCAAAAAGAAACTCATCAGGATCCTCAAAAGATAAACCATGGAAGTTAGGTAAGGCTGAGAGTGGGATATTCTTCATTGGAGTTGCCCCCCTAGGAAGATCCCCAATAGGAAATCCTAAGGTAGAGAGAGATTTTTCCCCTCTTCCTTCTTGTCTTCCATTATAGAATCCTTCATTATTCTCTTCTATTGGTTGTTCTCCCGTTGCACTTTCTTTGTCTTCAATGTTTTCTGTTAGCTCCTCAACATCCTTAATTGGTTCCTCAATGACCTCAATTTATTCCTCAATGTCTTCAACTAGTTCCTTGAAATCTTCTGCTGATTTTTCAATTTCTTCTACTGTTTCCTCAACTTTTTCAGGACCCACAACTTCCTCTATTTCGTAGTTTTTTTGGAGGGAGAGCTGAGGCTTGGGCTTCCGAGAGCTCAGCCTCTGAGAAGTTTCAGCCTTTGATATAATATCATCAATAAAGGTCTTTCTTCCTCCTCCTTTACCCTTGCCACCTGTATGGTTGTTTTTCTTGCGTCCTCTTATGCACTCTGCATATCTAAAAGAAAAATGTTAATGCTTTTTGAAATCTACAATTGCCTTCCTTGGAAACAGTGCCAAAATGTTGGTCACTTTAATTGCTTATTAATCGAAGCAACTAAGTGCTACATAAATTGTCAACCCAGGGAAGTCTGTTTATTTCAAAGGCAACTGCGCACTATATGTGCTCAATCTCAAAAGCAATAAAAGTTGTAGTAATAAATAAACTAGTCACACCTTGCTTTAAGCAAACTGAAGTTCCACTCTAAGTTACAGAAAAAATTGTAGACAATTACCAAAGAATGCTTAATTTCATTAAAAGAGTAATCTAATGAAAAGGAATCAATCTGGAAAGGAAAGCACTAGCTATGCTGTAACAGAGAACAGGACCCTATTCCTAAAGCAAGAATCTTCAGCACTTGTTTCTAATTACCATGCTTGCCAACTCACTCTGTAAACTCAATTTCCAATGGAACACTAATGAATTAACTGTAGATGAACTAGATAATGCAGCAATCAATTGGAAACAGAGTTCAGTAATAATGCATAAGCAACATCCAGTAAACAAAACTTTTAACAAGGTATGGATAGAAAATGCACTTAACACACTGCAGAAATATAGTGGGTGAATCTTGTGATGAAGGTGGGCCCTGTCCTTCTCACAAGATTCCCCAGGAAACGATAACTAGAAAGAAATGTTCATAACAATATTTCATTCATCCATCAATACGTCATGTTACAAAAAGATTCCGGTTCTTCTCCTTTAGCTAAACCTTCCCGCAGTCTGTCCTCTCTTCTAATGTAAATGTCTCCTCTTTTTAAAGAGGAGACATCTATTACAATTGATTACATTGTAAGTCCTATCTTTAACCCAATGTACCAAAATAGGGAAATCAGTTTTCCCATTAACAGAATGATGTTACAATGGTTATGGTAATGCTGACTTTGGAATGTGGTAGTTACAGCCAATGTAGCAGCTCCTTCGATGATCTTCTTCTGTTGTTGTCGAATCTAGAATGAAAATCACTGCTACTTCAGCAACGAGATTTGCTCCATGTTCTAACTGTTACAGAAACATGACCTGTAATGATAACCCTGTAGTCTTCAGGCTATTTCAGCAACATAGACTACAATGATAACTATTTCAGCAACTATCCGTTTCAATCAATAAATTATGAAAGTAATGTAATTGTATTGTAAAATAAATTAAACGTATAGTAATGAGAAGAAATATTGTATCCCTTTGGAAAAGTGGGTTAAAGCAATAATAAGCACTTTAAATATAGGTTGAAAAAGGATGACACAATAGAAAAATATATGGTCAAAAAGGGACAATGTGAGGTCCTAACAGCCTGTTATTAGGATTTTGAATTAAGTGAAAGTTCCAAGACACATCAATACACCATACATCACTAACACCATAATTGGGGTGTTGGAGCCACTGCTCACTCCTCAAAAGACTATAGACTCTCAAGGCTATGTGGGAGGAGCCAAGGTGAAAAATTCCTTTGCATGTACAAATATGGGGTATTTATAACCAAGGGTAAAATGGCCCTTGTGACTGTTCGCCTTCCCTCGTTACTGTTTCACTCTTCAACTTTGCATGACTATTCATATTACATTTGGGTCTCTTGGACTTCCTTGTTACATTACATTGATTTACAACAATATGGCCCACAATAGTGATGTGGCTGAATTGACTCATGACATGACTCAACACGAAAGTTCTGGTATGTTCATGATCTTGGTGGTGTCCATGTCGAGCTGTATTGCTACCGAGTGATGGATGCACTCTTGTTGTATCATAGCTTCACCTCCACATGGAAAGGTGTGTGGAGTCTTCAATGGTCTTAGTGTTCCCTTGATGTTGCATGTGCACATCGCTCCTTCGCTTGTACTTTGGCATGCTTTTCATGTTCATATGTTCCCGAAAAAATCTCCTTGCATTCATTCTATGTTCATCCATTCGTGAAAAAATCTCCTCGCATGCATGTAGAATATTAAACAAAATTAACACACATAAAAAAGTACCAGAGACATAGAAATTGTGGAAAAGGCCTCAGCGTTAATGTGTTCCTCCCATTCTCATTATTAAAATAATGTTTATGATACAAATAAATACATGAGGAGAATTGGTACCAAGATAGTGCATCTATCTTTGACACTATGGTTGAGAAAATCTATTAACCAAAAAGTAATCTAGGAGCCTAACTAGTTGGAGAGAATCTCTCAACCAACTAGACCTAAACTGACTCCTATCTATGAGGAACAAACTCAATCTCGAAAGGTAGGATTAAATCCAACTTTCTTGATTTTAATCAATTTTAATTATTTTTGACTTTTAATTGTTTTAAACTCATGAGAGTGAGGCTAACATTCCCCCTCTCAATGATAAGTCCAAAATAAGAACCAAGAACCATCTTCCAAGTTATCATGCTGAAACTGTTGATCCTCAAAAACACTACCTAAAAAACCGCCAAAGCTGGATGCTGAAAAACTCCAATTTGAAGAGAACATGAATCAACTGTAAGTCTGATTCATCTCTAAATTTTTCTTGACAACCCCATCATGTGCCAAGATGCAAAAAGATCCATCTTTCCTTTGATTTTGATCAGCATTCTTTGTCTGCTGAAAAAATGTTGATGATGCCCACTAGTGAATTTTATTTTGCATTGAAAAATGTTGAGAACGGCCACTGGCTACTTTGATGTTGACCGCCCACTAGCTGCTTTGATGTTGACTTCCCACTGGCTAATTTGACAATGTCCACTGGTTGATTATTGATGATTCCCACTGGCTGATTTGAAGATCAAACTTCTCACTGGCTGCTTTTGTTGATGTTGTTGAGACTTTCAATCTCACAACCACCTTCAATTCCATTATCATTTCCCCCCTTTGTTAGCTGAAAGGAGAGACAATCATTTTCACTTGATTTCTGAACTCCCCCCTTCAGGTGTAGGAGAGTTTCTTCATTTTACTGTAGAATTGGTCTTCATGTGAGACTGAATCCTTCGGTAACACATAGACAACTGTTTGACTGTAGATGACCACTTCCAAGGATCAATCCATGTGTAATTGATCTTCACTCTGGGTGGTTGATTTCTCTTGCAGCATATTTCAGATGAATGTTTGTTCTTGCCATAATGGTGACAAGGATGGAGGTCAAATAATTTACTCTCCATATGGCCATTTTGCTTACAATGGTTACACTTAACCATATTTTCATCACTGTTGAGAAAAGCAACACTTACAAACTGAACTGGTTTTGAGAAATATGGAACAAACAAGGTGTTTTCTTTGTTGTATCCTAGGCCATGTCGATCTTTGTTGAAGGAGATTTCTTCCCAAGGTCTGATCACTTTCTTGGAAAGACTATCCTGCTATTGTTCTTCATACTTGTTGATGCTGTTAACATCCTATCCTTGATTTATTAAAAATTTTGTGTCACAACAAGCATCAATCATTAACGGTTCATTGGTTTGACATGCTACATCAAACTGATCAATTTGGTCTTTGGTACTACTTGTTGCATCATTAAGTAGTACAACTGGCTGGTTGAGATCACTCGTGTCACAACTTATATCAACTTGCTTGATTAGATCATCTGTGTTGCAACCTTTATTAATATGCTGAATAAGATTACTTGTATCACAACTTTCATTTGCTATTGTGATGAGGTCTTCTGTGTCACAACTTGCATATGTCTTCTCTACACATTGTGCATCTAGTAAATATTGCTTTTCACTTAACTTAATTTGAAGTGCATGAATGAGTTTTTCTTTCACTTCGAGTTCAATTTGAAATTCTTTCGTTGCTTCTAATGTACAGGTAATTTGATTGATTAAGGTTTGACTTTGCTTCAACTTCCATTCCAATATTTCAACTTTTTTCTGTAATTGATGATTGCAATATTGCAAATCTTTAATCTCTAGATCTACACTTTGAAGGCGTTTTCCTCCTTTACCCATTATGACTTTTGACATGCTTTCTTGTACCGGCTCACTTGCTTTATTGATTTTTCTTAATGCTTTCTTGTAACACTTGTGGGATTTGAAGATCTCACTCATTTGAATTCTTGAACTTGTGTGCCTGAATTAGTTTATCAATGGAATGGTTGAACTCATGCTCGCTTAGATTTTGTACTAGGATGAGGGTGTCGGATACCACCAAAAATGCACCCAATGTTTACAATGACAAGTTCAAATGATAATGACTCAATTGAAGAGAATTGACTCACTTCATTGACTCAGTTGACGAAAATTGACTCACTTTACCTCCTATAAATTCACAATTTGGGTGTCGGTTTCGACCGAGAATGCACCTTTACAATTCAACTCAATTTAATTGAATTTGTTTACAAGTTAACTTACAAATTATGATTTTGCAAGTTACACCATGACCAATTGTCATTGAATGTTGATGTAGTCTTTTTAAATGCATGAGTTTGTAGTTGCATTAACTTGAATGCTTTGCATGAATTTACTTGTTGATGTATAATGTTGATGTTTCCAACTTTGATTATGTGTTGTAGTTGCGCAAATGCATGTGATCGTTTGTGCTTGATTGAATGCTTGTTGCAGCTTCTTAATTTCAGGTGCTTTGATTAATGTGCTTGTTTCATTCACTTTCTTTAGAATTCTTGTGTGTGTTAGATAAGATAATTGTAGTGTCAAAACTAGACACAAAACATGTACAATCAATCACTACACAAGGTGTACCTAAGATCCCCTTATTCAATTTTGGGCGGATCTAAGACATTTTAACAACAACAAAAATATATGTCTTTATTTAGTATTTGAGTACATCAACCTTTCATCTTTACAACATATTCATTGAAACTTCTTAAGCACAAAGTTTGAGAACTCCTTAGAGGCAAATTGTCTTCAAAAAACTGGATGTTCACTGACTCAATATCTCTCAAAGTAAAAAATAACTTTGGATTACAACAATGGCTTTTTATTTTAAAAATATTCCCTTATCACATCCAAAAATTTATCAAAATATACTCCTTATATATATTATAATCCACCTTATCCCTCCATTAACTTTAATCTCTTTTCTTTTTAAAACTCTCGTTAAAATAACTTATGAAGTTCATTTTAAAGAAATGAAAAAAAGTGAATTTTACGTTCACTTTAAAAGGTGAATGAAACTACTTTTTAAAGCACACATCATGCTTTAGACTGTTTAAAATAACTCACCATTTCTATGGAGTTCTCTCGATATTTTTGGGCACATGATAATTTATGCACAACTTAATAGCAGCCATCTTAAGCTTCCACGCAATTCTTCCACGTTGCTTGCCTTGGTATTCACACATACTATATGCTTTGTTTAATTTGAGACAACAATAATTTCCATGTATCTTAAGGAAAATTTGTCCAAGCATTCACAATGCTGGCTCTTCCTGCTCCACGGTGGCTACGATGATGCATCTCTTAAATCTGGCTATATTCCTACTCCTCCATGGTGGCTCAAAGTCTGTTGGTTCCTATTCACATCCAATACACTTCATTGCTTGCACAGGTCAGAATGAGCTCAAAAATGCAATACAAGCTTGGTGCCAAGGCGATGAGCTTGAGCCAATTACGCTTGGGCATCGAGAGGTCTAGAAGACAAATCAAGGCCGTATTTGTTGCTTTCAAATCCATTTCCTCTATGAAAAAATTCAATTGATATGTTCTCGAAACCAACAAATATCAAAATGCAATTACAACTGAACATTCTTGCTCCCCATGATTATTTCCAACAACACCATCCCGTAGTAAAATGCGTCGCTCTTAGTTGTGACTCCTCACTCCAAGAATTTTTTGGGCGCAATGTATCCAGGTGTCCTTCTCATACCTTTCACCAGGTCAAGTAGCAGATCTGAGAGAAAATACTCTAAATGCAAATCCGCAGGGCAGTCAATTAACGTTCATCCACTTTGACTGTGAGTGGTCCAACACTCTGGGCATGCGCAGGACTCTAGATTCCAACAACCTTTTCGGGCCTCGTCCACCAGCAGAACTCACTGGATCAAGTCATCAATCACTTGATGACCTATTTACAGTCCCCTTCAGCACTGCCTCACAACCACAAATAATAGAATCTACAGCCTCCAATCAGCAGATAACCTTACCTAGACTCCCCAGAAAATAAGTCTCACCGTCTAATGTGAGTTATCTTCAGTCAATGGAATAAACGCGACCACTTTTTGTAGCTATATATTCTTTCCACAGAATAGAGAAAAAATGCCCTATATGAATGGTAAATTCGACCCCTTACCTTATGCAAACTTGACCCTCCTTGAAAATATAAATCTCAACCACTATTGATAAAGTGACTCAGTGAAGAATGCAACAAGAAACTCAACCTTCAGGAAGTAGTGAGTAAACTCAGTTTGTTCCCTAAAAAATCTCATATACACCCAGAATCACCATATGCTCTAATACCACATGTAGAATATTAAACAAAATTAACACATAAAAAATACCAGAGACATAGAAATGGCGGAAAAGGCCTCAACCTTAATGTGTTCCTCTCATTCTCATTATTAAAATAATTTTTATGATACATATAAATACATGAGGATAATTTGTCTCAAGATAGTGCATCTATCTTGGACAATATGGTAGAGAAAATCTCTCAACCAAACACTAATCTAAGAACCTAACTAGTTGGATAGAATCTCTCAACCAACTAGACCTAAACTGACTCCTATCTATTAAGAACAAACTCAATCTAGAAAAGTAGGATTAAATCCAACTTTCTTGATTTTAATTAATTTTAATTATTTTTGACTTTTAATTGTTTTAAACACATGAGAGTGAGGCTAACAATTCATTCTTTGTTTGTCCATTCGCGAACAAATATCCTTTCATGTGCTCTCCTTGTTCATCCCATTCATCGTCATGTCATTTCTTATCCATGTACCTATATCTTCAATCACACATGATAAGCCGACATCAAATCCATAAATATCCTAGACTACCATGATGCATTGTCGTTCAATTTCGGATGTAGGTGACTGGGAGAGAGGACAAGGCTATGAAACTACGTAAGTAAGATTTCAGGCTGGGATGCGAGCTCCGGGCACTGCCGGTGAAAATTGTGCAGAAGTCACTGGGAGATTGAGATGGACAATCCGGATCAACAGTGACTGTTTGCAGGATCTGGCTTGACTATAGGGAATATCTACGCAATTTCTTGAGGGAAGCAGTGCAGGCAGTAGAGGGGGTCCGCAGTAAAAATTGTGCAATTCCACTGACGAGCTGGCAGTGGGCTGCAGGAGTGATGCTGGAAAAAACTGTACAATTGTTGGGGTTGGCCTGCTAAACATACCTGTGCAATTTTTGAGCTGAGCGGGATGCTAAGTAGCTTGGTGACTGGTCATGAACACTATGCAGTTTTCTGGGTGAGCAACAGTTTATCTGATTGGGTGACTGGATGGAAAAACTGCACAATTTTTTGAGGGACACAATGACGGTCATTGGGTGTCTATCTGGAATGTCTACAAAGTATATTCAGTCAGTGGAGTGAGCATGCTTAGCAGCTTTTGCGCAATTTATTTTTTTGGAGTGAGTCCCGGGATCACTGCCTTGGTCAAACTCTTTGGTTGACCAGCTGGAGACTTGATTAATTTGCTTGCGAGTAGCGCAGATTGAGATATCTTTTTGAGAAAATTCTACACTGTTATGGGTGACAGTCGATCTAGTCGATTCCAGGATTGCATAGTGTAGACTTCTTGGGAGACAACCTCAAGCTCTGTGCAATTCTGGGCAGTAATACATAGTCACTAAGGGCTGAAACTACACAGTGCATCTTAGCAAAGGATTGGATGTTGTAGGGTGATCAGGTCGTCAGAACTTCAACAAAATGACTAAGTGTGTGAGTGAGTGAAGTTGTGCATACGTGACCTTGTGAACACGCACTCAACAAGACTTGATGACAAGATGCCTCAAATCATCAAGACAACATATACTCAGTGTGACTGACTGATGGTGCGAGCGACAAGCATGACACTTGTCATATATCGTCGAATGATTGTGACAACGCTTGTGCGATAGTGGATACGACTTCATGTGTGAGTGCGATGGATGTTTACATAGAGAAAAACAACTTTTACACATGAAGCAGGGCCTTGTGCATGGCTATAAGATGACTCCAAGCATGACATTGTGACCAACATGAAAAATATGTTCGTTGAAAGGTCAAGTGAGGAGGGTGAAAAGAATCAACACGAGCTCATGGGATGAGCCCAGGGGCTTGCAAACATCAAGGAAAAACCCAAAGAAGGCTCCAAAATTGAATGCAAGACAAAAATTTTGAGGGTGTTGCAGCTGTTACAACAGATACCTATGATGCATATGGAATGTGTGTTTTATTAAGGTGCATCTATGAGTTGAATTAAGCTCTGAGGCTCTTCATGTATTCTATAATGTCAATGGAATTTACTAGTCCAGTTGTGAGAGGAAACAATTGTGATTTTATCTCTGTTTTGAATGTGACGACTTGATATTTATCCAATGGTGGGAGAAATTTTTCCATATAAAGGTAAGCCAAAAGGTTGACCCCTCTATTTGTAGATAGGTTGGAGATGACAGTGTGATGTTGTACTTTGCAATCTAGAAGAGTAAAATTAGTTCATCTTAATTAGGTGAAATTGAGAAGATTTGCTCACTAGTCATTTTATGTGTTTCTTTTATGGATATGCTAGGTTGAAGGAATTATTATGGGATGCCTCCATAGGTTGGATGATTTATGTGTCTTTATAATTATTTGGGAAAGGTTTTTGCCCCATCAGAGCCAATTTCAACCCTTTAAAATTGGTTTAGGAACTTAGTGGAAGCTTTATAATTTTAGTGGTGATCCTTTGAATATTTGGGGTTATTGGTGAAAGTTTTGGAAAATTTAGGGATTGGAGGCTTTGACCCTAGCCTTTTGTCATATGGTCTAATAGGGGAGCCATGGTTAATAGAAAATAAGAAAGGAGGTTAATTATAGAGGGATGGGATGTTAGGTTGTCAAGGTATCAAGTTATCAGGTGTTAGGTAGCGCATTGAACAACCTCCAATGAAAATACCCAATACCAACAAATCTTGAAAGTTATATCAACTAAAAAAGGCTATTCATACTGGTTAACATGCACAATTGTATTGGGTAAGTATCATGAGTGTATTTTTTATTTTTTCCAATGACTCAGTGGATTAAAACACCAAGAAATGGAAAGGAAGGTCTCTATCAATTAGCGGTCCATTAATCAACTATTGGGGCCTCATGCTATCAAGATTATAAATTCTTTCTTGATGTGGTCTTTCACTTCTTGAACCTTTTTCTTCTTGATATGTCCTTCTATCTTAAGAGATTGAGGAGTAGTAATTCTTTCCAATGCTTTACAAGACATGGTCGGATTCATTTCTTCTTTCTCTGGGGTTGGTTCTTGGTGTATATACTCTTCTTTTGATGTTTCCTGATCCTTTTCTTCCTCCTCTCCACAATCAATGTAAAATAATTTCTTCTCAGCACACTTATCACCTTTAATGTATTTGTTATCACAATTGTAACAAAGCCCTTTCTCTCTTTTTTCTTCCAATTGTTGTGGTGTAACCCTTGTAGGTTTTGGAAGGCTAGGAGAAACAACACTTCCATATTTATAGTTGTGAGGGGTAGACTTCCTTGTTGCCATAGTTTTTCTTTCCACTTTGTAACAAAGTGCTTTTGCTCTTTTTTCTTCAAATTGTTGCGGTGTTTATCTAAAGAAAGTGTTGCTCTTTGTATCCTCATAATGTGCTATCATTTCCTCCGTGAAAATCGACCACGTAACAAGTTGTTTACGAGAACAAAGCCCTTTATACCATAAAAATTGATCTGGTTCTAAATATGAAGATGCAATACATACCTTTTGTCATAGTGGTACACCATGTAAATCAAAATATTGTTCCATCTATAGTATCCAATTTACTGGATCCTTGCCAGCAAACTTCTTCATATCACCTTTTCTTGATTTTAGGTGTTCGATCTTGAAACAACTGTAACTCTGTAATTTCATATCTCCAAGTTCTGAAATTTCTTCCTGCGGTATCTCTCTGCATTCTCTTTCTAATGCCACAAGTCTAATCAAGATTTGATTATCCAAGAAAGAGTTATGCCAAATATCCCATGGTGACCTGATTATAGATTAATTTTGTAGAGAGAACTTGTATGACGTGCCATGTCTCACTATTTTGACCTTAGTACTTGAAACTGATATACGAAAAACTAAAGGAAGTCCTCTTTCTGTAACTTCTTACGTAAATTCAATCTGATGCTCAGAGATAAAGTTATGATGATTTTCCCAAGGTCACATGTTTGGAATGTAATTAAGGAGTCTGCAAAATAGCTAACGTCTTCAAATCATATCTCCAAAAATATAGCGAGAAAATATTTGAAATCTGGACCCAAGGTTTAGCGCAATTTCATCTCAAATGGTTTTTGGTGTTCTCTTTTGAAACGCTGTAGAAACAAAGTTATAGTGAAAAGGCCACGATGACCTGTTTGGATTAGTGAAACCCTAGAATCCAAAGCTCTGATACCAAATGTTATGAAACAAACTCACAAAAAGATAGAAAAGATAGATCAATGCCTTAGAATTCAGCCTCTTCGAGGGGGAAACCTCCTTTGCATTACACAAATGAACAATTATTGGATGATACAAATGACAATAACTCCTTTTTATATATAGGAGTTTAAGGGGTCATAATATAATCAGAGCCGACATAACAATAATAATGTAAGGGAACAATAATAACAATAATGGGCTTCTATGGGGCACAATAATAACAATATGGGGACTACATGAGCACAAAAATATAATAAGGGGGTTGTACTAATAACAATAAGGGGTTACGCTATTAGTATAGGGACCTAACACCTTCACATTTATTTCCTAGAGAGAAAAGAAAAATTATTAAGGAAAGTGCAAGATATTCATGGATCACTAACGAATTGTATAAAACAGGGCCATATCTTATGATCATAAGGTGTGTCAAGAAAGATGAAATGCCCGAGATTCTTAAGGCATGTGATGATGAGCCGTGTGGTGGACACTTTGCTGATAAGAGGACAACCTATAAAATCCTTTCTTTAGGATATTATTGGCCATCCATCTTCAAAGATGCTAAAGAATATGTCAAGAGATGTGACAGCTACCAAAGGGTAGGGAAACCTTCTCCCTTAAATGAAATGCCAGTACAAACTCAGGTACTCATTGAACCTTTTGAAAAGTGGGCCTTATATTTTGTTGGACCAATTAATCCTCCATCTAAGAAGAAAAAGTAAATATTGGTATGCACTGATTATGTCACTAAATGGATAGAAGCCAAAGCATTACCTTTTTCTAATGAAAAATCTGCTGTTAATTTTCTTCTTGGGGACATCTTCACTCATTTTGGTGTTCCAAGAGAAATTGTGACAGATTAGGGATCTCAATTCACATCTAACATGGTGGAAGGGCTTGTGGAAGAATACAAGATCAAGCATAGAAAATCTACTCCATATCATCCACAAGAAAATGGTCCAGTGGAATCTACAAATAAAGTGATTGCAGGAATCCTCACCGAGACTATGCATCTACATAAAAGGGATTGGGTAGAAAGGCTTCTTGAAGCCTTATGGGCCTATAGAGCTACATGGAGGAACACAACAGGACATACACCCTATGAACTTGTTTATGGGAAATAAGTCTTGTTCCCTATAGAATTCCAAATCAGAACTTTCAAGATGGCAGTCCAACTGGGACTAGATTTATCAGAGGCACAAAAGCATAGGATGGAGCAATTAAATGAACTTAATGAAATCAGGAAAGAGGAAGTTCAAAGGACTGGTATAGTACAACAACAGAGGGCTAAATGGCATGGCAAATATATCAAGGACAAGAAGTTTCAAGTGGGAGATTGGGTGTTGTTATTTGATTCAAAGTTTAAAGATTTTCTTGGCTTCGGCCATATGAGATTGAAAAAATCTTTAATAATGGAGCAGTGAGGATCAGAACAATAGATGAAAGTAAAATTCATCTTCTTTTGAATGGTCATAGATTAAAGATATATCAAAAACCCATTTCAAAAAAGGAGATTATTAAGATTTTCCAAAACAATTCTGAAATAAAGCTAGTGAAGAAGAATTCTTCTTCTCCACTAACTTAGTCTTTATTTTTTCCTCCTATATATATATATATATATATATATATATATATATATATATATATATATATATATATATATATATATATATATATATATATATATATATATATAGATACAACAACAGAGGGATAAATGGCATGGCAAATATATCAAGGACAAGAAGTTTCAAGTGGTAGATTGGGTGTTGTTATTTGATTCAAAGTTTAAAGATTTTCTTGGCTTCGGCCATATGAGATTGAAAAAATCTTTAATAATGGAGCAGTGAGGATCAGAACAATAGATGAAAGTAAAATTCGTCTTCTTTTGAATGGTCATGGATTAAAGATATATCAAAAACCCATTTTAAAAGAGGAGATTATTAAGATTTTCCAAAACAATTCTGAAATAAAGCTAGTGAAGAAGAATTCTTCTTCTCCACTAACTTAGTCTTTATTTTTTTTCCTCCTATATATATATATATATATATATATATATATATATATATATATATATATATTGTATAAGGTTGAAAACCAATAATTGATTGGCATATTTATACAGAAAATACAGGGTGAAAATCAAAGGTTTCTGACACCCTATATTTTCCATTTTCTTTCTGTAATAAATAGTGACAAAAAGCCACAATCACTTTGTAGTTTAGATTATGCAAAAGTCATCATCTAATCTCACCTGACTCCATTTTATTTTTGCAGCTTCACTTCATCCCATTGTCGTTTTTCATCAATCAATTTTTCAATTTTTCCTTTTTCCAGTATTCATTCCATCTTCATTTCATTTATCATCTGGTTTTACATCTCATTTCATTTCACTTACATAGCCATTTCCATCACATTCATGATTCATAAGCCATATTTCAATTTCTATTTCACGTTTTTCAACTGATTCTGTTCTGCAACTAATTTGATTTTGCAGCTACAATTTGTTTATTAGTTCAAGCACAAGTGTACAGTTCATAATAAAATCATGTATGTAGGGAATTGAAGAAAAATCAATTTTGAAGACCAATCATGCTCAATATACCTATGGATCAACATCAAAAAAAAATTAGCAAGTGAAAGGTAAAGGTTCCAAAGGTAAATGAAAAAATTATTTCAAAAAGCAATTTGTATGTATAATCACGTCTCCTTAACCAACCATAATTTGATTTCACCACCACGATGTCTCCGCCATATCTTTCAATTTTAATGACAAACGGTCTCGATGATTCTTTCATAAAAATTCTTGACTTCAAACTCCATAACTTGTACTCAAATGGTCCTCCACTACTACACCTATTAATGGTCAAGATGATGATGTGATCTACCTACTACAACTCTCTAAACCCTTATTGTCTATTTATTACATGCCAACTCTTAAGTTTTTCTCTCATATTCATGTAACCATTTCATATACACATTCTTTCCATTTCCATACAGACAGTCATTCCATTTCCTAAATAGCACTCATTTTATAGATAGTGAGAGTAATTTTGAAGGTTAACTGAAAACACACGATATGGGGCTTATTATCAGGGCAGAGCCCATAGGGGTAAATTATATGGAGGGGTATCCACAGCTTAAAGGGATGCTATAGAAGGCCATATGGTTAAATTTTATTGAGCAATTTGATGGTTACCACAAGGAAATTACCAAGTCTTTTGCAAGGTCATTTGATGGCATAAAAGTGGAGATAAGAGCTATCAAATTTGCAGTAATAGAATCCTTCATAGCAGAAGCAACAGAGCTGCCGAGACAAGGAGAAAGATGGTTTAAAAACAAGGAATTTCATGGTGCACCTTGAAAGTGATCCTTAGAAACCCAGGTATGGATGTTATAATATTTAGAAAGGGAATTCCTATTTCAGCACTCAAGAACAAATGGAGTAATATGTTGTTAATATTGCAAAAATTCATTACATGTGAAGGAAGATTTGGGTCTATGTATGTTTACCATATATTCTTATTAATGAATTTTTTTAGAAAATGGAACCATCAACCTTCCCTTTTTCCTTCTAAATAGTATGAGAAGGATGGTTACAAATGTCTAAAAGAAAATTGAATACATAGAAACAACTATTTATCATCATGGATTAGTGAAAATACTAGTTGAATTCCATTTGAGAAGTATAGGGGATACATGGGAAGATTTCTTGGTAAGAAATTTTTTCCAAGATGCTCCAGAGTCACCTGAGGAGAGTCATGGTAAGAAAAGTAGGAGGAGAAAGATCAACATTAATATTCAAACCTCCTCACAAAATCATGATGCAAAGACAACTTCTAAACCAGAGGATAGGAAGCAGAAAGGAAAAATGAAAGAGGGAGCTGAAGAAATCGATGAAGACATCTTGAACCTTCATCACCACAAGAAGATGAACAATTACTCTCTGAAAGACTAACCAATATTAAGGATCAAATCAAGAAAAATAAGGAGATAGGAAAGATGAAGAAGGATACAAGAGAAGGAACCATAAGCTTCCAAAACCTGAGAAGGAGCTCTAGACTCCGAGGTAAGGTGAAGAAGGTAACATCAAAAGAAGCCCAGTTCATAAACTTAGAAGAAGAAACCCTAGTTCAATCTCCTCATAGTATGCCATTTGAACACAGTCCACAAAACTCCCCTCCACAACATTTTGAAGGTAGCCCAAGCAGAGCTTCTCCTAGCATAGATCTAGTACAACAACAAAAATATGACTACATAGAGGCATTAGAGAAAAATAATACCTCAATGGATCCAAGATCCTCAACCAATTTAGAGCAACCTTTCAATCCACAAGAACCTATAACTAGCTCTCTCAAACAATAAATCTTTGAGTTAGAGATTTTGAACAGGCACATTCAAAAAGAAAATGAAACCTTGAGGGAATAGAACAAGATGGATAGAGCCATTCATGACAACACAATGGTGCACCTGGGATTATGGTACAAGAAAAACAAGAAGCTGAAGAGGAAAAATAGGAAGTTGAGCAGAACACTTATCAGCCTCAAATACAGACTTCTTATGAAGAAGCCAAGGATGGCACTCAGTGTAAAGAGAAGTAAGAAAAGGAAGTTTGATGTGTTGGCAGAAGTGTCAGAACAGATGCAATAGGAGAAAGAAGTTCACATTTTTGAAAATTTCATGGGGACATGCAATGATTTTGCAATGGGCGTATGTTGAACCTCATAATTACTCTTTCCGCAACAACTCTTCTCATTCCTTTTCTTTGTTTTTCCATAATATATATGCATTCTCATCACCAATGACCGGTATATACTGTCTTGAGGAGGACATTTAGTGACTTACATGTTATGATTTTATGTTTTGCTGTTTGAATAAATTTTTGTATATTAGCTGCAGAATGTAGCCTATTCTGCGGCTAATTGGTTGTTCCACAGCTAACTTCATGCTCTAACAGGTTCCAGGTGTCAGAAGGAGAAACTAGCTACATGGGCAGCTTGGAAATCATCGTGACATGGACCCTGTCCTATTCATTTAGCCCATGTCGACAAAGAAGATGGCATAAGACTATGGTCAATGGATAAGTCAAACACAGAGAGATCAAAGGTAACAGGAATCTATTTCGTGGTTAATTAACACATTCCACAGTGATGGGAAGCATTATCCGAAACAACTACCTATACCTACAGACTCCAAAATCCACATGCAAAATTGAATCCAACAACCACCATGTCTTGGATTTATGTCTCCAGCAGCTGAGGAAGAAATTCCGCATATTTGTCTTCTACGTGTTTGATTGTAGCATGTTTTTATTCACAAATAGTTATATTGTTTTTCTTATAAATACCTGTGTAAAGGACTGAAGAAGTTAGTAGTGATAGTAATAGTTTTTTTGTGAAATCGAAGTTTTAAACTCTGTAATTCCTATGCATTTTGTGTCCCTGTTTTTAATATGAAGACCACATGCTTTATGGAAAACTAAAGGATTTTTCTTGGAGTTGATTGAGCAAGCATAGCCTAATTAGTTGCAGAAGGCCCCTGCACTGAAGAATGTTTAATTTCATTTTATTCTTCTTCTTCTTGTTAACTCTAGATTCATCATTTTCTTTCACAATGTTTATAATCATTTTCTTACTAACAATGTTTATAATGCAATATCCATCGTTTTCTTATTAACGGTATTCATAATTTAGAGTAGCTTCAATTTTCTTAATCTCTTTTTAGTTTTTATCAATAGTTTATAAGATGAAACTCAGTAATGTAATCTAGTTTACTTCATTCACTGTTTTGATAATTTAAGTTTTCAATTACACTGATCAGTGCCATTTACTGTCGTTGCCATTTTAGTTTTAGTTTACTGATTCCTAGTGTTAATGAATGTTTATGAAAAACTCTTCAAGTTGATAATTCATCCTTAACTAAGTGGTTGAACATTTCATTTATGCAATGAGTTATTATTTCATCTCTATATTTGTTTTCTATTAGAGTAATTAGTTAGACATTAGTTGCAAATTTCATTTTCAGTTTTAATTCATGATTTTGAAATAATGGTAAAATAGGAATAAAAACTTTGTTTTCATTTCTTGCTTAAGCCTTGTTTCCAAGTTTTTCTTAGCTCTGTTTTCATTTTTATATTTTGAGCAGTCTTTACGAAAGTTAGATTTAAGTTTTTGATAATTACATTGTAAAACGTTAGGAATTAAAAGACCAAAAAAACCCTCCAAAACAACATAAAACACAAAAACAATGAAGTAAGAAGAGTTATCTAGCACAAACAATCCATTACACTTCATTAGTTTAGGATACCCGGATTGATAATTTATGTAGAGCAATTTAGGACACTAAATTAACCAAACATGGATCACGCTATTGCCAAACTCAAGATTAAATCCGGCCAAGGAGTTTGGCGGAAAGATGACCGGGAATAACCTCACAGAGAAAATGAAGGACAAGTTCAAGCTTGTGAAGAAGCTGCATGGGTATTCTATTACCTCAATCACTGATCCCATGGTAAAGGTTTCGACACATATTTTGGTTGGCAAGGTGATGAGAGAATGCTATGCAGATGAGGTTCGAACGCCAATGGTTTCTTTGGTTGCACAGTACGAGGAGGGCATGCAGTTGAACTGGGCGTGCTACATGTGTAGTGAGCTCCTTGCGAACTATAGAGAGGCACATGACGAGAGTAAAACATTCCACTATTCATGGTTGTTTCTCTCGATTGTTCTCATTGCGTGGGATTTGCCGAAGGACAGCCAATTTCCTCCCATAGAGAAATATTTGAATGAGGCTACGAAGTTTACATCCCTCTGGGACACAAAATATGTTGTGTGGGTCACAGAGACCAAAGTCTTTTGGGTGCTGATGGATGTGAGTATTCACATGGCCATCAACCAGAAGCCATGGTGGTCACCAATCATGTTTAAATAACTTTCAGGACACGAGGATTTCAAATCTCACTTCCATCGCGTAAACATCTGGGCACGGAAGAATCTAGAGAAAAAATGGTTTGACCTACCCTACCTCGCTATAGATTATGCTATCGAGGAGGTCATCAAGCATTGGACAATAGATTGGCACTCTCCTTCTGATATAGCCATAGGGACTAGCAAGTCCACGGGAAATAAGAAGAAGGAAGTGAACAAGCAGAAGGTTTAGTAGTTGGCTAAGAAACAGAGGAAAGAGGACGAGGAGAAGGCCTGGGTGGAAGTGGAATGCCCCGTGAAGAAATAGGCAGAACAGGAAGAGCACGAATTTGAGCGGAGTGATAAGTCTCCTTCACCGTAAACAAAGGAGAAAGAGTAGTTAGAGTAGGGCGGCAGTGGTTAGGACGAGTAGAGAACTCCCTTCTGAGTGAAGCGGTATAGGAAGCAGGAAATGGGAGGGACACAGAAGAAAACAAAAGCCACCAAGTCGTAACCAGACCCAATTATTTTGTCTAATGGTGACCTAGATGAAATAGGTGATAAGGTGCGGGATACAACCATAGAACTATTACAACAGTTTGAGCAGCATCAACAATAGGTGTTGAGTGCTATTCAGAAGGATCTACGTGATTGCAGATCTAGGTGAATAGGATCTAGGTTGGCGTAGGGCAGAGAAGTGTCACGTCAACAAGTTTGGCACCGGGGACTGCTCAAGCAGCTGAGATGGTTTGGTCATTGGATCTTCGGGTAGTCATGCTGCCAGATGGATCTTCAGTGTGGAGGCGGCCGCTCACAAGGTGATTTTTAGCTCTCTGAAGAACATTGGCCTTAACTTGGCCATGCTCCCCATCGCGTTTCTTCACACGCTGCATGGAGGTGTGATAACAGAGGTTAAAGCTCGGGAGAAATGTACACTAAGTCTTATAAGCGAGTATAGAGTAAAAAATGAATAGATGTTCATTGAGAAATCAGCAACGCTGGAGGCATAGAAGAAAATTCAGGCGTAGAATGACCAGCTTGTAGCTGCAGTAGAAGAAGCCTATTGAGCAGTCCCCAAACTACATATACCAGAGGAAGCTCTATTGGAGGAAAAGATTAGAAAGATGGTTGTAGGTGTGCACGATGCCAAGTCAGAAGTGGCCAAAGTTCAGTTTGAGTTGAACTTGCAGATCACTGAATTAGAGTTGAAGTCACAACCTTCAACTCCACCAGAGGTTAGGGAACAATGTGAAGCCACTATGAAGGATGGAGTTGCGACAATGGATGCCACAGTGGTAGATTGCACTGTGCTTTTTGAGAAAGCAAATGAGGTAGTCATGACTCTACAGGAATATCCCACCCTATAAGCCTTGAATACAGAAGCTCGTGAACTTTAGCGACAGTATGATGAAGTCAGAGCAACAGTATGCACTGTTGTTGCCACGCAACGCCTTGCTAAGATGCAAGAGGCTAGGCAGCTACATCTACAAGTGGAAGCAACACTAAAGAAAGAGGCAGTCCTCAAGGCCATATTGGGGCCTTGGTTGGATGAGGCCTACATTGTCTCCACCAACATCCAAGAGAAGCTGGCGAACTTGCAGAATACGCAGCAGAAAAACAATAAGGATAGTGGAGGACTGGAAATAGAGCAACTAATGGAGCAGATCAAACAGGAAGCCACACAGAGTGCAGCTGAAGTGGCAGTGGCACAAATAAAGTTGGGAGGTCTTCACAGTAAGATGTCAATGCTAGTAGAGTGACTCGAGGATGAGTCATGATCTTTTTGTTGGGGACTTGTTGGGATGGGGTCCCCCAAGGTCAATTTTGGGGGAAAAGCCCAAGTTTTGGGGAAAAAGCCCAAGTTTTGTTGTATAAAATGTAAATTCTCCACAAGTTATGGTTGTGGAGCACGTAGATAGTTAAAGTGTCATAAAGGGTTTTACCGTTATTTTATGTAAGTTCAGTCAGCTTTTGAAGATCTACCCATGGTCTGCGGACCATGGGATTGTCTAAATAGATGTGTCCTAGGATGTCTCAAGTAGGCAATGGAGAGGAAGATGAATGTAATGGGTCAATATGAGGGAGAGCATATAATTCTTAGAGTAGAAGAAAGGCTATGCAGTTGTGTGCGCAGAGGCCTAGAGCAAAGTCCACAACTGAGTGCATGGACCCCTGCAGATAAGTCTGCAAGAAAATCTTGAGTTTGTAAGCAGAACTAAAATATTAATAAAGAGATTATTCCATAAATTCCTGTGTTTTTTCTTCTTAATTTGTTTTACATGAATGTGTTTGTATTGTGATAAATGATGTGTTTAAGAAATAATACTGTATTGATGCACCAATTTAGACGATTTGTAGCTTATACGAACACAATTAATGCTAACTATTTTTGCTATGATTATCTTTTTGTATGTTGAAGTTATTGAATGCTTAAGCCAATCTGAGTAATTAATGGGTTATAAGTCATCTTTGATACACGTAAGTAGTTGATTCACCTATTCAGGGTCTTCAAAAGATAGTCATAGATCTTCGCGGAGGTCTAGAGGCTGATTAAAGGGAGTTATATCGATAACCCTTAAATAATTATCGATCTGCACAAAGGAATATTCAGGACATAAAACAACATTACACTGATATCTGGGTGTGGAAACTTGGTTCTAGCATCCCCCTATACTTCTTTAGGTGAGACTTCAGTCCACGATCCACAGATTGATGCCGAAAGGGCCAGTAGTGTAGGGATTTTTTTTGGAAAAAGTAACTCTGAACCTGGGTCAAGACCCACTAGGCCAACACCCCTACTATCAATGATTGTATGACAGGTTCACCTATGGTAACTTTGTTATGAATTCTCCTTCCTCTAAATGATAAGGTTCAATGAACTTCTCATGATATCGATGACGACGAACCACCATCGTTGATGCAATCTGAACACTTCACTAGATCATTTAGTTGGGAGGAGAGACAGGCAGTGTGCACAAAGGTTATGGATGTATTTAGCATGACTTGATGACACGCATTTAATAAGAATTTGTCGTTGAAGGCTAATATTTGAAATGGTTTATCCCCATCATGATGTAATTTGAGAAGATTTCTTGACCTTCTCAAACCAGGAAGAAAAACTCATTGGCTGCATCAATGTATCAAGTGTGTGGTGAATAATATCTAAGGGCATCATAGACCTATTATTTCCTCAAAATTCGATGGACTAAATGGCCATAGTCCCTCTAAGAAGTTGGTTGCGAAGGGGAACCTCTACGTAGCTAGTTAACAGGTTGAGGTCTCGTTCGTTATCGGAATTAACTAGAGAAATCGCTCCACCAACTATGAATGACCATGAACCACCACCCATAGAATCAAGAAAGAGATCTCAATCTATCAATCCTTACTATGCCTAGACCTAATAAGTTTCCCCATGTTGAGTCAAATTAAGTCACAGGCTCCACTCCTAGTGGTGCCCCTCCATCAATTCCTTTAAGTTTTAGCTTTGCGACTGTTTTCTAGGCAATCTTATCTACGGTCAGAGACGATCCCTCTAGCCTAATGAGTTAAACTAACAAACTATGATAAAATATACTAGACACTTTCCTAAGTTACAATTGAAATACGATACAAAGAACATGGCCTACCTCTCTATGATGTATCACGTCTTCCTTTGTTGAAGATCTTGAACCACTTGCATCACGGGCTAAGTACTGCCTCTCACAATGTTTAAACACCTGCACAAGAGATCAAGACACAACAAAGCGTGCAAATACAAATAGCATAATCAAAACTAACCTACTTAACAGATCAAGGAGCGTTAATATAAATGATACATAATCATACACATTTATGGAAAATGAACTAGTAATTGTATATTAATAGAATAAAGTAGGAAGAATACAACTAAGCCTTGATGTCAGTAGGATCTCCTTGAATGATTTTCCAAGTCCAATCTTAAGCTCTACAAGCACTACTTCTCCAAACCAAATGAGTAGCATGTAGGAACAATCTTAGGATAAGGGTAAAAATAGCCAAAGACCAACCATTTGGGAATGGGAAAATATGAATATATAGGAAGCGAAAGGGAGTTAGATCTCTCCAAAGATAGGAGTAGGCCCTCATCTCAAGGAGGTAGCTCATAAGGATAAGACCAAAAGGCCAAGTTGAGAGAATTTGACCTCATCCATTTCGAACAACCTCCATCTTGCCGCTTTGGAAGCTTCTAGATGACGAATCTTCTCCTCGTCTTTGGGAAAATTTCCTTTTAGGAATCATCGTAGGTATTCAAGAAAATCAAGCAATTGCATCGTGGGGCTAGTATAGTGCAACTAGTGACCATCGTGGTTTTCAGTATCATAAGAGCGATGATTCTAAAATTAGGGTTTTAGATCCATTTCCTTCAGGGGAAGCTCAAGGCATTTTCCAATTAGGGTTTTAGGAAGGATCTAAGCTGCATATCTGAATGAGTACACTGCATGATGGTCATGTTTTGGGTACTTTGGGGTCTTTCATAGGGAAGTGCAGGAGGTGTGACAAAATATTGTGTAAGATATGACCCCTAAAGCATGAAGGAAAAATAGGGAGTGATGGTCGAGATTATTTACGAGATTTTTCAAGGATGAGAAAAAACACTGTCAGGAGAATTGAAAATCAAGGATGCATATACATGTACATATTTGATATCAAAACATGAACCCACGGTATGGACACAACCATCTGATAATAAGGACTATATGAAAGGATCCATGGTATGGACGCAACCATCCAAATGAAAAGGATCATCTGCAAATTTAAGATCTAAGGTATGGATGAAACCATCCAAGATAGAAGGATCACCATAAATGTAAAGTCCCATAGTATGGTCACAACCATCCATATAGCAGAAAAATGTGAACAATCATGAATAATACATAACTCCACATAGCCTGAGTCATATCATACAAGGCTAAGGATATTTCGCTCCATCCCAACCCAATCAAAATATGAATTATAACATGAGAATGAATGTGTCGAATTCGAACATGATAGAAAACTACCTGATTATCGGCCAATGATGTGGACCATTAACATGCACAAGAGAAACCACAAATAATGAAAATGGCTCTCAAGGTACGACAATACAATCCGTGAATGTGAAAAAGAAGCTGAAGTTGAACACTCATGGAATCACCTGATCGAAGGCCAATGATGAAAACCTGCCATCAAATGCGAAAAGCTTGCCATTAAGGCATGCAAGATCTAAGTTACTGAAAGGGGGTCTTTATTTCATATTCCTGGATAATGAGGTGAAGTCAACAAGAAGTTACCCGTCGAAGAAGGGCCATAATGAGTCCCCCATCATCGACACAAAATGAGGAATAAAGTGGAATGAAATGAATATGATCCAAGGCTGTAGCAAAGGGTTAGACAATGTATAAGTAATCAATTGTAGATAGGACTTCTCTTGAATGGGCTCTGATGTGGCCGTAGGTCAGAAGGAGGCATACACATTGCCTACCTAGAAAAGGATTAAGGTAACATTTTTTCACTGCAGCTAACTGCAGCATTTGTAGTAAATTGTTTCAACCCTTCCGACAACAGTTGCCATCTAGCTCCTGCATTCATGGTAAAATGTCTCTCTGGCAGTCTCGGTGGTGGTTCTTGGCATCATGGATAGTATGTATTTCGAGGAGGTAGACTACTCCCAGGACCTGTATCACGGGCAGTCTATCTTTCATAGCCCTAACCATAACCATTCCAGCTCTGAATTGCTTCTGCTCTCA
The DNA here is from genome assembly GCA_031772625.1 of Pinus tabuliformis. Classification (NCBI taxonomy): domain Eukaryota; kingdom Viridiplantae; phylum Streptophyta; class Pinopsida; order Pinales; family Pinaceae; genus Pinus; species Pinus tabuliformis. The sequence goes on along the minus strand of CM062804.1, from coordinate 686,703,853 downwards.
GTTTCGGTTTGCCCTACCTCTGCTCCAGTTGTCACTCTGCCTGGCTATTCTTCATCCACCTTACAATTTGGCTCGCTCTCCATTGATTCCCTGGGCCTTGACTACCCTCCACTATCCCCCAAGACCCTAAACTTGCTCACCGTAGTATCTCATCCATCGCCAACATTCGATCTGATCCCTTTGAGCATTCCCCCACCCCCATCTTGTCGTAATCCCCAAATTTCGCAAAACCCTAGCACCCTCCCCTCAGGTAGCTTCGAAACAACTGTGATTAGGGTCAAAGTAGGGTCACAACAGACTCAAGAAGGTACAGATCTGCTGCAAGGACATCCATCCACTCTGCAAATAGGGAAGAGGAAAGTAAAGTGTTTGAAATCTACCTCAAAAGACCTCACAATCACACTTGGAGAGGACATCCTGATGGGAGAGGTTGCAGACAAGGCCAATACGATATTGGTTGGGAATTTCATAGGAAGGGCATACACAGTGGCAAGATTAAGAAGCTGGGTCAAGGAAATTTGGGGCATCACTCTCAAAGAGCTACCAGAGGTTCAGAATCTAGCAAGGGAATGGTTTGCACTACATTTCTCCAAGGTGAACTACACAAAGCTAGTTCTGGTGAAATACTGGCACATTGAGATGGCGCCGGTCCTTCTCAAGCATTGGAATCCATTATTTGACCCAGAACAGGAGAAAATAGGCACCAGTCCCATCTGGGTTAGATTACTAGGGCTACCTCTACAATATTGGTCTGAATCAGTCTTTGTAAGGACTGGGAATGCCCTTGGTACATTTATGGATTACAATAAGACCTATGTGTAGACTAGGAATAGATCATTGGCTAGAATTCTGGTATATTTGGATACGCAGGGAGGGCCTGGAAGATAAAATTACACTAAAATGGCGCATTAAACCAGAGTCCAGATCCTGGACTATGAGGGGTTTCCTTTTCGATGCAGGAGGTGCCACAAGGTAGGGAATATCTACAAGGAATTTATATTGCTCATGAAATTAGCTAACCCTCAAAGCTCACCTACTCCTCAAAAGGGAAAAGCAATAGTTAATTAGGCTAGCACCCTGGTATCAACTCATAGAGCACATGATCAAGGCGAATCCTCCAAAGCAACAAATGAGCAACACAAAACGCCATCGCCTCCATTGACCCGTGCTAGAGTTGCTGCTGCTGCAGAGGCCACAAGAAAAGTGGGTACACCTCTCTTTTCTTCCCTTATCTCAAATGTTATTTCTGTCTCTTTTGCTTACAGTGAATCATTAGATACTTCATCTGCTTTGTACATGTCTCTTGCTATTTCCCGTGCGATCTCCTTGCCTCCTCCCTTCATCTCCACCACCTCCCCATCCTTTCCTCCCCCTCCTCCCTCCCCCTTTCCATTGGTCATGGAACGACTTGTTTTGCCCCATTCATACATCCTTCGATCCTACTTCATCCCGGATACCATCAACCATTCTAGACTAGGTCTCACCTTCCCTGGGCTGGTCATTCAATCGACTCGGGGCCGTAAATCTAATCTCTCAAAAGCCATTCTGAAGGCTAGGGCAGAAGTAGTCTCTAGTAAAAAATCCACTCTTGAAGGGGTTCTTAGAGCGATGAACACCCCCAAGAGGGTTCCACCATGAAATGCCTCTCCTTCAATTGCAGAGGCATGGCTAGTGCCTCCAAAAAACTAGCCCTGCGGAGGTTATTTGATATTGAACCTGTGGATATTATCATGCTACAAGAAACCCTGGGAAATGCTAAGTCCATCAATCAAACCCTTGCATCAATAAAACCTGGTTGGAAATTCCTCTCTCTGGATGTTGTGGGTAGATCAGGGGGACTAGCCATTGGATATGATCCTCACTCCATAAATGTATCAGCCTCTTGGGGAGGAGTGGGATTCATTGGAATGGACTTATTCTCTACCAACCTAGGTATGACCATCAGAGTTATCAATGTGTATGGACCTTGTCAATGGAGAGATGAATTCTGGCAGCGTTTCCTTAATTCTGAAATCACAACTGTTGATCAGTTGATTATTGGGGGTGATCTTAACTTCTCCCTAGGTTTTGGGGAATCCTGGGGATCACAAGCTCAAGTTGACCCTATGTTAGATTTCTTCAGGGACACTCTGGATCTACACAACCTCACTGATGTCCCAATGATCAAGCCCTTGCCCACTTGGAGAAACCGAAGAGTTGGGGATGCAGCTCTGGCTAGAAGGCTTGATCGTTTCCTGATTAAAGTGCCTTTGCTTCAGTAGCTCAATAGATATAGACAATGGGTAGGGTCTGGAGGGATATCAAACCACTCACCTATTTATTTGGAAATCCTAGGACCTAAAGCCAAACCAAAGTCTCCATTCAAATTTAATCATGTTTGGCTCCAAGACCCGGGATATATCAAGTTGGTCTCGGACTATTGGACAACCCATCCTATATTAAGTCACAAATCTACGGTTGAAGGTTTATGCCACAACCTATCTCAGCTAAAACACTTATCCATCACCTGGGAAAAGGAGAAAAAATTGAAGGATGATCAGACCATATCAGCTATTGAAGTTGAATTGAACGAGCTTTTGGATGACAACAACAAGGGTTTTGCATCTGCAAATGAGAAATCACATCTTATTGAGCTCAAAAAACAGAGAGATAAGATCCTAAAGGAAAGAGAAGAAACATGGAGACTGAAGAGTAGAGAAATCTGGTTACAGGCTGGCGATGATAACACAAAGTTTTTCAGAACTTTGCAAAAGGAAGGAAGATAGCTAATACAATATGGAAAATGCCTCTTCCAGACGGAGGTGTGGCTGACACTTTTAAAAATCTATCTCTTTTAGGCACCTCACACTTCCAAAATCTATACAAATCTCCACAAGAGGCCAATTTAGCTGATATCATTCAAGTGGCAGGCTATTTCCCTAGATTTGTAGGGGAGGAGGAAGCGCAAGATCTCAATTCACCTGTAACGCCTGCTGAACTTGAGGGGACTTTAAAGTGGTTCAAAAAAGACAAAAGCCCAGGACCAGATGGGTGGACTATTGAGTTCTATCTAGCTTTCTACAATCTTTGGGACATGACCTTCTCCAAGTTGTGGAGGAATGCAGGACTACAGGAAAATTGTACAATGCCATAAATTCCACTTTCATCGCCCTCATCCCCAAATCGGATTCCCCATCATCCTTCAATGACTTCCATCCCATCTCACTCTGTAACTGCCTCTATAAAATTATATCCAAGATCATTGCAAATCATATGAGACCTATTCTCTCTCATCACATCTTACCTGAATAGTTTTCCTTCCTAGAAGACCGTCAGATCCATGAAGCCATTGGCACTGCACAAGAAGCTATTCACTCAATTAGATCCAGGAAGCTAAAGGGTATCATCCTTAAGATTGATTTGGCAAAAGCTTTTGATCAGGTTAGTTGGCTTTATATCAAAATGCTTCTTATCCACTTGGGATTCCCGCACCTATTCACTACCTAGATCATGTCCTGCATCTCCACTCCATCCTTCAGTGTCCTTATAAATGGCTCTACCTCTCCTTTCTTCCATGCTGAAAGGGGACTCAGACAAGGATGCCCACTATCCCCTCTCCTCTTCCTAATTATCATGGAAGGTCTCAGTCGGTTAATCGATCATGAAAAGCGAAGTGGCAGATTATTCGGGCTGAAAATTAATGATCAGTGCTATCTCACACATCTCCTTTTCATGGATGATGTTCTGATATTTCTGGATGGCAGCATTCGAGACTCGATAGCTTTCGATAAGATTCTATCCATCTTCTCTAGGGTCACTGGTATGCTGGAAAATCATGCGAAATCTACCATCACTCTGGCTCATACATCCATTCAGGAATCCAGATTTGCACTACAACATTTCCCTTACTATACCCGTCCTCTTGATCAGGGTTTCAAATATTTAGGTTTCTGGATCAAGCCCCTGAGCCAAAAGATTGCAGATTGGATCTAGTTGGTAATCAAATTAGAGAAAAGGCTAACAAATTGGTGCCACTGCTTCTTGTCCAGAGCTGGAAGACTTGTGCTCATCAAATCAGTCTTGGAAGCTACCCCTGTATTCTGGATGGCATTAGCATGGATTCCCAGAAGTACACTAGCTCATCTCCAACAGATTTGTTGCAGATATCTGTGGAATGGCTGTCAAGACAAGAGAACTTTTGCATGGGTAAGCTGGAACAAGATCGCATTGCCCAAGAAATGGGGAGGTTGGGGACTCAAAGATTTAACCCTATTCGCACAAGCCTTGGCTGCAAAAATGGGTTGGACCCTCCTCACCAAACAGAATCTATGGACATCTGTCTCTTATCATAAATATATATGGCCTCTCCAAATAATGGACTGGATAAGGATGCCGCAATGGACAAGGATAGGAATTTCTTTGGTTTGGAAAGCACTACTCCACTCTCTCCCTCTCATTCAAAATCATCTGGCATGGAGGATATATGAAGGCACAAAAGTGTGCATTGGACTGGATCCCTAGACAGGGGGTGGAGGCAGATGCCAACTTCCAAGAGAGCTCATCCTACACTTAAATCAGAGAGACATCAGGGTGATTGCACAAATCACAGATTAGGACAATTCCACTATTTTCGCACAAGCATGGAAATCAGCATCTCAGCTCAACCTTCCACCTCAATGGCATCATTCTTGGAACAATTATACTTCCGCACTGATTGAGTCACATATCCGTATTAAGGAGGGTCCAGATGAACTCATGTGGTGCATGGAAGAATCCGAAATCTACTCACCAAAGGATGGTTATCAGAGTCTGCTACAAAACAAAAAACCAGAGCACATGCAAAGCTGGTGGCAGATCATATGGAAATTGAAATCCCCTCCCCGAACCAGACTATTCTTCTGGTGCATTCTCTGCAACAAATTTCCCATAGGGGACTCCCTTACCCACAAATCCATTCATGGACCTCACTGGTGCATTCTGTGTAAACAAAACTCAGAATCGACTGAGCACCTATTCCTTAATTGCGAAATAACAAAATATCTATGGAGATCTGTAGCTGCTGAGATTCATTTCACCGGCGAATGGAAAGGGGACAACATCTTAGCAGCATGGGAAGCCTGGAAAATCTCACATGCAGGATCAAATCTTCCATGCCTACCCTTGATTATCTGCTGGGATATTTGGTTGGCATGAAACAAAATGATATTTGAGGACAATGTGATCAGGTGGAAGAGCATTACAGCAAAATTGTATCCTTATATCTTAAATTTCCAGAATATACTCCGTCATGACCTCATAGACCTCTTTCTCTCGATCCGATCGACCATTCCACTCCATGGGATTTCTTTGATGGAGTAGCCCAACAACATGGGTGTGGGGGTGGTTTCCTTCTTTACCTCACTGATCATCATTACTTCAGAGTCAAATTGGGTTTGGGTGAAGGAACGAATAATTTTGCTGAACTGATCACTCTTCGTCATCTATTACATTTTGCACTTAGCCATGATTGCAGAAATATTCAAATTTTTGGAGACTCCAAAACTATTATAAATTGGTTCAACAATATCACAAGATGCCATGCTCACACACTTATAAACATTCTGGATGAAGTGAATCTTTTCAAATCACATTTTATCTCCGTTATTTGCCATCATATTTATAGGGAACATGACGACAGTGCTGACGACCTTTCCAAGGAGGCCACGCTACTACCCAGAGGATAGTGGATAATTCATGCACAGAGGTGTTCCACACAGTACCAGTATTATCACAGACCATACATAGATTAGATGTATCATCGGGTTGATGGAACCTAATTTTTTTTATTCTTTTCCGGTTACATATGTGATATGTATATCGTAGTTTTATTTTTGCAAATCACCCTGTGAGGTGTATATATTTCAGAACACGGTTTATGAACTTATATAAATAGACCCAATTTAGTTATCACCCTGCGTGGTGAATTTTGTTTTTTGTTATAGCCATTCACAGGAATGGGTTTTGTTGATATTATTGACAATACTTCAAAAGGAAAAGTGATGCATATGTTTTCAAGAATATACTATATGTAATTTTTCAATATTAATGAAAGGTTACGATTTTTCCTTGGAAAAAAAAAGGACTTCTCTTGAACATTGATGACACCACTCTGGAGTATTGCAGCATTAGACTCAACATAGGACCAAGGGTCATAATGAAGAAGTGGAATAGTTAGATGAGAGGTAAAATGGATCACCGAAACCCGGAAAGACAAGTGACCAAGTGAGGATATCGCAAACCTGACACGAGACATAGATGAGTGTCATGTTTAAGAGAGACATGATGCCTATACAAGAAATGTTTCACTTTCAATTTTTTCCCACTGTTTCTAGTGAGTACCTCTTTATTTTTACACAGGCTTGAAGATGATGCCATATTATTCTTATATAAGTTCACCCTTAGGATGAATCCACCCTAGTAATTTTTATGAGTCTTTGGAAGGAGAAACTTGGGCTCGTCATGTTGACAAGTATTGCGTCATTAAATTTTTTACAAGTCAGATGGAAGAGTAACTTGGTGTCTTTTTCATATTTAGAGAGTCTGAAAAAGAGATGAAAAATAAAACTCCATCATGTCCCTTTTCATAACTTGTCCCTCGAACCCGAAAAGGTAGAAAATAATATTTGAGAGAACCTCTTGATCATGTCGACCAAGGTGTACCTTTTTCATAAATAGTAAACATCAACCCCAAAATGGGGTAAACGTATATTGAGATGATGTCAATTCATTTAATTTAATGAGTTTTAAATTACAAGTACTCGACAATATTTTCATTTTTTGAAAGTTAGAAAAGAGATGAAAGATGACTCCTCCTGAAGCAACGAGTGGTAAAAAAAGATAGCAACTGGTTCCAGTAATGATGGAACTGCTCAAAACATGTAATTTTCAAGAGGCTGGATAATAAGACCACTCATCATAGATGCTCATTAGGTAAGGGTAAAACAAAAAAGTGAAAGCATATGATCAACCAAAGAGATGGTGACAATGGAATGAACAAACAAAGGCTCATTTGGAAAAAATAGGCTGATAGAAACAGCAATCACGAGATGTAAAGTGGGAAATGGTTTCATTTTTACACAAGATTGAAACATGAAAAACTATGCTTGAGTCTACTTGAAGATGGTTTCATTTTTACGCAAGCGTGAAACAGAAACAAACTATGCTTGAGCTTGGTTTCATCTTGACACAAGCTTGAAACAAAGATAAACTATGCTTGCGATGAGTTTGCATGCCCCCAACATAATGACTCAATTTGAGGTACATGCCCCCCAAGCTTCACTTCATTCACCTAAGTAGACTACTGGTTACTAACAGGTGGATTGAGTGAAGGTTTACTTACGAGATCAAGTGAAAGACTCAACTGTTATTTTACGAGATCTAATCAAAGACTCAAATTGGAAGGGGATTTGTTTCATTTTTTAACGAGCTTGACACAGGAAAAGAACCATGCCCATGGAGACCCATTTCATTTTTAAACGAGGTTGACATAGTAAAAGAACTATCCTTGTGGGAACCCATTTCATTTTTTAACGAGGTTGACATAGTATAAGAACTATCCTCATGGAGACCTAATTCATTTTTTAACGAGGTTGACATAGTAAAAGAAATATCCTCATGAGGAACTATCTCATTTTTTAATGAGGTTAACATAGTAAAAGAACTATCCTCATAGTATTTGTTTCATTTTTTAACAAGCTTGACAAAATATAAGGAAATCTACTCCAGACCCTTTATCACCACCCAAAAGAGGCCATGGCTTCCAAGATGTTCTCATCAGATGGGAGAACAACACTCTGGAAGGGATACATGTCCAGGGATCCAATAGAAAAATCGAGTCCAATGCCCAGGGTACATGGCATACTACATCACCTACTAGATCATCAATAGATGTGGGCATGGAATAGGTGGCCACATAATTAACCTGTGGTAGGGGTGATACCACTTGCATGTAAGAACCATTTAGGGGTGATGGTTGATTGGGAGTTTATTCAGGACCAATGAATGTAAGTTGATCAATGATCACAATGTTTCCTTCATGCAGGAAACACATCACTCGAAAGAGAGAAGAAACAAGAGCATCCATGATGTAAACATAGTCATGACCAACGAGTAGATTAAAATATAAAGGGCCTTGGACAACCATCATGTCTATATAGATAGTCTTTCGTCCCAAAGTAATAGGAAAATTAGGAAGTATCCCTAACAGTTGACCGGTTCCTCTAATAAAAAAGCTAACAAATTCTGGGTAATGGGGACAAGATGAGGAGAACCTAAAGCTTTCCAAGAAGTTGAGAAAATAATACTAACAAATGCACCCTCATGTGTGACTATGCTAGGCACAACCATATGCTAAACCTGTATTGTAATCTGGAAAGGCAGATAAGACAGAAGACGATAGCCTGCGAGTTGACTCCAATTAAAAGAAGTGACTAAACTACTCGGAAGGGGCGTCATAGAAATGTGAGAGCTATTATATTTCTCTACAGGAATAGGAGAACTAATCTCATGCACCTCAGGAATAGGAGGATTTCTCTCCAGTTCAGTTGAAACTGAAGAAACTAGAAGAACCTGAGCAGTATGAGGTTCACTCTCTACCAGAAAGGTATGGTTAAATGAAGGTGGAGCCAAGTCTACTATTTTCTCAACCAATGGTTGGTCGATAATGAACTCACGAGACTCACTTTTAGAGAGAGTGGGGTTGACCAAAGATGCCTTTTGATCAATCACTGGATCAACCAGTGATGGATCAGGGGAAAGCTTTTGATACCCAGTCGAAAGACAAGGTTGGGACATTGTAAGGTTTTCCAACTCTTTGGAAGCTTCATCCATAAGAGGACAAAGTTGAATGGGATGATTACATTCACACAACTTGCAAGGAAATTTAATGTTTCCCTTTTTACCATGGGGTTTATTGTTACTAGTTGAGGGTTTGTCACCAACATGATCACCAGAGGCTGATGACAAAGGTCGATGTGAACATGTGGACCACACTTCTAAGACCTTGGGAATATCAGGAAAACTTCGAAGAAGATGATCGAACCTACATAACATGTAAGTGAATTTCACTTTCTGAGGTTGGTTAGAATATTCTTCTTCATTAGTTGCATTGGTAACAATAGTTTTTTGGTTGCCCCCTCTCTTATTTGGTTTCTTCTTCTTCACCATCTTCTTCTCTTCTTAACTTTCTGGTTACTGGAATCTAGACTTTCACTAGGCGAAGAGGAAGAATGGGGTGAAGAAATAGGTGAAGAAGGCAAGGGATCAACTGTAGGATCAACATGAGGTTGATGTTGTTCAGGCGGAAGAGAACTTGGTTGAAAAGCAGTTTGGATACTCGGAATCACCGAGGTTGAAAATAACCAAACTTGCAGACCAAGGATCAATCCAGGAAGGGACCACGTTTCCATATAGGGAGCACCAATATTTCCAAAATAAGGAAAGGGACTAGGATTCCCATCAGAGGGGATTCCTTGACTGGTAGACTTAGGAAATGTTGTCATTGGTATCAACCTAATATCTAATAAGGAGTATTTCCATAGGAAGGATGTTTTTCCGTGGTCAATTATTTGATTTTATAACTTTAGAAAAAATAAATAAAAATGTGGTAATCTAGGCAAAAGGGTTTACCAAGTATCCATGAACCACAATATACACCTTAGTTAAAACCAAGGACTTAACATATGGTGGCCAATCTCCCCAAGTGCTATGTTTCATGTATCATGTTTACAAGGAATCTGACTTGGTTACCTATGGCTAAAGGATAGCAACCTAATGGGGTATCCCAATATATACATGGCAGTACGAGGAATACAAGTCCGTGTTAGTGTTGTCTAATGCAGAACTGTTTGATGAGAGCATCCCTATATACTTATCATACTGAAGTGTCTCCGATATACTTGCAAGTACTAGAGAACCTTCTATATACTTACATACTGGGAAGATATTTCACTTCTGAGATACACTGCATGCAGTTAACAACAACCTCTATGTTTAAATAAATTGGAACACGTCTCTAGCCTAGACATCTAGATATTTGCGTTAAGTTCCAAAGGATCCTTAGGTTAATTGAGGTAAGTTTTAATGTTTATCTTCAATTAATTTTTTTTAAGGCTCAAAAGGATGTCACCTACACACCTATGATGCAACTATATGAGAAAAGGAAAACTTTTTGTTTTAATGAAATATAGACTTATCAAGGAAAGAAATTTCAATCAATAATGCATAAAAAAACGCATCATGCAAAAAATCCTTCCACTAACTTTCATTTTCGTCTTCCAAATTCAATGCCAAAGGTAGAAATGATTTTGAGTTTTCACTATCCTAAATGCAACTTTTTCGAAAGAAAAACGACTTTGACTTTTTTTTTGTGACAAATTCGGTTGCTTTTATAAATCTGAAAAAAGAGGGAGACTAAGCTCCTGAAATACATGCTGAGGTGCCAAGGAGAGCTAGGGAGGAAGGAGTTACAGCTGAAACAAAATTCCTCCTTAATCCTGCCTTTTGGGCCTCTAAAAACCAACAAATAAGGGTAAATCCTAACAAACTGCAATAATGAATAACAACATTTACAAAGCATATCAATCTATATTACTGTGTCTGATGTGTCGAGTAGTGGATTCTTCAGGTTTGTCGTCGGTGCTGACTTGCTTCAAGCTTGACGAACTTGTTGGCATTGCATTTTTCTTTTCTGCTGTTCCTTTTCTATTATTCCTTTGGGAAAAAGGAACAACAGAAGCCAAAGGTGTTGTTCCTTTATATCTATGCAGATCTTAGTCACAGGCGGAATGAGGACAATCTTTGACCAAGCTATCATATTGGATGAGCTAAGATGTTGTTCGGATCCAGGAGGTCTATTCATTATGGTATATGCTGAAATGATTCTACACCATTGCAGATAAGGCAGCCCAGTGATCTGGCACAAGGTTTGTTGGCTTGATTGTCGGCAATTTTATTGAGTGATCGCAAAACATGATAGTAGCGCACATCTTTCATGGTGTGTCCTAAGATTTGGCACTGCCTGATAATCTACTGAAGGAGAGCATTGGGAATATCCATGTTCTGAACCATTGCACTGACAACTATCGCTGAGTCTCTCAATATCGTGATTGTGTCTATACCAAGCTTCCCAAGTTGGATAAGACCTTGGTAAAGGGCCAGGGCTTCTGCTCTATTATTGGTAGTGTGGCCAAGACCCCACTCGTATGAGAGTATGTTATCCCCATTAACATTAAAAATAACTCCTCCTGCCCCTGTTGCCCTAGGATTCGACTTTGAGGCCCCATCAAAACATAGATAATGCCTATTGCTGTTTTTAAGCCAACTTGCAAATTCTTCCTCTTTTAGCCTGATCTTCCAGTCAGGGGAAACATTGTTGTTTCTGTTGCTAGCAGTGTTGCCTTTCTGATTGCTGGTGCTTTGGTCTAACAGGTGTCCAATGAAAATGCGTTCTTCTATGTTAATTTCACTGACATTTATAATTCTCGGATTCTTAACTGAGATGATCTCAAGGGAAAGACTCCTTGCCTTGGTGTAAAGGCTTCTAATAGTCGAGTCCTTATCCTTAAAAACCTTCCAATTTCGTGGTAGCGAAATATTCAATAGCATATTGTGGGGAAGAATATCCCAGACTCTCTTCACTGTGTTATTTTTCCTGTGCTGCCAGGGGTAGTTTTTTTCCATTTCTAAATAATTTCTCCTATGGTGTTTTGGGTGTTCCATGGGATTTGATTGTAATGAGACAAGTTCCTCCAGCAGTTGATGGAAAAAGGGCATTCAATAAAGAGATGATGCATTGATTCTTCAGTAGCTAAGTAGTTAGGACAACGAGAGGGGCCATTAATTCCCCTCTTTTGCAAATTTTTGGCTGTGAGGACTTTCCCTTTGAGGAGGGTCCAGAGAAAAAGCTTGATTTGTGTAATTTCCTCGAATTTCCAAACCACCTTCCAGTGGTGCCAACTTGGCATGGGGTAGCTGATGTTGCAAATATAATGGTGAGAAGCTTGGATGGTGTAAGAGGATCTGGATGGGTCCCAATGAAACCCATCAAGATTGTTCTTCTTGACAGTGGATATACCGTGAAAATGGGATTGAAGGACAGAAAGACTTGGGTTAAGACTATTGGGTATGGCTGGGAAGGCCCAACTTGACCAAAGAAGGGTGTGAGGATCCCATTGGGAGATCTGGTCCAGCTAATGAATCCCTGTTCTTTCAAAAAAAGAAAGGATAGGGTGGGCTCCCCCATGTCCGTTTATTGGCTACTGACCCATGATTCTGTCTGCTCCAATATTGATGCTTGCACCTCCCTTGGGGATTTTTGAAGTATTTTGAGCGATTAGTGGAATTTCTCTCTTGCATAATCGCCAAATTTTGGAGGATTCTCTATTGGGAATATCTCGATCAAGAAGATGCTATTTAGGAAAATTGAGGTATTTAATTTCCAGAACTTTTTTCCACCATGTTGGGAGTCCAGTAATGAGTCTCCAGACAATTTTTCCTCCAAAGGCTAAATTGTGAAATTTAGGAGATCTAATTCCAAGACCTCCTTGGTCTTGGGGCAGGATCACCTGATTCCAATTAATTAAGTTGAATTTCTTTTTATCGTTTTTCCCCCCTGCCATAGGAATTGGCGAAGGATAATTTCCATTTTGTTGTGGAAGGAGGCTGGAGCTTGAAGAAGATAAAAATTATATAGGGGGAGAGAAGATATACCTGACTTAAGAAGAGTGAGGTGACCAGCTGGGTTGAGACAAATAGATCCCCACTGCTGCATTTTTCTTTTCATTTTGTCAACTACTATGTCCCAGACTTCTGCTCTCAAAGGTCCAACACTTACAGGCATGCCCAAGTAAGAGAAGTGAGTCCAATCATACTTGCATGTGACTTCAAAGATGTTGGCGATATTATGAAGCACCTATACTGTTGTGTTCCAGCCATATATGCATCTTTTCAAATTATTTACCATTCCGCTAGAGTAGCTCATGTATTTGTCAAGGAGAGATTTGAAGCGCTTGGTTATTGTGGTGGAAACCCCTCCAATCAGCAGGGTTTCATCGGCAAATTGTGAATGATTTATGTTCTTGACCCCGTCCCCAAATTTTATTCCTATGATTAAGCCAACCCTCTGGTTGAAATCCAACGCCCTGCTGAAGGATTCAGCCATTAGAATGAAGAGATAAGGTGAGAGGGGGAAACCTTGTCGGAGGCATTTGGAGGATTGGAAAGCTTCTCCAGGTCTGCCATTTGCAAGAGGGGAGATCCATGGCCTCGAAATGCAGGCTCGAATGAGGTTGAGAAAGCGGTTATCAAATCCCATATTCTTCAAAGCTGCCAAGAGGAAGAAGTGTCTCGCTCTGTCAAATGCATTGGCCAGATCAAGCTTGAGGATAAACCCTTTCTCGTTTTTGGTTTGAATTGAATGGATGGCTTCTTGTACAAGTAAAATGGAATCAGTTATTTGTTTGTTGGCTAAGAATCCCCCTTGATTTTTGGAAATGAGAGAAGGGAGCAAAGGCTTTAGGTGAGTAGTAATGATTTTTGTCAAGATTTTATAGGAGGAGTTACAGAGTGATATGGGCTTGAAACGAGCAAAGGAAGATGGCCTGTTTTCTTTGGGGATGAGTTCTAGATGATTAGCATTGGTATATCCTCCTATTTTTCCTTTTCGTTGGATCCAATTGAGCATTTTTGTCAAGTCCTTTTTAATAATTCCCCAGAATGCTCGATAAAAGCAGATGGGAAAGCCATCCGGTCCCGGGGATTTATTAGGTTGAAGAGTCCATATTGATCTCCTGATTTCCTCCTCATCTATCTCCTTGCTTAAAATGTCATTCATTTCCCTGCTTATCCCTGTTGGGAGATGCTGCAATAAATCTGTATAATCCTCTGCTTCCTTTGTTTCAGTTAGCTGGTTCCGATAGCGATCTATAGCAGCTCTTCGAATATCTTCCTAAGTGCTTTGTCTATCACCTTCTGCAACTAGGATGGAGCTAAAATTATTCCTTATCTTTCTAGTTGTCGTTTTCTTATGAAAAAAAGTTGAGTTCTTGTCACCCCCTTGTAACCATAATTGTCTCAACTTGAGCCTCCATTTTGTTTCCTCTTCTCTGTTAACTCGGTATAATTGTAAGTAGAGTTCATTTTCCTACTGTTTGTTCTCTTGGGAAAGACCATTTTTCTCTATTTCTCTTTGGATACTCTCCAGATTGTTCTTAATTTCTTTTTTTACCTTCTCTGGTTCTTGATACTTTGTTTTAGCCCATTCTTTGATGTCTTGTTTTGTTTTCCATAGTTTTGTTTCCCAAATGAAACTGGGAGAGCCTTCCACGTGTTGGATCCAAGAGATGTAAACAATTCCTGCAACTGTTGGTATATCATTCCAGAGAGAACTGTATATGAATGGGATGGGCCCGGGTGGCCTATGATTTTCCAGCGTTAGAGTTATTGGGAAGTGGTATGAGGCAGAGCACGTTAGAATGTTAGCATATCCGATGGAGAAAGCAGAGAGAAGTGTAATATTGATGATAATTTTGTCCAACCGCTCCATGATGTTACCGGCACCCATCCTATGGTTGTTCCAGCTGTATCTACGGTTTTTGGAGGGACATCCATAAGGTCATGCTCCTGCATGATACTTTCCAACTGTATTCTATATGGATCAGGTGTAAAACTACCTCCCCTTTTCTCATTGGCGTGGAGGATTAAATTAAAGTCACCTCCTAGAATAATGTTAGTGTTCTCTTCTATGTCCAGACTGTCGTTTAGATCATGCCAACAACTATCCTTATCTCTGCAGCGATTTGGCACATCGATGTTGTAGATGATAATGGCTTGCTGATCTGCTTTATTTTCCAGAGTTGTTTTGATCCTGTGTTGATTTATTGTTTCCGAAACACAGTTCCATATACCTTGATTCCAAATTTTTGCTACTCCTCCTAAGGCTCCTCTTGCCTCACTAATGCTTCCTCTATATTGTCTCTGCTGCTCAATGATTTTACTCATTTCCTTGTGGTTTTTTTTGTTTCTTGTAACATAATAATTCCTGGCTTCTCAAAGATGATAAGATCCCTTAGGGCTGCTACCTTAGAGGGGTGCCCAAGTCCCTTAATGTTCCAAGATAATATTTTCATCATTGGATATGCGGTGTGCAGGGAGGTGCTTGCCCCCCTTGGTCCTTGTTGATTGCTTCTTTATCATGTTGTCCCAGGATATAAGTTTCTATGGGTGTTTGTGTTCCCATTGCTATGTCCTTTTGCACGTTCTCATCTCTGTGTTGCTTAGTAGATTTCCTACCTGGGCCAGGTTTCTTGGAGGGTTCACTAGAACCCCCGTGATCTTTATATGAGCTTCTGGCAATTATGTTGAGTGGAGGATCAAGAAAAGGCTGAGAGGAAATAGTAAGAGGCAATGAGGATTCGAGAGTATCTTGGCATTGGCTTTCAGGGAGAGGGGGCTCTTGGGCATCAGGGGTGGAGATGACAAAGAAGGGGTTGGATGAGGGAAGGGTCTGAGGATGGGAGAGGGGAGGTGGTTTGGATGGAGCAGGGGAGGAAGGGGTGGGATGGGCTGCAGAAGAAGTCGAAGGGCCTGAATCAAGGGGAGCTTTTATTGAAGAGACCGCTTTCTTTTTTTTAACCATTTCCCATTGTTCTTCTTGTGATCCATTTTCTACATCAATAAGCTTAGTGCATCTATTGGAAAAGTGGCCATATTCATGACATACCTTACACTTAAAGGGGATCTACTCGTAATCCAGTTGCTATATGTGGCTCCAGTCATCCACTTTAAACTTGATGGCTTCTGGGAGGCCTTTGCCGAGGTCCACTTCAACACAGATCCGCGCACAGGTTAGCATATTTTCTTTTGGTTCACTACGATCAATATATTTGCCGACTGCATTCTCGATGGTGTGAACCGATTCATCTCCCTAGCAATGAAGAGGGAGGTGAGGGAGCCGGACCCAAACCGGTACTGCACTAGGAACATCCAACTCTGGATCAAAATCTAGGGTCCATTTGTAGAGATACAAGCCCCTTGATTCCATGAAATAGGGCCCATTTCTGAAGATTAAATCCTTATCTTTTTTAGTTTCGAAGTGGAAGGTGAAGTACCCTTTCCCGCAGAATCTGATGGAGATTTTCCCTTGTATTTTGTCGGACTAGTTCCTTTCAACCCATCTTTAAATAGTTTTTGGAGATGGCCAGAGGCC
The DNA here is from genome assembly GCA_031772625.1 of Pinus tabuliformis. Classification (NCBI taxonomy): domain Eukaryota; kingdom Viridiplantae; phylum Streptophyta; class Pinopsida; order Pinales; family Pinaceae; genus Pinus; species Pinus tabuliformis. The sequence continues at coordinate 686,687,631 of CM062804.1, read as the reverse complement.
TGTGAATTGACCTATAAGTCCTCTTTCTGCTAGGGACAGGGTAGCCATGCGTGGGAGAACTGGGGGTAGGCTGACCTCTTGAATAACATCCAGCTTTTTAATAAATTTTGAGACTGCTGGTGAGGAGCGCTGTGGGGGCAACGATTTAATCACTGTTGAAAAAGCCAGCTGAGGATCGATCCCCTCCGGTGGAGCTTACAGAGGGGCCATGATGGAGGGCCGAAGCTCAGTCCCTATGTTGTGATTGCCTAGGTTAGTCGTGTGGTGGACGTGTAAAAGATAAGTATCCTTCCGAAGAAAGGCTTACCTTAATTTTCATGCCTTCGAAAAACGAATTTGACTTTACTAAGATGCATTTTTATGAATTATGCTCTTCTTTTCATTTTGAATGATTTGATGCACCTAATATAGTTTTTAGCTTTCAAACACCAAAAAATGTGATTTACTTTCAATGATGAATCTCAAAAAATAAGTTTTCAATGCAACTGACCTAATGTATTTTCATGAAAAGTAAATTTCAAAATACAAGCTAAAACAAATGCAAAACAATATTTCCAATGATTTCCACAAAAAACAACACTCAATAAATCATCAAAACAAACATCTCAATGACACCAACAAGTAGAAAGTGATGACAAATTGACTAGAAACCCACGAACTCAAGCATATTTCACTTCAAAGCCAATGAGACAAAATTTTCAAATTAATCAAGACTATCAATCAAAAACTAACAAATCCAAGCATACAGGATATGAAAAGACCTTAGGGGCCAAGACACACTCGATTCTAAGGAAGAAACCTTAAAAGTTCTCACATTCGAGAATCATCGCTACTTTATATACCTCGACCCGTGATGATTGGGTTATCATCGGTACTTTTCATAACCAAACCAAAAATGGTAGGGGTCATCAACACTACTTTGTGTAGCAAAAGTAGTGATGATTTTAGCACTACCAAACAAGAAGAAATATTTTTTCATCGCAATTGTATAGGTAAAAATTCGTGATGCCATCATGACTGTTAAAGATAAACCCGTGATGAATGAGGAATATGGGAAAAAAACAAAAAATATTCCAAGAAACAATCTAGACTTAGCACTCTAAGGTAGTAATCAGTGATGGTATAAACCCAGATTGATGCAGACAAGCCAAGAAATCGATGGTTGGTCTAACTTGTCATAGGACCTAATTGAAAAATGGATGGAAAGGGTTATAGCTTCCCCAATGGAGTCACCATTCTTTTGTCTAGGAAATCCCCTCTTCAGATAGAGACGATCCCTCTAACCTAATGAGTGGGACTAGCAACTTACGTGACAATCTATTGGACACTTTCCTTAGTTACAATTGAAATAATATCCGAAGAAGATGGCCTACCTCGTTCTGATGCTATCAAATCTTCCTTTGTTGAGGGTCTTGAATCACTTGTGTCACGAGCTCGATCCTACTACTAATAGCATTTAAACACATGCACAAGAGATCAAGAAACAACAAGGCGTGCAAATACAAATAGCATAATCAAAAGTAACCTACTTAATAGATCAAGGAGCATTAAGATAAATGATACATAAGCATACACATTTATGGAAAATGAACCAATAGTTGTATATTAATAGAATAAAGGAGGAATCATAAAACCAAGCCTTGATGTCAATAGGCTCTCCTTGAATGAATTTCCAATTCTGAGCTTAAGCTCTCCAAGCACTCCTTCTCCAAGCCAAATCAATAGCATGTAGGCACAATCTTAGCATAAGGGTGCAAATAGTCAAATACCAACCATTTGGGAATGGGAAAGATGAATATATAAGTAGGGAAAGGGAGTTAGGATATCTCCAAAGTTAGGATTAGGCCCTCATCTCAAGTAGGTAGCTCATAGGGATAATACCAAAAGGACAAGTTGAGAGAATTCAACCTCATCCACACCAAACAACCTCCATCTCGTCGCTATGAAAGCTTCTAGATCACGAAACTTCCCATCCTCATTAGGAAAGTTTCCTTTTAGGGATCATCAAGTATCCAAGAAAATAGAGTGATGGAATCACGGGGCTAGTATAATGTAAATAGAGACCATTGTGGTTTTCGGTATCATAAGTGGGATGATTCTAAAATTAGGGTTTTAGAGCCATTTCCTTCAGGGGAAGATCAAGGCATTTTCCAATCAGTGTTTTAGGGAGGATATGAGCTGCATATCTAAATGAGTACACTGCATGATGGTCATGTTTTGGGCACTTAGGGTATGTCACAAGGAAGTGCAGGAGGTGTGACAAAATAATGTGTAACAACGAACATGCTCCCCCTAGAACCCAAACACTCTGATTTCTCAGAAGGTGTTGGCGAAGTCCTTAGACTAACCTCTGCCAATCCTTGGTTGACATTGTTTATGGTTGAGACTAGGATGGTATCCGATCATCTTCGAGCCCCCAAATTTTTTTCTTGATTAATGAAAACATCCTTGGAAACTTATTTCACAGTGGTCTGTCTTTATGTTGTAGCGACTAAAACCACCCTCCAAAATGTTTCCTTAGCTTTGTTTTGGAGCCTCCTTAGTAGCATGTCTTGCACTATCAAGTAAATAGGATTTAGCTTATTTTTAGTGGCTTTCTATCTTGTGCATGTAAGTTTGCTTCACTCCCTTCACAGGCTCCCACTTCGGACTTGGGTTAATTTGTCGCTGAGCATCTCCCTCAGAAAATTGCACAATTTTGGAGGGGAACCAACCTTCACTCCAGAAATTGCAAAAATTTGCTGGGCTCATAAATTCCGCAATGCATTCAGACAGTCTTCCTTGGAAAAATTGTGCAATCTGGCCTAACACTGCAGGTCAACCCAGAAATTGGAAAAATTAGTTAGGCATACTGCTAAGCTCCAAAATTGTGCAGAGGAGTCAGACATGCTTCCTTGGAAAAACAACACAATTAGGCTAGCACTGCAGCTCATCCTAGAAATTGTGCAATTTTGGGAAGTAGTCACCTACTCCTACAAAACATTTTACAATCCCTCTAGGAAAGCCAAGCTAGTTCCTCTCATAAATTGTGCAAATCCCTCTCTCAGTCAAGCAGGTTGTTGTGCATGTACCTTCAGGTTGACTGGTTCCCTTCGAGACTGAGCAAAAGTGATTTTCATGCATGGGATGCTCTTCCCAAAATAGCAAAAGGCAACATGCAAAAGGCAATTCTAGATCTAGGGATCTATTCTTAGCAGCTGGAGGTTACATGCAAAGCTCATTTTAGAAACCTCTTGCCAAGTGTCACTTTTTCCTAGATTCGTGGCATGTGTGTCATAACCTTGATCTTATAAAAATTATGAACCGAATGCTATAGGGATCATTCCTCACATTGATCTTACAGCTTTGACATCCCACATCGCATCCAAGTGTCTTCGTCACTTTCAGCTTAGTTATTTCAGCGTAAGTCTGTTATTCATGTCTTGTGCTGGGTTTCTGTCGCTTTTTCTATTTCACTTTGTGTAAGTGTTGTCTCCTTGATTTCAATGAGCGCTTGCTGTCATTTCAATTTATGTTAGCTTGTAGAAGCACCATTTCAGTTTTCATTCGCATCTCACTGCTATCACATGCATGACACTATTTTTTCACCGATAGTTTTTGTTGCGGTGACTCCCTTCACACACATGGATGCTTTCCTGTTTCTAAATCCTGAACTTACTGTTTTCATCCATAATCATTCACTCTCATTTACACTCAATTTCACCATGCATTCAAATTTCTCATGCTTTTAGTTGCTTGTCATTGGATCTGGTCTGCCTTGGCCCAGACCTTGCCTTGCCCAGCTATAATTGCTCATTTCTAGAAGTGAAGGCTCTTCCTTGCCTCTAGAAATTGTGCAAGTTTTTCCCAACACTGACCTCCAAGCTTGTATTTCACAATTCTATGAGGCAGAGCCTTGCATGCCCCAGAAACTGTGCAGTGCAGTTTGCTCGTTTGGATGTCAGTGTTGACTAAAATTGCACATTGCATACTTTCAGTCCTTAGTAGGCTAGGTCGAACTATGCATTGCATAGTTCAAGCAGTAAGTTAGCCTACTGACATCCCAGACTGTACCTTGCACAGTTTTGGCAGTTAGTCTCCCATCCTCCTGGTGAAAATTGCGCAATATTCATAGATAGTCACACAGGTATGTTGAATGCTAGTCCTCCAGTTTTTTTGTTTTTGTTTTCAACTGACAGATTACTTGTCATGAGTGTTTCTATCTATCCAAGTATCACGGGTTTTTGTGTGCCTCTCAACAGCACAGGTATAGTGGCTTCCAAGAGAGTAGAGTAAATGACACTGTTCAGAGCACAACTGGGGATGTAGTTGATCAAGTTCCTTTCTATGAAGACATCAAGTTGTTCATGGACAAGGATATCAAGATTAAATGGTAGCAGTGTCACAACAAGCAGCACTATCAACAACAATAGAAGGTAGTACACTTGCATGCGACAAATTCAGGAGGAGAGTTTTTGACAGCGCAGAGGTGGAACAAAGTCACAAGCTCAAGCGGATCCACCTGTGATGAAAGAAGCTTTGGAGATTGAGGCTATGAGGCAACGACGTGACAAGAGGATCACGCAAAGGCATAGAGAGAAACATAGAAGAAGTTTTAGGTGCTGAAGCAACAACTCAAGGAAGAACAAAAGATACATAGACAAGAGAAGGAGTTGCAGCAGGAACATGCACAATAGGAGGTGCAACATGCACGGACTAATGAAATTGTTCCCATGCAGGTTATGGACCCATCTAGTAGCTGGCATAGAGAATATAGGGTGAGAAGTGTTTTCGATCACATGCAAGGGTATTCAAGAGCATGGATGCCATTATGCATGCATGTGATCCCACCCATTTGGAACACTCACCAAAGTGAAAACAAGAAGCAAGTCCGACTGAAGCCAAACATGTATTTCTACAAGTTGATGTGCATGGTCACTAGCACACACTTGGAGATCAATACAGACACTATGCATCAGTATGTTACTAGTGTAGTTACACTCAAGGTGGTGAGGTGCATATTATCAGAGTTGGACAGAGGATCCATATCAGTGTACCTGGATGCAACAAAAGCAAGAGTTCACTTTCAACAAGATGTCACCATTGAGTGCATGGACACCATCAAGGATGACCAAACTTGGCATCAATTTGCCACCGTCGATCATTGCAAGGATGTCAAAGAGTTGGTCTCACCACAACTGTCTAAGTGTTAGTGATAGCTTGCATGGCTTGCTCAAGCCTATTTTGTCTCACATGGGTACATGTGCATATTGGATGTAACATATTGTAAAGTGGAAGTCCAAGTGTTGATAGTCGAATGTAATAGTCATACAGTAGTTGAAGTGTCATGAGGGTAGGTCAACAATAATAAAGGGGGATGTCAAGGGTCACCCCACCCTTTGCTATTTATAGTATGTCATAACTCATTGTAGAGACTTTTGGTAAACCAAGCTTCCGATAAGAGTATCTTATAGAAATATTGGAGAGTATTGTAACGAGCCTTGGCTTCTAAATAGTGTAGAGCTAGTATATCTCTTTGGAGGAGAAGGCGGTAGTGACTGTAACATTCCGCTATTGGGGCTAGTTTTTGGTCATGGTTGTACTGTATGATTGGAACTTTCACTTCTTAATATAATAGAGCCAACATGTTTCATGCATATGCTGTTATTTTATTTCAGCTATCTTGGTTACTCTAATGATATATTTATCCATTTTCTTACGCATGGATGTATCAACTCTTTCTGTATATGTATGGATATTACTGAGATGTGTTGTTGGTTTAACCATCAATTTGGATTGTTAGCTTACTTTGTTTCCATTTTGTGATGCATCTTATCTCGTTTGTTCCCTTCCAAGCCACGTGCATCCACATGTTTCCAAGGGGTGCACTCACCTCACTTTCTGTGTGTTAGAACCGTTGATACACCTCCCTTGGCTTGCTACACATGTCACACCTTTGCTACCAATAGGGACATCTTACTTACCTCTGTATGGAACCACGGTTAAGGTGATACCATATGACCCACTACTGGTGTTACAGGAAAATTTTGGCACATCAACCCCAGCTTCCAGATTTGTATGATTAGGGTCTATCAACCCCTAATTCAATTTTTTGCATTCCCTAATGAAGTTAACCTACATCATTCTTGCCTCCCAAGAGTTTCATGACACCATTTATCAAAAAAATTTCCCTAAGGAGATCATTGCAGGTGGCCTTATATCTAGCTGCAATGAATGGCAGGCACTACACTGTCTGGGTGCTATGCATAGCACCTGGCCTTTGTATCACCTGCAATGAGTGAGATCCATTTAATTTTTCAAATGAATCCATTGGATTCCTTATCCAATGGATGGTTCTAGAGGTTTCTAGAAGGATTTGGCTCTCTTTTGGATGAGGAAGGAGATGAATGAACCTTAATCCATTATCCCTTCCTCCATGGAACCACTTCCCAAATATGGCAAAGAATTCATGAGGGCCATTAATGGCCTAACCTCCTCTTTTCAGCTATAAAAGGACTAGGCATTCAAGGCTGGTCTAAATTTGATACTTCTTAAGCTAAGGAAATGTTTCTTGGATGAGATTAGTAGAGAGAGTAATTTATCATGTCAAATTGTTGTTTCCATGGGGAGAGAAGGGTTTGAAGCTGGGAGGATGATGCTGAATTGGACATGCATCTACATGAGTTGTAATATTCCTTTCTATAAAAAAAGAGTTCTATGCTTTTTCCATTCATGTGTTATGAAATGTACATTGTCTTTTCAATTCTATAATGTGCTTGGTTAATAGAACGATATGTATGCTTTGATGGTTTTCTGTCTCGGCTTGTGTGCAAGTACCTTTCATGTGAGTTAAGTATGGAAGGGAGTGGTGAAAGCAGTCAAAGGGAAGAGGGATCGAGCAAGAGATACAGGTTGGTTCTTTTGCTCCTCTTTCTTTTATTTGTTAACTATAGGAAAAGCAATGGAATTACTTTAACTGTTTTTCTAGACTTGCTACTAGGTCTAGAGGTTAGTCATTCGAAAAGACACTAAATTTTCCCATAACAAAATGGCGACTCCACTAGCGATCGATTTATCCCTTATAGTAGCTAATCCATCTCTTGAAACACTTTGAACTTTACCCACTGTTTTTCATTGAATTTAAGTCCAATTCACTGAAATTGAGTCAATTTTGAGCATGAATTTGTCATTCTGCAATCATTGCAGCTCTGTAACTGAGACAGTGCAATGAATGGCACCCTCTAAACTGAGACAGTGCTATGCATCGCCTTGTCCCTCACTCTAGCCTGTGACGGTTCCTTTTGGAGCAGTTTTCCCATCTAGGAGCTGAATCCTTAAGTCAATTTTCAGTTGTTTGAATTGTCTGTTGGATTTAGATGAGTTCTTGTCTTTGAAAGTAGTCTTTGTTTCCTTGTTTCGACCCATTTTAGATTGGATTGTTAAATGTTTCTTTATGTATTTGTTTATCATTTGCAGTCCTTAATCGAAAGTAGTTTTAGTCGATAGTTTTAAAGTGTCGTAAAATCTTCCTTCTTAGAATAATCAACTGGTCTATTTTGTGCATCTGATTCATATTTTCGTTTGAGTGTCGAAAATTTTTGTTTCCTTAAAGTTGAAAGTGTCATTTAGTCTTCCTTTATCTTTAAGTGAAATTGTCATAAATCAACATTTGTGTGAAAAAGGGTTTTGAATCATTTGTTCATTTGTTTTTCTTAGTGCATAATTCACATTAAGGAGAACGAAAAAGAAAAGGAAATACATGTAATTGCATCTTAGAGTTTGATAGTGTGTGCTTAAACGGAATGGTTAGGGAAATGCATTAGTGAGTGCTCTTTGTTGTTTGATCCATAAAGTACTTGTTTTCTCTATCCCTTATTAGTTAGGATTTTCATTGTTGAAAGCAAAATGGAAAGAGTGCTTCTTATTTAGCTGCATTCTTAGGAATCTTGGAAAAACATCACGTGGTGAAACCAAAAGGAATTTTTTTAGCAATATCAACCTAAAATTAACCTCAATTAACCTAAAAAGGCATGGAATTTAATGCAAACATCTAGAGGTGTATAGGCTAGAGACGTGTTCCAACGTCTTAAAATCTAGTGGTTGTCGTTTCATTGAGGTTTGGTGATTCCTCCTCTTTGAACTGGAAAGTACTAGTACGGACTTGAGCTCCCTGTACCATCGTGTATATAGTGGGAGACCCCAGTAGGCTTACATCCTTTATCCATAGGAAGCTGATTTTGTTGCCTTACTGATCACAATGCATTGAACACAACATCCGGGAAGACTGACTGTCGTATTGTAAATCCTTGGTAATTTCTCTTTAATTTTCCACCAAGGTGTATATTGCAGTTTTGTGATTAGTTTGGTAAACCGTCTTGCTTAGTATCTCCAGAGTAATCACTTTTGTTCCTTTTCAACTCCTTAAAAGGAAAGGTCCATCTGAGCGCTTGTCCTTTCAAGCTCATTAAACAACGAAACAGACTAGAGTCATCTTTTGCTTTTTCTCGATTCTTAAAACATGAAAAAGAAAAGTTAAGTTCTTGCGTCGTAAAAGTTAATTGACTGTGAAAATATCCTTTTTTCCTTAGTTGAGTTAGGTTGATAAGACTAATCAACAATCTTGGAGGAAGATCAACCTCCACTCCATCGTTCGACGAGAGTTATGAGTAAACCACCCTTGCCACTGAAAGCAACACCCATCCAGTCAAGGCGGACTCGTCAAACTGAGTCTGGTACTTCGAGAGTTTCTGGTACTTCATCTAAATTACCAGAGCCGCCTATCACAACTAGTACTAAGCCTCAAGTTTCTCCAACTATTTCTGGAATATCTATTACACAAGAAGAATTTACTCAACTACCTGAGGCCACTATAACAGAAACAAGTGAACAAGTGCCTGAAGTTGATCCACAACTTGAAGTGAAGCAACCAGAAATTACTTCAGAACTTGAACCTATTCAATTGGAATTTGATCCAGAACCCATAACAGTTGAAACTGAAGACATTCCTGAACCTGAAGTTGTTCACGAACCTTCCACTTAAACTGAAGTTCTTTTACCGGAACATCTAGATTTTGACCTTGAACATTCTGAAACTGTTACCAAAATACCTCAGTAATCTGTAGTTATTGAAACTCCATCTTCAACACCAGAAGTATTTTTTGCACCTGACGGTGAAATCCTTCCACCAAGATTAGTTTCTATAGAGGAAAAATCTAAAGAAGAGTCTCATCCCAGGACTCCACATCATTTTGGTCCTGGTTTATAACTTTACTCTGAATCTCTTCCTCGTTTTGCTACTACCTCTGAAATCCAACTTGATTCATTAGGTCAACTTTTGGGTAAGCTAACCATGGCAGAACAACTTCAAACATCCCAGACTACTTCATCTGATGCAGCTGTGGTAGAATCTTTTGTTGCTACTTCTTCTATGTTTACAACGACACTTGAGTCACATTTATATGGACAGTCATCCGTCGTGGCTAGTTACTTATCTATGTCTGGATTCCACTTAAGGGTTTCATCATTGTCATGGTCATCTCCCATGTCATCATCAAGAATTTTACCTAGTTCTTCATATCAAGGACAACAGTTTGATCCTAGGTATCAATATCAAACTGGGCAATAGAGTGAACAAAGACCCATTTATCCTCTTAACGCTGGATTGCCACCATATGGTTAGTAAGATGCCTATTCACAACATCCTCCCTATCAAGGAGGATAACCATATGGTTATGTCCCACCGTATCTAGGTCAGCCTGAAGTGAGAGTCTGTCACTGGCAACCAACTTTACCACCACAACCGAGGCTTGTGTATCCACCACAACCTATGCGAACTAAGCCGATTATATCAACCCAACCTGTCATAACTATGGAACAACAGATGCAAGCTTAGCTTGTTGTATCTCAACCTATGCAAGTGAGTTCCGTTGCCTCGCAACCTCAAGTTTCAAGTTAGCAAACCAAAACTTCTCAGGTTGTTATGCAACAACCACTTGTTTCTGGGGTATAACTACCTCAGGTTAGTGTGCCATTATCTGGAGTGGCTCAAGTTGCTACAGGTTTAGTTTATTCTCAACGTGGTCAAACTAACATTGGGGGGCAATATCAAACTTCACAACTGATACCCCAAAAACCTTGGTAGTCATAGTATCCACAGCCTCCATTTCAGAATGTCCAACCTCAGTATGGGCCTGCTTTCCAAACTCAACCTGGGCAAGGACAGTATCAAGCGTATCATGGCCCTGTGTATCAAGCCCAAACTGGTTAGGGACAAAAGCAAGGTCAACCTAGTTTCAATCCATATATTAGATATGTCCCACCACCTTATCAAGGATATCTACCTTATGCGAGTATGCAAAGGCCTATGGCATAGGCTATTCCATCTTATCCTGGATATGCTCAACCTGATCTGAATCGGTAGTTTCCGTTTGTGGCAACTCTAGAATTACCAGATTTAAACTAGCTTACAAATGATCCAATTTTGTATTCACCATTATGGCCAGGAATTCCTCATAAGTTTCCTTTCGAAATTCCAAAGTTTAGTGGAAATCCTAGAGAATACCCATCAATTCATGTTATGACTTATCGTTTATGGTGTTCTTCAAACTCCTTGAATGATGATTCGGTAAGACTCCGTCTTTTCCAAAGAACGCTAATTGGTTTGGCTGCTAAGAGGCATATTGAATTTCCAATAGCTTCTTTTAATAATTTCACCCATTTAGCCATTACCTTTTTGACCCACTTCCAGTTACCCATCAGATATGAAACTAGAACGAAACTTTTGACCAATTTCAAACAAACGACTTCTACTCATATATACGATTATATTCATGAGTGGCGTCATCGTCATCGCATAGTTAAAACCTATGTTCCTAATCAGCTTTTAGCTGAGTGGTTCATTAAGTCCTTATTGCCATCTATCACTGAGGATGTGGCTAAAGGTAGAGTTGTTACAAAAGAGCAAGTGATTGCTCGTGCCCAATATTTGGATTTGATTTACATGCAATCCAACATGCTCTATGACAAAATTCCACATGCAGCGTGCCTTAATCAATGCATTCCACCTCCACTATCGAATAAGGACTCTCATTCCGGAGACGGTGTGGTCGGTTCCTTGAGCACGCAAACGGTAAGTAAACCATCTAGTAAATCACTTGCCAAGAATCAAACTATAAATTCACCTGAGGTTCCTGCTTTCGAGATTAATGTTGTGTCATCTAACAAAGGTAAGAACCAAAGCAACCAAGAAGCAAGAAAAAGGGGAAAAATAAAAAGAAGAATGAAAACCTTCCTCAAGAGAAATCATCTGATTCCTATACTTTGGGAAAGAAACCTCTTTATCCATGTCTGATATGTGATAATGATCATTTTACGGGGATTTTCCTCACCACTCAGAAGTTTCTAAATTGTTAAAAACCTCCACCGCATCTACAGTGTTGACAGATCCATTTCCAAACTCAGATACCAATATGGTTGCAACTGAAAGAAAAGCCAAGCACTCACAGTCATGATTTGTGGTTAGATTCATATGTAAGGAATAAATTGTCAAGCGTTCAATTTGAATTCCTTGGAAATCAGGCGAGCTAGCTATCAGGCGATGTAGTTTTCAAGCAAGGTAGTGATCAAAGTGTGAGGCAATGCCAGTCTTTAAAATTTTCATACTGCTGGAGTTTCATGGAGGGATCTGTAGAGAGAAAAGAGCATAGGTCGGGTAGATGTTTGAGGAATGAACCTAAGGGTTTATACAGTATCCTAAAGAATGATGAAGTTGCACAAGCCTTCAAACAGGTTTGCTGTTGGAGGTTTTGTGAAAAAATTCAAGGAGGCCATATACAAGTCACCAAGGAGTTCGCTTTAAATTTCACAGGATTGAATTCAAAGGTTGGGGTACTTGAGTTTCCAATCTCTCCAGAAGTTATATCGACAGTCACTGAGATTCCAAGGGGACAGGAAAAATGGTTTAAAAACTTCAAGTTTGACATGTCCCCTTGCAAGGAATTTCTGAAACCGAAGTTCATCAATTCAGACTTAAACAAGTCCATGCCCAGAAGTTTTGTCAAAGATTCATACGCTAATTTGCTTACCTGAATATAGAGGTACTTCACCTGCGAAGGGAGGTATCATAAGGTGTATCCTTATCGCTTCAAGCTACTTCTTCATTTCACTGGAGATATCTATATTGATGTACACTTCTACTTGTTTTGTAGCCTGGGAAAAATGTGTGATAAGGTCCAGTTAAAGAAGGAAGCCTGTGAGACCTCATTGTTTCATCACGGCTTAGTTAAGTTGATAATTCTGCATGAACTCCAGAAGATAAATAAAGAATGGTCCATGTTGATGTTTATGTCTTGCTTCAAGACTGAAACCGGTCTCAGTCCTCAGGCTACAAAAAGCTCTCCACCAGCAATCAGTCATCGTGCAGAAACAAGATCAAGAAGATTCACAAAACTGAAGGCTAGGAAACAGGTAAAGGAGCCCACCAGACCACTGGTAATCCAAGACACACCCCAGCAGTCCCAGAAATAGAAGACCCAGCTCAAAGAGGGTGTACGTGAATCATCTATAGGTGAAGCAGTCCATAGAAGAATGACCAGGAGTCAATTAGCTAAAGAAAAAGGCAAGAGAGTGGCTGCTGAGGAAAGCCCACTTTCAAAGGGAAGTCTGAATGACTTGTTGCAAGCTATTGATATTGAAGAATCTCCCTTGGTTCGAGCAGACTTGATAGAATCAGGTAAGAACAAAACCAAAGGGATCAAAGCCTCGAAAAAGCTTAAATTTGATGATCAGGTTTCTAAGTTTGTCTTTAAACCAAGAAGACCTGTAACGAGGCATTCAAAGGAGATACTAGAGGAGCTACCATAGTCAAGTGAAACAGAGGAGTTAGCCAAAGCTCATGAAGAACCTGTGACTACATCAGAAACACCATCTCAGCTGCATAAAAATGATAAAGGTAAGGCAATTATCCCTCAAGAGGAACATAGTGTTGAAGAGTTGAAAAAGAAGTTGAAATTAGCAAACCTTGAAATTGCTAGACTGAAGAAAGCCTCAAGGGAACATGCGATCAAGGAAGCTCATTTTAACAAAATGGAGGCTCTGTGGGAAGACAAAACAATTCAAATACCTGAAGTGGTTGACTGTCATGCTCAATACTACACATGGTCAATTCCCGCAATAAAAGAAGCAAAATTCATCAGAAGAGTTAATATGAAACTGAGAGCTGGGATCAAAGTTATGAAGAGGCAAATTGAGGATTTGAAGATACAACTAAGCCAGCGGGAAAGATTTCCTTAAGGAAATCACACAGCAAGTAAGGTTATATCCCAAATTTTGATGATTTACCTTGTTGCAAGTTTTTTGAAGAATGATACATCTCCATTCAGTTTTGAATAGCTTCAGGGTAGTTGAAAGGGACATTTCAATATAAAAGAGGCTCAAGACAGTCGAATTTTGGCATTTAAACTGTGTTTTTGTGATTACATAGCAGTTTCGTAGCGCGCTACGAAACTGCTGAAAATAATGCCTAATGCACAGCAGTTTTGTAGCGCGCTACGAAACTGCTGTAGCTACATAATTAAACTCAGTCGACCAATTTTGGGTAATCAAGGGGAAATCTTTTTGAAAAGGAATCTCTTCAAAGGATCATTTAAAGGGTGTCAACATTCAGCAAGAGCAAAACAAGTGGGGAAAACATATATATGAACTCTAAACCATTTGTTATAAAATGATCACAGTTACTATGGTTCATGATATTTCAAACAGCTTTGAAGAGGTTTTGTCTTCACACATGGGAACGGTCTACAACACATAAAGAACGTGGCACTCCAACACATTTTTGTGTAATCAAAGAAGAACAACATGATTAATTGGTTTCGAATATCCTTGAGGAAACCAAAAGCAGAAAAACAGGGGCAATTTCCTACTTTCCAGCAGCAGTTGAGAAATGTGACATTAAGGGCCAGCAAGCAGCTTCAAACATCCATCAAAGTTAAACTAAAGGGAACCACTTGTCAGAGAACGAGTTTTTATTGTAATAAATGCTATTATCAGCATGATGTGGAGTTAGACTCCTAATTGTCTTAGGTTTATAAAACTTCCAGTTAGTAGTTGTTGTATTTATAGTTAGTTAAAGTTTGAATAGGTGTCATAGCAAGCAGAATTTGATTTCCCCTCATGCTGAAGGAGGAATCTCAGCCTTGTAAAGAATTCTATATATAGGAGAAAGAGCAATGTACTTAGGGTTGGAAATTTTATTGAGAAAAGCTCTGATATTTGGCTTTATGTAAAAGACTCTATTTTTAGTAATACAATATTGGCTTTGCTTCTCAGGAATCAGAAAGAATTCGATGTGATGAATGTCTTGTGTTGTATTTTCCTATTATCTACAGTGGTATGAATATGTGATTACCTAGAAATCACTAAAAGTGCTCTAATTTCCTTCATATATTCATAAACTGTGCTGGCCTTCTATGTGTTTGGTGTGTCTACATATCTTGGATTCTGAATGCCCTAACTTCTATGCAAAGCTAACCTTCTATCACTACTGAAGCATATCTAACTCCATAAGCCCAATGGATACTTTCTAATTGTGTTTCAACCTATTATACTTGTTCATTTTGTTTCATAGAGTTAGCCATCTTATTCATTATCCAAATCTTTAATCTTGTGAGAGAGCCCTCTCAGGTTGAGGAGGCTAAGCCTTAGCCTAAAGTAGGTTTGAAAGAGTTACTTAAATTCTACCTATTCAGCAGCCTGTCAGGGTCTGGTTTTGAGATAATAGCTTCTGGAACGAAACTTTCCCTCCAATGGATCCTCATTAAGGGATTTAGATTGTACTCATTCCTATTACCAGACTCGATGAGCCCAATATTTTTATTTATTGTCACTACCTCCCCATGTTAGGATTGGGTAATTTGCATGCTTGTTGCCTTCCTTAGATGTGGTAGTCGTTTCTCAAGATTCCTCTCTAGAATTGAACCCTAATTCTTTGTCGCTCATCACCACCATGGTAGGCCTCTATCCCATCATCGAAAGTTGATAGGGAAAAAATTTGAATAAAGCATCGCCAACACAAGGTTTGTGTGATCCGTTGAGTTATCATGATTCATCGGAGAAGTGGGGAAGCTAGCACCAACCTTTTATCTAAAAAATTCATCCCTTCCAAAGATTTGGGACTTGATTCATGTACTAGCTCTAGAACTACTATGGTTATTTGAATAGTATGGTACCATAAAAAAAATTATAACTATTTTAATGATCCATTTGAAGTTTCACAGTCTGAATTAGTTCATACTTAGACTTTCAAGGTTAATTTTTGAGACAAGCATATGACTACTGTGAGGATCAGCCATGTAGCACCCTCCCACTTCAAAGGGAATTCCAAGTGCTCTCTTACCAAGAGCCATCCTAAACACCCATGATGTCAAAGACATGTCAAAATATCATGTAAAATTTTTATACCTTTCACCTCTTGCATCCCAAGAAGGGAACACACCCTACATGGCAAGGACATGAAAAATAAATGTCGACATCAAATGCAATGGATGATGGATGCAATATCCACAAAGAAAAAAATGGGAGTTTGTAACTAGCCCCCAACCAGTAAGAAAACAAGCAATCATTCAACCACTCCCTTCGAAATGCCTCCCAAACCCTCCCCACCCCGCACCAAGGCCACCTAGGAGCCTACTTGGACATCAGCAACAATGGACCTCGATCACCTAATCGCCTGCAATAGCCTCGATGCAAAGGAAATGGAAGGAAATAAATGGAGAATGACCAACCACACAACCTCTATATTAGAAATGAGCCCCAACCCTCCCCGCCCTGAACGAGGCCACCTAGGAGTCCACTCGAACAACAACAATGGTGGACCTCGATCTCACGATCGCATCAGGGGAATTTTGAGATCTAAAATGGGCCTCCTAAGGAAATTCAAAATAATACTGGAAATAATAAAATAATATTAGATTACATCATCAAATTTTGGAGGAAAAAAAGAAAAAACTATTTTTTCAACTCATATTTTCAACTTGTCTCCCTATGGGTTTACTCAAATTTCTGTTAACCTAGATTGTCATTGATGTCAATATGGTAATATTTTAGGAGAAGTGGTGCAAGAAGCCATGAGGTGAAACCAGAGGAAAGCCAAGATAGTCAAGCCATTGGAAGTCATAGGAGCTATCAAAGTAGAGCTATCAAAGTAGGGAAGAAATTCATTAAAAGGAATAAAGAGGAACACGCATCAGGAGGAGAAGCCAACAGAATAACAGTTAATGGAGGAGCATCACATGTAATATATGCCAAATAAGAACTATTGGAATCCAAAGGGAATACTGATCAGAGGAGCAAGAGAAGCATAGAGGAAGAGTCATCTGAAACCATAAGAAGCAAAGAGCGGAGAGTCGTTACTCTATGTAACTGCAGTCAACAGTTAAACAACAAGTTTGTAATAGTGCCAGTGGTTATCAGGCAGACACTAGGAGGTAAGTGGTATTTAGAGGAGAGTGCCCGATTCCATTAACCGAGTGACACGTAGCACTTGGGTGGAGAGAGAAAACCATTTTTTCGAGTGGTTATTTATCTTGCAAGTGGCTCACCCGAAATGTATGTAGGCTGTTGGATTTAGCGAGGGTTGATCAACGGAGAAGGATTAATGAACGGTTTTGGGTTGATCGGGTTAAGTTGGGATTGTTAGATCTAGAGATAATATCTACGATGGAGGATTGATTCGAAAAAGGCAAACATCAGAAAATGTGCAAATGATGTAAAAAGGTGGAAAAGATAAGTTATGAATGATTATTGTGTATTTCTATTATATAAACATTATAATAGAAATAGCGCGGATATCAAAGGAATATCAGAGAAGAGCAGAGTAGTATATATATATATATATATATATATATATATATATATATATATATATATATATATATATATATATATATATATATATATATATATATATATATCGGAGAAATCACATCGGCGGGTTCTATTAAGTACCACAGTGAAACCCTCAACTATGATATACAGTTGCGGACCTGATGGTCCTATTATATCGCACCCTAATGGTATATCACATCCTCCATATTAGGAGTTATGTATCGCAGCGTTTCAAAGCCTTACCACATTAAAATTCTGATTGTGATATAATTGCGGACCCGACTACACCATTATAGCATGGCTTAATCAAATGTCGCATCCGCGGTAATCGAAATGTACAAAGGAATGTAAAACCGCTGATTGCGATGGAGCTATGGACCCGATGAAGTTATTAACAACAATTTATAATCATATCGCATCGAGTAGGGGCAATCGGTAATTGGCCATCGATGATGTTATAGACATGACTTATAAAAGACCTCCTGAAAGCTGTGATTTCGATTGAGAGTGTGATGTGGCATGTGGGACCACCCATTATATATTTCTAACTATGTTAATATATGATATTATTACAGGAGGACAGAGGATGTTAAGGGGCATCGACAATGTTATATCGTGAAGACAAAGAGTTGCAACTGCAGAAGCTATGATTGTGATTAAAGGAGTGATTCGATTGCCATAATAAAATGTTGGGTCCATTGTATGAATATTGAAACAACAAAGGGGGGCCTCTCTAATATAGTTATTTCTTTAATATGAAATATTATTATAATATGACCTCTCTTCCGCATTAACGTGTCCTGTAAGAATTTTATGAATCTGAAGAGACAAAGGAAGCTAAAGAGTGAGCACAGAGGAAGGCAAAATATCAAGCGAGCAAAGAGGAAACGAGTGGAAACCAAAGGTTAGGAGTATCAGGCATATAAAACAAAGAACAAGGGAAAGTTTGAGTTTCTGGCAAACTGTAAGAGAAAAGGGAGCCGAAGTTCTGGCAGAAGTGGAAGGAACATGAGGATAGAAGTAAGTCATAGGTCCAACAAGGTTGGGAGTAGAGAATTACAACCAAACAAATCCAGACAGTTACAACAAAGGGTTGGATCCCTTAAGGTTGGTGCCCCAAAACTGAAAGGATTGGTGTCCTAGGAGTTGGTGCTCCTAAATTCAAGGTTGCTGCCTTGACAAGACAGAGTTGGTGCTCTAGAGGTTGGAGCCTCACAAAGAGTCCAAGTTGGTGCTTGGGAGATCTCTTCTGGTTTTTCACGCAGATCCCGCAGTTTAGATGTGATTTTGGGTGATTTTGGGCAGATCTCGCAGATTTTGGGCGATTTTTTCTTTCAATTTAGATATCTCTTCCGTAGATCTATTCCGGTTTTTGAACGCGGGTTCCAGCATTCTCAGATCTGGTGCGCATGTGGGTTTCCAAAGAAGAACAACCCACGTACTCCACGTGAAAAAATACGCCTTTGAAAAACTTCCAGAACTCCCACGCTGTATGCGTGCTAACGCTCCTCACGGCAGCTCCGAATGCTTGCGCTGCGGTTCTCTGCTTCTTGGCATTTGACTTCTACGGTGATCCTTCGGTTCTACGGTGAGATATCCTGCGGTTCTACGGTGATCCTTCGGTGATCATTCTCTGCGGTTCTCGCAGTTTTTTTTCGCAGATCTCTTCTGGTTTTTCACGCAGATCTCGCAGTTTAGATGTGATTTTGGGCGATTTTGGGCAGATCTCGCAGATCTCGCAGATTTTGGGCGATTTTTTCTTTCAATTTAGATATCTCTTCCTGTTGTGGGGAAAAGTATCCGATGCGGATGACCCTATCCCTACTCTAAAGGTGACAGTCTTTAGCAACAACTGAAAGTAAAGCTTTGATGTTTTCCTTTATGAAAGTACAGAGAGAAAGAAGAAATGATTAACCAACCTGGTGTCCTTCGCTTAGTCGATCTTGATCCTCTCTCTTTGTCTCTTGTTCCCAGCTCCTTACTCTCTTTGCCGGTCCAGCTACACACAGATCCTGCACAAAACAAGAGAGGAAACTACAAGATACATGTACTCATAACTGATGCATGGATTAGAGTGAATCAAATATACATGTAAATACAATACATCAATGCAATACAAGTATATAGGAGAACATGCAAAACTTTATTGATAGAAGTAACAGGGTTCTGAGAAGGTTACAACCAATGATGGCTCCAATCCAGCAGCACCTCCCCAGCAGCAAGAACTCTCCTCTTCACCTCTAGTACAATAATCACCCAATAGCTCTAACTGTAATCCAACAGCACCTCCTTGCTTTACACAAAATTCCCGCCTCCTCAGACCTCATAGAAGAGCTCTATATATAGGAGAGAAGAGGAAAGGATGAGTCAGCTAGAGGCTGGCATGGAGCTGACTAGTGTCCTCTCCCTCTTCAGTTAATCTTCAGTTCCTGAGTCCACTTGGAGATCCTTGGTTACACATGGTGATCAAGTACCTCTTACTCATCACAGGGCGAATCTTATGAACCAAGTGTCAGTTTGGAAGCTTCCTGGGCAGTTGACACCTTGCAGGATGACTGTGCCACTTGGCCAATCTCACCCAGCGCAGGTAGCCTTCATTACTTTTGACTTCCAGCGCAGGTACAGAGTGGGACAGTTGCATTACAGCGCAGAAGCTCAGTTAAGCAGCTGACATGATCCAAAATAAGCCTGTTTTGAAGTGTTTTCAGGTGGAGAACTGATTGGAAGTGCTGTTGTTTGATGACCTTGTTCTTTTAGGGGTAAGAACAACATGTTTAGGGACTGAGGATCCCTGTAATTATTGACATTCCATGCTCCATGATGCGAGGCACAAAAATGTCTATAACAGTTGCCCCCTAAAGTATGAGGCCGTTTATCGGGTGAAATGCTTTATCTAGAGGATCCGAAGTTCGTTCCAGTGCTGAGGAGAGTGCCCTGTAATACAATACAATACAATACATTATTTTTCATTCATCATTATTCTCATGATCTAGCTGAGGCGGGCATTCCCATGCTCAGCTTTTTATAAATACATTTTGGTACATATGACAGACGATCGTCTGAAGATAGACTGATAATTTTCTGCTGTAATTATCATCTTTTGAGTAGGATGATCATCTGCTGCAACAATGTACATGGCAAATGCTTTTATATTTCCTGAATATATATCGCAGCCCGGATGGATGAAACTAGATCCGGGGTCTTCAAACTCGTTCGATCTTCACTCTAAGTACAAGTCGATCCATGTGAGAATTGCGCTGAAGTCGAACATGGAAAGACATCGCTTGATTACCGGTCAATAATGAAAACCGTTAACAAGCGCGAGAGGAATCACCAATAATGACGATGACCCTCAAGGTACTGCAGTACAATTCACGTGGCGTGAATAAAGGACTTGGCGTCGAACGCCACGCAAAATCTTCTGGTCGAAGGTCATTGACGTATACCTATCGCCGGAAGTGAGAAACTTGCCATTGAGGCATGCAAGCTTCAAAGTACTGATGGGGGTGTTCCTAGATCTACTTCTTGGATAATGAGCTGAAGTCGACAAGAAGCGATCCGTCAAAGGAGGGCCTTAATGAATCCCACATCAATGACACAGAACGGAGCTAATGACTTTAGTGGAGGTGAAAACAAACTGTGACATATGATTCAGGGTGGCGATCATGAATGGACGAAGGATAATGTATGGCAGTGGATGGGACACGGTTGACACTTTCAGAATGACCCCTCTTGAACATATAACGACACTGATGCGATGGATCGGTAGCATTACCCCAAATGTGGATGGTGTGGCGAGGACCATGGTGATGAGACCGGTGAATGAAACAACCCAACCCGATGTGATACGGAGGAAAAGTGTCATGTCCAAGAGTGACTTGCTACCATTAAACTTTGAATGTTCTCCCAATTTTTCCCCAGTCATTTCTGACCAGTACCTCTTTATTTTTATCAAGCTTGAGGAGGATAACATATGCTTGTTCTATAACCTGCCCTTCGGGCAAGCCTATCGCTATGATTTAACGAGCCTAGCGATAGGGAAACTCGTTCTCGTCTAAAGACAAGTTTGTCGCTATTTAATCATTTTAACGAGTCTAACGACAAGGAAAACTCGGTCCTTTTCATTTTTAGAGAGTCTGAAAAGATACAGAAAGTCAACTCCATAATTCCTTTTTCGTCAGCAAATCCCTTAAGTCTGAAAAAGTATAAAACAATACAGAAGGGATGGCTGTTCGGTACTTTTAACGAGCCGAACAAGACAAGCGCTCGATCCTTTTGTGCAATAATCCCTCAGGTCCAAAGAGATTAAAATTTAGAGGAGGGATAGCGTTCCGGTCATTTAACGAGCTGGAAGGCCAAAACTCGGCAAACTTTTCATATTTTACGAGTCAGTGAAAAGAGCTGAAAGAAGACTCGTCTTTTGAGGAACGAGTGATAAACAGGGATAGCTACAGATTCCAGGTACCGGTTGGAATTTTCCAATCACGGCAGTGTCACAAGGATGGCTAGGTGAAATCACTCTTCGCAGCTGTTTCTCAAAAGAGGTAAACACACAAATGGAAGTGAATGATCGGCCAAATGAACAGTGGAGGTGATGGATGAAAACACGATCAAGGTTCTTATGGCTGATGAATTTACGATCTCAAAAGGTTATTTACCGGTTCATTTTTTCCATGAGCTTGAACTCTGAGGGAAACTTTTGCTCACACTTTTCTATTTTTTAACGAGCATAAATTCAGTCCTAAAACTGCTCGGATTTGCGTTTATTTTTTAACGAGCATGAACTATATGCTAAAACTGCTCAATATACCAGTCATATGAAGAACGCCTCTCGTAAGGACCAATTTTTATAGAGCTTATGCCTTACCACAACTGTGCTCACTTTTGGCAAATTTTACTTTTGCCCCACAGGCTTTCTTTCATGCAAGTTTGGAAACGGCTAATCTTAAAACCAGATAAATAACCGCCCCTAGCTTGCACTCCAGAAAGTTTGCATGCCCCCAGGTATAGGATAGAATTTCGAGGCTGCCCCTCCTCTCCCCTACTTCTGCTTTTCTTTGGGTGTTCACATTTATTTGTCATCTTGCTAATCTAATGCTAACGATACTTGTCTTCTCGTTATTTTAAGGGGTCTTACGCAGTACTCAGGCTTCCCGTCGGCCCACTTTTAACAAACAGCTATTTATGACAATAGAAGAACACTACTCAAAGATAAAACATTGGTATTATTGAGGGAGGCTTGCCTCTTTCTTATTATTCCAAAGACGGTTCGATTTGCTGCCGCAGATCAATCTCTTTCTTCGGCGGTGCCTATCATTGGGTTGTCCTAAGATGGTTACCCTCTGTCACAACAATACGGTCTCCTTCTTAATAGACTGCCCCTGCTTATCCTTCAAAACACATGTTTCGATGGGCGAGGCTTGAATTTAAAGATGGTGACTACTTGTTGTAATAAGGGAATTCCTACTCGGGCATTGCCCACTTTTTTAGACAAAGGTGAATGATTCCCAAACACATAACTTTAACAAAAGATCATTATTCCAGAACAACCCCACTTCCTACGGACGGGGTACGGACTAGTCATGTTCTCCTGCGGAAATTCTGTCTTATACCTGGAGTTTCTTCTGCCCGAAGCAGACCAGGGTGCATGCCCCCTGGGTCCTAGTCTTTCTTTCCGAATCACTCGCGCTCATCGGGAAGGAGGATCGGGGGCGGAGGCGAATCTTGAGTGAACAAACCATTTAGGATTGGTATTTGACTATTTGCGATGCGAGATCCCGGAAATGAAAGTTGGTCTACGAGCTTGACCACCCTTCCTTCATGTGGAAAACACATTACTCTAAAGAGTGAGGAGACTATCGCTCCCATGCAATAAATATAGTCGCGTCCAAGGAGTAGGTTATAATCCAAGGGTCCTTGAACTACCAACACGTTCATCCTGACGGTCTTCCCCTTCAATGTAACAGGTACATCGGGGAGGATCCCTAATGGTTGACTGGTTCCTTTATCAAAACCTGAGAGATTTTTCAACTCAGGTAAAAGCGCTGGGGAACCCAGTGCTTTCCAAGCAACAGAGGAAAGGATACTCACACACACCCCTTCATCAATGATAGTACCAGCCATAATCATTCTATAGATCTGGACAATGATTCTGAATGGTACACTGGCTGGTAACCGGGGTCTGCCTAGTTGATTCCAATCAAAGGATACAACCAGGTTGCTTGGCGGTGGGACCGAATATACGGCCGGATATGACTCTGATGATGTTCCTTCCTGCGATAAAGGAATGGGCGCATTGCCCTGATGCTCATCGGAGTCGGTGCTGATGAAAAGAACCTGGATGGTGTCATCCTTGTTCTCATCAGTGAGGGTGTCGCATGAAGACGACTCTTCGGCGACGGTGTCATTTGAAGACGGGTCTTCAATGACGGGGTCATTGGACGATAGAACCTCTGAAGGAAGAACCGGGCCAACTGCCGTATCGACCTTTAGACTTTCGTCTAGTCTAGATTCAGTAGGTTCATTCTCAATGACCGACACTTCAGCTGACCACTTGAGTGGTTCAACCGGATTTTCAACTATCGAGGGATTAGGCGCGAGTTTTTGATATCCAGGTGGAAATCGCGCCGGTGACACCGGGCGATCTTCCAAAACTCTCTTGGCCTCATCTAAGAATGGACATTTGTGGATGGCATGATGACCTTCACACAATAGACAGGGTGACCTTGGTCCCCTTCTTCGTCCTTCACTCTCGCTAGTTGACGGAATGCAATCAACATGACAACCAGAGGTTGATGCTACCGGATTGTGCAACCTTGGGGACCAGTCCCTTAGTATCCGGGGAATACAAGGACAATCACGATGGAAATGGATCCCTTTGCAAATGACACATGGCGATTTAGGCCCGGTCGGTGCAGTGTGTGGGTTTTTGTCAGCTTTCTTCTGCTTGCCCCCAGTCGCCTTCGCCAGAGGCTCCTTCTGCTTCTTTTCTCTCTTCTTCTTTTCTTTCTTCTCCTTGGGAGGCTGACTTTTGCCAGCTTTACCTTGCGAAGACGAAGGATCAGAGGAAGTATCATAAGAAGTGGAAGGCTGGTGGGTAGTTCTAGATTGTTCTGACTGTTGATTCGAATGCTCAGGATTAGTGGCGATCTGGACTACATTGGTTGAAAAGAGCCATACAGGGAGGCCGATTGTCAATCCTGGAAGCGACAATGTAGCCATATGAGGTGCACCAACATCTCCCCAAGAGGAGAAGGGATTTGGACTTCCGCCAAGGTTACTTCCTTGGTTGGTGGGCTCCATACTTTTCAACTGAAAGATCAACGTGGGAATAACAGGTGATTATGTTCCGCTTTAAAATAAATTTTATTAACGACGCTTTTAGACACAAACTTGCTTTTTCATGTTTTAAGAGTCGAGAAAAAGATAAAGATGACTCTAGTCGCCTTCGATGTATTAACGAGCCCGAAGTGACAAATGCTCGGTTGGACTTTTTCAGTTATAGAGTTTGAAAAAGGCCAAAAGAAACTGCTCTGGAGATCTAGGCAGAGGGTGTGCCAAACCTTTCGCGAAACCACAGAATACGTTTTACGGTACGGGTGGTCGATCTTCGTGAATGCTGTGTTCACTGCATCGCGATCAGTAGGGCGGCCGACACGGTTTCCTAAGGATAAAGGATAAAAGCCTATAGGGGTCTCCCAATATACGCGACGGTACGCGGGAGCTCAAGTCCGTGTTAGTGCCACCGACTCTCAGGAGGAATCACCCACCTTCGTAGAGATCGATAGTCACTATGTTTAACGACGCCGGAACACGTCTCTACCTAGACCTCTAGATGTTTGCGTTAAATTCCAAAGCGTTGTTATGTAAATTGAGTTTATTTTAATGTTAATCTTTCTTAACAGTTTGCCTTTCAGGTTCGCCACGAGATGTATATATACAACTTCCTATATGCAATCTAAGAATGAGAAGCAAATCTTTTCAATCTTTCAACTTTGAAAACCTTAATCTACTTGAGGGAAAAGAAGGACACAACTTTTTCCACAGATCAAAGAACACACACTAAAATGCACATCTTCCTAAATCGTCAAGCATACAGTCAAATGCAAAATGCACAATGCATGTATTTCTTTTCGTTATCCTTAATGTTGATGCTAGACAAAAAGGAAATTGTTGTATGATTTTGAATCTAATTTCAAGTAGAAATAAACAAGCTTGTCCACAATCAAAAAGACACCTTATGATAGACTTGTTTAAAAACACAGGAAATGTATAGATTCAAACCATGAAATGCAAATCGAACAAACTCAAACAGCTATGAACAGTAATAAAACTAGCTCTTAAGATCACAAAGACACCTTTACAGTTCAGGATCTAAGAGGTCACAGCTATACTGGTTTGCTTTTCACAATGGGAAACTGTAACTGCAACAAGAAATACTAAAAGAACATTCACAGTTTCATCACACAACTGAGGCGGAATAATGTCAAGGAGAAGTGGCTTACAGCAAGTACAATAACCAGCAAGCAATCAGCCAAAAACAAGTGCAAACAGGGCCAAGACACAATAGGAAGACTGAGCAAGACAAGGGCTAACTGGACCAGCGCAGGTTCTAGTCTGCCAGTTTGACTCTCAGCGCAGTTCCCGAAGGGAGCACCTGCGCTGTAATGCAGACTGCCTGTGGACAGCCTGCACTGACTCACGAGAGTTTCGTCTACAAAGTTTTCCGGGTCATAAAAAGCTCAAAAATGCACTGTTTTTGATGAAATAAAAAGCTATAGGTCAAGTACAGGCTAAGGTATGATCAAGAGGATGAAGATCTATCACAAAGAGTAAAGAGTCTTTTGTAGATAAGCTCTTCAAATCTTGAATTTGCTCAGCAAATGAGCAAGAGTAGCAGTCCCTCTACTTCGCTTTTGATATAGTCAAAAGCTTTTCGATTTGGTACTCTTTTCTTCAAGAAATGAATAGCAAAATACTACAAACACCAACAAGATACTAGGTTCCCCAGCGGAGTCGCCAGTTTGTTGTGGGGAAAAGTATCCGATGCGGATGACCCTATCCCTACTCTAAAGGTGACAGTCTTTAGCAACAACTGAAAGTAAAGCTTTGATGTTTTCCTTTATGAAAGTACAGAGAGAAAGAAGAAATGATTAACCAACCTGGTGTCCTTCGCTTAGTCGATCTTGATCCTCTCTCTTTGTCTCTTGTTCCCAGCTCCTTACTCTCTTTGCCGGTCCAGCTACACACAGATCCTGCACAAAACAAGAGAGGAAACTACAAGATACATGTACTCATAACTGATGCATGGATTAGAGTGAATCAAATATACATGTAAATACAATACATCAATGCAATACAAGTATATAGGAGAACATGCAAAACTTTATTGATAGAAGTAACAGGGTTCTGAGAAGGTTACAACCAATGATGGCTCCAATCCAGCAGCACCTCCCCAGTAGCAAGAACTCTCCTCTTCACCTCTAGTACAACAATCACCCAATAGCTCTAACTGTAATCCAACAGCACCTCCTTGCTTTACACAAAATTCCCACCTCCTCAGACCTCGTAGAAGAGCTCTATATATAGGAGAGAAGAGGAAAGGATGAGTCAGCTGGAGGCTGGCATGGAGCTGACTAGTGTCCTCTCCCTCTTCAGTTAATCTTCAGTTCCTGAGTCCACTTGGAGATCCTTGGTTACACATGGTGATCAAGTACCTCTTACTCATCACAGGGCGAATCTTATGAACCAAGTGTCAGTTTGGAAGCTTCCTGGGTAGTTGACACCTTGCAGGATGACTGTGCCACTTGGCCAATCTCGCCCAGCGCAGGTAGCCTTCATTACTTTTGACTTCCAGCGCAGGTACAGAGTGGGATAGTTGCATTACAGCGCAGAAGCTCAGTTAAGCAGCTGACATGATCCAAAATAAGCCTGTTTTGAAGTGTTTTCAGGTGGAGAACTGATTGGAAGTGCTGTTGTTTGATGACCTTGTTCTTTTAGGGGTAAGAACAACATGTTTAGGGACTGAGGATCCCTGTAATTATTGACATTCCATGCTCCATGATGCGAGGCACAAAAATGTCTATAACACTTCCGTAGATCTATTCCGGCTTTTCAACATTTCAGATCTCTTCCACAGATCCCGTCGGAGGCAGCGGAACGTGTGGAGGACGTAGCTTCAAAAGCTGTTCGTAATCTTTTGGAGGCAACGTAACGTGTGGAGGACACAGGTGCTGTCCCAGCATTCTTAGGGTCTGCGGTTCAAATATTTGCTGCTGTTCCAGCATTCTCAGATCTGGTGCAGATCTGCGTAAAATATGGCTCCGACCTTCGCAAAAATAACTGGTGGCTCATCCGCCTCTGGAGGGCAATCTCCTGCCCATATCGTGAGTGAAGCCCCAGCTCCCACTATCCAAGTGGTCCAGGACTCACTCGATGAAGCTTTGAAGTTCTCCGAAAGTGCCCTAATTTGTCGGTTCAATGGTTTTTGGCCGCGGCTGATAGCACTCCACAATTGGATCTCGGAGGTATGGAAGCCTATCATTTCTGATGAAATTAATATCTACCCCTGTGCTAGAGGTTTCTTTATAGTAGAATTTGAAAATCCTGAGAGCAGACAATGTATTCTAGATTCCGGCCCTTGGTTTTGGGAAAAATCAGGCCTATTCATGAAGCCATGGAACCCATCATTCGATCCCTCTACAGCAGTGATAACCTCAGCACCAGTTTGGGTGAGATTGTCAGGCCTACCCTTGCATCTCTGGAATCTCTCCTCGCTAAAAGCCATCGGAAATGCAATTGGGAAATTTTACTGCAGGTGCCCAGAAACAGAGGAATATGCCAGAACTACCTATGCACGCATCTGTGTGGAAATGGATTTCAGCGCCGGATTCCCAGCGGAAATAAACCTAACAAGTAAAGACTATGTGTGGAACCAGAAGCTTGATTATGAAAGTGTCCTCTTCAGATGTCGATCGTGCTTTGAGACAGGGCATCTAGCCAAAAATTGCCCAAAAGCCTCTGAGAAAAATTTTGCTAGAAAAAACCACCACAGATCTACATGGTGGGAAGGAGCACAAAAAGAACACTACACTGTCATCAAAGAAGAATATTCTAGAGAAAACTCTGAGTCACAAGAAATCAAGGAAGAAGAAGAAGAAGAAGAAGGAAACAACTCTCAAAGCAAGCAAGGAGAAAGCCCGCCCCAACAAATCAACAGTTATGAGGATCTGAATACCGCAGAAAATAAATCTTCATTTAACAGCAAAGCAGATCTCCTAAACCAAACTTCTCCGACTATAGATCGCGAAGCTAAGACACCAATGTCCCAAGAACCAGAAGAGATGAAGGAGATGCAAGACAAAGGAAGTTGGAAGACCGTAGAGAAAAGAAAGAAAGCTACAACACCAATCTCGCCAAGAAAGACGAGGAGCCAGACAAGTAAAAATTAAGAAAATTGTAGGTCCGATAGACCAATTTGGTCTCGGTGGACGTTAACCATCATCATCATCATCATCATCATATATCTATATATATATATATATAGATATAGATATAGATATAGATATAGATATAGATATAGATATAGATATAGATATAGATATATATATATATATATATATATATATATATATATATATATATATATATATATATATATATATATATATATATATATATATATATATATATATATATATATATATATATATATATATTGTACTTGATTTATTGCAAAGATTACATTAATAAAAGCATTTATTCCTGTTATTTACTTTTGTGTTCCAATTATAAATGTTTTAACTGGTAAGAATAACAATTAAAAGGAAATAGTGATTCACCCCCCCCTATTATTTCCAACAATTGGTATCAGAGTGGGCTTCTTCACATTAGCTTAATAGCTTGAAGAAGGATTCTTAGTCATGATGAGAAATCAAGAAGTGTTAGGAAGACCTCCTCTATTCAATGGCACAAATTTTGGTTTCTGGAAAAAGAGAATGTCCTATTACTCAATGTCCCTTAGACCTGAAGTTTGACATTCAGTTTTAAATGAGTACATAGCTCCTTCCACTCTTCCAATAGATCAAGATGAGAGGAAAGTCTACATTGCAAATGCAAAAGCCTTAAACTCCATCACTAATGGAATCACTGATTCTGAATTTACAAAATTCACGAATTGTAACTCTGCCAAAGAAGTATGGGATAAGCTAATTAGCTTATACGACGGGACTCCAAAGTCAAGAAGTCAAAGCTTCAAACTCATAGAAGGAAATTTGAAAGTCTGAAAATGGATGATGAAGAAGATATTGTATCATACTTTCTCCAAGTAGCTAAAGTGGTCAACTATTTTAAAGGATTGGAAGAAAACATTGAACAAAACACCATTTCTCAGAAGGTCTTAAGATCTCTCCCAGATAGATTTGACTCCAAATTAAGTGCCATAGAAGAAATGAAGGATCTAGATACTCTCAAGATAGATGAACTCCATGGAATTCTCATTGCCTATGACATGAGAAAAGGTTGCCCAAGTTCCAAAGATGCAACATTTAAGGCCTCAAAATCAAAAAAGGAGAAAGAAAGGAATGTCATTAGTGATGACTCCAATGTTGAATCTGAATTGGTGCAATTTGTACGAAGGCTAAAGAAAGGATCTAAGCTAAAAGGTAAATACCCTCTTATTTGTTTCAAGTGTGGAAAAATATGTCATTATGCTACAAAATGTCCTCATAAGGATGATAGTGATGATGAAGAAAATTCTAAAAGGATGGTATACAAAAAGAAAGGGTTCAATAAGAAGAATTTCCTCTCTAAGCAATATGAGTCTGATGAAGATGAATTTGTAGTCATAAAAAATAAATCAACTAACCAGTTCCCTCACCGCAATGGAGGTAATGAAGAATCAGATGAAGAAAATGACCATGCTGGAAGCCAAGAAGTATTATTCATGGCATTCACAAATGATGATAACTCAGGGCTAGATGGAAATGTAGATGAAATGTTAATAAGTACCATTGAAGAAAATGATAAATTACAGAATAAAATCATTTCTCTCAAGGTAGAAAATGAGGAAACAAAAGGAAGGGAAGATCTCTTGAAAAATAAGCTAAAAGATAAAGAAGAAGTTTGCAAAGAACGTGAAGATGAAATAGTATCTCTGAGGAAGGAATTGGAGCAAGTTAAAAAGGGTTGGAAAAGCTCTCAAATAGTTGACACTATCCTAAATAATCAAAAACCTCAACATGAAAAATCTGGAATAGGTTTTAAAGGAGAATCATCAAGTACTAATAATAATGTGAAAATCTATGCTGACGTACTTTCCACCAACCCAAAAGAAGAAAGATTATTTAATCAAAGGCACATCCCAGATCCAAAGAATGAAGAGAGAATAACTCCAAGGAAGAATGTTGATTCGAATCATGGATGTTACAATAGATACAAAACAATATTTCATCAAAGGCCCATCTCAAATCCAAATAATGAAGCGAGAGTAACTCCAAGGAAGAATGTTGATTCAAATCATGGCTATTACAACAGGTACAAAACTATCTTTTTTGGGCATTGTTTCCATTGTGAAAATTTTGGTCATCAAGCTAGACATTGCATGGCTTGTAAGAATGACACACCAAAACTGACAGATCAAATAAACAAACCATATGGACCCAAAGGGCAAGGACAAATCAAGACCTACAATTCTTTTGATCCCTTGGCCAAATTTGATATGATTTTCTCATTATGTAATAATAATGGACACAACGAACAAAATTTCCCACTCAAAAGAGGAAAAGAAAGAATTGAGAATCCCAACACAGATAAATGTGGCCTAGCTCTATGTGCTCAAAATAATGAAAATCATTGGTTTGTGGATAGTGGGTGCTCCAGACACATGATAGGGGACAAAGGGAAGTTTGTCTCATTGAACAAAAAGGAAGGAAATGTATCCTTTGGAAGTAGATCTGCCAAAATCACTAGAAAATGAGTTGTTACTCTTATTAATGGAAAAGGAAAAGCTCAAAATGCTTTGCTAGTAAATGGGCACAAACACAACCTCCTGAGTGTTAGCCAAATCTGTGATCAAGGACATAATGTTGTCCTTAGCACCAAAGACTGTGAAATAAGGAACTCTTCCTCAGGGGAACGTGTGGTGAAATGGGTTAGAACACCAGACAACATCTATATTCTGAACAAGATTCAAGAAGATAAATGCTACTTAAGTCAAACAGATGAAAGTTGGTTGTGGCACAAGTGACTTGGACATACAAGCTTCGATAACTTGATCAATATCAGTAAGATTAGAGCATTAGGAGACATTTCAAAGTTATTCAAACCAAATCAAGGAGTATGTGTCCCATGTCAACATGGAAAGCAAACTAGAACAAGTCACAAGACCAAGGATTTCTCTACATCAAAGCCTTTGGAGATCACTCATGCTAATTTATGTGGACCAACTAGAACTCCATAACTCCAAGGAGAAAGGTACTTTGCTTTATTTGTTGATGACTATACTAGAATGATGTGGGTATATTTTATAAAATATAAATATGAAGCATTTGAGTGTTTTAAGAATCTTAAAGCTCTTGTGGAAAATGAAAAGGACTCTAAGATTAAGTGTCTCAGAACAGATAGAGGGGGAGAATTCACATCAAAAGAATTTGATGAATTCTATAAAATACATGGAATTAAAAGAGAACTCTCTGCTGCTAGAACACCAAAGAAAAATGGGGTAGTTGAAAGAAGAAACCGAACAATTCAAGAAATGGCAAGAACAATGTTAATAGAAGCTAACTTGCAGATAAAATTCTAGAAAGAAGCAGTCGGGACCGCTGTCTATACATTGAATCGAACTCAATTGAGACCAAATAATGAAAAGAATCCTTATGAATTATGGAAAGGAAGACTTGTGTCAGTAAAATATTTCAATATTTTTGGAAGCAAGTGCTTCATAAAAATCAATGATGATTCACTAGGAAAATTTAATTCACAGGTTGATGAAGGGATCTTTCTTGAGTATTCTATAAGAAGCAAAGCATACAAGTGCTATAATGACTGACTACAGAAAATAGTGGAAAGCATTGATGTAAAAATTGATGAAGATATTCCAGAAAAAGAAATTCAATAACATGAAGATGATCCTCTCATTGAAGAAGAAGAACCTGAAAAAGAAGAAAAAGGCCAAGGAAAAACCAAGGAAAAAGAACCATCTCAAACCCCTTCGAAGACGAAATTTACCCAAAAATATCACCCAGAAGAGTAGATTATTGGCAATATGGATGAAGGGATGCAAACCCGAAGAAGGATGACTAGCACAACAAAGAAAAATGATGTTGCTCTTCTATCCATGATAGAACTAGAAACATTTACTCAAGAAAGTAAGGATCGTCATTGGGTAAAAGCCATGGAAGAAGAAATGTCTCAAATTGAGAAGAATGAGACATGGGAGCTGGTACCTCACCCAAAGGACAAAAACATAATAGGAACCAAGTGGGTGTTTAAAAACAAAATGAATGAATATGGACAAATCATCAGAAACAAGGCAAGGCTTGTTTGTTTATCTGGATTGGATCCTAAAACACTCTATAAGTTTTCATGAACTTTGTAAAACTCATGTCAAAGTTTCAAAGTCTTACAAAGATCAAGCTTATCAGATATATCCTCGAAACAATTGCAATTTGTGAACAATGCAGAGCAACGAGGACCCTTGGTCAAGCGCGCAGACTGTCGGCCCATGGTAACGCGTGCTATCACGAATTAGCAAAACTGGAGGCCTTTTCGAGAAACAGGGGTGGTTTCTAATATGCGACTAATGACATAAGTCTCTAATTTCATATCGATAAGAAAACCCCTCAAAGAAGGAAATGCCCCTAGCACTCGGACCTGAAAAGTTATAAAATGTAACGAATATTGTGTTGATTCCATCAGAGGCGGGGTCCCACAAAAACTGACGGAATATCGGAAGGGCTTTGAATGGTAATTGGTTTCAACCGAGTCTCACCCGATGCCATGTGTCTGGTGAAAGAGAGAGGAAACCGCTCACATCGGATGGGCAAATGTCATGTTACTTACCCGCCTGATATGAACGATGACTGTAGGATCTGGAGGCTCCATATTGACAACGGAGATGAAAATCGATGGATGACCAGTTCCAATGGGGTAAATAGGGAGAGTTGTATAAGATTTGAAGTCTGACGTGGATGATGCGTTGGTAGAAGATGATGTAAACAGGCATTCTTGGAGTTAATGGTACAAATGGTCGTTTCAAAGACATTCAAGAGAATTGACACTCAGTTCGTTACGAAATAGGTGGCTACCTCCCTGTGAGGCATTACACAATGATGATTATGCAGAAACAGAGGGATTCAAATGGATAGAAGCAGGGGAACCAGAAAGCCGGAAAGCGAAAACGAATAGTTAGAAAACAGATTGGATTTAAAGCCATGAACTGACAGAGAAAGAAGTAAGCGAGTTAAGAAAGCTAAGAGAAGAGAACAGAGAGAGGAAGTCGAGCTGACCTGCAAAAGCAAAGGAAACATCGAGACATAGCCAGAGAGAGTTAGAGAGTCTGTGTACTCCAAAGACTTGGGGAATCCAAGTACAGTCTTGCTGATTTATATCTATTGAGTGAGACTCAAATTGAGCTCATTGTTGTAAAAAATCTGCTTTGAAAACATAATAGAGAGGCCACCACTGAAGGCTAGACTGGGAGACGTAGCCAAGGAATATTGGGTGAAATCCTTATTAAACTTTTTTTGTTTATATGTTTGCCTATTGTGTTTTCTCTAAATACTTCAGTGTTTGTGTATTTCGCAATCTTATTGATCCATTGCATAAAGTAACATAGTCACATCCATGCACATGAGTTTGTAATACCTTATTAATCGTCTTGGATCAAATTCCACATCAAGTGGTATCAGAGCTCTAGGTTACTAAGGTTAGACAAGCTTGTGCTAGATTTTGTTGTTGAATTCTAACTAGTTCAAAGCTTAATTAGGAGAAGGATATTTGGTTGAAGCTATCCCAGAAATTGGAAGAGTCTATCCTAAGAGGAAAATGTTAGAAGAAAGTCCCTTGGAATCAGACTCCTAGTTCATGGACAGTTTCTTGACCATGAAAGCCATGGTAGAATAAATGTATAGAGAATTTAAGAAAGGTAGAGATGAAGATTCATCAAACTCCAAACAAGATGAAGGAGTAGAAGAATCTCTCCTCCATGACCACTCTAAAGGCAAAGGGAAAGAAGAAAAACTTCCCACCCCTCCTAATAGCCCTGAAAATAAAAAGACAAGATCTTTGATTAAATTATATGTTAAATTTGATTTGTCGATATATGATGGAGAGTTAAATGTAGAGAAGTTGGATAATTGGATTAGACAGATTGATGTATATTATAGGGTGTAGAGCATTGATTCAGATGAGAATAAGATTCAACTGGCTAGCCTATGCCTTGGAGGCACTACCTTGGTATGGTGGGAAGGCAGGACACAAGCTGACATGAA
The DNA here is from genome assembly GCA_031772625.1 of Pinus tabuliformis. Classification (NCBI taxonomy): domain Eukaryota; kingdom Viridiplantae; phylum Streptophyta; class Pinopsida; order Pinales; family Pinaceae; genus Pinus; species Pinus tabuliformis. The sequence continues at coordinate 686,653,282 of CM062804.1, read as the reverse complement.
GAAGCATGGTAAAATTCTTTCTGTCTGGAGCGAATTTGTTTTTGCAATTAAAAAGCAATTCTATCCACTAGCTTCTATGCAAAAAGCCATGAGGAGTTGGCAAACTCTTCGACAATTAAAAGGGAAAAGTGTACAAGGCTACACTCAAGAATTTAGGAAAAAATATTTGATTCTGGGAATTTCTTTAGACTCACTTGAATCTCTGCTGAAGTATATATGGTCTACACAGCTATTTAAAGCACACCGTTCTCATGTTTAATCCCACTAGCATAGATGAGGTATCTGTTCAGGCTACACATCTAGAGGCTAGAGGCAAGAATGTGAACCCAGAAGTTGGGGGATCATCAAAACCCACTGCAAGCAAGAATAAGGAAAAGAGAAAACGAAAATGGAAAGAGAGGAAGACAAATATTGTACAAAAGACCAAATCTTCATACACTCACTTCAAGAAGGATGGGTATGATGCTGAACACTGCTGGATTCTGCATTCGGAAATGAAACCCAAGAAGTACGATGGCAAAAAGAAGAATATTGTTGTAGTTATTCAGAAAGATTTGGGGTCAGACTCAGGGGATGAAACAACGGTCACAACCACAGGTATAAAAGGTAAAAATTATAAAGAATCTACTAGTAATTCTACACAATCTACTGAAAATAAAGAAAATGAGAGGAAAACACATGAGCTTTTTCATATTAGAGTTATTTCCAAGCATTAGCAGATTGATACTTTTTTTGATAGTGGCTCACAAGTAAACTTAATTTTTGAATAAATTGTAAAGAAGTTGGTATTACTAACCACACCTTACAAGAAGCCATATCCATTAAGTTGGCTATGTGATAAAGCAAAGCTACAAGTGACTAGACAATGAAAACTTAGGTTTTCTTTTGGGTTAGCATTTGCAGATGAGGTTGAGTTGGATATTGTTCCCTTGGATAGATGTGGAATCGTTTTAGGAAGTCCTTACTTGTATGATAGAAAATATATTTTCTATAGAGCTAAAAACAAGTATCAACTCGTTAAAGAGGGAATTGAATATATTGTAAGAGCTCATAAAATCATGGTAGATGAAAAGAATTGTAAATTCATGCAAGCAATTTTTACTGATAGTTGTAAAGGAAAAGAAACCCGATAAAACCAATGTATTTGAGGGTTGTAATGCTAAACAACAAGCCAATTTACAAAAATTTGTTTCAGAATATGATATACTATTTCAAGAAACTAAAGGTCTACCACCCAAAAAGGAAATAGTACATGACATTAATTTGCAGCAGGATGCTCCATTGCCTAGCATCAGAATGTATAGGTTGTCCGCTTTATAGAATGCAAAAATCAAGAAGTAGGTATAGGAGCTGCTCGAGAAAGGGTTCATAAGACCTAGCACATCACCATGTGGGTCTCCAATTGTCTTGGTGAGAAAGAAAGATGGCTCATGGAGAATGTGCATTGATTACCAAGCACTGAATAAGATAATAATAAAAAATCATTATCCCCTTCCTCGCATAGATGATCTACTAGATCAGTTGAAAGAAGATGTTTATTTTTCCAAGTTGGACTTGCATAGTGGCTACCATCAGGTCAAAGTTGCAGAGCAAGATGCATGGGATTGCTTTCAAAACAAAGCAGGGATTGTATGAGTGGTTGGTTATGCCTTTTGGCTTAACTAATGCTCCTACTACTTTCATGAGAGTAATGAATGATGTACTTAGACCTTTTATTGATGATTTTGTCATTGTATATTTAGATGACATTATTATATTTAGTAAAACATGGGAAGAACATTTGAAGCATGTAAAGCAAACTCTAGATGTTTTGAAAAGAGAAAATATTTATGTTAAGCTCTCAAAATGTGAGTTTTGCAAAAAATCTTTGAATTATTTGGGTCATATTGTAGGGGGTGGTGAATTGAAGATAAATCCCTCTAAGGTTGTAGTCATTGTAAACTGGCCTAAACCCAAATCTGCTATAGAAGTTAGAAGCTTCCTAGGAGCAGCACAGTATTGGAGAAAGTTTATTTCTAACTTTTACTTGATTGCAGCTCCCTTACATTCTTTAACAGGATTGAACAAGGTGTTTCAGTGGGGAGGCAAATAACAGAAAGCCTTTGACACGTTGAAAGAAAAGATTAGTACAACACTAGTACTAGCACTTCCCGATCTTCAAATACCATTTGAGATTGAAACAGATGACAGTGACTATGCCATGGGAGTAGTGTTGATGCAGCACAGTAAACCCATATGTTATCATTCTGAGACATTTAATTCTGCAGTAGTTAATTATCCCACATATGATAAAGAATTGTATGCATTAGTACAGAGTGTGAAAAAGTGGAAATATTATCTAATGGGCAAAGAGACAATTATACATACTGATCATCAACTACTTCAATATTTGCACTCACAAACTAAGTTGCAGCAATTAAGACACTATAGGTGGATGGGTTTTCTACAACAGTTTCATCTTGTTATCAGATATAAAAAGGGCATACAATAAAGTTGTAGATATGTTGTCCAGACCAATCATAAATGTATCTACTATACTTAAGCATAATTCAGTATTGCATGAAAGCTACATTGAATAATATGCTCAAGATATAGATCTTAAAGATGCATATGCAACTTTAAGTCATGGAAAAAAAGTAGAAGAATTGGATTATCATGTTAAGGACCAACTCTTGTATCATTTTGGAAATTTATGCATTCCACAAACTGAAAGAGTAAAGATAATTCGAGAAGCACACACTTCTCTAATATCAGGTCACTTTGGTGTAAGTAAAATAGTTGCATAGCTACAAAGATTTTGTTATTAGCCAAAAATGAATGAAACCATTTCTAGATATGTAAGAGGGTGTACTATGTGTGTTAAAAGCAAGCCCAACAATAAAAAAACTAGGTTCGTACACTCCACTACCAGTTCCTTCTCATCCTTGGGAAAGTGTTTCCATGGAATTTGTTGGGGGATTGCCTAAATCTAGAAAAGGTCATGACTATTTATATGTTGTTGTGGATAGGTTCAGAAAAATGTGTATTTTAATACCTTGTAACAAACAGATTACAACTGAACAAACTACAAAGTTATTCTTTCAACATGTATGGGTTCATTTTGGATTACCCACTTCCATTGTATCTGATCAAGATTCCTGATTTGTTGGGAAATTTTGGTCTAGTTTGTGGGAATTGATGGACACCAGACTAAAGAAGAGCACAACTTTTCATCCACAAAAAGATGGCCAAACAGAGGTGGTCAATAGGACAATGATCTAGTTTCTCAGAGGCTATTGCAGCTAGCATCCCAAGCTTTGGGATGAACATTTATGTTATGTGTAACATGCTTACAACCGTGCTAAACATTATACTACACAAAGATCCCCTTTTGAGACCTGTTTTGGTTTCACACCAAGGTCTCCCTTGGATTTTGTCTTTGGTAAAGACATAACAGTTGATGGACATAGTGATGTGGACAAGGAAACCAAGTTCATTGAACAAATCCAAGAGATTTATCATATAGTACAGGAACATCTGGAAAAGAGCCAAGCCAAGTACAAGGCAAGGCATGATAAGCATTGGATTGAGCATAGTTTCCCAGTTGGTGATCAATTCTAGCTGTATATCAGCAAAGATAGAATGCAAGGTGAAGGTAAGAAGCTAAAGCCAATAAGGCATGGACTTTTCAAGATACTTGAGAAGATTGGTGAGAATGTTTTTCACCTTGATTTTCCAGCTTACATGCACATCTACTCAGTTGTTAATGCAGATAGCTTGAGACTATTTGAACCTTCATTGATTGAAGATCCCGAAGAGCAGAGTCAATTGCCTTCTATTGATGATATGTTGCCTGAATATCTCAATGAGTTGCAGGAAGATACAGTTCTGGACAGGAAGGTGAGAACTATAAGTAGAGGGGATGTTGAGTACCTTAGGATTGGGCTCAAAGGTTCAAAACCAACCAGTGCAAAATGGATAGAAATTGGGCAAGCGATGAATCTATACCCTCACTTGATTGATGCTTAAAAACAAACTTTTGGTGGTCCAAAAGCTTTTTCGGTGGGAAGGCCATGACCCGAATTAGATCCTAAAACACTCTCTAAGTTTTCATGAACTCTGTAAAATTCATGCCAAAGTTTCAAAGTCTTACAAAGACCAAGCTTATTAGAGATATCCTTGAAACAATTGCAATTTGTGAATAGAGTGGAGCAACGAGGACCCTCGGTTAAGCACGCAGATTGTCGGTCCATGGTAACGCGTGCTATCACGAATTAGCAAAACAGAAGGCCTTTTTGAGAAATGGGGTTGGTTTCTAATATGCAATTAATGACAAGTCACTAATCGCATATCACCGAGCAAACCCCTCAAAGAAGGAAAAGCCCCGAGTGCCCAGACCTGAAAAGTTATAAAATGTAATGAATATTGCACTGATTCTGTTAGAGGTGGGGTCCCACAAAAACTGGAAAAATATCGGAAGGGCTTCTAGCGGTAAGAGGTTTCAACCAAGTCCTGCCCGATGCCACACAATGGATGCCATGCATCTAGTGGAAGAGAGACAAAACCGCTCACATCAGATGGGTGAACATCTTGTTATTTACCCGCTCGATATGAACGATGACCATAGGATCTGGAGGCTCCAGATCCACGATGGAGACGAAAACCGATGGATGAATGGATTCAATGGTGTAAACAGGCAAAGTTTTATAAGATTTGAAGTCCAACATGGATGATGCATTGGTAGAAGATCATGTTCATGGGCATTCTTGGAGTTAACGGTAAAAATGGTCATTCCAAAGATGTCCAAGAGAACTGACACTCAGTTCGTTATGAAATAGGTGGCCACCTCCCTGTGAGGCAGTACACAGTGATGATTACACAGAACAGAGGGATTCAAATGGATAGAGGTAGGGCAACCACAAGGTCGGGAAGTGGAAATAAATAGTCAGAAAACAGATTGGCTTTAAAGCCATGAACTGACAGAGAAAGAATTAAGCGAGTTAAGAAAGCTAAGAGTAGAGAACAGAGAGAGGAAGTCAAGCTGACCTGCAGAAGCAAAGGCAGCATCAAGAGAAAGCCAGATAGAGTCATAGAGTCTGTGTACTCTAGAAGGGGCTTGAGAGGTTCAAGTGAACTCCTTTGTATATGCTTGTCATGTATTGGGTCTCAGCTTGGACTCATACTATCATGACCAATAGAGGTTGAGATTCAGTAAGGAGAGTCTATGTACTCCAGAGACTTGGGGAATCCAAGTACAGTCTTGCTGATTTATATTTGTTGAGTGAGACTCAAATTGAGCTCACTATTGTAAAAACTCTACTTTGAAAACATAATAGAGAGGCCACCACTGAAGGCTAGACTGGGAGACGTAGCCCAAGAGTATTGGGTGAACTCCTTATTAAACTTCTTGTGTTTATATGTTTGCCTATTGTGTTTTCTCTAACTGCTTCAGTGTTTGTGTATTTCTCAATCTTATCGATCCGTTGCATAAAGTAACATAGGCACATCCATGCACATGAGTCTGTATGACCTTATTAATTGTCTTGGGTTAAATTCCAGATCATTTGTAAAGGCTATTCACAAATTGAAGGAATTGAACTTGAAGAAACATTTGCACTAGTAGCTCGTGTGGAAGCTATCAGGATGTTCTTGGCATTTTCTTGCTCAAAAGGATTCAAAATCTATCAAATGGACGTAAAATCAACATTTCTGAATGGGGAACTCAAGGAAGAAGTCTACATGGAGCAACTAGAAGGGTTTAATCTAACAGAAGGAATGGACTTTGTTTGTAAGTTGAAAAAGGCATTATATGGGTTGAAACAAGCTCCTAGAGCTTGGTATACAAGATTGGATCACTATCTACAACAACAAGGCTTCAAGAAGGGGGTGGTAGGAAGTAATCTCTACATAAAGACGGATATGGATAAGCTACTATTCACACTTGTTTATGTTGATGATTTGATTTTTGCTAGTAATAATGATGAGATGAGCCATGAGTTTTCTCAAAATATGTCAAAAGAGTTTGATATTTCAATGATAGGAGAGTTATCTCACTGTTACACTAAAAAATGTCACCATGGCTATTTACAGTTAGTATGGCTCTATCAACAGTCATGCTATCCTCTTAGGCAAGTCTTATGCCTCTGCTCTCTATGTCAAACTCCAAAAAGAGTGAAAGTCTTTATAAATGTATTTATCTCTGGGTACGCAGGTTCTCTCAACCTTACCTGCGGGTACGCATCCAATGCTCACAAAGGCTGCGTCCTTGGACGCTCTGTATGTAAAGGGGCAGGTGCGTCCCCCCTGTAAAGGTTAAAATGCGCAAGTTTCATCTTTAAAAAGTTACTTGTGGTCATTTCTAGAGCATTCTAGAAGGTTGTTCGACGTGTATTGAGCGCCTCCAGATGGTTCATGTACCCCTACCAAAGAGGAACTTATCCCATCAATAAGGGAGCTATCCCATCCAAAGAGGGGATTATCCCATTGATGGTGGACCTGATTAACTTCCTCTTGAGCACTATAAATACAGGCATTGGGCCAGAAGGAGGGGAGGTTGGAAGCTAAACATTTCTAAGGGTAGATGCTGCAGGAATTAGGACTCCCATTTAGAAGCTTGTGAGGAGAGATTGCCATCTTTGCTTGTTCTATTTGGAAGTGGGTGAGCTTTGTCAAAGTAAAGGAGAACTCTTGATGGACCCTGGGAGGGACTTGCACAACACCAAGGCTCAGGTTGTAATTGTTCCTTTTGTTACCTATTAATGCAAATGAGTCCATTCTTCTCAATAACTTGTTATTTATGAGTTGTTTCATGTACTCCTTGGTCTATATGTTAAATATGCTTTATTCTATGAGATTATCAAGAGCTATTTAATCGTTTGATTGTTAGTGGATGCAGGTTTCAAAGTGAAGGAGGAGCTCATCCGGATCAGCGGAGCTGGACTGCTACAACAGCGCTGGACTACAGGTAGGATCTAAACACTTGATTTCCCATATAGTAAATGCATGTTTAGAGAAGGATTGCTCTTGTTTGTCTTGTTTGTCACTAGAGAGTCTTAGGATCCTAGGGAGGTTGGTTGTGTCCGCACAATCGACTCTTTCGGCCTGACAAATTGGCGACCATACTGGGGACTCCATTAATGTGAAAGTCTTTTCCTTTGTATGCAACTTTGCTCTGAGAAAAGTCATTTATTTTCTGGTTTTTGGCTCTGTGACTTTGTTTTTGGGTGGATTAGCTTAGGGTTAGATTCAATTTAGTTTTTCTTGAATTTTCCAGTAGGACGCACCCTCTGAGTGTTGCACAGTGCGTCCCTGCACGCACTGTCGCTGTGTGCACAGAGCGGGCCCGCACCTGGTTTAACTGGTTGCCTGCGTCCCCTGCTAAAATTTAAGAAAATTCCATTTTTTGCATTTTTTCTCTTAGATTTTTCTTTTTCTTAGTTTTTACTGCCCAGGTCCATTAGTCTCTTGTCAAAGATCTTCACCTGAACTTGTTTCGATAGAATTGAGTGTTTTAGTGGATTTCATAGAAGTTTAAGCCCTAGGGTTTGATTTTTGAGTAGGTCTTGTAGTGACTTTGACGGTAGAAGTTGTCAAGCCTTAGATCTCTCTAGTTTTGTCAGCCTTCTTAGAAGTCAGACCTGTCATAAAGTCTACCTGTGAGAGCAACTTACCTTTGAGTTGTTTCTTTGGCAAATTTCGAAGTGCTTGTTGATTGAGTATTGAATTCCATTTTACAAAAAGAACAAAAAGATTTGAGTTTTGTTTTGACTAGTCTTTTGATTCTGCATTGGCTGGTCCTTGACTTGATTTTGGTCAAGTAAAACATCTTAGAATCATCTTTGTAGGCTTTTGCCTCGTTAGGTTTGCTTAGAGTAAATTTTTTTGGTTTGCTTATGAGTCAAGTTTTCATAGATTTTATAGTTTTTGAGATTGATTTTCGTTAAAATAGATTTATATGCTTTATTAAAAAAGAGAAAATACAAAACATCTCCTTTGAAAAGTTTTGTTTCAAGTAGCTTTGAAGAGTTTTGAAAGAAAAAGAGTTTTTCGTGCACGTAAGGAGTGGTCATGTTTGTATGCTTGAAAAGATAAAGAGAATTGTTTCTTTGATTGTCTTTACTAAGAAAGTTGTTTTCTATAAAATTTGCATCTCTCAACTCTCTTAGTTAGGAATTTCATTGAAAAAGGAAAGTAGCGTAAATCATCTTAGGTGCATCTTTGTAGTGGTTTGAGTCGAGTCTACACACCATTGGTTTCACTTCCGCTACCTTTTGTCTTTAAGAAAAACCATAAAATTAACGCTTAAAGTAAAATCAACGTAGTAACTTTTATTTACTAGGGCTCTGAAACACCAATTTAGATTAGGCTAGTGTCTTGGAGTAGGAGAGTAATTAACTCTCCAAGACAACAAAACCAAACAAGTAGCTTATCTTGTGATAGAATAAATCCAATTGTCTCATTTGTACTCTGGGAAAGCTCCTCTTAAAGGAGAAGCACGAGCTCGTGTCCGAACCAGTGAGGGGATCAATCCCCCCTCATTGAGAACGACGCCAGACACGCACGTATTACAAACGGTAAACCTCGGATTAACCATTGTCGAGGAGCCAGGGGTCACTTGTCGGTAAACCTTGGATTATTGTCAAGGAACCGGCAAGGGGATTGAGCTTGATACTCTGCCCTTGCGTGCTGTCGGAGTGTAGACTGTTCCCCCAGGTGCATTTGTTGCGGTTGGTAACCTTAGTGACCATTATCTTTAGGATTCTACCGAGGTGACGGTGGAGGGAAGATCCCACTGTACCTGGAGAAGACGTTGGCTAGACTCACTTGGATTTTCCGGGGGGTTCACTTCACTCGAGACGGTTAAAGTGGAGGAACTTGTACCGGTCTATTCATTAAGCAGGTTGCCAGGGTAACTGTTCCACCCGCCACTTCTGTACTGAATCCGGCGATGTTGGGTTTCATCACCAACTAGCGCTTTCGGTCTGGAAGGCTACTATTTGTGCTTGGTTTGATGCCCTAGATTCTTTAGGCGTGTGATTCAAATTTGTTTGGTTCTTTAGAGACTTTAGGTGGTTTGATTTGAAATTTTACTTTGTTTTCGTGTGTAGTAGTTAAAAGTTTTTAACTGTGGCGGAATTACCGAGACAGTCCCGTAGACTTCGGGGCCAGTCTCCTGAAGTTGTTTCTGTGGCCAAATTGTTGAGAAGATCCCGTAGACTTAGGGGATCACCTCCTCGAGACGACCCCAGTAATCTAGAGGGTTTGAAGGTCCTTGTAACTCCTCCTAGTGGCAGTAGAGTAGGTTCACCTGAAGAAGGAGAATCTTCCTTGGTAGTCCATTCAGATTACTAAGGCCTAGAGACAGGTTATAATCCCGAAGTTGTTACAGTTTCTGAGCTTGTTGGTAGTTTTTCGTCTGCTAGTGATACAGGCGAAGAACCGGAAATATCTGAACCTGTTACTCCGACTTCTAGTGTTCCAGATTCACCAAGAGTAGAACGAGTTATCACCGAAAATCTTCCTACTGGTCTGATTGCTATTGAAGAACTTGCTCCAGAGGAAGAAATAGGCGTCTCTAACCTTGAAGATCAACTTACTATTGAACTCAGGGAGCGTGAATCTATCTTTTACAGTCCTCCTAGGAGTACTACTTGGTACCTTTCGTTAACCAATTTGTTAGACAACTCAGGGGTAGGTTTTTCTACACCTCGTACTCCTTTTCCACCTAGAGGTATTTATACTCCTGTAAATATGTCTGGTCAGTTGTCCGTGTTTACTCAAGCTCCTGAATCTTTCTTAGATGGCGGTTCTTCTGTTCCCACTGGGTATCAATCACTTTCTGGTACCTTTGCGGGGGCATCTCCTCAACCCATTGATCATGGGTTATTAGCTGGAAACAGTGGTAATATACCATTGGGTGTAGGTGACATTTACATGATGTCAGGTTCAGTTCCCGTTTCCCAACCTCAAGGTGGCCAATTACCGCCTGGGGGGCAGCCTCAGTTAACGCCTGGGGGGCAACCCCAAGGTACACCATTCGTGTCTGGGGGGAAAACTCAAGGTCAGTATGTACCTATGGTGCAATACATGCCTCAAGGTCAACCCCAGCCTCAATATGTACCCCAGGGTCAACCTCAGTATCAATATTTACCTCAAGGATGGCAACCTTAAGGGTATCAACCTCAAGGTCAAGGTCAACCCTAGTATCCATATTTACCTCAAGGTTATCAACCTCAAGGTCAATACTCGGGTCAAGGTTATCAACCACCTCAAGGTCAGTCATATGTTCAAGGTATGGGAACTGCACCTTACAATTATCAATCCTATCCTCAATCCGGTTATGGACCTCAGTATCCTCAACCTGTTACGGGTCAATACCCCGGAATGTTAGTGTGGGATCCATCACAAGGTCAACAGATGTTGCAGCCAAGTATACAGTTGGTACCTCAAACTGGACAACCCGTAGTTTCTGGTCCACCCCAGCAACCGCAGCCTGTCCAGTCAAATGTTCAAACCTCTGTAACTTCGGTAGTTACTCAACCGCCAATTGCACCTAGTACTCCATCCCAAACGGCTGCTGCAACTACTGCTACATCTGCCACACTTACTTCTGGAGTATCGATGGCTCCGGTTTCTACTGTCTCTGTAACCACTCCTCATACATCTTTACCGTTGTATGGATCTACGATTCAAACCACGGTCCAGATGCCTACAGGTCAGCCTGGTATAAGTACGGTTGTCACTACTCAACCTCAATTTGTTCATCAACCGTACCAGGGACAGTACCAACCTGGGAAAGCTGTCCAACAGCCAGTTTACCAGTATCAACCGTATCCTGGGTACACTTATCAACAACCTCAGCAACCCCAGTACGGTCCGGTTAATCCTGGTTTTCCAGGAGGATATAATATCCCTAATGCGACTCCTGTTCCTAGTTATCCTGGATATCCTCCTCCTGGGACTGGTCTTGTGACCCAGAGTTTTAGAGATCCTAACCGGCAGTTACCGTTTATCACAACTTTGGATTTACCAGACTTGACGCGCCTAACGAACGATCCAATTCAATATCTTCCGTTCTGGCCGCCAATGCCAAATAAGTTGCCCAGCGATATACCCAAGTTCGAAGGTAAGTCAGGAGAGGATCCGTCTAATCATGTGATGACTTACCACCTCTGGTGTGCTTCAAATTCTATCTCGGATGATTCGATCCGCTTACGTCTTTTCCAGCGTACGCTCATTGGTCTCACGGCGAAGTGGTACATTGAGTTACCACGGACCTCTTTTTACAATTTCGGCCAGTTAGCTACCTCATTCTTAACTCACTTTCAGTTGCCGGTCAGATACGATAATGGCACGGAGTTATTAACTTCACTAAAACAATCAATGTCCACGTATATTTCTGATCACATTCATGAGTGGAGACGTCGAAGAAGGCTAGTGAAAGTTTTTATCCCGGACCAAATCTTAGCTGAATGGTTTGTTAAATCATTATTACCGAAGATTACTGAAGATGTAGCTAAGGCCGGAGTAGTTACTGAGGAGCAAGTCATTGCTCAGGCGCAATACCTTGACTTAGTTTATACTCAGTCGGGTACGTTACACGAGAAGATTCCAGATCTTCCAAAATCGAATCAAATCACTGCTGCTCCTTCGGGATCTCATGCCGCTGATGGTATGATTGGTATCATGAATACAAAGAGTAAGAAGAAGTCTTCCAAGGCTTCAACTACTCCTATAATCACTTTACTCGATTCCCCGACAGGAGAGTCTTCTCCTGAACTTTCTGCCAATATTCACGCTGTAGAGTCATCTACGGCCAAATCAAAAAACGGTGGAAAGAAGAAAGGAAAGAAGAAGGCTAAAGCAGACAAGGCTCCGAAGGAGAAAACGGAAAAGTCAGAAACCAATGACGAAAAGCGCAAACCTCGATATCCTTGTCTTATTTGTGAAGAGGATCATTTTACAAGAGATTGCCCTCATCGGGCCGAGGTTGTGAAAATAGTCAAAGGTTCTCCTACTCCTGCTGTGTTAAAAAATCCATTTTCAAAGCAGGAAAGCAAGATGATAGGTTCTTCCTCGACTGCCAGTGAAGAACCCATTTTGATGATGTCTCATGTGAGGATTGCGACTCGATCGCAAGATTATGGTAGTAAGGCTCCTGTTGATGGTAAGGAAGCAGAATCTTCTCATTCTATTCCATCAACCTCAGCTCCTGGTTCCGATCCACTACAGATCGAAAAACCTAACCCGGACTTAGTAATCAAACCGCCCGCCAAGGGTGTACTTCGAAGGTCTGCTTTCAATCCACATGCGAGAGCGGCCCAGAATTACAACATTGTTGAGGACTTAGCTGTTTCACCCTCAGCAATGTCGGCTTTAGAAGTGCTGCAATCATTCCCAGCACAGCGAAAATTACTTTTGTCGGCTATCGGAGCTGTTGATGTTCAGGACCCGAACCTGATAATCTTCGATCTAGAAAATAGTACACCGCGTCTACCCCATCAAATGGCTTTCCAAATTCTAGTGATAGTCAAAAACAGGCCTATTCATCGGACTGTGATTGATGAGGGAGCTTCTACGTGTATTATGTCGATTCAATGTTGGAGATCGCTTGGTTCTCCTTCGTTGAACCAATCCCCGACCATCCTTAAGGCCTTTGATGGCCGTGGGTTCCGTCCGTTTGGTATTCTACAGGAATTGCCTATAGGGGTAGAAGGTAAAACCGTTAGTCTGGATGTGGAGGTGGTTGATGCCCCTCTAGACTACAACCTTCTTTTGGGTCGAAGTTGGTCATATGCTATGACAGCGGTCGTTTCATCGGTCTTCAGAGTAATTAAGTTTCCACATAACGGTAAGATCGTGACGATTGATCAGCTGACATACTTTTCATCCGACCCAGCCTCTTTAGAAAGTATCCAGCATGTCGGTAAGATGACAATCCCTTATAGGGACGTTGGCGTAGGTTTAGTTAAAGATTCCGGTTTACTGGGAACTTTTCCTTTCCCTCCAATCAACGCAGACCCTTCATTTGCATCAATTCATATGATTACATCAGAAAACATTATTTATGATGATCCTTGGATCGTCCCATCTGAATCTGAGATAGACTCATTCAGTGATGTTATGCCTTTGAGTCCATATGAAATTGCTTATGAAGCTGTCATGTCTTTTACCGACTCGCTGATCGACCAAATGAATGTGGTCAGTGAAGAGTCACTTTTCACATCAACCTTAGAACAGATAGCGTTTCCCGAAGTCGTGTCATCTGACGAACAACTTCGCGAAATCCTGAGTGTAGACGATCTACCATGGGAAGATCTCCATCACAGATCTTCATTTTTACCTAAGGATGATGCTCTTGAAAATGATTTCTCATCTATCTTTACCGCTGAATATGTCAAAGACGCTCAGAATCCAACGAAACATTCTGATTCAGAGTTGAATTTAGGGAATATTTCTCATACTATTCCCATTGATATTTCAGTGAAGCCCGGAATTGAGGAGAACATTCATATAGGTGCCTCATGTACAGAAGATGAAATCCGAACTTATAAGGCCCTATTCCAAGAATTCCGTGATGTGTTTGCCTGGTCTTACGAGGAAATGCCAGGAATCGACCCTGCCATTGTTGTTCATGAAATAAAAACCTACCCGGATGCTAAACCCGTCCAGCAACGGTTGCGTCAGATTCACCCTCGGAAAGCGGCTGCGATTAAAGAAGAAGTCGAAAAGCTGTTGAAAGCAGGTTTCATTTATCCAATACCGTTAACGGATTGGGTATCGAATATTGTTCTGGTCAACAAGAAACAAGGAACAATAAGAATCTGTATCGATTATAGGGATATAAATCGAGCTTGTCCAAAAGACAACTATCCTACGCCTTATATCGATCAAATTATTGACGATTGTGCCGGAAGTGAGATGTTTTCCTTCATGGATGGTTTTTCCGGCTATAATCAAATCAATATTCTACCTGCCGACCAACCAAAAACAGCATTCATTTGTCCATGGGGGACGTTTGCTTATTGCAAATTACCTTTTGGGCTTAAGAATGCCGGAGCCACTTTTCAACGGGCGATGTCTTACGCATTTCATGACATCAAGCACATTGTGCAACCGTACCTCGATGATTTGCCTGCTCATTCTTTACATCGAGCTGATCACCTTGTCCACTTACGAGCAATCTTTATGAGGTGTAGGTATTATCAAATTCGGTTGAATCCCCACAAGTGTGTTTTCTGTATAGAGACGGGTCGATTGCTGGGATTTGTTGTTTCAAAAGCCGGCATTCGCGTCGATCCCTCGAAAGTTGAAGCTATCATCAAATTGCCTCCTCCTTCGAGTTTGCGCCAACTCCAAAGTTTGCAAGGGAAAGCAAACTTTTTACGCCGATTCATTCCAAACTACGCCGAGGTCACTAAAGGTTTTACACGGTTGTTGAAACAGAACACTCAATTCTTTTGGGATGAGATTGCACAACAATCTTTTGATGCACTTAAACACGTGTTGACCCATGCATCGTTGTTGCATCCTCCCAACTACAACCAGGACTACTTCTTATACCTCGCAGCTTCGCATTCCACCATTGGAATGGTGTTAGTTCAAGAAGATGAATTCGGAGCGGAACATGTGATATATTATCTTAGTAGGACATTAAATCCCACTGAGCTAAAATATTCGCATGTGGAGAAATTGGCCCTGGCAGCCGTTCAAGCTGTCCAGCGTTTTCGTCACTACATTCTTCTCCGTAAAACTATAGTCATTTCTGATTGCAACCCTATGATTTATATTTTGACAAAACAACTGCTAGGGGGCAAGTACTCTAAATGGATCGTTATCCTACAAGAGTTTGACTTGGAGTTTGAGAAGTCCAAGTCTAAGAAATCCTTAGTTTTTGCAGAATTGATGTGTGATTTCCCGCGTGCTGACACAGAAACTGTGGCAGAAGAATCCATTGCGGACGAATCTTTGTTTCTTATCAGTACTTTAGATCCGTGGTACGGGGATATAATCATCTATCTCCAAACCCAAACCTTTCGGCCTGAAGCTTCAAAGTTGGAACGTCGAAAAATTCGGTTTCAATCCCAACAATACAAGATTATTGGAGATACACTTTATCGCCGGGGGGCAGACTTAGTTTTTCGACGTTGTTTAACTCACGAAGAGGCTAAGAGGGTTTTGAATGATTGTCACTCTGGAGCATGTGGTGGTCATATGTCTGGGTATGCCACAGCTCAGAAGGTGTTGCGCGCTGGCTACTTCTGGCCATCTATGTTTAAAGATTGTATCATTGCAGTCCGGAAGTGCCACAACTGTCAAGTGTTTGATCGCAAGATGCGCGCACCACCTGCTCCTCTCCACCCTATAATTGTCGTTGGTCCATTCGCCAAATGGGGTATCGATTTTATTACTTGTAACCCTCACTCGGCCGGGGGGCATGCGTATATCATCCTCGCGGTTGATTATTTTACTAAATGGGCCGAGGCGATGCCTACATTCGACGCAAGCGGCAAAACAACTGCAGTTTTCATATTCAATCATATTATAACTAGGTTTGGTGTCCCACAAGCAATCATTACTGACCATGGGAGCCATTTTCGAAACATCATGATGACTGAGCTTACAAGCCAGCTTGGTTTGCGCCACGATAGCTCTACTCCTTATTATCCGCAAGCCAACGGTTTGGTTGAGTCTATCAACAAAGTTCTGGTTATCATGATCCGACGAACCATTGGTATTCATCGGTCAAATTGGCATAACATGTTATTTTCGGCGCTATGGGCGTACCGAACCTCAATGAAAACTTCAACAGGGTTCACTCCTTTCCAGCTAGTTTATGGCTTGGAAGCTATGTTACCTATTGAATGCGAAATCCCATCACTTCAAATGGTTGTCGAATTACTTCCAGCTACTTCCGAAGAGGAGAAGCATTTATTATACTTAGCTAAATTAGATGAGACTCGACGTGACGCTACATTGGCAATCGAGACTCACGCGAAGCGAATGAAAGTTCAGTATGACAGAAATGTGACCCCTCGAAGTTTTTCAGAGGGAGACCTAGTGCTATTATATGATCAAGCTAACGATAAGCTAGGTGCTGGAAAATTCGTTCCTATGTGGCATGGACCCTATATTGTAAAGCGAAAGCTAGCAAAAGGGGCTTATGAGCTGGTAGATTTTGATGGGGACTCTTTGGGTAAACCCAGAAATGGACTTTACCTAAAGAGATATTATGCTTAAATGGTGGGTATGGAGAATTTTTAGTTAGGTTAGGTTTTCTTTCCAGCTAGTATGTTTGTTAGTTTAGTCAGTGTGCTTAGCTTAGAGAGTGTGTTTTTCGTCGTTATTCTGGCTTATCTTGGTTTTACTCTTGATATTGCAGATGTCGACGCCTCTCCAAACATACATCGGATTTGCTGATGGTGCTTGTCGTAGTACACGGAATATCTCTTCCGCAGCTTGGGTTATCTATTTGCCCTCTAACGAGTTAGTTTCTATGCATGGGGTAAGCCTCGGCCAAACAACGAACAACATTGCAGAATACAGTGCAGTGGTTGAATTATTATCCGAATCTATTTCATTTGGAATTCGACGTTTGATAGTGAGGTTAGATTCTGAACTTGTTGTATTACAGCTTAATAGAGTTTATGCCATTAGAAATCCTGTGTTATTAAGGTTATTTTTGAGAGTGCGTCTCTTGGAACGTGAATTTGATTACATTGAATATCAACATATTCCAAGGTCTTTAAATACATTAGCAGATGCAATTGCTTCTCGAATGTTGCAATTGCTTCTCGAATGTTGGACAGACATTTACGATAATCATGCAAGTAAATTTAAAATCATTTCATCACATATGTTAAACAAGATAAGCCGGTAATAGTGATATATATAGATAGGAGTGTGTCAAAAAATATACATCGTCTTCGATCATAGGTTGAAAAACACCTTATGATCGGCAAAATGATAAGTAAAAAAAGTCAAAAATGTCATATGTGTCTACAAAAGTGACTAGCCAATCACTGGTGGTGCTCCCTATACGACACCACTGCACAGGCTACCTTACACAAGAACCTCCTAAACGGCCCAGGGACCGCGACTACATAGCGCTGAAGTCTGATAGGAATATCATCTATGGTAGTCTCAGGTATATCCACCGTCAGGCGCTCTAGATCTTGCTCCAACTCAGCTAGTGACTCTGCAGCCGCGTCCTGTGGAGCCGGTACCGGTGCAACTGGATGTCTCCTCTCAAAAGGCCGGAGGTTGGCTGGGCGCTGTGGACCAACATCTGCATTTTAAAAAAATTTACTGTCAGTTTTGAGATGATATATATAAAAATAAAAAATATATAATTTGAAAACTTGTGAAAAATAAAGTACCTCTGTCATCCCATTATTCTCCCTGTGGAAGAACCATGTCTGGATCACCTCGAAAATCTACTCCGGCATACGGAAAGTCCTGGATCAAAAAAACCTGGTCCTCTAACCAGTGAAAATAACTATCAGGGAATCGAACAACCGCCGCGCCCTCGTCAGGATGTCGGGCCATCACCGTAACCCATCGTATCAGCTTTGGCTCTCGAGGACCCAAGATTTCAACAGTGAGTTGCTGAGGGATCAGCATCAGAACTCTCTCTAAGGCAAAGCTCACAACTAGAGGCCCATATCCAAAGGTCTTTAATTGTCCGTTCTTTTCCCTAGTCAGTTGGCCCTTCATATTGACCGACACAGCATCACACCAGTTGAAAATGGTGCCTTGGAAACAGTCAATCGCCATCCGCATTTGGGACCCGGTGGCAATATGTAAAGCGGCTGCACCGCAAATTCTGGTAACCGTGAAAGCTATAACCTTGAGTTCACGCAGAGAGATGTGTTTGATTTCTACGCCTTTCGCATGGTGTGCATTGGGTATGCACCAATCTGCCCGGAGACTAGCAAGGGATTGGCCACCCGGCCTAGTCCTGGCTAGATTGAGTTGCTCACCCCTATTTGGAAAGCCAGTGAGAAAGTATATATCAGAGGGCTCTATCTCGAGCTGGTGCCCTCCGATGTAAAAGCATTGCTCATGAATGTTCCATCTCTCAACCAGCCACTCCAAGAATCTCACCTGAGCCCTCATGCCAGGTATGGCCCAGTATTTATATAGTCTGCATGCTTTTAGGGCATCAATGGAAGGTTGATGATTAATTGCGGTTAAATCAACGTCCTCATGCTCTCTTTCTCTCCAATCCAACATGGTGAGTGCCCTACACACCAAGAAATGAAGGTTAGAATTGATTTGGGAAAATTCAGATGGTTGTTTGTGGAGTTTGGGGTTTCAAATTCCGCCTTTCGCGGGGGACGCACCCCGCGTTCAGGACACAGAGCGTCGGGACGCAGCTGGCCTGAAGGTGGGCTGCGTACCCCGACCTTTTTCCTGTGTGGAAAAAAGTCGGGGGACGCAGGTCACCCTTAGGGCACCTGCGTACCCCGCAGAGCGATTTTTGAAACCCAAAACCCCCCAAAAATCAAAACTAAAACCTAAAACAAACTTTTAATTGGATGAAATTGAAGAGGGGGATGTTGTAAAATACCTGGAAGAGACGGCGTTCGATTCTGACAGTCGGATTCTCCGCAGCGACCACGGGAAGTTTCTTGCCAAAAGCCCTTTTTTCAACCTCAACAGTAAAATGGTAAAAATGACATGGTAAAAAGTCTTTTTATAGGTTTTTTGGATGAGTGAATGCTAAGTTTGTTCATTTTTCACCATGGAAGGATATTTTTCAATGCATTTTTGCCTATCTTAAACAGGTATGAGTAATGTGTCATTTTTGTGCAGGACAAAGGGATTTAGAGGGAAAATTGTCATTTTTCACGAACCAAAATATCAGAGTCATCTTTTAAGCCCTTTTCTGACTCCTAAAACATGAAAAGATTGCCGAGCGTTTCTTTTACACTCGTTAAAACGGAATTAAAAGACGGTCCCCTTATAGCTCTTTTCTGACCGTAAAATCAGGAAAAGATTGCCGGGTTTTTGTCGTTTCAAACTCGATATGGAAATAAAACGACGTGTCCTTGATCGCTTTTTACTTTTCAGGTCAGTGGCACTAATTATGAAAGTACTCCTTGGTCGCAAGATCAAGCGGTTCCCCCAGGTATTATTTTATACTTTTTCGGGCTTGAGGGACACAAATCTACGAAAAAGTTCAACTTGGAGTCTTCTTAAGTTTTTCAGACTCTCTAAAATTTAAAAACGCCGAGTTTCTCCTATACTGGACTCGATAAAAATTTCACAGTAAAGGACCTGTTCAATTACAAACAGGAACGAACCACTCCTTCCTAGGGTTCGAATCAAAACTAGGTTGGACTCGTTCGAAGGATGAGCTTATAATCAAGCATATGTTATCCTCCTCAAGCTTGTTAAAAATAAATAGGTACTTGCCAGAAATGGTGGGGGAAAAGAGAGAAGAATGAGCCTATTTGTTATCTTTTGTCTCAGAAGAAACTTTATTACCACTCTTGGACACAACACTTTTCATTCACCTGGGTTGGGAAATCCTTTACCTCACAGTTGATCAAACCACTTTGAAAGTCTTCAGCCGGGTTCCGGGGATTAACTTTGAGTTATTCATCACCAAGCCATCTGTCGTGTCGTTATGTGTTCAAGAGGTCTGCAAGCAAAACTTTCATCTGCAAAATACTTGTCATCCATTTGACCATCCCTGAGTCAGTCCTTACAGCAACATTTCTTCAACTTGAACAATGATTTCGTGTTGTGGGCTTGCCTACAACGGGTCACTTTCTATCGACATCAACACATTATCTAGAGAGATGACTTAGAAATCGTCAGTACCTTGAAGTCTGCATGCATCAATGGCAGGTTTCTCGCCTTTGACGTCAGTTTACATCATTGACTTTCGATCAAAGGATTCCGTGAAATGTTCGACATCAACTCATTCATTCACATCTCATGGATTGTACTGGGTACTTTGAGAACCATTGACATTACTGGTGGTCTCTCTCACGCTTGTTAACAGTTTACATCATCGACTGGTAATCAAGTGGTTTCTACCATGTTCGACATCAACTCATTTATTCGCATGGCTAGAATCGTACCAATTCGGGAAGTAGAAATGAAGACCCTGGATCTAGTTTCCACCATCCAGGCTGCGGGGAGTTTTGTATTCATTATCTAAGTAGACTAATCATAAACAGATGGTTGCGCCCATATTGTGTCTACAAAAGTCTATGATTATGATGTACTACAAGATCATTCCTGTATCAGAGTAGTTAGTCTGTTAGTTAAAGTTTTGATCTGAGTATGGGAATGCCTACCTCAGTGATGATATAATCTTATACATGTATTTTGTGTTGAAAATTGCAGGTTCTGACCAGGCTCTCCACGAGATAATCCTTGAAATGATAAAGCGCTTCACCCTTCCTAGATAATACAAAACCCTAATCTATTTCAGGCTTCGCACTTTAGGGGGCAATCTGTTACACTAAAAAATGTCACCATGGCTATTTACAGTTAGTATGGCTCTATCAACAGTCATGCTATCCTCTTAGGCAAGTCTTATGCCTCTGCTCTCTATGTCAAACTCCAAAAAGAGTGAAAGTCTTTATAAATGTATTTATCTCTGGGTACGCAGGTTCTCTCAACCTTACCTGCGGGTACGCATCCAATGCTCACAAAAGCTGCGTCCTTGGACGCTCTGTATGTAAAGGGGCAGGTGCGTCCCCCTGTAAAGGTCAAAATGCGCAAGTTTCATCTTTAAAAAGTTACTTGTGGTCATTTCTAGAGCATTCTAGAAGGTTGTTCGACGTGTATTGAGCGCCTCCAGATGGTTCATGTACCCCTACCAAAGAGTAACTTATCCCATCAATAAGGGAGCTATCCCATCCAAAGAGGGGATTATCCCATTGATGGTGGACCTGATTAACTTCCTCTTGAGCACTATAAATACAGGCATTGGACCAGAAGGAGGGGAGGTTGGAAGCTAAACATTTCTAAGGGTAGATGCTGCAGGAATTAGGACTCCCATTTAGAAGCTTGTGAGGAGAGATTGCCATCTTTGCTTGTTCTATTTGGAAGTGGGTGAGCTTTGTCAAAGTAAAGGAGAACTCTTGATGGACCCTGGGAGGGACTTGCACAACACCAAGGCTCAGGTTGTAATTGTTCCTTTTGTTACCTATTAATGCAAATGAGTCCATTCTTCTCAATAACTTGTTATTTATGAGTTGTTTCATGTACTCCTTGGTCTATATGTTAAATATGCTTTATTCTATGAGATTATCAAGTGCTATTTAATCGTTTGATTGTTAGTGGATGCAGGTTTCAAAGTGAAGGAGGAGCTCATCCGGATCAGCGGAGCTGGACTGCTACAACAACGCTGGACTACAGGTAGGATCTAAACACTTGATTTCCCATATAGTAAATGCATGTTTAGAGAAGGATTGCTCTTGTTTGTCTTGTTTGTCACTAGAGAGTCTTAGGCTCCTAGGGAGGTTGTTTGTGTCCGCACAATCGACTCTTTACGCCTGACACTCACTTCCTTGGACTACAAGTGTCTCAAACCATGACAAGCATGTTTATATCTCAAGCCAGATATCTTAAAGACATGCTTAACAGATATGGAATGAAAGATTATGCACCCATGAGCACACCTTGTCATAGACATTTTTGGGCACTGCAACCCCAATCATACATGTCCATAAACCAAGGGCTCCTAAGTCCCTAAAAGTGTTGTTCCATCCCCTAAAAAAACAAGGTCAGCTGATTACATCATCTCCCAGAAGTTCTCCATGAAAAACTACTTAGAACTGGTCAAAACTGGACCATCTCACCTGCTCCATGGTCAAAGTGCGATGCATCACACCTAATGCACACGGGACGTGCGATTCATATTGAAGATCCCTTCTATGGGGTGTGATGGGAGAGAGTGGACAAATGGCAGAGACAGTTTGTGAGGTGGATGATCATGGAATCTTCCAGAAACTTCTCCTGTGACACTTGCCTCTCTGAACTCGCCCAGAGATGAGTAAGAGATCATCAATCTCCAAGTGGAATCAAGAACTATCAGAGAGAGGACACTAACCAAATCCTAGAAGCTAACTCACCCTCCTGCAATCATCTATATATGGATCCCTCATCCTAGAGATCCAAAGGATGGAATTTTGTATCTTGTAAGGAAGTGCTGTTGGTTTCTTGTTGGAATATCATAGTGTTGGGTGATCTAAGCTTTTCATGAGGTGAAAGAAGGGCTTTCATGCTGGAGGTGACACTGGGTCAGAAAAATTGGTTGTAATCCTCTTTGCGTATTCTTGATATTAATAAATATATTCACGTTTTCCTCCACATTCTTGTATGTTTGATGATATATGCATTTGTGTGGTCAATATACATCTGGTCCTATATTTTCTATGATTGTAGATCTCTGTTCTTCGATAGTGTTATGTTGCTTTGACTCCACAGGTGCTCTTTGAAGCTGGGTAGATGGAGGAGAAGCGGCAAGGATCTATCAGAAGGGAGAGGAACTGAGCAAGGAACCAAGCGCAATATTGAGGTTGGTGTCCTTCATTCCACTCTCATATATTTCTCATAAAGGAAAATGAAAGTAGTTTTAGTTTGTTTTTTTCTAAGATAGCTACCAGTCTTAGTGGGACTAGTAGCTCCGAGTGGACACTAGATTTCATGATAACAAAATGGTTACTCCACTAGGGAGAGAATAGATTGTTTGTTTGTCTATATTTGTTTGTTTTATGAACTTATAGACGGAGCCTGAAGTCAAGCCAGATAGCCTTCGAACTGCATTTGCTATGCAAGTGCAAAGTAGATTAATGTTGGTTCAGTCTATCTTCGGGTTTTGTTTATAAACTGAACAATCGATTTGCAAAATTTCTAATTTCCCTAGTGGTGGCTCTAGTAACATCATTAGATCAGCCCCTGTGATTTCTATTTACTGTACATTATTTGTTTGGCCTAAATCCTTGAACTGAGTCGCAAACTGTGACCAAGAACCAAGTAAAGTCTCGTCCTGGTACCATCGCACCCTCTCTTCAAGGAAACTAGTATGCATCACACCTCCCGTGTGCAGTAGGTGGGATGCATCCCTGTTTCCCTGTGTTATAAGTGCGATGATCAGAAAAGGCTAATTTTTCCTCCAGGTTTGGTTTTTCTTCACTCTTTACAGCTCTATTCTGGAGTTTTGCTGTCTGTGATTAGTATACCACTGTGGAAACCCCCTTTCTTTCCATCATTCTGCCTCCATTGTGTAAAGAACTGTGAATTTTTTTATGTATTTTCCACCATTTTCAGTTCTCTTTTGCAAAGTAGTAGCATAGTCGTACTGTCGTCTTTTGATTTGAAAGTGTCGCAAGTGTCATTTTCAGTCAAAGAAAAGAATTCTATTGTTCTTGATGGTCGATTATACGGTTACTCTAGTATTTGATTTGAATTAGTAGTTTTTCAAGTGTCGAAAATAGTTTTCAATTCAAAATAGTAAAGTGTCGTCATTATCTTCCTTTCGTTTTTGAAGAGAAATCTGTTAGTATTGTCGCTCTAAAAAGATAATTCAGATTTGTACTTAGCATTCTTCTTGTCATTCACACATTAAGAAAGCTAAAAACAAATACATGCATGTGCATTTGCATTTAGTCTGCTTGTTGGTTTGATTTAGGACAGTGCATCTAAGGTGTGCTCTCTGCTCTATGTTGAAAGAATACCATCTCTCTTTCTTTAGTAGCTAGGATTTTCATTGCAAAAAGAAGATTAAATGATTGTTTATCATCTTAGATTGCATTTTAGGAATTGTACATCTACATCACGCGGTGAACCTGAAAGGCAAATTTCTTAAGAAAGATCAACTGTAAAATAAATTTAATGAACCTAAAAATGCTTTGGAACCTAATGCACAACATCTAGAAGTCTACGCTAGAGATGTATTCCGGTGTCGTAAAGCCTGGTCACTGTCACTTTCACTGTTGGTTGGGTGATTCCTCCTTTTTGAGAAAACAAGTGCAAGTACGGACTTGTGCTCCCACATGCCATCGAGTATATATTGGGAGACCACAATAGGCTATATCCTTTATCCATAGGAATCCGTGTCTGTCGCCCTATCGATCGCAATGCACTGAACACAGCATTCGGGAAGATTCACTGTCGTACCATAAAAATTATTCTGCAGTTTCACGATTGGTTTGGTAATCCCTCTGTCTAGATTTCCAAAGTAGTCTCTTTTGTTCCTTTTCAGACTCCTTAAAGGAAAAGGTCCATCTGAGCACTTGTCACTTCAGGCTCATTAAAAATCAAAGGCGACTAGAGTCATCTTTTGTTTTTTATCAACTCTTAGAAATTGAAAAAACAAGTTGTGTCAAAGCGTCTAAAATTCATTTAATTCGGAAACATTTTCCCCTTTATTTTTAGTTAATCGAGTAATCCGTAATCGTGGAAGAAAGTCAATTGAAACCCCGTCGTTCATGGAGACTTACGAGTGTTGTGGGGAAAAATGCCTATGCAGGACGATCCTATCCACCTAAGGTGTGACAGTGCCTTAGCAACAACCAGAGACAACTATTCTGGTTTCCTCCTTTATGAAATGTGAAAGAAGAGAGATCAATAGACTTACCGGTGTCTTCCGTTTATCCCTCGATCTGGTCTCTCTTCTCTTTGGGAGTTCACAGCTACTTGCCTTCTCACTCGCCCAACTTCAACAGGTTCATGCAAGATCACAAGAGAATAGCTACGTGCCTTCTTGCTTGTCCAGCTTCAATGGGTTCCTGTAAGATCACAAGAGAACAGCTACTTGCGACAAGAGAAGAACACTACACAAAGACAGATATTCACATTCATAACTAGTTTAGGATTAGAAATAAACTAAATACACTAATGCATTCATACATCAAAAATACATCAGCATATAGGAGAAAACAAGATAGCTTTATTGATGAATAACAAGGTTCAGGAAGAGATACAACCCAGAGGGCTCCAATCCAGCATCTCCTTCCCAGCAAATGGAATTCCTATCTTCACCCCCTTCAAAGCATTAAGCACCCAATGATTCGAATCTCAAACCAACAGCAATTCTTTGCAATAACAAAATTCCAGCCTCTAGATCTCATGGAGGAGAGATCCATATATAGATGTTTGGAGAGAGGATGAGTCAGCTTGAGATCTGACTAGTGTCCTCTCCCTCTGTCAGTTCTTGAGTCCACTTGGAGGTTCTTGCTTCCACTTGGAGATTTGGAACCTCTTACTCATCACCAGTCGAATTCCCTGAGGCAAGTGTCATTTTGGAAGCTTCCTGGGTTTTGACACCTTGAGAAAAGAGCCTGCCACATGTCCATTCTCGTTCAGCGCAGGTAGCCAGTGTTCCCTTTGACATTCAACGCAGGTAGCCAGTGTTGGCTTTGACATTCAGCGCAAACAGCTAGTGTAGCCACTGAAATGATCCTGAATTGACTTGTTTTTGAGCAGTTTCTGGTGGAGAACTTCTGTGAATTGCTGTGGTTTGTTAGCCTTGTTCCTCTAGGGGTAGGAACAACATGTTTAGGGACTTTGGATCCCTTAGATTATGGACATTTCATGCTCAATGCTGTAAGGCACAAAAATGTCTATAACAGTTGCCCCCTAAAGTATGAGGTTGTTTATCGGGTGAAATGCTTTATCAGGGGGATCCGAAGTTCATCCAATGCTGAGAGGAGACCTGTAATAAGATACAATACAATACATTATTTTTCATACTACTTTCATGATCTAGTTGAGGCGGGCATTCCCATGCTCAGCTTCATAAATTCATTTTTCTGTACATAGAACAGACAATCGTCTGGTGGTAGACTGATAATTTTGATGAAATTATCATCCTTTGAGTAGGATGATTATCTGCTGCAATGATGTACATGTCAATGTCTTTATCTTTCCTGAATATATATCACAGCCCAGATGGATGAAACTAGATCCGGGGTCTTCAAACTCGTTCGATCTTCACTCTAAGTACAAGTCGATCCATGTGAGAAATGTTCTGAAGTCGAACATGGAAAGACATCGCTTGATTACCGGTCAATGATGTAAACCGTTAACAAGCGCGAGAGGAATCACCAATAATGATAATGACCCTCAAGGTACTGCAGTACAATTCACGTGGTGTGAATAAAGGACTTGGCGTCGAACACCATGCAAAATCTTTCGGTCGAAGGTCATAGATGTATACCTATCGCCGGAAGTGAGAAACTTGCCATTGAGGCATGCAAGCTTCAAAGTACTGAAGGGGTTGTTCCTAGATCAACTTCTTGGATAATGAGCTGATGTCGACAAGAAGCGATCCGTCAAAGGAGGGCCTTAATGAATCCCAAATCAGTGACACAGAACGGAGCTAATGATTTTAATGGAGGTGAAAACGATCTGTGACATATGATTCAGGGTGGCGGTCATGAAAGGATGAAGGATAATGTATGGCAGTGGATGGGACACGGTTGACTTTTCTGAACGACTTCTCTTGAACATATGGCGACACTGATATGATGGATCGGTAGCATTACCCCAAATATGGATGGTATGGTGAGACCATGGATGTGACCGGTGAATGAAACAACCCAACCCGATTGTGGTACAGAGGAAAAGTGTCATGTTCAAGAGCGACTTGCTACCATCAAAGTTTTCTTTAGTTTCTCCCAATTTTTCCCCAGTCATTGCTGACCAATACCTCTTTATTTTTGTCAAGCTTGAGGAGGATAACATATGCTTGTTCTATAACCTGCCCTTCGGGCAAGCCCATCGCTATGTTTTAACGAGCCTAGCGATAGTGAAACTCGTTCTCGTCTAAAGACAAGTTTGTCGCTATTTAATGATTTTAACAAGTCTAACGACAAGGATAACTCGGTCCTTTTCATTTTTAGAGAGTCTGAAAAGGTACATAAAGTTAACTCCAAAAGTCCTTTTTTGTCATCTAATCCCTTAAGTCCGAAAAAGTATAAAACAATACAGAAGGGATGAGTTTTCGATAGTTTTAACGAGCCGAATAAAACAAGCGCTCGATCTTTTTGTGCAATAATCCCTCAGGTCCAAAAAGATTAAAATCTAGAGGAGGGATAGCTCTTCCTGTCCCTTTAACGAGCTGGAAGGCCAAGGACTCGACAATCTTTTCATATTTTACGAGTCAGCTGAAAAGAGCTTAAAGAAGACTCGTCTTTTGAGGAACGAGTGATAAACAGGGTTAGCAGCTGATTCCAGGTACAGGTTGGAATTTTCCAATCACGGCAGTGTCACAAGGATGGCTAGGTGAAATCACTCTTCGCAGTTGTTCCTCAAAATGGGTAAACAATCATATGGAGGTGAATGATCGGCCAATGGAAAAGTGGAGGTGACGGTGCAAACACGACTAAGGCTTTAATGGCTGATGATATTACATTCACAGTGGTTATTTACTGGGATAGTTCATTTTTTAACGAGCTTAAACGTGGGTGGAAACATTTGCTCGGTCTTATGTTTATTTTTTAACGAGCATGAACTATGTGCTAAAACTGCTCGGATCTTGCGTTTATTTTTTAACGAGCATGAACTATGTGCTAAAACTGCTCGAAATACCCAGTCATATGATAAGAATGTCTCAGTGAAGATGCTATTTTTTATGGAGCTTCATCTCACGAAGCTTTTCTCCGGATCCTTTCGTTATGCAAGCTTGGAAACGACTAATCCTACAAGTTTAAAGGGTTAGAGGTCCTAAAAATTTAAAAATAAATAGCCGCCCATTGCTAGCACTCCAAAAGGTTTGCATGCCCCCAGGCATAAAGTATGATTTCAAGGTTACCCTTACTTTGTCCGCCAAAACATTTGTTTAAGCAGGAAAGGCTTAACTCTTTCAGGCTACCCAAATATTGTCTCGTTAATCTTTCAAACAAAACACTTCTTCGGCGATATCTACCAAAATAGACAAAGGTGAATGACCTTAGTTCGAAACACGTAACTTTGACAAAAGAATCTTATTCTAGAATAACCCCTCTCCAGCAAGGGCGGGGTACAGACTAGTCATATTCTCCCGCGGAAACCTACTCTATACCCAAAGTTTTCCTACCGAAGCAGACCAGGACGCATGCCCCCTGGGTTCCAGTCATATCTTCCCGGATTACTCGTGCTCATCAGGAGGACGGACCGTGGGTTGAGACATTTCTTGAGTGAAGAGACCATTTAGGGATGGTATATGACTATTTGCGATGCATGATCCGGGAAATGAAAGTTGGTCCACGAGCTTGACCACTCTTCCTTCATGCGGAAAACACATTACTCTAAAGAGTGAGGAGACGATGGCTCACATGCAATATATATAGTCTCGTCCAAGGAGTAGGTTATAATCCAAGGGCCCTTGAACGACCATCACGTTCATTTGAACGGTCTTCCCTTTCGATGTTATTGGCACATTGGGGAGGATCCCTAAAGGTCGACTGGTTCCTTTATCAAAGCCTGATAGATTTCTAATTTCAGGAAAAAGCGCTGGCAAACCAAGCACTTTCCAAGCAATAGAGGAAAGGATACTCACAGATTCCCCCTCATCAATGATAGTGCCAGCCATCACCATTCTGTATATTTGCACGATAATCCTGAACGGTATGCTTGCTGGCAACCGGGGTCTGCCTAGTTGGTTCCAGTGGAAGGACACAACCAGGTTGCTTGGTGGTGGGACCGAATAGACGGCCGGATATGACTCTGATGAAGTTCCTTCCTGCAATAAAGGAATGGGCAAATTACCCTCTTGCTCGTCAGAGTCTATGTTAATGAAGAGAATTTGGACGATGTTGTCTTTATTCTCCTCTGTGATGGTATCATTCGAAGATAGAGCCTCTGAAGGCAAAACCGGGTCAACTGCCGTCTCAACCTTTTGAATTTTGTCAGGCATGGATCCAAACGGTTCATCTTCAATGATAGGTGCTTCGGCTGACCACCTGGGCAGGCCAACCGGGTTCTCAACTAGTGAAGGACTTGGAAGGAGTTTTTGATATCCAGGAGGAAGTTGCGCTCATAAAATCGGGCGATCTTCTAGAACTCTTTTAGCCTCGTCTAAGAAGGGACAACGGTGGATGGCATGGTCACCTTCACATAGTTTACATGGAAATATAGCTTTCCCTCTCTGTCCTGGGACTTCACTTTCACTAGTCGACGGTGAGCAGTCAACATGGCTATTAGAAGTTGATGCTACCGAATTGTGCAAACGGGGAGACCAGTCCCTTAGTATCCGAGGGATGCAGGGACAATATCTGTGGAAATGGTCTCCCTTGCATATGACACATGCTGATTTAGGCCTGGTCAGTGCTGTGTGTGGATTTTTGTCAGACGACACTTGTTTGCCCCTAGTCGCCTTTGGCTCCTTCTTCTTCTTCTCTTTCTTCTTCTTTTCCTTCTTCTCCTTAGGAACTTGGTTTTTTGTTTTACCAGTCCCGTCAAGCGAAGAGGAAGGAGGAGAGGAAGAGTTAGATGAGGTAGAAGGCTGGTTGGCAACTCTGGTCTGGTCTAACTGTTGACTCGACTGTTCAGGAATGGTGGTGTTCTGAACGACATTGGTTGAAAAGAGCTAGACTGGCAGGCCAATTGTCAGTCCTGGAAGCGACAATGTGGCCATATGGGGCGCACCAACATCTCCCCAAGAGGAGAAGGGACTAGGATTTCCACCAAGGGGAATTCCTTGGTTGGTTTGCTCCATTTTTTCAACCTAAAGATCAACGCAGGAATAGGGGTGATTGTTCCGTTTAAAATAAATTTTAACGACGCTTTAGACACAACTTGCTTTTTCAGTTTTAAAGAGCCGAGAAAAAGCTAAAGATGACTCTAGTCTCCTTCGATGTTTTAACGAGCCCGAAGTGACAAATTCTCGGATGGACTTTTTCCGCTATAGAGTCTGAAAAAGGCCAAAAGGAACTGCTCTGGAGTTCTAGGCATAGGGTGTGCCAAACTTTTCGCAAAACCGCAGAATACTTTTTAGGGTACGGGCGATCGATCTTCCTGAATGCTGTGTTCAGTGCATTGCGATCAGTAGGGCGGCCGACACGACTTCCTAAGGATAAAGGTTTTATGCCTATAGGGGTCTCCCAATATATAAGTGACAGTACGTGGGAGCACAATCCGTACTGGCGCTATCGTCCCTCAGGAGGAATCACCCACCATCCACGAGATCGACAGTCACCAGGCTTAACGACGCCAGAACACGTCTCTAGCCTATACCTCTATGTTGTGCGTTATGTTGCAAAGCGTTGTTAAGTTCATTCAATTTATTTTAGGTTGATCTTTTTAGAAGTTTGCCTTTCAAGGTTCACCACGAGATGTATGATACAATTCCTAAATGCAGTCTAAAGATGATAAGCAAGCTTTATATCTTTTCAACTTTGAAAATCCTAGCTACTAAGGGAAACGAAAGACACCATCTTTTCTCAAAGAGCAATCAGCAGACTCTAATGCACTTTTCCTAAATCCAACATGCAAACTATCAAGATGCAAATGCACAATGCAGGTGTTTTTTTTTCGCTTTCTTAGTATTGATGCCTACACAGAAAGCTTTTTGTACAACTTTGAATTTGCTTTTAAATGACAAATACAAACAAGTTTACTTTTTCGAAATCAGAGAGGGTAGAAGAGATTACAACACTTAATGATTTTCGAAATGAATACTTGTCTCGACACTTAAAAGAGACAAACTCAAACCAATAAGCAAGAGTAAATGTATAATCAATCTACAAACAACCAATGAACTCTCTTCTAAGATCACAATCAACAGATCTGAATCAAGGGCTACAGGATGACTATTTCACTCATGCAAAGGAAAACTGTAAATGATGCCACAAACACATAAAAACACTCACAGTCTTTTTGTACAAAAGGAGGCGGAATCTAAGCAGAGAAAAGGAGTTATTAGACTGGTACCTATGCTGGTTACAGGCTGCAAAAATCAGAGATCAAAACAAGGCAAAACATAGCAGAGAACCCCAGCTGCACACGGGCAAACTGGTTCAGCGCAACCTCAACACGGGGGTTTTGAAATTCAGCTCAGGTAGCCTTCACGGGACCTGCGTTGAAATGCAGAATCCCTTCACTGGGTCTGCGCTGAAGGAGAAACTCTCGTTTCCCACAGCTTCTGGGTCACAGATTGCTATTTAATTCACTGTTTTAGGCCAAATAAAAGCAACAAGCAAGGTGCAATCAAAGGGATGCTTTGAGGGGCTACTAAGATCTATCACAAAGGATCATCAAATCATTTGTGAGTCCATTGTTCAGATCATAGACAAGTCCAGTGATTGGATCAAATCAAAAATTGTTTACTTTGCATCCGGGAAAAGCAGATGCAGTTTGATTTGTTGTTGTCGAGTCTATGAAACAAACAATGATGGAAACACAAATAAAATGAATAAACAAATGTCCCCAGTGGAGTCGCCAATTTTTTGTGGGGAAAAATGCCTATGCAGGATGATCCTATCCACCTAAGGTGTGACAGTGCCTTAGCAACAAACAGAGACAGCTATGCTGATTTCCTCCTTTATGAAATGTGAAAGAAGAGAGATCAATAGACTTACCGGTGTCTTCCGTTTGTCCCTCGATCCGGTCTCTCTTCTCTTTGGGAGTTCACAGCTACTTGCCTTCTCACTCGCCCAGCTTCAACAGGTTCATGCAAGATCACAAGAGAACAACTACTTGCCTTCTTGCTTGTCCAGCTTCAACGGGTTCCTGTAAGATCACAAGAGAACAGCTAATTGCGACAAGAGAAGAACATTACACAAAGACAGATATTCACATTCATAACTAGTTTAGGATTAGAAATAAACTAAATACACTAATGCATTCATACATCAAAAATACATCAGCATATAGGAGAAACCAAGATAGCTTTATTGATGAATAACAAGGTTCAGGAAGAGATACAACCCAGAGGGCTCCAATCCAGCATCTCCTTCCCAGAAAATGGAATTCCTATCTTCACCCCCTTCAAAGCATTAAGCACCCAATGATTCCAATCTCAAACCAACAGCAATTCTTTGCAATAACAAAATTCCAGCCTCTAGATCTCATGGAGGAGAGATCCATATATAGATGTTTGGAGAGAGGATGAGTCAGCTTGAGATCTGACTAGTGTCCTCTCCCTCTGTCAGTTCTTGAGTCCACTTGGAGGTTCTTGCTTCCACTTGGAGATTTGGAACCTCTTACTCATCACCAGTCGAATTCCCTGAGGCAAGTGTCATTTTGGAAGCTTCCTGGGTTTTGACACCTTGAGAAATGAGCCTGCCACATGTCCATTCTCGTTCAACGCAGGTAGCCAGTGTTCCCTTTGACATTCAACGTAGGTAGTCAGTGTTGGCTTTGACATTCAGCGCAAACAGCTAGTGTAGCCACTGAAATGATCCTGAATTGACTTGTTTTTGAGCAGTTTCTGGTGGAGAACTTCTGTGAATTGTTGTGGTTTGTTAGCCTTGTTCCTCTAGGGGTGGGAACAACATGTTTAGGGACTTTGGATCCCTTAGATTATGGACATTTCATGCTCAATGCTGTAAGGCACAAAAATGTCTATAACAACGAGTCAACCGTCTTTGTCCCCAAAATCAAAACTATTCCGGACAAAGCGAACTCGTTTAACTGGCTCAAAGTCCCCTGGTCGGGTTGGAACAAGTGTTCCGACACTTTCAGAGACTCCAGTTACTCTAAACCTTTTTGGTACCCCTTCCTTTATAGAAGAAGTTCTGCAACCACAAGAAGACAGTAGAACTGATCCTAATGTGAGGGTAAACACTTCTATACCTGAACCAGCTCCATCCATAGCTGATTCGGAGGGTGTTGTTCCCCAAACATCAGTCGCTATAGAATCTATACCTTCTTCGACATCGGAACTATTTTTTGGACCTGACGGTCTACCTTTTCCACCTAGTTTGATTGCTATAGAAGAGATTGTAGAGGATCCACCATCTAGTACTCCATCGCAATTTGGAGTAGGGGTCACTCTATATCCTTCTTCATTAGAAATTAGTCTACCGTTATCGGAAGTTCTTGCAGAATTGCTAGGAAATCTTTTGGATAGACTAGATATGTCTGAACAACCGTCGACATCTCGGACTATGTCATCTGACACAGCAGTGGCAGAACTTCCTACTACCACTCCAACAATGTTTGCCGGCGTACCATCTGTCGCAACTAGCTCTCAATCACTGGATGGAATCCATCCAGGGGCTGTTTCGACGATATGGTCTGTTCCCATTTGTTCGTCTGGAATAATATCTGGAATCTCCTATGTTGAGTGTCAGCAAATTGATCCTTCGCAATGTCAATTTGGGCAGTTCGGTCCTCAAAGGAAAATAATTCCCTTAAGCACCGCCGTATGGGAGGGCAATATGCCCTTTCATTGTCTCCTCCGAGAGGTCAAACATATGAGAGTTCAAAAAAGAATTTAGGTTATGCTGGAATTACATCCAGTGGTTGGGTTCCAATACTGCCTCAACAACCAAGAGTTGTATACTCAATGCAACAAAGTCCGCCTATGTCAAATATCCCCACTACACTGGCTATTGTGACGGTGTTGCAAGTAGAAGCGTTACCTGTCGTATGCCAACCTCAAGTCTCTCAGGTTGCAAGTCAACGACCTCTTGTCTCTATGACGCCACCACAATCATCGATTAGTGGTTCCTTAATTGGAGTGACCTACAGGTACCATTACCCCTCATCTTGGTCAAATAGCCAGTATTAGACAACAGAAAATGGTTTCACAACCATGGTTGGTGCAATATCAACAACCGCAATTCCAACAAGTTTACCGAGGATCTGAGCACCAAATCTTTGCAAGTAGTGGGTAGCCATATATTCAAAACGGTCAACATCAACCATTTCACAATGGTTATGCCCAACAACCTTACCAAAGTTATCAGCATCAAATGCACTATGATGGTATGAAAAGACCCACTGTTCAGCCAATCCCATCTTATCTTGGGTATGCTTCACCGAACCTGAACCAACAGTTGCCCTTCGTGGCAACTTTAGAGTTACCAGATTTAAATCGACTAACAAACGATCCAATCGCTTACGCCCCTTTGTGGCCAATGATTCTTCATAAACTTCCGTCAGATATTCCTAAATTTAATGGAAATCCGGGTGAAGACCTGTCGAATCATGTGATGACCTTTCACCTGTGGTGTTCATCTAACACTCTAAATGTTGATTCGATCACGCTTCACCTTTTTCAGTGAACGTTAATTGGTCCAGCAGCAAAATGGTATATCGAATTGCCTAGAGCTTCATTTGATAACTTCAGTACCCTAGCCACAACCTTTTTAACCCATTTTCAGTTACCCATAAGGTACGAAATGGGAATAGAGCTTCTTACCAATTTCAAGCAAACGACGGCCACTCACATATCTGATCATATTCATGAGTGGCAACGTCGTCATACAATGGTAAAAACATATGTTCCTGATCAGCTGTTGGTTGAATCGTTTATCAAGTCGTTGTTACCTTCTATTACGGAAGATGTGGCAAAGGGAGGAGTCGTCACTGAAGAGCAAGTAATTTCTCATGCGCAATATTTAGACTTGATCTAAACTCAGTCTGGCACGCTCTATGATAAAATCCTTGATGCTCCTAGACCGGAATTTTCCATTCCTCCCTCTCCTAAATCAAACAAAGACTCTCATGCCAGGGACGGCATGATAGGAACGACCAGCACGAAAACCGTAAAGGCTAAGACGAAGAAGGCCCGTACGGTTTCAGGTCAAAATGTAAATGAAGAACTTCTCACCTCGAAAGTAAATGCCATATTGACTGACAAAGGCAAAGCAACCAAGAAACCAGGAGGAAAGAAGAAAAAGAAAGGGAAGCAGAAGAAACAGGAGGAGTCATCTCTTGAAAAATATTCTACAAACCCTCCTGGAGATAGGAAACCGAGTCATCCATGCTTTATATGTGATGAGGATCATTGGACGAGAGATTGTCCGCATAAAGCTGAGCTTAGGAAATTCTTTAAGAGTTCAAAGACCTCGGTGGTATTAACTGATCCATTTCCAAACTTGAGAACCAATCTGGTTGCTAATCAGAATGCTTCCTGATCCCAAGTGCTTATGTTGTCCATTTCAAAACATCAAAATGATGCTTTGATATCGAGAAGGAATAAAGATTACGAGAATCCACAGCTGTAGGACAACAAGGCCAATGATCAACCTAGTAGTTCGACAACAACTTTGACTGAAGTTGAGCCACTCATCATTCCTGAACTAATGATAAAGACGCCAAAGGGAGTAGTACACAAATCGACATTTAATCCTCGTGCTAGAGTAGCACAACATTATAATATAGTGGAGGACCTGGCCCAATCGCCGTCCGTTATGTCGACACTTGAGGTACTGCAAAATTGCCCCTCCCAAAAACAAGCTTTATTATTAGCAATAGGTGGGATTGACCCAACGGATTCCAATCTTGTGTCCTTTAATCACAAAGGATATGACCCTCAGTCACCAACTCAACTAGCTTTTCTTATTCAAGTGAAAGCCCTCAACAAAACTGTTCATCGAACAATTATTGATGAGGGGGCATCTACATGTATTATGTCGATGAGTTGCTGGAAAAATTTAGGATCTCCATGCTTGTCACGATCGTCGACGACATTAAAACCATTTGATGGATGAACATACACCCCAAAAGGGATTTTAAGTAACTTGCAAGTTGAACTGGGGGGGAAAATAGTAGAGATTGATGTTGAATTTATCGATGGAAACCTTGATTACAACATGCTAATGGGAAGGCCCTGGATTTATGCTATGGCTGCAGTTGTGTCAACATACTTTAGAAAGATTGCATTTCCCTTTCAAGGAGGAATTACAATCATTGACCAACAAACATTTCTCCCCAACAGTTCACAAGTTATGGGAAGCATTTTGATGATCCACAGAAGCCCTCATTTGCTTCAAAATATCGGGGTAGGCCTACTAAAAGACCCTACATTGATGGGGACTTTTTCCCTACCGCCTCCAAAAAATCTGGCGGAAGTGGCCACGGTGGGATCCTGTAACATGATATCTTCTAAATTCAGAAGATTCCTGAACATTTTGTCAACATGGATCATCATCGTAATAGAAATATTGTAGCAATCAATTTTCTTGGCCTGTGGGGCAAACCCAAATCAATGCTCATCAAGTGTGTGGATAGATAGGTCTAAGGAATATGGCACCTCTTCAGATCCTTGGTCACATGTACATTCTACAGACAAAGGAATCATTCAATCAAAGATGATAGGAGAGGCACCATGGGAAGATTACCACCATTGTTCCCATCTTCCGAATTACCACGAAGATTAATCTAGCAACCTTAATCAACCTTCAGCTTTTGATTTTATATCAAATATTGTAAATACGGTGGATTCTGAGGACGGTTCCTATCTTGTGTCAACCTCATTAAAAAATGAAACGACTCCCTTTCCAAATCGATTCTTTGATTACGATCTCGTAAAATCCAAGTCGAGTCTTTCAAAGATCTCGAAGGTAAACCTTCATTTCAACCACCGTGTTGGATGCAATGAAGCTTGGGGGGCATGCACCTCGATTTTTCGTTATTATGCTGGGGGCATGAAAATTTATCACGAGAAATGTTACAACAAGGTTCAAGATCGTTAAAAATAAACCTGCCATGAGCAGTTTTATCATAGGGTTCAAGCTCGTTAAAAAATAAACCGACCATGAGCAATGTTTCTACAATGTTCAAGCTCATTAAAAAACAAACCTAGCCACGAGAAATTTTTATGTGGAGTTCAAGCTCGTTAAAAATTAAACATAAGCAATGAGCAAACGTTCCACAGAGTTTAAGCTCATTAATAAATGAACTAATTTCCAGTAAATAACCATTGTGAATGCAATATCATCAACTTTTGAGCCTTGGTCGTGTTCTCATCATCACCTCCACTCTGTTTTAGCCGATCATTCACCTCCATTTGATTTTTTACCCCTTTTGAGGAACAGCTACGAAGAGTGATCCTATTAGCCATCCTTGTGACACTGCCATGATTGGGAAATTCCAAACCTTACCTGGAATTAGCTTCTACCCAAATTATCACTCGTTCCTCAAAAAACGAGTCTCCTTTAAGCTCTTTTCACATGGCTCGTAAAACATGAAAATATTGTCGAGCGATTGGCCTCTCCAGCTTTTTAAAGTGACCGGAAGTGCTATCCCTCATCTAGATTTTAATGTTTTTGGACCTGAGGGATTATTACACAAAAATATCGAGCGCTTGTCTTGTTCGGCTCATTAAAATTACCGAAAATTCATTCCTTTCGTATTATTTTATACTTTTTCGGACTTAAGGGATTAGATGACGAAAAAGGATTATTGGAGTTTCCTTTACGTCCCTTTTAGACTCTCTAAAATTGAAAAGGATAGAGTTATCTTTGTCGTTAAACTCGTTAAAACCGAATAGTGACAAACTTGTCCATACAGACAAAAACAAGTTTCACTATCGCTAGGCTTGTTAAAATATAGCGACGGGTTTGCCTGAAGGGAAAATTATAGAACAAGCATATGTTATCCTCCTCGAGCTTGACAAAAATAAAGAGGTACTGGTCAGCAATGACTGGGGAAAAATTGGGAAGAAAAATTGAAGAAACTTTATTGGTAGCAAGTCGCTCTTGAACATGACACTTTCACTTTGCATCCGAGTCGGGTTGGGTTGTTCCGTTCACTGGTCATATCACCATTGGTCCATCACACCATCCACATTTGGGGTTAATTCTACCAATCCATCATGTCAGTGTCACCGGTATGTTCAAGAGAAGTTGCTCAAAGAATTCACCTATGTCTCATCCACTGCAATACATTCACACTCCATTCTTTCATGACTGCCACCCTGAACCCTGTATCATGAGATCGTTTTCACCTCCAAAATCATTTACTCTGATCCATGTCGTAGATGTGGAATTCATTAAGGACCTCCTACGGCAAGTCACTTCTTATCAACATCAGCTCATTATCCAAGAAGTTGACTTAGGAACAACCCCTTCAGTACTTTGAAGCTTTCATGCCTCAATGGCAAGTTTCTCACTTCCAGTGACAGGTTTACATCATTGGCCTTCGACTGAAAGATTTTGTGTAGTGTTCGACACCAAGTCCCTTTTCACACCACGCGAATTGTACTGTAGTACCTTGAGGGTCATCATCATTATTAGCGATTCCTCTCGCGCTTGTTAACAACTTACGTCATTGGTTGGTAATCAGGCGATGTCTTTCCATGTTTGACTCTAGAACATCTTTCACATGGATCGACTTGTACTTCGAGTGAAGATTGAACGAGTTTGAAGACCCAGGATCTAGTTTCATCCATCCGGGCTATGATATATTCAGGAAAATAAAGACATCAAATGTACATTGTTGCTGCATAGACGATCATCGGAATCAAAGGATGGTGACTCTATCAGAATCATCAGTGTCCCACACAGACGGTTGTCTATGTTATGTACATGAAAATTAATTTATAAAGTTGAGCATGGGAATGCCCGCCTTAGCTAGATCATGAAAAATATTATGAAGATAATGTATTGTGTTGTATCTTATTACAGGTCGCCTTCCAGCTCGAAAAAACTTCAGACCCTCATGATAAATCATTTCACCCGACATCAAAAGATTAACGACCTCATGCTTTAGGGGGCAACTGTTATAGACATTTTTGGGCACTGCAACCCCAATCATACATGTCCATAAACCAAGGGCTCCTAAGTCCCTAAAAGTGTTGTTCCATCCCCTAAAAGAACAAGGTTAGCTTATTACATCATCTCCCAGAAGTTCTCCATGAAAAACTACTCAGAACTGGTCAAAACTAGACCATCTCACCTGCTCCATGGTCAAAGTGCGATGCATCCCACCTAATGCACATGGGAGGTGTGTTTGATACTGAAAAGCCCTTATATGGGGTGTGATGGGCGAGAGTGGACAAATGGCAGAGACAGTTTGCGAGGTGGATGATCATGGAATCTTCCAGAAACTTCTCTTGTGACACTTGCCTCTCTAAATTCGCCCAGGGATGAGTAAGAGATCATAAATCTCCAAGTAGAATCAAGAACTATCAGAGAGGACACTAATAAAATCCCAGAAGCTGACTCACCCTCCTGCAATCATCTATATATGGATCCCTCATCCCAGAGATCCAGAGGCTGGAATTTTGTATCTTGTAAGGAAGTGCTATTGGTTTCTTGTTGGAATATCATAGTGTTGGGTGATCTAAGCTTTTCATGAGGTGAAATAAGGGCTTTCATGCTGGAGGGTGACACTGGGTCAGAACAATTGGTTGTAATCCTCTTTGCTTATTCTTGATATTAATAAAGCTATTCAAGTTTTCCTCCACATTCTTGTATGTTTGATGATATATGCATTTGTGTGGTTAATATACATCTGGTCCTATATTGTTTATGATTGTAGATCTCTATTCTTTGATAGTATTATGCTGCTTTGATTCCACAGGTGCTCTTTGAAGCTGGGTAGACGAAGGAGAAGCGGCAAGGATCTGTCAGAAGGGAGAGGAACCGAGCAAGGAACCAAGCGCAATACTAAGGTTGGTGTCCTTCATTCCACTCTCATCTATTTCTCATAAAGGAAAACGAAAGTAGTTTTAGTTTGTTTGTTTCTAAGATAGCTACCAGTCTTAGTGGGACTAGCAGCTCCGAGTGGACACTAGATTTCCCAATAACACACCTATGACCACAAGTTGCAAATTGAGCAAAAATGATGACTCCCCACCAGTAGATGAAACTCATTACAGGTCAATAATTAGAGCCCTTCTGTACTTGACTGCTACGAGACTCGACATTATGCAAGTAGTAGGAATGGTGGGAATATTTCAATCAGATCCTAAACAATCCCATTTGTTGGCTGTAAGAAGAATTCTGAGATACCTGAAAGGAACTCCTCATTATGGTCTCTAGTACTTTAATAGGTCAACTCTTACTTTGACTACATACACCGATGCTGATTGGGTCAGAAGTGTCGATGATCGAAAAAGTACTAGTCGAAATGCTTTCTTCTTGGGAGACTGTTTAGTATCTTGGCTCAGTAAAAAACATACATCCATATCACTATCTATAGCTGAAGCTAAGTATATAGCTACCGCAAATTGTTGTACTCAAATACTATGGATGAAGGAAGCTCTAAAAGATGTCAACGTAGGTACAAATCAACCAATTACCATCTATTGTGATAACACAAGTCCGATCAGCCTCAACAAAAATCCAGTGATGCACTCAAAGACCAAACATATAGCAATCAAGTATCATTTCCTTCATGAACAAGTAGCTAAACATAACATCGTCTTGGAATATATCAATAATAAGGAGCAGATAGCTAATATTTTCACAAAACCTCTTCCTTGAGAAGCATTTGAACATCTTCGTCAAAAGATGAGGGTTATCTCTTTAGCATCACTTAAGTTGATTCATAATGATGTTACAGGATAGGAGAGTAGTTTGATAGGGGGAGTACTTGTGCACTCCTTTGCCATTGATGTCAAAGGGGAAGAGAAGAAGAATATTTCCATCATTAACAAAGGGGGAGATTGTTGACCTAGATTTTCATTGATGTTAATATGGAAATATTGTAGGAGAAGCAGAGCAAGAAGCCATGAGGAGAAACTAGAGGAAAGCCAAGACCGTCAAGCCATTGGAAGTCATAGGAGATATCAGATTAGAGTTATCAAAGCAAGGAAGAAATTCATTAGAAGGAATAAAGAGGAACATGCATCAGGAGGAGAAGCCAGCGGAAGAGCAGTTAACGGAGGAGCATCACATGTAATATATTCCAAAGAAGAACTATCAAAATCCAAAGGGAAGATCGATCGGAGGAGCAAGAGAAGCATAGAGGAAGAGTCATTTGAAACCAAAATAAGGAAAGAGCAGAGAGTCATTACTCTGTGTAACCGCATTCAACAGTTAACCGATGGGTTTGTAATAGTGATAGTGGTTATTGGGCGGATGCTAGGTGGTAAGTGGTATTTAGAGGAGAGCGCCCCATTCCATTAACCGAGTGACACGTAGCACTTGGGTGGAGAGACAAAACCACTTTTTCGGGTGGTTATTTCTCTTGCAAGAGGCTCACCCAAATGCATGTAGGCCATTTGATCTAGCGCGGGTTGATCAACGGTGAAGGATCAATGAATGGTTTTGAGTTGATCAGGTTAAGTCGGGACTGTTAGATCTAGAGATAAGATCTACGTTGGAGGATTGATCTGAAGAAGGCAAACATCGGAAAATGTGCAAAGGCTGTAAAAGGGAAGAAAACATAAGTTACGCATGATTATTGTGTATTTCTATTATATAAACATTTTAATAGAAATAGCACGAATATTGGAGGAATATCAGAGAATAGCAGAGCAGTATATATATATCAGAGAAATCACATCAGCAGGTTCTATTAAGTACCACAGTGAAACCCCCGACTACGATATACAGTTGCGGACTTGATGGTCCTATTATATCGCGTTCACCATATTGGGAGTTATGTATCGCAATGTTTAAAATCCTTGCCACATTAAAATGTGGATTGCGATATAATTGCGGACCCGATTACACCATTATAGCATGTCTTAATCAAATGTCACATCCGGGGTAATCACATTGTATAAAGGAATGTCAAACCACTGATTGCGATGGAGCTGTTATCTCAAAATCAGGCCCTGATAGGCTGTTGTGATCAGGTAGACTTTAAGTAACTATTTCAAACCTACTTTATGTTTAGGCTTAGCCTCCCCAACCTGGGAGGGCTCTCTCAAAGGATTAATGATCTTTGATTATGATAAAGATGGCTAACTCTTGTGAAACAAAGGTAAAAATATGAGTGGTGGAAACACAACTAGAAAGTATCAATTGAGCTTATGGAGTCAAATTCGTTTCAGAATAAAAATGACATCAACCTTACATAGAAGTCAGGGCATACAAAATTTAACCATTCAGAATACACCAGAAACATACAGGACAACATAGTTTATAAATATGTGAAGGAAATTAGAGCACAATCAGTGATTTCTAAGTAATCACACATCTATACCACTGAAAATATTGAAGAGAAGATAATACACAACATTCTAAACAGTAAACTCCTTCTGATTCCTGAGAAGTAAAGCCAAGTCTTGTATTACTAAAACAGAGTCATATACATAGCACAATAGTAGAGCTTTTTTCAATAAATTTCCAACCCGTATTACATTGCTATTTCTCCTATATATAGAGCTCTTCTACCTAACTGAGATTCCTCCTCAAGCATGAGGGGAACTCGAATTCTCCTTATCATGACACCTATTGACATATTAAACTAAATATTAAAAGAAACTTACTATTAATTGACAGCTCTAGAAACCTAAAACAATTAGGTTTCTAATTCTACATCATGCTGAACATATCATTTATTACAATCAAGATTCATTGTTTAACAAGTGGTTTCCTTCAGCTTTAGCCTTGATGGATGTTTAAATCTCTTTGCCAGCCCTTACTATCTTATCTCTTCACTGCTACTGAGAAATAGGAAACTGCCCCTGTTTTTATGCTTTTGGTTTCCTCAAAGATATTCGGAAATAATTAACCATGCCCTTCTTCTTTGATTATACAAAAATGTATTAGAGTGCCACGTCCTTTATGTGCTGTCGACCTTTCCCCTATGTGAAGACAAAACCTCCTCCAAACTGTCTAACATATTATGAATTGTAGTGACTATGATCACATAAAAAAAGGTTTAAAGTTCAAATATATGTTTCCTCCACCTGTTTTTACCCTTGTTGAATGTTGACACCTGTTACATGATCCTTTGAAGAGATTCCTTTTTCAAAAATTTCCCCTCGGTCCCTCAAAATTGGTTGACTGAGTTTTAATTATGTAGCTACAACAGTTTTGTAGCGCACTACGAAACTGTTGTGCCTTAGGCATCATCTTCAGCAGTTTCGTAGCACGCCACGAAACTGCTGTGTAATCACCAAAACACAGCTTAATAGCAAAAGTTTGCTATCTTGGGCTTCCTTATATTTAAATATTCTTTTCAGCTTCTCCAAAGCTTTTCAAAACTGAGTGGAGACGTATGATACTTCAAGAAAAATGCAACAAGGAAAACCATCAAAATTTGGAACATAACCTTTCTCCTCATCATACTCTGGTGAGGCAATGTAGCTGTTCTCACTAGCTCCAGGGGTGTTCAGTTTTGAATGACGCTTTGTCAGTACCAAACTATCATCGTCTCTCCATTCTCCCATTTCATTCTCCTCGTTCTCTTCACTCTTAAAGATAGGATGCAAGTACGAATTAGTTAGGTATCCTTTGAGATTAAGGTTTGGTTCTCTGGCCCGCTCCAAAGTATCCTTTGCCATGGCTTCCTCCAGTGGATATCTTCGGAAAGCAGGCTCAAAATGACTTTTACAAAACCTGTGAAACCAAATTTTCAACACCGGAAGGGCTAAAAGTATAGGCATGGAGTCAACTATTTTTTTAGTGCTTAGCAGACCAAGTAGTAGTAACTATGATATTACTAATGCAGCAACTATACGACTATGAACATGAGGCCAAAATGCTGCTACACTCTCATACTCCTGATTATACACATTGATAACCTGATCTCGATACACAAAGTATATCCAAAAAAGATGACTATGAAAGGCAGAAGTATTGGTGTGACCACTGCATACACAACTCCAAGCAGAAAGTATAGTTGAAGTTGAGGAAGTGCTTCTGGGAAACCGACACTGCCAAGATCCATGGCATTCTCCCTATCCTTCTCAGTCTTCACCAAAAACATGTTCTTCAGATGAAAAATGATTAATGGCTTCAATTGGATAATTTCACCAGCAATGCCAGCCCATCCATCAACCATGATATAAGTGATGAAAAAGGTAGCTCTCATTGGTACTGAAACTCCAATAGTCTTTGGTATCTGTGTTGAAGATTGATGAAGAAAAGCATGAAGTTGTTGAAATGTTGTTCCAGTAATTATACTTCCAAGAAATACATTCACCAGCATAAAGTAATAATACTTTGTAGCAGCTCTCCTTTCAAGTATAGATGTTGTTGCATAACCTTCAATTTTTTACATGATCATCAAGATAGTAGGAAGTAAAATAAGAAATATCTTCAAAGCCAACCCTGGTAGAAATCCTTGAAGAAATGACTTGATAATTTTCACTTCTATTATTGGTTTTAGGAAGGGAGCAACCTTCTCAATTCCATCAAGGTTTTCCAATGACTGGACTGCTGCAACTGGGATCATGAAAAAAAATACAAGGAAAAAGAGTGTAACACCCATGAGTAGTTTCTGAAATTGCGATCGCAACAAATGGAATGGCCAGATTGCTCTAGTATACATCACGAGGCTCAGGGGCCCACTCTATTAACCAAATTGTTGGGTTCTTTCTTTATTGTGTTTTTGCACAAACAACAGCTCCACAACGTGTATTAAATTGAACAAATGCAACAGGCATGATCGCCTCAGGATCTTTTAGTGCCCGTTCTTGTTCTTGGTTTATCATACCCATCAGCTTCCTTGTGTAAAGATGAAAAATGTTCTCCCTGATATTTCTTTCTCTAGAATTCAAAGCATTGTATTTTTCATTTAAAACTTCAAAATGCACATTATCAGCACCTCGGGAATGAATAACCATTGCAGATGAAATTTCCATTATTGCATCACTCAAAAAATCACTGCTTGTTAGGTCATCAGGATCTACTCCTTCCCACTCAACTTGCTCAATTATAGTTATTACATGTTTGATTCTTCTATCATATTCTACA
This sequence comes from Pinus tabuliformis, assembly GCA_031772625.1. Classification (NCBI taxonomy): domain Eukaryota; kingdom Viridiplantae; phylum Streptophyta; class Pinopsida; order Pinales; family Pinaceae; genus Pinus; species Pinus tabuliformis. Next base: position 686,608,586 of record CM062804.1, on the reverse strand, counting down.
GTTTCCAGAAACTTCAAATCATCACTGAGAAAACTGTCTTCTTTGTGAAGGACCGCCCTTCCATTTGTCATGATAGCATTATCGCTTGACCCAAGTCCAAACTTTGATGATAAAAAACCAGAAACCCTTTGCAAATAATCCTTGAAAGAGTCCCATGAGATTTCTGACAGTGCAGACCTCAAGCGATCTGACTTCAAATCATTTGCTTCAGCCAGCTTAACAACTTCTTCAATAAAATCTTTGACATTGGTATTACTTGTTTGTGAACTATATAATTGTTGTGCTTCATACCAAATCATTAACTGGTTTAGAAATTCTAAAGCCTTGGTACGGTACCCTTTTGATTCCATCCAATAGATAGCGAATTCCATGACTAAGAAATTTCAACCCTCTCTTTGAGGTAAGATCAACAACAAGAAGATGGGTAACTGGCTTCATGTCATCTTCAGTTTCTGGAGAATGTGAATATTGAAGTTTCACCACCACTGAATCCCTCTTCATGGCGACGCAGGAATCTCCAACCACACTGTTTAATAAAACGAACACTCCACAAAGAATAAATGTTCCCACCACAAGAAACCATGCACCAAGTACCAAAAAGTAAACCAGAGTCTTGAGTCCAAGAATAGAAAATAAAAGTCCAAGAAATGCCAGAACCAGCATTGCTGCAGCCACCACAATTAAGGTAAATCGCACATTCTCCAGTACATCCCTTATTGTCCGAGAATTGTCTTTGGTTTTGGACTCCAGATCATTTGCTGCCCTCAATGAGCTGCTCTCACTGGCTGTGCGTTGATGTCCACTGCTCATTGGACTACAAGGCAGCTTCTGCTCTGGCATTTGAGAACACAGAAGTGAAGCCATTACTCTTGTTATTTTCTCAATCCAATCCATACGATCTATTGCACTCTCTGCTTGGTGGTGATCAATTTTATTTGCTAGTTGTCATCCATAAGGGGTGCCATTTGACCCAGTAATACCAATTTTGTCCATATCTTGAGAAATATAAGCCCAATCTTGAAAGAAAACTAAACTCAGACTAACACTAAAACTTTACAATCAAAATGATGTGAACAATTTAGAAATTGTTTCTTAGGTGATAACAGGTGGCTCCACTTGGGATAGTGTGCCCCTCTGGTACACTAAGAACATGCAGGTCCAGTGCTTTGTCCTCTTTATAACAAACATAGATTTGCTTGACAAGAATCCCCTTCAAGCTTCTTGGGCCTTCACCTCGGGCTTAAGCTTGATGATCACTGTAGGAGAAAGAAATCTACATCTACTAAAAAATGCTCATTCAACCTTGAGCTTATTTACATTTTCCTACCTACCTACCATATCAATTTCAAACTTCTTTCAGCTCAATCAATGTGATATTTCCAATGTAGCCAATCATTTGTCTTATCTGATATTTGAGTTTTTTGACTGCATCGAAGTTCAGAGCCACTATGATATTGTGATGACCACTGCCACTAAAATTACCTTTGATCTTCATAGAAAATCTAAAACACTGGAGAGTAAAAATCTTCCATGTATTTAGCTATAGGATCCGAGAATACATGATCAGCTTGATGATTCTCGTAACTTTCTGGTTGTGCCAACTGATCTTCAATAATAGTGTATTCTTCCTCAATCACAAAAGAGATAAGAAGCAACACCCTCTCCTTGTGTTCTGACATAGAAACCTTCTGGAAAGAATGATCATAACCATGAAGATTATATGATTGAATTTGACCTTGTAGACCTTCAATGTCTTTCTCAATGTCCTTAGCAACTTCATCCAAAAATTTCATCTTATCCTCTGCCTTGCACTCAAATGATTTTAGATACGAAGACAAGGACAAAGAAAAATTTTCATCTATTTCTTCATTAATATGATCATCATTCCATTGTTTGAAACCTTGAATTGAAGGAGAGTTTGCCACCACCTCTAATATATCTATCCATTCCTCCAAAAACATGAACCAAAAGTCTTCAAATGACTTAATATATTTGGTAGGAAAGCTTTCAATCCACTGTTTACATTTCCCTTGAAATGAATCATAGAACAACATAATGCAATCATCCTCATGTTTAACTCTAAGAAGCTTGGTAAAATCACAGAAATCTGATACATGCTTCAAAGTTAAACTCAAATATTCTCCATTGAATTGTGGACCATTCCTTAGAAAATATGCATCCTTGGGAAAATGATTTGGGAAACCATGAATTCCTGAAAAATTTATGCATGCATACCTTGAAATAAGAATGGTAGCATCTGGGTCCTTCAATTCTTCCAGTGGAATCACCATGAATCTATGAATTTCGAATTCTTGAACAATGGAGTCGCCAAGTTAGATTTGCAGCCTCGAAAATTCTTTTAAGCTCTTGCTACCTTCAGAAGTTCATTCTTTTGTTTTTAGGAATGAATAATCTTCAGGCTCCCGGCAGACGCACCAAAATGTTATCTCAAAATCAGGCCCTGATAGGCTACTGTGATCAGGCAGACTTTAAGTAACCATTTTAAACCTACTTTAGGCTAAGGCTTAGCCTCCCCAACCTGAGAGGGCTCTCTCAAAGGATTAATGATCATTGATTATCATAAAGATGGCTAAATCTTGTGAAACAAAGTTAAAAATATGAGTGGTGGAAACACAACTAGAAAGTATCCATTGGGCTTATGGAGTCCAATTCATTTCAGAATAACAATGACATCAACCTTACATAGAAGTCATGGCATACAAAATTTAACCATTCAGAATACACCAGAAACATACAGGACAACACAGTTTATAAATATGTGAAGGAAATTAGAGCACAATCAGTGATTTCTAAGTAATCACACATCTATACCATTGCAAATATTAAAGAGAAGATAATACACAACATTCTGAATAGTAAACTCCTTCTGACTCCTAAGAAGTAAAGCCAAGTCTTGTATTACTAAAACAAAGTCATATACATAGCTCAATAGCAGAGTTTTTTTCAATAAATTTCCAACCCGTATTACATTTCTCTTTCTCCTATATATAGAGATCTTCTACCTAACTGAGATTCCTCCTCAAGCATGAGGGGAACTTGAATTCTCCTTATCATGACACCTATTGACATATTAAACTAACTATTAAAAGCAACTTACTACTAATTGACAGCTCTAGAAACCTAAAACAATTAGGATTCTAATTCTACATCATGTTGAACATAGCATTTATTACAATCAAGATTCATTCTTTGACAAGTGGTTTCCTTCAGCTTTAGCCTTGATGGATGTTTAAAGCTCTTTGCTGGCCCTTACTGTCTTATCTCTTCACTGCTACTGAGAAATAGGAAACTGCCCCTGTTTTTATGCTTTTGGTTTCCTCAAAGATATTCAGAAATAATTAACCATGCCCTTCTTCTTTGATAATACGAAAATGTATTAGAGTGCCACGTCCTTTATGTGATGTCGACCTTTCCCCTGTGTGAAGACAAAACCTCCTCCAAGCTATTTGACATATCATGAACTGTAGTGACTATGATCACTTTATAAAAAAAGGTTTAAAGTTCAAATATATGTTTCCTCCACCTATTTTTTCCCTTGTTGAATGTTGACACCTGTTACATGATCCTTTGAAGAGATTCCTTTTTCAAAAATTTCCCCTCGGTCCCTCAAAATTGGTTGACTGAGTTTTTATTATGTAGCTACAACAGTTTCATAGCGCGCTATGAAACTGTTGTACCTTAGGCATCATCTTCAGCAGTTTCGTAGCACGCCACGAAACTGTTGTGTAATCACCAAAACATAGCTTAATACCAAAAGTTTGCTATCTTGGGCTTCCTTATATTTAAATATTCTTTTCAGCTGCTCCAAAACTTTTCAAAACTGAGTGGAGATGTATGATCTTCAAGAAAAATGCAACAAGGAAAACCATCAAAATTTAGAACATAACCTTTCTCCTCATCATACTCTGGTGAGGAAATGTATCTATTCTCACTAGCTCTAGGGGTGTTTAGTTTTGAATGACGGTTTGTCAGTACCAAACTATCATCGTCTCTCCATTCTCCCATTTCATTCTCCTCATTCTCTTCACTCTTAAAGATAGGATGCAAGTACGAATTAGTTAGTTATCCTTTTATATTAAGGTTTGGTTCTGTGGCCCGCTACAAAGTATCCTTTGCCATGGCTTCCTCTAGTGGATATCTTCGGAAAGCAGGCTCAAAATGACTTTTACAAAACCTATGAAACCAAATTGTCAACGCTGGAAAGACTAAAAGTATAGGCGTGGAGTCAGCTACTTTTTTAGTGCTTAGCAGACCAAGTAGTAGCTGTGATATTACTAATGCAACAACTATACGACTATGAACATGAGGCAAAATGCTGCTACACTCTCATACTCCTGATTATACACATTGATAACCTGATGTCTATACATAAAGTATGCAAATCCAAAAAAGATGACTATGAAAGGCAGAAGTATTGGTGTGACCACTGCATACACAAGTCCAAGTAGGAAGTACAGTTGAAGTTGAGGAAGTGCTTCTGCGAAACCAACACTACCAGGATCCATGGCATTCTCCCTATCCTTCTCAATCTTCACCAAAAACATGTTCTTCAGATGAAAAATGATTAATGGCTTCAATCGGATAATTTCACCAGCAATGCCAGTCCATCCATCAACCATGATATAAGTGATGAAAAAGGTAGCTTTCATTGGTATTGAAACTCCATTAGTCTTTGGTATCTATGTTGGAGATTGATGAAGAAAAGCATGAAGCTGTTGAAATGTTGTTCCAGTAATTATACTTCCAAGAAATACATTCACCAGTATAAAGTAATAATACTTTGCAGCAGCTCTCCTTTCAAGTATAGATGTTTTTGCATAACCTTCAATTTTTGACATGATCATCAAGATAGTAGGAAGTAAAATAAGAAATATCTTCAAAGTCAACCCTGATAGAAATCCTTGAAGAAATGACTTGATAATTTTCACTTCTATTATTGGTTTCAGGAAGGGAGCAACCTTCCCAATTCCATCAAGGTTGGCCAATGACTGGACTGCTGCAACTAGGATCATGAAGAAAAATACAAGGAAAAAGAGTGTAACACCCATGAGTAGTTTCTGAATTGCGATTGCAACAAATGGAATGGCCAGATTGCTCCAGTATACATCACGAAGCTCAGGGGCCCACTCCGTTAACCAAAATTTTGGGTTCTTGCTTTGTTGTGTTTGTGCACAAACAGTAACTCCCCGACGTGTATTAAATGAAACAAATGCAACAGGCATGATCGCCTCAGGATCTTTTAGTACCCATTCTCATTCTTGGTTTATCATACCCATCAGCTTCCTTGTGTAAATATGAAAAATGTGCTCCCTGATATTGCTTGCTCTAGAATTCAAAGCGTTATATTTTTCTTTTAGAACTTCAAAATGCGCATTATCAGCACCTCGGGAATGAATAATCATTGCAGATATAATTGCCATTATTGCATCACTCAGAAAATCACTGCTTGTTAGGTCATCAGGATCTACTCCTTCCCACTCAACTTGCTCAATTATAGTTATTACAGGTTCGATTCTTCTATCATATTCTACAGTTTCCAGAAACTTCAAATCATCACTGAAAAAACTGTCTTCTTTGTGAAGGACCACCCTTCCATTTGTAATGACAGCATTATCACTTGACCCAAGTCCAAACTCTGATGATAAAAAACTAGAAACCATTTGCAAATAATCCTTGAAAGAGTCCCATGAGATTTCTGACAGTGCAGACCTCAAGCGATCTGACTTCAAATCATTTTCTTCAGCCATCTTAGCAACTTCTTCAATAAAATATTCGACATTGGTATTACTTGTTTGTGAACTATATAAATGTTGTGCTTCAAACCAAATCATTAACTGGTTTAGAAATTCTAAAGCCTTGGCACGGTACCCTTTTGATTCCATCCAACAGATAGCGAAGTCCATGACTAAGAAATTTCAACCCTCTCTTTGAGGTAAGATCAACAGCGAGAAGATGGGTAACTGGCTTCATGTCATCTTCAGTTTCTAGAGAATGTGAATATTGAAGTTTCACCACCACTGAATCCCTCTTCATGGTGATGCAGGCATCTCCAACCGTACTGTTTAATAAAACGAACACTCCACAAAGAATAAATGTTCCCGCCACAAGAAACCATGCACCAAGTACCAAAAAGTAAACCAGAGTCTTGAGTCCAAGAATAGAAAATAAAAGTCCAAGAAATGCCAGAACCAGCATTGCTGTAGCCACCACAATTAAGGTAAATCACACATTCTCCAGTGCATCCCTTATTGTCCAAGAATTGTCTTTTGTTTTGGACTCCAGATCATTTGATGCCCTCAATGAGCTGCTCTCACTGGCTATGCTTTGATGTCCACTACTCATTGGACTACAAGACAGCTTCTGCTCTGGCATTTGAGAACACAGAAGTGAAGCCATTACTCATGTTATTTTCTCAATCTAATCCATACGATCTATTGCACTCTTTGCTTGGTGGTGATCAATTTTATTTGCCAACTGTCATCTGTAAGGGGTGCCATTTGACCCAGCAATACCAATTTTGTCCATATCTTGAGAAATATAAGCCCAAAAGCCCAATCTTGAAAGAAAACTAAACTTGGACTAACACTAAACCTTTACAGTCAAAATGATGTGAACAATTTAGAAATTGTTTCTTAGGTGATAACAGGAGCTATGGACCTAACGGAGTTATTAGTAACGACTTATAATCATATCTCATTCAGTATGGGCAATCAGTAATTGGCCATCGGCAATGTTATAGACATGACTTATAAAAGACCTCCTGAAAGCTACGATTGTGATTGAGAGTGTGACATGGCATGTGGGACCACCCATTATATATTTATAGCTATGTTAATATATGATATTTGTTATAGACATTTTTGGGCACTGCAACCCCAAGCATAAATGTCCATAAACCAAGGGCTCCTAAGTCCCTAAAGGTGTTGTTCAACCCCTAAAAGAACAAGGTCAACTGATTACAGCTTCTCCCAGAAGTTCTCCATGAAAAACCACTCAGAACTGCTCAAAACTGGACCATTTCACCTGCTCCATAGGCAAAGTGTGTTGCATCCCACCTGAATACACACAGTAGGTGTGTTGCATGTCAAAAAGCCCTTCTATGGGGTGCGATGGGAAAGAAGAGACAAATGGCAAGGTCAATCCGCAAGGTGGAGGAGCATGGAATCTTCCAGAAACTTCTCCTGTGACACTTGCCTCTTTGAATTCGACCAGGGATGAGTAAGAGATCATCAATCTCCAAGTGGAATCAAGAACTATTAGAGGGAATACACTAATCAAATCTCAAAAGCTGACTCACCTTCCTTGAAGACATCTATATATGGATCCCTCATCCCAGAGATCCAGAGGCTGGAATTTTGTATCTTGTAAGGAAGTGATGCTGGTTTCTTGGTGCAATATCATAGTGTTGGGTGATCTAAGCTTTTCATGAGGTGAAGAAGGGCTTCTTGCTGAGAGGATGATGTTGGGTCAGAACAATTGGTTGTAATTCTCTTGGCTCTTTCTTGATTATCAATAAAGCTATTCAAGTTTTCCTCCATACACTTGTGTGATTGATATTTTATGAATTTGTATGGTTAAAATACATCCGATCCTATATTTCTTATGATAATGGATCTATGTTCTCGTATAGTGTTATGCTGCTTTGATTCTACAGGTACTATGTGAAGCTGGGTACACAAGAAAGCAAGTAGCAAAGGACTATCAAAAGAGAGAGGAATCAAGCAAGGAACCAAGTGCAAGACGGAGGTTGGTCTCCTTTATCCTTCTCTCATATATCTCTCATAAAGGAAAACGAAAGTAGTTTTAGTTTGTTTGTTTCTAAGGTAGCTACCAGCCTTAGTGGGATTAGCAGCTCTGCATAGACACTATTCCCTGTAACAAAATGGCGACTCCATTGGGGAGCGAGTAGATTTTTTGTTCATCTACATTTGTTTACTTTATAAACTTACATATGGAGCCTGAAGTCAAGCCACCTAGCCTTCGAACTGCATTTTCTATGCAAGTGAAAATTAGACCAATGATGCTTCAGTCAATCTCCGGGTTTTGTTTATGAATTAAACAATTGATTTACAAGCTCTCTAATTGCCCTTGTGGTGGCTCTAGTAACCTCCTTAGACCTACCCCTGTGATTGATTTACTGATTGCCACTTGCTCAGCCAAAATCCCCGAACTAAACTGCACATTGTGACCCGGAACCCAATCAAAGTCTTGTCCCTAGTCCAACGCACTGTCTGCTTTGTGAAATTCAAATGCAGTGCACTTCCCGAGTGTAGTAGGTGTGTTGCATTTCAGTTTCACTGTGTTACAGGTGTGCTGATTAGACAAGGCCTTGTTCCTAAATTTTGGTTTCTGTGTTCATTATTTTCAACTCTATTTAGGAGTTTGCTGCCTGTAGTCAGTACACCTCTATTTGAAACCCCTTTCCTTGCTGTTATTCCGCCTCCATTGTGCAAAGAACTGTAAATGTTTATATGTATTTTTTGAGTCATTTTCAGTTCTCCTTTACAAAGAAGTAGCGTAATTATACTGTCATTTCTTGATTTGAAAGTGTCGAAAGTGTCATTTTCAGTCATAGAAGAGAATCTGATTGTTCTTGATAGTCGATTACCCTGTTACTCTTGTATTTGATCTGAATTAGTAGTTTTTCTAGTGTCGAAAGCAAGTTTTCAATTCCAAATCGCAAAGTTTTGTCATTGTCCTCATTTTGTTTTGAAAAGAAACTTGTTAGTAATTGTCGCTTTGAAAAATAATTCAGATTTGTGCTTAGCTTTCTTTTTATCATTTACACATTAAGAAGGCTGAAAACAAATACATGCATGTGCATTTTCATTTAGACTATTTGTTGGTTTGATTTAGGACAATGCATATAGTGTGTGCTCTTTTCTCTTTGTTGAAAGAACGCCATCTCTCTTTCCTTAGTAGCTAGGATTTTCATTTGCAAAAAGAAGACTAAATGACTGTTTATCATCTTAGATTGCATTTTAGGAATTGTACATCTACATCACGCGGTGAACCTGAAAGGCAAAATTCTTAAGCAAGATCAACTATAAAGTAAATTTAATGAATCTAAAAACGCTTTGGAACGTAACGCACAACATCTAGAAGTCTAGGCTAGAGACGTATTCTAGCGTTGTAAAGCCTGGTAACTGTTGTTTTCACTGTTGGTTGTGTGATTCCTCCACTTTCAGACGATAAGTGCCAATACAGACTTGTGCTCCCATGTACCGTCGAGTATATTTTTGGAGACCACAATAGGCTTAATCCTTTATCCATAGGAAGCCGTGTCTGCCGCCCTATCGATCGCAATTCACTGAACATAGCATTGGGGAAGATTGACTGTCGTACCATAAAAAGTATTCTGCAGTTTTGCGATTGGTTTGGTAATCCCTCTGTCTAGATTTCCAGAGCAGTCCCTTTCGTTCCTTTTCAGACTCCTTAACGGAAAAGGTCCATCTGAGCACTTGTCACATCAGGCTCATTAAAGTCGAAGGCGACTAGACTCATCCTTTGTTTATTCTTGACTCTTAAAAATTGAAAAAACAAGTTGTGTCAAAGCATCTAAAATTCATCTAATTCGGAAACATGCTTCCCCTTGATTTTTAGTTGATCGAGTAATCCGCAATCGTGGAAGAAAGTCAATTGAAACCCCATCGTTCGCGGAGGCTTACGATTCAACCGTCTTTGTCTTCGGAATCGAAACTGTTACGGACAAAGCGAACTCGTTTAACCGGTTCCAAATCCCCTGGTAAAGTTAGAACAAGTGTTCCAACACCATCAGAGACTCCGGTTACTCCAAACACTTCTGGTATCCCTGCCTTTACAGAAGAAGTTCAGCAGCCACCGAAGGATAGTAGCACTGATCCTAGTGTGAGGGTAAACACTTGTGTCACTGAACTAGTTCCATCTACAACTAATTTGAAGGGTGTTATTCCCCAAGCATCTATCGCTGCAGATTCCATACCTTCTTCGGCACCAGAAATATTTCACAGACCAGATGGTCTACCTCTTCCACCTGGTATGATTGCTTTAGAAGAGATTGTGGAGGATCCTCCATCTAGTACTCCATTGCAATTTGGATTCGGGATCACTCTGTATCCTTCTTCATCAGAAATTAGTTTACCGCCATCGGAAGCTCCTGTAGAATCGCTAGGAAATATTTTGGATAGACTAGAAATGTCTGAACAACCGTCGACATCTAGGACTGTGTTGTCCAACACAACGACAACAGAACTTCCTGCTGTCACTCCAACAATGTTCGCTGGTATACCACCTGTCCCAACTAGCTCTCAATCGCTAGAAGGGGCCCACTCAGGGGCTATTTCGACAGTATGGTCCGTTCCTGTTTGTTCATCCGGAATAGTTTCCGGAAACTCTTATGTTGAGTCTCAGCAAATTGATCCTTCAGGGTGTTAATTTGGGCAGTCCGGTCCTTAAGGGAAAACAATTCCTTTAAGTACCAGATTACCGCCGTATGGGGGGCGATATACCCTTTCATTGTCTCCTTAGGGAGGACAATCGTATAGGAGTTCACAACACAATTCAGGTTATGCTGGAATTACATCTAGGGGTTGGGTGCCGATACTACCTCAACAACCGAGAATTTTGTATTCGATGCAACAATGTTTACCTATGTCAAATATACCAACTACGTCGGCTATTGTGACAGTGTCGCAAGTACAAGCGCTGCCTGTTGTATGCCAACCTCAGGTTTCTCAGGTTGTAATGCAACAGCCTCTTGACCCTGCGACTCAACCGCAATCACCAACTAGTGGAATGACACAGGCCCAAACGGGTACAATTACCCCTTATCTTGGTCAAACAGTTAGTATCAGACAATAGCACATGGCTTCATAACCATGGTTGGTGCAATACCAACAACCGCAATTCCAATAGGTATACCAAGGATCTTAGCAACAAATCTTTGAAAATAGTGGGCAACCGTATATTCAAAATGGTCAAAATCAACCATTCTACAATGGTTATGCCCATCAAACTTACCAAAGTTACCAGCATCAAATGCATTATGCTGGTATGCAGAGACCAACTGCTCAAGCGATTCCATCTTATCCTGGGTATGCTTCGCCTAACCTGAATCAATAGTTACCCTTCATAGCGACTTTAGAGTTACCTGATCTAAATCGGTTAACAAACGATCCAATCGCCTATGCCCCTTGGTGGCTAGCAATTCGGCATAAAATTCCGTCAGATATTCCTAAATTTAATGGAAATCCGGCTGAAGATCCATCGAATCATGTGATGACCTTTCATCTGTGGTGTTCATCACACACCCTAAACGATGATTCGATTAGGCTTCGTGTTGGGGGGAAAAGTATCTAATGCAGAATGCCTCTATCCCACTCTAAGGGTGATAGTACCTCAGCAACAACTGAATGCAAAGCTATTCAAGAATTCTTCTTTATGAGATGAGAGAGGGAAGAAAAGGATGATCTACTAACCGTTATCTTGCGCTAATAGTCGATCCAGTCTTCACTCCTTGCCGCTTGCTCCTAGCTCCTTGCCCTTTCACCGGCCCAGCTACACACAGATCCTGTAAAAGCACAAGAAAAGGAAACTACAAGAAGCATGCATCCATAATCGATCTAAGGATTAGCATAAACCAAATATACAAGCATCAATTCATCATCAAGATACATGCATATAGAAGAACCTCAAAGCTTTATTAATAATAGAAGTAAAGTTCTGAGAGAGTTACAACCATAATAGGTCCCAATCCAGCAACACCTCCCAGCTGAAAGAAATCTCCTCTTCACCTCCTTCAAGCAAGACACCCAATAGCTCTGTACTCAAACCAACAACACTTCCTTACTTGCACAAAATTCCAGCCTCCCTAGACCTCATGAGAGAGATCTATATATAGGGTTTTGGAGAAAGGATGAGTCATCTTGAGACTGGCCTGAAGCTGACTTGTGTCCTCTCCCACTTTAGTTAATCTTCAGTTCTTGAGTCCACTTGGAGAATCTTGATTCCACTTGGAGATCAAGACCCTCTTACTCATCACTGGGCGAATTCCTTGACCCAAGTGTCAGCTTGGAAGCTTCCTGGGCAGTTGACACCTTGCAGAATGACTGTGCCACTTGGCCAATCTCACCCATCGCAGGTAGCCTTCATCATTTTTGACCTTCAGCGCAGGTACAAGGAGGAGCAGTTGACATTCAGCGCAGATGCTCAGTGGAGCAGCTGACATGATCCAGAAATAGCCTGTTTTTGAGTGTTTTCAGGTGGAGAACTGATTTTGAGTGCTGTGGTTTGCAGACCTTGTTCCTCTAAGGGTAAGAACAACATGTTTAGGGACTTTGGATCCCTCAGATTATTGACATTTCATGCTCCATGCTGTTAGGCACAAAAATGTCTATAACAGTTTCCCCCTAAATTATGAGGTCGTTTATCGGGTGAAATGCTTTATTAGGAGGATCCGAAGTTCATTCAATCGCTGAGAGGTGCCCTGCAATAAAATACAATACAATACATTATTTTTCATTCTGCTTTCATGATCTAGCTGAGGTGGGCATTCCCATGCTCAGCTTTATAAATTCATTTTGGTACATATAACAGACGATCGTCTGATGATAGACTGATAATTCTCTGCTGAAATTATCATCCTTTGAGTAGGATGATCATCTGCTGCAATAATGTACATATCAAATGTCTTTATATTTCCTGAATATATATCGCAGCCCGGATGGATGAAACTAGATCCGAGGTCTTCAATCTCGTTCGATCTTCACTCTAAGTACAAGTTGATCCATGTGAGAATTGCGTTGAAGTCGAACATGGAAAGACATCGCTTGATTACCGGTCAATAATGTAAACCGTTAACAAGCGCGAGAGGGATCACCAATAATGACAATGACCCTCAAGGTACTACAGTACAATTCACATGGTGTGAATAAAGGACTTGGCGTCGAACACCACGCAAAATCTTCTGGTCGAAGGTCATTGATGTATACCTGTCGCCGGAAGTGAGAAACTTGCCATTGAGGCATGCAAGCTTCAAAGTACTGGGGGGGGTGTTCCTAGATCAACTTCTTGGATAATGAGCTGAAGTCGACAAGAAGTGATCCGTCAAAGGAGGGCCTTAATGAATCCCACATCAGTGACACGGAACGGAGCTAATGATTTTAGTGGAGGTGAAAACAATCTGTGAGATATGATTTAGGGTGGCGATCATGGATGGATGAAGGATAATGTATGGCAGTGGATGGGACACGGTTGACTCTTTCTGAACACATCTCTTGAACATATAACGACACTAATGTGATGGATTGGTAGCATTACCCCAAATAGGGATGGTTTGGCGAAGACCATGGTGATGAGACCGGTGAATGAAACAACCCAACCAGATGTGGTACGGAGGACAAAGTGTCATGTTCAAGAGCGACTTGCTACCATTAAAGCTTTGAGGTTCTCCCAATTTTTCCCCAGTCATTTCTGACCAGTACCTCTTTATTTTTGTCAAGCTTGAGGAGGATAACATATGCTTGTTCTATAACCTGCCCTTCGGGCAAGCCCATCGCTATGTTTTAACGAGCCTAGCGATAGGGAAACTCGTTCTCGTCTAAAGACAAGTTTTTCGCTATTTAATCATTTTAACGAGTCTAACGACAAAGAAAACTCGGTCCTTTTCATTTTTAGAGAGTCTGAAAAGGTACAGAAAGTTAACTCCAAAATTCCTTTTTCGTCATCTAATCCCTTAAGTCCGAAAAAGTATAAAACAATACAGAAGGGATGAGTTTTCGATAGTTTTAACGAGCCGAACAAAACAAGCGCTTGATCTTTTTGTGTAATAATCCCTCGGGTCCAAAAAGATTAAAATCTAGAGGAGGGATAGCTCTTTCGGTCATTTTAACGAGCTGGAAGGCCAAAACTTGGCAATCTTTTCATATTTTACGAGTCAGATGAAAAGAGCTCAAAGAAGACTCGTCTTTTGAGGAACGAGTGATAAACAGGGATAGCAGCAGATTCCAGGTACAGGTTGGAATTTTCCAATCACGGCAGTGTCACAAGGATGGCTAAGTGAAATCACTCTTCGCAGTTGTTCCTCAAAATGGGTAAACAATCATATGGAGGTGAACGATTGGCCAAATGAAATGGAGGTGGCGGGTGCAAACACGACCAAGGCTTTTTACGGCTAATAAATTTACGATCACAATGGTTATTTACCGAAATAGGTTCTTTTTTTAAATAAAAATGAGCTTAAACTCTGGGGGAAACATTGCTCACTGCTTCTATTTATTTTTTAACGAGCATGAAGACCGCGTTAAAACTGCTCGGATCTTGCGTTTATTTTTTAACAAGCATGAACTTTATGCTAAAACTTCTCGATATACCAGTCATAAAATAAGAAATGTCTCCTGTGAGATCTCTATTTTTTATAGAGCTTCATCTTCACTAAGCTTTGCTCCCTCTCACCCTTTCTTCATGCAAGGTCGGAAACGGCTAATCCTATGAGTTTAAAGGGTTAGACCTACAGGTTTAAAGGGAGGACCTAAAAATTTAAAAAAATAAATAGTCGTCCCTTGCTTGCATTCCAAAAGGTTGCATGCCCCCAGGTATAAAGTACAATTTCAAAGCTGCCCCTACTTATCCGATAAAACATTTGTTTTAAAGGGTGAGGCTTGCCTCTTTCTGGTTACCCAAAGATTTGTTTTGTTAACACCATCAAACGAAAACATTTCCTCGGCACTGTCTACCGAAGCAAACAATGGTGAATGACCTTTGTCAAACAAGTAACCTTAACAAAAGAATCCTATTCTAGAACAACCCCTCTTCCATCCACGGACGGGGTACGGACTAGTCATATTCTCTCGCGGAAATTCTACCTTATACCCAGGGTTTCCTCTGCCCGAAGCAGACCAGGATGCATGCCCCCTGGGTTCCAGTCCTATCTTTCCGAATCACTCGCATTCATCGGGAAGGAGGACTGGGGGTAGAGACATTTCTTGAGTAAATAGACCATTGAGGATTGGTATTTGACTATTTGCGATGCGTGATCCCGGAAATGAAAGTTGGTCTATGAGCTTGACCACCCTTCCTTCGTGTGGAAAACACATTACTCTAAAGAGTGAGGAGACTATAGCTTCCATGCAATATATATAGTCACGTCCAAGGAGTAGGTTATAATCCAAGGGTCCTTGAACAACCATCACGTTCATATTAACGGTCTTCCCTTTCAATGTAACAGGAACATTGGGGAGGATCCCTAATGGTCGACTGGTTCCTTTATCAAAGCCCGAGAGATTTCTTATCTCAGGCAAAAGCGCCGGGGAACCCAGTGCTTTCCAAGCAACAGAGGAAAGGATACTCACAGATGCCCCTTCATCAATGATAGTTCCAGCCATCACCATTCTATAAATTTGGACCATGATTCTGAATGGTATACTGGCTGGTAACCGGGGTCTGCCCAGTTGGTTCCAATCAAAGGCCACAACCAGGTTGCTTGGTGGTGGGACCGAATACACGGCCGGATAGGATCCTGACGATGTTCCTTCCTGCGATAAAGGAATGGGCGCATTGCCCTGATGCTCATCAGAATCTGTGTTGATGAAAAGAATCTGGATGGTGTCATCCTTATTCTCTTCCGTGAGGGTGTCATTTGAAGATGAATCTTCAGTGACGGTGTCATTTGAGGATGAAATCTCTGAAGGAAGAACCGGGTCAACTGCCGTATCGACCTTTAGACTTTCGTCTGGTCTGGATTCAGTAGGTTCATTTTCAATGACTGACGCCTCAGCTGACCACTTGAGCGGGACAGCTGTGTTTTCAACCAACGAAGGACTTGGCACGAGTTTTTTGTATCCAGGAGGAAGTCTCAACGGTGAGACCGGACGATCTTCCAAAACTCTCTTCGCTTCGTCTAAGAAGGGACACCGGTGGATGGCATGATTGCCTTCACACAGTCTACAGGGGGATTTTTCTCCCCCCTTTTGTCTTGATCCTTCACTTTCGCTGGTTGACGGTAAGCACTCAACCTGGCCATCAGAGGTTGAAGCTTCCGAATTGTGCAATCGAGGGGACCAGTCCCTTAGTATCTGGGGAATACAGGGACAATCTCTATGGAAATGGTCTCCTCTACATATGACACATGGCGATTTAGGCCCGGTCTGTGTTGTGTGTGGGTTTTTGTTAGATGTCTTTTGCTTGCCCCCAGTCGCCTTAGGCTCCTTCTTCTTCTTCTCTTTCTTCTTCTTTTCCTTCTTCTCCATGGGAGCTTGGCTTTTGCCGGCTCTGCCTTTTGAAGATGAAGGATTGGAGGAAGGGTTAGAGGAAGTAGAAGGCTGGTGGGAGGCTCTAGACTCATCTAACTGTTGACTCGACTGCTCAGGAACCATGGTGTTCTGAACTACACTAGTTGAGAATAGCCAAACAGGCAGGCCAATTGTCAGTCCTGGAAGCGACAATGTGGCCATGTGGGGCGCACCAACTTCTCCCCAAGAGGAGAAAGGACCAGGATTTCCATCATGTGGAGTTCCTTGGTTGGGGCGTTCCATGTTCTCAACTTAAAGATCAACGCGGGAATAGGAGGTGATTATGTTCCATTTAAAATAAATTTTATAATTACGCTTAGACACAACTTGCTTTTTCACTTTTTAAGAGTCGAGAAAAAGCTAAAGATGACTCTAGTCTCCTTCGATGTTTTAACGAGCCCGAAGTGACAAATGCTCGGATGGACTTTTTCAGTTATAGAGTTTGAAAAAGGCCAAAAGAAACTGCTCTGGAGTTCTAGGCAGAGGGTGTGCCAAACCTTTCGCAAAACCACAGAATACGTTTTACGGTACGAGTGGTCGATCTTCGTGAATGCTGTGTTCACTGCATTGCGATCAGTAGGGCGGCCGACACGGTTTCCTATGGATAAAGGCTTTGATCCTATAGGGGTCTCCCAATATATACGCGACGGTACGTGGGAGCACAAGTCCGTATTGATACTTTTCGCTTCACCGTGGAGGAATCACCCAACCACTCAACGCTAAGATATCACGTTTAACGACGCCGGAACACGTCTCTAGCTTAGACCTCTAGATGTTTGCGTTATGTTTCAATGCGTTGTTATGTAAATTCAATTTATTTTAAGGTTGATCTTGTTTAGTAGTTTGCCTTTATGGATCACCACGAGATGTATAGAAATACTCCTGAATGCAATCTAAGATGATAAGCAAGCTTTTCAATCTTTCAACTTTGAAAACCTTAACTACTGAGGGAGAAGGAAGATAACACCTTTTCACACAGATCATAGAGCACACACTAATGCACTTTCCTAAATCAACATGCAAACTGTCATAATGCACATGCACAATGCAAGTATTTCTTTTCTCTTTCTTAATGTTGATGAAATGCAAAAAGAAAGCTGTTGTATAACTTTGAATTCAATTTCAAGCGAAAGCAAACAAGTTTGTCCAAAATTGAAAGACACCTTACGATTCACTTGTTTCGACACTTAGAAATATATAAATCCACACCATATAACGAAAGCGACAAACTCAATCAGCTATGAACAACAAATAAACTAACTCTTAAGATCAGAACGACACTTAATCACAGGTCTAGATCTAAGAGGTCAATGCAAGACTGGTTCACTTTCGTTATGGGAAACTGTAAATGACACAAGAAATACAAAAGAAAAAATACAGTTTCTTTATACAACTGAGGCGGAATAATGAAAAAGGAATTTGGTTTCAGATAGGCCCACTGACTGGCAACAAACAGCAAAAACAAGAGTGAAAACAAGGCAAGACACAGCAGGAAACCCCAGTAGCTCAAGCCAAGACTGGTCCAGCACAGGTGTAACACTGCCTGTTTGACCTTCAGCGCAGGTAGCCCCTTCGGGAACTGCGCTGAAATGCAGACTGCCTTTGTACAGCCTGCACTGAAGAACGAGACTTTCGTCCGTCTTGGTTTCCGGGTCACAGATTGCTCAAAAATTCACAGTTTTTGCTCAAATCAGAAGCTATCAGTCAAGGACACACTAAGGGATGTAAAGAAGGATGAAAAGCTATCACTAAGAGCTTATTAGAGTCCTTGTGGATCAGCTCTTCAAATCATAAACTTGCCCAGAAAACTGAGCTAGAGTAGCTGCCCTCTACTTTGTATTTGATAGATTCAAACACAGTTCGATTCGGTACTCCCTCTGTTTATGAAATGAATAGCAAGAAACACAAACAACCAACAAGAAGATACGCTCCCCAGTGGAGTCGCCAATTTGTTGGGGGGAAAAGTATCTAATGCAGAATGCCTCTATCCCACTCTAAGGGTGATAGTACCTCAGCAACAACTGAATGCAAAGCTATTCAAGAATTCTTCTTTATGAGATGAGAGAGGGAAGAAAATGATGATCTACTAATCGTTATCTTGCGCTAATAGTTGATCCAGTCTTCACTCCTTGCCGCTTGCTCCTAGCTCCTTGCCCTTTCACCGGCCCAGCTACACACAGATCCTGTAAAAGCACAAGAAAAGGAAACTACAAGAAGCATGCATCCATAATCGATCTAAGGATTAGCATAAACCAAATATACAAGCATCAATTCATCATCAAGATACATGCATATAGAAGAACCTCAAAGCTTTATTAATAATAGAAGTAAAGTTCTGAGAGAGTTACAACCATAATAGGTCCCAATCCAGCAACACCTCCCAGCTGAAAGAAATCTCCTCTTCACCTCCTTCAAGCAAGACACCCAATAGCTCTGTACTCAAACCAACAACACTTCCTTACTTGCACAAAATTCCAGCCTCCCTAGACCTCATGAGAGAGATCTATATATAGGGTTTTGGAGAAAGGATGAGTCATCTTGAGACTGGCCTGAAGCTGACTTGTGTCCTCTCCCACTTTAGTTAATCTTCAGTTCTTGAGTCCACTTGGAGAATCTTGCTTCCACTTGGAGATCAAGACCCTCTTACTCATCACTAGGCGAATTCCTTGACCCAAGTGTCAGCTTGGAAGCTTCCTGGGCAGTTGACACCTTGCAGAATGACTGTGCCACTTGGCCAATCTCGCCCAGCGCAGGTAGCCTTAATCAGTTTTGACCTTCAGCGCAGGTACAAGGAGGAGCAGTTGACATTCAGCGCAGATGCTCAGTGGAGCAGCTGACATGATCCAGAAATAGCCTGTTTTTGAGTGTTTTCAGGTGGAGAACTGATTTTCAGTGCTGTGGTTTGCAGACCTTGTTCCTCTAAGGGTAAGAACAACATGTTTAGGGACTTTGGATCCCTCAGATTATTGACATTTCATGCTCCATGCTGTTAGGCACAAAAATGTCTATAACACTTCGCCTTTTTCAGAGGACATTAACTGGTCCGGCAGCAAAATGGTATATCGAATTACCCAGAGCTTCATTTGACAACTTCAGTACCCCAGCCAAAACCTTTTTAACCCATTTTTCAGTTACCGATAAGGTACGAAATGGGAACGAAACTTCTTACCAATTTCAAGTAAACAATAGCCACTCACATATCCAATCATATTCATGAGTGGCGATGTCATCGTAGAATGGTAAAAACGTATGTTCCTGATCAACTTTTAGCTGAATGGTTTATTAAGTCATTATTTCCTTCCATCACAGAAGATGTGGAAAAAGGAGGAGTCGTCACCGAAGATCAAGTTATCGATCGTGTGAAATATTTAGACTTGATTTACACTCAGTCTGGCACACTCTACGATAAAATACCTGACGCTCCTAGACTGGAATTTTTGGTCCCCTCTCCTCCTAAATCAAACAATGACTCTCATGCCAGAGATGGCGTGATTGGTACAACAGACACGAAATCAACAAAGGCTACATCTAAAAAGGCCCGTAATATTTCCAGTCAAAATGCAAAAGAAGAACTTCTTGCTCGGAAGTAAATGTTGTCTCGACAGATAAAGGCAAAGAAACCAAGCAACCGGGAGGCAAGAAGAAAAACAAAGGGAAGAAGAAGAAACAGGAGAAATCATCACCTGAAAAATCTTCTGCAAACCCTCCTGGAGATAGGAAACCAAAAAATCCATGTGTAATATGTGATGAGGATCATTGGACAAGAGATTTTCCACATAAGGCTGAGCTTAAAATATTCATCAAGAATTCAAAAACCTCGGCAGTATTGACTGATCCATTTCCAAATCTAGGGAAAAATCTGGTTGACAGTGGAAATGCTTCCTTGTCCCAAGTGCTGATGTTGTCGGTTTCCAAACAGCAAAATGATCCTTTGATATCGACAAGGAACAAAGATTACGGGAATCCATAGCTGTCAACAACAAGGATAAAGATTAACCTAGTAGTTCGACAACAACTTCGACAGAAGTTGCGCCGCCCATCATTCCAGAACTGACAATAAAACTGCCAAAGGGAGTAGTACACAAGTCGACATTTAATCCTCGTGCTAGGGCAGCACAACATTATAATATAGTGGAAGATCTAGCCCAATCACCATCCGCTATGTCAACACTTGAGGTACTACAAAATTGCCCATCCCAAAAGCAAGCTTTATTATCAGCTATCGGTGGGATAGACCCAAAGGATTCTAATCTTGTGTCCTTTAATCATAAAGGATATAATCCTCAGTTACCAACTCAACTATCTTTCCTCATTCAAGGGAAAGCCCTCAACAAAACTGTTCATCGAACAATTATTGATGAAGGGGCCTCTACATGTATTATGTCGATGAGTTGCTGGAAAACTTTAGGATCTCCAACCTTGTCGCAATCTTCGACAACATTAAAAACATTTGACGGATGAAAATATACCCTGTATGGTATTCTAATTAACTTGCAAGTTGAACTAGGGGAAAAACAGTAGAAATAGATATTGAAGTAATCGACGGAAACATCGATTACAACATCCTACTAGGAAGACCATGGATATATGTTATGGCTGCTGTTGTGTCGACCTATTTTAGGAAGATTGCATTTCCCTTCCAAGGAGGGATTACAATCGTCGATCAACAAACTTTCCTCCCCAATGGTTCCCAAGTTATGGGAAGCATTCCGATGATCCATGGAAGCCCCCATTTGCTTCAAAATATCGTCATACTTTTGCCCTCCCACCTCCACTCAACCTTGCGGAAGTGGCAGCGATAGGAACCTGCAATATGATATCTTCTATTAACAAGATCTCCGAAAATGATATTAACATAGATCATCTATTGTTGTTGCCTCCAAGCCAAATGGAAATATTGTAGCAATCAATGTTTCTAGCATGGGAGGCAAACCCAAATCAACGCTCATCAAGCTTTTGGATAGATAGGTCTAAGGAATACGGCACCCCTTCAGATCCTTGGTCACAAGTGCATTACACCGACGAAGGAATTGTTCAATCAATGGTAATTGAAGGGGCGCCATGGGAAGATTACCACCATCATTCCCATCTTTCGACTTGAAAAGAAGATACTCCTGATGACCTTCATCATCCGTCAGTTTTCGATTTCCTATCAAATACTGTAAACACGGTGGATTCTGAGTGAAACTTGTCCAATATTGAAGAGACTATCGCCATAAATATCTCGACGAAAACAGATGTTGTAGAGAATATTTATGTTGGCAAAAGTTGTTCTCCTTCAGAACTGGAAATATATAACGCTCTTTTTCGCAAATTCAGAGATGTCTTTGCTTGGTCATATGATGAAATGCGAGGCATTGACTCGAGTATAGTTGAACACGAAATTAAGATGTATCCAGATGTCAAACCAGTACGACAACAACTACGGCAGGTGCACCCCAAGAAAGCCGCTGCCATCAAGGCAGAAGTTGAAAAGCTTCTCCATGTTGGTTTCATTTACCCGGTTCCTCTAACCTATTGGGTATCGAACATTGTTCCTATTATGAAAAAACAAGGAACGATTAGAGTGTGCATTGATTATAGGGATGTAAATCAAGCTTGTCCAAAAGAAAACTACCCTACACCCTTTATTGACCAGATAATTGATGAATGCGTCAAATATGAAATCTTTTCATTCATGGATGGATTCTCCTGGTATAATCAAATAAATATCCGCCCACAGGACCAGTCAAAGACTGCATTTATTTGTCCGTGGGGCACATTCTCATATCGAAAATTACCCTTTGGTTTAAAGAATGCAGGGGCAACATTTCAGAGGGAAATGAATTATGACTTCCATGACATCAAAAACATTTTTCAACCATATCTCGATGACCTTCTGGCTCATTCGTGAAAGCGGACTGATCATCCACGGCATTTGAGAGCGATATTTCTACATTGCTGACACTACAAGATACGACTCAATCCACACAAATGTGTGTTCTGTGTGATTTCTGGTCGTTTACTTGGTTTTCTAGTCTCAAAGGACAGGATTCGTCTCGACCCATGTAAGGTTCAGGCAATCATAAATTTTCCTCCACCTTCAAATTTGCTTCAGATTCAAAAACTCCAAGGGAAAGCCAACTTTCTGAGGAGGTTCATTCCAAATTACGCCGAACTTGCTAAAGGTTATACATGTCTATTGAAAAAGGGAGTGCCCTTCGTCTGGGATCAGGTTGCGCAAGCTTCCTTTGATGCTTTAAAAGAATCCCTAATGAAAGCATCATTAATGTATGCTCTTGATTATCAAAAAGACTTTAACCTCTATTTGGCTGCAGCAGATACAACCCTCGCAATGGTTTTAGTTCAAGAAGACAATGGAATTGAACATCCTATATATTATTTAAGTAGAAACTTAAATGATACAGAGAGCAAATATTTCTATGTTGAAAATCTGGTGCTCGCAGCTGTTCAAGCGATACAGAGATTTTGACACTATATCCTCTTTCGAAAAAATACCATTCTGTCAGATTGCAACCCCATGACTTATATATTGTCGCAACAGTTGCTGGGGGGAAAATATTCAAAATGGATAGCAATTCTGCAAGAGTTTGATCTAGAATTTGTAAAATCCAAGTCAAAGAAAGCCCTAGTTTTCGAGGAATTATTATGCGATCTCCCATCGTTGTCCAACAATGAAACATCCGAAGAAACAATCGTGGATGAATCTTTGTTTCTGATATCTTCAAGAAATTTGTGGTATGGAGATATAATCATATATCTCCAAACCCAAAAATATAGGCCTAACACCTCCAGCTCTAAACCAAAACGCATTCGATACCAATCAAAAGACTACATGATCGTCTGTGACACACTTTACTGTCATGGTGTCGATACAGTTCTGAGGAGGTGCCTCACCCATGAGGAAGCCGAAAAGGTCCTGAATGATTGCCATTCAGGTGCGTGTGGGGGGCATCAATCCGGTTATGCTATGATGCAAAAGATTTTACGAGCAGGACACTTCTGGCCAACAATATTCAAAGATTGCATAACTGCAGTCAGAAGTTGCCATGCCTGTCAAATTTTCGATAGCAAAACTAGAAGACCACCCGCACCTCTATAGCCAATAGTTGCTGTTGGGCCATTCACCAAATGGGGCATTGATTTCATGACATGTAACCCCACCTCGACTAGGGGGCATGGGTACATCATAGTTGTAGTGGACTATTTTACCAAATGGGCCCAGGCGATGCTTACATTAGATAACACTGGTGAAACAACTACCCTTTTCTTTTTCAATCATGTAGTCGCCAGATTCGGCGTTCCACAGGCTATAGTCATAGATCATGGATCGCATTTTTGCAATCACATGATGGCTGAATTAGCTGCCAAATTGGGGTTGTCTCACGACTGCTCTACTCCATATTACCCGCAGGCCAACGGACAAGTTGAAGCAATCAACAAGGTCCTGAAGCGCATGTTGCAAAGGATGATTGGAGTCCACAAAAGGAGTTGGCACCTAATCCTATACTCGGCCTTCTGGGCATACTGAACATTGGTAAGGAATGCAACCGGGTTTACACCTTTCCAATTGGTGTATGGCCTAGAAGCAATCTTACCAGTTCAGTGTGAAATCTCGTCCCTCAAACTTGCAATCGGCCTTCTCCCCGAAACTTCAGAAGAGGAGGCTTGTTTCTTGGAACTAATCCAATTGGATGAAACCCGTCGTGATGCCGCTTTGGCTAACGAAGCCCATAAGAAACGAGTCAAGCGCATTTTGACAAGAATGTCAAACCCGTGTCTTCTCGGAAGGTGACTTGGTCTTACTGTATGACCAGGAATTCGATAAATTGGGAGCAGGTAAATTCAAGTCTTTATGGATGGGCCCCTATATTGTTAAGTGAGTTTTAGCAAAAGGAGCCTATGAGTCAATGGATCACGACGAAATTCCACTGGCACAACCCCATAACGGGTTGTACCTTAAGCGTTACTCTACATGATTCAGTGTGGTAACCTATATGCTTTTGTTACATTTTTATTTTCGCTAAGGGTAACTGTTTTGGTCAAGTAAATCCACTTTTTAGATTTGTCGCAGATGTCGAACGTATTGGAATCTTTTGTTGGATATGCCAATGGAGCAAGTCGTAGTTCGCGGAACCTATCTTCTGCGGCCTGGGCCATTTTTAATCCAAGCGGTGAGTTAGTAAGTTTCAGAGGGGTATGTATTGGTCGATCAACGAATAACATCACTGAATATAGCATGTTGATAGAACTTCTCTCTAATGCCATCACACATGGCATACACCGAATGGTCGTCAGGATAGACTCACAGCTCACCATACCACAACTCACTGGTATCTACTTCGTCCGAAATCCAGCTATCTATCGCATGTTCCTAAGGGTCAAGATTTTGGAAAGGCAATTTGATTTTGTTCAATATCAGCATATTTCTAGAAACTTAAACACATTAATTGACTCATTGGTAAATTATGTGTTATATAAACATTTTCAACATTTATAAAAAGAAGCATTTCATCAATATTTGCGTTCGGATCATGTAACTTAACCAAAATAAAACTCCGAAAATCAAAAATATATATAACTGTTTATGGTTTACACATAATGTTCTGCAACCAAGACAAAATTAGTCAAATGAACCAAAACGCAAAACGCTAGGGGGCACCCTAGTCTAATGATGCTAGTGATAACAAGTCACCGCTTGTGCAATCATGTGTAAAAGCCTAGTCCATCGACTTGGCACACCAGTAGTATGTCGCTGCAACCTCAAAGGAAGCTCGTCGGTCCTCACATCTGGAATACTAAGAGTGAGGCCCTCAACCTGATCCTGTAATGCTGAAAGAGTCTCGGCCACATCAAGGTCACAAAGGATAGCCCTTCCCATAGCCTCTCCTGCTGAAGCGGCAGCTGGCACTCTCAGGCATACTACTGGCCGAACGGGACCAACATCTACATGAGCACATGAGTTCTGATTAGTCTTGACAGAATAAAGCACAAGGACATTATAAAAGAGAGACGATAAACAAAAATATGGTCAAGAATTTACCAATGGCACCCCACTACTCGCCAGCCGGCAGTACCAAATCCGGGTCACCCCGGAAGTCCATACCAGCATATGGATACTCAGAAAAAACCATCTCTTGACGATCGAACCACCCGAAGAAGGTATCAGAAAAGGAAATCTGAGACTGACCAGCATGTCTGGACATATGGTCGACCCATCTCTGCATCCGTGGTTCAGTCGGTGGAGGTAAACCAAGTGAAATATACTGCGGCTGCATCAGCGGGATCTTTTCCAAGGCGAAGGCAGTCAAAATAGAACCATATCCAAAGTTCTTCAATCTTCCATTTTTCACCTTGTTCAACTGTTCTTTCATCACAAGGAGTACTGCATCACACCAGTCGAACACCTTCGGTTCAAGACATTCTAAGGCATACTACATATAAGACCGGTTGGCCACATGAAGAGCCGCACCACCAGCCATCCTACCAAAGGTGAACAGAATGGTCCTCAAAGACCTGTCAGTGACATCTTGGATGATGATCTTGCCATCTTTACTCTACTGAGATCCCTCTCTGCAATACCTGTGAATGTAATCTCTCACAGATTCGCCTCCACAGGCTGAACCTGATAAAGAGATAGGGTCACCCCACCTCGATAAGCCGGTCAAAAAATAGATGTCCACGACAGTCAAGGGGATGGATTTGCCCCTAATCTGGAACACCTGGCTGGTAGGGTCCCAAGCATCGAGCAAATACTGCAGCAAGTTGATTTGTTGCCTCATGCTAGAGATGCAGAAAACTTCAGCAGGCCATAGTTCCGCAGTGCATTTACTGTAACCGGATCATGTGAAGCAAGCATGTCCTCTTCTTCATGCTCATGTTCTCACCATGTAATAGTCATTTTGCTCCAATAAATCTCTGAAAACAAACAAGAGAAGAGTTAGATCCTGATTTGGTGAGAAACAGGCAAAAATTTCCATTGAAAACTGTGCACAAATTTCCCTCCTTGCGCCCATCACACCTCCAACATTGTCCTGGGTGCGTTGCATGCCAACTGTCTAGTGAGTAGCTGAACATGCAACACACCTTTCGATGTAGAAAGGGTGCGATGGAGCCAGATCGAGTTTTTCAAACCCCAAAGGCTCAGAAAAACTAGAAATCAGGCTTAGAATGCAAAAAGGAAAAGATGAAATTCAAGAGCTCAAGTTTAGCTCCTACCTGGTCCAACGGCGCCAAAAATCGTCCACAAAATCTCTCAGAATCAGCTGGTGAAAATCAAGGGGGGAAAGCACCTCCAAAGCTCCAATAAGCCAAAGTTCAAATGAAATGGTAAAATGAGGGGTAAAAGCACTTTGAAATTACTTTTTACTTAATTCAAGTAAAATATTAGTGTCTTAACTCATTTTTCAAACATATATGGTTCATTTCTAACTAGTTTGATGAAGCAATTGAGCATGCAGTACAATCTTGGAAGGAACAAAGTCATTAATGATAAAGTCAAGAAATGACCGTTATATCGAGTAGTTTTAACGTAGACTTCATGCTCGTTAAAAAATAAACATAAGCAATGATCAAGTGTTTCCCCCAGCGTTTAAGCTCATTTCAAAATAAAAATTGAACCAATTTCTGGTAAATAACCATCGTGAATGTAGTACTTCAGCCTTTAAAGCCTTGTTCGTGTTCTCATCATCACCTCCACTTTGTATTGGCCAATCATTCACCTCCACTTGATTGTTTACCCCTTTTGAGGAACAGTTGCGAAGAATGATCCTTTTAGCCATCCTTGTAACACTACCATGATTGGAAAATTCCAAACCTTACCTGGAATCAGCTGCTACCCGAATTTATCACTCGTTCCTCAAAGACGAGTCTCCTTTAAGCTCTTTTCAACTGACTCGTAAAATATGAAAAGATTGTCGAGCCATTGGCCTCTCCAACTCGTTAAAGTGACCGGAAGTGCTATCCCTCCTTTAGATTTTAATCTTTTTTGACCTGAGGGATTATTACACAAAAAGATCGAGCGCTTATTTTGTTCGGCTTGTTAAAAGTACCGAAAATTCATCCCTACTGTATTATTTTATACTTTTTCAGACTTAATGGATTAGATGACGAAAAAGGATTTTTTGGAGTTTCCTTTACGTCCCTTTTTAGACTCTCTAAAATTGAAAAGGACCAAGTTATCTTTGTCATTAAACTCGTTAAAACCTAATGGTGAAAAACTTGTCCATAATAGACAAGAACGAGTTTCACTATCGCTAGGCTCGTTAAAACATAGCAATGGGTTTTCCTGAAGGGAAAATTATCGAACAAGCATATGTTATCCTCCTCAAGATTGACAAAAATAAAGAGGTACTGGTTAGCAATGACTGGGGAAAAACTGGGAAGAAAACTTGGAGAAACTTTTTTGGTAGCAAGTCGCTCTTGAACATGACACTTTCACTCTGCATCCGAGTCACGTTGGGTTGTTCCATTCACTGGTCACATCACCATGGTTCCATCACACCATCCACATTTGGGGTTAATGCTACCGATCCATCATGTTAGTGTCGCCGATATGTTCAAGAGAAGTCGCTCAGAGAATTCACCTGTGTCTCACCCACTGCAATACATTTATGCTCCATTCTTTCATGATCGCCACCCTGAACCTTATATCACCAGATCGTTTTCACCTCCATTAAAATCATTTGCTCCATTCTGTGTCATTCATGTGGGATTCATTAAGGCCCTCCTATAACGGATCGCTTCTTGTCGACATCAACTCATTATCCAAGAAGTCGATCTAGGAACAACCCTTTCAGTACTTTGAAGCTTGCATGCCTCAATGGCAAGTTTCTCACTTCCGGTGATAGGTTTACATCAATGGCCTTCGACCGAAAGATTTTGCGTGGTGTTCGACGCAAAGTCCTTTATTCACACCACGTGAATTGTACTACAGTACCTTGAGGATCATTATCATTATCGGTGATTCCTCTCGCGCCTTTTAACAACTTACATCATTGGCTGGTAATCAGGCGATGTCTTTCCATGTTCGACTCTAGAACATCTCTCACATCGATCGACTTGTACTTTGAGTGAAGATTGAATGAGATTGAAGACCCAGGATCTAGTTTAATCCATCCAGGCTACGATATATATTCAGGAAAATAAATACATCAAATGTAAATCATTGCTGCATAGATAATCATCCAATCTAAGGGATGATGGCTCTACCATAATCATCAGTCTACACTCAGACGATTGTCTGTCTCATGTACATGAAAAATGAATTTATAAAGCTGAGCATGGGAATTCCCACCTCAGCTAGATCATGAAAATATTATGAAGATAATGTATTGTATTGTATCTTATTACAAGTCTCCTTCCAGCTTGAAAGAACTTCGGATCCTCATGATAAAGCATTTCACCCGACAACAAAAAGATTAACGACCTCATGCTTTAGGGGGCAATTGTTATAGACATTTTTGGCCATTTCAACCCCAAGCATAAATTTCCATAAATCAAGCGCTCCTAAGTCCCTAAAGGTGTTGTTCCAACCCCTAAAAGAACAAGGTCAACTGATTACAGCTTCTCCTAGAAGTTCTCCATGAAAAACCAATCAGAACTGCTAAAAACTGGACCATTTCACCTACTCCATAGGCAAAGTGCATTGCATCCCACCTGAATAAACACAGTAGGTGCGTTGCATGTCAAAAAGCCCTTCTATGGGGTGTGATGGGCAAGAAGAGACAAATGGCAGGGTCAATCCGCAAGGTGGAGGAGCATGGAATCTTCCAGAAACTTCTCCTGTGACACTTGCCTCTTTGAATTCGACTAGGGATGAGTAAGAGATCATCAATCTCCAAGTGGAATCAAGAACTATTAGAGGGAAGACACTAATAAAATCTCAAAAGCTGACTCACATCCCTTGCAGACATCTATATATGGATCCCTCATCCCACAGATCCAGACACTGGAATTTTGTATCTTGTAAGGAAGTGCTGCTAGTTTCTTGGTGCAATATCATAGTGTTGGGTGATCTAAGCTTTTCATGAGGTGAAGAAGGGCTTCGTGCTAAGAGTATGATGCTGGGTCAGAACAATTGGTTGTAATTCTCTTGGCTCTTTCTTGATTATCAATAAAGCTATTCAAGTTTTCCTCCATACACTTGTGTGATTGATGTTTTATGCATTTGTATGGTTAATATACATCTAATCCTATATTGCTTATGATAATAGATCTATGTTCTCGTATAGTGTTATGCTGCTTTGATTCTACAGGTACTCTGTGAAGATGGGTACACAAGAAAGCAAGTAGCAAAGGACTATCAGAAGAGAGAGGAATCGAGCAAGGAACCAAGCGCAAGACAGAGGTTGGTCTCCTTTATCCTTCTCTCATATATCTCTCATAAAGGAAAACGAAAGTAGTTTTAGTTTGTTTGTTTCTAAGGTAGCTACCAGCCTTCGTGGGATTAGAAGCTCCACATAGACACTATTCCCGGTAACAATATTGTTACAAGAGGACAAAGGATGTTAAGGGGCATCAACAATGTTATATCGTGAAGACAAAGAGTTGTGACTGTGGAAGTTGTGATTGTGATTAAAGGAGTGATGTGATTGTTGTAAAAAATGTTTGGTCCATTGTATGAATATTGAAAAAAGAAAGGGGGGCCTATTTGATATAGTTATTTCTTTAATATGCAATATTATTATAATATGGCCTCTCTTACACATTAACATGTCTTGTAAGAATTTGATGAATCTAAAGAGACAGAGGAAGCCGAAGAGTGAGCGTAGAGGAAGCCGAAAGATCAAGCGAGCGAAGAGAAAATGAGTGGAAGCCAAAGGTTAGTAGTATCAAGAACATAAAATAGAGAACAAGGGAAAGTTTGAGTTGCTGGCGAACTGTAAGAAAAAAAAGGGAGCCAAAGTTCTGGCAGAAGTGGAAGGAATAGGAGGACAGAAGTAAGTCATAGGTCTAGTAGGGTTGGGAGCAGAGAATTACAACCAAACAGATCCAGATAGTTACAGTAGAGGGTTGGAGCCCTTGAGGTTGGTGCCTTAGAAATGAAAGTATTGGTGTCTTGGGAGTTGGTGCTCCTAAATTCAACGTTGGTGCCTTGACAAGATAGAGTTGGTGCTCTGGAGGTTGGAGCCTCACAAAGAGTACAAGTTGGTGCTTAGGAACAGATTGAAGCCATATAGATATATATATATATCTATATATATATAAAATCATTTATTCATGTTATCTACTTCTGTGTTACAATTATAAATGTTTTGACTAGTAAGAATAATCATTAAAAAAAATACTGATTCACCCCCCCCTCTCAGTATTTCCAACAATTTCAAGTGGAAACACGCGCTGGATGCAAAATTTGATTCTTCATCTAAGGAGTACCCATGTTTCATGTAGTAGGGTCCATCAAAAGTATGCAACATGGGTACTCGTTGGATGAGGAATTAAATTTTGCATCCAATGAGTACTTATGCTCAAAATTTGAACAAACCCTTAGGGATATAAGTTAAAAATATGAGTTGAAAAAGTATTTTTATTCTTTTATTCTTTTTTAATATTTTTACCCTTTTAATCCTAAAATGGTATAGTTCCTCATGGTTGACATCATCATCTTGAATCCTATTGGTTCTTATAAAGTTTATTTTGGTTGTACGTTTTTCGCAGGAGGCCCATTTTATACCTCAAAAGTCTAATGCCTGCAACAACCTCAATGCGAAGGAAAAGTAAGGAAATAAAAAGAGAATCACCAACCGCAAATCCTATCTTAGAAAGGCCATACGAACCACCC
Organism: Pinus tabuliformis; assembly: GCA_031772625.1. Lineage (NCBI taxonomy): Eukaryota > Viridiplantae > Streptophyta > Pinopsida > Pinales > Pinaceae > Pinus > Pinus tabuliformis. Next base: position 686,577,518 of record CM062804.1, on the reverse strand, counting down.
CACCTCGCATTGATTCTACCTAGGAGTCCACCCAAATAGCAGAAACGATGGGCCTTGATTAGCTGATCACCTCCAAAAACCTCGATGCAAAGGCAAAGGAAGGAACTAATACAAGATGAAACAAGCCCGCAACCTCTCTTATAAATTCCGCATGACCCTCCCCACCCTACACTGAGGCCACATAGTCCACTTAGACAGCAACAAAGGTGGACCTCGATCACCTGATCACCTACGATATCCTTGATGAAAACGAAAAGGAAGGAAATAAAATGAGAACGATCGAGCCCACAACCTCTCTTATAAATGCCCCCTGACCCTCCTCCTCCCGAATCGAGGCCACTTAGGGGTCCACCCGAACAATAAAAACAGTGGACCTTGATCACTTAACTACTTATGGCAACTACAATGTGAAAGAAAAGGAAGAAAATAAATGAAAATAAAGATTATTGCTCGAAAATACAAGAACATATCCGAACAGGAGGAGGGATCATGTTGCTTTGCACCCAATGTACCCTATGTACAAGTAACCTAGGAGATTGCCCCACAGATCTACCAACTGGACAATGAATACTTTTCACCTACGACCACCTACACATAGAGGAGGGAGGTCAAAGTGTTCCACCTCAAAATCCTTCTTCCAGATAGCCTTGACCATCAACATAGCAAGGCTCCTCTCCATTGGACCACGATCACATACACAATTGAAACAAAAAATAACAATCACGTTATGACTTCACATTTTGAGCCACAAAAATCTAATATGCACACAAGATGCAAGGAAAAGGCAGACCACTCAATCAGACACATGACCCACCATATCTATAAAAACCTCAAAGACAACACAACAAAAGATGATGTACACTTTGAAAGGAATTCCAACCCTTAAATTTACAATAAGGAGAACCACTCCTCACATCATTGGATGGAAAAAGAAACCAAGAGGGGGGGAGTTTGTTTATAACTAAAACCCTTCCACATTCCTCTCAAATGTATGAATCTCAAAGGACAATTCCATAATAGAAGGAGTACAAGCACAATAAATCAACACCTTAAACATCCAAACAATGAAGAGGCTGGTCATCTCAAGGAACCACACCACAAAAACCCATACAACTCCAAGAAATTAGAGTAGAAGGGTAATTGTTCACATATGCCTCCCAGGATGAGAATTGATAACATTAATGGTCATGTGCTACCTAGTGAGAATGGAGAGAATATGAAAATTGGCCACCCTACAAATGAACTAAGGCCATTCTTCAAGCAGATCCAAAGAAACAACTGAATTACCAACCCACTTTTCACATGAAAAGAGAACCCCTCCCCACCAAATAGGGAGGAGGTGGAAAATATAGCGAAGATCCAATTTCAATGGAGCCACACATGGATACCCATCCCAATCAAAATTTTATATTCCTAGAAAACCAGGGGCACGATAGAAATATAGGCACAAAGGAGTTTTGGGGTTTCCATCTGGGAGAATAACAATGAAATCACGAAGAAGGCCCAAGAAAGCTTATCATTTTTATTATTTGGATGGGCACGAGGGACCAGGACGAGCATGGCCAACATTACTGCTCATGTGATACTGAGTGGGGATGGAGAGAATATGGAAATTGACCACCCTACAAATTACCCAAGGCCATTCTTCAGGAAAACCCGAAGAAACAACTCAATTAACAACCCACTTTTCACACGAAAAGCAAACCCCTCCCCACGAAATAGGGAGGAGGTGAAAAATATAGCGAAGTTCCAATTTTAATGGAGCCACACATGGCTACCCAGCCCAATCAAAATTTTCTATTCCCAACAACTGGGGAGCATGATAGTGACATAGGCATAAAAGAGTTTTGGGGTTTCCATTTGGGACAAGAACAATAAAGGCATAAAGGAGGGCCAAGAAAACTTATCACTATTGTCATTTGGATGGGAATGAGGGACTGGGACGAGCATGAACAACATTACTTCTCATGTGCTACCAAGTGCGGATGGAGAGAAGATGAAAATTTTCCACCCTACAAATGACCCAAGGCCATTCTTCAGGCAGACTCAAAAAAATATTTGAATTATCAACCCGCTTTTCACACAAAAAGAAAACCACTCACCACCAAAAATACAAGAGGTGAACACTATAGTAAACATCCAATTTCAAGGATCCACACATGACTACCTAGCCAAATGAAAATTTTATATTCCTAGCAACTGAGGCGCACGATAGTGACATAGGAACGAAGGCATTTTAGGGTTTCCATCTAGGACAACAACAGTGAAGGCATGAAGGAGTGTCAAGAAAACTTATCATTTTTATCATTTGGATGGGCGCGAGGGACTGGAACAAGCATGGCCAACATTAACTCTCATGTGCTACCAAGTGGGGATGGGGAGAAGATGAAAAGTGGCAACCTGAAAAATGACCCAAGGCCATTCTTCAGGTAGACTTGAACAAACATATCAATTACCAGCCCACTTTTCACATGAAAATAAAACCCCTCCCAACCAAAAAGTTAGGAGGTGAACACTATAGCAAAGAGCCAATTTCAATGGAGCCACACATAGTAGCCCAACTCAATCAAAATTTGTGGTTTCAAGGGAGTGACCCAGGGGAACATGAGTAGCATAGGCACAAAGGAGTTTTGGGGTTTCCATATGGAACAACAAAAATGAAGGCATGGAGGAGCGCCAGGCAAAATTTGCAAGGAAGACGTGACACAAACCACCTTGCTCGAATGATATTAGATTGCCGCCCTCACACAACATGACCCAACCTGACCGAATGATTTTTCATGAGCACCCTCACATGACACGACGAGAAACAACTTGCTAGAATGAGATTGCATGGGTGACCACGCATGACCCAAATGAATGCACAAGGGAGTGCCAGACAAACGGGCTGCATGGACATGTACAAGGCCCACCCTTGGTCACAACTTAGCATTTTTTACACGAGCGCAACCTCACATGACACAACCAGACCCACCTGAAATAATTTACATGGACACCCTCACATGACCCAACCCAAACCGATCCACCCAAACGAGTTTACATGGGCTCCCACACAAGACCCAAATGAAGGCACAAGGGAGCGCTGAGAAAACGGGCCACACGAATGTGCACAAGGCCTGCCCCGAGTCACAACTTAGCATTTTTGACACGGGCCCATGTGTGATCGTGTGCCCCCCACACGACCCGACCTAACCCACCTGAACAGGTTTACATGGGTCACACAACCCAACCTGCGCCACCCAAATGAGTTTGAATGGGTGCCCACACACAATGGGAATGAAGGCACAAGGGATAGTTGTGCAAACGGGCCGCACTAACTTACACAAGGCCCATCCTTGGTCACAACTTACAATTTTTTACATGGGCATGTGTGCCTAGGCATGCCCTCACATGACACGACCTGACCAATTGTTACATAGTATTTTGTCACACCTCCTGCACTTCCCTGTGACATACCCTGAAGTGCCCAAAACATGAGCATTATGAAGTGTACTCATTCATATATGCAATTTAGATCCTTCGTAAGACATTGATTGGAAAATGCCTTGAGCTTCCCATGAAGGAAATAGCTCTAAAACCCTAATTTGAGAATCATCGCCCTTATGAGACTAAAAAAATTATGATGATTGCGTGTTGCCTGAAAGTAGACCCATGATGGCACCGCTTTGTTCTTGTGTACCCACAATGATCCCAAAAAGAAAATTTTCCCACAGAGGATGAGAAGCTTCATGATCTAGAAGCTTCCAGAGTGGTGAGCTCGAGGTTGTTCAGCATAAATGAGGTCGAATTCTCCCAACTTGGCCTCTTGGTATTATCCCTATGAACTACCTCCTTGAGATAAGTGCCTACTCCTATGATTGGAGAGATCCTAACTCCCTTTCCCAGCCTATATATTCATCCTCTCTCATTCCCAAATGGTTGGTCTATGTCTATTTGCACCCTTATTTTAAGATTGTGCCTATATGCTACTCATTTGGCTTGGAGAAGGAGTGCTTGGATAGCTTAGCTTGGACTTGGATATTCATTCAAGGAGAGCCTATCAACATCAAGGATTTTTTGTATGCTTCCCGTTATTTTATATTAATATACAACTGCTAGATCATTTTCCATTGGTGTATGCTCATGTATAGTCTATCTTAACATTCCTCGATTGGTTAATTAGGTTTCTTTTGAATATGTTGTTTCTATTTGCATGCCTTGTTGTTTTATGATCTCTTGTGTAAGTGGATAAACACTGTGAGCAGCAAGAACAAGCCCGAAATGCAAGTGACTCAAGGTCTCTAGCAAAGGAGATGGAGATAGCAACAGAACGAAGTAGGTCATCTTCTTCATTTCTCTTTTCAATTGTAACCTAGGAAAGTGTCTGGTAGATTGTCACATAGGTTGTTAGTACCACTCATTGGGCTAGAGGGATCGTCTTTGTCCACAGAGAGGATTTACCTAGACAAAAAAATGGTGACTCCACTGGAAAAGCTATGATCCTTTCCATTTGATATTTCATCCTTATTTTGTGTTGAGTTTGAACAACTGTTCATTTTCAGGCCTGTTTATTTATATGCAACTTATTTCACTTACTTGTGATATCCTGAAGGTTCTTTGTTTTTGTTGATCTTGAATATTTTTTGTTTTTATCTCATCTTTCTCAACCATCATGATTTTCTCCCTAACAGTCACAATGACATCACGGATATTTTAACTACAATCGTGATTATCTTTGTTTTTCTTATGACAGGTGCGATGATCCCAGAGGTTAAAGAAAATTATGATTTTTATTCTTGATTTCAGTATTTTTCCTTCTAGCAGTGGTTTGTCAGTGTGATTATAGTTTCATTGTCTTGGTTGACAGGTTTGTTTGACGAGATTGCCTCTTTTTTTGGTTTAAGTGTGTTTGGAGCTTGATTTTCTTTCTAGGGTTCTAGGTCACCCTTCATCCACTTATTGATTTGCTCTTCAGATATTAGTTACCCTTGTTCAAAGAGTCTTTTTGTGTCTGGACATCTTCTACAAGTCACTTTTGGTTCTTTGGTATAAATTTGTTTTCATTAGTGTCGAATCAAGTAGATGCTTTGAAAGTCGCTTTAGTTCTATTAGGAAGCAATAGATTACAAAATTGTTTGTTCTTGATTGAATTGAAAGGAAGTGCTTGTTGTTATTCTTGTGTTTCAAAAGTGAAAGTCTATATCATTGAAGCATTTTCAAAACATTTATTGCATTCAAATCAGAAGTGAAAGAGATTTTCATGATTAGTGAATTGTTTGCATTTTATTTTTACCTTTTTCACAAGTTTGCATTGGTTGCATTAAAGTGAAAGGAAGATCATTATTGCATCCTTAGTGAAACAAAAAGGATTTTTCTATTGCATTGCATTTGTCAGTAGAATGAAAGATTAGATTTCATTTTCACTTATTGCATTAAAAACAATTGTATTGATGTTTTTTGGATTGTTTGATGCATTGATTGGTTGTTTCTCTTCCTTTGTTAGAAAAGCATTCATCGAATGAAAAGTTTCATTTTCATCATTTAGCTGCATTCTAGGAATATGTGACATCGTTGAGCCCTCAAAACTTAAACTTAATTCAAAGATAAACTTAAAACTTACCTCAATTAATCTAAGGAGCATTTGAAACATTAGCATTCATACTTAGTGGTCTAGGCTAGAGACGTGCTCGGGCATCTATAAAACTCAGTAGTTGTCGTTTGCAATACTCTTGCATTAGATGGTGCTAGCACAAACTTGTGCTCCCCCTACCATTGAGTATATAAAGGGAGACTCTAATAGGTTGCAAACCTTTATCCATAGGAATCCGAGCCCACCACCTTGTAAACATGATACATTGAACACATCATTTGGGGATATTTCCTGCACTACATCAAGTCCTTAGTAAATTTATTTGCTAACGTGTATATTGCAGTCCATGGTTACTTGGTAATCCCTTTTGCCTAGAGTATCTTGAGTAGTCATTTCAATCTTTTTTAACTCCTTAAATTTGAAAAGATCATTGAGCACTTGTCCTTTCAAGCTTGCTAAACCAATGAAAGTGACTAGAGTCACCTTTTCATCATTTTCTCGACTCTTAAACTATGAAAAGGAATTTTTTTTTTTTTCAAATTCTAAAATTAACTGCCAATGATATCATGTCCAACCCATGCAATTGCTTCTTGGCCCAATATTTATTAAATCATTGTAAATTTTATTTTTAATTAGCCCTCAATGGATCTCCTCTCCTTTTCTGCTCTTCACAGAAATTCATCATGGTTGAACCATTTAGTTCACCCAAATTTTCCCTTCGTTGTCCGATACTAAAGGGTATTCACAGGGAGTTCACTTAAAACTTCCTCAGTCACTTGAAGCTCAAGGTTTTGAACTTTGGATAGTCCCTATCATTCAACTGCTTTCTTCTCATTCATGACCTTTGGATTCCTTGTCACCTCAAGAATCTGATCCAGAAACCCCTGAGAGTCCACCAAGGTTTGTCTTCTATCCGCCGAATCCATTATTTGACCCTGTTGTGATATATCCTCAATGTCCTTACAATCCTTATGATTAGCTTGGTGTTCCTTTGGAGTTATCTCGTCATGTGTCTTGGATTTTGTTGGCATTATGACACAGGTTTGGCTCGATGACATAAGTGTCGTCCTTGATGGCAACTCACTCAAATAGCAGATCACAATTCAGGCTCTCAGAATGGTAGAAAATGAGATACCCGCAGGTTCCTTTTCACAAAGCCGCGTACATACGGAGGTGCACCAATCAAAATGTGCATACATATATGCAGGTGTACCGATCAAAAGGTGCGCACGTATAGTACACGCACTTTCATGCAGAGAAAAGCGCGCACATGTGGGAAATCTTATGGTTGGTCCATGGTATTTAGTCTGACATTTTTGAACCTATGGTTTTGGTCCGTGGTTTTGCATCTAAAGTATTGAACCCAGGCATTGGGTCCCTAGTATTGGATCTCTATGGTTTTGGACCATGGTTTGAGTAAGGCGTAGACTATAAAAAGGAAAGGAGATCATTTGGCTTGGAGTGGAATGATGCGTTGAATATCTTGAGAAGAGAAAGATTTGAAATACTGGTGATCGGTTGGTGAGTTATAGTTGGACCTGAATCAAGGAGGAACCTTAGCATTACAAGATGGTTAAGATCTACTGATAGGTAGAGATCTCTTTGGTGCATGATTAGATCTATAAATCTAATAATCTTGGTATAGTTGAAGTCTGATTAAGAAAAGGGATAAATTATCATTTATAGATCTATACTCACAGGTCCAACATAGTGGAGGCGTGTATACCCTTAGGTTCGACACAGCGAAGGCACGGATATACGCGGGTTTGACACAGCACAGGCGTGTATTCCGCAGGATCAACACAGCAGAGGTACGGATACCCGCATGTTCGACACAGCAGAGGCACGGATACTCATAGGTTAAGGAAGTGAGTACTGTGTATACACGTAGGTTCGCTTTGACATATATGCTTATGTATGAATATTTCTATCGGTGAAGTAGCGAACTTTTCTTGAAATATGTTTTAGCTGCTTTTGTTTATTACTGCAGTGTTCCAGGTTCTGCATTGGTGTCTGGTTACTGGTATTGTGTTCTGAGAAGTTATTGATTCAGTATTTGTACAAGGAAGTTGGTTGATTGCAGATCTATTTGATGTTTGATTGATATTCATGGATCTAGTCTGAAAATTTATGAAACATGGTCCCTCGAAGAAAAGAGAAGTCTTCTGTAGGTCAGCACCTATGTACTAGTACCTCAGCTAGTACAAGAGCTAAGAGGGTTGTAGCTCCCTTCTAGGAGAGTCTGGAGAACGAGAGAAGGTTGTAGCCTTCTGCAGGTTGAAGCCTGCGTGCTAGTATAAGACTGCACCAGTACAGAATCATTGTAAAAAGAAGTTTCTAATTGAAAGAAGATAGAGACATATTGCAGCAGGTGGTTTTCACCCACATTGGGTTTCCACCTTATATCTTGTGTTCTTTTGTGTGACTGTCTGCTCTACTTTTCTGTTCTTGCTTACTGTTATATGGTTCTAACACACAGATTAATGATCAACATCTGAATAATAAATTAAATTATAAGTCTAGAAGGTATACTCAAGTTTCATTAGTCAGATTTGCAAATCTTTGTATAAATTGAAAAAGAATTTGATAATACTGATTCACCCCCCCCTCTCAGTATTATTTTCAACAATTGGTGTCGGAGTAAGTCCTTCAGGAGAAGCTTGATCGCTTGAAGGAAGATCTATCATCATGAGAAACTACGAAAATGAAGCATCAATCAGGCCACCAATTTTCGATGGGAGCAACTTTGTCTATTGGAAGGTAAGAATCACTACCTATATTCAATCTCTTGGTATAGAAGTTTGGGATATTGTGGAAACAGGATATACATTTCCTTCAACAACTCCTACAGATACGGCTAGTAAAAGGCGGTATGAAACAAATGCAAAGGTTGTCAATACCCTATTAGGGAGTCTATCTCAATCAGAATTCGTCAAGGTTATGCATCTCAAAACCGCAAAAGAAATATGGGAAAAGATCGTTCTGAGCTATGAAGGAGATGATCAAGTAAAATGAGAAAAAATTCAAAATCTCATAATGCAGTATGAAAATCTCAGAATGTACAATGATGAAAGTGTGGCTAACTATTTCCTTCACATAGATGAGATTGTTAATTGTATGAAAAACTTGGGTGAAGAAATAAAAGAAGTTGTTTTGGTTGAAAAAGTTCTAAGATCTTTGTCACCTAAGTTTGATTTAGAAGTTTCTGCCATAGAAGAAAAGCAGAATCTACATAGCCTTACCATGTCGTAGTTGCACAGAATCCTAACTGATTACGAAATGAGAAAAGGTGGACCATCGGATAGGAGAGAAGCTGCATTCAAAGCCTCAGGAAAAGGAGATTAGAATGACTTAGGACATATGTCGGAAGAAGAGGAAGAGTCAAATTTTGTCAAGAACCTTCAACGGGGTTCTGGAAGTTTCAGAGGTAAGCTGCCTTTCAAATGTTTTTCTTGTGGAAGAGTCGGTCACTATGCTGCCAAGTGTCCTCATAAAGATAATCTTGACAAAGGTAAGGAACCAGTTAGATGGAACAGAAAATAGAATGTAAGTAAGAAAAGTTATTACACACATGAAGACAATGATAGTCTTTCAAATAGTGATGAAGATGAACAAGGTAATGATTATAGACTTTTGATCGCTTTTGAAGATGATGATTTCTTGGATGCTATAGATGAAGAAAGTCTTTATGAAGAAATTTCTGAACTCAAAATTTGCTTAAAAGAGAAAAATATGATTATAGATACTCTGACTTTCCAACTTGCTGAAATGGAGAAACACAATGAAAAGTTAGAATTTGAAATTGTGGGGCTTAGAAAGGACATTGAGAAAATGAAAGCTCTTAATCTTAGATTTGCTAAAGGATCTGAAACTTTAGATGATATTATCAAATTGCAGTGTTCTCCTCTAATCAAGACAGGTCTTGGGTATACCAAAGAAACATCCCAAGCATAGAAGCCATCTACTTCCAAAAGTTATCTTGAAGCTGCAAGGAGAATTAAATAGGTTAACAATCCTCAGCAAAAGTATAATGCTGATCACCACGTAAGTCAGGGACAATTTACCTCAAGAATGAACAAATACTACCACATAAATCGGTGGAAATTTACTTCAAGGATGAACAGAAGCTACAACCAACCACAGGTAAATCATTCTCAATTTGCCTCAAGAATGGATAGAAACTACAATCATTTGGTTGGTAGATTTGATAATCGCAGGAGATTCTTCAATGGCCAATGTTTCTCATGTCATAACTTTGGTCACAAAGCAGCTCAATGTGTTTCCTACAAGACAATCATGACTAGAGAAGCTCAAAAACAAAGGAGTATGACTGGGACCATGAACAGGACCTACAATAACTTTGTTGCTATTGAGAATGAAGTAGAATGTTATATTTGTAACAGTTTTGGTCATGAAGATTCTGAATGCAGGAGCAGGTTTCGGCAAACAACTCAGAAGGAGCAAGTTTCATTGGTTCCCAAAACATGGAAAAAGAAATAATTGCAACCAGAAAGATGTGGGATAGCCTTATATGTAGAAGGATAGGAAAATCTATGGTACATCGATAGTGGATGCTCAAAACATATGACAGGTGATAAAGATAAACTTCATTCATATAGTGCCTTAGAAAAGGAAAAAAAGGTCTCATTTGGAAATGACACCCCTGCACTCATAAAAGGTAAAGGTTCTGTTCTTTTGAAAGAAAAGGTCAAGGCTAGAAATGTTATGTATGTTGATGGCTTGAAGCATAATTTATTAAGTGTCAGTCAAATGTGTGATCAAGGAAATGAAGTAATATTTTGATCAAATGGATGCATTGTTCGTGAGCTTGATACAGGAGAAACAATGATCAAAGGCATAAGAACTCCAAATAATTTATATATACTCAAGGGAGGACAACAACAATGCTATCTAAGCAAGAATTATGAACACTGGCTATGGCACAGAAAATTGGGTCATCTAAGCTTCTCACAGATAATAAAAGAATGCAAATATCAAGAAGTTCATGATCTACTTGACATCAAAATTCTAGACAATACAATATGGAAATCATGTCAATTTGGTAAGAAAACCATAACTAATTTCCCTGAGAAGGAAGGATCAGCTAGCAGACCACTTGAACTTGTTCATATTGATGCATGTGGTCCATCTAGGAAAAAATCACCTCGAGGAGAAGAATATTTTATGTTATTCATTGACGACTTTTCTAGGATGTGTTGGATAGGACTTATGAAGCATAAAGATGAAGCTTTCAAAAAATTCAAATCATTCAAAGCCTTGGTGGAGAACGAATCAAATCGCAGAATCAAATGCCTCAGGTCTGATCGAGGAGGAGAATTTACCTCGAATGAATTTTTTGATTTTTGTGAAGAACATGGAATAAGAAGGGAATTCTCTATTGCTAGGACTCCTCAGCAAAATGGAGTAGTGGAAAGGATGAACAGAACGGTTCAACAAATGGCTCATGCTTTGCTTGATGAGTCTGGAACTCTCGCAACCTTCTGGGGTGAAGCCGCATTTGCTGCAGTTACTATTCTCAACAAGACAAATGTCTAGGTATACAACACTCAGACTCCTCATGAACTTTGGTATGGTAAGACTCCCACGGTAAAATACTTCAAAATTTTTGGAAGCAAATGCTACATCAAGAAGACTGATGAAAATATTGGCAAGTTTGAACCTAGAGCAGATGAAGGCATTCTCCTTGGTTATTCTCCCCACAGCAAAGCATACAAGTGTTACAATAAAAGACTTGGAAAAATTGTTGAAAGTATTGATGTAGTGGTTGATGAAGAGGGAAACACTCCTAGGCAGGTAAAATCTGAAGATTTTGAAGATGATGAGGACTATCCATCAACATCAAATCATATTCATGATGAAGAAGAAACCCATGAGGCACCAGAAGAACAGATAAGGATAGAAGAAAAGACTCCATCCGGGTATGTTCAGAAGAATCATCCAGAATCTCAAATTTTGGGGCAAAAAGAAGCAGGTGTACAAACAAGAAGAACCATTTCAGAAGCTTCAAGCTATCTAGCATTTCTCACCTCCACTGAACCACAAAATGTAAGAGAGGCATGCAAAGATGAACACTGGGTAAAAGCCATGGAGGAAGAACTTGAGCAGATCGAAAAGAATAACACTTGGGAGTTGGTTCCTAGACCAAAAGATAAGAATGTCATAGGAACAAAATGGATATTCAAAAATAAGCTGAATGAAAATGGATATGTGATTAGAAACAAGGCCAGACTTGTTTGCAAAGGGTATTCTCAACAGGAAGGCATAGAATTTGAAGAAAATTTTGCACCAGTTGCCAGAATAGAGGCCATAAGGATGTTCCTTGCCCTTTCTAGCTTTCAGAAGTTCAAAGTATTTCAAATGGACGTGAAGTTTGCTTTCCTAAATGGAGACTTGGATGAAGAAGTATATATTGAACAACCAGATGGGTTTATTCTTGGAAATGATCCAAAACTTGTGTGCAGACTCAAAAAGGCTCTCTATGGCCTTAAACAGGCTCCAAGGTATTATCGGTTGGATAAGTACCTCCATCAACAAGGTTTTATAAAAGGATCAACTGATAACAATCTATATATAAAAATTGACAATGATAAGTTGCTAATACTTGTTGTGTATGTTGATGATATCATCTTTGGTAGCAATGAAGAAGACATGAGTCAAAATTTTGCCTTGGTGATGCAGAAAGAGTTTGAAATGTCCATTCTTGGTGAGCTCACATATTTTCTTGGTTTACAAGTCCAACAAAAAAAAGACAGAATTTTTCTATCACAAACCAAGTATCTCAAGCAGAACTTGAAGAAATATGGGATGGAGGATTCGAAACCAGTATGTACCCCTATGGTGACAGGATCCAGCCTTAGCACAAATGATGAATTGGCAATAGTACATCCACCAACCTATAGATCCAGGATTGGTAGTCTGCTCTATCTAACAGGTACCCGACCAAACATTATGCATGCAGTGGGAATAGTTGGAAGGTTTCAGGCAAATCCAAATGAAACTCATCTTCGGGCAGTTAAGAAAATTTTCAAGTATCTTCAAGGAACTCTAAACTATGGCTTATGGTATCCTAGAGGTACAGATATCACACTTCATGCATATATAGATGCAGATTGGGCAGGAAGTGTGGATGACAGAAAAAGCACTAGTGGTGGTGCATTGTTCATGGGTCCTAGATTAGTATCTTGGTTCAACAAGAAACAAAGTTCTATTGCATTATCTACAACTGAAGCAGAATATGTAGTTGCTGCATCTTGCTACACTCAACTCCTTTGGATGATGCAAACAATGCATGATATGCAAATCACTTGTACTCCACCTATCTCCATTTTCTGTGATAATACAAGTGAAATCAGTATTTCAAAGAATCCTATCATGACATTCAAAGACGAAGCACATACCGATCAAGTATCATTTTCTCCGAGAACAAGTTCTTGAAAATAAGGTCAAATTGGAGTATGTTCCCTCTAAGGAACAAGTTGCTGATATTCTCACCAAACCACTGCCCAGAGAGACCTTTGAATACCTCAGACAAAAGTTGGGGGTAGTTGATGCATCATCTTGCTATTGAATCTTTTCTGTTTCAGAGATTGTTGGTTGTACGTGAGTTTCATATGGGGTAAACATGTACATACGCTGTTTTATGTGGGTACAGTTGTGTATATGTTGACTTGAAGAAAAGCAAGGATGAGAAGAGTCTGATATGGGTCTGTTAAAGACCATATGGCACAGGTTCAGGGGGAGCATATATTCTTCTAATAATGCATTTTTGGCATTATCGTAGAAGATCTTGGTTCAATTATTCAGTTGTTTTGATTTCAGGAGGAGCAAGTGTAGAAGGAGAACATGGATACTAATCTAAATAATGATTGATAGATGCTGCTGATGTTAGTCAGAGTCTTGTTGTAGATATTTTGTCTCTATATTTCTTTTGTCAAGGTCATGTAATGGCCTATCTTGGTTTCCCCACTATGCCTGGGATGGATAATGTAATGTGCTTATTATATCATGTATCCCCACTTGGTTGGGAGTCGTATGTATGAGTCTTTGGTGATAGGAAGGTCAGTTATGATGTATAAAGTCAGATTTATTTTGTAGAACATCTTCTTGTAGATCTTGCCTATATGTCAGGGGGTGCTTGGATAGCACAGCAGAGCAGAGATTTCAACATATACTCAGGGGGAGCATAACCCTTTGCCCTTGATGTCAAAGGGAGAGAAAATACTTTGAGTGACTTTGGGTTGCCATCAAGTCCAAAGGGGGAGATTTTTGGAATTATGACACAGGTTTGGCTTGATGACATAAGTGTTGTCCTTGATGGAAACTCACTCAAATAGCAGATCACAGTTCAGGTTCTCAGAATGGTAGAAAATGAGATACTCGCAGGTTCCTTTTCACAAATCTGCATACATACGCAGGTGCACCGATCAAAAGGTGCGTACATATATGCAAGTGTATCGATCAAAAGGTGCATATGTACAGTACATGCACTTTCATGCAGAGAAAAGTGCACACACGTGGGAAATCTTATGGTTGGTCCATGGTATTTAGTCCAACATTTTTGAACCTATGGTTTTGGTCTGTGGTTTTGCATCTAAAGTATTGAACCCAAGTATTGGGTCCCTAGTATTGGATCTCTATGGTTTAGGAACATGGTTTGAGTAAGGCCTAGACGATAAAAAGGAAAGGAGATCATTTGGCTTGGAGTGGACTGATGCATTGAATATCTTGAGAAGAGAAAGATCTGAAATACTGGCGATCGGTTAGTGAGTTATAGCTATACCTGAATCAAGGAGGAACTAAGCATTACAAGATGGTTAAGATCTACTAATAGGTCGAGATCTTTTTGGCGCATGATTATATCTATAAATTTGATAATCTGGGTATAATTGAAGTCTGATTAAGAAAAGGGATAAATGATCATTTATAGATATATACCTGTAGGTCCAACACAGTGGAGGTGCGTATACCCACAGGTTTGACACAGTGAAGGCACAAATATATGCAGGGTTGACACAACGTAGGCGCGTATTCCATAGGATTGACACAGCAGAGGCGCAGATACCCACAGGTTCGATACAGTGGAGACGTGGATACCCGTAGGTTAAGGAAGTGAATACTACGTATACACACAGGTTCGCTTTGACATATATGCGTATGTCCGCAGATTTCTATTGGTGAAGTAGCGGACTTTTCTTGAAATATGTTTTAGCTGCTTTTGTTTATTACTGCGGTGTTTCGAGTTCTGAATTGGTGTCTGGTTACTGGTACTATTTTCTGAGAAGTTATTGATTCAGTATTTGTACAAGGAAGTTGGTTTGATTGCAGATCTATTTGATGTTTGATTGATATTCATGGATCCAGTCTGAAAATTTATAAAACATGGTCCCTCAAAGAAAAGAGAAGTCTTCTGTAGGTTAGCACCTATGTACTAGTACCTCAGTTAGTACAAGAGCTAAGGGGGTTGTAGGTCCATTCCAAGAGAGTCTGGAGAACGAGATAAGGTTGTAGCCTTCTGCAGGTTGAAGCCTGCGTGCTGGTATAAGACTGCACCAATATAGAATCATTGTAAAAAGAAGTTTCTAATTGAAAGAAGATAAATACATATTGCAACAAGTGGTTTTCACCCACATTGGGTTTCCACCTTATATCTTGTGTTCTTTTGTGTGACTGTCTGCTCTACTTTTTTGTTCCTGCTTACTATTATATGGTTATGACACATAGATTAGTGATCAACATATGAAGAATAAATTAAATTATAAGTCTGGAAGGTATGCGCAAGTTTCATTAGTCAGATTTGCAAATCTTTCTATAAATTGAAAAAGAATTTGATAATACTGATTCACCCCCCCCATCACTCAGTATTATTTTCAACAGATTCCTCCTCGCCAATTGTTTCCACCCATGGATTCAAAATGAGAGATCCTAACCTCTTCTCTGAGTCATTCAGAAGTTTCCACTACTCATACTCCTCATGCCGATGATGAAAAAGAGTATGAATTTCCTCCAGAAGGCTTTCGTTTTACAGGAAGAGTCCCATCTCCCACACTTCCTGAAATCAGTTGGCCTATGTTTCTACTGGGTTATACAACCTTGGCCTAGTTAGTTTCAGGAACTCCTATCACTTCATATTTGTATCAAAATCTCATTTGGTCTTCAAATTCCATGCTTACTTCTGGTTCTTTCATTCCAAATGCAGCCTCTCAAATTTTTGTACAAACTGTTGTTACGTCAGTAGTAAGGGAAACTGTTATAGTAGCAAGGGAAAACTTTGCAATAGTAGGGGCAACCTTTTGTTGTATTAGGGGCGCCTAACCCAAGTTTAGAGTTAGCTATGCCAAACAAAAAAACCCTAAACTACTAGCCCTTTTGGCAAAAACCCGCATAGCATAGGCTGCTCTCACTCGAAGCAGTGTGGGGGGATGCAAGAACCAAGTTTTTGCATCCAGAGACTACTTTGAAGTCTTCTCGCACCTTAGATCTTCCTTCGTAAAGATCAATAAAATCTTAGGGAACATTGTTGCAACTTTGTTAAAGCATCCTTCAGACCTTTGGGAAGGTCTATGATCAGTCCTTGCAGACCTCTAACAGTTAATTTTCCTACTTTCACATACCAGAGAGCAGTTGTAAATTAGTGTTCGCATAGATTTACTTAAGACATTAGTAAACGTAAGAAAAATCGCTAGAGTCTTTTCAAAAGTATTTAAACATGCACTGCATACATAATTAAGACTTATTCAAGAGAATCATGTAACATTCAATCAATATTTCATAAATAGATCATTTATCAGCAGTACACAATATTAATAGAGATAAACAAAACACTCAGGAATTCTTCAGAAAAACTGTCTTTATTGATAATCAATTCAAGGTTACAGACTCAAATTGCCCTGCGCACATAGCTGTAGGGGTCTGCGCACTTAGCTGCGGACTCTTGCTAAGCCTTGACACACTCAACTGCGGAAGCTTTCTTTCCCTATATAAGAAGAGGAAGCAGAGACTTCTTGCCATAGCTCCTATCTTAGACCCAAATCTCTATCTTTTCTCCATCTTCTTCTTCTCTTCTAAGTCTCTATCTACTTTTCCTTTGCTAAGTCTCACTATTTATAGACTTTTCATAAAATTCTATGGTCTGCATGCCATGATTGGATCTCAAAATTGACTCAAAACTTTACATAAAAAAGGGGCTAAACTCCTTTGACTCCTATTCATATATGTGCTCCGCATCCACAAATTGCAGAGACTTTACATTATTTACAAAAATTTTACCAAAAATTGTGTTATCTTAACCCCAAACTAACACAGGGGACCCCATCCCAAGAGGCCCCCAACACAAAGATCGTTACTCACCCTCGAGTCACTCTGTTGGCAGCGATCTTACTGTGAATACCCCCTAGCTCCACTCAAATTACTGCAACTTTAGCAGGCTCTATGCCGCTACCTATTTAACGTTCTCGATCAATTTCTCAATGGTTGGCCCTTCTACTAATAACCTCATCATTTTCTTCATCTTCTGTAGTCCTTTAAGCTTATCCTAAATGGTAGTCATGACTTGATAAGCCTCCTCCAACCAAGGCTGCAACGTGGACTTTAGTAAGGCCTCCTTCTTCTACGCATCCTCTACCTGTGCCAGTAGCAGTTTTCCTTCCTGTAACTTGGTAAGCCGCTATGCTGGTGCTAAGGAGTGTGAAGTCGCCTTGACCTCATCATATTGGTGCTACAACTCCCTTACATCTGTGTTCAATGTCTAAAGGTTCGGATGCTCCTGCAGATTGGTAACTAGCTCCATATCCTGCTCAAATAGTGCTACATAGTTAGTGACTATGGCATCCAAGGTAGCCATTCCTTCCTTTATTACAACTCCGCGCAGCTCCCAGACCTTAAGCAGAGTTTTGGGCTGCAACTTTAACTATAGCTTTGCAATATTCATGTTGAAATCGAAAGTGACTCACCCAACTTTTTCTTTAGCCTCACGCACACCAGTGGCTAATTTTCTGATTTTGGCTTTTGGCTGTGCATCCTCCGGGATGTGAATCTTAGGCATTCTTTTGCATGCCTCCGCTACTGCTAACTCCAGTCATGACCTATATGCTTGATGTGCCTCCTTTTCCTTTAGAGTCTACGTATTTTCAACAAAAAGTTATTGAGTGTTGACTTTAAATTCACTGACAGCAATGAGTGTTCGCTATTCTATGATTCTGAGTTCTTCCACGACTCCTTGATGTAATGCATGTAAGGAATCAAGTGATAGTGCGACAAGGTTCAGTACCATGTTTGTGAATTTGTGAAGAAGTGTGCATTATTCATCTGTGTCGACATAGCCTAAACCTTTAGGCAAGGGGAAGACTCTCACATCCTGTAGCCAGGCCATCTATGCAACTATGCTTTTTCCTTGTGCCAAATTGCCCTGCGTGCCACTTGCTTTCCCGAAATCTTCCTAGATTCCAGTTGCCTAGAGCTGTGATTCACACAGATACTTCTGGACACCACCAAGTGTCTACATATATTGCTACTCGAACTATTGCAACACTTTTGTGGCGATGTCTTGAATTTTATCATTGATCTCATCGAGATCACCCTCTATTAATACCATGGGATCAACTTGTGTTATATTAGATTTCTGCTTGTTACGCATTCCTCCTTGCTTCTCTGTGCCACATCTTTTCAAAACGAATGGAGTGCTCTACCCTTCATCACCTCCACCTCCTTGTCTTGAAAGCTCTTCTTTCTCTGTCTCCGACAAATGTGACTTGTCACCTTTCTCAGACTCATGCTGTTATTTTTCTGCTTGCTCCTTATCAACACGTTCTTGCTTAGTGCGAGCCTTTTCTGTAACTTCCTTCTTGCACTTCTACGAGGGTACATGCAAGTTGTTTAGTTGCCTCCTTTATTTTTTGTGCAGTAGAAATTCCTGCGCTCATTCTTGTTCCAACATCTACTTCTGACGGGGCATGCCACTCTACAAGACATGATGCACATCCATTTCTAACACCAAATAGGATAATTGGTGCCATTTCTACTCTAGATCCTTCCGCACTTGGATATAGACTCTATGGAATTTAGCCTTGAACACCGCGTTGGATGGCAGCTGTGTGAACAAGGTAGGGGACAACCTCCGATGCTGATTGATTGCCATACGAAGATCCATTTCCATAAGAACCCAAAATATCTTCATCTTTGCAATCGATGTAGCATCCTTTGTAGACCATAAGGAAGCGAATTGCGCTGCCTCCAATAATCCTTCCTGGAGTGGAGGGAATTGGCTGTCCTCCGGCAATTTCCATGCAACAAGTACAATTGATAGTGACAACCAATTGTAGTGGAACAACTTTGTTTCATCCTAAGCTTTGTGGAAGTTTGCTAGGAAGTCCTCATAGAGGTATCTTGCCTAATTGAATTATATGCCTTTCGCACATTGTGCAGTGAGGGAAACCATTGGTGTCGGAACTTCATCCGTGCAACATTTTCTCATCACCTTCCCTGCTAAAATTTGGGCAGCGAATTGAACTGTCTGGTCTGTTATGGAAATAATGGAATACCCTCGCAACTTTTTGAGGAGCTCGTAATCCCTCTTCATCCTATTTCCAAGATCTTTCTCGCTAGTCTTTTTTCCAAACTCGTTAACCAGGTTCGCACCTTTGTAAGGAATGCACGTGATTCTGTGAATTGACATGTCCTTAATGTGGATAGGCCCTACTAGCCATAAACACCCATCATGCACCAATGAGAGGAGTTGGTGCACACATATCATATTAATAGGGGTGTAGTGATAATGTGGCACCCATAGAAAATTGAGCAACCCTTATTGCTAGACATTGCAGATCCATTCCTCTGTTTCCAGCACTGTAACACCTATTTCTTCACAATAGACCCTCCACATATATTTGTCCATTTGTAAGTGTGGAAACTTAGCATGGTTTGCAATGTTCCGGATTTAAATAGGAATGCAACAAATTACAGAGATAACCATAAACACAAAGATGAAGTAGAAATAATACTTCATTTCATTAATGTAAAATATTGAGATATGCTTACAAACATAAAATGGAAATAAACAGTTAGGGCGATGGTATCTTATCTCTAAGAAGAGATGTGGTCGCTACATGCCTCTGAACTTTGTGTTACAATGAGGCTCGAAGGCCTATTTATTGTTCAGAAATAATGGAAAACCTTAAATATCCAAAAACCTAACCCTGGAAGATGAAACGCCAAACTGTGGGCCCCATTTGGGTAAATTGGTACATCAACTTCCAGTGGTCGTAACATTGGCATACGATCTTCGTTTGATGCGCACAATATCTCGTTAGAAAGATCTATCCGAGAACTAAAACTTTGGGAAGAGCAACATTAATCCATTAACCCATGTTGCTCCCAGTTTTCCCAAAAAACTTCATTTAGGGCCTCAAAAAGGCATGGAAGTTCAAGACCCAAAAAACTACTAAAAATAGTAAACTGTGCTACAATTAAGGAAACTAAAAAGTTGAAAGAAACAATGGTGGGGGTCCAATGTGGACTTGGTGGGTGGCCACTAATATCCACCTGGATCACTAATCCTCCATTTTTAACAACGGTATCCTTTCAAGTTGTGAGCCTTCAAAAGGGACTTGCTTAGGTAGCAGGGGCATGGATATTGTCAACTTCTTAGAAATTGGGTCATTCATGACCTTTGCTTTTCCCTTTCGTGGAGGGATATACTTGGGTAGCCTTGTTATGGGTTCCACTCCTTCAGCATCAATATCCTATGTCCCCTAGAATTCTTCCACCTCTAGGTCCACTACTCGCTCTGGTTGCTTATCTTTCTTTTTCTTGGCCTATGTTTCAGTATGATTCCATGGGGATGCGCACACCAACACCCAATTTTTCTGATTTTCCTTTGTTGGGGGTTGATTCTCTTTCATTACATGTTATTTTTCTTTTGTCATGGTCTGTTTCGGCCTGGGCGACGTCGGTACCGTGGGCACCACAGGCGTAGCCTCTACACTTGACACTTCCAGTCCTGGTACATCAGACACAACTGCTTCCGAAATCAGGGCTTCAACAGAGTTGGTGGCAATCAATATCTCCATAAACAACTTGCGGGCTTCGGGATAAATTTTTTCTCATGATAAGAATTCTTCCGAAAACACTCGACTCATAGGCGACAGGCAATGAAACTTAGCAACGAATCTGAGAGCACAAAGTGTTCTCTATTGGACTTGCATGTGTAATTTATAGGGAGTTTTGAATTCAAATCTGATCATTCCCCCCAATTTATGATAATAAATGTTGTTTTGGTGGAAATTTTCAAAGCTTTTTCCCTTAAATGTCACCACCCCACTCCACTTAACTGTCTTTTGGCTTCCAAGTCATGAACAATAACTCCAATGGTCACTTTCCTATTATGTTGCGTGGTGCCTTCCCCCATGGCGCATCTTCCTAAGTGCAGCTTCTTGGGTTCCATCTCCATGAGTCTTCACATAGCTTGCTCACTGCATTGTCCTCCCAACTAGGTAGTGTAGTTTATAGTCCCATGCTCCCTTGCAATTGCCTGGAGAACTAAGACTATCCTCCAGCCATTATCACTCTGATAATTCCTTTGAAGTAATAAGAAGGAAAAAGCAAAGGTAACCACTATCCACTTTTGGAGATAAGGACCTAGCCTTCTTGATGCTCAGAGAGGGCTCTCTATTTAAGATTTAACTTTGTTTTAGTTAAGATGTCTTAGGCTAGCTATGATTGTTCAAGGGGTTTTGATTTTGTTTGAAATTGGGTGGTTGGATCACTTAAACAGATGGATAAATTGATGTCTTTCATACAATTGGGCTATGTGTTATAGACAATTTTGTGCCTTACAGCAACAAGCATGAATTGTCAATAATCCAAGGGATCCAAAGTTCCCTAAACATGATGTTCCTACCCCTAGAGGAACAAGGTCAGCAAACCAACAGCTCTCAGATCAGTTCTCCACCTGAAAACACTCAAAAACAAGCAATCCTGAAATCAAAGCAGGTGCTCCACTAGGTTTCTGCGCTGAAACTCAGTTGCTCCATGGTGTACCTACGTTGCAAAGCAAGTGGGACAAAGGCCACCTGCGCTGAGTGAGAAGGGACAAGTGGCACAGTGAGTCATTGCTTTGGAATCTTCCAAAATGACACTTGGATCAGGTATTTCGCCTTGTGATGAGTCAGAGGCTCTGTTTCTCCAAGTGGAAGCAAAGTTCTCCAAGTGGACTCAAGAACTGAAGATCAACTAAAGATTAACTGAAGAGAGAGAGGACACAAGGCAGCTACACATCAGTTGCAAGCTGACTCATCCTTTCTCAATTCATCTATATATTGAGCTCTCTCCTATGAGCTCAGGAGGCTGGAATTTTGTGCAAAGTAATGATATGCTGTTGGTTTCACTATTGAGTTATTGGGTGATTTTTTGAGAGAGGTGAAGAAGAGCAATTCTTTCTGCTGGGAGGTGTTGATGGGTTGGAGCCTTAAATGGTTGTAATACTCTCAGAACCTTTATTTCTTCATTAATAAAAGTTATTGAGGTTCTTCTATGTGCTCTTGTTTCAATTATATATTGTGATGATTGCATGTTTGGTTTACACTAATCCATGAACCAGTTATGATTGCATGCCTCTTGTAGTTTCCTTCTTTGTTATTTTGCAGGATCTCATCGTAGCTGGGCGAGCAGAAGAACAAAGAGCTAGGAGCAAGCGGCCAAAGAGAAGAGTTTGGATTCGACATTAAGCGCAAGGCAACAGTTAGTGCTTTCTCCATTCTCTTTTGCTTTCATAAAGAAGTAAACCTTAAGTAGTTTGTTTTACAGTTGTTGCTAAGGAACTGTCACCCTTAGAGTGGGATAGGGTCATCCGAGTCGGATACTTTTCCCTACAACAAACTGGCGACTCCGCTAGGGATCGTATCCGTTTGATTGTGTTTGTAGTATTTTTCTATTCATTTCCTGAACAAAAGAGTACCAAATCGAAAAGCTTTTGACTATATCAAAAGCGAAGTAGAGGGCAGCTACTCTTGCTCATTTTCTGAGCAAATTCATGATTTGAAGAGCTGATCTACAAGGATCCTTGTAAGCTCTTAGTGATAGCTTTGCACCTTCCTAATCATCCCTTTGAGTGTGCTTGACTGATTGCTTCTGATTTGAGCAAAAACCGTGCATTTTTGAGAAAATTATGACCCGGAAACTGTGAAAACGCAATTATCGTTTTCCAAAGTAGGTAGTACACAGGCTACCTGCTTTGCAACGCAGGTCCGGAAGGGGCTACCTGCGCTGAGAGCCAGTTTGGCTATGCAGAACCTGCGTTGGCCCAAATTTGCTTAGTGCATTTGGGGTTTCCTCCTTTCTCTTGCTTGTTTTCACTTAGTTTTGCTGCTAGGTGTCAGTCTTGTGCCTGTTTTGAAACCAATATTACTTGCCATCATTCTACCTCTGTTATATAACGAAATTGTACTTGTTCTTTGTATTTCTTACTCATTTACAATTTCCCATAACGAAAAGTAAATTAGTCATGCTTTTGGCCTCTTAGATCTGAACCTGTGTTAGGCATTTTGCTGGTCTAAAGAGTTAGCTTGTTTGCTGTCCATAGCTGATTAGTCATTTTACTTTCGTTAGTATGGTTTGATTTCATGTATTTCCAGTGATTAAGCAAGTGAATCTTAAGGTGTCTTTTGATTTTGGACAAACTTGTTTACTGTCACTTTAAATCGAAATCAAAGTTATATGACCACTTTCTTTTTGTAATCCATCCACATTAAGAAAGGGAAAAGAAAATACATGCATTGTGCATTTTGCGTTTGAAAAAGTTTGCATGATGATTTAGGAGAAAGTGCATTAGTTTGTGCTGTATGAACTGTGTGAAAAGAATTTGCCTTTCTTCTCCCTCAGTAGTTAAGATTTTCATTAGTCAAAAAGATTTGAAAAAAGCTTGCTTCTCATCTTAGGCTGCATTTAGGAATTTGTCATATACATCTCGTGGTGAACCTTGAAAGGCAAACTTTAAAAAGATCAACTTAAAATATACTGAATGAACCTAACAACGCATTGTAACATAACGCAAACATCTAGAGGTCTAGGTAGAGACGTGTTCCGACGTCGTTAAACATAGTGACTGTCGATCTCTACGAAGGTGGGTGATTCCTCCTGAGAGTCAGTGGCACTAATACGGAGTTGTGCTCTCACGTACCGTCGCGTATATATTGGGAGACCCCTATAGGCAATTATCTTTTATCCATAGGAAGCCGTGTCGGCCGCCCTACTGATCGCGATGCAGTGAACACAGCATTCACGAAGATCGACCACCCGTACCGTAAAACGTATTCTGTGGTTTCGCGAAAGGTTTGGCACACCCTCTACCTAGATCTCCAGAGCAGTTTCTTTTGGCCTTTTTCAAACTCTATAACTGAAAAGGTCCAACCGAGCATTTGTCACTTCGGGCTCGTTAATACATCGAAGGAGACTAGAGTCATCTTTAGCTTTTTCTCGACTCTTAAAACATGAAAAAGCAAAGTTATGTTTAAAAGCGTCTAATAAAATTCATTCAAATCGGAAACACAAATTTTCCCCTTTATATTTTAGTTGATCGAGTAATCCGCAATCGTGGAAGAAAGTCAATTGAATATCCGTCGTTCTCGGAGGCTTGCGAGTCAACCATCTTTGTCTCCGGAATCGAAAACAATCCGGGCAAAGCGAACTCGTCGAACCAGTTCAAAATCTCCTTTAAAAGTTAGAACAAGTGTTCCAACAACATCTGAGATTCTGGTCACTCCAAACATTTCTGGAAACCCTGCCTCCATAGAAGAAGTTCAACCGCCACAGAGGGACAGTAATATTGATCCTAGTCTGGGGGCAAATACTTGTATGACTGAACCAGTTCCATCTGTAACCGGTCCAGAGAGTTTTGTTCCTCAAACATCCGTCGATGTCGATCCAACCCCTTCTTCGGCATCGGAAATCTTTTACGGACCTGACGGTCTTCCTCTTCCACCTGGTCTGATTGCGATAGAGGAAATTATAGAGGAACTGCAAGTATCCACTCCAATTCAATTTGGAGTAGGGGTCACTCTATTTCCTGCTACAACAGAAGTTTGTCCATCACCAGTGGAAGTTCCTGTAGAATCACTAGGCGATCAATTGGATAGACTAAAAATGTCTGAACAACCGTCGACATCTAGGACTGTGTCAAATGACACGGCGACGGCAGAATTACCTGCCGCAAATCCAACAATGTTCGCCGGCATACCATCTGTCCCAACTAGCTCTCAATCGCTAGAAGGAGTCCACCAAGAGACTATCTCGACAGTATGGTCTGTTCCTGTTTGTTCCGGAGTAATGTCTGGTAACTCTCATGGTGAGACTCATCAAATTGACCCTTTTGGGAATCTAATTAGGCCATCTAGTCCTCCAGGACAATCAATTGCCTTGAGTTCTGGATTGCTACCGTATGGGGGGCAGTATGCCCTTTCATTACCCCCTCCGGGAGGGTACCCATACGGGAGTTCTCAACCTTATTCAAGTTATGGTGGAATTGCAATGAGTAGTTGGGTACCTATGCTATCCCAGCCACCAAGAGTTGTATATTCTATGCAACAGTGTGTACCTGTGACAAACATCCCAACTACACCGGCTATTGTGACCGTGTCGCAAGTTCAAACAATGCCTGTTGTGTGTCAACCTCAGATTTCTCAGGTTCTCATGCAACAGCCCCTTGACCCTGCGACCCAACCACAATCACCTACTGGTGGGGCAACACAAGTACAGTCGGGTACAACTACCCCACATCTTGGTCCAATGGTTAGTATAGCGCAACAACCCATGGTGTCGCAACCGTGGATAGTGCAATACCAACAACCGCAATTCCAACAAGTGTACCAGGGTTCTGAACAACAAATCTTTGCGAATACGGGACAACCATATATTCAAAATGGTCAAAATCAACCACTTTATAGTGGTCGAGTCCATCAACCGTATCAATCATACCAACATCAACTCCATTATGCTGGTATGCAAAGACCAACTGTTCAGGCGATTCCATCGTATCCTGGTTACGCTTCACCTAACTTGAATCAACAGTTACCATTCGTGGCGACTTTAGAGTTGCCTAATTTACATCGGTTAACCAATGATCCAATTGCTTACGCCCCATGGTGGCCAGTGATTCCGCACAAACTTCCATCCGACATTCCTAAATTCAATGGAAATCCAGGTGAAGACCCGTCGAATCATGTGATGACATTTCATCTATGGTGTTCGTCGAACACTTTAAATGACGATTCGATTAGGCTTCGCCTCTTTCAGAGGACATTGACAGGTCCAGCGGCAAAATGGTATATAGAATTGCCTAGAGCTTCGTTCGACAATTTTAGCTCCCTTGCCACGACATTCTTAACCCACTTTCAATTACCAATAAGGTATGAAACGGGAACAGAGATATTGACCAACTTCAAACAGACAACCGCAACTCATATATCAGATCATATACATGAGTGGCGACGTCGACGAAGAATGGTTAAAACATACGTTCCTGATCAGCTTTTAGCTGAGTGGTTTATAAAGTCGTTACTTCCGGCCATAACGGAAGATGTGGCAAAGGGAGGAGTCGTAATAGAAGAGCAGGTTATCGCTCGTGCACAATATTTGGACTTAGTATATACTCAGTCTGGCACGCTCTATGACAAAATACCAGACGCCCCTAGACCAGAGTTTTCAATCCCTCCTCCTCCTAAATCAAATAGTGACTCTCATGCCGGCGATGGCGTGATTGGCACGGCAAACACGAATCCGAAAAGGACCAATCAAAAGAAGGCCCGTAAGGATTCGAATCAAAATGCGCATAAAGAAGTTTTTGCTTCGGAAGTAAATGCCGTATCGACAGATAAAGGCAAAGAAACCAATCAACCAGGAAGCAAGAAGAAACAAAACAAAGGGAAGAAGAAGAAACAAGGAGAGTCATCTCCTCGAAAAACTTCTTCAAGCCCTCCTCGAGATAGGAAACCACCTTATGGGTGTCAAATATGTGATGAGGATCACTGGACGAGAGAATGTCCATACAAAGCTGATCTAAAAAGATTCTTAAAGAGTTCGCAAACTCCAGCTGTGTTAACTGATCCGTTTCCCGATCGAGGAAAAAATCTCGTTGGTAGTGGAAACGCTTCCCCATCTCAAGTGCTTATGTTGTCGGTTTCAAAACAGCAAAATGATGCTTTGATTTCGACAAGGAACAAAGATTACGGGAATCCACAGGTGTCGAACGATAAAGGTAAAGATCAACCTAGCAGTTCGACAACAACTTCGGCAGAAGTTGTACCCCCCATCACGCATGAATTAACGATAAAACCGCCAAAGGGAGTAGTACACAAGTCGACATTTAATCCTCGTGCCAGAGCGGCACAGCATTATAATATAGTGGAAGATTTGGCGCAATCACCGTCTGCTATGTCGACTCTTGAAGTACTACAAAATTGCCCATCCCAAAGTCAGGCATTGTTATCAGTAATTGGTGGGGTGGATCCTAAAGATTCCAATCTTGTATCCTTTGATCACAAAGGATATGATCCTCAGTTACCAGCTCAACTAGCTTTCCTCGTCCAAGTGAAAGCCCTCAACAAAACTGTTCATCGAACAATTATTGATGAGGGGGCATCGACATGTATTATGTCGATGAGTTGCTGGAAAATTTTAGGATCTCCAACCTTGTCGCGATCATCGACAACATTAAAAGCATTCGACGGAAGGACATATACCCCTTACGGTATCCTTAGTAACTTCAAAGTTGAACTAGGGGGAAAAACAGTAGAAATAGATGTTGAAGTCATCGATGGCAATCTTGACTATAACATCCTACTAGGAAGACCATGGATTTATGCCATGGAAGCTGTTGTGTCGACCTATTTTAGGAAAATCGCATTCCCCTTTCAAGGAGAGATTACGATCATTGACCAACAAAATTTCCTCCCTAAGGGTTCACAAGTTACAGGAAGCGTTCCTTTGATCCATGGAAGCGACCATTCGTTTCAAAATATCGAAGTAGGCCTACTAAAAGATCCTACATTAATGGGAACTTTCACCCTTCCGCCAACGTTCATTGTGGGAGAAGTGGCGACAATAGGAACCTGCAATATGATATCTTCCACACAAAAGATGTCAGAAAACGATATCAGCATGGATCATGCAAAGGTTTTGTCCCCAAGCCCAATAGAAGTATTGTAGCAATCAATTTTCTTGGCCTGGGGGGCAACCCCAAATCAACGCTCATCAAGCGTTTGGATAGATAGGTCTAGAGAATATGGCACCCCTTTAAGTCCTTGGTCGCGAGTGCATGGAACCGACAAAGGAATAGTCCAATCAATGGTAATTGGTGGGGCGCCATGGAATGATTTCCACCATCGTTCCCTTCTCCCGGGTTGTGGGGAAGATACTCAAAATAACCTTTATCATCCTTCAGTTTTCGATTTTCTATCGAATACTGTAAATGAATGCAATGAAGCTTGGGGGGCATGCAAACATATCATTGAGCAGTTTTAGCAATGTTCATGCTCGTTAAAAAATAAACGCAAAAATTGAGCAGTTTTAGCAATGTTCATGCTCGTTAAAAAATAAACGCAAGAATCGAGCAGTTTTTGTGTAGAGTTCATGCTCGTTAAAAAATAAACATAAATTGTGAGCAATCTTTCCCTAGCAGTTCAAGCTCATCCAGAAAAAATGAACCGGTAAACAACCTCGAGAAATGTAACCTTTGAAAGCCATATTAAAAGCCCTTGGTCGTGTTTATATGCCATCACCTCCATCCGTTCATTTGGCCAATCGTTCACCTCCATATGTTTGTTTACCCATTTTGAGGAACAGCTGCGAAGAGTGATTTCACTTAGCCATCCTTGTGACATTGCCGTGATTGGAGAATTCCAACCTGTACCTGGAATCTGCTGCTATCCCTGTTCATCACTCGTTCCTCAAAAGACGAGTCTTCTTTGAGTTCTTTTCACTGACTCGTAAAATATGAAAAGTTTGCCGAGTTTTGGCCTTCCAGCTCGTTAAAGGACAAGAAGAGCTATCCCTCCTCTAGATTTTAATCTTTTTGGACCTGAGGGATTATTACACAAAAAGATCGAGCACTTGTTTTGTTCGGCTCGTTAAAGAAATCGAAAATTCATCCCTTCTGTATTGTTTTATACTTTTTCGGACTTAAGGGATTAGAAGACGAAAAATGAATTTTGGAGTTAACTTTTCGTACCTTTTCAGACTCTCTAAAAATGAAAAGGACCGAGTTTTCTTTGTCGTTAGACTCGTTAAAATGATTAAATAGCGACAAACTTGTCTTTAGACGAGAACGAGTTTCCCTATCGCTAGGCTCGTTAAAACATAGCGATGGGCTTGCCCGAAGGGCAGGTTATAGAACAAGCATATGTTATCCTCCTCAAGCTTGACAAAAATAAAGAGGTACTAGTCAGCAATGACTGGGGAAAAATTGGGAGAACCTCACAGCATTAATGGTAGCAAGTCGCTCTTGAACATGACACTTTGTCCTCCGTATCACATCGGGTTGGGTTGTTTCATTAACCGGTCTCATAACCATGGTCTTCGCCACACCATCCACAATTGGGGTAATGCTACCAATCCATCACATCAGTGTCGTTATATGTTCAAGAGATGTGGTTCTGTAAAGAGTCAACCGTGTTCCACCCACTGCCATACATTATCCTTCATCCACTTCATGACCGCCACCCTGAATCATACATCACAGTTTGTTTTCACCTCATCACAATCACTAGCTCCGTTCCGTGTCACTGATGTGGGATTCATTAAGGCCCTCCTTTGACGGATCGCTCCTTGTCGACATCAGCTCATTATCCAAGGAGTTGATCTAGGAACACCCCCCTCAGTACTTTGAAGCTTGCATGCCTCAATGGCAAGTTTCTCACTTCCGGCGACAGGTATACATCAATGACCTTCGACCAGAAGATTTTTCATGGTGGTCGACGCCAAGTCTTTTATTCCCACCATGTGGATTGTACTGCCGTACCTTGAGGGTCATCATCCTTATCGGTGACTCCTCTCGCGCTTGTTAACGGTTTACATCATTGACCGGTAATCAAGCGATGTCTTTCCATGTTCGACTTCAAGAAATTCTCACATGGATCGACTTGTACATCGAGTGAAGATCGGAAGAGATTGAAGACCCCGGATCTAGTTTCATCCATCCGGGCTGCGATATATATTCAGGACATAAAGACATTTGATATGTACACCATTACAGCAGATGATCATCCTTCTCAAAGGATGATAATTTCAGCAGAGAATTATCAGTCTACAATAAGACGATCGTCTGTTCTATGTACCAAAATGTATTTATAAAGTTGAGCATGGGAATGCCCGCCTCAGCTAGATCATGAAAAATGTATGAAAAATAATGTATTGTATTGTATCTTATTACAGGACACTTCTCAGCAGATTGAATGAACTTCGGATCCTCTCAATAAAGCATTTCACCCGATAAACGACCTCATACTTTAGGGGGCATCTGTTATAGACAATTTTGTGCCTTACAGCAACAAGCATGAATTGTCAATAATCCAAGGGATCCAAAGTTCCCTAAACATGATGTTCCTACCCCTAGAGGAACAAGGTCAGCAAACCAACAGCTCTCAGATCAGTTCTCCACCTGAAAACACTCAAAAACAAGCAATCCTGAAATCAAAGCAGGTGCTCCACTAGGTTTCTGCGCTGAAACTCAGTTGCTCCATGGTGTACCTGTGTTGCAAAGCAAGTGGGACAAAGGCCACCTGCGCTGAGCGAGAAGGGACAAGTGGCACAGTGAGTCATTGCTTTGGAATCTTCCAAAATGACACTTGGATCAGGTATTTCGCCTTGTGATGAGTCAAAGGCTCTGTTTCTCCAAGTGGAAGCAAAGTTCTCCAAGTGGACTCAAGAACTGAAGATCAACTAAAGATTAACTGAAGAGAGAGAGGACACAAGGCAGCTACACATCAGTTGCAAGCTGACTCATCCTTTCTCAATTCATCTATATATTGAGCTCTCTCCTATGAGCTCAGGAGGCTGGAATTTTGTGCAAAGTAATGATATGCTGTTGGTTTCACTATTGAGTTATTGGGTGATTGTTTGAGAGAGGTGAAGAAGAGCAATTCTTTCTGCTGGGAGGTGTTGCTGGGTTGGAGCCTTAAATGGTTGTAATACTCTCAGAACCTTTATTTCTTCATTAATAAAAGCTATTGAGGTTCTTCTATGTGCTCTTGTTTCAATTATATATTGTGATGATTGCATGTTTGGTTTACACTAATCCATGAACCAGTTATGATTGCATGTTTGGTTTACACTAATCCATGAACCAGTTATGATTGCATGCCTCTTGTAGTTTCCTTCTTTGTTATTTTGCAGGATCTCATCGTAGCTGGGCGAGCAGAAGAACAAAGAGCTAGGAGCAAGCGGCCAAAGAGAAGAGTTTGGATTCGACATTAAGCGCAAGGCAACGGTTAGTGCTTTCTCCATTCTCTTTTGCTTTCATAAAGAAGTAAACCTTAAGTAGTTTGTTTTACAGTTGTTGCTAAGGAACTGTCACCCTTAGAGTGGGATAGGGTCATCCGAGTCGGATACGTTTCCCTACAACACTATGAAGTCAACTGATAAGGAAGAAAGGATAGATAAACTCATTAAAGGGTATGTTCCAAGGGCAAGATAGCATAGTGTATTTCAGATTTTTGAGACAAAGGGGTGGAAGGGTTTCACTTGGGGTGAGAGAGAAGTTAAGGGTTCTCAGACTCGGATAATGAATGAGGAAGGCAGGGGTAATCGAAATAAAAGGGAAATTAAGAATCCTTTAATCTGGATTATTTATGAAATCAATTTAAACTAAATAGCAATTAAGAATTCTTTAATTTAAATATCAGAAGAGAATATTCAAATGCTTAACTGTTAAAATAGAGTGTGATTTAAACAAGTTTTGAAATATATTTCCAGTTATAGCATTTAGATTGAAACACATATAAGATTATGAATAACTTTGAGAATTTGACAAAGATACATGAAGATATTTGTCTGAATTTCACTCAACACATGAATCCTTGTAACAGTCTGATCTTTATTAATCAATCCAGCTTGCTGGCTCATCAACTGATACAATAACCTTTTGCTTCTTCTTGATAAAAAAGACTATAGAAATTTCTAATAGAATCCACCTTACATACTTCGAATTGTGAAGTATTTATACAAAAATTTATTACAAAATATCTCAAACTAATTTTAGATTTAATCTAGGAAATAAAAACATCTTCTTGCAAGAAGATAGAGGCAACTATTGAACTGCTTCATGTTGTCCCTTTTATTTTGTTATTGTTGTCCTTTATGGTTTGATTTTAGCCCTTTACGCTACTTTACTGTTCGATCTTTCACACAGAAGCTTCATTTGGTTTTGGCTTTTATCTGATACACTTTGACTCTGTTGATCTATCTTCATCTTTTTACATGGTTGTTTTACTTTTACTGTACATTAAGATTTTTATTGCATATTTCTCACAGTAATTCAGTCAATTTCTCCCATGTTTCAGCATTAGGTAATTTGATCCAGGTGGATAGGTGGCCACCTGCCAAGTCCACCTGGACCCCCACCATTGTCTTTCTCAGCATTTTCAGTTTCCTTAATTGTAGCACAACTTACTATTTTTAGCAGTTTTTCGGGTCCTGAACTTCCGGAGCCGTTTTGAGGCCCTAAATGACGTTTTTTTGGGGAATCCGGGGGCAACACGAGTCCATGGAATGGACTCGTGTTGCTCGTTCCAACAATGATAGTGCTCGGATAGATCTTTCTAATGAGCTATTGTACGCGTCAAACGGAGATCATATGCCAAAGTTACGACCCCGGGAAGTTGATGTACCAACTTACCCCCAAACGGGGCCCACAGTTTGGCGTTTCATCTCCTAGGGTTAGGTTTTGGAATGTTAAGGGTTTTTCCATTGTTTCTCAACAATAAATAGGCCTTCGAGCCTCATTGTAACACAGTTCATAGGCATGTAGCCATCACATCTCTTCTCAGAGATAAGCTACCATCGCCCTAGCTAGTTTATTGCCATTTCTGTTTGTAAGCATATTTCAGTATTTTCCATTAATGAAATGAAGTATTATTTCCGCTGCATCTTTGTGTATATGGTTATCTCTGTAATTTGTTGTGTTCCTGTTTAAATCCGGATCAGTGGTATCAGAGTGGTCTGCTTTTTCTCTGTTTTTCTTTGCATGTCCCCAACAAGGTCGGGATATAAGGAGTTAGGGCTTGAACTGGTTGAACCTTTGCAAGACCAGCCTCGCAAATCCCGACGGCCTCCCATGGCGGACGAGAAGAAAGACGAAGGGGCAGGAGATCCCATCAAAATTTTGCTCGAAGAAGCACTCGAGCGACAACGGAACGCGATGATGGACAGCTTTGCGCAGATCCTTCAGCGGCTACCCAGAAGCGGCGCATCGGCTTCCAGCAGCTCCTCTGGAAATGACACACCCTTTAAGGTACAAGTTAATTTTGAAATCCCCATATTCGAGGGTCAGATAGACGCCGATGCCATAGATAAATGGTTAAATCTGCTAGAGGGTTAT
This sequence comes from Pinus tabuliformis, assembly GCA_031772625.1. Classification (NCBI taxonomy): domain Eukaryota; kingdom Viridiplantae; phylum Streptophyta; class Pinopsida; order Pinales; family Pinaceae; genus Pinus; species Pinus tabuliformis. The sequence continues at coordinate 686,544,351 of CM062804.1, read as the reverse complement.
TTTTCTGTTCATGAATTTTCGAGTCGGGAAAAGATTGTTTTTGCTCTTCTCAAAGCAACCCCCCACGTCAAGGACTGGTGGGAAACCTACTGCGAGCAGAAGGATGAAAGTACTGGCTCACTATTTTCAGCCGCACCCACCTGGGATTCGTTCCGGGATGCCATCAAGGAGCAGTACTACCCTGTCGGAAGCTATGAAGATGAATACATAAAGTGGACCACGCTGCGGCAGGGAAGGGACCAAGACGTGCCGGAGTTCACCAATCTTTTCCATACCCTTCGCACAAAGTTGGGTATCAAGGATTCAGAGCAACATTTGATACTCAAATACCGTGGCTGCCTGCACAAGTACATCCAGGAAGAAATACAGTTCCTAAACATTCCCTCGCTCGGCGCAGCATACCGGTATGCCGTCAAGGTCGAGCAGAAGTTTAAACAAAAGAAGCGAGACTTTGGATCTGCGAATCCAAAGCAGGGGAAAGGTGCCCCTAAACCACAGAACAAAGGACAAAGCCAAGGCGGGACAACCCAAGACAACCAGCCGAAGCTGCAAGCAAAGAGCACCGCCGCGAAGCCGAGAAAGGACACTGGAAAATGGTGCGAGTTCCATAAGAGCTCCACTCACAACACAAGTGAGTGTCGGGCCAAGCAGTCACTGGTGGCTGAGCTAAAGGTTTTAGAATCAGATGCATGTTCCGACTCTGAGTCAGAACCCGATAAGGGGTATGAAAAAGGGAAGCAGATCATTGATGCGGATCCCAGCGCCACTGTTGCTACCGCAAAGATCCAGAAAAATGAACCCGAAGATCCAGAGGAGGAGCGTCTCTTCCACTCCCAGATGTGGGTAAAGGGATCCCCGATACAGTTCATTGTTGATAGCGGGAGTCAAAAGAACCTCATTTCGGCAGAGGTCGTGAAGCGGTTGGGCTTACTGACCACAGCACATCCACAACCATACACCATTGGGTGGCTTCACCAAGGGCGAGATCTTCGCGTGAGCCAGCAGTGTCGCCTTCCATACAACATCAAGCCCTTCACGGATGAGGTATTGTGTGACATTGCTCCCCTTGAAGTTTGTGATGTATTACTAGGACAACCATACTTGTGGAAGCGACATGTTGTGTATGAATCAAGGCCCCGCGCTGTTATTATTACATTGGGAAATAAGTTGTTCAGGATACCAGAGGTAGCACCACCTGCCGCCATCTCTTTGATTACTGCAAAACAATGCAGTAAGATCATTTCCAAAACCAGGAAATTTGGAAGACAGTGGCCGCGGCCTCCAAACGGGGTCCCTCTGCACGGCAGCTACAGATGGACAAGATTGTGGAGGAGTACGAAGACATCTTCACCTCCCCGGCAGGGGTTCCTCTGCACTGTCAAGTCAAGCACTCCATCGATCTGACCCCAGGTGCGCCGCTACCCAATGGACCAATTTATCGGCGCTCCGTTCTAGAGAACAATGAAATCAAGAGGCAGATTCAGGATCTCCTGCAGAAAGGTCACATCCGCCCGAGTTCTTCGCCCTGTGGGAGCCCGATAGTGTTGGTACAGAAGAAGGATGGGACGTGGAGACTCTGTATTGACTATCGGGCGCTGAACAAGATCACTGTCTGTAATAGGTACCCGATCCCGCGGATTGATGACCTCCTAGACCAACTAAAGGGGGCGAAATATTTCAGCAAGATCGATCTGAAGTCAGGATATCACCAGGTACCAATTGAACCCTCAGATGTGTGGAAGACTGCCTTCAAATCCAAGGAGGGCCTCTTCGAATGGTTGGTCAAGCCTTTCGGATTGACGAATGCTCCTGCAACCTTTATGAGGATAATGGATGACATCTTGCGGCCATTCACCAACTCCTTTGTAGTAGTATACTTGGATGACATTCTGATCTTCAGCTAGAGTTGGGAAGAGCACCTCCACCACATCCGACAGGTTCTCCAAACACTGCGGAAACACAAGCTATGTGCCAATTTGGAGAAATGCACTTTTGGCATGACCGAGGTTCAGTATCTGGGATACATCATTGATGAACAGGGGGTGCATGTCGATCCAGCCAAGGTCCAAGTCATTCGGGATTGGCCCTCTCCAACCACTCTAACAGAGCTCCGCAGCTTTCTAGGTCTTGCCAACTTCTACCGCAGGTTTGTGTTGGGATTTTCTCATATTTCTTGGCCCTTGAGTCAAGTCACCAAGGGCGGGGCGAAAGCAAAATTCTTTTGGTCTGAATCTCAACAGAAGGCATTCAGGGAGTTAAAGGATCGCCTCTGCACGGCACCAGTGCTCGCGTTACCAGATTTACAACAACCATTTGAGGTCGAGATAGATGCCTCTGACTATGCTATTGGGGTAGTCCTTACTCAACATGGACATCCAGTGGCATATCACAGTGAAACACTTTCAGACACAGTCCGGAAGTACCCCACTTATGATAAAGAGATGTATTCCATTGTAAAGGCCTGCCGACAAAGGAAGCATTACATTTTGGGGAAGGAAACGGTCATCCACACAGACCACCGACCTCTGCAGTTCATACAGACCCAAGGGAAATTGCAAAATGATCGCCATCAGAAGTGGTCTACACACCTGCAACAGTTTCACTTGAATATCAAGTATAAAAAGGGCAGCACCAATAATGTTGCAGATTGCCTCAGTCGAGCACCGATCATGGCGCTAACCACCGTGCTCAAATCTTGCGGGCACGAGACTTCTGATTGGCCACTTCTCTACAAAAGCGACCCAGAATTCAGCCACACATACCAGACACTCTTGGAGGGTCGGCAGGTTGCAGATTTTCACCTCCAGGATGCCCTATTATGCCACCTCGGTCACCTCTGTGTTCCTTCAAGCGAGCGTGCCAAGATGATTTGGGAAGCACACTACAGTCGGGCTGCTGGGCATTTCGGGGTCGAGAAAACAGTGGCAGTACTGCAAAACTATTTCTATTGGCCGAATCTTCGACAAGATGTTGGGAAGTACATCCGATCATGTACTGCCTGTGCCATTGCCAAACCGACCATTAAGAAGCAAGGCCTCTATACCCCGTTGCCTACCCCTAGTCGACCTTGGGAATCCATCTCCATGGATTACATGGCAGGCCTTCCTTCCACCAAGCATGGAAATGACTGTGTTTTTGTGGTCGTCGACAAGTTCTCAAAGATGGCCATTATGATGGCCTGCAAGAAGAATATCACAGCAGAAGCCACTGCTAAACTCTTCTTTGAACGAGTGTGGGTGCACTTTGGGATCCCACAGTCTATCATCTCAGATCGGGACAGTCGGTTTCTCAGCACCTTTTGGTCCAGTCTCTGGTCAATGTTGGACACCAAACTCACAAAGTCCACAGCCTTCCATCCTCAAACTGATGGCCAGACAGAGGTTGTCAATAGGATGATTGTGCACATTCTGCGCATGTATAACTCAAAGCATCCATGCACATGGGACGAGAGCCTCCCCTACGTTCAGGACAGCTACAACCGAGCTCTTCACAGCTCCACTGGCCATAGCCCTTTTCAGGTGGGTTTGGGATTCCAGCCACTATGCCCCATTGATGTGGCCATGCCACTTGCAGCTACTCACATGAATTCAGCTCATGTCCAGTCTGAAACAGATAAGGCCACCAGCTTCATTGAGCGCATCCAACATATTCGCCAGCAGGTCCATGACATTCTTGAGAAATCAAATGCCAAGTACAAGCAGCGACATGATCAACATCGGGTGCCACACAAGTTTCAGGTGGGCGACAAAGTCTGGTTGCATTTGCAAAAGGAACGCCTTACTGGAGCCTATCGGAAATTGAGACCACTCCGATATGGTCCTTACACCATTACTAAGGCTATGGGAGACAATGCATTTGAGCTCAGCATTCCCCCATTCCTTGGCCTACACCCAGTATTTAATGTGGACCGCCTTCGGCCATACTTTCCACCATTGCTATACACATCCGACATTGCAGAACAGCTCAAACCCACAGAATTAAATCCAGATTGCATGGAACAAGCTGCAACTGATCGGATCATGGACACACAGGTCAAGAACACTCGCCAACAAAATATCCAACTATATCGAGTTGTCAAAGCGGGCCAACTCCTTCAGCAGGGCAAGTGGCTCACCAGGGAACAAGTTCAGCAGAAGTTTCCTCATCTCATGGAGGAGCTCAACGCAATGGGGACCATTGCTTCCTAAGGGGGGAGGAATGATCCAGGTGGATATTGGTGGCCACCTGCCAAGTCCACCTGGACCCCCACCATTGTCTTTCTCAGCATTTTCAGTTTCCTTAATTGTAGCACAACTTACTATTTTTAGTAGTTTTTCGGGTCCTGAACTTCCGGAGCCGTTTTGAGGCCCTAAACGACGTTTTTTGGGGAATCCGGGGGCAACACGAGTCCATGGAATGGACTCGTGTTGCCTGTTCCAACAATGATAGTGCTCGGATAGATATTTCTAATGAGCTATTGTACGCGTCAAACGGAGATCATATGCCAAAGTTACGACCCCGGGAAGTTGATGTACCAACTTACCCCAAACGGGGCCCACAGTTTGGCGTTTCATCTCCTAGGGTTAGGTTTTGGAATGTTAAGGGTTTTTCCATTGTTTCTCAACAATAAATAGGCCTTCGAGCCTCATTGTAACACAGTTCATAGGCATGTAGCCATCACATCTCTTCTCAAAGATAAGCTACCATCGCCCTAGCTAGTTTATTGCCATTTCTGTTTGTAAGCATATTTCAGTATTTTCCATTAATGAAATGAAGTATTATTTCCGCTGCATCTTTGTGTATATGGTTATCTCTGTAATTTGTTGCATTCCTGTTTAAATCCGGATCATAATTGGATCTTTAGCATCCTCCTATATATTTCATCTGCCTTGGTGTACTTGGAAAAAGTAGGTTTATTGATAAACAAGTGTTTTGCCTCATGCTGGAGGTAAAAGAAATTTTCAAATGTATGTGAAAGTACTTTGTCTATTGGCAATGCCTTGATTGATCATGTATTGACTAGTTCTTTTCCTAGCTATCTGATTTTTCTATTGTAATCCTTTTGTGTCATGATCTTGTCATTTATCACTAAGGCATTGGGTAACCCTTTCTCTCTCAAAATTTGAAACTTTTCCATAAATCTATCAATGGCTACCTGCATATTCTGACACTTGTCCTCCAAGTTTAGCAGTAAGTTTCTCTTGGAGAGGACCTTTCTCACCTCCAAAATTGTCTCTGTTCTGTCCTCTATTTCCAATTTCTGAAGCTCATACTTATTTTTACTGTTAAGGAACTGGATGATTCTAGTATCATCTTCAGGCATTTCTCCTATTTCTTCTTTTACTCTTTGGATGGCCTCTATATCCATCTTTATTAAATCTATCTGTTAAAAAATCACTTGAAAAGACAGCCAAATATCATTGACAGAGTCAATGACATTGGCCCATAGTAGTTCCTTAGCTTGCCCAATGGGTTCTTTTAATGTTAGGACCTTCTCCATGGCTTTTAATCTCTCACTCATCCTGGCAACTTTTTGCACTTCTTCTTTGTGCATGATTCTAGAAAGCTTGTAGTCAGTTTCCAAGCTTGTCACCTTTTCTTTGAGCTTATTCATATATGTTACCTTTATGGACATCTCTTCCATAGCTCTAAACAACTTTGATTCTTCTTCACCTGATATACTTGCTGCTGATGTAGACTCTATTGAAACCTGTTGTGTTGTGGCCATAGGAGCTGCGGGAGCCAATGAGGTTGCCAATGTGGAAGGAACAGTCGTTGTAATTGCTGGGATGACATTCATTGATGTAGTGCCAAGATCACTTTGCTTCAATTGGATTAAACTTTCCAATTCCTTCTCTGTCTCCCTTAACTGATCATTTAATTTGAGGACTAAGTCCATCAACTCTTCATTCCTGGTTTGGTTTTCCATAACTTCCTGTGTCTAGGGATGCTACAACTGAGGTATCTTCAATTGCTTCTTGAGTTCTACAATGTCATCATTATTTTGCTTAATCATTTGTTCAGTAGCTTTTATGTCTTTGGGATCATGTCCCATTTCAGTCACTAAGTCTTCCAAATACTTGATTCTGGTGCCTGTGAGGAGGCCTTCTCCAATTGATACTGGGTTGAAATGTTGTTCAATGAATTCTGCAATTGATGGGTAGCTATGGCTTTTCCAGTAAGGGTGGATTAAATCATTTCTCTAGCCTGTTTGTGAAATTCAATTTGGTCAATGGGATGAATATCCCTTGCCAATACCTCAAAATCAATCTTCTTAAAATCTGCTGATGTTCTTGGTTGTTGTACTGTTGGTTTTATGAAGGAAATCTGCATCTTTCCTTCCTTGATGTCAAAAGCTGACATCAACCTAGTCTGATTAGTAGGTGTAAGCTTGAGATACTGTGCATAAGACTATGCCTTCAGTTTCTCATTTCTCATTTTGATTTATTTAAACTTGTCCTTTATGTCCTTATCTTTATCAACAAGCCTACCAAATGAGGAGACTTCTACACTGAGTTTCCTTTCTAATATCTATGTCTGTGATGCAGATGGGTCCTGTTTTTCTCCAGATCGAGTTGTGCCCTTGCTCATGTCTAACTCAAAATTATTTACTTCTGATGAGCCTTCTATGTCTTCCTATTCTAAAATAGGATTGAGCCTTGGCCTTTTTCTCTAGCTGGCTTCATATTGCACATTTGAAGTGTCCATATTTGAACTGGAGGTTCCTTCTTTGTTCCTCTTGGGATTCTTTTCCTCATTCTTAGGAGTCTGCAAAATAACAGGGTTACTCATGGTTGCTTCTTGCTATGGTACCTTCAGGACTAAGCTTTCAACAAGCTGTCTTTCTAAATCACACAAGGTATTTTCAACATCTACCTTTGTACTATCCCTGTCTATGAGAGTGTTTTCCAACCATTCGGACTGATTGACATATCTTTCTATCTCTGGTATGGTGTGATGAATGTAAGGCCCCAGTTTGACCTTTTGTCTAAGTTTAGTCATAAATCCTTGAGGGTCATATCTCCACATGAAATTGTTTTGGAACTTAATTTGTTCCATAATTAGATCTGCTTCCTGACCTGCTTCTCTAGAATTGCAAATGAAAGGGCCTAACTGATTTTTGACTTTTAATTGGGTTATTTTCTTGGCTGATACAAAGTTGACTTCATCAAAGTTCATTATCTACCTATAATACTCTAGAGAAAACAAACTCATGGGGAGGTATTTTGGCAATTTGTATGGGGCAAGCTGGAAACCATAGATTCTTATTTCAATGTGGTTTTGGTGAAGGTACCAATCTCCCACCTTACTTTGCTTGGATAATTGAAGGAATCTTTTGATCCCTTGGCTTATTCTAGGTGGAGGAATTCTTGTCAGAATAGTTATGACTGGATGGAAAAGAGAGTCAATGAAGTCTGTATATGTGTATGGTGATGAATACTTGTGAAAAATAGGTGTCCAAAATATGATAGACCTAGGCTAGCCTCTAGTATCCAACTTCTGGAGGGTGAAGGGAAGCCTATCTGACTGATAATATGAAAACATATGGTAAAGTACAGATGAATATTTGAATATTCTCTCATTGTGCATTCTGGTAAACTGCTCATGCATCCTCTCAGCTATGAACTGGGCATAATTGTATAAAGTAGCAGGAGGCTTTCCTGGGGTGAAAATAGACATGAAGGCCAGGATGATCTCATCAGCAAATTCATTAGTGGTGCAGCCCAAAATACATGATATCATAGTCACAATATGCTTGCCCCTTTAAGAGAAAATGGCAGAAACATATGGAGGGGCATCTTTAGGAATGTGCTGCTCTTCTACAATGAAAGTTTGGAATATTTGGGCCAGTCTAGAGGGAGTCAGCTTGGTGTACAGGTCTAACAAATCCCCAATGGAGAGTGGGGTCAGGTTTGGACCTGGTTGGACTTGTAACATCTCATTGATTGATCCAACTGTAATTTTCAACAAAACCTTTTGGTGAGAGGACATTATAGCTCTTTGGCTGGGAATGTAAAAGGCATGACACATATGGAAAATTTTAGGAAAGATATGTACTTGGGGAAACTAGTGTTTGGGAAAATTGGTGTCCCAAACACCAATGTCATTAGAATGTTTCCGATATTTGTCTTTACTTAAACAATGAAGTTTGAGCAGGACCTCATATGCACTTGTGTCTCTTATTTGAAAATCATTGTCTGTCAGGGGGTTGTGGTCTAGGTCCAAATGGGGAGTTGTGAAAGGTCTGATATCCATGGCGACAGGGGCAGCCATAATTCATTTCTTATGGATTTGAATTTGACTTTCATAGGTTTATTCAGAGGTTTTAACGGAAGCTGGAAGCTTTCAGAATGGTTTGGGCAAAGACTTTTAAATTTAAAGCAATTATAATTAATTTTACTTAATTAAAACAATTTACAGATTGAACATTTTCAAATTGAAAGGGTTGTTTGGTATTTTGTCTTCAAATACCTGGAATTGGGTGAATTATCTTCAAATTTGGAGTTCATGACAACTGCAAAAGTTTGAATGGCTTAGGTACGGATTTGATAGCTTGATTGGGGTCTCTGCAGCTTCTTCAGGGTTGAAATTTGAGTTCAAAGGGAAAATTCAGCATTTTCCAGTGTTGCAATGGTTCGTAGAGGTTCACAAAGAAAAAGAGTGAAAAAGACGAAATCGAGCTTCTCGGACTTTTTATTGAGCAATGGTCACTTTTTGGTGGGTAATTTTACAGATGAACAATGGGAAGTTTTTCGGGTTTGGCGGGGAGGCAGTTTCCAAATCCATCGCACCTCTTTCATAGAGGGAGTCGTATTTAGGAGGGCTAACCCAATCCACACCAGCACTCGACACGTAGCAGTTGGGAGCTAGGGAAAACCACCTTACCGGGTGGGTAAAGGTCGGTCTTCGAGTGAATCTAATATGGTTGTGGATCATTGGATTAGGGTGATGATGATCAAATGACAGTTGGGCGAGGGATGTGTGCGGATGATATGAGCATAGTTTTAGGGGTGACCCAGGGCTTTAATCCTTGGCGGTTTGGATTAATTAGGATTTAATCATGGGTTTAAATGATCGGGCGGGGTTTAATGATGGGATTTATTGGTTTTGTCAGTTTATATTAAAACTAAGGGTTTGGATATTTATATAGGGGATTTAATTAATACACAGGAAAAGGTATATCAGGAACTATATAATTAAGTTAAAAATTAATATGAAATTAATGTGCGGAGTGAACATACCACTAGGCATAAATGTAATATTTGCGCACTTTATTTACATACAGTTCATACTTAGGATAAAATGCTTTTGTGGGGTTTTTGAATGAAATGGAATTTTAACTTGGGGTTGTTTACTTTTCCTAGGAAAATGAATTTTAACCTTAGGAAAAGGGGTTTTATTAGGGTAATGAAGGGAAATGAATTTTATGAAGGGAATTCTAACACTTGATGTCCATAAGTCATTAAGGAGAGGGTCCAGTCCCACCAAAAGTCAGAGAAATGCTTTAATCCTTTTTGACTTGAAGGATTTTAAGTACTAGAACTTTCTTGTGGATGGGGAAATTAGAAAGTAAAGGGGTGAAAAGAATGAAGGGGAGTTAATTAAATGAACTTGTAAACCATTGTTTTTGCCTTCTTAACTGCTCATTCACATTGAAATATATAGTCAAGCATGATAAATGTGCTTTTATCCAATCAACTTTATACTTCAGAAACCTTTCTTCTACTTACCCATTACCTACCCTACCATTTTTTCTTCATTTTATTTGGGTGCATTTAGACTAGCAAACCCTTATCATTCATTCTTCTTTTGAAAATTAAACTATCTAATTATAACCTTATATCATCCAAGGGCTCAGACTAAACTGATGAGCTCCTTTTTTTGGGCATAGATTCCCCCCATAGTATGTTTTGGGGCTCAAAGCCCAAGTTTTGGTCAAATAATGTTGTAAGACTCCGTGAATTGTGAGCGGAGAGCGTGAAATGTATGTTGAGTCATAGGGTTGTCTACCCTAAGTATTGTAATGTATTGTCAACCTACCCATGGTCCGTGGACCTTGGGGTTGTATAAATAGAGCGAGGCTCTAAGTTGTAAAGGGAATTGGAGATAAGGAAAAAAGGCATGGAGTCTAGAAGATAGAGGGCATAGAGGAAAGGTCTAAGTGTCTTTGGTCGCAGTAGTAGGAAGAGGCTCTGCAGCTAAGTGTGCAGAGGCCTAGTAGAGTCCGTAGCTATGTGCGCGGACCCCTACAACTGAGTGCGCAAGGTGAAGTTGAGTTTATAAGCAAAGAAGAAGAATAATAAAGAGAAGTTTCATTCCAAATACTGTGTACCTTCTTTTGTATTACTTTCTATGCATTTATACTATTTTGTTTAGCATGTGCACTTATATGAATACTGACCATTGTTAAGTATAATTGGGCTCATACAGATAATTTAATTAATCAGATAATATCAGGTTAATAGTAGGGAAATTGGGTAATAACATGGATCGAGCCCCGAATAGGGCTGTGTGAAGGCAAAATTGAAGGCTGTGAGGTACTGATAGGTGCGCATAGAGATGTGCTCGCAGGGTCAAATTGTAGACCACCAAAAATCATTAGACATCTCTAGGGTGCGGAAACCTAGTTCTAGCACCCTCCCATACTACTTCAGGTAAGACCTCATTCTGCGCTTCACGGACTATTTCCGAAAGGGCCAGTAGTATCAGGATTTTTTGGCTAAATCATCTCTGAACCTAGGTTAGGCCCCTATAAGCCAACAAATGGTTCCATTGCCGAGACTAGGATCTGCACAAGGGATGTCTGATGTTGTGTCTCTGGAACCTAACAAAGGAAGAAATTGAAGGGTGGTTGGACAAGAATATTCACGAGTTCGCGGCACAGGAAAATAGGAATTCTCGAGTATCTAAGGAACAGTGGTTGGAGCGCTACTTATATACGGAAATCCACAAAAAAAAATTTGCATCCTTTCCTTCTAAGTTGTATGAGTGGATCACGAAGCTAGCAAATAGTCAGGGAAGGTGTAGGCTCGACAAACCAATCGTGTGGACTCTGAAATTAGTGCGTAGACTAGAAGCATCAGGAGATAAGATCACATAAGCTGTGTACCATTGGCTTTATCGAATTATAGGGGGGTTTATCACTAAGTTCGTAGTAGATACGATTGTCAATTACAGTGAGTCAAAACGACGCTTCCTCAAAGGGCCACGAGGTAACTATATTAAATCTTTGAACACTTGGATTAAGACGTTATTGTGTGAAAAGTGGGTTATGTGAATAAATTAATTTTTGGGACTACGCAAAGTGGGAAGATCTGCAGAAGCAGAGGTAGTGAAGAATTAGAAACTAGTCCCTTAATTTCAACCTCGTGGGAAAGCGAGGAAGATCTCATGAAAGTTTCTCTGAGAAGCGCGGTCAGTCTGATAAGGCAGTGAATTCTGCTCTTACCACCTCCACCTACACCACCACCCATCTCACCCTCTTCACCTCCATCTCCACCCACCCCACCTCTGCCACCACCACAGTTTAGTATGGCAAGTGAGATCAAACTACCGATATTCAGAGGAGTAGGGAATGAAGATACAGACCAACTCTAGTTCGTGGTAAGGGCAATATGGGAAGCACAAGGAGTCGTGGATGAAAATATCAAGAAGGCTATGATGTTAAGTGCGTTTCAGGATGGCGCATTAACATGGTACATCAAGCATTCTAATGATCATCCAAATGTAGGAATCGCAAAAAGCCAGACCATGCTGAACAAGGAATTTAGCAGGCCAAAGTCAGAGACACAATCAATTATCGGGTTTAAGGAGATCGTGATGCTCCCGAGCAAGAGCCTTTGGGATCTGGACCAAAGACTGAAGAGCATGATTCGTGAAGCCAACATGACTTTTGTTAGAGTCGGTCTGGTTATCCCTCCATCAGAGATCAAAACTCTTTTTTGCATTTCATGTTTACGTGTCTCATCAGTTTCGATCAGTTGCATTTTGTTAGAAGCATGCCATAAATCTGATGGAGAGGTTTGTGTCACTCATTCCCCTCGTGCTTGGCACTGTTGGCTTAGGTCTTAAAAAATTAAGTCTTGAAACAGTCATTTGTAGTCCTGTTTCAGTCTCTGGGTCATAACAGTTTTTCGGTCATTAGGTCTATGGTTAAGTCGATAAGGACTTTGATAAAGTTTAAATGAAGCCAGTAGGCCAGAGGGATGTCCTTGTTAGATTGTTATCTCAGAGATTTTTATCCTTATACAGATAGATTCTGACTTCTCTTCAAAACTCTGTTTTGGAAATAAGTCAATATTTCATTCTTGTAATAAATTTTCAAAAATTTCAGTTCTTGAAATGTCCCAGTGCAGCCCTGGTCTCCTTTGCCAGATCATATCATAGCTATCCCTGCAAAAATTTGTCAAAGAAAATCATTATTTCAACCAAATTTAAAGAGGAAACAAAAAGGTCAAAATTCTATTAATCCTGAAAAATTGTCAATTGCAAAACATAACAAAGTGGGTTATGAAAGAGGAAAAAATCAAATTGGTGTCTATATAAGGGTTTTCAATGAGGTTTCAAGTCATTTGTGCATGCCAAAGGAGGATAAAACAATTGCAAGTCACGTTTGAGCATTTTGGAGCGGATTGGTACTCATTTCCTCTGCGCGGCGCATATAACAGGTTGCGCAGCGCACACAGTCATCCAGGCCAGTGTAAATTATAACCAGCGTGGCGCATATAACTTGTGCGACGCACTGGGTAAGGAGCACAATGCTTACAGTTTGGAGCCCGTAACTTGTCCGAAAACTTATCAAATCGCCTCCTCTTCAGATCAATTTGTCAGGTAGGCTCGCCTCCATTGCCTTGGCTTTGTTTTTAATGGTGAATGTGATGGGTTCATAGATGATTGTCGTGGAGACCGAATTTTAAAAGCATCCCTTTATCAATATAAAAGTGCTGTAGGGTTTGAAAACAGTTTGTTACCAAGGTTATTTTTTTCCCCATTTCCCTTTGTTCCTTATTCCCAAACCCACTCCTCATATTTCCTCATTAATTCCCTCCATCAATTCCCTCATTATCCTACACTACAATCCATGAAATCCTAATCTCCCACCTCTATAAAAAACTCCTTAATCTTATTTAATATCCCAAACCCTAAAACCCTAATCTCATATTTACCTTTTCCCTCATATCCCTAAATACATTTCATTTCAAAATTCCCCAATTCCCTAATGTTTTCCCTTTCCTAATATCCCTGGTACATTGTTTCCCCTTGGTCACAACATTTTTTGAAACAAAGGAAATGTCCATATTCATTTTCCAATAGCAGTTTCACTTATCAGCATTTATTTGAGGTAGCTTGTATATTAGCAGTGATGTCATCTGGTCACTCATCAGAATATGAGGCAGAAACCCAAAGTGATTCTCCTGTAGGTGAACAAGAACCCTGGAGGCCTCGTAAAAGTGGCAAACATGTCAGGGAAGAACCAGTCACCCTTATAGAACTGCATGCTTGTCCTCTTTTTATGCAGTTCTTTGAGCATCAGTCATGCTATGAGTTTTGTCAAAAGGTAGCTGAGGTCTAGTTTCATTATGAGTTGGCTCATCTTTTTGTCTTGCATTTGCATGGAGACCAATCTACCTTGGCTGGAGTCACCTTCACACTCACACCAGAAACTGTTTCGCTAGCAACAGGTATACCAAATATTGGTGAACTATGGTAGAAAAAATAGCAGATTGACAAGTAGCATTATGAGCCATATATCAAACCCAATTTCTTGAGGTAGCTCAAAAGAGTGTTCTCGTTCAGGTACCTGAAGGAAGAATATGCTCCTCTCATGAGATTGATCATGCAATATTTCAGCTGTGAGGGACGATTCTCTCGTCTTTATGCTTATCACATCAAGTTACTTATGCATTTCACCAGGGTGCGGATGATGAACACTTGATGAAGGAACTCCAGCCCAAATTTCAAGATATTTGGGGAAATTTTGGTCATTTTGAAATTTTTTCATTTAAAAAACAGATTTTTCGCTATATGCGCCGCGCACCTTTCGCGACCCATAGGGTTGGGAGCTCCAAATCACAAATGGCTTACAGTTTTGGATTTTTCATGAGAAATCATGAATTTTGGTTCTTGTACAAGAAGTTTGGGAAATTTTTGGCTCCTCAAAAGGTCAAAAAACATGCAAAAAATGACCTCACTGCCCCTATTTGGAAACACAGGAAGTAGTCTTGGGAGAATGCACTTTTGGAGGGGAAAATGGACACCAATTTTGAAAATTCCACTTGGGTTGGATAATAGACAGATAGGGCTTTCCAACAAGCCAACCTGAGCTTAATTTGGGCTCCTTGAGGTACCCCAAAAACAGCTGCAAAGTAGCGCGACGCATATAGCTTTTTTGCCCTATTTTTCATCCTTCAGCTCAAAAACTCGGCTAGTTTGACCAGTTTTGATTTGTGATGTAATTTTTGAATTTTTCTTGATGTAATGATTGAAACATGATGTAATTTGACACTTAGTTACTTGATATAGAAGATTCATTCACCAAAGAGTGAAAATTTAATGAATGAATCAGTTTCCTACCTTATAGAGGCAAGTTGTTTTGACTGCCTAAATTGTAGTGCTTTGTTTAGAATTGGTTGAAACAACTCCTAGAATGATGAGCTCGACCCCTAGAGGCAAGGGAAGAGGTTGGCTTACCTATATTATGTAATTTTTAAGTCATTTTCAGGGTTGGACTCTTGGGAAAAGCTTGACACTCTATTGTACATTCACTTCTGCATTTTTGGCAAAGGAAAGACCAGGGTTTTGCAGCACTTTTTGGGATCCTTGTGGCTTTATGTGTTGATGGTGTGTTTCTTTCAGTAATTGTAAGTGGTTAATATGTATCATTTTCCTTCTTCCATCTTCTGCAATTGAACAAATGAAGTGTTAAGGTAGAATCCATAGATTGTTATGCTCTGCCTTTAAGTTTGTTTGATTTTCCATGTTTTCGTTTGTTTAAGGAGAATCCTTGAAAGCTTCTTACTCTCCTTAGCTTCTCACCAGTTAGATCTACCCATTCATTCTCTTTAAAAGCATCAAGACGATTGCCTACCTTTCCCCAAGTAGACCTCTACAAAAATTGTGTCTCATCCCTGCACCCAAAATTGCCTTTTCCTTTGATTCAACAAAAACCTCAAAAATCAACCTCAAACTCCTTGTACTTCATACCTAGCCTAAGATCAATTGCTAATTTAGTCATCTCGAGCCTCATTTATCACCTTTTGTCGAGATTGACCTGAAGAGAGCCCTCTCCTGTCCTCGTAGGGCTAGCTACGAGGCTAAGCGTGGTTTGATGTGGACCTAGAACCTTGTCTTTTCAGCCTGAGACAAATCTAGGCTCTAACATAGTGGCGACCATACTGGGGAATAAATGGTTTGTTTGTTAATGTCATTTGTTTTATAAGCTACAGAAGGAGCCTGAAGATTAGCCAGGTAGCCTTCGAAACGCTTTTTCTTTGCATTAGCGCAAGTAGATAAATGCTACTTCAGTCAATCTGCGGTCTAGCTTGTAATTATGACACTTGAAACACCCCAGTACATCTGCAAACTCTAGGCTCCTGGATAATAAGTTTAGGGTTTGATAGGCTGAAAAATTTGTTTATGTTCCTTTGATTTCGTGAAAATAACATGCTGGCTTCAAAGAGATATACCAGAGCTAATCTGGATCCTAATCCTCCTCCTGTTAACGAGAATCCCAATTTGATTCCAAGACTTCTACGTCAAGAGAGCTCTGTGACTCCCATGTTTAAATCCCACTCATGTCCTGCAATTTTTAAATATCTTGAAGAACTTGATTTTGACGAAAGGTTTGAATTGTCGTTGTTTAAAACCAAATCTGAAAGTGCACTTTATTCTCTAGTTCCAAATCCTGATTTTGCTGCAGCCCTTGAAGTTGAAAGAAACAATAAGTTGATTGAAAATTTTATCTTGCGGCGCCTTCAGAGAGACATTCAGTTTTCAAGCCTTGCTGATTCCCTAGAAGCTGCATCTGCAAACATTGGATCGTCTATCACGGCTTCCGCCTCAAAAGTTCCTACCGAACCCCCTTTCATTCCCACTATTCCCTAACAACCTATAATCACTTATCCAAAGTCTACAACAAATTCTCCTTCTTCATCTCACGTGGCTTCTCCTCCGCATACACCTCCTCACACTCCTCATACTTCAGCGGCATCCACTCCTCCAACAACTCCCAGACCAAATCCTCCAAGAGCAATGGCTGCTCGGTTCACACCTCTCACTCTTCCTCAAGTTTTAAATGACATGCCTGCAGATTATCAAAGTAAAATTCCTTTGTTCGATGGTACATCTCAGAATATCACAACTCAACAGCATGTCGACAAAATGGTGGATTTCTTTGATCTCCATGAGATTGATGAAGAAAATATGACCATGAGGCTATTCGTGCATACTTTTGGTGGAGAGGTAAGGAAATGGTTTAGATATTTGCCGGCCAAAAGTGTTCCTACATTAGAAGATATGAAGAGGCAGTTTTTAGAACGTTGGGATGTAAAGAAAGATCTGCTGCAAATCAAATCTGAATATACTAAGATCAAACAAAATGCTGGAGAGGCCGTTCAAGACTATTGCATTAGATTCAATGCAGTATATAATGCAATTCCAGATGATTTAAAACCAACTAGAAAATCAACGTTGCTCAAGTTCCTGGATGGTTTTGATTCGGACATGGCTTATCAACTAAGGGAGAGAGATCCGGCTACCATAGAAGAAATGCAGAAAATTGCTATTAGTGTTGAGGCAAACTTGAATGATAAGCGAGCAAGAATGAAAGCCAAGAAGGAAGTCTCAATAAAAGAAGAAGCCTTTACATCAGATCAATTTCTCCGCAAGGTAGAAAAGATGATTGAAAGGATAGCACTTGATAAGCCTGAACCGAAGATTCGAAATCCCAATTTCTGTGGTCAACAACAACCACAATTTAGGATCAAACAGCGTGAGCAGCGAGCACAAGACACGGCATCACAACAACAGCAGGTAAAGACACCACTTCAGCAGAATTTTGTTGGTCCCGAGTCAGATGATGAAGATAATGTAGTTGGAGAAGAAAATCACTTTTTTACTCCCGATGATATGCCCACATTTATCATTGAAGATGATGAAAAGGCAACAAGTTCAACAGTACAATATGATGCAGATTTTATCTTGGCAAATGATATAGTTTTGGAGGAAGAGTCGGATGAGTATCAAAAAGGTTACATGCATGCTTTGTCCACCCAACAGCGTCAGTATTCACTTAGAGGCAGAAATGTTCCCATCAATCCAGTTCAGTAAAGAAAAGAAGTTCAAGCATCTAAATATGAAACACCGACTGCATCAAAGAAAGGAAAAGAGAGTGTTGACCCTATGACTAGCAAGCCTTCACCAGCAAATGAAAAGGTAAATCAACTCATTATATCAAAGGATAAACCTGAAAAGAAAGATGTTCCGGCCAAAGAAGTGGACAAGGCTTCTACTTTTAGTTTAGAAAATGAAATTTATAAATTGAAAGTATCTATTCCTTTGACTGAGCTCATGAAGAACAACATCTATAGAGGTCAAGTCTCCAAAATTCTGAATTTTGACCCAATGTCTGATATGGTGAGTGTAGAAGATGATAAACTAGAATTAATATTTGGACCAGAATTGAGTGGTGAGTCTGAAGTACCTCCTTTTTATATCAGTTTGAGAGTGCATGAGTTTGTGTTGCACAATGCTATGTTTGATACTGGTGCCTCCCACAATCTTATGCCGAAGGCTATCATGGAGAAGTTGGGTTTGGACATCACCAGGAAATATCATGATCTTTACTCTTTTGATTCCAGCAGGGTGAGATGTATTGGGCTAATTAAAGACTTGGTTGTAAGTTTGGATTAGATCCCTGCAAAAAATGTCTTGATGGATGTTGTCGTGGCTAACATTCCTCCCCGCTTTGGCATGCTCCTTTGCAGACCTTGGGGCGCAAAATTACAAGGAACAATACAGCTTGATTTCTCCTATGCAACAATTCCCGTGTTTGGCCAAATGAGAAAGTTGTACCGGGAACAGAAAATGAAATACATGATCACCAGCAAGTAGAAACCAATTAATCATCCCATTAGTTATGTACATACAGATCTAGAGTCTTTTGTTTTGTATTCGGAAAGTTTCAATGATATTGATAGTCAGTTAGTTGTAGTAGATGATATTCCAGAGATAGCAGAAAATTTTAGAGAAGTTTTGAAGAAAGAACAACAAGAACAACAAAACGTCATTGAGCTATCAGCTGGAGGTAATGGACAACAAGCAGAAAATTCACAGCAAAAAACTTTTCAGCACTTGGTAGAAGAGAAATATGGTTTGTGGACCATGGATTTTTGATGGAGCAGTGGGCAATGATGGTGCTGGGATTGGTATTTGGGTACGTAGTCCTTTTTCTGCTTCAAACAAAGTGTCTAGTAATGTGCGGGTATGTTCTTACAAGCTTGCTTTTGATTGTTCGAATAATGAAGCTGAATATGAAGCTTTGATTGCTGGTCTAAAAATTTTAAGAAAGCTAAATGCTAAGAGGATTGCAATATATGGTGATTCTGGATTAGTGATCAAGCAAGTTAAGGGAGAATATCAAACAAAACACCCACGGATGCGGGCCTACTGGAATGTTGTTTTGGATATCTTGAAAGTGTTTTCAGATTATACATTGACATGTGTGCCTCGTATTCAAAATAGCATTGCAGATGCACTTGCTAAGGTAGCTAGCAATTTGAAGATCCCTATGAATTCCAGCAATAAATTTGAAATTCATGTCAAGCATCGTCCGACTGTTGTAGACAATCAAAGACATTGGCAAGTTTTCAAAGATGATGAGGAGATCAATGATTTTCTACAAATCAAAGGTAAGTTCAAGGATACTTCAGTGGATGTAGAATATGATGACGATAGCATTGATGTACGAATAAATCAAATGGAAGTGTTGCAGCTCAAGGATAATGTAATTCCTAAAGGCTTGATACCTTTAGAGGAGCTCTTTGATCATGATGATGTAGCCCGCAAACCAACATTGCAGCCAACAGAAAAGGGAGTTGAAGATGTGAATCTTGGAACAGCTGAGCATTCGAAGATGGTAAAGATCTCTAAAACATTGCCACCAGAGGTAAAAGCCAAATATATCAACTTGTTGTCATCTTTTGTCAATGTGTTTTCTTGGGATTATTCTGATTTGAAGACGTATGATACAAATATAATTCAACATACCATTCTTATTAAGCCTAATCAAAAACCTTTCAGACAGAAGTTAAGAAGGCTTAATCCAAAATTTCTGCCATCGATTGAAAAAGAGATAAATAGGTTGTACAAATGAGGAATTATTGTTCCCATCTGCTTTTCTGATTGGATATCAAATTTGGTGCCGGTGCATAAGAAAACCGGTGAGATTCATTTGTGCATTGACTTCTGAAACCTCAACAAAGTTTCCTTGAAGGATAATTATCCACTTCCCAGAATGGATCATATACTACAGTGAGTAGTTGGTGCATCCCGCATGTCCCTACTCGATGGTTATTCCGGATATAACCAAATTTTAGTCCATGAAGATGACAGAGACAAAACAGCCTTCACCACTCCATGGGGAACCTTTCATTATGCGAAAATTCCTTTCGGTTTGAAAAATGCAGGTGCTACTTTTCAGCAGGCAATAGACTTGGCTTTCGCTAATGAGAAAGATGTATTCTTAGTGGTGTACCTTGATGATCTGACCGTGTTTTCCAAATTAGATGATGAACACTTGCATCATTTGAAAATTGTCTTTGAAAAGTGCAGAAAATATGGTGCGTCGTTGAATCCCAAGAAGAGTTTATTTGCCATGGATGAAAGTAAACTCCTTGGGCATATTATCTCAAAGGATGGCATTCGTATTGATCTAGCACGTGTGGAAGCAATTCAGCAAATTGACTTGCCCAGGAATAAAAAGGAGATCCAATCGTTCAATGGTAAGATGAATTTTTTGCGTTGTTTTGTTCCTAATCTTGCAAAGCACCTTAGAGAAATTACAAACATGGTCAAGAAGGAAAGCCAAGTGTCATGGAAAGAAGAGGCAGTGAAATCATTCAATTTAGTTAAATTGGTTCTTTCTTCAGCAATGGTTCTAATCAGCCCAGATTATACTCAGGATTTTATATTGTTTTCTTTTGCTTCAGAGCATACTATGGCAGCTGTGTTAATGCAGAAAAAAGAAGAGCATGAAAGACCCATTGCTTTATTCAGCCAAACCATAAGAGATGCTGCTTCGAAATACACAATTATCGAGAAACAAGCCCTTGCCCTTGTAAAAGCACTCAAATATTTCCATGTGTATATTCTGCATTCTCATATTTTAGCTTATGTTCCTAATGCTGTTGTCAAAGATGTTTTGGTTCAGACCGACCCGGAAGGAAGACGTGGCAAATGGATAGTGGCCTTGTTGTAGTATGATGTGGAGATAAGGCCTACCAAGCTGATTAAAGGTCAGGGATTGGAAAAATTGATGGCTTAATCAAATCTATGTCTCTTAGACATCACTTTGATTGTTTCCTTGTCCGATGAAAATGACGAAAGCTCTTCACTTTAGGTATCAGAAATGTTTGTTCTTTCTCCATGGTATTCAGATATCATATATGTTCTTCAAAATTTGTCTGCACCGCCTGGGATGGCTAGAAACAAAGCAAGAACTCTTAAGTTGAAGGCTGCTAAGTTTTGTGTTTTAGATTCTGCACTTTATTGGAAGGATCCTGGTGGCATTTTGTTAAATTGTTTGGTGGAAGAAGAAGCAAAACAAGTCATAGAAGATTTCCATAAAGGCAATTGTGGCGGTCACCTTTTTTGGAAAACAACGGCAAATAAAATTTTGAGGGCTGGATACTATTGGCTGACATTATTTTCTGATGTGTTTAGGGCTGTCAAGAGCTGCCATAATTGCCAGATTTTTGAGGGGAAATAAAGACTACAGCCATTGCCGCTTAAGCCCATTGAGGTGAGTGCTCCTTTTTAGCAGTGGAGGCTAGATTTTATTGGTGAAATTCATCCTTCTTCTTTAGGTCAACATAGATGGATCCTCACAGGTATCGATTACTTCAAAAAATGGATCGAAGCAATTCCCACCAGGCAGGCTACGGATGCGGTAATAGTTTCATTTCTTGAGAATAATATTTTGTCTCGTTTTGGTTGCCCAAGTAAGTTAATCACTGATAATGCAGCAGCTTTTAAGTCAAAAAAGATGGTTGAGTTTTGTAATAAATATCATATTACTTTGGGACACTCAACTACCTATCATCCACAAGGAAATGGATTAGCTGAATCTTCAAATAAATCTTTGGTTAATATCATTAAGAAAATGCTGGAAATGAACAAGAAAAGTTGGCATAAGAAGTTGGTCCTTGCACTCTTGACGGATCGGGTGAGTCAAAAGAAATCCATTGGCATGTCCCCTTTTGAATTAGTTTATGGAATCGACACAGTGTTCCCTACTTCTCTTGCAGCTCTGGTAGTGAAACTTATTCAAGAGGCTGGTAGTGAAGAGGATCCAATGCAGTGAAGGCTAAATCAAATGATCCACTTGCAATAGACATGGGAAGATGTTTTTCAGAACACCTGTAAGTTGCAGGAGCATATTAAAAGGATTTTTGACAGAAAAGCAAAGGAGGATACATTTCAGTTGGATGATGTGGTGTTAAGGTGGGATGCAAGAAATGAAGAAAAGGGCAAACACGGAAAGTTTGAAAATCTATGGAAAGGTCCTTTTAAGATTGCAGCATTTCGAGGTCAGAACGCTTTTCTTCTTAAGGAAATGAATGGGGATGATTGTCCAGGAGGGTCGGTCAATGGTTGGCTGCTCAAGCGGTACATTTTCTAAGTTTTTCTATTGTCCTATTAGCATTGTAAATACCATTTCATTTCAGTTGCAATGCACGTGTGTGCTGTGATCATTTCTTCAGTCTGGGTCCCGAAGTGAAGGCTATAATTCTGAGGAAAGATTTCAGTTTGAGTTCAGTTTGTCGAGTCGGTTAGTTAGTCATATTCTTGAGTCATTTGCAAGTTAATTTTTAGTCAAATAAATTGGGTCAACATATTGGATTGTTTGTCGAAATCATGACTCCATAGCCCAATGGATGAAGGCACTATCTGGCTCTTACAGAGATCTGTTGTTCTTGGCATCTCTGAGGAGCTACCATCCCCATTGGAGCCAATGTTAGAGTCGGTCTGGTTATCCCTACGTCAGAGATCAAAACTCTTCTTTGCATTTCATGTTTAGATGTCTCATCAGTTTCGATCAGTTGCATTTCTTTACAAGCATGCCATAAATCTGACGGAGAGGTTTGTTTCACTCATTCCCCTCGTGCTTGGCACTGTTGGCTTAGGTCTAGTTTTAAAAAATTAAGTCTTGAAACAGTCATTTGCAGTCATGTTTCAGTCTCTGGGTCATAATAGTTTTTCGGTCATTAGGTCTAGGGTTAAGTCGATAAGGTCTTTGATAAAGTATAAATGAAACCAGCAGGCTAGAGGGAGGTCCTTGTTAGATTGTTATCTCAGAGATTTTTATCATTATACGGATAGATTCTGACTTCTCTTCAAAACTCTGTTTTGAAGATAAGTCAACATTTCATTCTTGTAATAAATTTTCAAAAATTTCAGTTCTTGAAATGTCCCAGTGCAGCCCTGGTCTCCTTTGCTAGATCATATCATAGCTATCCCTGCAAAAAATTGTCAAAGAAAATCATTATTTCAACCAAATTTAAAGAGGAAACAAAAAGGTTAAAATTCTATTAATCCTGAAAAAGTGTCAATTGCAAAACATAACAAAGTGGGTTATGAAAGAGGAAAAAATCAAATTGGTGTCTATATAAGGGTTTTCAATGAGGTTTCAAGTCATTTTTGCATGCCAAAGGAGGAGAAAACAATTGCAAGTCGCGTTTGAGCATTTTGGAGCGGATTGGTACTCATTTCCTCTGTGCGGCGCATCTAACAGGCTGCGCGGCGCACATAACTTGCGCAGCGCACATAGTCATCCAGGCCAGTGTAAATTATAACCAGTGCGACGGATATAACTTGCGCGGTGCATTGGGTAAGGAGCGCGGCGCTTACAGTTTGGAGCCCATAACTTGTCCGAATTCTCATCAAATCGCCTCCTCTTCAGATCAATTTGTCAGGTAGGCTCGCCTCCATTTCCTTGGCTTTTTTTTTAATGGTGAATGTGATGGGTTCATAGATGATTGTCGTGGAGACCGAATTTTAAAAGCATCCCTTTATCAATATAAAAGTGTTGTAGGGTTTGAAAACAGTTTGTTACCAAGGTTATGTTTTTTCCCCATTTCCCTTTGTTCCTTATTCCCAAACCCACTCCTCATATTTCCTCATTAATTCCCTCCATCAATTCCCTCATTATCCTACACTACAATCCATGAAATCCTAATCTCCCACCTCTATTAAAAACTCCTTAATCTTATTTAATATCCCAAACCCTAAAACCCTAATCTCATATTTACCTTTCCCCTCATATCCCTAAATACATTTCATTTCAAAATTCCCCAATTCCCTGATGTTTTCCCTTTCCTAATATCCCTTGTACATTGTTTCCCCTTGGTCACATCATTGTTTGAAACAAAGGAACTGTCCATATTCAGTTTCCAATAGCAGTTTCACTTATCATCACTCATTTGAGGTAGCTTGTATATCAGCAGTGATGTCATCTGGTCACTCATCGGAATATGAGGCAGACACCCAAAGTGATTCTCTCGTAGGTGAACAAGAACCCCGGAGGCCTCGTAAAAGTGGCAAACATGTCAGGGAAGAACCAGTCACCCTTATAGAACTGCATGCCTATCCTCTTGCTATGCAGTGCTTTGAGCATCAGTCATGCTATGAGTTTTGTCAAAAGGTAGTTGAGGTCCAGTTTCAGTATGAGTTGGCTCGTCTTTTTGTCTTGCATTTGCACGGAGACCAATCTACCTTGGCTGGAGTCACCTTCACACTCACACCAGAAACTGTTTCGCTAGCAACAGGTATACCAAAGATTGGTGAACTATGGCAGAAAAAATAGCAGATTGACAAGTAGCATTATGAGCCATATATCAAACCCAATTGCTTGAGGTAGCTCAAAAGAGTGTTCCCATTCAGGTACCTGAAAGATGAATATGCTCCTCTCATGAGATTGATCATGAAATATTTCAGCTGTGAGGGACGATTCTCTCGTCTTTATGCTTATCACATCAAGTTACTTATGCATTTCACCAGGGTGCGGATGATGAACATTCTATATTTCGTCTGCCGAAATATAGAGAGGATGACAACCTTTATACAACGTAGAAACCCTCAGCAGCAACTCAACAGTGTATATCATTTTGCGCTTATAAAGATTTTGGTGGTTCATCAGCTTGGTTTGCAGGGCATCACTTGGGATGAATTTATCTCACGTGATTTCTTCAGAGCTTCACGAGAAGTATCAGAGGTGAAACATATGGTGAACCTTCTCAGCAGTATGAGCGTCATGAGACCAGGCCTAGTTTCATTACATATCAGAGAGGCTATCCGAAAGGTACCAGACCTTTGTTTGCAGTAGCAAAGCGAGTGTTATCTCCACCTGGTGTGGAAGGGGCCTCGCTTCCGACACCAACACCGCAGGTACAGGTATAGGAAAAGGGCAAGAAGCCCATGCATGAGAAAGGGCCTTCAGGTGAGCCATTAGGTTTCATTATCATTCCTGATGTTGAGACAACTACGGATTTAGAGAAGTCTAGATATAAAATGATGATTAAGGAGCAAGAAATAGACATTCAAGCCTTGGAAATCCTGTTGGAGATGGCTAAATGGAACATCAGGTATCTAGAACTAAGAAATAAGCAGCTTAAAGATCAACATACGATCATGGAGCTACAGAACATCCGAGAGAATCGCCAAGCTGCCCGACATAGGAGGATTCAGTTCACTTCTCTAGAGTGACAGGTCAACGAGGATCGAGAGTCTAATCTCGAAAGGGTCAAAATTTACTTGGAGAAGCGGCTGAGCAAAGCCAATAGAGATAATGTATTTTTGAGACATATGGTTGTTCACTACAGGGCACGGAACCAAGTTTGCAAGGCTCGGATAAGATATCTAAAGGCAAAATTGAAGAAGGCAATCCGCAAGCAAAAGAAGCAAAGGGAGCTCGATCGTCTTCAGATTTTGGCCGAGGCCTCTTTAGCTCATCATCACACTTGATGAAGGAACTCCAGCCCAAATTTCAAGAGATTTGGGGCAATTTTGGTCATTTTGAAATTTTTGCATTTAAAAAACAGGTTTTTTCCCTATATGCGTCGCGCACCTTGCACGACCCATAGGATTGGGAGCTCCAAATCACAAATGGCTTGCAGTTTTGGATTTTTCATGAGAAATCATGAATTTTGGTACTTGGACAAGAATTTTGGGAAAGTTTTGGCTCCTCAAAAGGTCAAAAAACATGCAAAAAATGACCTCACTGCCCCTATTTGGACACACAGGAAGCAGTCTTGGGAGAATGCACTTTTGGAGGGGCAAATGGACACCAATTTTGAAAATTCCATTTGGGTTGGATAGTAGATAGACAGGGCTTTCCAACAAGCCAACCTGAGCTCAATTTGGACTCCTACAGGTACCCCCAAAACAACAGAAAAGTAGTGTGGTGCATATAGAAATCAGCGCGGCGCATATAGCTTTTTTGCCCTATTTTTCATCCTTCAGCTCAGAAACTCGGCTAGTTTGACCAGTTTTGATTTGTGATGTAATTTTTGACTTTTTCTTGATGTAATGATTGAAACATGATGTAATTTGACACTTAGCTACTTGATCTAGAAGATTCATTCACCAATGAGTGAAAATTTAATGAATGAATCAGTTTCCTACCTTATAGAGGCAAGTTGTTTTGACTACCTAAATTGTAGTGCTTTGTTTAGAATTGGTTGAAACAACTCCTAGAATGATGAGCTTGACCCCTAGAGGCAAGGGAAGAGGTTGGCTTGCCTATATTATGTAATTTTCAAGTCATTTTCAGGGTTGGACTCTTGGGAAAAGCTTGACACCCTATTGTACATTCACTTCTGCATTTTTGGCAAAGGAAAGACCAGGGTTTTGCAGCACTGTTTGGGATCCTTGTGGCTTTATGTGTTGATGGTGTGTTTCTTTCAGTAATTGTAATTTTTTAATGTGTATCATTTTCCTTCTTTCATCTTCTGCTATTGAACAAATGAAGTGTTAAGGTAGAATCCATAGATTGTTATGCTCTGCCTCAAAAATCAACCTCAAACTCCTTGTACTTCATACCTAGCCTAAGATCAATTGCTAATTTAGTCATCTCGAGCCTCATTGATCGCCTTTTACTGAGATTGACCCGGAGCGAGCCCTCTCCTGTCCTTGTAGAGCTAGCTACGAGGCTGAGCATGGTTTGATGTGGACCTAGAACCTTGTCTTTTCAGCGTGAGACAAATCTAGGCTCTAACAACTTTGACGGATGGACAACACCACACATGGTTTGTAGTGTCACTAACACCACATTTAAGGATGACACTGTCACAACAAAATATTTGCACCCAGGTCGAAGGTTTGGAGATGGCAATGAGATTGCATGAGACCCATATACAAGGCACTGGTCTAGGAGTCCAAAAAATCCATGCACAACTACAAAATCTGTGTCTAGAAATGCAGAATTTGAAATAGGACAGGACACCTTGGCCAGAGGTGTGCGAGGAGGTATGGTACATAAAATGTAAAGGCCAAGGGCATAACAAGGACCACTGTCCAGTGTTCGCAAATTACTTGGCTGGAGGAGGGTCGATTCCATTAAGACCTGAGGCATAAGAAGGACCAAGCACGACACCTGCACTATCATGCACAATCTGTCAGATATGAGGAAAACACACTATGGATAATTGTCATCTATTGCGGAAATATACGCAGATGACCCAGTAATTGTTTTGTAATTTTTGTAGGTCCGTAGGCCATGATGAATGCACCTATAGAAGCTACGAACTAATGATGGATTGAACTCCTGCCTACAAGGTGTAGACAGAAACGTGAGCCCTTGACCCAAATACAAGAATCATGTGCGCTAGATTTCAGGGGCGTGGATGGGGTCAAGGTGGAATGGGACCAGGAAGGGGTCTTAGACAACTAATTTGTTACAATTGCAGAGGACCGAGGCACCATGCCCGCGATTGTATAAACTCAACAAGGAAATCATGTTTGTATTATACTCATTTTGATCATGAGGCAAAAGACTACCCTACATTAATAGCGAGGCTACGTGAAAAAGGGGTTCTCTAGCCTCCTCCGACTCAGAATTTGTAGATGATGAGGTCTGAGCCACGCGAAGAAGACTCAAATGTAAACATAGTGCTAAAGAGCGGTATGACCACTGGCAATGATAAAGGTAAGCAGTTAGAAGAAAGTGCGTGGGTTTGCAAGGCTCCTTCAAAGGAACTCGAATTTGATTTAGAACACGCAAATGAGACATTCATGGAAGCTAAGAAGAGCTTCACAGAGGCCTCCACTTCAGGTAGTAAGGATCAACTAGAACCATGGATGGATCCTTCAATTCTCACCACCTTTCTGGAGACATGCATGAAACTGCTACGTGACAGCAAGGCAGTAAAATGACTATAGGAACTTATCACTAGGTGCACGGGGTCAGGAGAACCATGTGTGGTCAGGAAACTTGGAAAGCATGCATTATGCATAGGAAGGGAAATGAGGTTGACTGTGCAAATTGGTGAGTATGAAATCGATCAGGTAATCCTAGATCTCAGATCAGATGTGAATGTATTTCCAAAACAAACATGTAATGCATGGGTATACCCACTCTGCAATGGTCTCCTATTCAGTTGCGAATGGCGAACCAACAAAATATCTTGCCCATGGGAAGATTGCAAGGGGTAATGTTGGATATTGAAGGTGCGAGCACACAGGAAGATTTTGAAGTAATAGAGATTGTCGATGACAACAATCCCTATCCAATGCTACTAGGGATAGACTGGGCCACTGAAATGAATGAAGTCATAAATTTGAAGAACCACAAAATGATCTTTGAGAAAAAGTCACTACGCATAGTAGTACTGCTAGATCTAGCCGAAGGAGCATGATACACTCAACTAGTGCGCGACGATGATAGTGATGATGATCTCGTTTGCATCTACAATATAACAGTGCGAGAACAGGATTGGGTAAACTAGAATGCAGATGGTAGGATTTTGTGGGAGCACGAAAGCTCCTACACATCAGATTTAGACAAAGAAATAGAGCGATGGAAGAATCGACTGCATGAAGTAACAACGGTTAATTGAAACATGATGGCTAGATCACTGCACTGCATGACAAAAAAGGTAAGGGATATGCCTACATATGACGGGTTGATAGTGGTTGATGAATTCCTAAACAAATTTGAAAGCGTAGTACCAGAATAGCAGTGGTTTGATGCTCTAAAATGGGCAATGCGCAACGCCCGGAAGGTGGTGGGGTATGCATTAGTGAAGTTTTAAAGAGTGATGCGGATGTAAGAGATGATGCGCCTACGATTTGGAAAACCCTAGCTAAGGATGAGAGCTGGTTACTAGGGGACAAACAACTTGCGCACCCACCTTTCCTGGTGGGTACAGACATATGACATGCAGCCTGCACAAGTGCACACCACTCCTAGAATAGAGAATCAGAACAAAACACAACAGCAAAAATGGTGAAGCATGCCAAGGACTATCCACAAAGAAGCATTTGATAGGGTATGTGAAGTGCTTAAATGTGTTCACCAAGTGAGAAACACTAACAGGGACCTGCGTGTACAAGTGGTTCGATGGGCTTATAGGACCATGTGCAAAACCTTGAACATGGAAACAATTTCAAGGTTGAAGAATAGAGTATGGACCATAATCTCTGAAGAGCATGCAAAGAGGAATCCACATGTAATAGCACCTACATGTGTGATAGTGCACGAAGCCCAGGATGAAGAAATCACACAGTTACGTGAAGTAGCACATGTAAGATTTCGGGGAGCCATTCGACAAGGGAACCTTAGACTTCATGAACTTGAAAAGGATCAGGTATGGCTAGAAAGAAAATAATTTTGATGGATGCAGAGGTCAAGAAGTTCGAAGACAAAATAAAGGAAGCCTTTCTGAGATTTAATTAGTCTGCTACTGTGGCTAGGACTGTATATCACCAAACACAGTAATCAGGAAAGCACACTACAAATAGTAGAGCACACAGCGCCAATTGTCACGAAGACAACTGAGGGTTTTCCATGGACTATCCTCAGGGGTGAAATGGAGCCCCACATGGGTGGTGCGACCACTTGACTAGCCGTCAAAATAACAGTCTCAATGCTCCAAGCAGTTGAAATGGAGCGTGGGACTATAAAAGAATTTGATTGGGAGTTGAGCGATAAGGGAGGTACGCGCAGAGTCAGCATGTCACAAGGTTCACGCCTGTGCACAGAGGGTTGTGTTGCTGCATGAGTAGGCTGGGAAGCGACCGTTGGTGTCACTGTTCATGATGAGATGTCTGGTTTGAGGCCAAATGGAGCGGGCGACTGACATTTAAGACAACAGTTATGGGCAAGATTTTAGAAAATGTTCTGCCAAGAAAGCATTCATGGCCCAGAATTGGGGTGAATGGTCAAATTTGAATTCAAAAGGTGCTATAAAACGCCATGGGCTAGCCATGAGACAACACTTGTTCACTTGAGACTTGAGAAGTTGAATAGAGGATAGAGTGTTGAGCGCCGAGCAATATTCGAGCCCCTAAGTTCACAAAAGACCGCATATAGTACAAACAAGATGAAGGCTACCAGGGGAGGTTTGGGCTTTCAGGAAGGAACCACCAGTGAGGCCACGCCAACCCATACAATATGCGATGTTCCCGAAGGCACTAGGGTTGTGCCAAAAATCCCAAAATCACCTCAGATGCCAAGACCGAAAAAAGATAAGGCGACAATGGGACCAGTTTGCATGTCCCCAAGGAATCCATGGTTTGGTAAGCTATCACTGGAGGCAAAGGGCAAGGCTGTCACCATTGAGACAGATGAAGAGGAGGATGACTTATAGGCTTTGATTGTCTAGGTAGAGGAATAATAAGACGTGGAGGCAGACATCCAACCGATGCGCTCTGTAGCAAAATTGCCCGAGTATGTCCCTTCGCGAAAAGGGAATGCTAAGGTACCAAAGGATCTGGATGCAACGAAGAGTGAACTCCAAACCCTGCTCCTCCCTGATGGAATTACCTTTGAGGTTATGCTCCCAGGACGTGTGCCTACCCTAAAATTTGAAGATTGGGACCTCGCAAACAACGTGAATTTCCCGCACATAGAGACGATGAGCCTAATGAAATAGAATACAGAGGGGCTATTGATCACATTAGAACTGCGAAAATGGTTGTGATGTGTGGAGAAGATTGGGTTGCTTCATCTATTGTGCATACCACACTTTAACCATGTGCCCATCACCATTTTCATCACCAGGCAGCTGCTTTGCCTAGTGCATGACGGGTACTTATGGTTGGAGGAGCCTATTCCCATCACAGTGGATCTCATCCATAGAATTTCTCAGCCTCCCTATAAGGAAAAGGACCTTGCGACGATAGCAAGAAAAATGGGCGATTTGGCTCTCGTGGAAGCCATGAAGAAAAAATATAAGCTCGATCGTGGGCCCCAGTATTGTAGCAATAATTCTACAACTCCTGGAACTCCCTTCTTTAATTTTATCAACCCGGTAGTTCGTAACAAACTTGGAAGCGACGGTTCTGTATGCACAAGTACTAGCTCTTACCGCAGCTGTCACTTGGTCAGCTGGCACAAGTCCGCTAGGAGCTTAAGCCAACTTCTATGAGCTCTTAGAAGAAGCTTTTTAACTGATGGACGAAAGCTAACTCAAAGGAAGCTAATCTACTTGCGGAAAGAAACTGAAAGCCAGAAAGAAATACAAACCCTAGCAAACCCTAGCAAACCCTAATTCTACCAACTAGTCCTACTGATGAAAAAATGAGAATGCAAACTACGAGAAGAGATGCCATTACTTCTAGGAAGGTAAAATGCATGTGTCTAAGTTATCACTATCTGAAGAAAACATCTTTTTGTATTTTTGCTTAAGTTGTTGAAATTATCATGCATGTGCTTCTAACTAGTTTTCCACTGTGCAGGGATGGATCAAGGGATGAAATGCTTTGGGAAAGGTTGGGATGGTACAGAGAGGGTCTAAGGGATCCCTAACATTCTTTCTGAGAGTTTCACAAACTCTGGATGCCATGCAACCGTGTTTATGAACTTCTATAGGAAGTCTGCAGGGGTTTCTACAGGATGTTCTGTAATTCTTCTACAGGATGTTTCGAAATGGGATTTTTGAGGATGGGTGATTGATGGAAGATGCATGGATGGTTATGGAGGTAGGATGGGGGTCTGAAGTGACCCAGGAACTGATGTATGGAGTGGTGAGATGATATGTGGAAGGCGGATTTGGCTTTAAGGTAGTTGAGACAACAATGGAGAAGAAGGTAGGGTTACGTGGGCAAGAGGATGGGTGTGAAGCGAGAAGCCTAGATATGGGATGAATCAGATGGCTCTGATGAAGCTTGACCATGTGAGTGAGTAATAGAGATGCCCTGCACAATGCACATTCAACCGAATCAATGAATTCTTGCTAACAAACTAAGTCCTAGCTAACTTAATCTAACTGTCAATGAAATGAATAAACAATAGCCTCGTTTGGAAAGAGAACCATGTACATCACGTGAGAAAGAACATTCCGAAAGATCTAAATGCATGACAAACTCCTACCAATCGATTCCCAAACATAAAAAGCTACTTTAACCAACAAAAACAACCAAAATAACAAAGCAAGATCTAAAGAGCAAATTTTATTTTAAGAACGCAGCAAACACACATAAAGATAAACAAGGGAGGTACTGGGTGCTTGAGATGGGCCCAACCCCAAGAGCTACAGCCTCCCAAGAGAGATTTAGAGCTGGTGCAAAGCTAGATTCGTCTTTATTAATCAAGAATGAAGATTTACATCAAAACTGTCCACAAGGAGAGCTTGAGAATGAGCTGAGAGCAAAGCTAGTCTATTGCCTACAAATCGAATTACAAAATGACTACAACAAGGCTATGAAATGACTAACTACTAGCTACTATCTACTGGCTAACTAGCTAACATCCACTGGCTAACAAAATGACTAACTGGCTAACCAAAATGAGGCCCTAAGCCTTCTTAATTATACAATTTGAGGACCCAACAGTCCTCCTAAACTTTAGGGACTCGGCTGCCCAAAACTTGGAGTTAACAACAGTCCTACTTGACTTGCTTGGCTGCCCTTGTGCTGATTGATTTGGTGTCCTTGAACTCCGAGATGATGGTGGAGAATTCGAGGTAAGGGCCCATAAATGAAGGGGACACCTTCCTACAAATCCTCTAGCTTGTTCTCCCACGAATTTGGCTGCCAAGTGCTCATTAAGACCTTCAATTTTGTCTCCAAGTTGACCAAAAAGGCTACACAAAGAACCCATTAGACTTGTTGGCATAATGACTAACCAAATTCACTCTATTGACATAAATATAATCAAAAAACATACAATAAACTAATGAGAATGGTGGATTAAGTCAAATTAGGAGGTTGAATGAGCCCAAATAATTGTCCATTTTTGGGGCTCATCATCACCCCCCTACTGAAAGTGTTGCTCATCCTCTGAGCAACCAATCTCTCTCCTCATCTTTGATGGCCCTGGTGGCTTCTTTGGCTAACATCTCAGCCGATTCCTCCTTTGGCTTCCCTCTTTTCAAACTTCCTGTAGAAACAGTTCGCTGGCTTCCTATAGAAACAGTCCTTTGTCTTCCTGTAGAAACAGTCTGCTAACTTCCTGTAGAGCTGTCTTTGAGTCCATCCTTTCAATCCTTTCTCTCCAGGTGGATGTTTTCAGGCTCCGTCGTTCATAGGTGATGGATATCTTTGGGGGAGACTCCTCCTTTTGTTTAGTTGTGGCGTCCTCAATGATAATTGGCTCTTTTGACTGTGGTTGGGGTCTGCCCATTTTTATCCGTGTGCTCCTTCTTTCTTTAAAGTACATGGATGTTCCCCTTTTTTGCCTCCCTTTTTGCTTTGGAGATGTGCTTAGGGCAGCAAGCACAGTTGTTGCCTCCCTAGCCAATATCTCAGGTGATTTCTCCTCTTGCTGCTCTTTTTCCCCGCTTCCTGTAGAAATCCCTGTGCCTGTTTCTGCCTGTTTTGCTGACTGTGTTTTCTCCTTTTGTTTTTGTGTGGTTTCTTTGGCTGTGACACTCTTCAGTTGGACTTTCTCGACCTTCTTTGTTCTGCGCTGCATCCTCTTTTCCCTTGGTGTTTTTGTTGTTGTTTCTTCCCCTGTTTTAGGCTTAGCAATTTGGCCCATTTCTCCTTTTCCTCTTTGTTCTTACTGTGCCTGGATGTCTTGCGGTTTTTCACCATCGATTTTCTCACCTTTTTCAATGTGTTCTTATTCCCCACTGCTGGATGGGGTGATATCTTTGGCCAAAACTCTGATATTGTCGTCCCTAGACATGTTTTGGAAGATTTCCCATGATATGGGGACAATGTAGGTGTGTTGGGCATCTTCTACTAATAATTTGATGAGCCCATGATGGGCCATCTGGTCTGGAATCCCTTCATTCGTTTTTGTCCCACATTCAACCAGTGACTGAAGAATAAAATAGGGAATGCTGGTTTCAAGACTGCTATGACTCAGCTCTCAGCAATCTGGTTATGAAAGGAAGAGTTTTTCTTCTACAGACAGAGGACAGAGACCAAGTTTTCTTCTCAGGGCACATTCAGATATGCAAATTTTAAAATTTTCATCCACAGGCTGGCTCTCACAGCTGCATATGCCTTCCTTATAAGAGAATTTTAGAAACAGGAAACGTGGAGAAGAATCTTGATGCAGACATAACTGAGAAACTCAGTGCAACACACAGGCAAACTTTCTATTTCCAATATACAGGCAGATTTTCACTGATTGTCCAATCTGATGCCATGTTTAATTCACCACCTTGCACAAACAAACCATGCATAGAGGAGTTTTTTTCGAGCCTACCTCGTCTGGAGCTCCAAATTCAACGAAAATTCTGGGTTTTCCTTCCGCAGAGCTGTTCTCTGCCTTTCTTGTAGACGCCTTCCTATAGGCGGCTCTCATTTCCTGTAGAACGAAACAGTGCTCCCTGTAGAATGCCGATAAGCAAGAGGGTTCTGAAAAATGGCCGAGAAAGATTGGTTTGCTACTATGGAGGTGGTATGGAGCTTGTTTCAGCTGCAAGGACGATGATAAACTGGAAACAACGGAGGTGAGAGTTTGATTGGTTGTTTATGGAGACTTCCGTTGATGGAGGGTGAGCTGGCCAAGTGCATGTTGGCCCCATGCAGACTGTTTAAAAAACCACCACTAATCACATCCATCACGTTCAACAGACTATTTTTTCTTTGCCTGTAATCATGTCCATCAATCACGTTGGAGTTTTACTACCTGTTTCCAGTTTTCTTCCTGAGATGGCTGAGCACACGCGTCGTATTCACCCACCGAGCACTGTTTGAACTGGATGAGGGTGGCCAGTTAGCTGGCCACCGATTTTTTTAATCACAACCATCTCATTGTTCACGCAGTTCTCAAATTACATTCATGCAACAAAGGAATTAGTTTCAGTCACGTACTTGGAAGTCGAACGGCTGCTTGTGAAGCTTTTTGTTGCTGCATGCTCATGTTCTGCTGCTGCATGCTTGGATCCTTTGGTTGCATGAGGGCTTGGCTGATGATTTTTGATTGTTTGTCCTTGTTCAGGTGTCCTCTGGCCAGATCTGAGCTGCATGCAATTGTTTCCACGTTCAGATCTGCACCTTCAAGCTACTG
This sequence comes from Pinus tabuliformis, assembly GCA_031772625.1. NCBI lineage: Eukaryota > Viridiplantae > Streptophyta > Pinopsida > Pinales > Pinaceae > Pinus > Pinus tabuliformis. Next base: position 686,509,472 of record CM062804.1, on the reverse strand, counting down.
CTGCTACATGGTCACAAAACCAGAACTTGTTTACGCCATTGCTCTCAAACAATAAACCGGATTGATCTGAAACTCGGTGAGCATGTTCCTATCATCATTATGCATCTCCCATAGCAAAATCGTGATCAATGGATGCACAGATTTCACAAAAAATGGAAAATGGCTGAAGATTTCAGAGCTCGATTTCTCGGAAACCGTGCATCGGAATCAGCTGAAACTGCTTGGGTAGGTTACCATCACTCACATGCATATCCCCATGAAACAGGTTTTGAAATGGATGCACGGATATGGAGAAAATGCAAAAATGGCTGATGGTGATGGAGGCTGATTTCTTGGAAACCGTGCACCAGAATTGGCTGAAACTGCTCAAGCATGTTGCCATCAACCTTGTACAATTCCCCATAAAATGGTTTGTCAAATGGATGCATGGTTCTCAAGTTATGGCAAAAACAAATTTTGTTCTATGGATTTTTGCCTCAAGGCTTTTTGCAAGTGGTTGCATGGAAGGAAAAACTGAGCTTGGGCTGTGATGCAGGTATGGAGATGATGGAGGAGGAGTTGGAAGATTGCATGAGGACTTCTGAACCCTTGAGGAAGCTACCATGTTCGCCAAACCACTTTTTGAAATCCATGTCTAGTTTCCCACAATTTCTACAGGAAGTTCCTGTAGAAGCACAATGAGAAGCACAATGAGGTGGAGAAAATGATGGAGAAAGGCAAGGGATGGCCACACAAGTGCTTGCAGGTCTAATCAACAGATTCCCACCATTAGATTCACTTTTGAAATTGGATTTGGCTCGTCCAAAGGTTCTACAGGATGTTTCCTGTAGAAATACAGAGCTTCCTGTAGAAGGCACAAAAAAGATTCCTTTAACCTTGATTTGAGTGCTCCTCCTGTCATGAAACGTCCTTCTTGCAACCTACAATGTCATTGCTGCAACATGAAATTATTCAATGGAGATTAGCTTTATTTTTCTTTTTCTTTTGCTCTTTTTTTTTTTTTGAAAAACAACTAGGGCGCCTCATGGAGGTTTTCACCCTAATTGCCTGCCTTGGGTGCCTCCAAGGGAGGTTTTCACCCAAAGATCTTATTCCCTTTTATTTTCTCTTTTTTCCAACCCATTTACCACCTCATGGAGGTTTTCAACCAATGAGCCAATCTAAGGCGCCTTCGAGGAGGTTTTCACCTTAGATTTCTATTTTCCTCTTTTTTCATTTTTTCTTTTTCTTTTTTTTTTCTCTTTTTTTCTTTTTTTTTTTCTTTTTTCTACCCTACCCTACTTGAAAAACAAAATCATTTTCAAGTATAAGAATACTTCCAATGGAGCCATGTGCACATCGAGATTAGAGAAAAAATGATGTGAAGGCTCGAAATGCATGCTTTGACAGGTATTTGGATTTCAGAGACCAAATGAACTGACTTTGAAGGGATCAAACATAGCTGAGGAAGAGAGTACCGCTGCAACTTAGTGACCTTCTGAAACCATATCTCAATATAGCTCTGATATCCTTGGTTCTTTTGCTGATCTGGATCATGTTTCATGTCACCTTCTATCATGACTTCCTCATCTTCCTCTTTTTGTTGATCTTTCTCTTGAATACATGGAAGATTTGATGGTAACCATGAAGGATCTTTCTTTATCTCTGCTTCTGATGTCTTCTCTTCATCAAGTAAAGCCCATGGTTCTTTGATTTCCTCTTCTGAATCTTCTTTTGCCTGATGTGGTCCTTCAATGCTTTCAATATAGTCTCTTTTTTGCAATACTCTTCCTGAGCTATGGTGAAGATCATTAAGCTCAAGAGTAGTTGTTTGGACATGTTGTGCCTCATCATTACCATTGGGTTGAGCTGCTCCATTGTATGGTCTTGGAAATGGTACGGGTAGTTGAGTGGAGGTGTGAAATTGAGATGGAGATGGATGGCATTGTGGTTGGGTAGGCATTTGGGGTCGCCTTGGTGGAGGAGGAGGCGATGGTTGTGGATGAGCAGGTGGTGGAGGAAAATGAGTGGGATGAGAGTTGTACTGGGGCCTCCACTCCTGATAAGGTGCATTCCACTGAGGCTGTGGCTGAGCATAAGAGTGAAACGAATGAGCAGCTGGTTGGGCATAATATGGATCTGTGAAGGAACAAGGAGGAGGTGTGAACCAGGAAGGATGAGCAGGGGGACCCCAAGAAGGCATGAAAGTGGCTTGATAGGGGTCATAATAGGTCTCGGGTGTCCCTTGCAGTTCCTGCTGGTAAGATCTAGGTCCATGCGGCCAACTTTGGTTCATGTAATAGAGTGATTCAGTGGCTCCTTTGGCTCTCTGATATGCAGCTTTGAATCTGGGTGAGGAAGGGCACTGATCTGTAGGATGGTATTCGTCACAGAAAAAACACACTTCTATGGAGTACAATGGACATTCGTTCCTAGGATGCTTTCTAGTGCACCTAGGACAAAAAATGACCAAAGCCCTCTTGGCTTCCTCTTGCTTCTGTTGGATCCGCAAGGTATCCAGTTGCATGGCAAGAAACTGCCTCATATAACTCTTGAAATCTTTGATTTGACTTTCAAATTCATCTTTGGACAAGATGTTGCTCCTAACATTTCTGCTTGTAGCCATTTTCTCTAGAGGAATGGTTTCTTCTTCTTCTCCCCTAGAGGTTCTTTAAATATGCCTTGATGTCCACCCAGGGGTTCTTTAATCACAGCCATCGAAGAAGAGAGAACGTTGGCTGTGTGAAGCAGTGGGGGTGTTGTGCAATCATTTTTTTTAACTTATCTCTACTCCTACAAGACATGAAATGAAATCTTTTTGGTTGATTTTTGTTTTTCTCCTACTTCTACCTGCAAAAATGAAATAGATTGAACTGCAACTAACTATCTTGCTAAAATGAAAATGCGAAATTGAAATGAAAGCAGGAAAGGACTAATCTATTTTGCTCAAATGAAATTGCAGGAATGAAATGCTAGTTTACGCTTGCGGAATTGAAATGCTAATCTACGCTTGCAGAATTGGAATTGTGGAATTGAAATGCTAATCTACGCTTGCGGAATTGAAATTGCGTAATTGAAACGCTAATCTATGAAAGCGGGTAATGTCTACTCTACTTTTGCGGAAATGAGATGAAATAAACTACTTAGCAGAAGGTTGTGGTGGAAAATAGAAGAAAAGCAGCAATCACCAATACTCTGACGCTTCCCCGGCAACAGCGCCAAAAAGATGGTGGGCCCCAGTATTGTAGCAATAATGCTACAACTCCTGGAACTCCCTTCTTTAATTTTATCAACCCGGTAGTTCGTAACAAACTTGGAAGCGACGGTGATGTATGCACAAGTACTAGCTCTTGCCGCAGCTGTCACTTGGTCAGCTGGCACAAGTCCGCTAAGAGCTTAAGCCAACTTCTATGAGCTCTTAGAAGAAGCTTTTTAACTAATGGATGAAAGCTAACTCAAAGGAAGCTAATCTACTTGCGGAAAGAAACTGAAAGCCAGAAAGAAATACAAACCCTAGCAAACCCTAATTCTACCAATGAGTCCTACTCATGCAAAAATGAGAATGCAAACTACGAGAAGAGATGCCATTACTTCTAGGAAGGTAAAATGCATGTGTCTAAGTTATCACTATCTGAAGAAAACATCTTTTTGTATTTTTTCTTAAGTTGTTGAAATTATCATGCATGTGCTTCTAACTAGTTTTCCACTGTGCAGGGATGGATCAAGGGATGAAATGCTTTGGGAAAGGTTGGGATGGTACAGAGAGGGTCTAAGGGATCCCTAACATTATTTCTGAGAGTTTCACAAAGTTTGGATGCCATGCAACCGTGTTTATGAACTTCTACAGGAAGCCTGCAGGGGTTTCTACAGGATGTTCTGTAATTCTTCTACAGGATGTTTCGAAATGGGATTTTTGAGGATGGGTGATTGATGGAAGATGCATGGATGGTTATGGAGGTAGGATGGGGGTCTGAAGTGACCCAGGAACTAATGGATGGAGTGGTGAGATGATATGTGGAAGGCTGATTTGGCTTTAAGGTAGTTGAGACAACAATGGAGAAGAAGGTAGGGTTACGTGGGCAAGAGGATGGGTGTGAAGCGAGAAGCCTAGATATGGGATGAATCAGATGGCTCTGATGAAGCTTGACCATGTGAGTGAGTGATAGAGATGCCCTGCACAATGCACATTCAACCGAATCAATGAATTCTTGCTAACAAACTAAGTCCTAGCTAACTTAATCTAACTGTCAATGAAATGAATAAACAATAGCCTCGTTTGGAAAGAGAACCATGTACATCACGTGAGCAAGAACATTCCGAAAGATCTAAATGCATGAAAAACTCCTACCAATCGATTCCCAAACATAAAAAGCTACTTTAACCAACAAAAACAACCAAAATAACAAAGCAAGATCTAAAGAGCAGATTTTATTTTAAGAACGCAACAAACACACATAAAGATAAACAAGGGAGGTACTGGGCGCTTGAGATGGGCCCAACCCCAAGAGCTACAGCCTCCCAAGAGAGATTTAGAGCTGGTGCAAAGCTGGATTCGTCTTTATTAATCAAGAATGAAGATTTACATCAAAATTGTCCACAAGGAGAGCTTGAGAATGAGCTGAGAGCAAAGCTAGTCTATTGCCTACAAATCGAATTACAAAATGACTACAACAAGGCTATGAAATGACTAACTACTATCTACTGGCTAACTAGCTAACATCCACTGGCTAACAAAATGACTAACTGGCTAACCAAAATGAGGCCCTAAGCCTTCTTATTTATACAATTTGAGGACCCAACAGTCCTCCTAAACTTTAGGGACTCGGCTGCCCAAAATTTGGAGTTAACAGCAGTCCTACTTGACTTGCTTGGCTGCCCTTGTGCTGATTGATTCGGTGGCCCTTGAACTCCGAGATGATGGTGGAGAATTCGAGGTAAGGGCCCATAAATGAAGGGGACACCTTCCTACAAATCCTCTAGCTTGTTCTCCCACGAATTTGGCTGCCAAGCGCTCATTAAGACCTTCAATTTTGTCTCCAAGTTGACCAAAAAGGCTACACAAAGCACCCATTAGACTTGTTGGCATAATGACTAACCAAATTCACTCTATTAACATAAATATAATCAAAAAACATGCAATAAACTAATGAGAATGGTGGATTAAGTCAAATTAGGAGGTTGAATGAGCCCAAATAATTGTCCATTTTTGGGGCTCATCACTCGACAAGGAAAAGAGGGGTTACACTATCACTAGTATCAAGGATAAAGGGGTGCGCATAGCCACCTAACTCTTGGCTGGTAAAGTAATGAGAAAATGTCATGGTGATGAAGTACTAGCGCTAGTAGTTGCATTGTCCGAATAGTGTGCGGTAGGGGTCTAGTTCAACTGGGCTGAGTTCCTCTGCGAAGAATTTTTTCTCAACTGTTAGGAGGCCCAGGAACAGGGTAAGACCTTCCACTACACGTAGTTGCTCTTATCCATCTCGCTGGTAGCAGGGGAACTACTGGAGGATAGCCAGTTCCCGAGCATCGACAAAGACTTACTAGAGGCTGTGAAGTACGCTTCACTTTGGACCACCAAGGACACAAAATGGATTCGTGATAATAATATTTTTTGGGTGCTCATGGATGTGAGCATCTGAATGCAGATTAATAGGAGGCCATGCTTTCCCCCCTAGTGCACAATAGTCTGCAAAGTTTTGCAGACTTCAAGGCGACATGCATAACATCTACATCCGGGCACAAAAGGATTCGACACAACAGTGGACAAAGCTCCCATTCATATCCACTGATGACATGATCTTTACAGTGTTAGAGACATGGCCTCATGAGTGGTGCGCCCCGGATTTGGCAGAGTTGGAAAAGGTGGCAGCATAGAATAGGAAGGATGAGGCCAAGCTGCGCGTCACACAGCTGGCTGAGAAAAGGCGCAACAAAAAAGTGGTAGCTGAGGTAAGGTCATTCCGTGAAGTGGCATAGGCGGCCGCAGAGCAAAAGAAGGTCGTTGAAGTAGCAACAATAACATAGACCGCAGAGGCTGAAACATTGTAGGCAAAGGAGGGCCAAGAAGTGTCTGTAAGATAGGAGGTAGAGGACAAAGACCTTGCAGAAGAGGGCGCGGGTCCAGGAACCACTTCGACCCAACACAAACAACCACGCATCATAGAGAGATCAGGTCCACGGAAAAATGCTAAGGCCTCAAAGTTGGCCATCGATCCGATCACATTAACCCAAGGAGACCTCTACGACATCGGTGAGATGGTTCGCGATGTCACCAAGGAAGTGCTCCAAGAAGTTATGATAGAGCAGCAAACTGTGTTGGGGGCCTTAAGGGCACAACTCCAGGAGTTACAGGTGCAGCCCCCGCAGGAGGGTACCTTGTCTATCCACATCGTAGCAGGTACGTCGGCAGCAGAACAAATGCTACATGTGAAAATGGCCAATACGATAACATTACTGGATGGAGCGCTGGTCTCATAAAACACAATGGCGCAGGTGACGCTTAATACAATGAAAGGCATTGGCCTTAGCTTGGTTGCCCTTCCTTGTGACACACTTTATCAGCTGCAGGATGGGATAATGGCTGAACTCCGCACTAAAGAGAGCCGCACAATCCAGGTTCTGAGTGAGCAGAAGATTAATATAGAATAGCTTAGCTTGCAACGCGATGAGTTGGTATTGCAGAACAAAAATTTGGTACAGACATTCGATGATGCCTACTAGCACATCCCAGAGTTTTCTATTGCAGCAGACCTACCAATAGAAGTGTGAATCCACTGTTTGGAAAGTGGAGTTCATGATGCACGCGAGGAAATAACAAGAGTGCAACTAGAACTGAATCTTCAAATTGCCGAGTTGCAGCTGAAGGTGTAGCCCTCGACTCCCCTAGAGGTTAGAGAATAGTGCACTAGCATTATTGCAGCAGGTATGGAAGAGATTGGAGGTGTAGTCCGCGACTATACCAACATGTTGGAGCAGGTGCTTGAGGTCCTCACTATGTTGCAAGAGGACCCCAACATTCAATGGCCGGAGACTGAGGCACGCGAACTCTAGCAACAATATGAAAACATTAGAGGGACTGCAGAGATAATAGTCCTTACTTAGTGGCTTACAAGGATGCAACAAGCCAAGGCCTTAAAAGAGCAGGTGGATGCGGCACGCCACAAAGGAGTTGTTCTAAAAATGCGTGTCCAGCCGTGGATTGATGAATCCTTCACAATCACGACAGATATTGAAGGAAAACTTGCACAGATTCAAGGAGTTCATGCATAGATGTAGCACAACGCGTGAGAAACAGAGGGTTCAGATACAAGAATGCAGCAGGTTCAGCAGGAAGCAGTGCAGTGTGCTAGAGACATTTAGGTCGTTTGAGACTAGTTGGAGGGACTCCGTGCCAAGATCGTCGTGCCTACAGAGTGACTCAAGGGCAAGTCACGATGTTTTTGTTGGGGCCCTATTGGGCATAAAATCCCCCCACAACATGTTTTTGGGCTCAAAGCCCATGTTTTGGTCAAATAATGCTGTAAGACTCCATGAATTGCGGGCGCAGAGTGCGAAATGTATGTTGAGTCATAGGGTTGTCCGCCCTAAGAGTTGCAATGTAATGTTAACCTACCCATGGTCCACAAACCATGGGATTGTATAAATAGATCAAGGCTATAAGTTGTAAAGGGAATTGGAGATAGGGAAAAAAGGAATGGAGTTTAGAAGATAGAGAGCATAGAGGAAAGGTCTAAGTGTCTTGGGTTGTAGTAGTACTAAGTGTGCAGAGTCCTAGTAGAGTCTGCAGCTCAGTGTGTAGGGCAAAGTTGGGTCTATAACCCAAGAAGAAGAATAATAAAGAGAAGTTTGATTCAAAATACTGTGTACCTACTTTTGTATTACTTTCTATGAATTTATACTGTTGTGTTTATTGTGTGCACTTGTATGAATACTGAACACTTTTAGGTATAATTGGGATCATACAGATAAGTTAAGTAATCAGATAATATGTGTTTAATAGTAGGGATCTTGGGTAATAACACAGATCGAGCCCTGAATAGGGCTACACGAAGGCAACATTGCAGGGTACGACGTACTGATAGGCACACGTAGCAACATGCATGCAGGGTCAAACTGTGGACCATCAAAAATCATCAGACATCTCTACTACTTCGGGTGAGACCTCATTCGGCACTCCGCAGACTGTTGCCAAAAGGGCCAGTAGTACCAGGATTTGTTTGGCTAAATCATCTCTAAACTTGGGTCAGGCCCCTATAAACCAACACCTTTTATTTTCTCTACCTATCTAATGATCTGCCAAGATTAAATTGTTTGGTCAGATTTTATTCTCTAAATATAAACATAAAATTCAAAGCATGAAATAACCAAGATTAAACAGTTTGACTACCATGGGTTGTGGTATGTATGACAAGCTACACACAGCCATTATTTTAAAACAGTAAAGAAGTAAAATAGTAGTGGCAATTAGACTTGCACACTTTCATGATCTATTTTTGTTTTTGGGGTTCATGCATTTTCATTTTTTGATATTTTCTTATTCTTTTTGTCCTTTCATGTTTCTTTTAGGACATACCCTCTTTAAAATATTTAAATTTTTAATATGGAAAACATTTGCAGAAAGCAAAGGTATGTACAATATTACAAGGCTTAGCCTTAGGCAATTCAAAATTATGAATCCTATCACTATAGGACTCTAACAATGGCTCCACTTGGGGGTGACATTTCCTAGTGAAATGTCAAGAACTCTAAAGATCAGTAGCCTTTGGATTGTGGCTGAAGTTACCTTGCAAAATGTCCTTTTGTGAATTTGCATTATTGATACTTATGACAATAAATCTTTTAAAGCTTAGGGCCTTCTCTCTGGACTTCAACTTCAAAGGATTACTGTCCAATCCAATCTACACTATGCAATGTTATGTACAATGATGGAAAATAAAATGAACTACTGTAATTCAGTGGAAAGGTAGTGCTTCAACATCCTACCATTAACAGGTCGTCCTGGTAGATCTAATCCATCTATGTTTTTCAAGAAAAAGGTATTGTTTCCTCTGTAGCCAAAAATGACATAAGGCCCCTGCCATAGAAAATCAAGTTTTCCATGCTTGCCTTTATCTTCCCTCCTTGAATCCCACTTGAGGACTTTGTCTCCTATGTGAAAATCTTCTGATGTAGTCTTTTTATCAAAGACTTTCTTGACTTTTTCCTAGATTATCTGTGATTTTACATAAATCTCTTCTCTGGTCTGTTGCAGGTGTATAGTTTAGTTTATTATTCTTTGAATGTCATTAGGTTCCACCTGTAATTCCTAAAGGATTTTCATGACTGACACTCGCAAGGATGATGGGAAATCTGCATCCATCCCATAAACCACCTGATAGGGTGATGTTCCAACGGAATTCTTAGTAGTCAGTCTATCTGCGCATGAGGCATTGACTAACTTCTTGTTACATGTCTTTTTATTATCCTCCATTAACTTTTTGATAATATTGACCAGGATTTTGTTGGATGACTCTGCTAGTCCATTACCTTGATGGTAATAGGTTGTGGAATGGTCAAGGGTGATATGGTATTTATTACATAAACCTATCATTCTTTTGGACTTAAAGGCTGCTGCATTATCAGTAATGAGCTTCTAGGGACATCCAAATCTTGAAAGGATATTACTCTCTAGGAAGGTGATTATGATAGTGTTTGTGGCTTGCCTAGAAGGTATGGCCTCTATCCATTTATTAAAATAGTCTGTGGCTGTAAGAATCCACTGATGCTGAGCTGAGGATGGGGGGTGTATTTCTCCAATGAAATATAACCCCCATTGTTGAAATGGTATCTCAATGGAAATTGGTTTAAGAGGAAATAGTAACAGTTTCCTCTTTCCCTAAAAAATTTTGCATTTGTGACAGGAGGTCACATGTTTTTTATATTTGCAAACAAAGTAGGCTAGTAAAAACTAGCCGTTAGAATCTTGTCAGTAGTACTCTTCTAATACAAGTGTCCTCCACAGTCCCCTGCATGAAACTCTTACAAAAAAATTTCAACCTCGTCTTTTAATAAGCATGTTAAGAGAATAGCATTATTGTCCTTCCAAAATAATGCATTATCTCACAAAATATCTCAATGACTTCATTTTTAAGAATCTAGATTTGGTTCTTGTCAGTCCAGGAGGAGCTTGCAAATTTAGTAATGCAAATGTAATATCTACATACCATGGTGATTCAGTAAAGGGTTCACTGATCTGTAGAGTCGCCATCTCCTCTTGATCATCCAAAGCACTAATGAAGTTTATATCAAGAGCCTGACAGTTCGATTTAGCCATGAGTTTAGCTAAACCTTGGCCTTTGATGAGCTTGGTGGGTTTTATCTCTATGTCATATTCCAATATTGTGGCAATCCACTTTCCTCCTCCTTTAGGCCCATTTTGAGTCAAAATTTCCTTAACTACAAAGTTTGGAACATAAGAAATGATGTGAGAGTACAAAATGTATACTCTAAAATCTTTGATAGCTTTAACCAAAGACAATGCCTGTTTTTCCATGATATTGTATTTTAGTGTGGCACCTCTTAATTATTTACTAAAGAATGCTATTAGTTGTTCATATCCTTGATTTTTATTTTGTAGCAAGACTGCTACAATGGTATGTTCTGAAGCAAATGAAAGAAAAAAAAAAAACTGTGTTAAAGTTAGGACTAATTAGGACTGGATTCTTGGTTAATGCTTCCTTAATAGCTTCAAATGATTGTTTGGCCTCCAATGTCCACTTGATTGATGAGTCCTTTCTAATAATGTCATTTAATTCCCTAATTAATTCTACTAGATTTGAGATGAATCTCCTAAGAAAATTAATCTCACTTAAAAATTATTGTAGCTCTTTTATGTTTCGGGGATGGGAAATGTTCAAGATGACTTCTATTCTAGCAGGGTCTATCCTAAGCCCATCTTTCAATATGATGTGTCCTAACAAATTTCCCCCTTCTAGACTGAAAAGTGTCTTTTTAGGATTTAAATAAATCCCAAATTTTCTGCATTTGATGAATACTCTTCTGAGGTGGTCTAAATGTTCATTGTCTAATTTGGAGAAAACTGTAATGTCATCCTGGTATACTACTAAGAAATCATGGATTTCTTTGGCGAGATCTATATCCATAGTTCTCTCAAATGAAACACCTTCATTCATTAATCCAAATGGCATCTTCAAATACATAAGGTACCCCAAGGAGTAGTAAACATAGTTTTGGGTCGGTCCTCGGGTTGGACTAATATCTGGTTATAGCTAGAGAATCCATCTAACCATGAAATTATAGATGAGCCCACCACCCTTTGCAATATATGGTCCATTTTTGGTAAGGGGTAGTTGTCTTTTAGAGAAACCTTGTTCAAGTTTCTAAAATCTACACAAAGTCTAATTTCACCTGTCTTTTTCCTATTTGTAACTAAGTTTGAAAACCAGTCTGAGTATTTAATGGGTGCTATTATTTGAGCATCAAACATTCTTTTAACCTCCTTTTCTATGGATGGCATAAAAACTTGGTTTATCCTTCTAAGTTTTTGTTTGAAAGGTTTATGATCTTCTTTTAGAGGTATTTTGTATTGGATTATGCTAGTGTCATAAGATTTTAAGTCTTCATAACTACAACAAAATACATCCTGGAACTCTTTAAACAAATTTATATATTTGACCTTTTCTTATGGGGGTAAGGCTTTAGATATCTTAATGAGCTTTGGATTATCTTTAGTTCCTATATTAACTTCTTCTATGTCATCTCTTAGAGGTTCCATCTTGGGCTTTCTAGCTACATCATTAGAGTCAAACAAATCTTCTAAAGTTACTAATCCTTTAGGCAAAAAATTATCTTTTAAATTAAGAATATCTAGATCATCATCCATTATTTCATCTATCTCCACATTCTCTAAACTATCTATTTCTACCTTAGTAAATTTAGTTGATTTATGTACGTCAAAAAGATTTACATCTAAGCTACTTTATACATTACTGTCTATTGTGCAATCAATATCTATCTTACAGTTCCAAAATTCACCTTCATTGTTCAAGAAATCATAGATTTGGGAGTCCTGGGAGAAAATATGCCAATACTTAAGGTTTTCTGGTATAATAGGTTTGTGTCTGACATCTGTAGTGTACTGGTGGTTTGGTTGGAATGGAAATTTACATGTACTAGCAAAGGTAGCGAAACTGTGGGCTTGTATGTTTTGTTTTTTGGGAATGGAAACAAAGTTTGATTCCAGGAGGTCCTTGACTAAGTCTAAAACAGTATCCTTATATCTACCAAGCCTAGGGTTGTTGACAGAATATTCACCATTGGATCTATTTTATAATCAATTATGAGTCTCCTAAGACAAAAACTCTTTTGTCTCCCAATTTCCTAACCAATTGTAACCCTAGAATCAAGGCTTCACATTCGGCCATTTTATTGGTACATTTAAAGTTCAATTTGAAAGCATGACCCTGAGCATGGTTTTTCTCCATATTATGGATCCAGACTTCTGCAACAGCCCCCAACCTATTTACAGCCCCATCAAAGTCTAAATTCCAAAGTGACTCATGGAATATGTTCTCACTATCAGCTGTTTTGTACTTAAGTTCTTTGGCTATGATTTTTTTTTATTAGTTTCTACATTGTATAAGATGAAGGAGTCCATATCTGAGTGCATGGAGTATATGGGAAAGTTTTGGGGCTTTTACTCACTACTAACCATGTACTTCATCAAGGTATCCCTGTATAATTTTCTTGGTTGGCCAAAAACATATATGGTGGCATAAGACATATCCAACTGTAAAGATCCCTGTAGTTTTGGTCCCCATGAGCGAGATAGTAGCATTCCATATTTTTGTGGGATATCTACAACTACAAAGTCCATCAGAATGCTCTTTGCAGGGAACTGGATAAGAGTCACACATAAGTCTTTGATTAAACCAAGGCATTTAACTTGGCTGGAGTCAAATGAAAATAAATCCTTGTAAGGCCTGGTTATGTCTAGGTTCAATCTTTCCATTATTGCTTTTGGCATGAGATTGTGGGATGCTTCTGAGTCCAACATAGCGTTATGTAAAATTTTATCATGAATCTTTAGGCTGATGTAAAACAGAGTAACTCCCCATTGCTCATGAATTCCATTGGCCTCAGGGCCAAACAACAATTTAGGTTGGTCATAGCTTAAATTAATAGAACCCTCTCCCTCTCCTATGTCCAATGTCTTAGTTATCTGTGACCTGTAAGTTTCATTCTTTACCAGTTCAGTTAAAGAAACTGATATTTTTAACTTAGCTATCTCATTTTTAATATTGAAAGGGAGTTGAGGTTTGTTTGTTTGACTCAGATCTTCCTTAATGTGTGCAGTTTGAGTGTCTTTATCCTGTTTCTCAATGGTAGGCATTTCAGTATGTGTTTCTACTATTTACCTTGATATCTTTTATCTTGATTGTTTTCAATGATTGGCTCTGTTTGGGTTTCATTAAAGGTTATATCTACAATCCTAGGGGTTGAAGTTTTAGGTGTTCTCATATGGAGAATTTGCAAAACCTTTTTAACTGGAGTTTCTTTTTTTATCTTAGTTTGAGTTTGGATGGATCTTTTAATGGGAGTTTCGTTATTCTTCTTACTTCTCAAGCTATATTTCTTATGCACCTCATGTATAGTTGATTCACATCCTTGTTTAAAATCAAAAGATTCACCATATTATAACTGTAACTGCTAAAGCATATATAACTCCTGTTCTTCTTGAGTAAGAAAAATAGTGTCTTCCTCCGTGGTCTCTAGTAAGTTAATCTGGGTATCATCCGCTGCTTCTTGGTTTTGTGATTCCTGAACATAGTTTTCTTGGAAGGGTGGCCTAATCTGTTGGTTTGGTGTAGCATTTTTTGCAGCATTAGGGTTCTTCCTAAAATTTGGGTTTCTTATTGGGGGTTTTAGTTGTTTATTTTCCCATTGATTTTTCCTATCCATGATATCTAACATACCCATAATTCTTTCTAAACTTTTAGCTCAAACATCTACTTTTCCATCTGAATTTGAATCTTCTTCTTTAAATACAACTTTATTTTTGTTCCTCATTTGTGCTTTCCTCGCTAATAGGTTGGCTTCTACACTGACAACATTACTCTGCATTTGTTCAATTGTTTCAAGATTTCTCTCCCTTAGTTGGTATGACATATCAACATCAAAACCATCATGGAACTTAATCAATGCTAGGTCAGATGGGGGCTTAATGTTGGCTGGATTTAGATATTATTAAACCTAGTGCAATAGTCTTGAATTGACTCATTGGGAGCTCTCCTAATATTGTCATATTCAGAAAGTATTTGCAATGGGTTCTTCTTTCTTTCCCACTTATCAATGAATAACCTTTGAAAATTTGCTAGGTCTGCAATGTGGCTGGTAAGAAAGGATTTAAACCACTTCTTGACATCACTAGTTAAAGTTTGGGCAAAGAGTCTCATTTGGACATCTGCCTCATCTATTTCATGCAATTCGAAAAAGTTAGACATCTTGTTTACATGTTGTTGGGCGGTATAATGATCAGTAGCATCAAATAGGAAAATCTTACTCTGATAATCTGCAGGCATGGCATGAAGTTGGGCAGGTAATGCAAGAGGAGCATATCTATTTGCCATTGTTGTGATTCGGGTTTGACTAGGGGGTAAAGTTGAGGTGGTTTAAGAAGGGCTTGAATTGATGGAGGTGAACTAGATAATGCTGAAGATGACTGATTAATAAGTGATTTAGGTGATTGAATTGTGGTAGATACAATTGATGAATTTATGGTAAAGGAAGGTGGATTTACAGTGAGTGATGATTGTGAAGAAATTTGAGATGCAACAGCAATAAAGGTAGCTAGCTCTACAGATTGCTGAAGATAAGCACTATCTATATTACTAATCAACGTAGAGGTCAAGGCTTCTAATTTTTCAAAAGCATCTAAGACAAATTTGTCCAAATCTAGATGAATAACCCCTTTTGATTCAAAGAGTTAAGTAAACTCAGGGTCTAAAACTATTTCATGGATATCATTCTTAGATTTGGTTCTAACTAGTGAGAGGTCAAATGAAAAATCAAAAGGGACTTCTTCTAAAGTTGAAAACTCCTCAGGGAGTGAACTAGCTCTGTCTAGATGGCTACTACAGGTTTGAGTTTCTTCATTTTTTCGCTGTCTTAAAATCCTCTCTGGGTTAGCCACTATAGTTGCAGGGTTTGGATTGGGTTGGCCCTAGTGTAGTGAATCTTTTTAGGAGACAAAATTTTAAGTTTTAAACTATTTTTTATGAAATTTTCTAAAAACTTACTTCAGGTAATGACCTTAAGGGGCTCAATATTTGATTGAAGGTTTCCTTAAAGTTTTTATGAGACTAAGGATCGAAGTCCCCAGTATGGTCACCAGAAATGTTATCACTCTGATAATTCCTTTGAAGTAATAAGAAGGAAAAATAAAAGGTAACCACGATCCACTTTTGGAGATCAGGACCTAGCCTTCCTGATGCTCAGAGAGGAATCTCTCTTTAAGATTTAACTTTTTTTTAGTTAAGATTTTTTAGGCTAGCTATGATTGTTCAAGGGGTTCTGATTTTGTTTGAAATTGGGTTGTGGGATCTCTTAAACAGATGGATAAATTGATGTCTTTTAGACCATTGGACTATGGAGTCAACTGATAAGGAAGCAAGGTTGGATAAACTCACTAAAGGGGATGTTCCAAGGGCAAGGTAGCAGAGTGTATTTCATATTTTTGAGACAAAGGGGTGGAATGGTTTCATTCATGGTGAGAAAGCAGGTAAGGGTTCTCAGACCCGGATAATGAACGAGGAAGGCAGGGGTAATCGAAATTGAAGGACAACTAAGAATCCTTTAATCTAGATTATTTATTTAATCAATTTAAACTAAAGAGAAATTAAGAATTCTTTAATTTAAATATCATAAGAAAACATTCAAATGCTTAACTGTTAAAACAGAGTGTGATTTAAACAAGTTTTGAAATATATTTCCAGTTATAGCATTTAGATTTAAACACATAAGATTATGAATAACTTTGAGAAATTGACAAAGACACATGAAAATACTTGTTTGATATTTGCTCAACACATGAATCCTTGGAACAGTTCGATCTTTATTAATGAATCCATCCTGTTAGCTCATCAACTGATACAATAACCTTTTGGTTCTTCTTGATCAAAAAGTCTATATAAATGTCTAATAGAATCCACCTTACATACTTCGAATTGTGAAGTATTTATACAAAAAATTATTACAAAATATCTCAAACTAATTTGAGATTTAATCTAGGAAATAAAAACATCTTCTTGCAAGAAGATAGAGACAGCTATTGAATTGCTTCATGCTGTACCTTTTATTTTGGTACTACTAGCCTTTATGGTTTGATTTTAGCCCTTTATGCTACTTTGTTGTTTGATCTTTCACGTTGGAAGCTTCATTTACTTTTGGCTTTTATTTGATACACTTTCACATTGATACACTTTGACTCTACTAATTTGTCTTCATTTTTTTACTTGGTTGTTTTACTTTTACTGTACATTAACCTTTTTACTGCATATTTCTCACATTAAATCAGTCAATTTCTCTCATGTTTCAGCATCAGGTAATTGGATCTTTATCATCCTCACATATATTTCATCTTCCTCATTGTACTTAGAAAAAGTAGGTTTATTGGTAAACAAGTGTTTTACCTCATGCTAGAGGTAAAACAAGTTTTAAAATGTAAGATAAAGTACATTACCTATTGGAAATGCCTTGATTGATGATGTATTGACATGCTCTTTTTCTAGCTCTATGATTTTGTTGTTATAATATTGTTGTGTCATGAGCTTGTCATTTATCACTAAGGGACTAGGTAACCCTTTCTCTCTCAAAATTTCAAACTTAGCCATAAATCTGTCAATGGCTACTTACATATTTTTACACTTGTCCTTCAAGTTTATCACTAAGTTTCTCTTGGAGAGGACCTTTCTCACCTCTAAAATTGTCTCTATTCTGTCCTCTATTTCCAATTCCTGAAGCTCATACTTATTTTTACTGTTAAGGAAATGGATGATTCTGGTAACATCTTCGGGCATTTCTCCTAATTCTTCTTTTACTCTTTGGATGGCCTCTGTAGCCATCTTTATTAAATCTAATTGTTCAAATATCACTTAAATAGATGGCCAATTATCATTGACAGAGTCAATAATATTGGCCCATAGTAGTTCCATATCTTGCCCAAGGGGTTCTTTTAATGTTACATCCTTCTCCATGGCTTTTAATCTCTCACTCATCCTAGCAAATTTTTTCACTTCTTCTTTGTGCATGATTTTGGCAAGCTTGTAATTAGTTTCCAAGCTTGTCACCTTTTCTTTGAGTTTATTCATCTCCGCTGCCTATATGGACATCTCTTCCATAGCTCTGACCAAATTTGATGCTTCTTCACCTGATGTACCTACTCCTGATGCAGACTTTGTTGAAACTTGTTGTGCTATGGCCATAGGAGCTGTGGGAGCCAATGACACTGCCAATGTGGAAGGAAAAACCGTTGTAAGTGCTGGGATGAAATTCACTGATGTAGTGCCAAGATCACTTTGCTTCAATTGGATTAAACTATCCAATTCCTTCTCTGTCTCCCTTAACTGATCATTTAGTTTGAGGACTAATTCCATCAACTCTTCATGCCTGGTTTGGTTTTCCAAAACTTCCTATGTCTGGGATGCTACGACTAAGGTATCTTTAATTACTTCTAGAGTGCTGCAATGTCATCATTCTTTTTCTTGATCTGTTTTTCAGTAGCTTTGATGTCTTTGCGATCATGTCCCAATTCAATCACTAAGTCTTACAAAGACTTGATTCTGGTGTCTTTTGCATATGAGGAGGCCTTCTCCAATTGATACTGGGTTGAAATGTTGTTCAATGAATTTTGCAGGATGGTTAGTCATGGATATTCCAGTAACGGTGGATTAAATCATTTCTCCAACATGTTTGTGAAATTCAATTTGGTCAATGGTATGAATATACCTTGCCAATACCTCAAAATCAATCTTCTTAAAATCTGCTAATATTCTTGGTTGTTCTACAATTGGTTTTATGAAGGACATCTGCATCTTTCCATCCTTGATGTCAAAAGTTGACATCAACCTGGTTTGATTAGTAGGTGTAAGTTTGAGATACAGTGCATAAGACTATGCCTTCAGTTTCTCATTTCTCATTTTGATTTCTTTAAACCTGTCCTTTATGTCCTTATATTTATCAACAGGCCTACCAAATGAGGATATTTCTACACTGAGTTGCCTTTTTAATATCTGAGTCTGTGATGTAGATTGGTCCTATGTTTCTCTAGATCGAGCTATGCCCTTGCTCATGTCTAACTCAGAATTAGTTACTTCTGCTGAGCCTTCTATGTCTTCCTATTCTAAAACAGGAATGAGCCTTGGCCTTTTTCTCTGGCTGGCTTCATACTGCACATTTGAAGTGTCCATACTTGAAATAGAGGCTCCTTCTCTATTCCTCTTGGTATTCTTTTCCTCATTCTGAGGAGTCTACAAAACAACAGGGGTACTCATGGTTGCTTCTTGTTGTGGTACCTTCAGGAATGAGCTTTCAACAAGCTGTCTTTCTAAATCACACAAGGTATTTTCAACATCTACCTTTGTACTATCCCTATCTATGAGAGTGTTTTCCAACCATTCAGACTAATTGGCATATCTCTCTATCTCTGGTATGGGGTGATGAATATAAGGCCCCAATTTGACATTTTGTCTAAGTTTAGTCATAAACCCTTGAGGATCATATCTCCACATGAAATTGTTTTGGAACTTAATTTGTTGCATAATCAGATCTGCTTCCTGCCCTGCTTCTTTAGAATTGAAAATGAAAGGGCCTAACTGATTTTTTACTTTAAACTGGGTTCTTTTCTTGGCTGATACAAAGTTGACTTCATTAGAGTTCATTATCTGCATATAATACTCTAGAGAAAACAACCTCATGGGGAGGTATTTGGGCAGTTTGTATGGGGTAAGCTAGCAACCATAGGTTCTTATTTCAGTGTGGTTTTGGTAAAGGTACCAATGTCCCACCTTACTTTTCTTGGACAATTGGAGGACTCTTTTGATCTCTTGGCTTATTCTGGGTGGAGGACTCCCTATCAGCATAGTCATGATTGGATGGACAAAAGAGTCAATGAAGTCTGTATATGTGTATGGTGATGAATACTTGTGAAAAAGTGGTGTCCAAAATATGACAGACCTGGGTTGGCCTCTAGTATCCAACTTCTAGAGGGTGAAGGGAAACCTGTCTGATTGATAATATAAAAACATATGGTAAAGTACATATGAGTCTTTGAATACTCTCTCATTGTGCCTTCTAGTAAATTGTTCATGCATCCTCTCAGCTATGTAATGGGCATAATTGTACAAAGTAGTAGGAGGCTTTCCTGGGGTGAAAATAGACATGAAGGCCGGGATGAGCTCATCAACAAATTCATTAGTGGTGCAGTCGAAAATACATCATATCATAGTCACAATATTCTTGCTCCTTTAAGAGAAAATGGAAGAAACATATGGAGGGGCATATTTAGGAATGTGATGCTCTTCTACAATGAAAGTTTAGAATATTTGGGCCAGTGTAGAGCGAGTCAACTTGGTGTACAGGTCTAACAAATCCCCAATGGAGAGTGGGGCTAGGTTTGGACGTGGTTGGACTTGTAACATCTCAATGATTGATTCAATTGTAATTTTCAACAAAACCTTTTGGTCAAGGGACATTATAGCTCTCTGGTTGGGAATGTAACAGGCATGGCACATATGAACAATTTCAGGAAAGATATGTATATGGGGAAACTATTATTTGGGAAAATTTGAGTCCAAAGGCCAATGTCATCAGAATGGTTCAAATATTTGTCTATACTCAAACAATGAAGTTTGAGTAGGACCTCATATGCACTTGTATCTCTGATTTGAAAATTCTTGTCCACCAGGGGGAGGTGGTCTAGGTCCAAATGGGGAGTTGTGATAGGTCTGACATCCATGGTGACAGGGGCAGCCATAATTTAGTTCTTGTGGATTTGAATTTTACTTTCACTGGTTTATTCAGATGTTTTGACGGAAACTAGAAGCTTTTAGAAGGGTTTGGGCACAAAATTTTAAATTTAAAGCAATTTCAATTAATTTTACTTAATTGAAACACTTTACAGACTAAACGTTTTCAAATTGAAAGAGTTGTCTGGTAGTTTATCTTCAAATACCTAGAATTGGGTGAATTATCTTCAAATTTGGAGTTCACAGCAACTGTAGAAGTTTGAATGGCTCAGGTACGGATCTGCTAGCTTGATTGGGGTCTCTATAGCTTCTTCAGGGTTGAAATTTGAGTTCAAAGGGAATATTCAATGCATGTAGGTGTCACAATGGTTCACGGTGGTTCACAAAGAAAATGAAGGAAAAAGGTGAAATAGGGCTTCTCAGCCTTTTTATTGAGCAACGGTCACTTTTTTGTGGGTAATTTTACAGATGAACAGTGGGCAGTTTTACGAGTTTGGTGGGGAATTTTATAGATGAACAGTGGGTGGTTTTTCGGGTTTGGCGGGGAGGCGATTTCCCAAGCCATCACACCACTTTCATGGAGGGAGTGGTATTTAGGAGGGCTCACCTGATCTACGCCAGTGCTCGACATGTAGTAGTCGGGGAGCCAGGGAAAACCACCTTACCAAGCGGGTAAAGGTAGGCCGTCGGGTGAAGCCAATATGGCTGTGGATCTTTGGATGAGGGCGATGATGATCGGACAACAATCGGGCGAGGGATGTGCACAGATGATATGAGCATAGGTTTAGGGGGGACCCAGGGCTTTAATCCTTGGTGATTTGGGATTAATTACGATTTAATCACGGGTTAAAATGATCGGGCGGGGTTTAATGATGGGATTTATCAGTTTTGTCGGTTTATACTAAAACTAAGGGTTGGGATATTTATATAAGGGATTTAATTAATATACGGGAAAATGTATATCAGGAATTATATAATTAAGTTAAAAATTAATATGAAATGAATGTGTGGAGTGAACATACCACTAAGCATAAATGTAATATTTGAGCACTTTATTTACATACACTTCATACTTAGGATAAAATTCTTTTGTGGGTTTGTTGAATGAAATGGAATTTTAACTTGGGGTTGTTTACTTTTCCTAGGCAAATGAAGTTTAACCTTAGGAAGAAGGGTTTTATTAGGGTAATAAAGGGAAATGAATTTTGTGAAGGGAATTCTAACACTTGATGTCCATAAATCATTAAGCCGAGGGTCCAGTCTCAACAAAAGTCAGAGAAATGCTTTGAGCCTTTTTGACTTGAAGGATTTTAAGTACTAGAACTTACTTATCTATGGGTAAATTATTAAGTAAAGGGGTGAAAAGAATGAAGGGGAATTAATTAAATGAACTTGTAAACCATTGTTTTTGCCTTCCTAACTACTCATGCACATTGAAATATATAGTAAAGCATGATAAATGTGCTTTCATCCAATCAACTTTATACTTCAGAAACCTTTCTTCTACATACCCATTACCTACCCTACCATTTTTTCTTCATTTTATTTGGGTGCATTTAGACTAGCAAATGCTTATCATTCATTTTTATTTTGAAAAGTAAACTATCTAATTCTAACCTTATATCATCCAAGGGCTCAGATTAAACTGATGAGCTCCTTTTATTGTCACTACCTATCTAATGATCTTCCAAGATTAAAATGTTTGGTCATATTTTATTCTCTAACTATAAACATAAAATTCAAAGCATGAAATAGCCAAGATTAAACAGTTTGACTACCATGGGTTGTGGCATGTATGACAAGCTACACACAACCATTATTTTAAAATAGTAAAGCAGTAAAATAGTAGTGGAATTTAGACTTGCACACTTTCATGATCTATTTTTGTTTTTGGGGTTCATATATTTTCATTTTTTGATCTTTTCTTATTCTTTTTGTCCTTTCATGTTTCTTTTAGGAAAAACCCTCTTTAGATTTTTTAAAATTTTAATATGGAAAACATTTTCAGAAAGCAAGGGTATGTACAATATTACAAGGCTTAACCTTAGCCAATTCAAAATTATGAATCCTATCACTATAGGACTCTAACAGTGGCTCCACTTGGGGGTGTAATTTCCTCGTGAAATGTCAAGAACTCTAAATATCAGTAGCCTTTGGATTGTGGCTGAAGTTACCTTGCAAAATGTCCTTCTCTGAATCTGCATTATTGATACTTATGACAGAAAATATTTTAAAGCTTAGGGCCTTCTCTCCGGGCTTCAACTTCAAAGGATTACCATCCAATCCAATCTACACTTTGCAATGTTATGTACAATGATGGAAAATAAAATGAACTACTGTAAGTCAGTGGGAAAGTAGTGCTCCAACATCAGGTCCCCTTGGTAGATCTAATCCATCTATGTTTTTCAAGAAAAAGGCATTGTTGCCTCTGTAACCAAAAATGACATAAGGCCCCTGCCATAGAAAATCAAATTTTCCATGCTTGCCTTTATCTTCCCTCCTTGAATCCAACTTGAGGACTTTGTGATTTTACATAAACCTCTTCTTTGGTTTGTTGCAGGTGTATAATATGGTTTATTCTTCTTTGAATTTCATTCGGTTCCACCTATAATTCTTGAAGGATTTTCATGACTGGCACTCCCAAGGATGATGGGAAAGGTGCATCCATCCCATAAACCACCTGATAGGGTGATGTTCCAATGGAATTCTTAGTAGTCAGTGTATCTACCCATAACGCATTGACTAACTTCTTGTTCCATGTCATTTTATTATCCTCCATTAACTTTTTTATAATATTGACCAGGCTTTTGTTGGATGACTTTGCTAGTCCATTAACTTGAGGGTAATAGGTTGTGGAATAGCCAAGGGTGATATGGTATTTATTACAGAAATATATCATTCTTTTGGACTTAAAGAATGCTGCATTATTAGTAATGAGCCTCTGGGACATCCAAATCTTGAAAGGATATTTCTCTCTAGGAAGGTGATTATGATAGTGTTTGTGGCTTGCCTAGAAGGTATGGCCTCTATCCATTTAGTAAAATAGTCTGTGGCTATAAGAATCCACTTGCGTTGAGCTTAGGATGGGGGTTTATTTCTCCAATGAAGTCTAACCCCCATTGTTGAAATGGCAACTCAGTAGAAATTGGTTTAGGAGGCAAGGGTAACAGTTTCCTCTTTCCCTCAAAAATATGTCATTTTTGATAGGAGGTCACATGTTTTTTGACATTTGCAAACAAAGTAGGCCAGTAAAAACCAGCCCTCAGAATCTTGTCAGCAATACTCTTCCAGTACAAGAGTCCTCCAGAGTCCCCTGCATGAAACTCTTGCAAAATTTTGTCAGCCTCATCTTTTAATAAATGTGTTAAGATAATACCACTACTGTCCTTCCAAAACAATGCATTATCTATAACACAATATCTCAGTGACTTCATTTTTAAGAATCTAGCTTTGGTTCTTGTCAATCCAGGAGGAGCTTGTCAGTCCAGGAGTCATAGCGAAGCGACAATTGAAAATGTGTGAGGATAGCCATGGCTAAAGAGTTGAAGTCATGATAAGTACTTTGAGGGAGCTTGATGTACCACTTGGCTGCAATGCCTATAACAATTTTTTGGAAGAGATGGAGACGAATAGAATCATCAACGTAATAATTTGAAGAGCACCAAAGGTGATATGTCATCACATGGGCTTGGGGATCTTAATTTTCTTTTCCATCGAACTTTGGACAACCGCTCGGGATCTTGGACGGAACCAAAGGCCAGTATGGAAAATGAAGAATTGGAGCATTCATAAGCTGAGATACATCTGGAAACTATAGTGTACCCAAGAATGACAATTGAGTATTGAAAGGAATTGGAGGTTGATAAGTAGGTCCAACCAGTGGAAACCATCCCTGCTGGTAAAGATTTTGGCCCCATAGTGGAGGGTTTTGTCCATACGACATTTGATTTTTCCCCACTGTAGGTTACCTTGCCCATAGGGGGAATTTTGACCTTGAAAGCCTTGAAACTGTCTAGCCATAGGTTGCTGATAAGAAACATATGGGTTAAAAGGTTGCTGAGCCTGTTGACCTTTGACATATGGATATTGCACCTGTTGTCCCTGGATATATGGGTTTTGAACCTGTTGCCCCTCAACAAGAGGATTTTGGACCTACTTCCCTTAGACATAAGGGCTTTGCACATGCTCCCCTTGGACATAGGGATTTTGGGCCTACTACCCTTGGACAAAAATATTTTATCGCTATTGCCCTTAGACATTAGGATTTTGGGCCTGTTGTTGCACGACTTGACCCTGACCTTGTCCATGCAAAGGTTGACGCTATCGATATGTATATGAGGGTTGTTACTGCCCAGGTTGGCCCTGCCACTACAAAGGTTGACCTTGCGGGTGCAAAGGTTGTCCCTATAGCTGCAGAGGTTTGCCTTGCGAAGACATAGGCTAGGAAGTTGTTGAACATACTACATTTGTAGATGCATGGTTTGTTCCAATTGTTACAAGGGTTGCCCCTATGGTTGTTGCAGTTGTCCTTGCCGCGACATCATCTGTGCCTGCTACAGCACGGATGACCCTTGCTACAACAAAGATTTCCTTTGTTGCTGCTGAGGCTTTCCTTGCTACTGCAAGGATACTTGAATCATTCCTATATTGAGACCTTGAAAATTTTTGAACTGTATCTGGCCATAGCCACCAGGAAAGGAGGACGGGTCAGGCTAAACATATTGTCCAGGCTGCAGGACATAGGGCGGATTGACCATCCCTTGGGAACCATATGGAACATAAGGAGTTTAGTAATGAACTTGAGTCTCATAAGGTTAATGATACTAGAAATTGCCTGACCCAGACAGACCAATGGGATTTTGTACTTGTTGGTACTGGATATTGCTTGATCCAACAAAACTAGCAGTGTTTTTAAGAGCACCAAAAGAAGGCTGGTTGATCCCAACCATGCGAGGATGTGAGATCCTCACATTTGTTGTTCCCGACACCATAGAAACATTCAGATTCTGCCCCCCAGGTGGTGGCACAGCTTGTCCACTTATTAGAGGGGTTGAAGAAATGACAGTAAAATGAGTAGAGATTGTTCGTTGAGTCGAACGGCTGACTTAGAAAGACGAGACAAGAGGTTTCAAAACGGTGGGTTGCACTGGAACTGAGGTAACTGCATAAATCAACATTTTTTAGGAGGTGGGGTTATAAATGAACAGACCTATGGTAGGCATAGGCCAGATGCCCAAATAGGTTTGTGATAAAGTGACGAGGCACTAGGTGTACCTGAGACAAATTGTGCTAAATTCACATAGTTAGTTTGTAAATCCCTATAAATACTGATAAGAATGTGATGAGCCTAGGTATTGCAACAAGAATTTTGCAACTCCTAGGGCTACCAGCTTCACTTATCAACCCAGGGTTTGTACAAACTTGGAAGTGATAGTGCTATATGCACAAGTAAAAGTGGAGGTACTGCCCGTTGTCACTGCTCATCTGGCAAGAGACCACAGGGGTTCTAAGCCAGACTTCTATAGGGTCAGAAGAAGCTTAATTCTTTGATGGAAGAAGAGAAAATCTATTCTAAGAGAGAGATACTCTACTACAGTGATGAAAAAAACAACATGTAATGCTAAACCACACCATAACCTAATTAACCAATTAAATAGCTATGTTAAGAAAAATTGCTAAATCAATCACTAGCCTAATGCTACTATATAAGTTGCAGAGGTAAAGAGCATCAAACTATACTAAGGTATAAGCAAATAAACTTAACCTAAATCAGTTTTCAAGTAGAAGAGCAATCGAAGGTCGAAATTAGTGAAAAGAGGATGTAGGGAAGTAGTAGTGCATAAGAACCATTGGATCAACCAACGAATAGAAGATGAACGATGAATATCTTATCGCGAAGACTTAAGTGACTACATGGATGAATAGGGTGAATGCATAGGATGAATGATGGAGATCTTATCATGGAGATTAAGTCAAGAGATGGACTGATGGGATTAATTAGAGGATGGATGGTAGAGATCGTATCACAGGAAAAAGAAACGTGTGGAAATGATGGAGTAGGTTTTGAAGGTGGTAAGTAGTTTCTAGCGCGCCCTCAAGGCTGTAAGCTGTATTTTGAAATTTCACGCGATTAGCCTAACTACACAACATGTAGCATGAGAAAATCACTTTTATCACATGCTCTCGGGCAGATAATAGTGGTTCAAGAATCCGCGTGAGTTTGCGTGATAGTCGTCGAATCAGGCTAGACAGATCAACAGTGGAGATCGACAAATCTAGTTGGCAATTGGGTGACATGATAGCTATTGGATCAAGCGAGGCATATCAACGGTGGATGTTACATAAGGGTAAAGAAAACTTGCACAAATGATGGAGTGGGTTTTTGAGGGTGGTAAGCAGGTTAGCATGTTCCCTCAAAGTTGTCAGTTGTATTTTGAAAATTTATGCTATTAGCCTAACTGAGTGACACGTAGCATGAGAAAACCACTTTTCGTGTGTGCTCTCGGGTTGATAACAACTGTGCAAGAGTCTGCGTGAGATTGCGAGATAGTTGTAGGATTAGGTGAGGCAGATTGACGGTAGGGGTTTAAAGTGCATAAAGTGTTAAGGTGATGCGATAGCCATCAGATCAGGCAAGGCAGATCAACCGTGGGGACTTAAAGCACATAAAGTAAGTGGAAGACTTCACGCGAGGTGGCAGTTGGATAAACAAATGAATCGGATGATGATTGGGAAGGTTTTTTGTGGATCAGATAGCAATGAAATGATGCATGAAGAACGTGTTGAAGGCAGTTTCAAATGAAAAATGACAGAAAAACTAGTGAGGGTTTACAAGTAACTACATCAAACTACAAACTCCATATCTCATGTGAGAACCAAAAACCTATGTTTTTGGGGTTGCTGAAGGGTCTCTTCCTCAAGTCATGGTCCTAGAGGGAGGATATGAGGCCGAGACACCTGTGCACAACCTTATGGTGATCTTTTTCCTCTAGCTACCCCATGAACTGAAAGAAAGCACAACTGGAAGTAATCTTCAGCACAACTAATATACTCTATGCTACTGTAATGAAAATGCATCTATTTAAGCAAATGAACAGAACCGAAAAGCTACTTAAGCAAATGAATAGAACCGAAATCTATGCTACTTAAGAAAATGAACAATGGAAACTAGGAATCTATGCTAGCATACATGTACAATAAAGAGGAGCTTTGGCTTTTTAGGTTGGGCCCTAACCCAATATCTTCAGCCCTCTGAGTTAACTCAGTGCTGGCTCAAAATAGAACTAATCTTTATTATAAAAACCGTAGATTACATAACAAACTGTCACAAGTCTTGCGTTTCATAAATAAAGTAGAGTTTTACAATAATAATTTGAATCCTATTGAGGTCCTAAGCCTCTCTATTTATACATCTGAAGTCTCCAATGACTTCTTTCCAATTAGGGAGGCTAGGCTCCCCACTCAAGATAAATTGGTTTTTGTCACTTTCACTTGCTCGGTTGTCTTCTAGTCTTCAAAGTGATGGTTGTTTGCACTCCGGGCTAACGGAGTAATATTCGAATGGAGGGGTAGAAAATGAGGAGGATTTACCTCCTATAATTACTCTCCCTTGTCCCATTCAATTTTTTACCAAGGCCTTTGCCATAGTTTCTTGATTTTACCCTTTATTCCTTTATTCCTACATTTTTCTGTGCTTTTATCCTTTATTCCTGCATTACATGCACATTAGAGCACAAAGAAAAATATCCAACTCTAACTCACCTCGTAAACAAAATATAATAAAAAGTATGTAATAAGTTGTGAGAATAGTTGGTTTGACTAAGCTAAGAGGTGAATTAAGGCCAATTAAGGTCCATATAATTACCCAATGATGAGGCTCATCATCACCCACTACTGAAAGTGTTGCTCATCCTTTGGGCAACTTAGCCAATGTCCATGTCCTTCATGGCTCTAGTAGCCTTTCAGACATCCCATGCTTCTATTGTGGTCTCTTCTTCTTGTTCATAGAAGCCTTCTCTCATTTCCACTTCTTCCCACTGCCTCTTTTCCTCTTCTTCTTTTCCTCCTTTCCTTGCTTTTATCCTTTATTACTGCATTACATGCACATTAGACCACAAAGCAAAATACCCAACTCTAGCTCAACTCATAAACAAAATATAATCAAAAGTGAGTAATAAGTTGTGAGAATAGTTGGTTTGACTAAGGTAGGAGGTGAATTAAGGCCAATTAAGGCCCATATAATTACCCAATGATGAGGCTCATCATCACCCCCTACTGAAAGTGTTGCTCATCCTCTGAGCAACTTAGACAATGTCCATGTCCTTCATGGCTCTGGTAGCCTTTCTGACATCCCATGCTTCTGTTGTGGTCTCTTCTATCCTTTCTACTTCTTCCCACTGCCTCTTTTCCTATTCTTTTTTTCTCCCTTCTAGCATCCCTAGGAGTAGTGGTGGACTGAGCTTTAGGCCTATCCAATTGACCTTCAACCTTTGCATTGATTTCTTATACATAGGTTTCTTGTTGAATGCCTCTCTCAACCTTTGAGGGTAGTGATATTCGTTGATTTTCAAGTTGTGTGGCAGTGTGTTCCATCTCCTTTAGTAGGCATGTATATTATCATCTCCTAGTAGCCTAAACATATCCTCAAAATGTGAAATTGTTTGCTCTTGGGCAGAAAGATATTTAGGTACCAGCTGAGGATCATTTGCAATTAGATTATGGGTGCTGATTAGGGCCATGGGATTTGATTGTTCAGCTCTGATGGAAAAAAAGTTCATTTTGCTCTCTGGCCAATATTCTTTTCATCTCTGTAGCCCTTGAATTCTCATGGCTCATCGATGATGCCAAAGCCATTGATTGGAAATCTACTAGATCTACATTAGGATCCCAAATATTCATGTTTGTGAGGGCCATGTTGTGCAAGTAAAACTCAACCATTCTGGCCCTATCCTCTAGTGCACTTTGATCACAAAGATCAATAAATTACCTGCAGTCCTGAAATGGCATGGTGCCCCTTTGTGCTAGTGTTTTAATCTGAAATTGCATCCATTGTTTTCGGAGGTAAAGAGCATTGGATTTAGCTGGCATCCTATGCTAGATTGCCTCTTTGTGTTCTTTCTCCTCTGTTTCAATGCCTTCTTCCTCTCCATTTTTCTTATATTCTTCTTATTGTTTTTCTTTCTCCTCTGTTTCAATGCCTTATTCCTCTTCTGTTTCAACATCATCCCCCTTCTCTTATGCTTCATCATGTTCCTCTGTGGGTTCTTCGCCTTCTAAAAAGAATTTCCTTTTTTCCACCTGATTGTCTGCTTTGTCTTCTTTTCTCCATGCAATTCCTAGGGGAAGTGTGCTGACCCTACTGATGAACTCTAGGGTGAGATCTATAGTGAGCCCTCTAACTATAACAGTGGCATGGATTCTGTTGTGTCGAGTGAGGGAATGATAAAATTCTTGAGAAAATATAGTTTCTTGTGTATGTAATCCACTAGCTTTTTAGAGGACTTCTAGTTCATTTTCTTGTAAATGGGGATGGATTTTTAGATCCTACCTCTTTAGAATGGTGGAAGTGGACAGTTCTCTTGATATTCCCTCTTGAACCCCTCTCTGCCTATCTTGTAGACTGCCTCTGTGTATCCTGTAGACTACTCCTATAGACAGTTATTGTAGGAATTCTCTTGCAGAATGATGGATCCTTGTTTCTAGTGGGTGGCCAGAGTTATGAGAGCTACTTGAGTGAGGGAGTTTCAAGGAGGTGGAATGCATGAATGCATGCAAATGATGTTTTGTTTCCCTTTATACCACCTCATTATTCCCACTCCTTGTAATCAGCTCCCACAGTTGTTAAATCCATAGTTAACCACTTCTTGTCCTACTCCTTCTTTGTTCTTTGAGTTGATTGTAGCCATGTGTGAGAGGAAACCCTGCTTTGTATGTGATGACTGAACAAAGAGGGCCAAGTTAACTGGCCATCTTTTCACTTAAAAACCAACTACCTCTTAACCTTTACAACTTTTGATCAAATGATGCACATGAGTGAGTGAGTGGGATAGTTACCTGTGGTCTTGATGCCATGTTGCAGTTGTCAAAGATCAGAGGTGTTGCATTGTCTATTTGTTGCATGGTCATTCTTATTCCTCCTTTGTTTTCTGTTGATGGTTTCTTGGATTTTGGAGGTGTCTGTGACTGGAGATATGATGCTGCTGCTACTATGGAGCTCTTGGATTACCAATTGGCAATGTTTGGTGTCTCCCTTAAAATTTCTTGATCATGTTGTTGGCTGGTGCTGTGAGGATGCTGTAATGAATGGACAAAGGGAGTAGGAGTGTGTGTGGATGTAGGGATGATGGTAATGGATGAGGTGATTAGTTAGATAATGTCTAGTATGAATTTTGGAGACCTAACCAATCTACCATTCAGGGGATCCTGCAGAAACCACAATCTTTACCTGAATTGAAGCAATGAAGTGAAAAAAAAGGGAATTGATGGAGGGATGCATGGTAAGGAGTGGAGGAGATGAATATATGTGAGGTAGGTTTCCCTTTGGATCTTCTCTTTTCTCCTTGATTGTCTTTCTTAGCCACCTACAAGTAACAATTGTGTTTATTCTTTTATTATATATATATATATATATATATATATATATATATATATATATATATATATATATATAAAAAATGCCTAGGCTACCTCAGAGAGGTTTTTGGTGAGCACCAGTATTGCAGCAATAATGTTGCAACTCTTGGGGCTTCCTACTTTACTTTTATCAACCCGGTAGTTCGTAACAAACTTGGAAGCGACGGTGTTGTATGCACAAGTATTAGCTCTTACTGCAGGCTGTCACTTGGTTAACTGGTGCAAGATCACTAGGAGTTTAAGCCCACTTCTGTGAATTCTCAGAAGAAGCTTTTAACTGTGATGAAAGAAAGCTAACTCTACGAGGACTATTCTAATTGTAGAAAGAGAAAGAAGACTGGAATGTAAGGCAAACCCTAGCAAACCCTAATTTATCCAACTAACCATACTTTTGTGGAAAAAGAGATAGAAATTGATTCGATGAGTTCCATTGACTACCGAAAAGGGTAAATTACATTTATTCAAGCTACTTCTAAAAATAAATTAGAAGAAAACATCTTTTTGTGCTTTTGAGTGTTTTTATGTGAAATTATTATGCTTGTAATTTATCTAGTTGTGATTGTGCAGAGGTTTGGTGGTGAAGGAAGATGGACTTGGTTTTTGTAGAGGTGGAGGAAGGTGTGGAGAGGTCCTAAGAAGCCCCTAATACCCTTCTAAAGACTTCCATTGCAACTGGATTTCTAAAAACCACTTACAAGGAATTCTATGGGAGGCTGCAGGGGATCTACAAGAGGATCTATAGAGGATCTACAAGAGGAGGCCGAGAGCTATTTTTGGAAGTTTTGAAGGTGGAAAAATGATGGAAAAGGGTAACTGAAGGTTAAATGAAGGTGTTGACGTGTCTAGAGCTTGTCAAGGAAGATCAAGAGAGAAAATGATGGTTGGATTTGTTCAAATGGCAAGAGGGAAGCTTATGGAGAAACACAAAAATTAGGGCAGATTGGCGAAATGTTACGAATGAATTGGGAAATATGATAGAAGTGTGCTAGTGCTGGTTGCTTTATGGATGTATGGTGAGCTAAGGTGTCTTGCAAGAGATTTGTACATTTACTTACGAAACTGATCAAAGTAAGGACTAACTATACCACGAAAACAGAACTTTTTCTAGCTTAACCTAATTTTTGACCTACAAACAAAAAATGTTGAACAATAACCTTGGAACAGAAAATCTTGTAGAGAGATCTATTGTAAAAGAACAAGAAATGATCTAGGCAACTAAGTCTAAAGCAATACATTAATCTTTCCAAATCAAGTCATCACACTAGAAATTGCAGGGGAGAGAAAAACTGTGTTTTTGGTGGTAGCAGTAGTGCCTTGACCTCAAATCATAGTCCTAGAAACGGAGAAAGGAGATCAGGGCCTGATGTTGGCCTTTTTGAATCTTTTTCTGTCACTGCATTAACCTACTTCAACAACTGAAATAAAAACAGCTATGCAAACCATCAAAAGTAACCTAATCTAAAAAAAGTAAAATGAATCTATGTAACAGAGATTAACTCATGAACTGAAGCAAAAACATATAAGTACAAAGCAAGAGGTGTTGGGAAGCTTGGGTTGGGCCCTAACCCAAGAGCTTTAGCCCTATGAAAGAGATTAGTATTGGCTCAAGAAATATTTCATCTTCATTATAAAAAATAATAGTCACATTACATGAACTATTCTCAAAAATAAACTCGAAAATGAGCTGAACAAGTGTTGCACAAAAGTGCAAAAATTCTACTAATGACTGGCTAACATTGAACTAAAAAGACTGAGCACCTAAGCTCTGCTATTTATACAACTCGAGCCTCAAACAACTCTCTTAAAATCAAGGGGCTTAGCTTCCCAAAACTGCAGATAAACAGTAGTCCTTCTTTACTTGCTTGGTTGCCCCTTGGATGCACTCATGTGGCTGCTTATGCTTTGAGTTTTTGATGGAGAATTCAAGGTAAGGGTTCATATATGAAGGGGACATCCCCCTACAAATCCTCTTCCCTGTTTTCCTTGAATATTGGCTGCCAAATGCTCATAAATCCTTTGACTTTGTCCAAAATTGACCAACAAATCTGCATAAAGCACACATTAGACTACATGGCAAAATGACTAACCCAATTCAGTCTATTAGAATAAATATAATAAAAAATGTGTAATAAAATAATGAGAATGGTGGATTAAGTAGAATTAAGAGGAAAAATGAGCCCATATAATTACCCATTTCTGGGGCTCATCATTACCCCCCTACTGAAGGTGTTGCTCATCCTCTGAGTAACTAATATATCTCTTCATCCTTGATGGCCTTGATGGCCTCTCTAACATTCCACGCTTAAGATATGAGATCTTCTTCCCTATCACGGAATCCAACTTTTGCATCCAACTTTTCCCACTACTGTTTTTCTTCTTCTTCCTTTATGCCTTCTAGCAGTCTTAGCAGTAGTGGAGGACTCAGCTTCAAACCAATCCAATGGGCCTTTAGACTTTGCATGGAGTGCTTATACAAGGGCACTCTTCTTAGTGCTTCTCTCATTCTATTTTGGGAGTGGTACTCCCTGATCTATAGGTTGTGGGGAAGTGTGTTCCACCTTCTCATGCAAGCATGAATGCAATCATCTCCAAGTAATCTCTCCATATCTTCAAAATGTTCTATAGCTTGGGCCTGATACTTGATCTGCTCGGGGGAATTTTGACAATCGACTACAAGTTGCCAATGAGTGCTAATTAGAGCCATAGGGTCTTCTGGCTCTGCTTTGATCATCAGGGGCTCATCTTCTTCTTTTTCCGTCAACTTCCTGATTTCTGTTGCTCTTTTCTCTTCATGACTCATCCATGATGCCATGGCCATCAACTGCAAGTATCCCAACCTAGCATTGGGGTCCCATAGGTTCATATCAATAAGGTCCATGTTATGCAAATAAAATTCTACCAACTTCACCTTGTCCTCGACTGAACCGTGATCACATAAATCCATG
This sequence comes from Pinus tabuliformis, assembly GCA_031772625.1. Classification (NCBI taxonomy): domain Eukaryota; kingdom Viridiplantae; phylum Streptophyta; class Pinopsida; order Pinales; family Pinaceae; genus Pinus; species Pinus tabuliformis. Next base: position 686,475,892 of record CM062804.1, on the reverse strand, counting down.
AACTTCCTATAATCCTGGAAAGGCATGGTGCCTATCTGTGCCAGGGTCTTGATCTGGAATTGTAGACACTAGTCTTTGAGATACACTCCATATGATTTGGCTAGCTGTTTGCAATGTAGTGCCTCTGTAGCCCAGCTGGCCATACAGGCTAACTGGATTTTCTTTTCTTGCAATAGTTTTCTTAACATTGCATTCTCTACCTAGGTTCCCCTTTCTTACAGCTAGGTTCTTGGCATTTCAATGTCTACCTGGGTTCCCCTTTCTTGCAGCTGTGTTCTTGGCATTTTAGTGTCTGCCTGGGCTCCCCTTTCTTGGAGTTGTTTTCTTAACAGTTCATTCTCTGTTTCCAGGTGAGATCTTCTGATTTCTTCCACATGCCTTATAGTGGCTAGCTCTCTACCCATTTCTCTGATCTTTCTCTCCATGTGGCCAATATCTTCCACCCCTTTTGACTTGGTGATCTGCATCCAACAGTGGCTCCTTTTCCTCTCTTTTTCCAGTTCAAAGAAAAGTGGGACTGCAAATTTCTGGGGAATAATTTTTCCCCCTTTAAGAAGATTGTAACAAGAGCCCAAATCGGGCTGGGGGTCTAGTTCTTGTGCCTTTTTTGTGTCTTCCTTCCCCTCGGTCTACTCTTTTGCCTTTTTTTTCTCCTCCTTCTGTCTCTTTCTCTATTTCTGTCTCTCCCTGCTCTATTTCTTCAGCTTTCTCCTCCTCTATCTTGGTTTCTTCCTTCTTCCCTTATTGTTCTTCTAAGTCACCAGTTACTTCACCTTCTCATAAAACCTCCTGTCATTTTTTTATGCTTCCTTGGAAAACCAACTATGGAAATGGAGAGAATTTTTTTATTTTTATTTTTTATTTTTTTAACAGAGACAGAGATTGTATTTTTTCAACCATAAGTACCAATTTTTTTATGGATTTCCTCCACCCAATAGTTGTATTATCTCCTCAAAATCTAAACCATTGTTAGCATATTTTGATAATCAATGGACATATTTCAAGAACCTACCTCTACAACGTGAGAATTGTGCTAAAAATCATGTTTTTCCTCTCCAAAACAACTTATTGGCCCTCTTGTAGAACTTGTTAATACTCCAGTAGAATGTCGATAGCAGAAAAATGGATGAAAATGATAGAGGATGATGATTTGGAGGTTATGGTGGTGGTATAGAGCTTACTGCAGCTGAGTGGACGAGGATGAAATGGAAGAAAAGGTGGTGAAGGAGTTTCGAGGAGGCATACTTATGTTTTCTTTGAGATATTTCCACTAATGGTGAGCTGGAAAAAATGTGCGTTGGCATTATTTGGATTGTTGGTCCCTACTGTAGTGTCATCATGAGACTTTATGCTTTCTGCCCGCAATCACTTCCCATCATTTGCATTGGAGTTCAACATCCGCCACTACCTGTCTTTTTGGATATTCCATGAGTTGACTAGACACACGTGCAGTGCGATCTTTGGATGAGTGCAGTCGAACTGGGCGAGGGTGGTTAGTTAACTAGCCACCTTTCATGTTTAATCTTCAACCATTCCATTCATTTATGTAGTTTCGAATTATACAGATGCAATAGAGGAACGGGTTTAGACACTTATCGACAAGTCGAATGTATTGGCCGTGAGGCATCCTTTTGGTTCCTTTTTGAGGCTGCATGCTCATATTTCAGTTGCTGCATGCCTATATCTCTTCTGTTGTATGCTTTCTGCTCCTGATGTGTGGCTTGTTTGCTATGTGCAGGTTCCTTCTTGGCTAGATCTGATCTCTAGGAGTCTGCTTCAACCTTCAGATTTGCACCCTCATGCTACTGATGCTAGATTCTAATGGGATAGTGACTTGTTTTGTTCATTTCTCCCAAACGGTAGACTGGATTGACCTGAATTTTTTTGAGCATGTTTCCATCATCATTATGCATCTCCCATAGAAAAATGTCAGTTAATGGATGCATGGATTTTGAGAAAAACAGAAAATGGTTGAAGGTGATGGAGGTTGATTTCCTGGAAATCGTGCACTGGAATTGGTTGAAATTTCTTGGGCATGTTACCATCATCCATATGCATCTCCCCATGAAACAGGTTTTTAAATGGATGCGTAGATATTGAGAAAATTCAAAAATGGCTAAAGGGGATGGAGGTTGATTTCTTCGAAACCGTGCACTGGAATTGGCTAAAATTGCTTGGGAATGTTGCCATCATCCCTATGAAACTCCCCATGAAATAGTTTTTTAAATCGATGCACGGTTTTCAAGTTAGGGAAAGAAACAAATTTCTTCTCTATGTATTTTTGTATCAGAGCATCTGGCAGTTTTTGGACAGTAAGAAAAATGAGATTGGGGTGTGATGCAAGCTTGGAAATGATGGAAGAGAGGTTTGAAGATTGCAAGAGGATTTATAAACCCTTTATGAAGCTTCCCTATTCCCAAACTGCTTTTAAAATCCATTTCTAGCTCTCTGTAATTTCTACAGGAGCCTCTTGTAGAAAACACAGTTTTCAGAAAAGAAGCACAGTGAGGTGGAAAGAATGTCAAGAATGATGGAGTAAGGTGAGGGCAGGTACGATAGGTGTTGTTATTGGTTTCAGAGCTCTTTTGGAACCTGATGCTACTTCCTAAAGTTCTCCTGCAAACCTACAATACAACTGGAAATTCATTTTTATTTTTTTTTGAAAACAACTAGGGCCCCTCAAGGAGGTTTTCACCCTAATTGCCTGCTGTGGGCACCTCCAAGGGAGGTTTTCACCCAGGGATCATATTCTCTTTTCTTTTCTCTTCTTTCCAACCCATTGACCACCTCATGGAGGTTTTCAATCAATGAGCCAATCTTAGGCACATCCGAGGAGGTTTTCACCTTAGATTTTTATTTTTTCCTCTTATTTTTTTTTTTTTTTTTTCTACCCTACCCTACTTGAAAAAAAAATCATTTTCAAGTATAAGAATACTTCCAATGGAGCTATGTGCACATCGAGATGATAGAAAAAAGGTTGTGGAGGCTTGAAATGTATGCTTTGATATGTATCCAGATTTCAGAGACCAAATGATTTGACTTTGAAGGGATCAAGCATAGTTGAGGAAGAGAGTACTGCTGCAACTTAATAACTGTCTAGAACCATATTTGAATATAGTTGTGATGTCCTTGGTCCTTTTTCTGATCTAGATCATTCTTCAAGTCTTCTTCTATCATGACCTTCACATCTTCCTCTTTCTGCTGATCTTTCTCTTGAATACATGGAGGATTTGATGGTAACCATGAGGAAGCTCTCTCAAGCTCTAATTTTGATGTCTTCTCTTCATCAAGTGTAGCCCATGGTTCTTTGATCTCTTCTTTTGCATCTTCTTCTGCGGGATGTGGTCCTTCAATGATATTAATATAATCTTTTTTTTTCCATACTCTTCCTGAGCTATGGTGAATATCATTGAGATCAAGAGGAGTTGTTTGGAAGTGTTGTACCTGAGCATTGTAATTGGGTTGAGCTACTCCAATGTGAGTGTTTGGAAATGGTGTTTCTCCATTATATAATTGTTGGCCTTGTATGTTGTTCAAGTTTGGGTTCAGCTGGGCAGGCATTTGGGGTTGTCTTGGTGGAGCAGGAGGCAATGGTTGTGGCTGAATAGGTGGTGGAGGCAAAAGAGTGGGAGGAGAGTTGTACTGGGGCCTCCACCCCTGATTAGATGCATTCCACTGAGGTTGTAGCTAAGCATAGGGTTGAAATGAATGGGTGGCTAGTTGGGCATGATATGGAGATGTGAAGGACCAAGGAGGAGGTGCGGACCAGGAAGGATGAGTAGGGGGGCCCCAAGAAGGTATGGATGTGACTTGGTTGGGGTTATAGTATGCCTGAGATGTCCCTTGCATCCCCTGCTGGTATGGTCTAGGTCCATGCGGCCCCCTTTGGTTTATGTAATAGATCTATTCAATGACTGCTTTGACCCCTTGGTATATAGCTTTAAGTCCGGGCAAGGACGGGCACTTGTCTGTAGAATGATTTTCTTCACAGATTGAACAAACCTCTATAGATTTCAATGGGCATTCATTCCTAGGATGCCTCTTGGTGCATCTAGGGAAAAAAATGGCCAAAGCCCAATATGCTTCCTCTTGTTTTCTTTTGATATGCATGGCAAGAATCTGCAGCATCTCACTCTTGAAGTCTTCCCACATGTTTCCAATTTCACCTTTAATGGATAAGTTGGAAGAAAAGGTACTACTCCCAACATTTTTGTTTTCAGCCATTGGCTCCAGAGGAATGTTTTCTTCTTCTTCTTCCCCTATAGGTTCTTCAAATATGTCTGGCTATTACCTAAGGGTGTTTCTTGATTGCAGCCACTGAAGAAGAGAGAAGGTTGGCTGTGTGAAGCAGTGGAGGCATTGGGCAAACATTTTTCTGAATTATCTCTACTCCTATGAGGCATGAAAGGAAATCTTCTTGGGTACTTTTTGTTTTCTCTGATTGTACCTACAAAATTGAAATTGAACAAACCAACAAATTGCAAGTAATCTGAAATGAACTTGCTGAAATGAAATTGCAGAATTAAAATGAAAGCAAGGAAATGACTAATCTACTTTTGCTGAAATGGAAATTGTAGAATTGAAATGAAAGCAAGGAAATGACTAAACTACTTTTCTTGAAATGGAAATTGCAAAATTGAAAGGACTAATCTACTTTTGTTGAAATGGAAATTGCAGAATTGAAATGAAAGCAAGGAAATGACTAATCTAGTGCTGGAATGGAAATAACAGAATTGAAAGGACTAATCTACTTTTGTTGAAATGGAAATTGCAGAATTTAAATGAAAGCAGGGAAATGCCTAATCTACTTTTGTAGAATTGAAATTGCAAAATTGAAATGAAACAAATACTCTACTTCTGCTGAAATAAACTATTTAGCAGAATGTTGCAGTCAAAAATAGAAGAAAATCAGTAATCACAAAATACTCTGACGCTTCCCCGGCAACGGTGCCAAAAAGCGGTGAGCACCAGTATTGCAGAAATAATGCTGCAACTCCTGGGGCTTCCTACTTTACTTTTATCAACCCGGTAGTTCGTAATAAACTTGGAAGTGACGGTGCTGTATGCACAAGTACCAACTCTTACTACAGGCTGTCACTTGATCAGTTGGTGCAAGATCACTAGGAGCTTAAGCCAACTTCTATGAATTATCAGAAGAATCTTTTAATTGTGATGAAAAAAAACTAACTCTACGAGGACTATTCTACTTGTAGAAAGAGAAAGAAGACTGGAATGTAAGGCAAACCCTAGAAAACCCTAATTTATCTAACTAACCCTACTTTTGCAGAAAAAAAAGATAGAAACTGATGCGATGAGTGCCATTGACTACTGAAAAAGGTAAATTACATTTATTAAAGCTACTTCTGAGAAGAAATGAGAAGAAAACATCTTTTTATTCTTTTGAGTGTTTTTATGTGAAATTATTATGCTTGTAATTTATCTGGTTGAGATTGTGTAGAGGTTTGGTGGTGAAGGAAGATAGACTTGGATTTTTCAGAGGTGGAAGAAGGTGTGGAGGGGTCTTAAGAAGCCCCTAGTACCCTTCAGAAGGCCTCCATTGCAACTAGATTTTTAAAAACCACTTACAAGGAATTCTACATGAGAATGCAGGGGATCTACAGGAGGATCTACAGGAGGAGACTGGGAGTTATTTTTGGAAGTTTTGAAGGTGGAAAAATGATGGAAAAGGGTAACTGAAGGCTAGATGAAGGTGTAGAGGTGTCTAGAGCTTGTCAAGGAAGATCAAGAGGGAACATGATGGTTGGATTTGTTTAAATTGCAAGAGGGAAGCTTATGGAGAAATGCAAAAATTAGGGCAGATTGGTGAAATGTTGGGAATGACTTGGGAAATCTGAGAGAAGTGAGCTGGTTCTGGCTACTTTATGGATGTATGGTGAGCTGAGGTGTCCTGCAAGAGATATGCACATTTACTTACAAAACTGATCAAAGAAAGTAGTAGGAAGCCCCAAATCATAGTCCCAAAAAGGGAGAGAGGAAATCAGGGCCTGATGTTGGCCTTTGCGAATCTTAGTCTGTCACTGCGTTAACCTAATTAAGCAACTGAAACAAAAACAAATATTCAAACCATCAAAAGAAACCTAATCTAAACAAAGTAAAATGAATCTATGTAATAGAAATTAACTCATGAACTGAAGAAAAAACATATAAGTACAAAGCAAGAGGTGTTGGGCAGCATGGGTTGGGCCCTAACCCAAGAGCTTCAGCCCTCTGAAAGAGATCAGTACTGGCTTAGGAAATATTTCATCTTCATTATCAAAAATAATAGTCACATTACATGAACTGTTCTCAAAAAGAAACTCGAAAATGAGTTGAACAAGTGCTGCACAAAAGTGAAAAAATTATACTAATTACTGGCTAACATCCAACTAAAAAAAATGAGCACCTAAACCCTACTATTTATACAACTCGAGCCTCCAAAAAATCTCCTAAAATCAAGGGGTTCAGCTTCCCAAAACTATAAATAAACAACAGTCCTTCTTTACTTGCTCGTCTGCCCCTTGGATGCACTCATGTAGCTGCTTATGCTCCGAGTTTCTAATGGAGAATTTGAGGTAAGGGTTCATAAATGAAGGGGACATCCCCCTACGAATCCTCTTCCCTGTTTTCCTCGAATATTGGCTGCCAAATGTTCATAAAGCCTTTGACTTTGTCCAAAATTGACCAAAAAATCTGCATAAAGAACACATTAGACTACATGGCAAAATGACTAACCCAATTCACTCTATTAGCATAAATATAATAAAAAACATGAAATAAACTAATCAGAATGGTGGATTAAGTCGAATTAAGAGGCAAAATGAGCCCATATAATTACCCATTTCTGGGGCTAATCAGTTTTCACCCTAGATATCTGCCCTGGGTGCCTCAAGGAAGGTTTTCACCCAGGGATTTTCTTACTCTTTTTCATTTTTTTCTCATCCTTGGGCCGCCTCACGATGTTTTCAACCCAAAAATGAGACTCAGGTGCCTCATGGAGGTTTTCACCTGAATCCTTTTTTTTTTTCTCTTTTTCAGTGCCCTGATGAGGGAGGAGCTAGAACTTGCTCCACCATCATCACTTTCTTATTGATATTGTCAATGAACTCTTGATTTGATAAAGGTCTCTTGTATATTTTCAATCGGTGTCCATTAACAAGCAATGGAATGGATTCTTCATCTATAGTTCTGATTTTCACTAAACCATTATCATGGCATCTTTCCACCACACAAGGTCTGAGCCATCTTGTCCTTAGCTTGCCCTGGAAGTCTTTATACCCAGAATCATATAACAATGCCATGTCTTCCTCTTGAAATTGCTTCTCCTTAATATTTTTTTCATGCCATATCTTCCTCTGAAGCTGAACTATCTCTGTATGTAGGAGGGCCTGCATTATGAATTCATCCAAGCCATTCAAATGGAACAATATTTCTTTCTGTGCATGACTGAGGTCCAAATCTAGTTGGTTTTCCATCCTCAATGTGTTATATTCAAACTCAATGGAAAACAAAGCCTTTTTCCCATAGACCAGCTCATAGGCTGTAAATCTAGTGGTGGTCTTCCATGTTGTATTATAGTCCTAGGTGGCCTCAACTAGTCTCTCTACCCAATCCTTCATGCTACTTCTCACTACCTTGGTTAAGATGTTCTCCAGTGCCTTGTTGGTCACCTCCACTTGCCCATTAGCTTGTGGATGATAAAGATTGGGGGTCCTATGCTTGATTTTGTGATGGCTGAGTAGTTCTTCAATCATGCTAGAGGTAAATTGGTTTCTTTGGTCCATTACTAGCTCTATGGGGTACCCAAATTTGTAGAATACATTCTCCCTTAGGAACTCAACCACCTTCTCTTTTTTGTTGCCTTAATTGCCTTGATTTCAGCCCACTTAGTCAAATAATCAGTGCACACAATAATGTACTACTTTTGCTTTGAAGGAGGGTTTATAGGTCCAATGAAGTCCATGCCCCACTTTTCAAATGGCTCGAAAGTCACTTGAGGTTGTAGGGGCATTTCATCTCTTGAAGTAGGCTTTCCCATCCTCTGGCACTGATCATATTGACCAATGTACTTTTTCACATCCTAATGAAGTGTAGGCCAATAATAGCCTACTTGCAACATTTTGAAGGATGTCCTCTTTGCTGTAAAGTGACCTCCACAAGGCCCATCATGACAGGTCAGAAGGATGTCAATAACTTCCTCTTCCCTTACACACCTTCTCAATATTTGATCTGGGCCAAGTTTGAAGAAATTGCCCCCAATCAGAGTGAAGGGGGTGCTTTTCCTGACTATCTTGCTCTTTTATTTGGAGAGCAAGTTTGGTGAGAACTGTGCTAATACCAAATACTTTGCTATATCAAAAAACCATGGGGAGAGAACTGAAATAGCAAATAAATGCTCATCTGGTAACTGATCATCCACCATTCCTTCTTCACCTGCAGGGAAATTCATCCTAGATAGAAAGTATGCAATAATATTTTCCTTACCAGGCTTATCAACAAAAGTTAGATCAAACTCTTGTAATAAAAGAAACCATCTTATAATTCTAGCATTCGCATCTGGTTTGTTCATTAAATATTTGATTGCAACATGATCAGTATGCACAAATGTTTGATAGCCTGTAATGTACTGCCTAAATTTGTTTAATGAATGCACAACAACCAAGAGTTCCTTTTTAGTCACAATATAGTTTAGCTCATCCTTTGACAAGTTCTTACTGATAAAATAGATGGCATAGGGCAATTTCTCCTCTTCCTGACCTAAGGTTGCTCCTATGGATTTTTGTGAGGCATCAGCATGAATATGAAAAGGGAGGGCCCAATTTGGGCCTCTAAGGATTGGTGCACTGGTTAACTTACCCTTTATAATGTCTAAGACTTCTTGACAGCTCTTTGACCATATAAACTCAAAATCTTTGGCCAACAACCTAAACAAAGGAGAGGCAAATTTGTTGAAGTCCATTATGAACCTTCGGTAGTATCCAACTAACCCTAAGAAACTCCTGACATCTCTCCACTTTTGTGGAGGTGGGACCCTTTGGATGATTGCTATTTTGTTTGGGTCCACCTGAAGTCCTTATTGAGATATTGAATGACCTAGCATGGTCCCTCCAGTCATTAAGACTTCACATTAATCTGGACTGAGAGACAGGTTCATTTCAATGCATTTCTGCAATACTTTTCCTAAGTTAGTCAGGGCTTCTTGAAAATCACAGTCATAAGGTTTAAAGTCATCCATATAGATTTCCACAACATCATGTACTAATTCAACAAAAATATTCAAGCCTGCTCTCTGGAAAGTGGCAGGAGCATTGCATAGGCCAAAAGGAAGGACCCTATGGGAAAAAGTACCCCAAGGATAGGTGAATGTGGTCTTATCTTGGTCTTCTAGGCAGCTTTGGATTTGGTTGTACCCACTGAATCCATCTAGGAAGGAAAAAAACTTCTTCCCTGCCAGGCCATCTAACACTTGGTCAATGAAGGGTAGGGGAAAATGGTCATTCTTTGTGGCTTTGTTCAACTCCCTATAATCAACACAAATCCTCCACTTACCATTTTTCTTTGGAACTAACACTAAAGGAGAGACGCACTTACTATCTGATATAGGGTAAATGAATCCCACATCTAGCAGTTTTTGCAATTCTTCTTTGACTATGTCTTTAAGAGCTAGATTCATCCTTCTTTGTGGTTTCTTAACTATCTTGCAACATTCTTTTTTGTATATGTTGTGAGTACACACTGAGGGATGTACTCCCTTCATTTCCTTATAACTCCAAGTGAAGGCTTCTAGGAATTCTCTCAACATGTTGCATAGATTTTCCTCTTCTAAAGTAGAAAGAGATTGATTATTTTTCAAAGTTTTATTTGGGCCAAATTCTATGGTTTTGACACGGAGTGGTTTGGAATTGGCCAAGCATAAGTCGATTGGATGACTGTTTTGGGTTTCCCTTACTTCTTCTTCTAATAGTAGTGAACTAGGAGTTGGACTTTGGAGCAAGTGTTCAATTAAGTCATCCTCATCTTGCTATCCTCCTCCTATGGTTTCTTCCAAAGCATAAAATTGGGCAGAATAAACCTCATCTTCTTCCTCCTCCTCTAACCATAAAGGTAAATCATGCTCTAGGGTAGGTTGAGCAGGAGGGTATAGGATTGATAGTTTGGACATATTCCCATTCTTAATGGTCATATTTCCAGCTCTGCAACTAATGTAAGCATTAGTTGTGGCCAACTAAGGCCTCCCGAGAATGAGAGGGTAACCAGTAAGCTTAGCTTTAGGCTAGAGAACTAGGAAATCTGCAAGATACTCCTAGGAGTCAATGGAGACCATCACATCCTCCACAATTCCCTCAGGGATTACTGTGGAATAGTCTTCAAGTTGCAGAACTATTGTGGTGTTCTTCAATGACCCTTGGAGGTTGTGCTTGAGCATGGTGTCCTTGGCCATCACATTAATGGCAGTCCCAAGATCAATTAGAGTGTGTGGGACAATGGTGCCATTGATGTGCACATCTACTACAGAGCTTCCAGGGTCCAAATATTTTGAACATATTACCTACCCTAGCATTAAGTCAGACAACTACCCAATGACATTAATGGTAGGGACATCCCTTTTGCTTCTTCTTGGATGCTTGAAGCACTCCTCCTTAATCAATTTATTGTAAATAGGAACATCTTTTATTGCCTAGAGAAGGGGGATCTTTACACATAGATTTTGAAATTCTCCCAGAAGTTCAGTTTCTTCTGGGGTAGGTTGGAGTGGTTGGGCTAATCTCTTAGGAAAGGGTGGATTTACTTTAAGGTTTCTTTCCTCTCTTTCTTCCTCAACCTCCCTATGTGGAGAGGGAGGTTGGTTGTTTGGGAGAATTCTCCTAGATCTTAGGTTGATCTCCTAGATTTCTATAGCATAAGCTGGGTATGATGTCTCTCCACTGTATACATGTTGAGCCTACCTATTGTTTGGGTTCATATTTGGCTAGGTAGGCATCTGGGGTTCCATGGTTGGAACAAAGTGTAGGAGTTTTGGTTGGGTAGGTGGTGGAGGCAATAGGGTTGGAACATTGTTGAATTGGGGCCTCCACCCTTGGATTGGGGTATTCCACTGATGTTGTGGCTGAACATAAGGTTGAAATGACTGGCTGCCTAGCTGGGAATGATACTGGGATGTATAGGACCAAGGAGGGGGTGTAGACCAGGAAGGATGAGCAGGGGGTCCCCAAGAAGGTATAGTTGTGGTTTGGTTGGGGTTGTAATATGCATGGGATGACCCTTGCATACCCTGCTAGTATGGTCTAGGCCCAGGAGGTCTCCTTTGGTTGACATAGCAAAGCCACTTAGTGACCCCTTTAGCTCCTTGATATACAGCTATGAGTCCAGGTAAATAAGGGCACTTGTCTATGGAATGGTTTTCTTCTCAGACTAAGAAAATCCTAATACAATTCAATGGACATTCGTTCCTAGGATGACTCTTGGTGCATCTAGGACAAAAAATGGCCAGGACTCTTTCTTCTTCCTCTTGCTTCCTTTTTATGTTCATGGTTTCCAATTGCAAGCAAAGGCTTGCAGTATATCAGTTTTGAAACCTTCTCGCATATTTCCAATTTCACCCTTGATGGATGAGTTAGAGGACGATGTGCTGGCCATAGGTTGAATACCCCTACCCTTTTTCCTAGTTTCCCTAGAATGGTTTCTAAAGATAGTCTTGAAATCCTCATAGGGTAATTAGTAGATATCTCCTCGTGCTATCATATGTAAGGTATCCATAAGCTCCTCCCTTACTTCTCTAAGCAGGACCCACTTCAGTGACTCAGGGTCAAGTGTGCACCTGGCCCTTTTGTAACTGAGCTGGAATCTTTCTTCATAGTCTTCTAAGGATTCATCCTGGCCTATGGTCATCCTAAAAATCTCTTCTTAGTATGATTTGACCCACAGTAGTCTCTATATTTGTTGTTAAAATCTTGTTGCATCTAAGCCCAATTGGTGATGCTATCTCCAGGTAAACCCATGAACCAACGTAACGCTGCATCCTTGAGGGTAGATGGAAATAATTTTAACTTTTTCTCATCATCTGTATAGTCATGGCTTCGGCATATAACAACAAACTCAAATAGGAAAGTGTTAGGGTCCTCTGTGGTCAAGCCATGGAAATGAGGTAGAGTAGAGGGGATTATATTCTTCATCTTAGTGTCCCCATTGGTCTCCCTGATGGGGAAGGTACCTTCAATTCTCTCTCTATTTCCTCTGTCATTTCAGTTTTCAGCCATTGGTTCAGTACGAATGGGTTCTTCCTCTTATTCTTCCCCTGTAGTTTCCTCAAATAGGTAAGGTTGCTCACCTAAAGGGTCTTCCAATTCACCATCACCGAAGAAAAGAGAAGGTTGACTGTTGGATGCAGTGGGGGTATTTGACAAGAATTTCCCTAAAATGTCCCTATTCCTACGAGGCATGAAAGGAAATGTTTTTAGGTTGGTTTTTTAAAGATGGAAACTCTGCAGAAAGGAAATTTCTAATTGAATGAAAAACCACTAACAAGAAAAACTACTTTCAGAACGAAATTGCTGATTGAAGACTACTGATAGAAAAGTACTACTTGCTGAATTGAAATTCTACTTGTAGAATGAAAAGGAAAACAGATAATGAAAACTGAAAGAAAGGAAGAAACTAGATTACTTTTGCAGAAATAAACTAATGGAAGAAAATTGGAGACTAGATATAGAAGAAAGACATAATCACATTCTACTTAGACACCTCCCTGGCAACATCCCCAAAAAGTGACGAGACTAGGTATTGTAACAAGAATGCTACAACTTCGAGGGATACCAACTTTACTTATTAACCTAGTGTTCATACAAAGTTGGAGGTGACAGTGCTATATGCACAAGTAAAAGTGGAGGTACTACCTATTGTCACTGCTCATATGGAAAGATACCCCAAGGTTTCTAAGCCAAACTTCTATAGGGTCAAAAGAAGCTTAGTACTTTGATGGAAGAAGAGAAAATCTATTCTAAGGGAGAGCTAATCTACTGCAGTAATGAATAAAATAGCATGTACTGCTAAACCACACCATAACCTAATTAACCAATTAAACAACTATCCTAAGCAAAATTACTAAATCAATCACTAACCTAATGTTTCTATCTAAGTTGTAGAGGTAAAGAGCATCAAACTATACTAAGGTTTAAGCAAAGAAACTTAAGCTAAATTAGTTTTCAAGCGGAAGAGAAATTGTAGGTTGAAATGAGTGAAAGGAGGACGTAAGGAAGCAGTAGTGCATAAGAATCGTTGGATCAGCCGATGAACAGAAGATGAACGACGAAGATCTTATCACGAAGGCTTAAGAGACTAGATGGATGAATAGGGTGAATGCACAGGATAAATGATGGAGATCTTATCGCAGAGATTAAGTCAAGAGATGGAGAGATAGGATTAATCGGAGGATGGATGATGGAGATCATATCGCGGGAAAAAGAAACGTGCGAAAATGATGGAGCGGGTTTCGAAGGAGGTAAGTAGTTTCTCACGTGCCCTCAAGGCTGTAAGCTGTATTTTGAAATTTCACATGATTAGTCTAACTACATGACATGTCACACAATAAAAACACTTTTCTCGCATGCTCTCGGGTAGATAATGGTCGTGCAAGAATCTGCGTGAGATTGTGTGATAGCCGTCAAATCAGGATAGACAGATCAACGATGGAGATCGGCCAAGCTAGTTGGCGATCGGGTGATGCGATAGTTGTAAAATCAAGTGAGAAATATCGATGGTGGAGATTACATAAGGGTAAAGAAAAGGTGTGGAAATGATGGAGCGGGTTTTTGAAGGTGGTAAGCAGGTTATCGCGTGCCCTTAAAGCTGTAAGCTATATTCTGAAATTTTACGTGATTAGCCTAACTGAGCGACACGTAGCATGAGAAAATCACTTTTATCACATGATCTTGGGTAGATAGCAACCATGCAAGAGTCCACACGAGATTGCGTGATAGCCGTCGGATCAGGAGAGACAGATCAATGGTGGGGGTTTATAGCACATAAAGTGTTGATGTGACGCGATAGCCATCGGATCAGGCGAGGCAGATCGACGGTGGTGACTTAAAGCACATAAAGTAAGTGGAATACTTCACGTGAGGTGGTAGTTGGATAAACAAATGAATCAGATGGTTATTGGGAAGATTTGTTGTGGATTGGATGGTAATGAAATGATGCATGAAGAATGTGATGAAGGCGGTTTCAAATGAAAAATGACGGAAAAACCAGTGAGGGTGGACAAGTAACTGCATCAAACTACGAACTCCATTTCTCATGTGAGAACAAAAAACCTATGTTTTTGGGGTTGCTGAAGGGTCTCTTCCTTAAGTCATGGTCCTAGAGGGAGGAGATGAGGCTGAGACACTTGCACACAACCTTATGGTGATATTTTTCCTCTAGCTACCTGTGAACTGAAAGAAGGCACAAATGGAAGTAAACCTAAGCACAACTGAACTACTCTACGTTACTGTAGTGAAAATGCATCTATTTAAGAAAACGAATAGAACCAAAAATCTACTTAAGCGAATGACTAGAACATAAATCTATGCTACTTAAGCAAATGAACAATGAAAACTAGGAATCTATGCTAGCATACATGTACAGTAATGAGGATCTTTGGTTGCTCAGGTTGGGCCCCAACCCAAGAGCTTCAGCCCTCTGAGTTAACTCAATGCTGGCTCAAAACAAAACTCATCTTTATTATAAAAACCACGGATTACATAACAAATTGTCACAAGTCTTGAACCTCAAAAATAAAGTAGAGTTTTACAATAATAATCTGAATCCTACTGAGGTCCTAAGCCTCTCTATTTATACATCTGAAGTCTCCAACGACTTCCTTCCAATTAGGGAGGCTAGGCTCCCCACTTAAGATAAACTTGTTTCTGTCACTTTCACTTGCTTAGCTATCTTATAGTCTTCAAAGTGATGGTTGTTTGCACTCTGAGCTGATGGAGGAATATTTGAATGGAGGGGTAGTAACTGAGGAGGATTTACCTCCTATAATTACTCTCTCTTGTCCCATTCGAGTTCTTACCAAGGTCTTTGCCACAATTCCTTGATTTTACCCTTTATTCATTTATTCCTACATTTTTCCTTGCTTTTGTCCTTTATTCCTCCATTATATGCACATTAGACCACAAAGCAAAATATCCAACTCTAACTCATCTCATAAACAAAATATAATCAAAAGTATGCAATAAGTTGTGAGAATAATTGCTTTGACTAAGCTATGAGGTGAATTAAGGCCAATTAAGGCCCATATAATTACCCAATGATGAGGCTCATCAGAATGCTTCCTGAGTAAGGGATACCTTTAGGAGGAAATTGATGTTCTTCCTCTTCGACAGTGTGTGGAGTGGAAACCTTTGAGTGATCCGAAGAGGAGACTGGAGCGTCGCCTTCAGGATCCATGGATGAAAACAAGCGACGAAGAATGACCGAAGATGTTTGAGGGGATAATTCCAAAGGAATAACTGGCTGATCGTACAGACTGTACGGACGCTACGGTGATATCTCAACAGGGTCAAACAAAGGATTCTGAGGATACACGACTAGTCCAAGCCAATGTTCAGTAGTGGGTGAACTCTCAGGAGTCTGCATAGGATTGTCTGGGGATTCTGGGCCAATATCAGAAAGTGACCCAGTATTTGAAGGAGGTGGAGGATGAGATGAAAAAGGTTGAATGCTCAAAACAATTCTGAGTTCAACACATTGGTCCTCAAGTGACTGCAATAATTTAGGAAATGTCTCCTCTGGCAATCTTTCAAATGACAGAGAGGAAGAGGAACTGGGTGAACTAGATGGTTCAACCACGGTGCCTTTGTCTCAAGTACCAGGAAAAGAGAGTAAATTTCAAGGCTTTAAAATGTTCTTTAAGGAATACTCATGATTTGGTCTTGAAGAGACTAACAAGATGTTATACAATCGTAGGCAACATTTTTTAAATACAAATAAATAAACTAGTGCTCTTTCATATTTTAAGAGTCGAGAAAGAAGCTGAGATGGCTCTATCACTTTCAATTCAAAATGAGCTCGAAAGGAAAATTGTTCGGATGATATTTTAAGTTTAATGAGTCAAAAAGATCAAAAGACTACTCTAGATTATCTAGGTAAAAAGGATTACCAGGTAACCGTGAATTGCAGAATACCTCCCGGTGAACCAAGAAGTACGAGAAGACAATCTCCCCGAATGTTGTGTTCGGTGTATCACATTTACAAGGCAGTAGACTTGGCTTCCTATGGGTAAAGAGTTGTAGCCTAGTGGGGTCTCCCTTTATATGCTCAACAGTACAAGGAGCACAAACCCGTACTAGTGTTGTCTAGTGCCGAAGCTAATGACAACTTGTTACACCAAAAAATGTCACCATGGCTATTTACAGTTGGTATGGCTCTATCAACAGTCATACTACCCTCTTAAGCAAGTCTTATGCCTCTGCTATCCATGTCAAACTCCAAGAAAGAGAGAAAGTCTTTATAAATGTGTTTATCTCTGGGTACGCAGGTTCTCTCAAACCTTGCCTGCGGGTACGCACCTATTGTTCATGATGTCTGCATCCAAGGATGCTCTGTATCTAAAGGGGCAGGTGCGTCCCTCTGAAAAGGTTAAAATGCGCAAGTTTTATCTTCAAAAACTTACTTGTGGTCATTTATAGAGCATTCTAGAAGGTTGTTTGACGTGTATTGAGCGCCTCCAGATGGTTCATGCACTCCTACCAAAGAGGAACTTATCCCATCAATAAGGGAGTGATCCCATCCAAAGAGGGGACTATCCCATTGATGGTGGACCTGATTAACTTCCTCTTGAACATTATAAATACAGGCATTGGGCCAGAAGGAGGGAGGTTGAAAGCTATACATTTCTAAGGGTAAATGCTGCAGGAATTAGGACTCCCATTTAGAAGCTTGTGAGGAGAGATTGCCATCTTTGCTTGTTCTATTTGGAAGTGGGTGAGCTTTGTCAAAGTAGAGGAAGACTCTTGTGGACCCTGGAAGGAGCTTGCACAACACCAAGGCTCAGGTTGTAATGGTTCCTTTTGATTACCTTTAATGCAAATTGGTCCATTCTTCTCAATAACTTGTTGTTTATGGGTTATTTCATGTACTCCTTGGTCTATATGTTGAATATGCTTTGTTTTATGTTATAATCAAGTGCTATTTAATTGTTTGACTGTTGGTGATTGCAGGTTTTGGAGAAAAGGAGGAGCTCATCCAGATCAACAAAGCTTTGACTTCTACAACAGCGTTTGGACAAAGGTAAGAACGAAACACTTGATTTCTCATATCATAATGCATGTTTAGAGAAGGATAGTTCTAGTTTGTCTTGTTTGTCATTAGAATGTCTTAGACTTCTAGGAAGGTCGGTTGTGTCCGCACTTTTGACTGATTCCGTGTGACAAATTGGCGACTCCGCTAGGGATTCCATTGATGAGAAAAGTCTTTTCCTTTGTGTGAACTTTGCTTTGAGAAAATTGGTTTATTTTTTTGGTTTTGGCTCTGTGATTCTATCTCTGGGTGGGTTAGCTTAGGATTAGTTTTATTTTGGTTTTTCTTGAGTTTTTCAGTAGGACGCACCCTCTGAGTGCTGCACAGTGCGTCCCTGGACGCACTTTTGCTGTGTGCACAGAGCGGGCCCGCACCTGTGCTAACGGGTTGCCTGCGTCCCCTGCCAAAATTTAAGAAAATTCCATTTCTTACACTTTTTGCTCTTAGATTTTGTTTTTTCTTAGTTTTTTCTACCCAGATTCATTAGTCCCTTGCCAAGAATCTTCACCTGAGCTTGTTTCGATAGCATTGAGTGTTTTAGTGGATTTCATCGAAGTGTAAGCCCTAGGGTTTGATTTTGAGTAGGTCTTGTAGTGACTTTGGCGGTAGGAGTTGTCAAGCCTTAGATCTCTCTGGTTTTGTCAGCATTCTAAGAAGTTAGACCTATCATAAAGTCTACCTGTGAGAGCAACTTACCATTGAGTTGTCTCTTGGGCCAATTTCGAAGTGCTTGTTGTTTAAGTCTTGAAATCCATTTTACAAAAAGAACAAAAAGATTTGAGTTTTGTTTTGACTAGTCTTTTGATTCTGCATTAGCTGGTCCTTGATTTGATTTTGATCAAGTAAAACAACCTAGAATCATCTTTGTGAGCTTTTGCCTTGTTAGGTTTGTTTAGAATAATCTCTCTTTTGATTTGCTTGTGAGTCAAGTTTTCATAGTTTTTGTAGCTTTTGAGATTGTTTTTTGTTAAGATAGGTTTATATGCTTTATTTAAAAGAGAAAATACAAAAACATCTCCTTTGAAAAGTTTTGTTTCAAGTAGCTTTGAAAGTTTTGAAAGAAAAAGAGTTTTTCGTGCAAGTAAAGAGTGGTCATGTTTGTGTGCTTGAAAAGAAAAAGGGAATTGTTTCTTTGATTGTCTTTTCTAAGGAAGTTGTTTTCTCTAAAATTTGCATTCTCTCAACTCTCTTAGTTAAGAATTTCATTGAAAAAGGAAAGTAGCGTAAATCATCTTAGGTGCATCTTTGTAGTGGTTGGAGTCGAGTCTACACACCATTGGTTTCACTTCCACTACCTTTTGACTTTAAAGAAAAACCATAAAAGTAACGCTTAAAGTAAAATCGACGTAGTAACTTTTATTTACTAGGGCTCTGAAACACCAATTTAGATCAGGCTAGTGTCTTGGAGTAGGTGAGTAATTAACTCTCCAAGACAACAAAACCAAACAAGTAGCTTATCTTGTGATAGAATAAATCCAATTGTCTCACTTGTACTCTGGGAAAGCTCCTCTTAAAGGAGAAGCACGAGCTCGTGTCCGAACCAGTGAGGGGATCATTCCCCCTCGTTGGGAACGACGCCAGACACGCACGTATTACAAACGGTAAACCTCGGATTAACCATTGTCGAGGAGCCAGGGGTCACTTGTCGGTAAACCTTGGATTATTGTCAAGGAGCCGGCAAGGGGATTGAGCTTGCTACTCTGCCCTTGCGTGCTGTCGGAGTTTAGACTGTTCCCCCAGGTGCATTTGTTGTGGTTGGTAACCTTAGTGGCCATTATCTTTAGGATTCTACCGAGGTGACGGTGGAGGGAAGGTCCCACTGTACCTGGAGCAGACGTCGGCTATACTCACTTGGATTTTCTGGGGGGTTCACTTCACTCGAGACGGTTAAAGTGGAGGAACTTGGTCCAGTCTATTCATTAAGCAGGTTGTCGGGGTAACTGTTCCACCCGCCACTTCTGTACTGAATCCAGCGAGGTTGGGCTTCATCACCAACTAGCGCTTTTGGTCCGGAAGGCTACTGTTTGTGTTTGGTTTGACGCCCTAGATTCTTTAGGCGTGTGATTCAAATTTGTTTGGTTCTTTAGAGACTTTAGGTGGTTTGATTTGAAATTTTTACTTTGTTTTCGTGTGTAGTAGTTAAAAGTTTTTAGCCGTGGCGGAATTACCGAGACAGTCCCGTAGACTTTAGGGCCAGTCTCCTGAAGTTGTTTCTGTGGCCGAATTGTTGAGAAGATCCCGTAGACTTAGGGGTGAACCTCCTCGAGACGAGTCCAGTCATCTCGAAGGTTTGAAGGTCCTTGTAACTCCTCCTAGTGGCAGTAGAGTAGGTTCACCTGAAGAAGGAGAATCTTCCTTGGTAGTCCATTCAGATTACCAAGGCTTAGAGACAGGTTATAATCCCGAAGCTGTTACAGTTTCTGAGCTTGTTGGTAGTTTTTCGTCTGCTAGTGATACAGGCGAAGAACCAGAAATATTCGAACCTGTTACTCCAACTTCTAGTGTTCCTGATTCACCGAGAATAGAAAGAATTATCACCGAAAATCTTCCTGTTGGTTTGATTGCTATTGAAGAACTTGTTCCAGAGGAAGAAATAGGCGTCTCTGATCCTGAAGATCAAATTACCCTTGATCTAAGGGAGCGTGAATCTATCTTTTACAGTCCTCCTAGAAGTACTACTTGGTACCTTTCGTTAACCAATTATTTAGACAACTTTGGGCTAGGTTTTTCCACACCTCGTACTCCTTTTCCACCTGGAGGTATTCATACTCCTGTAAATATGTCTGGTCAGTCGTCCGTGTTTACACAAAGTCCTGAATCTTTTTTACATGGTGGTCCTTCTGTTCCTACTGGGTATCAATCTCTTTCTGGTACCTTTGCGGGAGCATCTCCTCAACCCGTTGATCATGGGTTATTAGTTGGAAACAGTGGTAATGTACCATTGGGTGTAGGAGACATTTACATGATGTCAGGTTCAGTTCCCGTTTCCCAACCTCAAGGTGGCCAATTACTGCCTGGGGGGCAACCTCAAGGTACTTCATTCGTGTCTGGGGGGCAACCTCAAGGTCAGTACGCTCCTATAGGGCAATACATACCTCAAGGTCAACCCCAGCCTCAATATGTACCCCAAGGTCAACCTCAGTATCAATATCAACCTCAAGGATGGCAACCTCAAGGATGGCAACCCCAAGGGTATCAACCCCAAGGGTATCAACCTCAAGGGTACCAACCTCAAGGTCAAGGTCAACCCCAGTATCCGTATTTACCTCAAGGTTATCAACCTCAAGGTCAATACTCAAGTCCAAGTTATCAACCACCTCAAGGTCAATCATATGGTCAAGGTATGGGAACTGCACCTTACAATTATCAATCCTATCCTCAATCCGGCTATGGATCTCAGTATCCTCAACCTGTTATGGGTCAATACCCTGGAATGTTAGTGTGGGATCCATCACAGGGTCAACAGGTGTTGCAGCCAAGTATACAGTCGGTACCTCAAGCTGGACAACCTGTAGTTTCTGGTCCACCCCAGCAACCGCAACCTGTCCAGTCAAGTGTTCAAACCTCTGTAACTTCGGTAGTTACTCAGCCGCCAATTGCACCTAGTACTCCATCTCAAACGGCTGCTGCAACTACCGCCACATCTACCATACTTACTTCTGGAGTATCGACGGCTCCGGTTTCTACTGTCTCTGTAACCACTCCTCAGACATCTGTACCGTTGTCCGGATCTACGATTCAAACCACGGTCCAGATGCCTGTAGGCCAACCTGGTATAAGTACGGTTGTCACTACTCAACCTCAATTTGTTCAACCTCCGTACCAGGGACAGTACCAACCTGGGCAAGCTGTCCAACAACCGGTTTACCAGTATCAACCGTATCCTGGGTACACTTATCAACAACCTCAGCAACCCCAGTACGGTCCGGTTAATCCTGGTTTTCCAGGAGGATATAATATCCCAAATGCGACTCTTGTTCCTAGTTATCCTGGATATCCTCCTCCTGGGGCCGGTATTGTGACCCAGAGTTTTAGAGATCCTAACCGGCAGTTACCATTTATCGCAACTTTGGATTTACCAGACTTGACGCGCCTAACGAACGATCCAATTCAATATCTTCCGTTCTGGCCGTCAATGCCAAATAAGTTGCCCAGTGATATACCCAAGTTCGAAGGTAAGTCTGGAGAGGATCCGTCCAATCACGTGATGACTTACCACCTCTGGTGTGCTTCAAATTCTATCTCGGATGATTCGATCCGCTTACGTCTTTTCCAGCGTACACTCATTGGTCTCGCGGCCAAGTGGTACATTGAGTTACCACGGGCCTCTTTTTACAATTTTAGCCAGTTAGCTACCTCGTTCTTAACTCACTTTCAGTTACCGGTCAGATACGATAACGGTACGGAGTTATTAACTTCACTAAAACAATCAACCTCCACGTATATTTCCGATCACATTCATGAGTGGAGACGTCGAAGAAGGCTAGTGAAAGTTTTTATCCCGGACCAAATCTTAGCTGAATGGTTTGTTAAATCATTATTACCAAGGATTACTGAAGATGTAGCTAAGGCCGGAGTAGTTACTGAGGAGCAAGTCATTGCTCAGGCGCAATACCTTGACTTAGTTTACACTCAGTCGGGTACATTACACGAGAAGATTCCGGATCTTCCAAAGTCGAATCAAATCGCTGCTGCTCCTTCGGGATCTCATGCCGCTGATGGTATGATTGGTATCGTGAATACAAAGAGCAAGAAGAAGTCTTCCAAGGCTTCAACTACTCCTATTATCACTTTGCCCGATTCCCCGACAGGAGAGTCTTCTCCTGAACTTACCGCCGATATTCACGCTGTAGAGTCATCTACGGCCAAATCAAAAAAAAACGGAAAGAAGAAAGGAAAGAAGAAGGCTAAAGCAGACAAGGCTCCGAAGGAGAAAACAGAAAAGTCGGAAACCAATGACGAAAAGCGCAAACCTCGATATCCTTGTCTTATTTGTGAAGAGGATCATTTTACGAGAGATTGCCCTCATCGGGCCGAGGTAGTGAAAATAGTCAAAGGTTCTCCCACTCCTGCTGTGTTAAAAAATCCATTTCCGGAGCAGGAGAATAAGATGATAGGTTCTTCCTCGAATGCCAGTGAAGAACCCATTTTGATGATGTCTCATGTGAGGATTGCGACTCGATCGCAAGATTATGGTAGTAAGAATCCTGTTGATGGTAAGGAAGCAGAATCTTCTCACTCTAACCCATCAACCTCAGCTCCTGGTTCCGATCCACTACAGATCGAGAAACCTAACCCAGACTTAGTAATTAAACCACCCGCCAAGGGTGTACTTCGAAGGTCTGCTTTCAATCCACATGCGAGAGCGGCCCAGAATTACAACATTGTTGAGGACTTAGCTGTTTCACCCTCAGCAATGTCGGCGTTAGAAGTGCTGCAATCATGCCCAGCACAACGAAAATTGCTTTTGTCGGCTATAGGAGCTGTTGATGTTCAGGATCCGAATCTAATGATCTTCGATCTAGAAAATAGTACACCGCGTCTCCCCCATCAAATGGCTTTCCAAATTCCAGTGATAGTAAAAAACAGGCCTATTCATAGGACTGTGATTGATGAGGGAGCTTCTACGTGTATTATGTCGATTCAATGTTGGAGATCCCTTGGTTCTCCTTCGTTGAACCAATCCCCCACCATCCTTAAGGCCTTTGATGGCCGTGGGTTCCGTCCGTTTGGTATTCTACAGGAATTGCCTATAGGGGTAGAAGGTAAAACCGTTAGTCTGGATGTGGAAGTGGTTGATGCCCCTCTAGACTACAACCTTCTTTTGGGTCGAAGTTGGTCATATGCTATGACAGCGGTCGTTTCATCGGTCTTCAGAGTAATTAAGTTTCCACATAACGGTAAGATCGTGACTATTGATCAGCTGACATACTTTTCATCCGACCCAGCCTCTTCAGAGAGTATCCAGCATGTCGGTAAGACGACAATCCCTTATAGGGACGTTGGTGTAGGTTTAGTTAAAGATTCCGGTTTACTGGGAACTTTTCCTCTCCCTCCACTAAGCGTAGAACCTTCATTTGCATCAATTCATATGATTACATCAGAAAACATTATTTATGATGATCCTTGGATTGTCCCATCTGATTCTGAGATAGACTCATTCGGTGATGCTATGCCCTTGAGTCCATATGAAATTGCTTATGAAGCTCTCTTGTCTTTTACCGACTCTCATTCAACCGAGATCGACCAAATGAATGTGGTCAGTGAAGAATCACTTTTCACCTCAACCTTAGAACGGATAGCGTTTCCCGAAGTCGTGTCATCTGACGAACAACTTCGCGAAATCCTAAGTGTAGACGATCTACCATGGGAGGATCTCCATCACAGATCTTCGTTTTTACCTAAGGATGATGCATTTGAAAATGATTTTTCATCTATCTTTACCGCTGAATATGTCAAAGACGCTCAGGATCCAACGAAACATTCTGATTCAGAGTTGAATTTAGGGAATATTTCTCGTACTATTCCCATTGATATTTCAGTGAAGCCCGGAATTGAGGAGAACATTCATATAGGTGCCGCATGTACAGAAGAAGAAATCCAAACTTACAAGGCCCTATTCCAAGAATTCCGCGATGTGTTTGCCTGGTCTTACGAGGAAATGCCGGGAATCGATCCTGCCATTGTTGTTCATGAAATAAAGACCTACCCGGATGCTAAACCCGTCCGGCAACGGTTGCGTCAGATTCACCCTCGAAAAGCGGCTGCGATTAAAGCAGAAGTCGAAAAGCTGTTGAAAGCAGGTTTCATTTATCCGATCCCGTTAACGGATTGGGTATCGAATATTGTTCCCGTCAATAAGAAACAAGGAACAATAAGAATCTGTATCGACTATAGGGATATCAATCGAGCTTGTCCAAAAGACAACTATCCTACGCCTTATATCGATCAAATTATTGATGATTGTGCCGGAAGTGAAATGTTTTCCTTCATGGATGGTTTTTCGGGCTATAATCAAATCAATATTCTACCTGCCGACCAACCAAAAACGGCATTCATTTGTCCATGGGGGACATTTGCTTATTGCAAATTACCTTTTGGGCTTAAGAATGCCGGGCCACTTTTCAACGGGCGATGTCTTACGCATTTCACGACATCAAGCACATTGTGCAACCGTATCTCGATGATTTGCCTGCTCATTCTTTACGTCGAGCTGATCACCTTGTCCACCTACGAGCAATCTTTATGAGGTGTAGGCATTATCGAATTCGGTTGAATCCCCACAAGTGTGTTTTCTGTATAGAAACAGGTCGATTGCTGGGATTTGTTGTTTCAAAAGCCGGCATTCGCGTCGATCCCTCGAAAGTCGAGGCTATCATCAAATTGCCTCCTCCTTCGAGTTTGCGCCAACTCCAAAGTTTGCAAGGGAAAGCGAACTTTTTACGCCGATTCATCCCAAACTACGCCGAGGTCACTAAAGGTTTTACACGGTTGTTGAAACAGAACGTTCAATTCTTTTGGGACGAGATTGCCCAACAATCTTTTGATGCACTTAAACACGCGTTGACCCATGCACCGTTGTTGCATCCTCCCAACTACAACCAGGACTACTTCTTATACCTCGCAGCTTCGCATTCCACCATTGGAATGGTGTTAGTTCAAGAAGATGAATTCGGAGCGGAGCATGTGATATATTATCTCAGTCGAACCTTAAATCCCACTGAGCTAAAATATTCGCATGTGGAGAAATTGGCCCTGGCAGCCGTTCAAGCTGTCCAGCGTTTTCGTCACTACATTCTTCTCCGTAAAACTACAGTTATTTCGGATTGCAACCCTATGATTTACATTTTGACAAAACAACTGCTAGGGGGCAAGTACTCTAAATGGATCGTTATCCTGCAAGAGTTCGACTTGGAGTTTGAGAAGTCCAAGTCTAAGAAATCCTTAGTTTTTGCGGAATTGATGTGTGATTTCCCGCGTACTGACACAGAGACTGTGGCAGAGGAGTCCATTGCGGACGAATCTTTGTTTCTTATCAGTACTTTAGATCCGTGGTACGGGGATATAATCATCTATCTCCAAACCCAAACCTTTCGGCCTGAAGCTTCAAAGGCGGAACGTCGAAAAATTCGGTTTCAATCCCAGCAATACAAAATTATTGGAGATACACTTTATCGCGGGGGGCAGACTTAGTTTTTCGACGTTGTCTAACTCACGAAGAGGCTGAGAGAGTTTTGAATGATTGTCACTCTGGAGCATGTGGCGGTCATATGTCTGGGTATGCCACAGCTCAGAAGGTGTTGCGCGCTGGTTACTTCTGGCCATCTATGTTTAAAGATTGTATCATTGCAGTCCGGAAGTGCCACAACTGCCAAGTGTTTGATCGAAAGATGCGCGCACCACCTGCTCCTCTCCACCCTATAATTGCCGTTGGTCCATTCGCCAAATGGGGTATCGACTTTATTACTTGTAACCCTCACTCGGCCGGGGGGCATGCGTATATCATCCTCGCGGTTGATTATTTCACTAAATGGGCCGAGGCGATGCCTACATTCGACGCAAGCGGCAAAACAGCTGCAGTTTTCGTATTCAATCATATTATAACTAGGTTTGGTGTCCCACAAGCAATCATTACTGACCATGGGAGCCATTTTCGAAACATCATGATGACTGAGCTTACAAGCCAGCTTGGTTTGCGCCACGACAGCTCTACTCCTTATTATCCGCAAGCCAACGGTTTGGTTGAGTCTATCAACAAAGTTCTGGTTATCATGATCCGACGAACCATTGGTATTCATCGGTCGAATTGGCACAACATGTTATTTTCAGCGCTATGGGCATACCGAACCTCAGTGAAAACCTCAACAGGGTTCACTCCTTTCCAGCTAGTTTATGGCTTGGAAGCTGTGTTACCCATTGAATGCGAAATCCCATCACTTCAAATGGCTGTCGAATTACTCCCAGCTACTTCCGAAGAGGAGAAACGTTTATTGTACTTAGCTAAATTAGATGAGACTCGACGTGACGCCACATTGGCAATCGAGACTCACGCAAAGCGAATGAAAGCTCAGTATGATAGAAATGTGACCCCTCGAAGTTTTTCGGAGGGAGACCTAGTGCTTTTATATGATCAAGCTAACGATAAGCTAGGTGCTGGAAAATTCGTTCCCATGTGGCATGGACCCTATATTGTAAAGCGAAAGCTAGCAAAAGGGGCTTATGAGCTGGTAGATTTTGATGGGGACTCTTTGGGTAAACCCAGAAATGGACTTTACCTAAAGAGGTATTATGCTTAAATGGTGGGTATGGAGAATTTTTAGTTAGGTTAGGTTTTCTTTCTAGCTAGTATGATTGTTAGTTAGTCAGTGTGCTTAGCTTAGTGAGTGTGTTTTTCGTCGTTATTCTGGCTTATCTTGGTTTTACTCTTGATATTACAGATGTCGACGCCTCTCCAAACATACATTGGATTTGCTGATGGTGCTTGTCGTAGTACACGGAATATCTCTTCCGCAGCTTGGGTTATCTATTCACCCTCTGACGAGTTAGTTTCTATGCATGGGGTAAGCCTCGGTCAAACAACGAACAACATTGCAGAATACAGTGCAGTGGTTGAATTATTATCCGAATCTATTTCATTTGGAATTCGACGTTTGATAGTGAGGTTAGATTCTGAACTTGTTGTATTACAGCTTAATAGAGTTTATGCCATTAGAAATCCTGTGTTATTAAGGTTGTTTTTGAGAGTGCGTCTCTTGGAACGTGAATTTGATTACATTGAATATCAACATATTCCAAGGTCCTTAAATACATTAGCAGATGCAATTGCTTCTCGAGTGTTGGACAGACATTTACGATAATCATGCAAGTAAATTTAAAAACATTTCATCATACATGTTAAACAAGATAAGCCGGTAATAGTGATATATATATAGATAGGAGTGTGTCAAAAAATATACATCGTCTTCGATCATAGGTTGAAAAACACCTTATGATCGGCAAAAATGATAGAGTACAAAAAGTCAAAATGTCACATGTGTCTACAAAGTGACTAGCCAATCACTGGTGGTGCTCCCTGTACGACACCACTGCACGGGCTACCTTGCGCAAAAATCTCCTAAACGGTCCAGGGACCGCGACTACATAGCGCTGAAGTCTGATAGGAATATCATCCATAGTAGTCTCAGGTATATCCGCCGTCAGACGCTGTAGATCATGCTCCAACTCAGCTAGTACCTCTGCAGCCGCCGTGTCCTGTGGGGCCGGTACCGGTGCAACTGGATGTCTCCTCTCAAAAGGCCGGAGGTTGGCTGGACGCTGTGGACCAACATCTGCATTTTGAAAATTTTACTGTCAGTTTTGAGACGATATATATAAAAAACAAAAAAATACATAATTTGAAAACTCGTGAAAAATAAAGTACCTCTGTCGTCCCATTGTTCTCCCTGTGGAAGAACCATGTCCGGATCACCTCGAAAATCTACTCCGGCATACGGAAAGTCCTGAATCGCAAACACCTGGTCCTCTAACCAGTGAAAATAACTGTCAGTGAATCGAACAACTGCCGCACCCTCGTCCGGATGCCGGGCCATCACCGCAACCCATCGTACCAGCTTTGGCTCCTGAGGACCCAAAATATCAACAGTGAGATGCTGAGGGATCAGCATCGGAATTCTCTCTAGGCAAAGCTCACGACTATAGGCCCATATCCAAAGGTCTTTAGTTTCCCGGTCTTTGCCCTGGTCAGTTGAGCTTTTAAGTTAGCCGACACCGCATCACACCAGTTGAAGATGGTGCCTTGGAGACAGTCAATTGCCATCCGCATTTGGGACCCAGTGGCAATATGTAAAGTGGCTGAGCCACAAATCCTGGTCACAGTGAAAGCTAAGACCATGAGTTCACGCCGAGAGATGTATTTGATCTCTATGCCTTTCGCATGGTGTCGATCAGGTAGGCACCAATCTGCTTGGAGACTATCAAGGGATTGGCCACCCGGCCTAGTCCCGGCTAGATTGAGTTGCTCGCCTCTATTCGGCAAGCCAGTGAGAAAGTAGATATCAGAGGGCTCTATCTCGAGTTGTTGCCCCCCAATATAAAAGCATTGCTCTTGAACGTTCCATCTCTTGACCAGCCACTCCAAGAATCTTACCTGAGCCCTCATGCCAGGTATGGCCCAGTATTTGTATAATCCACATCCTCTTAGGGCATCGAGGGAAGGTTGATGATTGATTGCAGCTTCATCAACCTCCTCATGCTCTCTTTCTCTCCAATCCAGCATGATAAGTGCCCTACACATGAACAAACAGGCATTAGAACAAATTTTGGGTAAATTCAATGGTTAATTTGGGAGCTTAGGGTTTCAAAATCCGCGTTTTGCGGAGGACGCACCCCGCGTTTGGCGCACAGTGCGCCGGGACGCAGGTGGCTTGAAGGTAGCCTGCGTCCCCCGACCTTTTCCCTGTGTAGGAAAAAGTCGAGGGACGCAAGCCAGCCTTTGGGGAACCTGCGTCCCCCGCAGAGCGGTTTTCAAAACCCAAAACCCCCCAAAAATCAAAAATGAAACCTAAAATAAATTTCTAAACGGATGAAATTGACAATGGGGATGTTGTGAAATACCTGGAAGAGACGGCGTTCGATTCTGACGGTCGGATTTTCCGCAGCGACCACGGGAAGTTTCTTGTCAAAAGCTCCTTTTTCAACCTCAACAGTCAAACGATAAAAATGACATGGTAAAAAGTCTTTTTATAGGTTTTTTGGATGAATTTGTTCATTTTTCACCATGAAAAGATGTTTTTCGATGTATTTTTGCCTATCTTAAACAGGTATGAGTAATGTGTCGCTTTTGTGCAGGACAAAGGGACTTAGAGGGAAAATTGTCATTTTTTACGAACCAAAACATCAGAGTCATCTTTTAAGCCCTTTTCTGACTCCTAAAAAATGAAAAGATTGCCGAGCATTTCTTTTACACTCGTTAAAACGGAATTAAAAGACGGTCCCCTTATAGCTCTTTTCGGACCGTAAAATCAGGAAAAGATTGCCGGGTTTTTGTCGTTTCAAACTCGATACGGAAATAAAACGACGTGTCCTTGATCGCTTTTTACTTTTCAGGTCAGTGGCACTAATTATGAAAGTACTCCTTGGTCGCAAGATCAAGCAGTTCCCCCAGGTATTATTTTATACTTTTTCGAGCTTGAGGGACACAAATCTACGAAAAAGTTCAACTTGGAGTTTTCTTAAGTTTTTCAGACTCTCTAAAATTGAAAAACGCCGAGTTTCTCCTATACTGGGCTCGTTAAACATTTCACAGTAAAGGACCTGTTCAATTACAAACAGGAACAAACCACTCCTTCCTAGGGTTCGAATCAAAACTAGGTTGGACTCATCCGAAGGATGAGCTTATAATCAAGCACATGTTATCCTCCTCAAGCTTGTTAAAAATAAAGAGGTACTTGCCAGAAATGGTGGGGGAAAAGAGAGAAGAATGAGCCTATTTGTTACCTTTTGTCTCAGAAGAAGCTTTACTACCACTCTTGAACATGACACTTTTCATTCACCTGGGTTGGGAAATTCTTTACCTCACAGTTGATCAAACCACTTTGAAAGTCTTCAGCCGGGTTCTGGGGATTAACTTTGAGTTATTTAGCACCAAACCATCTGTCGTGTCGTTATGTGTTCAAGAGGTCTGCAAACAAAACTTTCATCTGCAAAATACTTGTCATCCATTTGACCATCCCTGAGTCAGTCCTTACAGCAACATTTCTTCAACTTGAACAATGATTTCGTGTTGTGGGCTTGCCTGCAACGGGTCGCTTTCTATCGACATTAGCACATTATCTAGAGAGATGACTTAGAAATCGTCAGTACCTTGAAATCTGCATGCATCAATGGCAGGTTTCTCGCCTTTGACGTCAGTTTACATCATTGACTTTCGATCGAAGGATTCCATGAAATGTTCGACATCAACTCATTCATTCACATCTCATGGATTGTACTGGGTACTTTGAGAACCATTGACATTACTGGTGGTCTCTCTCACGCTTGTTAACAGTTCACATCATCGACTGGTAATCAAGTGGTTTCTACCATGTTTGACATCGACTCATTTATTCGCATGGCTAGAATCGTACCAATTCGAGAAGTAGGAATGAAGACCCTGGATCAAATCTTTACCATCCAGGCTGCGAGGAGTTTTGTATTCATTATCTAAGTAGACTAATCATAAACAGATGGCTGCGTCCATACTATGTCTACAAAAGTCTATGATTATGATGTACTGCAAAATCATTCCTGTATCAGAGTAGTTAGTCTGTTAGTTAAAGTTTTAATCTGAGTATGGGAATGCCTACCTCAGTGATGATATAATCTTATACATGTATTTTGTGTTGAAAATTGCAGGTTCCAACCAGGCTCTCCACGAGATAATCCTTGAAATGATAAAGCGCTTCACCCTTCCTAGATAATACAAAACCCTAATCTATTTCAGGCTTCGCACTTTAGGGGGCAATCTGTTACACCAAAAAATGTCACCATGGCTATTTACAGTTGGTATGGCTCTATCAACAGTCATACTACCCTCTTAAGCAAGTCTTATGCCTCTGCTATCCATGTCAAACTCCAAGAAAGAGAGAAAGTCTTTATAAATGTGTTTATCTCTGGGTACGCAGGTTCTCTCAAACCTTGCCTGCGGGTATGCACCTATTGTTCATGATGTCTGCGTCCAAGGACGCTCTGTATCTAAAGGGGCAGGTGCGTCCCTCTGAAAAGGTTAAAATGCGCAAGTTTTATCTTCAAAAACTTACTTGTGGTCATTTCTAGAGCATTCTAGAAGGTTGTTTGACGTGTATTGAGTGCCTCCAGATGGTTCATGCACTCCTACCAAAGAGGAACTTATCCCATCAATAAGGGAGTGATCCCATCCAAAGAGGGGACTATCCCATTGATGGTGGACCTGATTAACTTCCTCTTGAACATTATAAATACAGGCGTTGGGCCAGAAGGAGGGAGGTTGAAAGCTATACATTTCTAAGGGTAAATGCTGCAGGAATTAGGACTCCCATTTAGAAGCTTGTGAGGAGAGATTGCCATCTTTGCTTGTTCTATTTGGAAGTGGGTGAGCTTTGTCAAAGTAGAGGAAGACTCTTGTGGACCCTGGAAGGAGCTTGCACAACACCAAGGCTCAGGTTGTAATGGTTCCTTTTGATTACCTTTAATGCAAATTGGTCCATTCTTCTCAATAACTTGTTGTTTATGGGTTATTTCATGTACTCCTTGGTCTATATGTTGAATATGCTTTGTTTTATGTTATAATCAGGTGCTATTTAATTGTTTGACTGTTGGTGATTGCAGGTTTTGGAGAAAAGGAGGAGCTCATCCAGATCAACAAAGCTTGGACTTCTACAACAGCGTTTGGACAAAGGTAAGAACGAAACACTTGATTTCTCGTATCATAATGCATGTTTAGAGAAGGATAGTTCTAGTTTGTCTTGTTTGTCATTAGAATGTCTTAGACTTCTAGGAAGGTCGGTTGTGTCCACACTTTTGACTGATTCCGTGTGACACAACTGCTAGGTTTAAAGATGCAGGAACATGTCTCTAGCCTAGACCTTCCAGATGAAATCATTAGGTTTCAAATGTGCCTTAGGTTAATTGAGTTTATTTTAAAGTTTATCTTGAATTATGTCTCATTTGTCAGGCCTTAGCAATGTGACTCGAAAAGTCCCATATGTAGCTAAATGAGACAAAACTCTTTCAATTCGATGAATCGTCTATACTAGAGAGGGTAGAAAACAAAATCAAGTGAAAACAACCAAGAAACTAAAAGCAAAAATTATTTTTTCACTACTTTACTTTTTGAAATAAACTAATGAAAAAACTATTTCCAATTCCTAGTTTCCTAACAAGTGCACTCCAAACAGTCTTTTCAAGAGTGAAGAGAATTCTTTTTTGTTTTCAAATTCAAATGCAACCCTAGTCTTCAATGATGCTAACTAATGTAACATATTGATGCAACAAACTAGAATTATGTGCTTCTCATGAAATGACAAAATGAATCTTCATCAAATACTCCAATGAAAATGTTTTCGAGACAATCAATCCTCAAGCAAATGAAAGGCACAAAACAGAATCTCTTTCAATAATGAAGCAATTACTCTACCAAAAACAAGACAAGCAATGTGAGCTATGCCGGAAAAGAGATCTTTAAACAAGTAAACAAAACTTTTCAAACTTGTGTGATGGAGACCAAAGCAGTAAGAGGACTATAAACGATATGAAAGGAGTAAATTCACCAACAGCTTGACTCACTGAGTTCACAAACAACTAAATGGATGACAACATAGATTCCCTAGGGCTACAAACCATCCATGGACTCAAGAAATCAAGTAAAAAGAAGGCAGGTCAGCAAGAAAATAAACCAAGTCAAAATGTAGCTTTCCAGTCAAGGAGAAAATAGTCTAAACAAGTTACAAGGCATAAATCAAGAGAGAAAGACACACTAGTCGAGCTCTAGGGTAAACCATAATCTTCACCTACAGGAATCAGCATGACTTCATAATTGACAAAAAGTTCCATAAGGGGGTTGGTGAGAATGTTCCTAAATATATCGCATTGTTTGGCGCAACTATTAGTGAAATAAGCACGTTGCCCAACATACAAGGAAAAAAAAACCAAAGGCTGAGACTAGACTTGCTACTGTAAATTTCAAACCTAGAGCAGTAAACAAGGCAGAGCAGATAGAACTAAAGGGAAAGGGTCATAGTAGAAAATTTCACACAAAACCATGGAATTACAAACAAGAAAAAATAAGGATTGGGTCCCTAGTGGAGTCACCAATTTGTGGTGTAGGTAAAATTCTATGTGCAGACACATACAATTCCTCTAGCCTGAGACCAAGTCTAGCCACAAACAAGACATTCTATGGAATATTTCCTTAGGTTAGAACCAATTAAGAGGGCCTACCTCTTAGTACGTTATCTGTTTGATGACGACCCTATTTCCTTGCTCCAGCTATCTTCCATTTCCTCTTGCGAACACCTGAAACAAATATACAAAATCAAACAACAACCATGATAATATACAAATTGTATTAAACCTACTTAAAAAGTCAAGGAAAATTAAGCCATAAACATGTGAAATTCAATCTTATATAGGAAATCAATCGATAGTTGCATATATATTAAATCAAGAAGATATTACAACAGGTGTCTTGACGTTGTCGTTCTTCTCTGACAAATCCAGGTTCCCACACACTTCTGCTAACATTCAATGGATGGCCTCAACAATGATAGTCTCAAGGCTCTTCCATTTAGGCTTCACACCAAACCAACTCACAATTCTCCGTTAAAGACAAACTAGAGAGCTACAAAGTATGGATAACTTGCTGATCACTCCAAACAAAACTTAATTAGCACTAGCACACACACACTAACACTAGCTTGTTCTTTGGAAAAGTGGAGGTTTATATAGCTTGAATGGATGGGAGATGGTTCCTCTTCTCATGGGAAAAGGTCTTATCTCTTGAGTTAGTTCTATCCTAATAGGGGAAAGGAGCCCAATTTGACCTCCTCGGTTCCATCTGGCCTAACCATTTACCAGACATCCATTACGAAGCTTCTAGAGATGGAAGCTTCGGCTCCATATTTAAATAAATTTACAAAAGAGGATCGACACCACTAATAAAGGGCTCAGTCGATCTGATTGGCATAGTTGTAAACCTTGCATATTGGTATGAGGAGGACATGGTTCAATAGCGTTGGTCTTGTAAACTGGGATAAATAAAATATTTTGGGAAAATGATGCAAAGGGGAATTTTTCTGCTCATGAAGAGGGACACAATGGGATGTTCTTCATGATGGGAAATCATGAAGGGTTCACTATATAGGTCCTCCAAGATCAAGGAATGGGGAGTACAGGGACAGTGACAAAATGTTGTGTAACACCCCTAAAGCATGAAAATAGAACATGTAATTTTTAACCCCATACAGAAATTACCTGCATACAAATTCTAAAACACATAAAATAAACAATGTGAGAGATTAACACATAAAACACATATACATAGAGATTTCCCCTGGATCCTAAAACTGGGACTACCAGCTTGATTTTTCATTATGTTCCTTTCAATGTTATAATACATATTTATACATGCTGAAGCATCCAATACCATGGACCGAAAACCATCGCATCCAATATCATGGATCGAAAACCATTGCGTCCAAAAACATGTGCAAAAATCATGCACAAAACCATAGGTGGGTCTGCCCATCCTAACATAGGGTCCAAAACCAAAATTTTCTGAGGTGCTGCCTCAGACCCCATAAAGTGGGGTTATGGGTATGCCTCAAACCCCTTGTAACCCCCCCTCACTACATAATCGGCACAATGAAGGGGGGCTCTGCCCCCCCTCTAACCCCCCAGTTAACTACGTGGGCTAGTCGTGGAACGCAACTCAAAATTCTCCCACTTGTTGTTTTCTTTCCACAAGGGGCCACAAGAGAGCTTAGTCATTTTTCCAGCCTGAAACACCCATTGTATCTCTACACCAAGAGAACTTCTTAGAGCTCACATATTTTTTCAATGCATCTATAGTATTTTTCAAAGTGTCCACCTTTACCAGCAACACCTTTTTGTCTTCTATCATATCGCTCACAAAGTGATACTGAATATCAATGTGCTTTGTCTTTGAATGATATGCGGTGCTCTTTGCCAAGAAATTTGCACTTTGGCTGTTACAGTCTATCCTTAGAGCTCCCTATACTAACGCCATACTTGAACACAATCTCTGCAACCAAATTACTTCCTTTCTTGCATGAGTGGCTGCCATGTATTTTGCCTCTATAGTTGATAGTGCCACTATAGATTGTTTCTTACTCATCCAACTGACTGCACCTCCAAATAGGTTAAACACATATCCACTTGTAGATCTTCTCTGATCCAGATCTCCAGCCCAGTGTGCATAAAAAAAGCCAGGGATATCCAAAACTTTGTCTAATCCTGGTCTTCCTTGGTAGGACAAACCATAATCTCTAGTGCCATGCAAATACTTGAAAACCCGCTTCACTGCTGTCCAATGCTCCTTCCCTAGTTTTGACATAAACCTGCTCAATACTCCCACTACATGTGCAATGTCTGGTATAGTACAGACCATTGCATACATCAGGCTACCAATTTCACTTGCATATGGAACACGGGACATATCCTCTTCCTCTTCTTGTGTCTTGGGACACTATTCAGCAGATAACTTTACACCTACAGGAATAGAAACCTTCACCAGTTTACTATCTTGCATATTAAACCTCCACAATATTGTCTCAACATACTTCCTCTAGTTTAACCAGAGCTTCCTCTTTGCTGATCTCTTTTAATTTCCATGCCCAAAATATAGTTTGCAGCACCAAGATCTTTCATGTCGAATTTGGAGGACAATTGGGTCTTCAAATCCTAGATAATTTCTTTGTCATTTCGAACCAACAACATATCATCCACATAAAAGACCAAATAAACAACACGGTCACCAATTAATTTAAAATACACATAGTGATATTCTTTGCTTCTGGTGAAGCCAAGTCCCCATATAAATGTTTCAAATTTTTGATACCACATCCTTGGTGACTATTTTAACCCATACAGAGACTTCTTTAACTTTCATACCAGTTCTTTCTTACCCTTCACCGCAAAGGCTTCAGGTTGCTTCATGTAGATCTCCTCTTCTAGATCCCCGTGAAGAAATGTTGTCTTCACATCCATCTGTTCTACCTCAAAATCAAAAGCAACAACAACAGATAAAAGTAATCTAATAGAAGTTACCTTGGCAACAGGAGAAAAAATATCACCAAAATCAATTCTTGGCACCTGGGAATAACCTTTTGCTACCAACTGAGCTTTGTATTTCTCCACTTTTCCTTCTGCGTTTGTCTTCGTTTTGAACACCCATTTTCTGCCAATGGGTTTCCTTCCAACCGGCAAATCCACTAGATCCCAAGCCTCATTTTTATGTAAATATTCCATTTCATCAACCATGGCCTCTTTCCAGAGTTTTCCATCCTCTGAATCCACTACTTCCTTCACAATTCTGGGATCATCATTAGTAATAGACAAAGCAAAATTTGAATAGAAAGTAGATGGACTATACCTTTCTAGCTGCCTTCTTTCTTGAACTGATCTTCTTACAACCGGAGTTTGTGGCTCTTCGTCTTCTGATTTCTCCTCTGTTGTAGAGTCTGATTCTTCCTCCTTAAGCTCAAACTCTATCTTCTCAGGTTCCTTTGGTTGGACTTCATGTTTAATAACATATTTTACCTCTCTGAACACCACATCTCGGTTGTACACAACCTTCCTTATGACTGGGTTCCAAAGCTTATAACCCTTTAAACCATCCTTATACCCAATAAAGAAGCACATTTTAGATTTATTATCCAACTTGGTTCTTTTCTCTTTTGGAACATGTACATATGCATCACATCTAAATACCCTTAGATGTGAAAGAGAGGGTTTCTTACTAGTCCATACCTCTTGTGGAGTCTTATCCTCTAACGCTGATGAAGGTGACCTATTGACCAGGTAACATGCAGTATCCACCGCCTCTGCCCAAAATTCCTATCCTAACCTGGCACCACTGAGCATGCTTCTTGCCCTTTCCATCAATGTCTTATTCATTTTTCTACAACTCCATTTTGCTGAGGTGTATATGGAGTAGTCTTCTGTCATGCTATACCACACTTCTTACAAAATTCTTCAAATTCCTTGCTGCAAAACTCTCCACCATTAACTGTCCTCAACACCTTTATCTTCTTCTCAGTATAATTTTCCACAAGAGCCTTAAATTCTTTAAACCTATCAAAGGTTTCAGATTTCTTCTTAAGGAAATATATCCATGTATTCCTTGAGAAGTCATCTATAAATGATACATAGTACACAGACTTACCCAGTGATGGAACCTTCATAGGTCTAAACACATCACTGTGCACAAGTTCTAATATATGTTTTGCCCTCTTACTACCAGAGGGGGAACTCACCCGATTCTGCTTCCCATATACACAATTTTCATAGAAATCAAAATCCAGAGAGCTATTACTCATACCTTCTACCATACCTTTACCATGAAGTATTCGAAGGCCCTTCTCTCCAATATGTCCAAGCCTTTGATGCCACAACATGGTCTTCTCTCCAGAGACCACTAGATTTTCTGCTCCACTTTTAGGAACCACAAAACTGTTGCACCCATCAATAACAATGCTACCTTGCAGCTTGTACAGAGTTCCAATTCAAACTCCCCGCATCAATACCAGTGCTCCCTGAACCATTTTGTAGGTATCCTTCTCGAACACTGTTTTTACACCTGCATCATCTAGCTTGCTTATAGAAATCCAATTTTTTGCCAATGCAAGAATATGCAGAACACCCAAAAGTGTTCTAACCCTTCCACCTTGTAACTTCAATTTTACTTTTTCATGACCAATGATTCTAGCCTTCCTATCATCCCCTAAGAAGACATCACCACCATTATATTTCTCATACTCGCAGAACCACTGTCTATGGGGAGTGAAGTGAAAGGATGCACCTGAGTCAATCAACCATGCCTCATGATCTACATGTGTACTTTAAGAAGCCAAGTACACATCCCCACCTTCATTTGAGGTGGTTTTCGCCTCTGTAAAAGGAGCATCATCAGATCCCTTTCCTTTATTAGGAGCTTTAGATTTACAGTCCCTTTTGTAGTTCCATTCCTTTCCGCATTTCCAGCACACCACCTTTATAGGTTTTCCTGGAGATTTAGATCTCCCTCTAGATTTATATCTCCCACTTGATGACTTATTTTTGTTTCTATTCTAGGACCGTCCTCGTACAGACAATGCATCACCATTTTGGCCCTCCATATTTTTCCGTCTCATCTCCTCTGTCAGCAAGGATGAGAATATTTCATCAAACTGCAAGGTAGTTGCATTGCTACCTATTGCAATAACTAGACTATCCCACAAATCTGGTAGAGAACACAACAAACTGATGCACTTATCTTCATCTGAAATTTTAATATCAACAGATGCTAATTGACTTACCACAATATTAAATGCATTTAGATGCTCTATAACTGAGTCTCCATCTTCCATTGTCAGGTTATATAGCTTTTTTTGCAGGAACAATTTATTCACTAGAGACTTAGATTGGTACAAAGTCCCTAACTTGTCCCACAAAGCCTTCATCGTAGCTTCCCCTAATACATTCAGCAAGAATCTGAGACACACAATCGTATTGTGCTCTTTGCCTTCCGGTCCAAATTCTTTCATTCTTCATCGAACACTCCCGTTGGTTTAGTACCCGGATCTACCAGGATCCACTGATCTTTATCCACCAATAGATCCTCCATATTGAGTTTCCACAAATCAAAACTCTGACCATTAAATTTCTCAATCTCTATCTATCCATTGCTCACCATCTTCTTTAACCAATAGAATCAATCTTGCAGATCTCCCACTGAACAGTGTCTACCATAGGCCCGAGCGAAACCCCTCAGCAATAAAGGCATCCCCTTGAAGCCAAAACTGCTATGATTCCAAATGTAGGTTTTAACCTTGTATAGAAAATACCTGCATATGAATTCTAAAACACATAAAATAAACAATGCGAGAGCATAACACATAAAACACATATACATAGAGATTTTCCCCTGGATCCCAAAACCAGGACTACTAGCTTGATTTTTCATTATGTTCCTTTCAATGCTATAATACATATTTATACATGCCGAAGCATCCAATACCATGGACCAAAAACCATCGCGTCCAAAAACATGTGTGAAAATCATGCACAAAACCATAGGTGGGTCTACCCATCCTAATATAGGGTCCAAAACCAAAATTTTCCAAGGCGCTGCCCCAGACCCCATAAAGTGGGGTTATAGGTACACCTCAAACCCCCTGTGACCCCCCCTCACTACACAATCGGCACAACAAAGGGGGCTCTGCCCCCCCCCCCCCCCTCTAACCCCTTGGTTAACTACGTGGGCTAGTCGTGGAAAGAATATAACACAACTCAACAGAACATGGAGTGGTGGCTAAGATGCTTTATGAGCTATTGCAAGGAGGAGAAAAAACACTGTTAGGAAACCTGCAAATCAAGGACACATATACATATACATATATGATATCTCTATCACATATATCAAAAAATGAAGCCACATCATGGACGCGACCATCTGGATAGAAAGGACCATGTGAAAAGATCCCTAGTATGGGTGCAGCCACCCAAAGGAAAAGGACCGTCTGGAAATATAATATCCACAATATGGATGGAGCCGCCTGATATAAAAGGATCATCATCATCATAGATATAAGGTCCCACGCTATGGTCACAACCATATAGTTAGAGGAAACATGTATAAAATCATGAATAATACATAAATCCATGCAACCTGAGTTATATCAGAGAAAACTCGGGATCTTGTGCCCCATCCCAACCTGATCAAAGTACAAATTCCAACATGCAAATGAATGTGTCAAAGTTGAACATGCTAGAAAACCGCCTAATTATCAGCCAATGATGTGAACCATTAACAAGCACAAGGGAAACCACCAATAGTCATAATGGCTCTCAAGGTAAGACATTACAATTCGTGAATGTGAAAATGAAGCTGAATTCGAACACTCAAGGAATCATTCGATCGAAGGCCGATGATGAAAATTTGTCATTGAATGCGAAGAACTTGATATTAAGGCATGCAAGCTCTAAAGTACTGAAAGGGATTTTCTAAGTCATCTTCCTGGATAATGAGCTGAAGTCAATAGGAAATTACCCATCAAAGGAGGGCCATAATTATTCCCTCATCATCGACATGATACAAGGAATAAAGTGGAATAAACGAGTATGATCCAGGACTGTGGAAAAAGGCCAGATAATGTATAGGTAGTAAACTACAGATAGGACTTCCCTTGAACATATCAGCAACACAACTCTGGGGTGTGGCAGTATTTGACTCAACATAAGACTAAGGGTCATGATGACAAAATGGAATAGTCAGTTGAGAGGAAAAATGGATCACCCAAACCTGAAAATACAAGTGATTGAATGACGATATACCAAACCTGACACGAGAAACAAATGACTATCATGTTCAAGAGCAACATGCTTCCCATACAAGAGATGTTTCACTTTCACTTTTTCCCCATTATTTCTACTAAGTACCCCAATTATTTTTAATCACAAGCTTGAAGGGGATATCATATGCTTGTCTTATAAATTCATTCTTTGAATTAATCCATCCTAATAAGTTTTACCAGTCCTGGGAAGGAGAAACTCAGTCTCTTCATGTTGACAAGTCTTTTTTCATTTAATTTTTATGAGTCCAATGAAAGATTAACTTGGTGTCTTTTTCATATTTAGAGAGTTTGAAAAAGAGATGAAAAAAAACTCCATCAGTTCCCTTTTTGTAATTTGTCTCTTGAACCCAAAAAGTTAGAAAACAATATTCGAGAGAACCTCTTGACCATGTCGACCAAGGTGTTCCTTTTTTGTAAATAGCCAATCCGAGCCTAAAAAAGGGGTAAAAATATACTGATATGACGTCAATTCATTTATTTTAATGAGTTAAAAAAGGACAAGAAATTTGCAATCTTTTCATTTTTTGAGACTCAAAAAATAGCTTAAGATGACTCCAGGGGGGTTCTTTTTTCGTGTACTTTTAACAAGTCAAAAAAAGTGATAAAATGAAAATGCGTTGAATCAGTAAAAACTGATCATCGTTACCACCAAAAGATCATGTAACTACACTAAGACAACCAAACATCACCGATATCGAGAAAAATAATAAAATATTGGTGAAAATGTATTTAAAAATCTATAAATAGACAATAAGTAAAAACATTTTTACCATTTCATTTTGAATAATTTGGAGAGTGTATTTTACCCTATTTTCCTTGATTCATCAAGCAAGCGGTGTGGTAGATCCAGGGCACCATTTCATGAACCGTCAGTTGTAGGTAAGAGATCTTTCCTTTCTCTTGCTTTTCATACCTTTTTAATTTCATTTAATAAAAACATTGACT
Organism: Pinus tabuliformis; assembly: GCA_031772625.1. Lineage (NCBI taxonomy): Eukaryota > Viridiplantae > Streptophyta > Pinopsida > Pinales > Pinaceae > Pinus > Pinus tabuliformis. The sequence continues at coordinate 686,434,580 of CM062804.1, read as the reverse complement.
ACTTAAGAGGAGGATTTTAATTTTTATAATTAGGGGAGATCAGTATGAGTCTAATCATCAGATCTGTGTTGATCACTCCTTAGCCCAAAAGGCCCTTGCACTGCTACCATGAAAACCATTTGAACAGTCATGCTAGGTGTAAAGTGAAAATTGAAACAAGAAATTCTCTTTCTTCATCAGTCTTTTCAAAGTTTTAATCCATGTAAAGGCTTCTAAATGTTGTTTATGCATTATTTTCAAGATACTTCGATGACTGTGGCCATCAAATGGAAAGAAAGAGGCCACAAGGCGGAAGACCACCAAGCTACCCAAAGCGATGCATGTGTTAGAGCTTTGAGGCACTGGATATTACTCAAGTTCTTCCAAACCCTGGGACTTAGAGCTCACAATGAGCAATTAGAATATCTCATAGGATTATGGGATGTTGGTTGTGAGATCTTCATCATTGGATATTAAGAACAAAACTAGAAGTAGCTGACATCTATGTCATCACTAGATTGTCCATGAGAGGAGATAGGGTTCAACTCTTTCGAGCTCATACTGGAGGAGAGAGCACCAATACCTTGGTCAGAAGGCATTGCACGGGTGCAGAAAAAACCATAAGCTGGAAGGTTAAGATAGCAACTATTAGGGTCCTATAATTTATAGGATCTCAATGTGATTGTGTATTTCAAAGTTTGCATATTTCATATTGTTCATAGATTTGAATATTCAATTGATTTCACAAAAAAAAAGGAAAAATGAAATGAAAAGAAAAGAGGGTATAAAAGAAAAGAAAAAAATGACAAGAAAAGAAAACCCCAAATGTTGTTCAATTCATACATTCGAAGCATGATTGAACAAATTTCAATTTCTGTTGTGTTAGAGGCGGTCTTGTCAGTCCTCCGTCAAAGATCAAAACTCTTTCTGCATTTCATTTTTAGGTGTCTCACTCCATTTACTCAGCTGCATTCCACTAGGGGCATGCCATAACCTGATGAAAGGGCCTTACCATTCATTCCCCTCATGTCTTGTACCTGCTGTCTCAGGTCTTTTCATCAATGTGTATTAAAGTCCGTGACAGTCAATTTTTGATATTTTAGTGGAAGAGAGTCATTTCGGTCATTAAGTCTAGGGATTAGTCATTAGGTCTTCAAACAATGTCCAATAAAGCCAGCAAGGCCAGAGGGAGGCTCTTATGAAGTTGTGATTCAAAGACTTTCATTGTCATGTTGATAGAATACGATTGTTCTTCAAAACTCTGTTTTGAAGAAAAGTAAAAAATTTGTCATTTGTAAAAATTTTCAAAAGTTTCTCAGTGGATTTCTCCAAGCACAACCCTGGTCTCCTTAGCCAAATTCCATGTCGGCTACCCCTGCAAAAAATTGCCAAAAAATTTCATCATTTTAGTCAAAGAAATCAAAAGGAAGTGTGAAAAGCAAAGTTATATTAATTGTGAAAAAGTGTCAAAGTGAAAACATTACAAAATGGGTTTTGGAGGAAGAAAAAATCAAATCCAACTCTTGCAACATATTTCTCCAAGTTATATAAATCATTTTTGTCAAGTTACGTTCAAGAAATCTTATTGCAAAGTCGAATTTGGAGGTTGGAGAGCAAACTGTTGTTTGGAAAGATCGTGACTGTGTTAAAAATTGGAGCGCGGCACACAGGTGGAGTAGCGCAGCGCACTGGGGATATCCGTCTAGTGTTAATTTGAACAGGCACGACACAAAAAGAGAGCACAATGCATATACACAGAAACCCGATTTTGCTCAGAATTTGTAACCAATCGCCTTCAATCCCTTGAATTTTCTAGGTGGGGTCAATCTCTCAGTGTTTCATCCATTTTTATGTTAGTATGATGATAGTAAATGGCGGCTTATGGTTGCACAAAACTCTTAAACCCTACCACTTAAAATCATCAAAGCAAATTCGGTTAGGGTTACAAAGTCATTGTGTTGGTGCCAAGGTTCTTCCCCCACTTCATTTTTCCTTCTTGCCCTCGTTCCCTTCTTCCCTACTCCACTTTTTCCATTTGTCCCTATCCTAAAATGCTACTAAATTCCTATTCCCTATCCCCTCCGCACATTTGTCAAAGGTAAGACCCCAAACCCTACCCCATATAAATTTTCCTAACACCCCAAACCCTACCCTATATAAAATCTCCTAAACTCCCTACTCCCTAAATAAAATTCCTCCTCATATTCCCTAATCCCTTCATATTATTCCCATTCCTAACAGTTCCTTGTTGCATTCTCCCCTTGGTGGCAGATTTCAACACATCAAAAAGAGCAGTTCAAGCACAGTTCATACACAACAGTCATCTTGTCTTCAGGGTATTTTGTATAGCAGTCATGGCATCTCAGCATTCATCGAACTATGAGGTGGAAACCCAAAGTGACTCTCCCTTGGGAGAACAGGCACCCCAGAGGCCTCATAAAAGTGGCAAACATGTGAGAGAGGAACCAACCACCCTTACAGAATTGCAAGCCTGTCCTCTTGCTATGTCATGTTTTTAGCATCAGTCATGTTATGAGTTTTGTCAAAAGGTAGCTAGTGTCCAATTTCATCATGAGTTGGCTCGTCTTTTTGTGCTACACTTGCATGGAGATCAAGCTATCTTGGCTGGTGTCACCTTCACACTTACAACAGAATCTGTCTCATTAGCAACCAGTATACCAAACATTGGCGAACCATGGCACAAGAAACAGAAGATTGACTGGCAGCATTATGAACCATACATCAAAACTAGTTTCTTAAGGCATCTCAAGGGAGTGTTCCTGTTCCGATATCTAAAGGATGAATATGCTCAATTAATGAGATTGATCATGAAATATTTTAGCTGTGAGGGACGGTTCTCTCGCCTTTATGCTTACCACATCAGGTTTCTCATGCATTTCACCAGGGTACGGATGATGAACATTCTGTATTTCATTTTCCAGAACATAGAGAGGATGACCACCTTTATACAGCGCAAAACACCTCAGCAGCAACTTAACAGTGTCTATCATTTTGCTCTTATCAAGATTTTGGTGGTTCATCATCTTGGATTGCAGGGCATCACTTGGGATGATTTCATTTCGCGTGATTTCTTTAGAGTTTCATGGGAAGTATCAGAGGTTAAGCATGAGGGTGAACCTTCTCATCAGTATGAGCACCATGAGATTGCTAGTGTGTTGATTTTCATCACATATCAGAAGGGCACCAGACGTTTTTTTGCAGCGGCAAAGCGAGTGTTATCTCCACCTGGGGTGGAAGGGGCCTCGCTTCCTCCATCAGCATCACAGGAACAGGACAAAGGCAAGGAGCCAATGTAGGATGAGGGGCCTTCAGGTGAGCCATCAAGTTAACGAGAGACCGAATTCGTTCTCCTTCATGATGATCATACAGATATGGATCCGACAAGTGCATAGCTTAAAGAGATCATCCAGGAGCAGCAAGCAGAGATTCAAGCCTTGTCCATTGATTTGGAAAGAGCCAAATGGAACATGAAATATCTGGAGCAGAGGAACAAATAGCTTGAGGATCAGCAAGCGATCATGGAGCTACAAAACATTTGTGAGAATCGCCAAGCCGCACAAAGGAGAAGGCTTGAGCTCATGTCATTGGAGCAAGAGATTAATGAGGATCTAGAGGCCAATCTTGAGAGAGTTAACATGCACTTAGAGAGGCTTCTGGACAAGGCTGACAAGGACCATGCATTGCTGAGACACATGGCTTTCCACTACATGGCGCAAAACAAAGTGTGTAAGGCCCGAATCAGGAATTTGAAGGTGAAATTGAGGAAGGCAATCAAGAAGCAAAAGAGGAAAAGGGAGCTCGATCGACTTCAAATATTGGCTAAGGCCTCTTTAGCCTAGCATAACACTTGATAAGGAAGATCCAGCCCAAATTTCAAGAAATTTGGGGCATTTTTGGTGTTTTTGGAAATTTTTGTGCAAAAAACAGGTTTTTTCTCCCTGTGCACCGCGCCACCTGGCGCGCGCTTACACTGGGGAGCTCCAAATGAAAAAGGGTTTGAATTTTTGGATTTTCCATGGAAAATAATGACTGTTGGTAGATGCCCAAGAAGTTTGGGCCAATTTTGAGTCCTCAGGAGGTCAAAAACACCCTAAAAATGACCTCTCTACCCCTATTTTGACACACAGGAAGAAGTCTTGGGAGATTGCAGTTTTGAAGGGGAAAATGGGCACCAAATTTAGAAATGCAACTTGGGTTGGAAAGTAGACAAATAGAGCTTTCCAAAAATCACACTTGGGCTTAATTTGGACTTCAGAAGGTGCCTCAAAACCAGCTCCAAAGTAGCACGACGCATATAGTTTTTGGCACAACACACAGAGACCCAAAGGCCAAAATCGCTCCCGCTTCACGAAATTTTGATTCGCAATTTTCTCCAGGTGGGCCCACTCATTTACAATACATTTTTCTTGGCATCAAAGGAAAAGTTTAAAAATCATTTTTGGCTTCTATCCAAGTGGCCAAATGAAGTCAAACAACCACCCACAAAATATATGCTCATATTTGCTTTTTCTAATTGGTCTTCATAGAAAATTAAATGTAACTGCTGATGGTTGGCTCTTCATTGCCTGGGTTGATCGACCTTCTCATGGAAAAGCTTATTTATTGTATTAAGAGTCATTTTGTAAAGGGTTGGAATTTTTGGGAAACTGTGGGAGAGAAACCCAGTCACTCATTGTACATTTTGACAGAGAATTAATGAAAGATTGCAGCTCTGGTTCATGAGATTCCTGTGGCGTGAGTTTAGCAAATGTATCTTCTTTATGTTTCATATGTATCTTGTTATGTTTCATATTTTCATTCATGTTCATTTCTAGTGAAAGCTTTCTAAGTAAAAAGGTAGAATTCAGTGTGCTGCTCTGCCTTGGGATAGTTTTCACGTTCTATGTTTTCTTCTGTTGAAAAGGATTCATGTATTTATGCCCTTTTCACACTCTTAAACAATCTCTCCACTTCATGTTATTTCGAATCTAATTGCTAGACTTTATGCCTATCTTGTCTCACGAAATAATCTGCGTCTTTGAGTTAAATTCTTTGCTCATGTTGTTCCTTGGTCCCACACATCCTAGAAAACTCAGTCATTTGTCAAAATACCTCTGTCACATCCATTTACCTAGCCTAAAATCAATATTCATTTTGATTCATCTCAGACCCTATTGTTTATTTTCCTGAGTGTGACCCGGAGAGAGCCCTCTCCTATTTTGGTAGGGCTAGCTACCAGACTGTGCGTGGTTTGTGGTTACCCTGAATTTTGCCTTCCTTTAGCCTAAGGCAGATTTAGGTGCTAACATAGTGGTGACTCCGCTGGGGAGAAATTCTTTGTTTGTTAGTCTTCTCCATTACGTAAACGGCAGGGTTAACCTACGGACACCCCATACTTCTGATAATTCTAAGCTTCCGGATGATAAGTTTAGGATTTGATAGGTTGAGTAAGTTGTTCATGTCCTTCTGATTTTTTTGAAAATAGCACACTGGCTTCGAGATGATATACCAGAGCTAATCCAGATCCGAATCCTCCTCATATCTACGAAAACCCCAACTTGATTCCATGACTCCTTCGTCAAGAGAGCTCTATAACTCCCATGTTCAAATCCCATTCATGTCTTGACATTTTTTAGTATATTGAAGAGCTTGAGTTTGATGAACGATTTGAAATATCATTGTTCGAGACCAAATCTGAAAGGGCTGTTGACTATACTGTCCCCAATCCACAGTTTCTTGTAGACCTAGAAACTGAAAGAGCTAACTGGTCAATTGATAATTATATTGTGACACAACTTCAAACTAAAATTGTTAATTCCCTACAAACTACACACACCCATCCAACACCTTCAAGACCAAACCCACCAAGAGTGATGGCTGCCCGTTTTGCACCTCTTGTGCTGCCTCAGGTTCTAGATGATATGCCCACAAATTATCAAAGAAAAATCCCTTTGTTTGATGGTGCCCCTCATAGCGTTACCACTCAGCAACATGTAGACATAATGGCATATTTCTATGACCTTCATGAGATCGATGCAGAAAATGTAGCCATGAGACTCTTTGTATAGACATTTGCAGGTGAAGTTAGGAAATGGTTCAGAGGTTTTCCGGTTGCATGTATCGCTACCTTGGCTGAACTACAAAGACAATTTTTAGACCATTGGGAAGTGAAAAAGAATCCTCTTCAAATTCTTGCTGAGTATGAGCAGATCAAACAAAATGCTGGTGAGTCGGTCCTAGACTACTGCATTAGATTCAATTCCGTTTATAATGAAATTCCTGATCATCTAAGGCCACCTATGGGACTAGCTATGATGAAATTTCTGGATGGTTTTGATGCTGACATGGCTTATCAACTGAGAGAGAGAGAGCCGGCCACAATGGAAGACATGCAGAAAATCGCGGTCAGCGTTGAAGAAAATCTGTTGTCCAAGAGAGCTAGAGCAAAAGCAAAAAAGAAGGTCACAGTCAAGGAAGAGTCTTCCTTGATGGATCAATTACTCAAGAAGGTAGAGCAGATGCTTGAAAGGGTGAAACTCGACAAACCTGAGCCACAAGTTAGAAATCCTAACTTCCGTGGCCAGCAGCAGCCACAATATAGGATAAGGCAGAGAGATCAACGAGCCCAAGATCAAACAGCATAGTAGCCAGTACAGACACCTCTGCAGCAAAATTTTGTGAATGGACCAGAGTCTAATGAGGAAGGGAAGGTAATAGGGGAAGAGAACCACTTCTTTACTCTTGATGATTTGCCTACTTACATTACTGAAGAGGAGGAGTATGCGAAAAGTTTAGCTGCACACAAAGACGCATATTTCATTCTAGCAAGTGACACAGTTTTGGAAGAAGAACCAAAGGAGTATCAAAGAGGATATATGAATGCTCTGTCCACTCAGCAGAAGCAATATTCACTTAGAAACAAAAATGTGCCCGTTAACCCAATTCAGAAGAGGAAGGAAGTTTCGACATCAAAGAATGATTCGTCAGTTGCACAAAAGAAAGGAAAAGAGGCACTTGGACTTGACAACAACAATTCACCATCAGCAGAACAGTCAAATCAACAAATTGTATTGAGAGAAAAGGAAAGGAAAGAAGTCCTGGTCAAAGAGGTAGAAAAGGCTTCCGCTTTTAGTTTGGAGAATGAAATTTATAAATTGAAGGTATCCATTCCCTTGACTGAAATAATGAAGAACATCTGTTATAGAGGGAAAGTTTCTAAGATTTGAATTGTGATCCAATGTCTGATATGGTGAATTTCGAATATGATCAACCTGAAATGATTTTTGGGCCAACATTGAATGGTGAGTCTCCAGATAATGATGTGCCACCTTTTTATATTAGTTTAAGATTGCATGATTTTGTGTTACACAATGCCATGTTCGATTTTGAAGCTTCTCACAATCTCATGCCCAAGGCTATCATGGATAAGCTAGGTTTGGACATCACCCGAAAATACCATGATCTCTATTTGTTTGATTCCAGTAGAGTAAAATGTATCGGGCTCATCAAAGACTTGGTTGTAAGTCTGGATCAAATCCCAGTGAAGAATGTTTTGATGGATATTGTAGTAGCGAACATTCCTCCCAGGTTCAGTATGCTTCTTTCCAGGTCTTGGGCAGCAAAATTGAAAGGGACACTACAACTATATTTCTCCTATGCAACAATTCCAGTGTTTGGCCAGATGAGAAAACTGTATCAGGAACAAAAAATTAAATACGTGATTACAAGCAAGGAGAAACCCATTAATCATCAAATTAATTATGTACATACAGATCTAGAGTCTTTTGTTTTGTATTCAGATAGTTTTAATGATGTAGATAGTCAGTTAATTTAAGCAGAAAGCATTCCAGAAATAGTAGAAAATTTCAGAGAAGTTTTGAAGAAAGAAGGATGAGGACAGCAAAACACCATTGAGAAATCAGCTGAAGATAATGAATAACAAGCAAGGAAAATAGAGCCAGCAGAATTTCAGAACTTGGAAAAAGAGGAAGAAGATTTGTGGAACATGGATTTCGACGGTGCAGTGGGAAATGATGGTGTTGGAATTGGTATTTGGGTACATAGTCCTTTCTCCACCCCACACAAGGTGCCTAGTAATGTGTGGGTATGCTCTTGCAAATTAGCTTTTGATTGTTCAAATAATGAGGCTGAGTATGAAGCTCTGATTGCTGGCCTAAAGATTCTAAGAAAGCTGAATGCTAAGAGGATTGCAGTATATGGCGACTCCAAATTGGTGATTAAGCAGGTCAGAGGCGAATATCAAGCAAAGCATCCTCGGATGCGGACTTACCAGAATGCAGTCCTAGACATCTTGAAATTATTTTCAGAATATACCTTGACATGTGTGCCTCGTGTTCAAAACAGCATTGCTGATGCTCTTGCTAAGGTAGCCAGTAGTTTGAAGATTCCAATGCACTCTAGTAATAAATTCGAAATCCATGTCAAGCATCGTCCGACTGTCCCCGACAATCAAAGGTATTGGCAAGTCTTCCAAGATGATGAGGAGATTGATGATTTTCTGCAAAACAAAGGTAAGTTCAAAGAGAACTGAATTGATGAAGAAAATGATGATGGAAAAGATGAGGTGTAGATCAATCAAATGGACATATTTTAGCTGAAGGATAACATCATCCCTAAAGGCTTGATACCTCTAGAAGAACTCTTTGATCAAGATGTCGTAGCCCGCAAACCGACATTGCAACCAACAGAGAAGGGTGTTGAAGAGGTCAATATCGAAACAACTGCTAATCCTAAAATGGTAAAACTGTCTAAAGCATTGCCACAAAAGATGAAAGCCAAATATATCAGTTTGTTGTCTTCATTTGCTGACGTGTTTGCTTGGGATTATTATGACTTGAAGACATATGATACTAATATCATTCAGCACACTATACCCATTAAGCCTAATCAGAAACCTTTTAGACAGAAGTTGAGAAGGCTAAATCCAAAACTACTGCCATCAATTGAAAAGGAGATAAACAAGTTATACAAATTAGGAATCATCATTCCCATCAGATTTTCGGTTTGGATTTCCAATTTGGTGCCCGTGCGGAAGAAGATAGGTGAGATTCGCTTGTGCATTGATTTTAGGAATCTCAATAAAGTTTCATTGAAAGATAACTATCCACTGCCCAAAATGGATCATATACTGCAGCGAGTAGTTGGGGCATCTCGTATGTCACTACTTGATGGTTATTCTGGATATAACCAAATTTCAGTCCATGAAGATGACCGAGACAACACAGAATTCACTACTCCATGGGGAACTTTTTATTACGCTAAAATGCCTTTCGGTTTGAAGAACGCGGGTGCCACCTTTCAGCGGGCAATGGACTTGGCTTTCGTAAATAAGAAGCATGTCTTTTTGGTTGTGTACCTTGATGATCGGACGGTGTTTTCCAAATCTGATGAAGAACACATGTATCATCTGAAAACTGTCTTTCAAAAGTGCAGAAAATATGGTCTATCACTGAATCCGAAAAAGAGCTTGTTTGCCATGGAGGAGGGCAAACTACTTGGGAACATTATCTCAAAAGATGGCATTCGTATCGATCCTGCACATGTGCAAGCAATTCAACAAATTGATCTGCCCCAGAATAAGAAGGAGATTCAATCGTTCAATGGTAAAATGAATTTTTTACACCGCTTTGTACCTAATCTTGTTGAGCACCTAAGAGAGATCACAAACATGCTTAATGAGGACAGGCAAGTGAAGTGGACAGAAGAGGCTGTAAAATCTTTCAATTTAGTCAAATTGGTTCTTTTCTCAGCTCCAGTTCTAATCAACCCATAATACACTCAAGATTTTATATTGTTTTCATTTGCTTCAGAGCATACTATGGCAGCGGTGTTGATGTAGAAAAGAGATTATCACGAAAGACCAATTGCTTTCTTCAGCTGAACTATAAGAGATGCAGCCTTAAAGTACAATGTCATTGAGAAGCAAACTCTCGCACTTGTGAAAGCATTGAAAGATTTTCAGGTATACATTCTGCATTCTCATATTTTGGCTTATGTTCCTAATGCTGCTCTCAAAGATGTTTTAGTGCAGACCGATCCTGAAGGAAGATGAGGCAAGTGTATCACATCTTTGTTAGAATATGATGTGGAGATAAAGCCCACAAAGCTGGTTAAAGGAAAAGGATTAGCAAAGTTAATGGTCGAATCAAACTTGCATGCCCTAGACATAAATCTAATCGCTACTATGTTCGATGAGAATGAGGAAGGTTCGTCAATTCAGGTATCTGAAATGTTTGCTCTTTCTCTGTCACCACTACCCGGCATGACTAGAAACAAAGCTAGAACTCTCAAATTAAAGGCTGCCAAGTTTTGCATTCTAAATTTTGCACTTTATTAGAAAGATCCCTGTGGTGTTCTTTTGAATTGTTTGGTGGAAGAAGAAGCAAAGTAGGTCATGGAGGATTTCCACGAAGGCGATTGTGGTGGTCCCTTTTTTGGAAAACAACCACAAATAAAGTTCTGAGAGCAGGATACTATTGGAAAACATTGTTTGCTGATGTATATAAGGTTGTCAAGAGCTGTCATAAATGCCAATTTTTTTAAGGAAGGCAGAAATTACAGCCTTTTCCGCTTAAGCCCATTGAGGTGAGTGCCCCTTTTCAGCAATCGGCGTTGGATTTCATTAGTGAAATTCATCCCACTTCTTCCAGTCAGCATCGATGGATTCTCATGGCAAATTACTTCATGAAATGGATCGAAGAAATTCCCACTAGACAAGCTATAGATGCGGTAATTATTTCATTCCTCAAAAATAACATCTTGTCTCGCTTTGGTTGCCCAAATAAGTTAATCACTGATAACACAACAACTTTCAAATCAAAAAGGATGGTAGAGTTTTTTCATAAATATCACATCATTTTGGGTCACTCAAGTGCCTATCATCCACAAGGCAATGGATTGGTGGAGTCCTCCAACAAATCTTTGGTCAACATCATTAAGAAGCTACTGGAAATCAACAAGAAGATATGGCATAAGAATTTGGTCAATGTACTTTGGGTAGATCGGGTCAGTCAGAAGAAATCCATTGGTATGTCCCCCTTTGAGCTTGTGTATGGATTTGATGCCTTATTTCCTACCTCTCTCGTAGCCCCAGTAGTCAAACTTCTTTAGGAAGCCTGCAGTGAAGATGATCCTATGCAGAGAAGATTGAATAAAATGATCCATTTGCAGCAGACCAGATAAGAAGTTTTCCAAAATACATCCAAGTTGCAGGAGATAATTAAGAAAATTTATGACAGAAAAGCAAAGGCGGACAAATTTCAGCTGGATGATGTAGACTTACTGAAGTGGGATGCAAGGAATGAGGAAAAGGGTAAGCACGGTAAATTCGAGAATCTCTGGAAAGGACCTTTCAAGATTCCAACATATCAGGGTCAAAATGCCTTTCTTCTGAAGGAAATGAACGGGGAAGATTGTCCAGGAGGGCCGATCAATGGTCGACTGCTCAAGCAGTACCACTTCTTAGTTGTTTCTATTGTTTCCATCGTCACTGTAAATACCATTTTATTTCGGTTTTGGTTTGAGTTTGTTTAGTCAGTCTTTGAGTCATTTTAAGTCCAAATTTGAGTCAATCCGAGTCAAGTTTCAGCCAATAAATGAGTCAAGAGTTGCGTTTCATTTGTCGAAATGATGACTCCATAGCCCAATGGACGAAGGCACTATCTTCTCTCCCAAATATCTGCCATTCTTGGCACCTCCAAGGAGCTACCATCCCCCATTGGAGCCAATGTTAGAGTCGGTCTTGTCAGTCCTCCATCATAGATCAAAACTCTTTCTGCATTTCATTTTTAGTTGTCTCACTCCATTCACTCAGCTACATTCTGCTAGGGGCATGCCATAACCTGATGAAAGGGCCTTACCATTCATTCCCCTCATGTCTTGTACCTGTTGGCTCAGGTCTTTTCATCAATGTGTATTAAAGTCCGTGACAGTCAATGTTTGATCTTTTAGTGGACGAGAGTCATTTCAGTCATTAAGTCTAGGGATTAGTCCTTAGGTCTTCAAAAAATGTCCAATAAAGCTAGCAAGGCCGGAGGGAGGCTCTTATGAAGTTGTGATTCAAAGAATTTCATCGTCATGTTGATAGAATACGACTGTTCTTCAAAACTCTGTTTTGAAGAAAAGTCAAAAATTTGTCATTTGTAAAAATTTTCAAAAGTTTCTCAGTGAATTTCTCCAAGCACAACCCTAGTCTCCTTAGAAAAATTCCATGTCGGCTACCCCTGCAAAAAAAATCGCCAAAAAAATTCATCATTTTAGTCAAAGAAATCAAAAGGAAGTTTGAAAAGCAGAGTTGTAATAACTATGAAAAAGTGTCAAAGTGAAACATTACAAAATGGGTTTTGGAGGAAGAAAAAATCAAATCCAAATCTTGCAACATATTTCTCCAAGTTATATAAATCGTTTGTGTCAAGTTACATTCAAGAAATCTTATTGCAAAGTCGAATTTGGAGGTTGGAGAGAAAACTGCCATTTGGAAAGATCGTGACTGTGTTAAGAATTGGAGCGTGGTGCACAGGTGGAGTAGAACAGTGCACATAGAGCATGTGGTGCATTGGGGATATCTGCCCAGTGTTAATTTGAACAGGCATGATGCACACAGAGAGTGCGGCGCACTGGGCTCTTGGCGCAGCGCATATACACAGAAGCCCGATTTTTCTCAAAATTTGCAACCAATCGCCTTCAATCCCTTGAATTTTCTAGGTGGGGTCAATCTCTCAGTGTTTCATCCATTTTTATGTTAGTATGATGATAGTAAGTGGCGGCTTATGGTTGCACAAAACTCTTAAACCCTACCACTTAAAATCATCAAAGCAAATGCGGTTAGGGTTACAAAGTCATTGTGTTGGTGCCAAGGTTCTTCCCCCATTTCATTTTTCCTTCTTGCCCTCATTCCCTTCTTCCCTACTCCACCTTTTCCATTTCTCCCTATCCTAAAATGCTACTAAATTCCTATTCCCTATCCCCTCCGCACATTTGTCAAAGGTAAAACCCCAAACCCTACCCCATATAAATTTTCCTAACACCCCAAACCCTACCCTATATAAAATCTCCTAAACTCCCTACTCCCTAAATAAAATTCCTCCTCATAGTCCCTAATCCCTTCATATTATTCCCCTTCCTAACAGTCCCTTGTTGCATTTTCTCCTTGGTGGCAGATTTCAACACATCAAAAAGAGCAGTTCAAGCACAGTTCATACACAACAGTCATCTTGTCTTCAGGGTATTTTGTATAGCATTCATGGCATCTGAGCATTCATCGGACTATGAGGTGGAAACCCAAAGTGACTCTCCCTTGGGAGAACAGGCACCCTGGAGGCCTCATAAAAGTGGCAGACATGTGAGAGAGGAATCGACCACCCTTACAAAATTGCAGGCCTGTCCTCTTTCTATGTCATGCTTTTAGCATCAGCCATGTTATGAGTTTTGTCAAAAGGTAGCTAGTGTCCAATTTCATCATGAGTTGGCTCGTCTTTTTGTGCTGCACTTGTGCGGAGATCAATCTATCTTGGTTGGTGTCACCTTCACACTTACACTAGAATCTGTCTCATTAGCAACCGGTATATGAACATTCGCGAACCATGGCACAAGAAATAGAAGATTGACCGGCAGCATTATGAGCCATACATCAAAACCAGTTTCTTAAGGCATCTCAAGAGAGTGTTCCCATTTCGATATCTAAAGGATGAATATGCTCCACTAATGAGATTGATCATGAAATATTTCAGCTGTGAGGGATAGTTCTCTCATCTTTATGCTTACCACATCAGGTTGCTCATGCATTTCACCAGGGTATGGATGATGAACATTCCATATTTCATTTGTCGGAACATAGAGATGATGACCACCTTTATACAACGCAAAACACCTCAGCAACAACTTAATAGTGTCTATCATTTTTCTCTTATCAATATTTTGGTGGTTCATCAGCTTGGATTGCAGGGAATCACTTGGGATGATTTCATTTTGTGTGATTTCTTTAGAGTTTCATGGGGAGTATCAGAGGTTAAGCATGAGGGTGAACCTTCTCATCAATATGAGAGCCATGAGATTGCTAGTGTGCCAGTTTTCATCACATAACAAAAAGGCACCAGACGTTTGTTTGCAGCGGCAAAGCGAGTGTTATCTCCACCTGGGGTGGAAGGGGCCTCGCTTCCTCCATCAGCATCACAGGAACAGGACAAAGGCAAGGAGCCAATGCAGGATGAGGGGCCTTCAGGTGAACGAGAGACCGAATTCATTCTCCTTCATGATGATGATATAGATACGGATCCAACAAGTGCACAACTTAAAGAGATCATCCAGGAGCAGCAAGCAGAGATTCAAGCCTTGTCCCTTGATTTGGAAAGAGCCAAATGGAACATGAAATATCTGGAGCAGAGGAACAAATAGCTTGAGGATCAGCAAGCGATCATGGAGCTACAAAATATTCGCGAGAATTGCCAAGCCGCACAAAGGAGAAGGGTTGAGCTCACGTCATTGGAGCAAGAGATTAATGAGGATCAAGAGGTCAATCTCGAGAGAGTTAACATGCACTTAGAGAGGCTTCTAGACAAGGCTGACAAGGACCATGCATTTCTAAGACACATGTCTTTCCACTACATGATGTAAAACAAAGTGTGCAAGGCCCGAATTAGGAATTTGAAGGCAAAATTGAGGAAGGCAATCAAGAAGCAAAAGAGGCAAAGGGAGCTCAATCGACTTCAGATATTGCCTCTTACAGTGGCGGAGGCTCTGAGTTAATGTCCTTTTTAGATGGTTTTTCAGGATATAACCAAATTTTGGTCCATCCTGATGACAGACTCAAAACTACCTTCAGAACAAAATGGGGAACTTATGCTTATCAGAAGATTCCTTTCGAACTTATTAATGCAGGAGCCACGTTCCAAAGAGCGATGGATATAGCTTTAAAAGCGTTGATCAACAAAACAATAGTTGTCTACTTAGACGATATTACTGTATTTTCTGAGAAAAGATCCAATCATTTGCATGATTTAAATCAAATCTTTGAACGCTGCAGAAGGTACCGTATTTCACTCAATCCCAAAAAATCCTTCTTCGCTCTTAATCAAGGAAAGCTCTTGGGCTTTATTGTTTCCAAAGATGGCATTTATATTGATCCAGATAGGATTAAAGAAATCTTTAAAATCCCTTTTCCTCATAATAAAAAATCCATGCAGTCATTTTTAGGCCAAATCAATTTTGTCAAAAGATTTGTTCCAGACTTTTCTCACATCATTTCACCACTACAAACTATGATTAAGAAAATTCAGTGTTTAGATGGGGATCAGCAGAAGAGGAAGCATTTGATTCAATCAAACAATCAATAATCAATGCCCCCGCTTTAAATACTCCTAATTTTTCTAATCATTTCACATTGTACACTATCGCATCTGATTCATCTTATGAAGTAGTACTCACTCAGATTAATGATCACAACTTGGAAGCACTGATTTCATTTTATAGTTCAAACCTGCAAGGTGCTGAACTGAATTATTTCGAAGTAGAAAAAAAAGCCTTTGATGTGTATAAAGCTGTCAAACATTACAGACCCTTCCTTTTAAAAGCCCATACACAAGTTATAGTTCCTTTTCCCACAGTAAGGCAACTATTAATCCAAAGGGAATTAGGTGAAAAAAGGGAAAACTGGGTTACAACACTTCAAGAATATGACTTGGAAATCAAGCCAGCAAAGATTGTTAGAGGCCAAGGTTTTTGCAGGTTATTGGCAGGAGCATCCAACATTCAACAACCAGGTGATAGAGAACATATTGAAGAAATCAACCAGATAAGTATTACTGATTCTGAATCACAATATGCAGACTTGATCTTTTATTTGAAAAATGGATATGCACCTCCTAACCTGTCTTATAAAAACAAAAGGGCCATTAGATTAAAAGAAAGAAAATTCACAATCATTGATGATGTACTTTTTAGGCAAAATTATGATTCAATTTTACTAAGATGCCTAGAAAAACCTGAAGCACAAAAGGTTTTGCAGGAATTACATGATGGACCAGCAGGAGGACATTTTGGAGCTGACACAACAGCCCACAAAATCCTTCATGATGGATACTATTGGCCCACCCTGTTTAGAGATGCTCATGAATATGTAAGGAAATGCCGAAATTGTCAAACTTCTAGTGGAAGACAAAGAAAGCGAGCTTTCCCTTTGGAACCAGTCAACATTGAACAACCATTTGAGCAATGGGGATTGGACATCATTGGAGAAATCACTCCACATTCTTCCAAACAGAATAAGTATATCCTTACTGCCACTGATTATTTTACTAAGTGGGTTGAAGTGATTCCTTTAAAAACAACAAATTCTGAGGCAATTATGGAATTCATAGATCAATTCATCATTACCAGGTTTGGTGTCCCAAATGCTCTTGTTTTTGATAATGCATCTTATTTCTCTGGAAATACTATGTTTGATATCGCTATTAAAAGAGGGTGTAAATTGAAATATTCTTCAAATTACTATCCCCAGGGTAATGGTTTAGCAAAATCTACCAATAAAAATCTAGTTAAAATTATTAAGCGAACTATCGAACAGAATCATAAAAACTGGCACAAATATTCGCACTATGGCCTGATAGGATAACATAGAAGGCTTCCATAGGTTCTTCTCCATTCAATATTTTATATGGGAAAGAAGCAGTGCTACCAACAAATCGTGTCCTTCCTTCTCTAGCCCTAGTTCAGTTTATTGAAGAAAGCCCTTCTTCTTCTATTCAACTTAGACATGATCAAATCTTAAAATTAGAAGAGGAAAGAGAAAGGGCCAAAATTGCTCATGCAAAACTTCAACAAATTATCAAGTCATCCTTTGATTCAACTTCATCCAGTTCAAAACAGTTGCAAGTCGGTGATCTAGTTCTGAAATGGGACAAAGCCAATGAGGATAAAGGAAAACACACCAAGTTCCAGAAAATGTGGCTTTGACCATTTCAGATCTGCGAGAAGATAGGCCATTTGACATTCATATTACAAGATTTATCAGGTAAGAGTGAACCTCTTCCTGTTAATGGCCTCATCTTAAAGAAATTCTTCAATTGAGGAGGTAACCCCTTCTCCCTTTTTTTTAGTTAGTAAAATTTGTAGTTTGTAGGACCATTAGGAAATAAAGTTGTAAGGTATCTTCCATTGACCTTTGTTGTATTTAAAAGTTGCTCAAAGAAGTAGTGTTGATATTTACTTTTCAATAATAGAAGCCTTAAACAAAAAGGACAATTTCTAGGAAATTAGGTATATTCACATTCTGAAACCACATTTCGATTTTTGTGAACTCTTCTCAAGGTTTAGAAGTATTGTAAATCATTTTATGTTTTCAAATTGGTCACAAAAAAGGTTATCAATATCAAAACAGAAACTAATCCAACTTCAACATCTTCAACTCTTACCCTGTCATCCATACGCTCTTAAGGAGAAAATTGTCCATCCCATTCATCAAAGTTTGTGATTACTCAGAGTGTAATTCTAAAATATTTGATATAAAAGATAAGGGGTCTTATTACAAGCCTGCTTACCATGATCATCGGGAAATAGTTTAACTGACATTACCAACTCTGCATACCAAACCAGGGTAATGGCTTAGAATCATAAGACAAGGGGTCTCATCACGAGCCAGCTTGTTCGGTTAGATTACTACCAGTGAATGGCATTGTCAAAAAGCTAGCCACCAAACCAGGACAATGGCTTTTATCTTACAAAATAATAGAACATCAAAAAGAGATACAAAATATGAAAGCATGTTTTGAATTCATTCTTTTAATCATACTCTGAAATGGATGGGATAATGGACAATAACATGGTTAAAAGGTATCCCTGTCGAAACTATGAACATTTGATGGTAACAGAGGCTCTACCTATGACAAAGGAGTCAATTGAAAAGGCTGCTTTGGAAAGGTTTTCTATTTATCATTATCAACCAATAGAGGCCAATTTAAAACTTAGAATGTATCTAATTTTAACAAGAGAAGAAATTAGCAAAGATAGTTTTTAATTTATTTGGAATGCATATATACCTAGTTATATTAGAAATTTCCTCTTTGATAAGATTCCTATTTAATGAAAGTGTAAGTATTTCAGTACTTCTCAGAGATAACTATTTCTCCCAGCGAATCGCCAATTGTTGTGCTCTACAACAACCCCCCCATTTCATACAGTTTTTATCTTTCAAAACTATAATATGAAATGGGTCCCTTTTTGTTTAAATTGGTATCAACTTATCATTATTCAAAAGGTCCAAAAAGAAATAAAACATTATAAACCTTTTTGATAAATCACTTAATCGGTCTTATAATAAAGAATGAATAATATTTGATTATTGCGATAAAGCGATCGCAAGATCACATATCGCAATAACAAAGGATGCATTACTTAAAGACCCATTGATTTTCCCCGATGCGACAATGCACAAATGGCTATCGGATATCGGGAAGGAAAGCGACCATAACAAAAGGCCCCTCTTCACTCCGATGCGATATCACTATTGGTGATTGGGGATGTACCATGCATGCATCTAAAGCCCTCGTTTAAAACTCCCGATGCGAATTGGCGATACCGCTATCGGCGATCGAGGGTTCCAAAAGGACACCAATATAACAACTTAAGCATTCCCCCGATCACCGATTGCGATAAAGCTAAGCGCATATTTCAAAAAAGATTGATAAGGCCAGGATATATTATAGTTATTTAGAATTAAAGGCCTTTCTCTTCCGATAGTGATTCACTTACGCTCAACCGCTAAAACATCAAAGCCACGCTTAAATGAATCATTCGGCCAATAAATGATATGATGAGCATTTAAAGGATTGACAGGTTTAAACGGCCATTTAATGAAACAGTAAGGCTAAAATCTCTTCAGAGATTGTATCCGCAGCCACCTTAAGTTAAATCCTCCATTATTCATTGATTAATATATCTCGTTCATCTTTGGTTTGCGCCACCAATTCTCCACATTACGTTCATTTTCTCTCCTGTGTAGAACTCTTCCGAAGTAGCAAATTCAAGCCAAATGGGGAAGAAATCTAAGAAACCTGGAACAACTTCCGCTTCGGCAGTTACAGGACAACATATTGCCGATCCAGGACCAAGCAAAAAGGGACTGATATCAGACACCACATGTCTAGGACTCGGTAAAACTATTTGGCTAAGTATCTGCAATCTGATTGATGCTGAAGAGCCTGAGGTAACAATAGTGCAAGCCACAGCAGACCCGACTCGGAGGTCTGATGCTACTCTAAAGGACTTAGCCAACTCTTACCTTCATCAGATAGCAGCCCAAGAACAAATTCTCCCATATACAGATGTGGTGAGATGGGCAATTGAAGAAATCCCAATCACAAACAGAACATTTTGCACCATGGACGGAAGAGTGTTCGGCTCATTTCAACCTGATAATTTGAGGCAAATGTACCATTTTCCTGCACCGAAGAAGAAGTACAACAAAGCATTCCTGGAGAAATTTAGAATGAAAATTACATTGAATCAGAACCCATACGGGATTGGAGGCAAAACCCAGCGAAACACAAGCATGAGTCTTCGGGTAAGTACTCTGCCAATTCCTTGTGTTCTCCTTATTGTTATGCTGGAGTAATGATGTGTAGGTTGTGGGGGTTACATGATTCCTCAAACTTCACTATAGATATGGTACCTTTAATAGAGGTAGCATGCAATAGTGAAATAATGGATTGGGGAAATATACTGTCTGATAAGTTAGCAACTGCGGTTCTTGAATTCAGAAACAAATCCCGCGTTACTGAAAGGTTCATTCCCCCATTTTACTATAGTGCCTACATCTTGGACACCCTGTGTTTTAATTCCGAATTTCTTGTGCTGGGGTGGAGATGGACTCCACAAGACCCCATGCCCATTCATATATACCACTAGAAGTTATGGAAAGCTCACTATAAACACCATTTATATCAAGTTTGCAATGGTTCTATGTTACCCATTCACTATGTCATTTTTGACAAACCTGCTCCTAAGATTTCCTCACAAGCGGAGATTGACTTGATAGCCATAGAGAGATGGTTCAGAGAAGAAAAATTCACATATGTAAGAGTTTTCGACAGCCATGCCAAGCCTCATGTCCTCCCTTTGTATACACCCGACAAACTGTTAGCCCGAGAAGTAGCATATCGGATTACATTCGAAGGCGTTACACAGACTCTAAGGAATAAAAAGAAGCAGGTTTGGCCTTCTTTTCCTCTAAGATGTGGTGTTTACACTCTGCATGACTTTAAACATGCAGAGAAAGAAGCAGATAAGATTAAGGCACTAAATCTCGCCACTCTTCCTAATAGGCGATTTGATCCAAACAAAGTCACCTACAATGCACTTGAACAGGAAAAACTCACTAAATTTGACCATAAAGATGATGATTTTGATGACCTGTTCTCCTCAGCCGAGTCGCTATTCCAGGTTCCATTACTAGCCAGAATGAGATATCATGACGACGGGTTAGTTGAATTTAACAGACTTAGAGAACAAAGGTTGCAAACTCTGCCTCTAGATCTGTTAAGAACAACCCCGATGACACAGTCAAGCGAGCCTGAACAACGACCTCCTGCCACATCAGAAATTGTTGGAGAAATCCAAACAAAAGAGCAAGAGGAAGTGTAGAGAAAAGAGTAGGAGGAAGTGCAGAGGAAAGAGCAAGAGGAAATACAGAGGAAAGAGCAGGAGCAGAGTAGCACTGACGTGAATGTAGATGCCCAGATTGACCCGAAATTGTTCCAGGAATGGAAGCAATTTGACTCAATCATAAGCAATCTTGACAGCTCAAAGGAAGCTGATACATCAAAAGCGGCTGACACACAGGATAAAACATCTAAAGAGGTTCCAAGAGGAACCAGCGGTCTACCCCTTTCTACAGGAATAGAGATAATTCCCAAGGATCCTTCGGATCAGATCATTTTGCAAGTGGAGGAGATACCTCCATTGGATGTCTTTTACAACCCAAAGCATAGGGTTGTAGTAAAACGACAACAGAAAAGGAGAAGGACTGATCAACCTTCCCTATTCCCTAAACAAACAGTGACAGCCAATGTGATCTGGAAAGAGGAGTTTGATCCTTCTGATGACCTTACAAAATTGTCCCAATGTGCTGGAGCCTATTCGGCGGCCACCATGGACAAGGCATCAGAAGTGACTAATATGTTAAGAGAAAAGGACCAAGCAATCACCTCGCTACAAGTATAGTTATCGGAGGCACAGCAGAAAGAAGAGCAACTTGAATAGTAGTTGTCTACACAGCAACAAATAAAAAATCAATTGAATAAACAATTGCAGGAAGAGAAACAAAGAATTGATTCAAGTGCAATTCAAAAGCAGAAAGAGCTGTCAGAAGCGTTGGAAAAATTAAAAGAAGTGCATGAACAGATGGGGAAATCTAAAGATGAGCAAATTGCTCAATTATCAGCCCAAATAGAAAATTCAAAGAATCTTCCGCAACCTGCAGAGTTCAGAGCAGAAGCACAACAGATTAACAAAGCATTGGTAACACAAATAAGGTTGTTATGTCAACAAATCGCTCAAGCAGAACCCTTATGTGACATAACATCATCAATAATTGATAAATCGGTTGATGCTAGAATAGACTTGGAGCAGGCCGATGAGACCTTGACCAATTTTCTTGAGTGGCAAGACACTGATGAGGGATAGGCAGCTAATTTGCCAAAAATCTTAGAATCCCATAAAGAGATCCTATTTATGGAATGGCAGTCCCAGTTAATGAAGGCAGAGAGAGCAGTTTCCAGATGCAATTTAACCACAAGTAATTTGGTTGAATTGATTAATGATACTCTCTACTTATCTAACATGATCTCTCAATGTACCCCAGGTAAATTATTATCAGCTAAAACATTGGAGCAGTCATGTTATCAAGAGCTGGAGAAGAATGGGAGATTAATCGTAGGTATTAACAGTTTGACTTGGGACACCTATTGGTTGTTCATAGTAAAACCATACAGCCAGAGAGCTGCCCTCAAGTGTCTAACAAATGCAATCGGGTGTATCATTCCCGATATACAAGATGCCACCTATGCTGCCCAACTCAATTCTCGTCTCAACCGACCTCCAGAAGTGGAACCATTGCTAGCAATATTCCAACTCAGGTCAAAAGGCAAACAACCAAAGTAATGAATCATGCTGCCGACAGCTAAATCAAGTTGTACCAATTAAGTAGGATTTTAATTTCATAGTTAGTTAGTTTTAATCAAGTATTTATAGACCCTTTCAATGCATTGGAAAGGGTCGTAAGTTTTTGTATATGACTTAAACCTAGAGTTGCACTACTGTACTTCAGGCATATTTTTTTATAAAGACTGGGCCAATTATTCCAATTTTGATAACAAATCTTTTATGTGGATGTGCACTACTGCCTTTGTTTAAAAGTATTTCTGAATCGGAAGAAGGAATTCAAATAGCGATTGATGTTGGGAATGATTTGCAGCTCATATAATACTACTATCTATGTCTGGGTTCATTCTTTTTATGTGAATTGTTGTTTGATCGCTCTTGCTATTATCGGATATATGTGTGTGTTTTCAACAGCATTCTTTACAATTTCCACTACTGGATGTTTATGGCATGCTTTTCTTTGATCATACATGTATCGCTAATATAAAAGGATAAGTGTAACAATGTTTTGTTAATCACTTTGTTCAACTATTTGAACAAAGCAATCATTAAGTGAATGAATGTCTATGTTTATTGTGTAGAGTCATCTATATGCCTATCAATGAACAAAGATCATCAAGCGTTGCACTTAAAAGAATAGAAACTTCTCGGGATAGAATAGTCATTTATGTTTTTGCTGTTAGATTAAGTCATACACTCATTATCATTTATTAGAAACCAATCACTCATCCATCCCCTTTTATGCATTATTGGGAAACTGGTCCCATTATATCTAGTCGAAGCCACCATCCCAAACGGAAAAGGAGCTGTATTAAGGTCTGGACCGGGTGGTTATCCCCCATTGTTGATACAACGATTTTCGGGGCATCAATGGGTAGGAGAATCAATAAGGGGACAAAGTATAGGAGTATAAAATGAAGTTAGGAATAATGATATGAGACTTGTTTGCATTCTTAATTTCTTTTCTCGACATTAGGAAAAAACATGACTATGTCATAAAACTTTTTAAAAAGAGCTTTTCATGTCTTTCTCTCTTTGTAATTTTTCTCAACCTACCTACCCTTATTTTTCTAATCTAACATTTTTTCTTTTTGCATATGTAGGGTGCATTTGGACTTGCAGACACTTTTTCATTTTCCTTTTTTTATTTTCTAACCTACTCTATCACTTATCTCTCCTATTGGTCCAGATTGAATAGTTGAACCAATTTTATTTCTACCTAGCTACTGATTTGCCAAGCTTAAATTGTTTGGAAGATCTTCATTTTCTATCCTATCAACATGTTAGCACCTAAATCTGCCTTAGGCTGAAGGAAGGCAAAATTCAGGGTAACCACAAACCACGCTCAGTCTGGTAGCTAGCCCTACCAGAACAGGAGAGGGCTCTCTCCGGGTCACACTCAGGAAAATAAACAATAGGGTCTGAGATGACTCAAAAATGAATACTGATTTTAGGCTAGGTAAATGGATGTGATAGAGGTATTTTGACAAATGACTGAGTTTTCTGGGATGTGTGGGACCAAGGAACAACATGAGCAGAGAATTTAACTCAAAGACACAGATTATTTCGTGAGGCAAGACAGGCGGAAAGTCTAGCAATTAGATTCGAAATAACATGAAGTGGAGAGATTGTTTAAGAGTGTGAAAAGGGCATAAATACATGAATCCTTTTCAACAGAAGAAAACATAGAACGTGAAAACTATCCCAAGGAAAAACAGCACACTCAATTCTACCTTTTTACTTAGAAAGTTTTCACTGGAAATGAATATGAATGAAAATATGAAACATAACGAAATACATATGAAACATAAAGAAGATACATTTGCTAAACTCACACCATAGGAATCTCATGAACCAGAGCTACAATCTTTCATTAATTCTCTGTCAAAATGTACAGTGAGTGACTGGGTTTCTCTCCCACTGTTTCCCAGAAATTCCAACCCTTTACAAAATGACTCTCAATATAATAAATAAGCTTTGCCATGAGAAGGTCGATCAACCCAGGCAATGAGTAGCCAACCATCAACAGTTACATTTAATTTTCTATGAAGACCAATTAGAAAAAAGCAAATATGAGCATATATTTTGTGGGTAGTTGTTCGCCTTCATTTGGCCACTTGGATAGAAGCCAAAAATGCTTTTTAAACTTTTCCTTTCATGCCAAGAAAAATGTATTGTAAATGAGCAGGCCCACTTGGAGAAAATTGCGAATCGAAATTTCGCAAAGCAGGAGCGATTTTGGCCTTTGGGTCTCTATGCGCCGCGCCAAAAACTGTATGCGTCGCGCTACTTTGGAGCTGGTTTTGAGGCACCTTCTGAAGTCCAAATTAAGACCAAGTGTGCTTGTTGGAAATCCCTATCTGTTGACTTTCCAACCCAAGTGGAATTTCTAAATTTTGTGCGCATTTTCCCTTTCAAAACTGCAATCTCCCAAGACTGCTTCCTATGTGTCAAAATAGGGGCAGAGAGGTCATTTTTAGGGTGTTTTTGACCTCCTGAGGACTCAAAATTGGCCCAAAATTCTTGGCCATGTACCAAAAGTACATCCCTTTGCCATCAATAAAAAATCAAAACAAAGCTCACATCCTAAGAGAAGCTAAGTTCCCTAGAGTTGAAGAAGATCTGTTTGCTACAAATTCTGGTGGTTACATTCTAGATCTAGATAACTCATCCAATCCAGGTGAGTCTATTAGAATCTGGATAGGAGCCTTATATCAGATGCAGGTCACAACAAGATTAGACAATGTGTCTATCATGATCTTAGCAGAAAAGAGGATGGCAGGGATAGTATTTGATTGGTGGATGGCAGGATCAGAGGCAGAAAGAATAGCAGTCATGGAAGCAGGATTAGCGACATTTGAAATGCTGTTAAAAACTCAATTTATTCCAGAACCAAAAGATGAAAAGAAAAAGCTATTGACTGACCTTAGCCGCATGGAACTTAAAGATCTAAAATATTTAGATCAATTTGGCAAAGAATTTATGGCTAAAGTCTTTAAAGCTAATCTGTTTAATGATATTGCTCAAAAAGTTTCTTTCTTGTCAAAGTTGCCAGGAAACTTAGGAGATCTGATTATGAAAGATCTTGAGGTTCAGATGAGAAGTTTAGAACAAGTTTATTGGGTTGATCTTCTGTTTAGAGTGTCAGAAAAGGTCAAATATTTGTGTTGGCAGAAGAAGGCGCATGACATCACCCCAAGTTCAGATGTCTGTAGAACTGTATTACCATGGACGCCTTTTAAATCTAAGAAGAAGAAATATAAAAGGTATGGTAGATACAAACCCAAAAGAGTATCGAACCCAAAGAGACCTTTCAGAAAATTCAGATATTTAAAAAAGAGAACAGCTCCGAGAAACAACAATTGTTGTTTAATTTGTAAAAAGGAAGGACATTTTGCTAGAAAGTGTCCTCAGAAATCATCTAGTAAACTTAAAGCTTGTATAGATATTGAAGAATTTCAAGATGATTGGTCTGTAGTAGAATCAGATGAAGAAATTTCTGATGTATATATTCTTACAGAAGTTTCAGACAATGAAGAGGAAGAACCTGTACAGAAAATGAATATTTGTACAAATTGTTCTGATGATGATTTTTATAGTGAACAACACTATAGTGATATAGAAAGTTCTTCAACTATTGTATCATCAAGTGAGACAGAAGATAGTTTAGACTCAGAATCAATTTCTGAAGAAGGATCAGAAGAAACAGAAGTATCAGAGAAGACAAATAGAGGTAAACAAATTGCATCACCTTTACCTCAATTCAATTATTTATGTCCATTTGAAAAGAAAATTGCACCATCAACTAGTATACCTTTGCCAGAGATTTCAAGAAATGAACAAAATACTCTGCTGAAAAAGATTGTGAAAACAGAAAGCTTGATTTATATTCCAGTAGAAGTTCAAGTCAGAAATGAATGGATTTCAGTAGATGCATTTGTAGACACTGGAGGATCAAACAATCTAGCTCGACCATCTTTGTTTAAATCTCTCTGGAAGCCATTAAGAAATATACTAGTTTCAGAAACAATTGGAGGATCTGTCCAGCTCACACATTATGTAGACAATATCTCTTTAAAAGTCGGAGGGAGTATTGTAAAAATCTCAGCAATTCAGCACTCTGACCCTTCAGCAAGTCTGATGTTAGGCATGCCATTTATAAATTCTGTGCTTCCAGTAACTATCAGCCAAGATAAGCTGATAATAAATCTGAAGAAAAAGGCTATATCTGTGCCTAGACTAAGCATTGCAAACTCTGAAGCTAGGCATGAGAAGAGGAAAAAGAAAGTAGGAACTAGAAGGCCAGCTAAAGACTCAAATGATTGGCAAGAGGTCTTACAGATTTATGAAGCTAGGGCAGAAAAGATAAATAAACAATCAGCATGCATTGAAGAAAATTGGTCTACAGAACAGAAAGATATCTACCAAAGACTTCTGAAAAGCTGTTCGGACAACCCACAACAGTTTTGGGAAACTGAAAGTCCGATGCAGGAGATAGTCACCTTACATGACAATGGAGTAAAAGGAAAAGTGATTCCGTGCACACCATCTGATGAACAAGAAATGAAGAATCAAATTCAAGAACTACTAAAGATGCAGCTTATAGAAATCAGTGAATCCCATTATGCATGTTCTTCATTTTTAGTTAGAAACCATTCTGAGATAGTAAGAGGTAAACCACGGATGGTTATCAATTACAAACCTCTTAATGCAATTACTTAGAATTTTAATTACCCATTGCCAAGACCAGAAGTAATTATGCAGAAGATTCAACATAGTAAGGTGTTCAGTAAATTTGATATGAAGTCAGGTTACTATCAGATACAGATTCAGCCAGAAGACAGACACAAAACAACTTTCATATGTCCAGCAGGATTTTATCAATGGAAAGTTGTTCCATTTGGGTTGAAGAACGCTCCAGCCTTCTGCCAAAGAAGGATGGATTATATTTTTGCTAAATATGATTTTATAGTTACATATATAGATGATATTCTGATACATAGTCCAGATGTAAATACTCATTTGAAACATTTAGAAATTTTCCTTGAAGAAGTTAAAAAGCATGGCATAGTTTTGTCAAAAAAAAAGATGTCCTTATTTCAGGATAGCATTGATTTTTTGGGGATAAATGTTGCAAATGGTTCTATTCAAATGCAGCCCCATGTGTTAACAAAATTGACACAGTTTCCTGATGAACTGAAGGACAAAAAGGCAATCCAAAGGTTTATTGGAGTTCTGAATTACTTGCACAAATACATTCCAAAACTCTCAGAAAAGACAGCTGCTATAAGAAGACACAGCGACGGAGGATGGTCAGAAGAAGCAACTGAAGCAGTGAAGAAACTTAAAGAAGAATGTCAGCGATTACCAAAGCTTCAACCACCAGGTGATGGTTTATTAATTTTGCAAACTGATGCTTCTCTTAATTTTTGGTCAGCTGTATTGTTAGAACAAAGAAGAAATAGTAAAGGAGAGATTGAAGAAAATCTATGTGGATATGCTTCCGGAGAATTCACAGCAAGTCAGAAAAACTATTTTATAGCTGAAAAAGAAACATTGGCCATCTTCAACGGGATTCAGCGGTTTGAAGTATATCTAACCCCGGTAAGGTTTTTAATCAGAACAGACTCCAAAAATTTTAAATATTTTCTGATAGCAAAGATTTCAAGACAACTTGCAAAGGGCAGAATTTTAGCTTGGCAAATCTGGTTTCAGCAATTTGAGTTTGACGTCGAGTGGATACCAGGTAACTCGAATTTCTTGACAGACGTTCTGACCAGAGACATGAGTAAAATGTTCATAACCTGTAAATATTCAGTTTTTGAGATCCCAGGAAAAGGCCCTGCAGATGATAGTTTTGCAACCTTTGTAGATAGATTTCGAATCTTAGAAAATTATGCAAGTCTTGTCACAGATGAAATCAAGAAATTGGTTGGTTTTAGACTAAGAAGGAATTGGTGGATCAGAAAATGCCAAGCATGGCAGTCAAAAAATCTGGGTATATCTCTAGGCCTTGATGAAAACTTGGTGAAAGTATTTTCTTTACCAAATATGAAGGTTAAGCTTTTCTTCAGAAGCTTATCTGATTTATGGTCTAGCATCTACACATATGAAATGATCTGGACACTCAGAGTCTTGAATTACTACCAGATCATAGGCAGTGTTGACTTTGCCCTTAGCATTTTTACAGGTGCCAAAATTTTGGATCTAGAAGAAATTCACATAAAAGAAGAAATGGTAAAATATCTGCTTTCTCTAAGAATTCCAGATATATTTGAGGAACTAGAGTCCTCTTTCCTCCAAAGGATAGATGACAATTATGCAAATACTGATACTTTTCCTCAATATGAAATTTTTGAGAAGTTTGCAGATTGGAGATTTCAAGAAGGAAAATGCAGAAAAGTTCAAGTTACCAGAGTATCTCAATGCATACAAAGATCCCTCCAGTATTTAAAAACATATGCTTATCAGTGGGATTTTCATAGTTTGAGAATGAGAGACAGTATAGAACCAAATCCTTTTTCTCAAATATTCAGTCATGAAACGATTGGTAATTCTGAATCCGGTAACAATCAAGAGTTAATCAAACAGCATGCTGAATGGTTCCATGAGTTTGGAAATTTGAGGTTGGCTGAAAAAATTCAAATTCTTAATAAAATGGATAGCCTGCAAGGACAACCAAAAGCCTTAAAATTTGCAATTAATCAAAGGGCTTTAATCACCATCTCAATTATATCTCCAAATTGGAACAATAATGTCATCCACATCATTAGTCTGATGATCTCTAAAAGAATATGCACTTCAATAATTTTTGAGTTAGGATGGCAGCATAAAGACTGTTTGAGCGAAAACTACAGGTTGTGGGTACAGCAATCGATTGAAAGCTCCACTAATATGTTTCGAATATTTAAATGGGAATCATTAGATGGGATAGAATTGGCAGTACAAAGATCACCAGCAGCACGAAATGCATTTAAAGATTCTTTTCTAGATATTGAAATAAGTGCTCTTCCTTTTTTGAACAAGTGGGAAAAACAGGAGTTGATGCATACACCACTACAACCAGGACTTCATAGAATCAAAACAAATATCATGAAAGGAGAATCGTCATCTGCAGCATCTCACAGTATGACAAGATCGCCAAAAGAAAAAGGAGAAATGACAGATGCACAAGATCCAAATGAAGGAATCGAAGAACAGTACAACCGACTTATGAATAGATACCATCGACAGCTCATCGATGAGTACGAGCCATCTGCCGGATCGTCCGAAGAAGATTTATGGGAGACAAGGAGTCCCACAGGACCTTGGTAAAAGAAGATCGTAGCATAAGAATCTCTTGTCAGCAATGTAATAATGTTGGTTACATGTTGTGACAGGAATCTTTTGTACAAAAAGAAAGGTTGAGTAGACACCGTCGGTGGAAAAAGATACCGACAGGACCCTCAATTATTTCTATCTTATGTCATGTCTTAGCTAAGTTTAGATTCATTTTAGGGCTATTTAAGAAAGGGTCTACATGAGTTCAAGCATCGTTCGATTGAGAGCATGTGTGTTGTAATGAACTCTGAGACACTTCTGTTGTAATAAGCTTTGTATTCTGTTCTTGCTTTTTATTAATATCGAAGCCTTTTGGGCCGTCTGTCTGAGGACAGTTCTACACGTCTAAGGATAGTTTCTGTTTTCCTAAAGAGGTTGAACTGTAAGGCGCTGGAGTAAAGACCCGTGGAGAGAGGTCGAGGAAGACTCGTGCGTGTTCCCTGAGGAGAAGAACTAGAGAGTCAGACTTTTATTTCCAGAAAGCGACGAGAATATAAGAAGTAAGTTCTGTATACCGATAAGTTCATCTTGTTTATAAATTGCTCTGTTTGAACGGTCACCCCCAATTTGTATACCAATAAGTTCATCTTGTTTATAAATTGCTCTGTTTGAACTGTAAGGCGCTGGAGTAAAGACCTGTGGAGAGAGGTCGAGGAAGACTCGTGCGTGTTCCCTGAGGAGAAGAACTAGAGAGTCAGACTTTTATTTCCAGAAAGCGGCGAGAATATAAGAAGTAAGTTCTGTATACCGATAAGTTCATCTTGTTTATGACAGGTAAGAAAATCCCAAAATTTCATGTAGATATGACAGCCCCAAATTACTGGGATTTAGAAGAAGAAGTACCAGAGACAAGTGATGGAGAAGGGACTTCCAGAGATACTGGAAAATTAACCAGTGGATCTTCTAGAACGTTTAAAGCAGAAAAACCTTTTGAATCTAAAAAGGAAGTCATGTCATTAGAACAAGTTGCAATAAAATTTCCATCCTTTATTGGAAGAAGGCTGGAGCGTTCTTCAACCCAAATGGAACAACTTTCCATTCATAAAATCCTGCTGGACATATGAAAGCTGTTTTGTGTCTGTCTTCTGGCTGAATCTGTATCTGATAGTAACCTGACTTCATATCAAATTTACTGAACACCTTACTATGTTGAATCTTCTGCATAATTACTTCTGGTCTTGGCAATGGGTAATTAAAATTCTGAGTAATTGCATTAAGAGGTTCGTAATTGATAACCATCCGTGGTTTACCTCTTACTATCTCAGAATGGTTTCTAACTAAAAATGCAGAACATGCATAATGGGATTCACTGATTTCTATAAGCTGCATCTTTAGTAGTTCTTGAATTTGATTCTTCATTTCTTGTTCATCAGATGGTGTGCACGGAATCACTTTTCCTTTTACTCCATTGTCATGTAAGGTGACTATCTCCTGCATCGGACTTTCAGTTTCCCAAAACTGTTGTGGGTTGTCCGAACAACTTTTCAGAAGTCTTTGGTAGATATCTTTCTGTTCTGTAGACCAATTTTCTTCAATGCATGCTGATTGTTCATTTATCTTTTCTGCCCTGGCTTCATAAATCTGTAAGACCTCTTGCCAATCATTTGAGTCTTTAGCTGGCCTTCTAGTTCCTACTTTCTTTTGCCTATTCTCATGCCTAGCTTCAGAGTTTGCAATGCTTAGTCTAGGCACAGATATAGCCTTTTTCTTCAGATTTATTATCAGCTTATCTTGGCTGATAGTTACTGGAAGCACAGAATTTATAAATGGCATGCCTAATAACAAACTTGTTGAAGGGTCATAGTGCTGAATTGCTGAGATTTTTACAATACTCCCTCCGACTTTTAAAGAAATATTGTCTACGTAATGTGTGAGTTGGAAAGATCCTCCAATTGTTTCTGAAACTAGTATATTTCTTAATGGTTTCCAGAGAGATTTAAACAAAGATGGTCGAGCTAGATTGTTTGATCCTCCAGTGTCTACAAATGCATCTACTGAAATCCATTCATTTCTGACTTGAACTTCTACTGGAATATAAATCAAGCTTTCTGTTTTCACAATCTTTTTCAGCAGAGTATTTTGTTCATTTCTTGAAATCTCTGGCAAAGGTATACTAGTTGATGGTGCAATTTTCTTTTCAAATGGACATAAAGAATTGAATTGAGGTAAAGGTGATGCAATTTGTTTACCTCTATTTGTCTTCTCTTCTTGTTGCTCTTCATACAACAATTTTAAATTTTCATTTATCAGATCTGCTTGTTGTCCTAAATTGTCTAGAACATTTTCAGCATGAGAACACCAAGTAGTCAAATAATTTCCTACTTGATATACTTGTTCCAAATCATTGGGCTCTTGTGATTCATGTTCTAGGAGAGGTGCACAATCTGCTCTGGTAGCAGGCTGTTTGGACATTGAAGAAGAGACACAAAACTTTGTTTTTGATGGCCATTTTCCTCCTCTTACAAATCTTTTATTTGCAAATCTATATTCTTCCATAGGTGGATAATTCTGTACATGAGTTCTAAACATTTTATTTACAGCGAGAAAAGGTTTCTCTTCAGGAATATACAATTGTTTTTCAGACCGGGGTGTACTTGTGGAAGTAGACGGCTGTTCTTCTGGTATAGATAACTGTCTGTAAAAGGACCTTCTTCCACTTTGGACTGGACTTTCTACTGGTAATACATGTTTCTCTGGCAAAACTATTGGCTTGGGAATCCTAGGGTAAATAGACTGATTTGGAATGATTTTTACCCCTCCATCTTCAAGAGCCAATCTTTTAATTTTTCTGCTTATATCATCTGAAGCCAAAGACTTATATTGGATATACCAGTGATCGGGTAATGTTTCTTTGTCATAATGCACACCTTCAATCTGTGCATTTCCGATCCCTACAGTCACACAGTCTTTCAACACCGGCTGTTTTAGTTTAGGATGTACTGTATTTGTTAACTGAAAGGAAGTTTGAACAATTACAGACAAGAATTCACTCTCATCTGCCATAGACAGTCCTTGCACTCCTATCAAGGCTTTCCAACAGTATTTAAGATGTATGTCTGTCAGACTAATAGCATAATCAGGATAAATTGTTCCATGCTGACAACCAGACATCAAATTTCCCAGTATTGTTCCTATTCTGGCATGATCATACTCATTGTGCCTTGAATCAAACAACTCTGCTATGCAGGGAGTATTTAAACCATGTCTAAACAGGGGAGCCAAACCAATCCTTATAGCTCCGAAATGTAAGTAATAAAATTTCCTTCCTTAGCATATTTCCTAAACTTTTTTATTTCATCCTCTGAGAATATATTGAGTCCTATTATCTGCACATGTGGACCCTTAATTTTGATCTTAACTTCAACTTCCTTGAAATAATATTTTTTAGAAAGCTTAAACATCATAGGAACCGGATAGATTTCTTTAGTATCTAATGCAGGGGGGTTCCAACTTTCTGGGTCTTCTACTTGTTCATGTTCATTTATCTCAGATTCAACAGATCTATTTTCTACTTCAGATATTGATCTTTTATCAATTGTAGAGAAAGATCTTAAAAATTTGGCCATCTTTGAAAGGTATAATTCTATTCCAGAAATTGACTGATAAAGATTTTATTTACTCAACACAATGTAAAACAAAGATGCCTTTCAAATGCTCCTGGCTTGTCTCAGGTTCTGTCTATAGAATTATACAGGGCCGTTACAGGGCTCTGATACCAAATTGTTTTTTTTTTTTTTTTTTGTTGAATCTGAGATAAATGAACATGAACAAGTATCTAATTGTTCAAACTTCCTTTCAGTTAACAAATACAGTACATCCTAAACTAAAACAGCCGGTGTTGAAAGACTGTGTCACTGTAGGGATCGGAAATGCACAGATTGAAGGTGTGCATTATGACAAAGAAACATTACCCGATCACTGGTATATCCAATATAAGTCTTTGGCTTCAGATGATATAAGCAGAAAAATTAAAAGATTGGCTCTTGAAGATGGAGGGGTAAAAATCATTCCAAATCAGTCTATTTACCCTAGGATTCCCAAGCCAATAGTTTTGCCAGAGAAACATGTATTACCAATAGAAAGTCCAGTCCAAAGTGGAAGAAGGTCTTTTTACAGACAGTTATCTATACCAGAAGAACAGCCGTCTACTTCCACAAGCACACCCCGGTCTGAAAAACAATTGTATATCCTGAAGAGAAACCTTTTCTCGCTGTAAATAAAATGTTTAGAACTCATGTACAGAATTATCCACCTATGGAAGAATATAGATTTGCAAATAAAAGATTTGTAAGAGGAGGAAAATGGCCACCAAAAACAAAGTTTTGTGTCTCTTCTTCAATGTCCAAACAGCTTGCTATCAGAGCAGATTGTGCACCTCTCCTAGAACATGAATCACAAGAGCCCAATGATTTGGAACAAGTATATCAAGTAGGAAATTATTTGACTACTTGGTGTTCTCATGCTGAAAATGTTCTAGACAATTTAGGACAACAAGCAGATCTGATAAATGAAAATTTAAAATTGTTGTATGAAGAGCAACAAGAAGAGAAGAGAGAAAGAGAGGAGAGAAGAAAAAGAACAATGAAGAAGAAAGGTAAGAAAATCCCAAAATTTCATGTAGATATGACAGCCCCAAATTACTTGGATTTAGAAGAAGAAGTACCAGAGACAAGTGATGGAGAAGGGACTTCCAGAGATACTGGAAAATTAACCAGTGGATCTTCTAGAACGTTTAAAGCAGAAAAACCTTTTGAATCTAAGAAGGAAGTCATGTCATTAGAACAAGCTGCAATAAAATTTCCATCCTTTATTATGCCATCAATAAAGAATCAAAACAAAGCTCACATCCTAAGAGAAGCTAAGTACCCTAGAGTTGAAGAAGATCTGTTTGCTACAAATTCTGGTGGTTACATTCTAGATCTAGATAACTCATCCAATCCAGGTGAGTCTATTAGAATCTGGATAGGAGCCTTATATCAGATGCAGGTCACAACAAGATTAGACAATGTGTCTATCATGATCTTAGCAGAAAAAAGGATGGCAGGGATAGTATTTGATTGGTGGATGGCAGGATCAGAGGCAGAAAGAATAGCAGTCATGGAAGCAGGATTAGCGACATTTGAAATGCTGTTAAAAACTCAATTTATTCCAGAACCAAAAGATGAAAAGAAACAGCTATTGACTGACCTTAGCCGCATGGAACTTAAAGATCTCAAATATTTAGATCAATTTGGCAAAGAATTTATGGCTAAAGTCTTTAAAGCTAATCTGTTTAATGATATTGCTCAAAAATTTTCTTTCTTGTCAAAGTTGCCAGGAAACTTAGGAGATCTGATTATGAAAGATCTTGAGGTTCAGATGAGAAGTTTAGAACAAGTTTATTGGGTTGATCTTCTGTTTAGAGTGTCAGAAAAGGTCAAATATTTGTGTTGGCAGAAGAAGGCGCATGACATCACCCCAAGTTCAGATGTCTGCAGAACTGTATTACCATGGACGCCTTTTAAATCTAAGAAGAAGAAATATAAAAGGTATGGTAGATACAAACCCAAAAGAGTATCGAACCCAAAGAGACCTTTCAGAAAATTCAAATATTTAAAAAAGAGAACAGCTCCGAGAAACAACAATTGTTGTTTCATTTGTAAAAAGGAAGGACATTTTGCTAGAAAGTGTCCTCAGAAATCATCTAGTAAACTTAAAGCTTGTATAGATATTGAAGAATTTCAAGTTGATTGGTTTGTAGTAGAATCAGATGAAGAGATTTCTGATGTATATATTCTTACAGAAGTTTCAGACAATGAAGAGGAAGAACCTGTACAGAAAATGAATATTCGTACAAATTGTTCTGATGATGATTTTTATAGTGAACAGCACTATAGTGATATAGAAAGTTCTTCAACTATTGTATCATCAAGTGAGACAGAAGATAGTTTAGACTCAGAATCAATTTCTGAAGAAGGATCAAAAGAAACAGAAGTATTAGAGAAGACAAATAGAGGTAAACAAATTGCATCACCTTTACCTCAATTCAATTCTTTATGTCCATTTGAAAAGAAAATTGCACCATCAACTAGTATACCTTTGCCAGAGATTTCAAGAAATGAACAAAATACTCTGCTGAAAAAGATTGTGAAAATAGAAAGCTTGATTTATATTCCAGTAGAAGTTCAAGTCAGAAATGAATGGATTTTAGTAGATGCATTTGTAGACACTGGAGGATCAAACAATCTAGCTCGACCATCTTTGTTTAAATCTCTCTGGAAACCATTAAGAAATATACTAGTTTCAGAAACAATTGGAGGATCTGTCCAGCTCACACATTACGTAGACAATATTTCTTTAAAAGTCGGAGGGAGTATTGTAAAAATGTCAGCAATTCAGCACTATGACCCTTCAGCAAGTCTGATGTTAGGCATGCCATTATTAAATTCTGTGTCCAGTAACTATCAGCAAGATAAGCTGATAATAAATCTGAAGAAAAAGGCTATATCTGTGCCTGACTAAGCATTGCAAACTCTGAAGCTAGGCATGAGAATAGGAAAAAGAAGTAGGAACTAGAATGGCCAGCTAAAGACTCAAATGATTGGCAAGAGGTCTTACAGATTTATGAAGCCAGGGCAGAAAAGATAAATAAACAATCAGCATGCATTGAAGAAAATTGGTCTCTACAGACAGAAAGATATCTACCAAAGACTTCTGAAAAGCTGTTCGGACAACCCACAACAGTTTTGGGGAAACTGAAAGTCCGATGCAGGAGATAGTCACCTTACATGACAATGGAGTAAAAGGAAAAGTGATCCGTGCACACCATCTGATGAACAAGAAATGAAGAATCAAATTCAAGAACTACTGAAGATGCAGCTTATAGAAATCAGTGAATCCCATTATGCAGTTCTGCATTTTTAGTTAGAATAACCATTCTGAGATAGTAAGAGGTAAACCACGGATGGTTATCAATTACAAACTCTTAATGCAATTACTCAGAATTTTAATTACCCATTGCCAAGACCAGAAGTAATTATGCAGAAGATTCAACATAGTAAGGTGTTCAGTAAATTTGATATGAAGTCAGGTTTACTATCAAATACAGATTCAGCCAGAAGAAGACAGACACAAAATAGCTTTCATATGTCCAGCAGGATTTTATCAATGGAAAGTTGTTCCATTTGGGTTGAAGAACGCTCCAGCCTTCTTCCAAAGAAGGATGATTATATATTTGCTAAATATGATTTTATAGTTACATATATAGATGATATTATGATACATAGTCCAGGATGTAAATACTCATTTGAAACATTTAGAAATTTTCCTTGAAGAAGTTAAAAAGCATGGCATTAGTTTGTCAGAAAAAAAGATGTCCTTATTTCAGGAATAGCATTGATTTGTTGGGGATAAATGTTGCGCAAATGGTTCTATTCAAATGCAGCCCATGTGTTAACAATATTGACTAGTTTCCTGATGAACTGAAGGACAAAAGGCAATCCAAAGGTTTATTTGGAGTTCTGAATTACTTGCCCAAATACATTCCAAAACTCTCAGAAAAGACAGCTGCTATAAGAAGACACAGCGACGGCAGGATGGTCAGAAGAAGCAACTGAAGCAGTGAAGAAACTTAAAGAAGAATGTCAGTGATTTACCAAAGCTTCAACCACCAGGTGATGGTTTATTAATTTGCAAACTGATGCTTCTCTTAATTTTTGGTCAGCTGTATTGTTAGAAAAAGAAGAAATAGTAAAGGAGAGATTGAAGAAAATCTGTGTGGATATGCTTCCGGAAGGAATTCACAGCAAGTCAGAAAAACTATTTTATAGCTGAAAAAGAAACACATTGGCCATCTTCAACGGGATTCAGCGGTTTGAAGTATATCTAAACCGCGGTAAGGTTTTTAATCAGAACAGACTCCAAAAATTTTAAATATTTTCTGACAGCAAAGATTTCAAGACAACTTGCAAAGGGCAGATTTTAGCCTGGCAAATCTGGTTTCAGAATTTTGAGTTTGACGTCGAGTGGATACCAGGTAACTCGAATTTCTTGACAGACGTTCTGACCAGAGACATGAGTAAAATGTTCATAACCTGTAAATATTCAGTTTTTGAGATCCCAGGAAAGGCCTGTAGATGATAGTTTTGCAACCTTTGTAGATAGATTTCGAATCTTAGAAAGTTATGCAAGTCTTGTCACAGATGAAATCAAGATGGTTGGTTTTAGACTAAGAAGGAATTGGTGGATCAGAAAATGCCAAGCATGGCTGGCAGTCAAAAAATCTGGGTATATCTCTAGGCCTTGATGAAAACTTGGTGAAAGTATTTTCTTTACCACAATATGAAGGTTAAGCTTTTCTTCAGAAGCTTATCTGATTTATGGTCTAGCATCTACACAGATGAAATGATCTGGACATTCAGAGTCTTGAATTACTATCAGATCATAGGCAGTGTTGACTTTGCCCTTAGCATTTTTTTACAGTGCCAAAATTTTGGATCTAGAAGAAATTCCATAAAAGAAGAAATGGTAAAATATCTGCTTTCTCTAAGAATTCCAGATATATTTGAGGAACTAGAGTCCTCTTTCCTCCAAAGGATAGATGACAATTATGCAATTACTGATACTTTTCCTCAATATGAAAATTTTTGAGAAGTTTGTAGATTGGAGATTTCAAGAAGGAAAATGCAGAAAAGTTCAAGTTACCAGAGTATCTCAATGCATACAAAGATCCCTCCAGTATTTAAAAACATATGCTTATCAGTGGGATTTTCATAGTTTGAGAATGAGAGACAGTTATAGAACCAATCCTTTTTCTCAAATATTCAGTCATGAAACGATTGGTAATTCTGAATCCGGTAACAATCAAGAGTTAATCAAACAGCATGTTGAATGGTTCCATGAGTTTGGAAATTTGAGGTTGGCTGAAAAAATTCAAATTCTTAATAAAATGGATAGCCTGCAAGGACAACAAAAGCCTTAAAATTTGCAATTAATCAAAGGCTTTAATCACCATCTCAATTATATCTCCAAATTGGAACAATAATGTCATCCACATCATTAGTCTGATGATCTCTAAAAGAATAGCACTTCAATAATTTTTGAGTTAGGATGGCAGCATAAAGACTGTTTGAGCGAAAACTGCAGGTTGTGGTACAACACTCGATTGAAAGCTCCACTAATATGTTTCAGATATTTAAATGGGAATCATTAGATGGGATAGAATTGGCAGTACAAATATCACAGCAGCACGAAATGCATTTAAAGATTCTTTTCTAGATATTGAAATAAGTGCTCTTCCTTTTTTGAACAAGTGGGAAAAACAGGAGTTGATGCATACACCACTACAACCAGGACTTCATAAAATCAAAACAAAATCATGAAAGGAGAATTGTCATCTGCAGCATCTCACAGTATGACAAGATCGCCAAAAGAAAAAGGAGAAATGACAGATGCACAAGATCCAAACGAAGGAATCGAAGAACAGTACAACCGACTTATGAATAGATACCATCGACAGCTCATCGATGATGAGTACGAGCCATCTGCGGATCGTCCGAAGAAGATTTATGGGAGACAAGGAGTCCCACAGGACCTTGGTAAAAGGAGATCGTAGCATAAGAATCTCTTGTCAGCAATGTAATAATGTTGGTTACATGTTGTGACAGGAATCTTTTGTACAAAAGAAAGGTTGAGTAGACACCGTCGGTGGAAAAAGATACCGACAGGACCCTCAATTATTTCTATCTTATGTCATGTCTTAGCTAAGTTTAGATTCGTTTTAGGGCTATTTAGGAAAGGGTCTACATGAGTTCAAGCATCATTCGATTGAGAGCATGTGTGTTGTAATGAACTCTGAGACACTTCTGTTGTAATAAGCTTTGTATTCTGTTCTTGCTTTTTATTAATATCGAAGCCTTCTGGGCCATCTGTCTGAGGATAGTTCTGCACGTCTGAGGATAGTTTCTATTTTCCGAAAGAGGTTGAACTGTAAGGCGCTGGAGTAAAGACCCGTGGAGAGAGGTCGAGGAAGACTCGTGCGTGTTCCCTGAGGAGAAGAACTAGAGAGTCAGACTTTTATTTCCAGAAAGCGGCGAGAATATAAGAAGTAAGTTCTGTATACCGATAAGTTCATCTTGTTTATAAATTGCTCTGTTTGAACGGTCACCCCCAAATTGGGGGTGACGTTAAAACAGAAATTTGGGGGTGACCGTTCAAACAGAGAAATTTATAAACAAGATGAACTTATCGGTATACAGAACTTACTTCTTATATTCTCGCCGCTTTCTGGAAATAAAAGTCTGAATCTCTAGTTCTTCTCCTCAGGGAACACGCACGAGTCTTCCTCGACCTCTCTCCACGGGAGTAACGCACCACAAATTGGGGGTGACCGTTCAAACAGAGCAATTTATAAACAAGATGAACTTATCGGTATACAGAACTTACTTCTTATATTCTCGCCGCTTTCTGGAAATAAAAGTCTGACTCTCTAGTTCTTCTCCTCAGGGAACAC
Organism: Pinus tabuliformis; assembly: GCA_031772625.1. Taxonomy (NCBI): domain Eukaryota; kingdom Viridiplantae; phylum Streptophyta; class Pinopsida; order Pinales; family Pinaceae; genus Pinus; species Pinus tabuliformis. The sequence continues at coordinate 686,394,622 of CM062804.1, read as the reverse complement.
GCACGAGTCTTCCTCGACCTCTCTCCATGGGTCTTTACTCCAGCGCCTTACAGTTCAACCTCTTTCGGAAAACAGAAACTATCCTCAGACGTGCAGAATTGTCCTCAGACAGACGGCCCAGAAGGCTTCGATATTAATAAAAAGCAAGAACATAATACAAAGCTTATTACAACAGAAGTGTCTCAGAGTTCATTACAACACACATGCTCTCAATTGAACGATGCTTGAACTCATGTAGACCCTTTCTTAAATAGCCCTAAAACGAATCTAAACTTAGCTAAGACATGACATAAGATAGAAATAATTGAGGGTCCTATCGGTATCTTTTTCCACCGACGGTGTCTACTCAACCTTTCTTTTGTACAAAAGAATCCTGTCACAACATGTAACCAACATTATTACATTGCTGACAAGAGATTCTTATGCTACGATCTTCTTTTACCAAGGTCCTGTGGGACTCCTTGTCTCCCATAAATCTTCTTTGGACGATCCGGCAGATGGCTCGTACTCATCGATGAGCTGTTGATGGTATCTATTCATAAGTCGGTTGTACTATTCTTCGATTCCTTCGTTTGGATCTTGTGCATATGTCATTTCTCCTTTTTCTTTTGGCGATCTTGTCATACTGTGAGATGTTGCAGATGACGATTCTCCTTTCATGATTTTTGTTTTGATTTTATGAAGTCCTGGTTGTAGTGGTGTATGCATCAACTCCTGTTTTTCCCACTTGTTCAAAAAAGGAAGCAGCTTATTTCAATATCTAGAAAAGAATCTTTAAATGCATTTCGTGCTGCTGGTGATCTTTGTACTGCCAATTCTATCCCATCTAATGATTCCCATTTAAATATCTGAAACATTTAGTGGAGCTTTCAATCGAGTGCTGTACCCACAACCTGCAGTTTTCGCTCAAACAGTCTTTATGCTGCCATCCTAACTCAAAAATTATTGAAGTGCATATTCTTTTAGAGATCATCAAACTAATGATGTGGATGACATTATTGTTCCAATTTGGAGATATAATTGAGATGGTGATTAAAGCCCTTTGATTAATTGCAAATTTTAAGGCTTTTGGTTGTCCTTGCAGGCTATCCATTTTATTAAGAATTTGAATTTTTTCAGCCAACCTCAAATTTCCAAACTCATGGAACCATTCAGCATGCTGTTTGATTAACTCTTGATTGTTACCGGATTCAGAATTACCAATCGTTTCATGACTGAATATTTGAGAAAAAGGATTTGGTTCTATACTGTCTCTCATTCTCAAACTATGAAAATCCCACTGATAAGCATATGTTTTTAAATACTGGAGGGATCTTTGTATGCATTGAGATACTCTGGTAACTTGAACTTTTCTGCATTTTCCTTCTTGAAATCTCCAATCTGCAAACTTCTCAAAAATTTCATATTGAGGAAAAGTATCAGTATTTGCATAATTGTCATCTATCCTTTGGAGGAAAGAGGACTCTAGTTCCTCAAATATATCTGGAATTCTTAGAGAAAGCAGATATTTTACCATTTCTTCTTTTATGGGAATTTCTTCTAGATCCAAAATTTTGGCACCTGTAAAAATGCTAAGGGCAAAGTCAACACTGCCTATGATCTGATAGTAATTCAAGACTCTGAGTGTCCAGATCATTTCATCTGTGTAGATGCTAGACCATAAATCAGATAAGCTTCTGAAGAAAAGCTTAACCTTCATATTTGGTAAAGAAAATACTTTCACCAAGTTTTCATCAAGGCTAGAGATATACCCAGATTTTTGACTGCCATGCTTGGCATTTTCTGATCCACCAATTCCTTCTTAGTCTAAAACCAACCAATTTCTTGATTTCATCTGTGACAAGACTTGCATAATTTTCTAAGATTCGAAATCTATCTGCAAAGGTTGCAAAACTATCATCTGCAGGGCCTTTTCCTGGGATCTCAAAAACTGAATATTTACAGGTTATGAACATTTTACTCATGTCTTTGGTCAGAACGTCTATCAAGAAATTCGACTTACCTGGTATCCACTCGACGTCAAACTCAAATTGCTGAAACCAGATTTGCCAGGCTAAAATTCTGCCCTTTGCAAGTTGTCTTGAAATCTTTGCTGTCAGAAAATATTTAAAATTTTTGGAGTCTGTTCTGATTAAAAAACTTACCGGGGTTAGATATACTTCAAACCGCTGAATCCCGTTGAAGATGGCCAATGTTTCTTTTTCAGCTATAAAATAGTTTTTCTGACTTGCTGTGAATTCTCCGGAAGCATATCCACACAGATTTTCTTCAATCTCTCCTTTACTATTTCTTCTTTGTTCTAACAATACAGCTGACCAAAAATTAAGAGAAGCATCAGTTTGCAAAATTAATAAACCATCACCTGGTGGTTGAAGCTTTGGTAATCGCTGACATTCTTCTTTAAGTTTCTTCACTGCTTCAGTTGCTTCTTCTGACCATCCTCCGTCACTGTGTCTTCTTATAGGAGCCGTCTTTTCTGAGAGTTTTGGAATGTATTTGTGCAAGTAATTCAGAACTCCAATAAACCTTTGGATTGCCTTTTTGTCCTTCAGTTCATCAGGAAACTGTGTCAATTTTGTTAACACATGGGGCTGCATTTGAATAGAACCATTTGCAACATTTATCCCCAAAAAATCAATGCTATCCTGAAATAAGGACATCTTTTTTTCTGACAAAACTATGCCATGCTTTTTAACTTCTTCAAGGAAAATTTCTAAATGTTTCAAATGAGTATTTACATCTGGACTATGTATCAGAATATCATCTATATATGTAACTATAAAATCATATTTAGCAAAAATATAATCCATCCTTCTTTGGAAGAAGGCTGGAGCGTTCTTCAACCCAAATGGAACAACTTTCCATTGATAAAATCCTGCTGGACATATGAAAGCTGTTTTGTGTCTGTCTTCTGGTTGAATCTGTATCTGATAGTAACCTGACTTCATATCAAATTTACTGAACACCTTACTATGTTGAATCTTCTGCATAATTACTTCTGGTCTTGGCAATGGGTAATTAAAATTCTAAGTAATTGCATTAAGAGGTTTGTAATTGATAACCATCCGTGGTTTACCTCTTACTATCTTAGAATGGTTTCTAACTAAAAATGCAGAACATGCATAATGGGATTCACTGATTTCTATAAGCTGCATCTTTAGTAGTTCTTGAATTTGATTCTTCATTTCTTGTTCATCAGATGGTGTGCACAGAATCACTTTTCCTTTTACTCCATTGTCATGTAAGGTGACTATCTCCTGCATCGGACTTTCAGTTTCCCGAAACTGTTGTGGGTTGTCCGAACAGCTTTTCAGAAGTCTTTGGTAGATATCTTTCTGTTCTGTAGACCAATTTTCTTCAATGCATGCTGATTGTTTATTTATCTTTTCTGCCCTGGCTTCATAAATCTGTAAGACCTCTTGCCAATCATTTGAGTCTTTAGCTGGCCTTCTAGTTCCTACTTTCTTTTGCCTATTCTCATGCCTAGCTTCAGAGTTTGCAATGCTTAGTCTAGGCACAGATATAGCCTTTTTCTTCAGATTTATTATCAGCTTATCTTGGCTGATAGTTACTGGAAGCACAAAATTTATAAATGGCATGCCTAACATCAGACTTGCTGAAGGGTCATAGTGCTGAATTGCTGAGATTTTTACAATACTCCCTCCGACTTTTAAAGAAATATTGTCTACGTAATGTGTGAGCTGGACAGATCCTCCAATTGTTTCTGAAACTAGTATATTTCTTAATGGTTTCCAGAGAGATTTAAACAAAGATGGTCGAGTTAGATTGTTTGATCCTCCAGTGTCTACAAATGCATCTACTGAAATCCATTCATTTCTGACTTGAACTTCTACTGGAATATGAATCAAGCTTTCTGTTTTCACAATCTTTTTCAGCAGAGTATTTTGTTCATTTCTTGAAATCTCTGGCAAAGGTATACTAGTTGATGGTGCAATTTTCTTTTCAAATGGACATAAAGAATTGAATTGAGGTAAAGGTGATGCAATTTGTTTACCTCTATTTGTCTTCTCTGATACTTCTGTTTCTTCTGATCCTTCTTCAGAAATTGATTCTGAGTCTCTAAACTATCTTCTGTCTCACTTGATGATACAATAGTTGAAGAACTTTCTATATCACTATAGTGTTGTTCACTAATAAAATCATCATCAGAACAATTTGTACAAATATTCATTTTCTGTACAGGTTCTTCCTCTTCATTGTCTGAAACTTCTGTAAGAATATATACATCAGAAATTTCTTCATCTGATTCTACTACAGACCAATCATCTTGAAATTCTTCAATATCTATACAAGCTTTACGTTTACTAGATGATTTCTAAGGACACTTTCTAGCAAAATGTCCTTCCTTTTTACAAATGAAACAACATTTGTTGTTTCTCGGAGCTGTTCTCTTTTTTAAATATCTGAATTTTCTGAAAGGTCTCTTTGGGTTCGATACTCTTTTGGGTTTGTATCTACCATACCTTTTATATTTCTTCTTCTTAGATTTAAAAGGCGTCCATGGTAATACAGTTTTGCAGATATCTGAACTTGGGGTGATGTCATGCGCCTTCTTCTGCCAACACAAATATTTGACCTTTTCTGACACTCTAAACAGAAGATCAACCCAATAAACTTGTTATAAACTTCTCATCTGAACCTCAAGATCTTTCATAATCAGATCTCCTAAGTTTCCTGGCAACTTTGACAAGAAAGAAACTTTTTGAGCAATATCATTAAACAGATTAGCTTTAAAGACTTTAGCCATAAATTCTTTGCCAAATTGATCTAAATATTTTAGATCTTTAAGTTCCATGCGGCTAAGGTCAGCCAATAGCTATTTCTTTTCATCTTTTGGTTCTGGAATAAATTGAGTTTTTAACAGCATTTCAAATGTCGCTAATCCTGCTTCCATGACTGCTATTCTTTCTGCCTCTGATCCTGCCATCCACCAATCAAATACTATCCCTGCCATCCTCTTTTCTGCTAAGATCATGATAGACACATTGTCTAATCTTGTTGTGACCTGCATCTGATATAAGGCTCCTATCCAGATTCTAATAGACTCACCTGGATTGGATGAGTTATCTAGATCTAGAATGTAACCACTAGAATTTGTAGCAAACAGATCTTCTTCAACTCTAGGGTACTTAGCTTCTCTTAGGATGTGAGCTTTGTTTTGATTTTTTATTGATGGCATAATAAAGGATGGAAATTTTATTGCAGCTTGTTCTAATGACATGACTTCCTTTTTAGATTCAAAAGGTTTTTCTGCTTTAAACGTTCTAGAAGATCCACTAGTTAATTTTCCAGTATCTCTGGAAGTCCCTTCTCCATCACTTGTCTCTGGTACTTCTTCTTCTAAATCCCAGTAATTTGGGGCTGTCATATCTACATGAAATTTTGGGATTTTCTTACCTTTCTTCTTCATTTTTCTTTTTCTTCTCTCCTCTCTTTCTCTCTTCTCTTCTTGTTGCTCTTCATACAACAATTTTAAATTTTCATTTATCAGATCTGCTTGTTGTCCTAAATTGTCTAGAACATTTTCAGCATGAGAACACCAAGTAGTCAAATAATTTCCTACTTGATATACTTGTTCCAAATCATTGGGCTCTTGTGATTCATGTTCTAGGAGAGGTGCACAATCTGCTCTGGTAGCAGGCTGTTTGGACATTGAAGAAGAGACACAAAACTTTGTTTTTGGTGGCCATTTTCCTCCTCTTACAAATCTTTTATTTGCAAATCTATATTCTTCCATAGGTGGATAATTCTGTACATGAGTTCTAAACATTTTATTTACAGCGAGAAAAGGTTTCTCTTCAGGAATATACAATTGTTTTTCAGACCGGGGTGTGCTTGTGGAAGTAGACGGCTGTTCTTCTGGTATAGATAACTGTCTGTAAAAAGACCTTCTTCCACTTTGGACTGGACTTTCTACTGGTAATACATGTTTCTCTGGCAAAACTATTGGCTTGGGAATCCTAGGGTAAATAGACTGATTTGGAATGATTTTTACCCCTCCATCTTCAAGAGCCAATCTTTTAATTTTTCTGCTTATATCATCTGAAGCCAAAGACTTATATTGGATATACCAGTGATCGGGTAATGTTTCTTTGTCATAATGCACACCTTCAATCTGTGCATTTCTGATCCCTACAGTCACACAGTCTTTCAACACCGGCTGTTTTAGTTTAGGATGTACTGTATTTGTTAACTGAAAGGAAGTTTGAACAATTACAGACAAGAATTCACTCTCATCTGCCATAGACAATCCTTGCACTCCTATCAAGGCTTTCCAACAGTCTTTAAGATGTATGTCTGTCAGACTAATAGCATAATCAGGATAAATTGTTCCATGCTGACAACCAGACATCAAATTTCCCAGTATTGTTCCTATTCTGGCATGATCATACTCATTGTGCCTTGAATCAAACAACTCTGCTATGCAGGGAGTATTTAAACCATGTCTAAACAGGGGAGCCAAACCAATCCTTATAGCTCCGAAATGTAAGTAATAAAATCTTCCTTCCTTAGCATATTTCCTAAACTTTTTTATTTCATCCTCTGAGAATATATTGAGTCCTATTATCTGCACATGTGGACCCTTAATTCTGATCTTAACTTCAACTTCCTTGAAATAATATTTTTTAGAAAGCTTAAACATCATAGGAACCGGATAGATTTCTTTAGTATCTAATGCAGGGGGGTTCCAACTTTCTGGGTCTTCTACTTGTTCATGTTCATTTATCTCAGATTCAACAGATCTATTTTCTACTTCAGATATTGATCTTTTATCAATTGTAGAGAAAGATCTTAAAAATTTGGCCATCTTGGAAAGGTATAATTCTATTCCAGAAATTGACTGATAAAGCTTTTATTTACTCAACACAATGTAAAACAAAGATGCCTTTCAAATGCTCCTGGCTTGTCTCAGGTTCTGTCTATAGAATTATACAGGGTCGTTACAGGGCTCTGATACCAAATTGGGGGTGACCGTTCAAACAGAGCAATTTATAAACAAGATGAACTTATCGGTATACAGAACTTACTTCTTATATTCTCATCACCTGGTGGTTACAAATATTACCATGTTCATCTTGTTTATAAGAAGGCGCATGACATCACCCCAAGGTCAAATAGAGTGTCAGAAAAGGTCAAATATTTGTGTTGGCAGAAGAAGGCGCATGACATCACCCCAAGTTCAGATGTCTGCAGAACTGTATTACCATGGACGCCTTTTAAATCTAAGAAGAAGAAATATAAAAGGTATGGTAGATACAAACCCAAAAGAGTATCGAACCCAAAGAGACCTTTCAGAAAATTCAGATATTTAAAAAAGAGAACAGCTCCGAGAAACAACAATTGTATATTCCTGAAGAGAAACCTTTTCTCGCTGTAAATATTTGTCTTAAGTTCATCTTGTTTATAAGAAGGCACATGACATCACCCCAAGTTCAGATGTCTGCAGAACTGTATTACCATGGACGCCTTTTAAATCTAAGAAGAAGAAATATAAAAGGTATGGTAGATACAAACCCAAAAGAGTATCGAACCCAAAGAGACCTTTCAGAAAATTCAGATATTTAAAAAAGAGAACAGCTCCGAGAAACAACAATTGTTGTTTCATTTGTAAAAAGGAAGGACATTTTGCTAGAAAGTGTCCTCAGAAATCATCTAGTAAACTTAAAGCTTGTATAGATATTGAAGAATTTCAAGATGATTGGTCTGTAGTAGAATCAGATGAAGAAATTTCTGATGTATATATTCTTACAGAAGTTTCAGATAATGAAGAGGAAGAACCTGTACAGAAAATGAATATTTGTACAAATTGTTTTGATGATGATTTTTATAGTGAACAGCACTATAGTGATATAGAAAGTTCTTCAACTGTTGTATCATCAAGTGAGACAGAAGATATTTCAGACTCAGAATCAATTTCTGAAGAAGGATCAGAAGAAACAGAAGTATCAGAGAAGACAAATAGAGGTAAACAAATTGCATCACCTTTACCTCAATTCAATTCTTTATGTCCATTTGAAAAGAAAATTGCACCATCAACTAGTATACCTTTGCCAGAGATTTCAAGAAATGAACAAAATACTTTGTTGAAAAAGATTGTGAAAACAGAAAGCTTGATTTATATTCCAGTAGAAGTTGAAGTCAGAAATGAATGGATTTCAGTAGATGCATTTGTAGACACTGGAGGATCAAACAATCTAGCTCGACCATCTTTGTTTAAATCTCTCTGGAAACCATTAAGAAATATACTAGTTTCAGAAACAATTGGAGGATCTGTCCAGCTCACACATTACGTAGACAATATTTCTTTAAAAGTTGGGGGGAGTATTGTAAAAATCTCAACAATTCAGCACTATGACCCTTCAGCAAGTCTGATGTTAGGCATGCCATTTATAAATTCTGTGCTTCCAGTAACTATCAGCCAAGATAAGCTGATAATAAATCTGAAGAAAAAGGCTATATCTGTGCCTAGACTAAGCATTGCAAACTCTGAAGCTAGGCATGAGAATAGGCAAAAGAAAGTAGGAACTAGAAGGCCAGCTAAAGACTCAAATGATTGGCAAGAGGTCTTACAGATTTATGAAGCCAGGGCAGAAAAGATAAATAAACAATCACATGCATTGAAGAAAATTGGTCTACAGAACAAAAAGATATCTACCAAAGACTTCTGAAAAGTTGTTCGGACAACCCACAACAGTTTTGGGAAACTGAAAGTCCGATGCAGGAGATAGTCACCTTACATGACAATGGAGTAAAAGGAAAAGTGATTCCGTGCACACCATCCGATGAACAAGAAATGAAGAATCAAATTCAAGAACTACTAAAGATGCAGCTTATAGAAATCAGTGAATCCCAATATGCATGTTCTGCATTTTTAGTTAGAAACCATTCTGAGATAGTAAGAGGTAAACCATGGATGGTTATCAATTACAAACCTCTTAATGCAATTACTCAGAATTTTAATTACCCATTGCCAAGACCAGAAGTAATTATGCAGAAGATTCAACATAGTAAGGTGTTCAGTAAATTTGATATGAAGTCAGGTTACTATCAGATACAGATTCAGCCAGAAGACAGACACAAAACAGCTTTCATATGTCCAGTAGGATTTTATCAATGGAAAGTTGTTCCATTTGGGTTGAAGAACGCTCCAGCCTTCTTGCAAAGAAGGATGGATTATATTTTTGCTAAATATGATTTTATAGTTACATATATAGATGATATTCTGATACATAGTCCAGATGTAAATACTCATTTGAAACATTTAGAAATTTTCCTTGAAGAAGTTAAAAAGCATGGCATAGTTTTGTCAGAAAAAAAGATGTCCTTATTTCAGGATAGCATTGATTTTTTGGGGATAAATGTTGCAAATGGTTCTATTCAAATGCAGCCCCATGTGTTAACAAAATTGACACAGTTTCCTGATGAACTGAAGGACAAAAAGGCAATCCAAAGGTTTATTGGAGTTCTGAATTACTTGCACAAATACATTCCAAAACTCTCAGAAAAGACAGCTGCTATAAGAAGACACAGCGACGGAGGATGGTCAGAAGAAGCAACTGAAGCAGTGAAGAAACTTAAAGAAGAATGTCAGCGATTACCAAAGCTTCAACCACCAGGTGATGGTTTATTAATTTTGCAAACTGATGCTTCTCTTAATTTTTGGTCAGCTGTATTGTTAGAACAAAGAAGAAATAGTAAAGGAGAGATTGAAGAAAATCTGTGTGGATATGCTTCCGGGGAATTCACAGCAAGTCAGAAAAACTATTTTATAGCTGAAAAAGAAACATTGGCCATCTTCAACGGGATTCAGCGGTTTGACGTATATCTAACCCCGGTAAGGTTTTTAATCAGAACAGACTCCAAAAATTTTAAATATTTTCTGACAGCATAGATTTCAAGACAACTTGCAAAGGACAGAATTTTAGCCTGGCAAATCTTGTTTCAGCAATTTGATTTTGACGTCGAGTGGATACCAGGTAACTCAAATTTCTTGACAGACGTTCTGACCAGAGACATGAGTAAAATGTTCATAACCTGTAAATATTCAGTTTTTGAGATCCCAGGAAAAGGCCCTGCAGATGATAGTTTTGCAACCTTTGTAGATAGATTTCGAATCTTAGAAAATTATGCAAGTCTTGTCACAGATGAAATCAAGAAATTGGTTGGTTTTAGACTAAGAAGGAATTGGTGGATCAGAAAATGCCAAGCATGGCAGTCAAAAAATCTGGGTATATCTCTGGGCCTTGATGAAAACTTGGTGAAAGTATTTTCTTTACCAAATATGAAGGTTAAGCTTTTCTTCAGAAGCTTATCTGATTTATGGTCTAGCATCTACATAGATGAAATGATCTGGACACTCAGAGTCTTGAATTACTATCAGATCATAGGCAGTGTTGACTTTGCCCTTAGCATTTTTACAGGTGCCAAAATTTTGGATCTAGAAGAAATTCCCATAAAAGAAGAAATGGTAAAATATCTGCTTTCTCTAAGAATTCCAGATATATTTGAGGAACTAGAGTCCTCTTTCCTCCAAAGGATAGATGACAATTATGCAAATACTGATACTTTTCCTCAGTATGAAATTTTTGAAGTTTGAGAAGTTTGCAGATTGGAGATTTCAAGAAGGAAAATGCAGAAAAGTTCAAGTTACCAGAGTATCTCAATGCATACAAAGATCCCTCCAGTATTTAAAAACATATGCTTATCAGTGGGATTTTCATAGTTTGAGAATGAGAGACAGTATAGAACCAAATCCTTTTTCTCAAATATTCAGTCATGAAACGATTGGTAATTCTGAATCCGGTAACAATCAAGAGTTAATCAAACAGCATGCTGAATGGTTCCATGAGTTTGGAAATTTGAGGTTGGCTGAAAAAATTCAAATTCTTAATAAAATGGATAGCCTGCAAGGACAACCAAAAGCCTTAAAATTTGCAATTAATCAAAGGGCTTTAATCACCATCTCAATTATATCTCCAAATTGGAACAATAATGTCATCCACATCATTAGTCTGATGATCTCTAAAAGAATATGCACTTCAATAATTTTTGAGTTAGGATGGCAGAATAAAGACTGTTTGAGCGAAAACTGCAGGTTGTGGGTACAGCACTCGATTGAAAGCTCCACTAATATGTTTCAGATATTTAAATGGGAATCATTAGATGGGATAGAATTGGCAGTACAAAGATCACCAGCAGCACGAAATGCATTTAAAGATTCTTTTCTAGATATTGAAATAAGTGCTCTTCCTTTTTTGAACAAGTGGGAAAAACAGGAGTTGATGCATACACCACTACAACCAGGACTTCATAAAATCAAAACAAAAATCATGAAAGGAGAATCATCATCTGCAGCATCTCACAGTATGACAAGATCGCCAAAAGAAAAAGGAGAAATGACAGATGCACAAGATCCAAATGAAGGAATCGAAGAACAGTACGACCGACTTATGAATAGATACCATCGACAGCTCATCGATGAGTACGAGCCATCTGCCGGATCGTCCGAAGAAGATTTATGGGAGACAAGGAGTCCCACAGGACCTTGGTAAAAGAAGATCGTAGCATAAGAATCTCTTGTCAGCAATGTAATAATGTTGGTTACATGTTGTGACATGAATCTTTTGTACAAAAGAAAGGTTGAGTAGACACCGTCGGTGGAAAAAGATACCAACAGGACCCTCAACTATTTCTATCTTATGTCATGTCTTAGCTAAGTTTAGATTCGTTTTAGGGCTATTGAAGAAAGGGTCTACATGAGTTCAAGCATCGTTCGATTGAGAGCATGTGTGTTGTAATTGAACTCTGAGACACTTCTGTTGTAATAAGCTTTGTATTCTGTTCTTGCTTTTTATTAATATCGAAGCCTTCTGGGCCGTCTGTCTGAGAATAGTTTCTGTTTTCCGAAAGAGGTTGAACTGTAAGGCGCTGGAGTAAAGACCCATGGAGAGAGGTCGAGGAAGACTCGTGCGTGTTCCCTGAGGAGAAGAACTAGAGAGTCAGACTTTTATTTCCAGAAAGCGGCGAAAATATAAGAAGTAAGTTCTGTATACCGATAAGTTCATCTTGTTTATAAATTGCTCTGTTTGAATGGTCACCCCCAATTTGGTATCAGAGCCCTGTAACGACCCTTTATAATTCTATAGACAGAACCTGCACAAGCCAGGAGCATTTGAAAGGCATCTTTGTTTTACATTGTGTTGAGTAAATAAAAGCTTTATCAGTCAATTTCTGGAATAGAATTATACCTTTCAAAGATGGCCAAATTTTTAAGATCTTTCTCTACAATTGATAAAAGATCAATATCTGAAGTAGAAAATAGATCTGTTGAATCTGAGATAAATGAACATGAACAAGTAGAAGACCCAGAAAGTTGGAACCCCCCTGCATTAGATACTAAAGAAATCTATCCGGTTCCTATGATGTTTAAGCTTTCTAAAAAATATTATTTCAAGGAAGTTGAAGTTAAGATCAGAATTAAGGGTCCACATGTGCAGATAATAGGACTCAATATATTCTCAGAGGATGAAATAAAAAAGTTTAGGAAATATGCTAAGGAAGGAAGATTTTATTACTTACATTTCGGAGCTATAAGGATTGGTTTGGCTCCCCTGTTTAGACATGGTTTAAATACTCCCTGCATAGCAGAGTTGTTTGATTCAAGGCACAATGAGTATGATCATGCCAGAATAGGAACAATACTGGGAAATTTGATGTCTGGTTGTCAGCATGGAACAATTTATCCTGATTATGCTATTAGTCTGACAGACATACATCTTAAAGACTGTTGGAAAGCCTTGATAGGAGTGCAAGGACTGTCTATGGCAGATGAGAGTGAATTCTTGTCTGTAATTGTTCAAACTTCCTTTCAGTTAACAAATACAGTACATCCTAAAATAAAACAGCCGGTGTTGAAAGACTGTGTGACTGTAGGGATCGGAAATGCACAGATTGAAGGTGTGCATTATGACAAAGAAACATTACCCGATCACTGGTATATCCAATATAAGTCTTTGGCTTCAGATGATATAAGCAGAAAAATTAAAATTGGCTCTTGAAGATGGAGGGGTAAAAATCATTCCAAATCAGTCTATTTACCCTAGGATTCCCAAGCCAATAGTTTTTCCAGAGAAACATGTATTACCAGTAGAAAGTCCAGTCCAAAGTGGAAGAAGGTCTTTTTACAGACAGTTATCTATACCAGAAGAACAGCCGTCTACTTCCACAAGCACACCCCGGTCTGAAAAACAATTGTATATTCCTGAAGAGAAACCTTTTCTCGCTGTAAATAAAATGTTTAGAACTCATGTACAGAATTATCCACCTATGGAAGAATATAGATTTGCAAATAAAAGATTTGTAGGAGGAGGAAAATGGCCACCAAAAATAAAGTTTTGTGTCTCTTCTTCAATGTCCAAACAGCCTGCTACCAGAGCAGATTGTGCACCTCTCCTAGAACATGAATCACAAGAGCCCAATGATTTGGAACAAGTATATCAAGTAGGAAATTATTTGACTACTTGGTGTTCTCATGCTGAAAATGTTCTAGACAATTTAGGACAACAAGCAGATCTGATAAATGAAAATTTAAAATTGTTGTATGAAGAGCAACAAGAAGAGAAGAGAGAAAGAGAGGAGAGAAGAAAAAGAAAAATGAAGAAGAAAGGTAAGAAAATCCCAAAATTTCATGTAGATATGACAGCCCCAAATTACTGGGATTTAGAAGAAGAAGTACCAGAAACAAGTGATGGAGAAGGGACTTCCAGAGATACTGGAAAATTAACCAGTGGATCTTCTAGAACGTTTAAAGCAGAAAAACCTTTTGAATCTAAAAAGGAAGTCATGTCATTAGAACAAACTGCAATAAAATTTCCATCCTTTATTATGCCATCAATAAAAAATCAAAACAAAGCTCACATCCTAAGAGAAGCTAAGTACCCTAGAGTTGAAGAAGATCTGTTTGCTACAAATTCTGGTGGTTACATTCTAGATCTAGATAACTCATCCAATCCAGGTGAGTCTATTAGAATCTGGATAGGAGCCTTATATCAGATGCAGGTCACAACAAGATTAGACAATGTGTCTATCATGATCTTAGCAGAAAAGAGGATGGCAGGGATAGTATTTGATTGGTGGATGGCAGGATCAGAGGTAGAAAGAATAGCAGTCATGGAAGCAGGATTAGCGACATTTGAAATGCTGTTAAAAACTCAATTTATTCCAGAACCAAAAGATGAAAAGAAACAACTATTGACTGACCTTAGCCGCATGTAACTTAAAGATCTAAAATATTTAGATCAATTTGGCAAAGAATTTATGGCTAAAGTCTTTAAAGCTAATCTGTTTAATGATATTGCTCAAAAAGTTTCTTTCTTGTCAAAGTTGCCAGGAAACTTAGGAGATCTGATTATGAAAGATCTTGAGGTTCAGATGAGAAGTTTAGAACAAGTTTATTGGGTTGATCTTCTGTTTAGAGTGTCAGAAAAGGTCAAATATTTGTGTTGGCGACCGTTCAAACAGAGCAATTTATAAACAAGATGAACTTATCGGTATACAGAACTTACTTCTTATATTCTCGCCGCTTTCTGGAAATAAAAGTCTGACTCTCTAGTTCTTCTCCTCAGGGAACACGCATGAGTCTTCCTCGACCTCTCTCCACGGGTCTTTACTCCAGCGCCTTATAGTTCAACCTCTTTCGGAAAACAGAAACTATCCTCAGACGTGCATAACTGTCCTCAGACAGACGGCCCAGAAGGCTTCCATATTAATAAAAAGCAAGAACATAATACAAAGCTTATTACAACAGAAGTGTCTCAGAGTTCATTACAACACACATGCTCTCAATCGAACGATCTTGAACTCATGTAGACCCTTTCTTAAATAGCCCTAAAAAGAATCTAAACTTAGCTAAGACATGACATAAGATAGAAATAATTGAGGGTCCTGTCGGTATCTTTTTCCACCGACGGTGTCTACTCAACCTTTCTTTTGTACAAAAGATTCCTGTCACAACATGTAACCAACATTATTACATTGCTGACAAGAGATTCTTATGCTACGATCTTCTTTTACCAAGGTCCTGTGGGACTCCTTGTCTCCCATAAATCTTCTTCGGACGATCCGGCAGATGGCTCGTACTCATCGATGAGTTGTCGATGGTATCTATTCATAAGTCGGTTGTACTGTTCTTCGATTCCTTCGTTTGGATCTTTTGCATCTGTCATTTCTCCTTTTTCTTTTGGCGATCTTGTCATACTGTGAGATGTTGCAGATGACGATTCTCCTTCCATGATTTTTGTTTTGATTTTATGAAGTCCTGGTTGTAGTGGTGTATGCATCAACTCCTGTTTTTCCCACTTGTTCAAAAAAGGAAGAGCACTTATTTCAATATCTAGAAAAGAATCTTTAAATGCATTTCGTGCTGCTGGTGATCTTTGTACTGCCAATTCTATCCCATCTAATGATTCCCATTTAAATATCTGAAACATATTAGTGGAGCTTTCAATCGAGTGCTGTACCCACAACCTGCAGTTTTCGCTCAAACAGTCTTTATGCTGCCATCCTAACTCAAAAATTATTGAAGTGCATATTCTTTTAGAGATCATCAGACTAATGATGTGGATGACATTATTGTTCCAATTTGGAGATATAATTGAGATGGTGATTAAAGCCCTTTGATTAATTGCAAATTTTAAGGCTTTTGGTTGTCCTTGCAGGCTATCCATTTTATTAAGAATTTGAATTTTTTCAGCCAACCTCAAATTTCCAAACTCATGGAACCATTCAGCATGCTGTTTGATTAACTCTTGATTGTTACCGGATTCAGAATTACCAATCGTTTCATGACTGAATATTTGAGAAAAAGGATTTGGTTCTATACTGTCTCTCATTCTCAAACTATGAAAATCCCACTGATAAGCATATGTTTTTAAATACTGGAGGGATCTTTGTATGCATTGAGATACTCTGGTAACTTGAACTTCTCTTCATTTTCCTTCTTGAAATCTCCAATCTGCAAACTTCTCAAAAATTTCATATTGAGGAAAAGTATCAGTATTTGCATAATTGTCATCTATCCTTTGGAGGAAAGAGGACTCTAGTTCCTCAAATATATCTGGAATTCTTAGAGAAAGCAGATATTTTACCATTTCTTCTTTGATGGGGATTTCTTCTAGATCCAAAATTTTGGCACCTGTAAAAATGCTAAGGGCAAAGTCAACACTGCCTATGATCTGATAGTAATTCAAGAATCTGAGTGTCCAGATCATTTCATCTGTGTAGATGCTAGACCATAAATCAGATAAGCTTCTGAAGAAAAGCTTAACCTTCATATTTGGTAAAGAAAATACTTTCACCAAGTTTTCATCAAGGCCTAGAGATATACCCAGATTTTTTTGACTGCCATGCTTGGCATTTTCTGATCCACCAATTCCTTCTTAGTCTAAAACCAACCAATTTCTTGATTTCATCTGTGACAAAACTTGCATAATTTTCTAAGATTCGAAATCTATCTACAAAGGTTGCAAAACTATCATCTGCAGGGCCTTTTCCTGGGATCTCAAAAACTGAATATTTACAGGTTATGAACATTTTACTCATGTCTCTGGTTAGAACGTCTGTCAAGAAATTCGAGTTACCTGGTATCCACTCGACGTCAAACTCAAATTGCTGAAACCAGATTTGCCAGGCTAAAATCCTGCCCTTTGCAAGTTGTCTTGAAATCTTTGCTGTCAGAAAATATTTAAAATTTTTGGAGTCTGTTCTGATTAAAAACCTTACCGGGGTTAGATATACTTCAAACCGCTGAATCCCGTTGAAGATGGCCAATGTTTATTTTTCAGCTATAAAATAGTTTTTCTGACTTGCTGTGAATTCTCCGGAAGCATATCCACACAGATTTTCTTCAATCTCTCCTTTACTATTTCTTCTTTGTTCTAAGCATACAGCTGACCAAAAATTAAGAGAAGCATCAGTTTGCAAAATTAATAAACCATCACCTGGTGGTTGAAGCTTTGGTAATCGCTGACATTCTTCTTTAAGTTTCTTCACTGCTTCAGTTGCTTCTTCTGACCATCCTCCGTCGCTGTGTCTTCTTATAGCAGCTGTCTTTTTAGAGAGTTTTGGAATGTATTTGTGCAAGTAATTCAGAACTCCAATAAACCTTTGGATTGCCTTTTTGTCCTTCAGTTCATCAGGAAACTGTGTCAATTTTGTTAACACATGGGGCTGCATTTGAATAGAACCATTTGCAACATTTATCCCCAAAAAATCAATGCTATCCTGAAATAAGGACATCCTTTTTTTCTGACAAAACTATGCCATTCTTTTTAACTTCTTCAAGGAAAATTTCTAAATGTTTCAAATGAGTATTTACATCTGGACTATGTATCAGAATATCATCTATATATGTAACTATAAAATCATATTTAGCAAAAATATAATCCATCCTTCTTTGAAAGAAGGCTGGAGCGTTCTTCAACCCAAATGGAACAACTTTCCATTGATAAAATCCTGCTGGACATATGAAAGCTGTTTTGTGTGTGTCTTCTGGCTGAATCTGTATCTGATAGTAACCTGACTTCATATCAAATTTACTGAACACCTTACTATGTTGAATCTTCTGCATAATTACTTCTGGTCTTGGCAATGGGTAATTAAAATTCTGAGTAATTGCATTAAGAGGTTTGTAATTGATAACCATCCGTGGTTTACCTCTTACTATCTCAGAATGGTTTCTAACTAAAAATGCAGAACATGCATAATGGGATTCACTGATTTCTATAAGCTGCATCTTTAGTAGTTCTTGAATTTGATTCTTCATTTCTTGTTCATCAGATCGTGTGCACGGAATCACTTTTCCTTTTACTCCATTGTCATGTAAGGTGACTATCTCCTGCATCTCAGTTTCACTTTCTCCAAAACTGTTGTGGGTTGTCCGAACAACTTTTCAGAAGTCTTTGGTAGATATCTTTCTGTTCTGTAGACCAATTTTCTTCAATGCATGCTGATTGTTTATTTATCTTTTCTGCCCTGGCTTCATAAATCTGTAAGACCTCTTGCCAATCATTTGAGTCTTTAGCTGGCCTTCTAGTTCCTACTTTCTTTTTCCTATTCTCATGCCTAGCTTCAGAGTTTGCAATGCTTAGTCTAGGCACAGATATAGCCTTTTTTTTCAGATTTATTATCAGCTTATCTTGGCTGATAGTTACTGGAAGCACAGAATTTATAAATGGCATGCCTAACATCAGACTTGCTGAAGGGTCATAGTGCTGAATTGCTGAGATTTTTACAATACTCCCTTCGACTTTTAAAGAAATATTGTCTACGTAATGTGTGAGCTGGACAGATCCTCCAATCGTTTCTGAAACTAGTATATTTCTTAATGGTTTCCAGAGAGATTTAAACAAAGATGGTCGAGCTAGATTGTTTGATCCTCCAGTGTCTACAAATGCATCTACTGAAATCCATTCATTTCTGACTTGAACTTCTACTGGAATATAAATCAAGCTTTCTGTTTTCACAATCTTTTTCAACAAAGTATTTTGTTCATTTCTTGAAATCTCTGGCAAAGGTATACTAGTTGATGGTGCAATTTTCTTTTCAAATGGACATAAAGAATTGAATTGAGGTAAAGGTGATGCAATTTTTTTACCTCTATTTGTCTTCTCTGATACTTCTGTTTCTTCTGATCCTTCTTCAGAAATTGATTCTGAGTCTGAAATATCTTCTGTCTCACTTGATACAATAGTTGAAGAACTTTCTATATCACTATAGTGCTGTTCACTATAAAAATCATCATCAGAACAATTTGTACAAATATTCATTTTCTGTACAGGTTCTTCCTCTTCATTGTCTGAAACTTCTGTAAGAATATATACATCAGAAATTTCTTCATCTGATTCTACTACAGACCAATCATCTTGAAATTCTTCAATATCTATACAAGCTTTAAGTTTACTAGATGATTTCTGAGGACACTTTCTAGCAAAATGTCCTTCCTTTTTACAAATGAAACAACAATTGTTGTTTCTCGGAGCTGTTCTCTTTTTTAAATATCTGAATTTTCTGAAAGGTCTCTTTGGGTTCGATACTCTTTTGGGTTTGTATCTACCATACCTTTTATATTTCTTCTTCTTAGATTTAAAAGGCGTCCATGGTAATACAGTTCTGCAGACATCTGAACTTGGGGTGATGTCATGCGCCTTCTTCTGCCAACACAAATATTTGACCTTTTCTGACACTTTAAACAGAAGATCAACCCAATAAACTTGTTCTAAACTTCTCATCTGAACCTCAAGATCTTTCATAATCAGATCTCCTAAGTTTCCTGGAAACTTTGACAAGAAAGAAATTTTTTGAGCAATATCATTAAACAGATTAGCTTTAAAGACTTTAGCCATAAATTCTTTGCCAAATTGATCTAAATATTTTAGATCCTTAAGTTCCATGCAGCTAAGGTCAGTCAATAGCTGTTTCTTTTCATCTTTTGGTTCTGGAATAAATTGAGTTTTTAACAGCATTTCAAATGTCGCTAATCCTGCTTCCATGACTGCTATTCTTTCTGCCTCTGATCCTGCCATCCACCAATCAAATACTATCCCTGCCATCCTCTTTTCTGCTAAGATCATGATAGACACATTGTCTAATCTTGTTGTGACCTGCATCTGATATAAGGCTCCTATCCAGATTCTAATAGACTCACCTGGATTGGATGAGTTATCTAGATCTAGAATGTAACCACCAGAATTTGTAGCAAACAGATCTTCTTCAACTCTAGGGTACTTAGCTTCTCTTAGGATGTGAGCTTTGTTTTGATTTTTTATTGATGGCATAATAAAGGATGGAAATTTTATTGCAGCTTGTTCTAATGACATGACTTCCGTACAAAAAAAAAAAAAAAAAAAAAGACAAATAGAGGTAAACAAATTGCATCACCTTTACCTCAATTCAATTCTTTATGTCCATTTGAAAAGAAAATTGCTCTGATACCATGGCTCCAGCCTTCTTATAAACAAGATGAACATGGTAATATTAGTAACCACCAGATATTTGTAACATGGTAATATTTATAACCACCAGATATTTGTAAACAAATTGCATCACCTTTACCTCAATTCAATTCTTTATGTCCATTTGAAAAGAAAATTGCTCTGATACCATGGCTCCAGCCTTCTTATAAACAAGATGAACATGGTAATATTTGTAATATAGTTACATATATAGATGATATTCTGATACATAGTCCAGATGTAAATACTCATTTGAAACATTTAGAAATTTTCCTTGAAGAAGTTAAAAAGCATGGCATAGTTTTGTCAGAAAAAAAAGATGTCCTTATTTCAGGATAGCATTGATTTTTTGGGGATAAATGTTGCAAATGGTTCTATTCAAATGTAGCCCCATGTGTTAACAAAATTGACACAGTTTCCTGATGAACTGAAGGACAAAAAGGCAATCCAAAGGTTTATTGGAGTTCTGAATTACTTGCACAAATACATTCCAAAACTCTCAGAAAAGACAGCTGCTATAAGAAGACACAGCGACGGAGGATGGTCAGAAGAAGCAACTGAAGCAGTGAAGAAACTTAAAGAAGAATGTCAGCGATTGCCAAAGCTTCAACCACCAGGTGATGGTTTATTAATTTTGCAAACTGATGCTTCTCTTAATTTTTGGTCAGCTGTATTGTTAGAACAAAGAAGAAATAGTAAAGGAGAGATTGAAGAAAATCTGTGTGGATATGCTTCCGGAGAATTCACAGAAAGTTAGAAAAACTATTTTATAGCTGAAAAAGAAACATTGGCCATCTTCAACGGGATTCAGCGGTTTGAAGTATATCTAACCCCGGTAAGGTTTTTAATCAGAATAGACTCCAAAAATTTTAAATATTTTCTGACAGCAAAGATTTCAAGACAACTTGCAAAGGGCAGAATTTTAGCCTGGCAAATCTGGTTTCAGCAATTTGAGTTTGACGTCGAGTGGATACCAGGTAACTCGAATTTCTTGACAGACGTTCTGACCAGAGACATGAGTAAAATGTTCATAACCTGTAAATATTCAGTTTTTGAGATCCCAGGAAAAGGCCCTGCAGATGATAGTTTTGCAACCTTTGTAGATAGATTTCAAATCTTAGAAAATTATGCAAGTCTTGTCACAGATGAAATCAAGAAATTGGTTGGTTTTAGACTAAGAAGGAATTGGTGGATCAGAAAATGCCAAGCATGGCAGTCAAAAAATCTGGGTATATCTCTAGGCCTTGATGAAAACTTGGTGAAAGTATTTTCTTTACCAAATATGAAGGTTAAGCTTTTCTTCAGAAGCTTATCTGATTTATGGTCTAGCATCTACACAGATGAAATGATCTGGACACTCAGAGTCTTGAATTACTATCAGATCATAGGCAGTGTTGACTTTGCCCTTAGCATTTTTACAGGTGCCAAAATTTTGGATCTAGAAGAAATTCCCATAAAAGAAGAAATGGTAAAATATCTGCTTTCTCTAAGAATTCCAGATATATTTGAGGAACTAGAGTCCTCTTTCCTCCAAAGGATAGATGACAATTATGCAAATACTGATACTTTTCCTCAATATGAAATTTTTGAGAAGTTTGCAGATTGGAGATTTCAAGAAGGAAAATGCAGAAAAGTTCAAGTTACCAGAGTATCTCAATGCATACAAAGATCCCTCCAGTATTTAAAAACATATGCTTATCAGTGGGATTTTCATAGTTTGAGAATGAGAGATAGTATAGAACCAAATCCTTTTTCTCAAATATTCAGTCATGAAATGATTGGTAATTCTGAATCCAGTAACAATCAAGAGTTAATCAAACAGCATGCTGAATGGTTCCATGAGTTTGGAAATTTGAGGTTGGCTGAAAAAATTCAAATTCTTAATAAAATGGATAGCCTGCAAGGACAACCAAAAGCCTTAAAATTTGCAATTAATCAAAGGGCTTTAATCACCATCTCAATTATATCTCCAAATTGGAACAATAATGTCATCCACATCATTAGTCTGATGATCTCTAAAAGAATATGCACTTCAATAATTTTTGAGTTAGGATGGTAGCATAAAGACTGTTTGAGCGAAAACTGCAGGTTGTGGATACAACACTCGATTGAAAGCTCCACTAGTATGTTTCAGATATTTAAATGGGAATCATTAGATGGGATAGAATTGGCAGTACAAAGATCACCAGCAGCACGAAATGCATTTAAAGATTCTTTTCTAGATATTGAAATAAGTGCTCTTCCTTTTTTGAACAAGTGGGAAAAACAGGAGTTGATGCATACACCACTACAACCAGGACTTCATAAAATCAAAACAAAAATCATGAAAGGAGAATCGTCATCTGCAGCATCTCACAGTATGACAAGATCGCCAAAAGAAAAAGGAGAAATGACAGATGCACAAGATCCAAACGAAGGAATCGAAGAACAGTACAACCGACTTATGAATAGATACCATCGACAGCTCATCGATGAGTACGAGCCATCTGCCGGATCGTCCGAAGAAGATTTATGGGAGACAAGGAGTCCCACGGGACCTTGGTAAAAGAAGATCGTAGCATAAGAATCTCTTGTCAGCAATGTAATAATGTTGGTTACATGTTGTGACAGGAATCTTTTGTACAAAAGAAAGGTTGAGTAGACACCGTCGGTGGAAAAAGATACCGACAGGACCCTCAATTATTTCTATCTTATGTCATGTCTTAGCTAAGTTTAGATTCGTTTTAGGGCTATTTAAGAAAGGGTCTACATGAGTTCAAGCATCGTTCGATTGAGAGCATGTGTGTTGTAATGAACTCTGAGACACTTCTGTTGTAATAAGCTTTGTATTCTGTTCTTTCTTTTTATTAATATCAAAGCCTTCTGGGCCGTCTATCTGAGGACAGTTCTGCACGTTTGAGGATAGTTTCTGTTTTCTGAAAGAGGTTGAACTGTAAGGCGCTGGAGTAAAGACCCGTGGAGAGAGGTCGAGGAAGACTCGTGCGTGTTCCCTGAGGAGAAGAACTAGAGAGTCAGACTTTTATTTCCAGAAAGTGGCGAGAATATAAGAAGTAAGTTCTGTATACCGATAAGTTCATCTTGTTTATAAATTGTTCTGTTTGAACGGTCACCCCCAATTTGCTACTTTCATTTCAATTCTGCAATTTCCAATTCAGCAAGATTATTTCAGTTAGTTGTAATTTGTTGTTCAATCCATTTCAGTTTTGTAGGTACAAGCAGAAAAAACAAAAATCACCCAAAAGAGATTTCCTTTCATGCCTCGTAGGAATAGAGGAAATTCAAGAAAATTCCTACCCAACACCCCCACCACATCACTAAGTCACCCTTCTCTCTTCTTTGGTGGCAGTGATCCTGAAGAACCTATAGGTGAACCTCTAGAGATATACGAAGATCCTATAACAGAAGAATAGCAAGAAACCATTCCTCCTAAAACCATGGCCGAAAACAAAAAAGTTAGAGGAAATGGGGAAAGAATAGAAGGTGCCTTTCCTATCTAAGAGACCAATGGGGACACAAAAATGAAAAACATAAGTCCTTTAGCCTTACCTCACTTCCATGGATTGACTACCGAAGACCCTGATACCTTACTGTTTGAGTTTTTTGTTCTTTGTCGAACCTATGACTATGCAGAAGACGAGTAGAAGTTGAAACTATTTCCCTCTACCCTCAAGGATGCAGCATTGCGCTGGTTCATGGGGTTACCTGGAAATAGTATCACAACTTAGGCTCAGATGCAACAAGCATTTAACCACAAGTACCAGGACTACTATAGGTCAAATAATACCAAGGAAGAAATATTCCGAATGACCATGGGAAGTGATGAATCTTTAGAGGACTATGAAGAGAGGTTTCAACTCAGTTATAAAAGGGCCAGGTGCACACGTGACCCCGAATCTCTGAAGTTGGTTCTGCTCAGAGGAGTCCCTGAAGACCTTCTAGCTACCCTTCATTTGCTGGCTAGGGGAGACATCTACAAACTACCTTATGATGACATAAAGACTGTGTTTAGAAACCATTCTAGGTCAGCTAGAAAGAGAGGTAGGCGAAGTCAACCTTTAGCCAGTACATCCTCATCCAGTTCATCCCTTAGAAACAAATTGAGAATCGGCTGGAAGATTTCAAGAGCGAGATGAGGCAGACTCTTTCCATGCAAATGGACACATTGCATATCAAAACGAAACAAGAGGAAGCCGAGAGGGCTTTGGCCATCTTTTGTCCCAGGTGCACTAGAAAGCATCCTAGAAATGAATGTCCATTGCACTCTATAGAAGTGTGTTTAGTCTGTGAAGAAGACCATCCTATGAATCGGTGCCCTTCCTTGCCCAAAATTAAAGCTGCATATCAAGGGGTTGAAGGAGCCACTCAATCACTCTATTTCATAAACCAAAGGAGGCCTCATGGACCCAGACCTTACCAGCAGGAAATACAAGGGACATCCCAGACTTATTAAAACCCCAATAAAGCCACTTCCATGCCTTCTTGGGGTCCCCCTTCTCATCCTTCCTGGTCCACACCCCCTCCTTGGTCATATCCATCTCAATACCATGCTCCCCCAGTTGCTCATTTGTTTCACTCTTATGCTCAGCCACAACCTAATTGGAATGTACCTCATCAAGGGTGGAGGCCCCAATACAACTCTCCTCCCGCTCTTTTGCCTCCACCACCTGGTCAACCACAACCATTACCTCCTGCTCCACCAAGACAATCCCAAATACTTGCTCAACCGAACCCGAACCCCAATAACAGAAAGGCCTAACAGGTATATAATGGAGAAACATCATGCCTGACCTATGCTCTAGAGATTCAGGAGATTAACCTACGATCTGGGAATATTCTCCCAAATAGCCAACCTCCTCCTAAGGAGGATGAGGAAGAAAAACAGGAAAGTGAACCAAAATCCATTCCACCCTTTCCTGAGAGGCTAACTAGAACCACACAACCAACCCCAGAAGAAACTAAACTTCTGGGAGAATTGAAACAGTTATGTGTAAAGATACCACTTCTCCAAGCCATAAACGATGTGCCTATATACAACAAGTTGATCAAGGATAAGTTCTTTAGGCACCCAGGTAGGCGCAGGAGAGATGCTCCAACTATCAATGTCATAGGACAACTGTCCGACCTGATGTTTGGGCAGGTAATCTGTCTGAAATATCTAGACCTCGAGAGTCCTGTAGTCGATGTCCACATCAATGGCACCATAATTCCCCATACCTTGATTGATCTAGGGGCTGCCATTAATGTGATGACCAGGGACACTATACTCAAACTCAACCTTCAAGGTTCCCTGATGTTGTTGGGAAAAGTATCCAATACGGAATGACCCTATCCCACTCTAAGGGTGATAGTACCTCAGCAACAACCAAAGCAAAGCTATTTGAGATTACTTCTTTATGAGATGTAAGAGAGAGGAGGAAGAGATCCACTAACCGATGTCTTCCGCTAATGATTGATCCAATCTTCTCTCTTTTCTGCTTACTCCCAGCTCCTTGCTCTTTCACTGGCTCAGCTACACCAAGATCCTGCAAAATAACAAGAGAGGGAAACTACAAGAAGCATACATTCATAATTGATTCAAGGATTAGAATAAATCGAATACATAAGTATAACAACACATCATTGAGACACATGCATATAGAAGAACCTCAAATGCTTTATTAATGGAAGAAGTAAAGTTCAGGAAGTGATACAACCATAAAAGGTCCAATCCAGCATCACCTCCCAGCAGAAAGAAATCTCCTCTTCACCTCCTTCAAAGAAAATCACCCAATAGTTCTATACTCAAACCAACAACACTTCCTTACATTCACAAGATTCCAGCCCCCTTAGACCTCATGAGAGAGCTCTATATATAGGAGTTTTGGAGAAAGGATGAGTCAGCTTGAGGCTGGCATGAAGCTGACTAGTGTCCTCTCCCACTTCAGTTATTCTTCAGTTCTTGAGTCCACTTGGAGGTTCTTGCTTCCACTTGGATATCTAGACCCTCTTACTCATCACCAGTCGAATTCCATGATCCAAGTGTCATTTTGGAAGCTTCCTGGGCATTGACACCTTGAGGAATGACTGTGCCACTTGGCCAAACTCGCCCAGCGCAGGTAGCCTTCTTTACAGTTGACATTCAACGCAGGTACACAGTGGAAAAATTGACATTCAGCGCAGATGCTCAGTGGAGCAGTTGACATGATCCAGAATTGCCTTGTTTTTGAGTGTTTTCAGGTGGAGAACTGATATTCAGTGTTGTGGTTTGCTGACCTTGTTCCTCTAGGGGTAGGAACAACATGTTTAGGGACTTTGGATCCCTTAGATTATGGACATTTCATGCTTCATGCTGTAAGGCACAAAAATGTCTATAACAGTTGCCCCCTAAAGTATGAGGTCGTTTATCGGGTGAAATGCTTTATCAGGAGGATCCGAAGTTCATTCAATCGTTGAGAGGTGACCTGTAATAAAATACAATACAATACATTATTTTTCATTCTGCTTTCATGATCTAGCTGAGGCAGGCATTCCCATGCTCAGCTTTATAAATTCATTTTGGTACATAGAAAAGACGATCGTCTGATGGTAGACTGATAATTTTCTGCTGAAATTATCATCCTTTGAGTAGGATGATCATCTGCTGTAATGATGTACATGTCAAATGTATTTATATTTCCTGAATATATATCGCAGCCCGGATGGATGAAACTAGATCCGGGGTCTTCAAACTCGTTCGATCTTCACTCTAAGTACAAGTCGATCCATGTGAGAATTGCGCTGAAGTCGAACATGGAAAGACATCGCTTGATTACCGGTCAATGATGTAAACCGTTAACAAGCGCGAGAGGAATCACCGATAATGATAATGACCCTCAAGGTACTGTAGTACAATTCACGTGGTGTCAATAAAGGACTTGGCGTCGAACACCACGCAAAATCTTCTGGTCGAAGGTCATTGATGTATACCTGTCGCCGGAAGTGAGAAACTTGCCATTGAGGCATGCAAGCTTCAAAGTACTGAGGGGGGTGTTCCTAGATCAACTTCTTGGATAATGAGCTAAAGTCGACAAGAAGCGATCCGTCAAAGGAGGGCCTTAATGAATCCCACATCAGTGACACGGAACGGAGCTAATGATTTTAGTGGAGGTGAAAACAATCTGAGACATATGATTCAGGGTGGCGATCATGGATGGATGAAGGATAATGTATGGCAGTGGATGGGACACGGTTGACTCTTTATGAACAACATCTCTTGAACATATAACGACACTGATGCGATGGATCGGTAGCATTACCCCAAATGTGGATGGTTTGGCGAGACCATGGTGATGAGACCGGTGAATGAAACAACCCAACCCGATGTGATACGGAGGAAAAGTGTCATGTTCAAGAGCGACTTGCTACCATTAAAGCTTTGAGGTTCTCCCAATTTTTCCCCAGTCATTTCTGACCAGTACCTCTTTATTTTTGTCAAGCTTGAGGAGGATAACATATTCTTGTTCTATAACCTGCCCTTCGGGCAAGCCCATCGCTATGTTTTAACTAGCCTAGCGATAGGGAAACTCATTCTCGTCTAAAGACAAGTTTGTCGCTATTTAATCATTTTAACGAGTCTAACGACAAGGAAAACTCGGTCCTTTTCATTTTTAGAGAGTCTGAAAAGGTACAGAAAGTTAACTCCAAAATTCCTTTTTCGTCATCTAATCCCTTAAGTCCGAAAAAGTATAAAACAATACAAAAGGGATGAGTTTTTGATAACTTTAACGAGCCGAATAAAACAAGCGCTCGACCTTTTTGTGCAATAATCCCTCAGGTCCAAAAAGATTAAAATCTAGAGGAGGGATAGCTCTTCCGGTCCTTTTAACGAGCTGGAAGGCCAAAACTCGGCAAACTTTTCATATTTTACGAGTCAGTTGAAAAGAGCTCAAAGAAGACTCGTCTTTTGAGGAACGAGTGATAAACAGGGATAGCAGAAGATTCCAGGTACAGGTTGGAATTTTCCAATCACGGCAGTGTCACAAGGATGGCTAGGTGAAATCACTCTTCGCAGCTGTTCCTCAAAATGGGTAAACAATCATATGGAGGTGAACGATCGGCCAAATGACAGTGGAGGTGGCAGGTGCAAAACACGACCAAGGATTTTTATGGCTGATAAATTTACGATCACAGAGGTTATTTATCGGAATAGGTTCATTTTTTATTTAACGAGCTTGAATGCACCAAAACACTGCTCAATCTTGTTTATTTTTTAACGAGCATGAACTATGTGCTAAAACTGCTCGGATCTCGCTTTTCTATTTTTTAAAGAGCATAAATTCCGCGGTAAAACTGCTCGATTATACCAGTCATAAGATAAGAAATTTCCCCTGTAAGATCCCATTTTTTATAGAGCTGGCGCCTTACCAAAGCTATGCTCCTTCTCATCCTTTCTTTATGCAAGTTCAGAAACGGCTAATCCCAAAAACAGATAAATAACCGCTCTTAGCTTGCACTCCAAAAGGTTTGCATGCCCCCAGGTATAAAATACAATTTCAAGGCTGCCCCTACTTATCCATCAAAACATTTTGTTTTAAAGGGTGAGGCTTGCCTCTTTTTGGTTACCCAAAGATTGTTTTGTTAACTTCTTCAAACGAAAACATTTCCTCGGCACTGTCTACCGAAGTAGACAATGGTGAATGACCTTTGTCAAACACATAACCTTGACAAAAGAATCCTATTCTAGAACAACCCCTCTTCCATCCACGGACGGGGTACGGACTAGTCATATTCTCTCGCGGAAATTCTACCTTATACCCAAGGTTTCCTCTGCCCGAAGCAGACCAAGATGCATGCCCCCTGGGTTCCAGTCCCATCTTTCCGAATTACTCGCATTCATCGGGAAGGAGGACTGGGGGTGGAGACATTTCTTGATTGAATAGACCATTCAGGGTTGGTATGTGACTATTTGCGATGCGTGATCCCTGAAATGAAAGTTGGTCTACGAGCTTGACCATCCTTCCTTCGTGTGGAAAACACATTACTCTAAAGAGTGAGGAGACTATTGCTCCCATGCAATATATATAGTCTCGTCCAAGGAGTAGGTTGTAATCCAAGGGTCCTTGAACGACCATCACGTTCATTTGAACGGTCTTCCCTTTCAATGTAATAGGTACATTGGGGAGGATCCCTAATGGTCGACTGGTTCCTTTATCAAAACCCGAGAGATTTCTTATCTCAGGCAAAAGCGCCGGGGAACCCAGTGCTTTCCAAGAAACAGAGGAAAGGATACTCACAGATGCCCCTTCATCAATGATAGTGCCAGCCATTACCATTCTATAAATTTGGACTATGATTCTGAATGGTATACTGGCTGGCAACCGGGGTCTGCCTAGTTGGTTCCAATCAAAGGACACAACCAGGTTGCTTGGTGGTGGGACCGAATACATGGCCGGATATGACCCTGACGATGTTCCTTCCTGCGATAAAGGAATGGGCGCATTGCTCTTACGCTCATCAGAGTCTATGTTGATGAAAAGAATCTGGATGGTGTCATCCTTATTCTCTTCAGTGAGGGTGTCATTTGAGGATGAAACCTCTGAAGGAAGAACCGGGTCAACTGCCGTTTCGACCTTTGGACTTTCGTCCGGTCTGGATTCAGTAGGTTCATTCTCAATGAATGACGCTTCAGCTGACCACTTTATCGAGCCAGCTGTATTCTCAACCAACGAAGGACTTGGCACGAGTTTTTTGTATCCAGGAGGAAGTCTCAACGGTGACACTGGACGATCTTCCAAAACTCTCTTCGCTTCGTCTAAGAAGGGACAACGGTGGATGGCGTGATCGCCTTCACACAGTCTGCAGGGGGATCTTGCTCCCCCTCTTTGTCTTGAACCTTCACTTTCGCTGGTTGACAGTAAGCATTCAACATGGCTATCAGAGGTTGATGCTCCCGAACTGTGCAAACGAGGGGACCAGTCCCTTAGTATCCGGGGAATACAGGGACAATCTCTATGGAAGTGGCCTCCTCTACATATGACACATGGCGATTTAGGCCCGGTCTGTGCTGTGTGTGGATTTTTGTCAAATGTCTTTTGCTTGCCCCCAGTCGCTTTAGGCTCCTTCTTCTTCTTCTCTTTCTTCTTCTTCTCCTTCTTCTCCATGGGAGCTTGGCTTTTGCCGGCTCTACCTTGCGAAGATGAAGGATTGGAGGAAGAGTTATAGGAAGTAGAAGGCTGGTGGGCAGCTCTAGACTGATCTAACTGTTGACTCGACTGTTCAGGAACCACGGTGTTCTGAACTACATTGGTTGAGAATAGCCAAATTGGCAGGCCAATTGTTAGTCCTGGAAGCGACAATGTGGCCATGTGGGGCGCACCAACTTCTCCCCAAGAGGAGAAAGGACTAGGATTTCCATCATGTGGAATTCCTTGGTTGGTGCGTTCCATGTTCTCAACCTACAGATCAACGCAGGAATAGGAGGTGATTATGTTCCGTTTAAAATAAATTTTATAACGACGCTTTAGACACAACTTGCTTTTTCACTTTTTAAGAGTCGAGAAAAAGCTAAAGATGACTCTAGTCTCCTTCGATGTTTTAACGAGCCCGAAGTGACAAATGCTCGGATGGACTTTTTCAGTTATAGAGTTTGAAAAAGGCCAAAAGAAACTACTCTGGAGATCTAGGTAGAGGGTGTGCCAAACTGTTCGCAAAACCACAGAATACGTTTTACGGTACGGGTGGTCGATCTTCGTGAATGCTGTGTTCACTGCATTGTGATCAGTAGGGCGGCCGACACGGCTTCCTATGGATAAAGGCTTTGTTCCTATAGGGGTCTCCCAATATATACGCGACGGTACGTGGGAGCACAAGTCCGTATTGATACTTATCGCTTCACCGTGGAGGAATCACCCAACCACTCAACGCTAAGATATCACGTTTAACGACACCGGAACACGTCTCTAGCTTAGACCTCTATGTGTTTGCGTTATGTTTCAATGCGTTGTTATGTAAATTCAATTTATTTTAAGGTTGATCTTGTTTAGCAGTTTGCCTTTATGGATCACCACGAGATGTATGGTACAACTCCTAAATGCAGTCTAAGATGATAAGCAAGCTTTTCAATCTTTCAGCTTTGAAAATCTTAACTACTGAGGGAAAAGAAAGACATCATCTTTTCACACAGATCATAGAACACACACTAATGCACATTTTCCTAAATCAACATGCAAACTGTCAAAATGCACATGCACAATGCAGGTATTTCTTTTCTCTTTCTTAATGTTGATGTAATACAAAAAGAAAGCCGTTGTATAACTTTGAATTCAATTTCAAGTGAAAGCAAACAAGCTTGTCCAAAATCAAAAGACACCTTAAGATTTACTTGTTTCGACACTAGAAATACATAAATTCAAACCATATGGCGAAAGCAAAAGCTCAATCAGCTATGAACAGCAAACAAACTAACTCTTAAGATCAAAACGACACTTATCACAGGTCTAGATCTAAGAGGCCACAGCAAGACTAGTTCACTTTCGTTATGGGAAACTGCAAATGATATAAGAAATACACAAAGAACAAATACAGTTTCTTTATACAACCGAGGCGGAATAGTGGCAAGGAAAGTTGGTTTCAAATAGGTACATTGACTGATAACAGGCTGCAAAAACAAGGATGAAAACAGGGAAATAAACAGCAGGGAACCCCAATAGCACTAGGCAAAACTGGTTCAGCGCAGGTAGTACACTGTCAGTTTGACATTCAGCGTAGGTAGCCCCTTCGGGATCTGCGCTGAAATGCAAACTGCCTTCACAGTGCCTGCAATGAAGAGATAAACTTTCGTTTTTCTCAGTTTCCGGGTCACAGATTGCTCAAAAATTCACAGTTTTTGGCCAAATCAGAAGCTATCAATCAAGTACACACTAAGGGATGAAAAGGAGGATGAAAAGCTATCACTAAGAGTTGTTCAGAGTCCTTGTGGATCAGCTCTTCAAATCATAAACATGCCCAGAAACTGAGCTAGAGTAGCTGCCCTCTACTTTGCATTTGAAAGATCCAAATGCAGTTCGATTCGGTACTCCCTGTGTTTATAAAATGAATAGCAAAAAACACAAACAACCAACAAGATACGATCCCCAGCGGAGTCGCCAATTTGTTGTTGGGAAAAGTATCCAATACGGAATGACCCTATCCCACTCTAAGGGTGATAGTACCTCAGCAACAATCAAAGCAAAGCTATTTGAGATTACTTCTTTATGAGATGTAAGAGAGAGGAGGAAGAGATCCACTAACCGATGTCTTCCACTAATGATTGATCCAATCTTCTCTCTTTGCTGCTTGCTCCCAGCTCCTTGCTCTTTCACTGGCCCAGCTACACCAAGATCCTGCAAAATAACAAGAGAGGGAAACTACAAGAAGCATACATTCATAATTGATTCAAGGATTAGAATAAATCAAATACACAAGTATAACAACACATCATTGAGACACATGCATATAGAAGAACCTCAAATGCTTTATTAATGGAAGAAGTAAAGTTCAGGAAGTGATACAACCATAAAAGGTCCAATCTAGCATCACCTCCCAGCAGAAAGAAATATCCTCTTCACCTCCTTCAAAGCAAATCACCCAATAGTTCTATACTCAAACCAACAGCACTTCCTTACATTCACAAGATTCCATCCCCCTTAGACCTCATGAGAGAGCTCTATATATAGGAGTTTTGGAGAAAGGATGAGTCAGCTTGAGGCTGGCATGAAGCTGACTAGTGTCCTCTCCCACTTCAGTTATTCTTCAGTTCTTGAGTCCACTTGGAGGTTCTTGCTTCCACTTGGAGATCTAGACCCTCTTACTCATCACCAGTCGAATTCCCTGATCCAAGTGTCATTTTGGAAGCTTCCTGGGCATTGACACCTTGAGGAATGACTTTGCCACTTGGCCAAACTCGCCCAGCGCAGGTAGCCTTCTTTGTAGTTGACATTCAGCAGGTACACAGTGGAACAGTTGACATTCAGCGCAGATGCTCAGTGGAGCAGTTGACATGATCCAGAATTGCCTTGTTTTTGAGTGTTTTCAGGTGGAGAACTGATATTCAGTGCTGTGGTTTGCTGACCTTGTTCCTCTAGGGGTAGGAACAACATGTTTAGGGACTTTGGATCCCTTAGATTATGGACATTTCATGCTTCATGCTGTAAGGCACAAAAATGTCTATAACACCTGAGAAAGACCACAATAGTACTACAACTAGCAGACCGCTCCACCGTGACTCCTGGGGGGATTGTGGAAGATGTAATGGTTTCTTTTGATTCCTGGGAGTACCCTGTTGATTTCCTAGTTCTCCAGCCAAAGGCAAAGCTCATTGGGTATCCTATCATCCTGGGAAGACCCTGGTTGGCTACTGCAGATGCCTACATCAGTTGTCGAGCTGGGAACATGACAATCAAGAATGGGCATATGTCCAAATAGCTAGTCCTATATCCTCCTGCCCAACCTCTGTTAGAACATGATTTACCTCTCTGGTTGGAGGAGGAAGATCAGGATGAATTCTATTCTGCATCATTGTGTACAGTAGAGGCTTCCATGGGGGGCCCACAAACCGAGGATGGCCTTATTGAAAACTTGATTCAGAATCCACCCCCCAATGTGTTGCCATCAGAAGAGTTGGCAGAAGAAACCCAAGCCAATCCTTTAGTTGATCTCTGTGTGGCTGATCTAACCTCTCTCCGAGTTAAGAATGTGGAATTCAGCCCAGAAAGAACCTTGAAGATCAAATCATCTTTATCCACCTCTCAGGAGAAAGAAATGTGTATCTTATTGAAAAACCACTTGGATGCTTTTTCTTGGAGCTATAAGGAGATGAAGGGAGTCCACCCTTCAGTCCGTACTCATCAAATTTACATTAAAGAAGATTGTAAACCAGTTAGGTTGCCTCAAAAAGAGGATGAATCTAGCCCTTAAGGACATTGTCAAAGAAGAATTGCAAAAGTTGCTGGATGCAGGATTCATCTACCCCATCTCTGACAGCGAATGGGTCTCTCCTTTGGTGCTAGTGCCGATGAAAAATGGGAAGTGGAGAATCTATGTAGATTATCGGGAACTAAACAAGGCCACTAAGAAGGACCATTTCCCTTTGTCTTTCATAGATCAAGTGTTAGATGGCCTAGCAGGAAAGAAGTTCTTCTCCTTCCTAGATGGGTTTAGCGGGTACAGCCAGATCCAAATCAGCTTCGAAGACCAAGATCAGACCACTTTCACTTGTCCTTGGGGTATTTTTGCATACCGGGTCCTTCCTTTTGGGTTGTGCAATGCTCCCACCACTTTCCAGACAACAGTACTAAGCATATTTGTTGAACTAGTTCATGATTCAGTGGAAATCTATATGAATGACTTTACCCCTTATGGTTCTAACTTCTAGGAAACTTTGACTAAGCTGGGAAACGTTTTAGCCAAGTGCATAGAAATGAACCTGTCCCTCAGTCCTTGAAAATGAAAATTCCTGATGACTGAAGGGATAGTGCTAGGTCATACAATTTCTCAGCAAGGATTACAGGTGGATCCCAACAAGATTGCTATCATCCAAAGGGTCCCACCTCCTCAAAATGTAAGATATGTTTGGAGTTTCCTAGGCTTAGCAGGGTATTATAGAAGATTCATCAAGGATTTTAGTAAGCTAGGCTCTCCATTGTTTAGTCTTTTGGGAAAATATGTTGAGTTCATATGGACTGACAATTGTCAAGAGGCTCTGGATGCTTTGAAAGATAAACTGGTAACTGCCCCAATTTTGAGAGGTCCAAACTGGGCCCTACCTTTCCACATTCACACAGATGCCTCGAATGAAGCGATAGGAGCAGCCATAGGGAAATTTGATGAGAAGATGCCTTATGCCATATATTTTATCAGTAAAAAATTGTCCAATGCAGAATGAAACTACACTGTAACCAAAAAGGAGCTCCTAGTTGTAGTCCATTCCCTAAATAAGTTTAGACACTACAGCACCAGCTATCAAACATTCATATACACTGATCATGCTACAATTAAGTATTTGATGAATAAACCAGATGTAAATGCTCGTATTATTAGATGGTTACTTTTATTGCAGCAATTTGATTTTACCATTGTTGATAAACCAGGTAAGGAAAATGTTGTTGCTAATTTTCTGTCTAGACTAGATCTGCCTACAGGTGAAGAAGGAATGGTGGATGATCAAATGCTAGATGAACACCAATTTTCTATTTCAGTACTCTCTCCATGGTTTGCTGATATAAAAAATTACTTGGTTTTAGCATAGTTTCCACCACACTTGTCCTCGAAAGAGAAGAGCAAGATCGTGAGGAAAAGTGCCCCATTCACCTGGATTGGGGGCAATCTTTTTATACTTGGCCCAGATCAGATTTTGAGGCGATGTGTCAGGGAGGATGAAGTTTTTTACATTCTCCTAACCTGTCATGATGGGCCCTGTGGGGGCCATTTTGCAACAAAGAGGACTACCTTCAAAATTCTGCAAGCAGGTTACTATTGGCCCACTCTTCATCAAGATGTCAAGAGATATATCAGCCAATGTGACTAATGTCAAAGGATGGGGAAACCTATGCCAAGGGATGATATTCCGCTACAACCTCAAGTGACTTTCAATCCATTGAGAAGTGGGGCATGGACTTTGTGGGTCCTATTAACCCTCCTTCAAAACAAAAACCTTACATCATTGTGTGCACTGATTATCTGACAAAATGGGCAAAAACAAAGGCAATCAAGGTAGCAACAGAAGAAAAAGTGGCTGAGTTTTTGAGGGAAAATATCTTCTACAAGTTTGGCTATCCAAGAGAGTTAGTCACTGATCAAGGGAGTTAGTTTACCTCCAATCTAATTGAATACCTGCTCACACATCACAAGATTGAGCATAGAACTTCCACCCCTTATCATCTGCAAGCAAATGGATAGGTGGAAGTCACTAATAGATCTTCGGAAGGGATTTTGACTAAGGTAGTGAGTAGCAGTAGAAGAGATTGGGCAGATCGATTGGTTGAGGCCACTTGGGCCTATAACACCACCTGGAAAACCACCACGGGGTTTACACCCTATGAGCTGGTCTATAGGAAGAAAGCTCTGTTGTCAATAGAATTTGAATATAACACATTAAGAATGGCAACTCATCTGGACCTAAATCTCAACCATGCAAAAAAGGAAAGGTTACTTCAGCTAAATGGATTGAATGAACAGAGATTGTAGGCCCTTCTCCACTCAGAGGTAGTCCAACTTCAAAGAAAACTATTGCATGATAGACACCTCAAAGAAAAACAATTCTAGGAAGGAGATTGAGTGGTGCTATATGATTCAAGATATAAATATTTCAAGGGCAAACTGAGAACAAGATGGTTGGGACCATACACAGTAGAAAAATGCAATGAATGGTTCAGTTCTGATCCGAACCATCGATGAAGAAGCCATCCCCATGCTCGTCAATGGGCATAGGTTGAAGATCTACAGGAAGCTCCTCTCCAAGCAGGAATTCATTGAGAATCTGGGTAAAACAGTGTTGGTAGTGGAGAAGGTCTTTGCCTCCATTCCACACACACCCTAAAAAAGAAAAGGAAAAAAAGGGATTAAAAGATCCCTAGGTGAAAACCTCTTGGAGGCACCCAGGGAATGAAGTTAGGGTGAAAACCTCCTGGAGGTGCCCCAACTATCTCATAAAACAAAAACAAAACAAAACAAAACACAAAAAAAAGGAAAGAAAAATAAAAAAAGGGAAAAAAATAGAAAAAACTAACTTCTTTTGAAAGCATTGCATATTGCAGGAGGGTCACAGAGGAAAAAAAGGACATGGCCATGTTGCATATACCCCTGCTAGCCCATTCCTCCATCACCATTATCTTT
Organism: Pinus tabuliformis; assembly: GCA_031772625.1. Lineage (NCBI taxonomy): Eukaryota > Viridiplantae > Streptophyta > Pinopsida > Pinales > Pinaceae > Pinus > Pinus tabuliformis. The sequence goes on along the minus strand of CM062804.1, from coordinate 686,357,765 downwards.
TCCCAGGTCTTGGTCTCACTTGTTCTGAAAATTTCACATCCTATAGGAAACTCTGTGCATTCTACAGGAGGCTCCTGTAGAAATCACAGGGAGCTCAAAATCGAGTTTAGAAAAGAATCTGAGGGCCAGGAATTTTTCTAGAAGGTTTGTGGACCTCCCTGCCACCATTCATCCTCCTAATTCTCCATTCCATCCCTGCACACCCACATTTCCACTCGCTTTTTCTTCCCTACACAGAAAACATAGAATTCTATTTTTGTTGTCTTTAAAAAAAGTGATGAATAAAACAACAACATTCTTCACTTGTTTCTTACCTGATGCATTCCAACTGTTGTTCCTTCAGTTGTCTCTTCAGTCCTTGCTGAAGCATTAGCCTGAAATTTTAGAGGGAGAAGCAGCTACAGGAAATCTTGCAGGATTCCTATAGCAGCTGATAAACAAGCTCCAGAGGTAGGGTCAATGTAGCTAAGATGTATGCACGTGCAAGGAGCAGTGCCTGATAAAAAATCACCAGCATAAGCCACCCATTCAGAGGCTATGAACACCAGCAGCAGCAGCAATAAAAAAACGAAGTGCCCATGTCTGAGCATGTAGAGCATGACAGCGACTAATAGGTAAGTGGCTAAACCCATTCCTTTGTTGAATGAATATTATTTAGTAACTGCATGAACTATTGAGATGGTCATGATTAAACGGAATCAGTGGCCAGCTAGCTGGCCACCCTCGTTTAGTTCAAACCACCCTTGTTGAGTTCAAATGAGCCTCGTCCAATTCAAACATCAGTTGAGAAGATGCAGTCAGCACGTGTGTTCCATCAAGTCAGGAAGAAAAAAATCAGAACCGGTAGTGGTGGTGGCATATAACGGGAATGATGGAAGTGATGGCAGGCAGGTGACATGAAAAACCATAATGACACTGGAGTAGGACCAACAGTTCGGATGGGGATAATGTACCCATCCTGCCACCTCACCTCGTCACCGCAGATCATGCCATTAGCTTAAGTACACTGCAGTTGAAGCCTCCACCACCTTTTGTTTTCATTTTCATCGACGCGTTCTTGACTGCAGAAAATCACCTACCACCTTCAAAATAGCGAGCCAGTGGTTCTCTGCCAGTTTTCAAAACCCTCCCGCTTATTGGGTTCTACAGGAGCAGAAAACACAGTGTACAGGAGCCTTTCTACAGGAAGGTCAGAGAGCAGCCCTACAAAGGAAAAATTATAAATTTTTGCCAAATTCGAGCTTGAAAAGAGGTAGGCTCAGAAACCCACTCTGCATGTGAAATATCTACACAATGTGGTGGGATTAGAAGCAAAGTACTGGGTTGAAAAAGGAAAGGAAAGTGAGCACAAAAGTCTGCCTATGTTTTTCTGAAATCTATACAGTCTCTCCATTTTCTTCTCTGCACTAAAAATATTTTTTTCCTTCCGCATATTCTCCTATAAAAAAAGGGATGCAACCATAGAAAATCAAGCCTGTGAAAAAACCGAATTTGCAAGTCTGTTTACTCTGTGAGAAAGAAAAACATTGTTTATATATTCTCTGCTCTGTCAAAATATTGATTTCCTCCAAAAGCCCGAGAAGTAAATTCAGGTTGAAAACAGGGTGAAGGGAGGGAAAAAATGCAGATTAATGTTGTGAAAAAAAGGAAGAACACGAAAAATTCCCTCTCTGGTTTCAGAAATACAAACCTCAGTTATTCCTCTATTTCTAGTTTTGAAAGTTTATATCCTTCCTCCTCAGATGAACATTTCCAGCAGTCCCTACACACCATGACAAGAGGTTTTATGAGAAAGGAGCCTTTGAACTCCAACAAATTACATGAACACCTAGAAGTGGTAGCCCTCTTCACCAGGGAAAACTGGATGCCTTTCATTGAGAGAATCCATGGATATGATGAGAGATGACAAAGGAATTTTTAATTTCCTTAAGACCACATTCAAAAGCCCATGCTATAGTCAGTTTCAGGGGTTTGACCATAGAGCCTACACCATAATTCATCAACAGGGTCATAGATCTTCCACTTGGGCTCCCCTGGAGCAAAGAAGAAAAACCATTAGGACAGGTTGCTAAAAAGACATTTTTTTCAGCCTGATGAACATCCTGTAGAGGATAAGAATGGGCTCAGAAGGAAAAATATACCTCATCCATGGGGTGAGGTCAGCTACCAGATCATGAAATATATCTCCTGTGAAGGGAGATACAGTATATTCTATTGATATCACTTTAGATTATTGCATGAATTAAGATATGGAATGGACCTACCTGCAGCTAGAAAACTCAGTCTCCCATATTTCCTCCTCCAATATTTGATAGAATGTGGCACCAAGTTGAATGCAGGGGTTCCAGACCAACTGGCCCACCATGGGCTCATCAAATTATTGGTAGAGGATGCCCTCCACACATACACCATCCCTATAGCCTGGGAAATTTTCAAGAATATGTCTAGAGAAGATGACATCAAAACTCTTACAGATGACCTTAGCCCATCTGGCAGTGAAGATGAGGAGCAAAAAGAGGAACTTGAGAAGGAAATCCATGAGGAAGCAAAAAACATTCAAGTAGAAGAAAAAGAGGAAAAATAGAAAGAAGAGGAGAAACATGACAAAACCATAGTTGAAACTAAGGCAGAAAAGAAAAAAACATCAAAAGTAGAGAAATGGAAGAGAACAAAAGCTGAGAAGAAGAAGCCCAAGAAAGATCAGAAAAACACTGCCACATGAAAGGCAGAAACTCAGCAAGAAAAGGAGAAAACACCACCAGAGATAGCAAAAACAAAAACAGAAATAACAGACACAGGAAAATTTGCAGAGGATGAAGAAGAAGAACAACAAGAAGAAGTGTCTCCTGAGACACTAGCAAGGGAAGCAACAACTTTTCTTGCTGCACTGATCACTCTAGCTAAGCAAAAGGGGAAAATAAAAAGACAGACATCTTGTATTTCAAAGCTCGGAGGAGCACCAGAATTAAGGTGAGCAAGCCCTAACCTCCATCAAAAGAACCCATTATCATTAAGGATGCACCTACTGTGACAAAGGAGGAATCTCCCTCCAAAATCTCCATCACCTATGAGAGAGGGAGTCCTAAGACCTCCACCTGGAAGGAAAGGATCAAATTGATGGACTCTAAAGTAGTCCTATAGGAGGCACAAACCTCTCTACAGGAGACATTGGCCAAGCTCAAAGAAACTGAAAAACTGGAAAAGAAGGTAGAAGAATAGTCCCAAGAGGAAGGGAAGGCAAAAGAGATACCTAATCCAGGCCCTCAGCCTAACTTAGGCTCCTATTACAATCTTCTAGAGGGTGGGAAGATCATCCCACAAAAATTTGCAGTGCCTCTTTTCTTCGAACTAGAAAAGGAAAGAGTTAGGCCCCACACCTAGATGCAGATTGCAAAATCTAAAGGGGTTGAAGATATAGGGCACATGGAAAAAAAGTTGAGAGAGATGAGTAGAGAATTGGGCATGGTAAGGCACACAAAGAGCATCAGAAGAGCTCAACTACAGGAGGAAAATGAATTGTTGAAAAAGCAACTACAAGAAAGGAAACCTCAAGGAGGAAATAAGCTGTCAATCTTGGAAGGATAGCAACAAAAAGAGGGACCCTAGACAGATAGTGAAGCAGCAGAGAAACACTAATAAGAAGAAGAACCACAAACAAATAGTGAGACACTGATGAAACAACAACAACAAAAAGAATATCAGGCAGCAACTGAAGTGTTGATTTTGAAAAGGGAGCTACAGGAAAAGGAAGCCTAGTTAGCCTACATGGCCAGCTAGGCAATGGAGGCCTTGCAGTGCAGACAACCAGCTAGATCATATGCATTGTATCTTAAAGATCAGTGGCTCCAATTCCATATTAACACACTGGGCCAAAGGGGAACAATTCCATTTCAAGGTTATGGCCAATTTATGCATTTATGTGATAATAGTTCATCTGAAAATAAAGCAAATCTAGCAGAATTTTACCTACAGAACATGGCACTCCCTGACATGAATTTATGGGATCCAAATGTTGCATTGGGAGATTTACAGCTCATGGCTATGGCTTCTTGGTTGAGCCATGGAGAAAAGAGAGTTGTGGAAATTTAGAAAATAATGGTAAAAGAGCTAAGTGAGCCCCTGATGATAAGAGTAGAACCAGCAGAACCCTTGGCTCTTATCTATGCCCACCAACACCTTGCAACCAATCCTAAAGTTCTTCCTGACTATGTTGACAAGCAAGCACAAGCTATTGCTCACTTTGAAGATATGGAGAGATTGTTTGGTGATGATTGCCTTCATGCTTGCATGAGAAGGTGGAATATATTGTCACATAGCCTAAGGATCAAGGAGTATCACTCCAAAACTAGAATGAGGGAGGCCATGAGGAGAGTGCCCCTATATAAGCAATCAATGCAAAATTTGAAAGCCAATTGGATTGGTCTTAAATTCAATCCTCCACTGCTGCTAGGACTGTTGGAAGGAGTTAAGGAGGAGGAAGAACAAAAACAATGGGAGGAAGTGGATAGGAAAGCAAGTTTCCATGAAAAAGAATAAGACATCACATCAGAGGCTTGGGATGTCATGGAATCTATGAGAGCCATTAAAGATGAAGAGTTATATTAGTTGCTCAGAGGATGAGCAACCCATTCAGCAGGGGGGTGATGATGAGCCCCAGAAATGGGTAGCTATATGGGCTCATTCTTCCTCTTATTTTGATTTCATCCACCATTATTAGTAGTTTTGTGCATGATTTTGAATATAATTATGTCAATAGAGTGAATTAGATTAGTCACTTGGCCATATAGTCTAATGAGTGTTTATTGCAGATTTTTTGGACAGTTTTGGACAAGGACAAGGAATTTATGAGCAAATGACAGCCAAACTTGAGGAAACAGGGAAGAGGACTTGTAAGAGGGGTGTCTCCTTCATTAATGACCCCTTTCCTTGAATCCTCCATCAGCAGCTTGGAGTACAAAGGCCCGCATTGATGATTCCAAGGGGCAGCTGAGTAAGTCAAGTAGGACTGCTATTATCTTCAGTTCTAGAAAGCTGAGTTCCTTAATTTTAGGAGGATTGTTGGGAGTCCCCATTTTTATAAATAAGAATTTTTTGAGCCTCAGTAGGTTAGCCAGTTCTTAGTATATTTTCTCACTTTTGTGCAGCCTTGTACTCAGCTCATTTTCGAGCTCTTTTTTAAGACAGATTATGTGATCTAACAGTTGTTTTTTGATAAATGAAGATGAAACAGTTTTTGAGCCAGCACTGATCTTTTCCAGAGGGCTGAATCTCTTGGTTTGGGGCCCAAACTAAGCTACCCAACACCTTCTTTGTTTATTTATATGCTTTTGCTTTCATTCATGAGATAATTTTTGTTGTTTAGGTTCATTTTGCTTCATTAGATTAGGTTGATTTTGATGGTTAGAATAGTTGTTTTTGTTTCAAGTTGCTTAAGTAAGTTACTTTAGTGATAGAAAAAGATCCAAAAAGGCCAACAATAGGTCTTTATCTCCTTTCTCCCTTCTTGGGACCATGATTTGAGGTCAAGGCACTATTGCTGCCACCAAAAACACATTTTTTGCTCTTTCATGCAACTGCTAGTGTGATACTTTGATTTGGAAAAGTTGATATTTGTTTAGATTCACTTGCTTAGATCAGTTCACGTCCTTTTGCCATATTTATCTCGCATGATTTTCTATTCATAAGGTACTATTTAACATTTTCTGGTTTTAGGTCAGAAATTAGGTTAAGTTAGACAAAACTCTATTTTTAGTTCTTTCTATGGTCAAGTTTGCTAAGTGCATGTGCAGATCTCTTGTAGGACATATCATCTCACCATCCCTCCATTAAAAACCCAACACAAACTCACTTCTCCAAGATTTCCCAACTCATTCGCCACATTTCGCCAATCTGCCCTAATTTTTGGGTTTTTCCATAAAGTTGCTTTCTTACCCTTTAAACAAATCCAACCATCTCATTCATCCCTGACCTTCCTTGATAAGTTCTAAACCTCTCAAAACCTTCATCCAAGCTTCATTTCCCCTTTCCCATCATTTTTCCACCTTCAAACCTCCAAAAACCACTTTCAGCCTCCTCTTGTAGATCCTCCTATAGAACCTCCTGTAGATCCCCTGCAGCCTCTTGTAGAATTTCCTGTGAGTGATTTTTCTAATTCTGATCACAATGGAAGTCTTTAGAAGGGTACTAGGGGCTTCTTAGGACCCCTCCACACCTTCCTCACCTTTTGCAAAAGCCAACTCCATCTTCCTTTGTGACCAAGCCTCTGCACAGTCACAACCAGTCAAATCACAAGCATAATAATTCCACATAAAGATACTCAAAAGTACAAAAAGATGATTTCTTCTCATTTCTCTTCAAAAGTAGCTTGAATAAGTGAAATTTACCTTTTAATTATTCAATGGCACCCATTTCAGTAGTTTCCATCTCTTTTCTTGCAAAAGTAGGGTTGGTGGGTAAACTAGGGTTTGCTAGGGTTTGCCAGGGTTTGCACTTCATTTCAGTTTTCCTTCTCTTTATGCAAGTAGAATAGCCCCTGTAGCATTAGTTTCCTTTCATCACAGTTAAAGCTTCTTCTGAGAACTCATAGAATTTTGCTCAAGCTCCTAGCAAACTTATGTCAGCTGATAAAGTGACAACCTGCAGTAAGAGCTAGTACTTGTGCATACTGCACCGTCGCTTCCAAGTTTGTTACGAACTACTAGGTTGATAAAAGTAAATAAGGAAGCCCCAGGAGTTGCAGCATTATTGCTACAATACTGGAGCTCACCAATTACCACCCTGCCTTTGACTCCATAGCCCAATGGGAAAGATCTAAGTCTGACTTGCCCCAACCAAACAATCAAACAACCAAGAAATCAAGAAATAAAATGCTTCTACCATTATAGCTAGCCTAATACATTAAAACAGTAGAAATAAAGATAAATATGAAAATATACAGAGAGATATCTCTCTGAGTCGAGGAGGGCTAGATCTTATACTCCTAAGTGGTTTGATGTGTCCTTTATGATTTTGTGTTGCCAATCCTAAAATCATAGAGCGTTAACATAGTGGTGACCATACTGGGGATTATTGAAAATTTATCATTTTCTCTGAATTAAGAGTACCTAGTCAAAAGCTTTGTATGGTAATATTATTTCTAAGATTTGTTTCTTTTCTATTCTTCTGTATATTCCATTTGTTTGTGTTTTAGATATGAACACTAGCTCCCAAAAGAATCTCTACTAGATCCCACATAGATCCAAGTCCTCCTACCATAATGGACAATCCTAAAAAGATCTTACGGGGAACTCCTAGAACTAAGAGTTAGATAAGCAATAGATTTATTCACAGGGCTAACTCACTCCTTGAAAAAATTGTTACCTTTCAAGATATCTAGTTTGATTTACACTTTGAACAAGGCTTATTTAGAAGTAAATCAGATAATTGGAAAGATCATATTATCTTTGATCGATCAATCTTACCAAAGAGCCCTGTGAGAGAACTTTCTTCACAAACTGAATCAGATCTTTAGCTCTTACATCATTTTGATACCTTAAAATATCTAGTGACAGATCTCACCTTCGAAATCAATGATTCTTACCTTCAACATTCAGTAGGATTTACTGCTTTAAACATCATAGCTTCTTCCCTCACATCTCAACCTGCACATATTTAGTCACCAAGTCCTATTGCCTCCATAATTCCTACCTCTTCTTTCATCCTTCAGCATAAGGTTACTCAAATTCTTTTACTCTCATTTCCACTTATTACTAGTCCAATCTCATCCATTGTCCAACTTCCTTCAAGTGGTCCTCCACTATCACCAATCATGGCTACCAGGTATGCTCCTTTTGTGTTGCAAATACCATTGGCTAATATGCCACAAGACTATCAGTCTAAAATCACACTATTTGATGGTACAGGTCCTTTAACAGCCAAACAACATGTGGATAAAATTAATGATTGTTTTGACCTGCAAGAGGTAGACAACGAAAGTGTTAAGCTCATAATGTTTTCTCAAAGTTTAGGAGGAGAAGTTCGAAAATGGCTTAAATCTTTGCCTGCAAATACCATAAATGTTCTCCCTATCTTCCACCAAACCTTTCTTAATAGATGGGAAGTAAAAAAGAACCCTCTGCAGATTCTATCAGAATATGAAAATATTAAAAGGGAAGTAGGTGAAAGTGTTCATAACTATTGTGCTAGATTCAACAATACCTGTAAATCTTAAACCACCTCGGGATTTATCCTTGATAAAGTTCCCAGATGGATTTGATACAGATATGTCTTGCCAGATTAGGGAAAGGAATTCTCCAACATTAGAAGCGATGCAAAGAGATTTCGTGAGCGTAGAAGCAAATTTACAAGAAAAAAGAGCTAGGATGAAAACTGAAAGAAGGGTTACAATAAAGGAAGAAGCTTCAACTTCTGCAGCAGATGCTAAGATTGATTCTTTAGTAAGGACCATGGAAAGAATGATGGAGAGGATAAGTTTGAATGAGAGAAGTGTCCCTAGGGAAAACCAACCTGTTCCACAGAATAGAAATCCAAATCCCAGAAGAAACACTCCACAAATCAGACAAAGAGACCAAAGAGGCCCAGATCAACAAATTAGACCTCCATTTCAAGAAAACTATGTTGATGAAGATGTAACTGTGGTTGAAGAAGTTGAGGAAAATAAAATTAATTTAATGGGGACAAATGAGGATAGTTCTATTTTTCTTACATAAGAAGAGCAATAATTGTTCTTATTAGCTCAAACAAAATTGGAATCTGAAGAGTCTGATGACTATAAACACGGGTTTGAGAATTCCATATTATACATTCACAGACAGTATAATCTTAGGAGTAAGGAAAACAATGATAAATCAAACAAAAAGAATGTTAATTTCCCTACTAAGAATACTGTTGAGCCTAATCTTAAGAAAGTAGCTGAAATCTCTAAGAGAAATGTAAACAATTCAAAAAAGAACATAGAGAATGTTACTAGGAAAACCATCGATGTTTCTACTAAAACTGTCCAAACTAATATCCCTAATACAAGTCAAAAAACTAAACTTGTCACCAAAGCAGTGGCTAAAAGAGATGATTTCTCAAAACTGCTTAAAATTCAAACACCATTTAGTATTGAGAATGAACTTGCTAAACTCAAAATTTTTATCCCTCTCACTGAACTGATAAACAAGAATGTGTATAGGTCTCAAGTCCTAAAGGAACTTAGCATAGAAGAAAAAATTGATACTGTGAACTTGAATGATGACCAACCTGAACTTCTGCTTGGACCAGAAGTTGAAGGCAAAACTCAAGAAGGATGTGTTACTCCATTTTATGTCAACCTTAATATTCATGACAAAATCCTCCATAATGCCATGTTGGATTCAGGTGCATCACATAATCTCATGCCATAGACTATTATGGAAAAACTTGGACTTGAAATCACTAGACCATACAAAGATCTATACTCATTTGACTCCAGCAAGGTTAGGTGTCTGTAGAGTCTCAAAGAAGGTATGTTTTGATGGTTATTTCAGTGTCTTTTTCATTAGGATATATAAGCCTTTCTGCATTTTAAACTTAGATAATAACGAAACACTTGAGAATAATAGGCAAAACTGATAATTTTCGTTCTTACGTGAAGGAAGGAGGAAAAGCAGAAATTAGCCATCTCAAAGGGAAAGACGAAGAGGAGATAACTGCTGTCCCTTTGACGGGGAACCACAAACAGACCAGATCAAAACGGACCAACCTAGAAAAGGAAGCGAAGATACCAGTTCGGAGCAGAAAAGGAAAGAAGTGACTCAGGGTTAATGATTCTGCGAATCCCTCAGGATCTTAGATCTTGAAGGATCGTTATTTTATCTATTTTCTGTATCTAGATATCTCCGTCATCATCCTTATATAAGTGATAGCATTTTTGGCTATAGGGGAGGTTCTATTGTAATTCCTTTTTAACAGATCAAGACTATGATCTTTATATCCTGTTAAGACTTGCTCTGTTGTAAGTTTATTTCATGCATTAATACAGACTTGGTTACCCTTTTATCTTTGATCCTGGATCAACTTTAAGCGGTGTACGCCTGGAGGCTAAGGGCCCGGCCCTAGAGGACACTTGCTCTTGTACCATTACGCGTGGTTTCTGTGTGGTTTGATAATAGGCGTGATCTGGTAATCTGTTGTGTTTTATGAACATTATATTACATGCTCTGTTATGTTTAACTTGTTTAATGTTCCTGCAAATTGAAGTCTTATATTAACACTGCATTATGTTACCAATTTATTAAAGTGTTGATTAATCTCTACAGGATATTATCACTCCAGTACAAAATTCATTGTGATTTTGTTTTAGCATTATGACAAGTTATATTGAGAAGTCTGATTTCAGATGATTATTGAATGTTACTGTTTATATCTTGAGATGCAATCGCATGCGTTTATTCAGATCAATAACAGAAGCAGATTGAGGACGTTGTGTTTCTACGGTTGGAATTGGTACTATTGTTCTATAGTATGTGTATATCTTTTGAGACTGCAGGATTGATGCTTTGATTGGAGTGGTTAGATAGAATCACAGCTTGATGAACTTGGTTATTGCTTGTTCCAATTTCTGTTCCATTTAGTTGCTGTTCCATTTCTGAATTGTTGTTCCATTTAGTTGTTGTTCCATTTCTGAATTGCTGTTCCATTTCAATTGCTGGTCTATTTCAAGATTTCTGATTTGTTGTTTCATTTACTTGCCATTTCTTAAGGACAGACTCAGGATGTAGTGAGTATCAGCATCTGCTATTTGGCTCCCAGACCTCTGATCTGCTCCCATCAGTTATGAAAGGGATAGGTTATTGCCACCAAACCCTTGGCTGATGTGCTGTTCTATTTCATCGTTATTTCCTTTACTTGACGTTTCATTTATATTCATGAAGGACGATCTCAGGCTGTAGTGAGCCCCAACATCTGCTACCTAGCTCCCAGACCTCGGATTTGTTCTCATCAGTTATGAAAAGGATGGGTTATCGCTACCAAACCTTCAAATGATGAAATGCTTGGTGTGATTTAGCCTTTTGAAGTAGTTAAGTTGTAGACATGCAACCATTTCCTTTTATAGCCTTTAAGTAGCTGTACTACGAGCATTACTCTGACAAGTGCTAAGCCTCAGACTGAGACACTCTTTTGAAATAGCAAGACGTTCCCAGATTGACATTCTAATGTGAGGTAACTAGAGGTGAAAGAGACCCTTCTTATATCTCTACATTTTGGCGCCGTTTCCGGGGAAAGAGTGTAGCCATTTGTCTTTTTCAGGGTAGTATACGAACCTGCTAGGGAAGAATTAGGTTTTGAAAATGGAAGGTAAGAACCTATGTACAGAGCATGTAAAAACCCTGCTCCTTTGCTCGCTTTCCTGCAAAATTGCTGCTATCTGCTTAAGAAAGATTTAGTAGTTAAATTGAGTGCATGACTAAGCAGAAAAAGCCAGAGAAAAATCTCAAACCTTTGCCGAAGCCAGAAAAAGCTAAGGGGCCGGTGACCCTTGGTCGAACAAAATTCGTAGATGAAATCTATAAGAAAGCTGAATCTCAGCCTTCAGTAGGACCTAGGAAAGTTATTTCCAGACAGTCTACTAGCTCCCTTCAGGCCACAGGTTCACCATCTGTAGCCTTTGCTAAGGTGCATAGTCAAACTGACGAACAGGACTTTCAAGAAATTGAAAATTCTATTCCAGAGCGATTGCAAGAAGGGAATTTTAGTAATCTTTGTGAAGGAGAAGGGGAAACAGGGGAAGAGCTGAGATCTCCTCCTAGGATAACTCGGCCATTGAATAGCCCAGACAAAGGAAGTGCGGTAAAAATTATTATTGAAAAGATCCCATCCCCTCAGATAGGAATTCTAGATAGAGGAAGTGCTATTAAAACTAATCCTGTCAAAGCCATTCCCGCTCAACCAAGGAACACTCTTCTAGATATTCCGGAAGGTTATTGGCATATATTTGACCCAATGGCTCAAAATCCACCAAACACCCAAACCTCTACATTACAATACCCCATAGTGGATTATGTAGCAAATGCCCCCATGAAAGCAATTCCCCTTCAACATATCCCTACATTTCACGGACTTACATCAGAAGACCGGGATGCATTTTTATTTGAATTTGATGTACTATGAAGGGGATATGACTAGACCACTGACCCCCAGAAACTAAAAATGTTTCCCTCGACCCTGAAAGGGGCTGCTTTAAGATGGTTTATGGGATTAGGTGGTGGGGTTATAAATAATTGGGATCAAATGAAGGAATCTTTTCTAAAAAAATATCAATATTATTGCAGTTTTAGAGAACTAAAAGATGAAATATTCCAGATGGTGGCTAGACCAAGCGAAACATTAGAAGAATATGTGGAGCGTTTTCAGTATAATTTGCAAAGATCGCCCTATGCATCCTCACCCTTACCCGATAATGTGTTGAAAACAGCATTAATAAGAGGCATGAAAGAACAATGGATTGAAACATTAAACATTATGGGAAAAGGGGATATTTATCAGGAAAATTTTGCTGACATAATTGATCTATGCATCAGGAGTTCGAGAGGCAGTACACAGATCAAACCAGCAGAACATGATCGGTTTGCAAGAGAAAACAAAATTTCATCAGAAGGAGTAACGCGGGCTGAAATCAGAAATTTATTGGAAAACTTTAAAACTGATATACTAGGAACACTAACTACACAATTGGACGTTTTGCAGGCCAAGAAAAAGCAAATGGAGGCAGAACAAAATTTAGCTATCTTCTGCCCCAGATGTAGGAAGAAGCATAGCCATAAGGAATGCCCACTAGATGCAGTCCAAACATGCGCCATTTGTACGAAGGATCATTCGACAGAAAGATGTCCCTCACTACCTGGACTAAAAGCAGTATATAAGGAGGCAGAACAAGAACCAGAAACAGTGTACATTCTCCACCAGCGTCGTCAGTGGCAGCCGCGACAAACTTGTATGTTTTCATATCCAACTTCTTCCTTTCAGTATCCCCAGTATAACGCTCAACAGTATAACACATGGCAAAGCCAATTTCAGCCCCCATTCCCAAACTGGTCACCACAATCATATCGTTCTGTTAATCCATGGCTAAATCAGACGGGCCAATCCGGTTGGTCGAATCCTCCTTATCCCCCACTATATTGGCAAAACAACCCATATCCTCCACAATGGACTCCCCCTACTTCACAAAGTTCAGCCTGGCAGAATAACTGGCAGAGACCAACAAATCAGCCAGTAGGAAATGTCCCTCTCCCTCAACCTACACTGCCAGCTTTACAGCAAAATCCCCAGGCTAATCTGAGACCGCAACTCCCAGCCCAGCCCAATACCAATCCAAATAACAGACTAGTCCAAGCACTCCAAATTTTAGAAACACCAGAAGGAGGACCCGATCTGAGGGAGTGCAATGATCTTTAGCTAAGATCTGGGTGTATTATCCAAACAGAGGGAAATAAAACAGTTCAGATTGAAGAACAATCACCTAGAGAACATCTGTCACAAGAAGAGGATGTGAATAGACAACAAACTCATAATCAAGCAACCACATCCTCTCCCCCATTCCCAAAACATTTAGTCATACCTTGACCGATACAACAATCTAATTTTGACATTCTGGGAGAATTACAAAATTTGTACATAAAAATTCCATTCCTTCAGGCCATTCAAGACATCTCGATATACGCAAAAACTATTAAAGAATTGTTCATAAAAAGGCCAAGGAGGAATATAATGGATAACCCAAGAGTTCAAGTAGTCGGTACTTTATCTGACCTATTGTCAGAAAAGGAAACACCTATTAAGTATGAGGACCCAGGAAACCCAATAGTAACTGTTCAAATTTATGGTCAAACCCTAACCAATGCCTTAGTTGATCTTGGAGCTGCAATCAATATATTGACAACTGCTACTTGCCAAAAGTTAGGCATTACATCTGCAGAACCTACCTCAACTCTGCTAGAATTGGCCGATCGGTCTGTGGTTAGACCGGAAGGCATACTTCATGATGTCATGGTCTCGGTTGACTCCTGGGGATACCCAACTAATTTTCTGATAATAAACCCTAAAACCCAACTTGATGGACATCCACTGATCTTAGGAAGACCTTGGCTCGCTATCGCTGATGCCTATATCAGCTATCAACAAGGGAACATGATTATAACCAAGGGGGCGGATATCAAGAATTTAATACTATATCCCCCAGCGCAGCCAAGTATCACTATAGTTAAAACTAATAGGCACCCTGTATCATATCTGACTGACAACATCAGATCTCCATTGACAATACAAGAAGCACTAGAGTTCAAAGACCAAACATAAGATGATGCCATCAGTAATTTCATTAGTCAAACTGAACTCACATCTCGTACCTAGTGTCATATGATAAAAGCAGCATTTGATAACGAAGTAGAAGAGGAACCTCTGAAAGATGCACATGATCACACAATCCCTATCACTTCAGTTTCACATAGTAAAATTGTGGAAATCGAACCTGGAAAGACCTTAAACATTAACGTTGACCTTACACCCAAACAAGAAACAAAACTCATCTATATTTTAAGAAAATATAAAGAAGCATTTGCATGGGATTACCCTGATATGAAAGGAATTGACCCACAGTTATGTACACACCACATCTACATAGAAAATGATGCAAGACCTGTTAGGCAGCCTTAGAGAAGACTAAACCCTCACCTAAAAGAAGTAGTAAAAGCTGAGCTTCAAAAACTTTTAGATGTTAACTTCATCTACCCTATCTCTGATAGTAAATGGGTCTCCCTGCTTGTGGTGGTACCAAAAAAGAATGGGAAGTGGAGGATCTGCGTGGACTACAGGGAGCTAAATAAGGCAACACAAAAAGATCACTTTCCTCTCCCGTTCATCGATCAAGTATTGGACACTTTGGTAGGGAAGAAATTCTTTTCTTTTCTCGATGGCTTCAGTGAGTATAACCAAATACAGATTGCCCCTGAAGATCAGGACAAAACTACTTTTACTTGTCCTTGGGGAACATTCGCCTACCGAGTTTTACCTTTTGGTTTATGTAATGCCCCTGCCACATTCCAAAGGGCTATCCTTATCATTTTTGTAGATCTAATAAATGAAGGACTGGAAGTATCTATGGACAACTTTACTCCATACGGAGATGAGTTTGATCTAGCATTGGAGACACTAGAAAAAGTCCTACAACGGCATAGCTACCAGGCTTTGTTTAAGCCATGAAAAATGTTACATGATGATGACAGAAGGACTTATTTTAGGACATTACATTTCAGCAGCTGACATTCAGGTAGACCCAACCAAAATCCAAATACTTTTGCTTATTCCTACTCCTACTACTCAAACAGAGGTACGTAGCTTTCTTGGATTCTCTGGTTATTACAGAAGATTTATAGAACATTATTCACGTATTGCTGCACCATTGTATGCATTAACTGGTAATATTGATTTCTGTTGGACAGAAAAATGCGAACGTGCCTTCAACGATCTGAAGAAGCTCGTATCTACAGCCCCAGTTCTTCGGGGACCAAATTGGGATTTTCCATTCCAGATATCATCTGATGCCTTAGATACAACCATTGGAGTGGTCCTTGGACAGGAGGAGGATAGAAAACCATATGCAATTTATTACATTAGCAAAAATCTATCCCTTGCTGAATTGAATTATACTGTCACTGAAAAAGAATTTCTAGCTATTATACATGCTATCAATAAATTCAGACATTACATTACTGGATATCTTGTTATCCTGTACACAGATCATTCTGCTATAAAATATTTAGCAAATAAGCCGGTCACAAATGGCAGAATAACTAGATGGCTGATTTTATTGCAGGAATTCGATATTACAATCAAGGATCGACCCGGGAAAGAAAACCCGGTAGTTGATTTCCTCTCAAGAGTGCCAAAACCAGTCGATGCAGCAGCAGTTGAAGATCAGTTTCCAGATGAGCATCTCTTTGTTGTTGCTATTCAAACACCCTGGTATGCGGATGTCGCCAATTACCTAGTAGTAGGTAAGTTACCAAAGCATCTAACCCCTAATGAGTGAAAACAGATTGTTCAACGAAGTACCAGATTTTCCTGGATTGGAGGTTATTTGTTTCATACGGGGGCAGACATGCAAATCAGAAGATGCATTAGACAAGATGAAATTTTTGATATATTGAAAGCATGCCATGACCAACCATGTGGTGGACATTTTGCTGATTGTAGGACTGCACATAAAGTATTACAAACAGGGTATTATTGGCCCAGAATTTTTAAAGATGCAAAGAAATTTGTCCAAGCATGTGACAGTTGCCAGAGAGCGGGACGCCCTAGTCATTCAAATGAGATGCCTTTGAAACCACAGTTAGTCATCGAACCATTTGAGCGTTGGGCTCTTGATTTCGTGGGACCAATCAACCCACCATCAAACCAAAAAACATACATTTTGGTGGCAACAGAGTACGTCACCAAGTGGGTTGAGGCAGAGGCCTTGCCCAGAGCTACAGAAGAATCTGTTATACAGTTCCTGCTCCATCTATTTGTGCATTATGGCCTCCCTAGAGAGATAATTACAGATGGAGGGCCACAGTTTTCTGGGAACAGAATAGCGGCAACACTCAATAATTATCATGTTCAACATAAAGTTACCACCCCATATCACCCGCAGGCAAATGGGAAAGTAGAAAGCAGTAACAAAATAATAGAGACGATTCTAACAAAAACAATTGCATCACATAGACACGACTGGGCAACCAAACTACCAGAAGCACTGTGGGCTTATTGAACAACATGGAGAAGCACTACTGGTCACTCACCTTATCAGCTAATGTTTGGAAAACAACCTATCTTTCCTACAGAATTTGAAATCCAGACATTACGAACAACACAACAAGTTGGTTTAGATTTAACTGAGGCATAGACTAATCGACTACAACAGATTAATGAGCTGGATGAAATTAGGCTCTCTGCACTTCAACACACTGCTTTGATACAGCAGTAGAGAGATAAATGGCATGATGCTCTCATTAAAAACAGAGTCTTCCATGAAGGAGATTGGGCTCTTTTGTATGACTCTAGATTTTAGGACTTCCCCGGGAAACTTCAGACTCGTTGGTTGGGACCATATGAAATTCAGAAAGTCCATGACAATGGGACCCTTACCCTAACTACTATCGATGGTTCTAGACATACCTTCAAGGCAAACGGCCATCGAGTCCGTCTCTATCGCAAACCACTTACGCGGGAGTCCTTCTGCCAACAATTACGCCAAGATTCAAATATGGAGATCTTAGGGGAGGAAGACAAGTCTTCCTCGTCTGTAACTCACTAAAAAAAATCTACTTTTCTTTATAATTTGTATATAACTTATCGAATTATTTTTGTACATATTTTTGCAGTATGTTTTGTTATTTATGCTATTCCTTTTCCAAAAGGAACAACACTTTTGATTTTTGTTGTTCCTTTTTCAAAAGGAACAACGCTTGTGATTTTTGCTGTTCCTTTTTCAAAAGGAACAACACTTTTGATTTTTGTTGTTCCTTTTCCAAAAGGAACAACACTTGTGATTTTTTCTATTCTTTTTTCAAAAGGAACAACACTTTTGATTTTTGTTGTTCCTTTTCCAAAAGGAACAACACTTGTGATTTTTGGTGTTCCTTTTTCAAAAGGAACAACACTTTTGATTTTTGTTGTTCCTTTTCCAAAAGGAACAACACTTTTGATTTTTGTTGTTCCTTTTCCAAAAGGAACAACACTTTTGATTTCTGCTATTCTTTTAAGGAACAACACTTTTCATTTTTGCTGTTCCTTTTTCAAAAGGAACAGCACTTGCAACTTACAATTTTTTGCGGTTCCTTTTTCAAAAGGAACATCACTTGTGTGTTTTTGCTGCTTCCAAAAGGAACAACACTTTTGATTTCTGACGATCTTTTTTTTAAAAGGGAACGACATTTCCTTGAAACTACTGTTCCTTTCTCCAAACGAACAACATCTGTGAACTGTTGTTATAACCTCCCTTGAAAGGAAGATTACTCATACGATTTTGAAACAGCTTGCTCCCTCTACCCCAAATTAAGGATGTTTATTGCTGATGTTCTTTCAAGTCTTTTGGAATACGGCTATACATTTCTGAGATTAAAGCGAAAACACAGCATACCGAAATCACTAAATCATAAATCGCTATCTTGATAAGAAACTGCCCTGACTTGGTGAAAGGATGCAGAGAAAGACATGCTTACTTATCATCTTTTGCTACCATTGTTCTACTAACTTCGTTCTGATTGGTTATATGTATTATGATGGTTCTTTTTCTTTAATTATTATATGGCAATAGGATCAAAAGATCTATACCTTTATATTGGGATATTAAGACTTCTTCCACCATTCCTACTCTTAAGGAGTGATGAACCACCCTTTGTGCATAAACAGGAAAGGCTCTCTATTAAAAAGAAGCAAAACAGAGTTTCTAAAAACTATCAAATTGCAGGATAGGAAGTCTCATTACGAGCTGGCCTACCATGATCATCAGGATGGAAACGAAGTGGCATTCCCATTAGGGCCACCACACCTGGGAAATGGTCCAAAAGGTATATCAAACAAATAACCCTTGGAACAAGAGGTCTCACCACGAGCCGGCCTGCCCACTATTCGCTCCTTCCTCGTGAATGGCATTATGACTAACTGGTCACCAAGCGAACATAGTGGCCTACATTTTGACATTACACAAACGCTTCCTGGCATACGCAAAGGACTATGTTTCCAGGGGTGAAACAAACAACTCTGCCAAGGTTATGGACACCTGTCGGCAGCAGAGCACTGTTAATGGTATTGAAGTCGTATGTTTACACCAATAGGTAAGAAGATTACATCCTTTTGCTTCTTATGCCATGATAATTAAATTATATAATATTACCCAACCATATAGCGCATGAATATATATCATCGCCAATCATTACGAAGCTACTGACAGTGACCGCATGAGACCTTCTATTTATGGCAAATGTATTATCCCTAAACTTCCATCAAATCACCGCAGCCCCATAATATTAAAAGCGATCTAACTTTTTACCTCGATTTCAGTATTACGCTATTTTTGGCGAACACGTCATATATCCATAAGTTGTTCCATAAAGACCTCACGGTAGAACAGACGTTGCTCCTTTATTTGACGGCTGGGAAAGCCTATCACATTGCGGGGGGGGGGCGAGGTAACCTCATCATTCCCTAGAGTATGTGTCAGTCCGTTATTTGAAAAAAATTTGTACTCAAGCACGACATGGCTCAACGGTATGATATTTCGCTATTTTTTTTTCTTCTGCATGAGCTGACATTCGAAGCCATTCCCATTGCATACGCTGTTACATTTAAATTTGAACGAGGAATACGCTACTAGCTTCTCTGTGCTTCAACAAACAGCTGTTGTTCCTTTGAAAATTGGCAGTGAAACTATGGGAGGAAGGTCAGTCCGCCGAGAACCGCAAACATTAACTGTTTCGGCTGCAGCCCGAAGAATCCTGAAAAGAGCAGGATGGTTGATCTATTTCAACCGCCTGAAGGAGTCTAATGAAATAATAGCAAGAGAATTTTTACAAAACTTACAGGAAGAATACTCCACAGTAAGAGGAAGGCGAATTGAAGTCACCAACGACATAATAGCAAGAGTCACGGGACTACCGGCCATAGGACCAGTATGGACAATAAAGAAGGAAAGGCTGCAGAAGATTTTGGAAATCTTTCAAGACGAGGGTTAGAAGTTGACAATCCGAGGAAAGGGGGTGCTACTAGCAACGCTAGGAGAGCCATGGGTGGAATTGGCAAAAATCATCCAAAGCTACATCACTTGCAAAGGCAGAAAAGACGTGGTAAGACCACGACATCTTAAACTCCTAGCTGTCTTAAAACAAAAATGTTCTGTGAATTTTCCTGCATTGTTGAATTCACTATTGCATGATGTCGCATGAAGTATGAAGAAGGCACAACATGTAGAATCAGTTATTAGCCACCACGGATTAATTCGCTTGATAGTAATTTACAGTCTCACCCAGCAGCAAAGCAGCTGGGAAGAACTAATTGTTGTTATCAATAAAGGGATGGCCACATCTGGACGTCTGAAAAAATGAAAACGAGTTGATAACACATCCCAACATCCAGAGAAACAAAAACATGACACTTTCACAGAAGTGAAACCTGAAAAAAATATGAAAAACGACCCGAAAAGCAGAAACATGACGCTATTACACTCAAACAACCAAAAAAGCGTAGAAAGTCAGCAAGGCTCGCAGGGTTACAAGGAGGGCTGGAGAAGCCCCAGGCAATCATGAGCCAAGCAATAGAAATCGAAGATGAGCAGTCTGCAGAAACAGAAGCAGAAGAAGAAAGCAGTAAGGAAATAGAGCAGTCTGCAGAAACAGAAACAGAGGAAGAAGGCAGCGAGGAAACAGAACAGTCTCCAGAGACAGAAACAAAAGGGGAAGATGCCAAGGAAGAAGAACAGTCTGCAGAAATAGAAACGGAAGAAGAAGACGTCGAGGGAGAAGAGCAGTCTGCAGAGGCAGAAACAAAAGAAGGAAAGGAGGATCCAGAGCAATCTGCAGGGAGAGAAGAAGAACAATATGAGCAGACTGAAGAAAAAGGAGACGAAAAGGAAGAAGTTTAGCAGTTCGAGTAGGAGGAAGGAATGGAACAGCAGGAAGGGAGCCCATTACAACCCGTTAAGGGAAGATGAATTGGTCGACATTTTGGCCAATATGGGTGAATATGGCCAACCCCTGAGTCCATCAAACCTCCATGCCGAAGAGAAAACCTAGGAGAAAGATGCACCCGAGGAATTGCATGAAGAAGAGGCATAAATAGAAAACTTGCCCTTTCATAATGAAAAAATATTAGAAAATGCTGAGTAGGAACAACCCGTTCCTAGTCAGAAGCCACCAGAGGAAAGTCCGGAGGAAATAAGGGTAGAAGGGGAATCAGCCCAAGAAATAACGGAGCCAGGTAAGGTTCTTACCCCAGAACAGTTACCTCAGGAAGAAAATCAGGAAGCCAGCCACAATCCAAACCGCAGCAAACAACCTATTGTTCCTTCGGAAGAGATGATGGAAATAAGGGAATTATGAAGGGAAAAGTGGACATTGTTGAACATAATAGCCCAGCTTCACCAGCATATTAGGATTCTAAAACCAAGGCAAAGGGTGAAGGGGACTTCAAGGAGAAAAGGTTTGACCACACCAGTAAGGTCCCTTAAGGGCAGGAGCTGGAGGACCAGAAGCCGTCCCGCTGCTCAAAACCCTGACAGAAGCCAAACTGCTATTCCAAATGAAGCTAAAAAACAAACCGCTATTCCATTTGAAAAGGAACAGTAGTGCGCTGGAGTTCGTTTTAAAATTGAAAAGGATGATAAGATGGTTTAGACAGAGGCACCACCATTGGGAGTAATAAGGGCTCTGAACTCGAAACAGCGTAATAAGAAAGTTCAAGTAAAGCTCCTGGCCTCCACGGATGCATGGAAGAAAGACCCGAAAACAAGAACCCTCCACCAACATTTGAAGCAGGCCCAACAAGAAGCAGAAAAGCTCAGGGAGCAAATGGTCCCCCAAGAAAAATATGAAGAATTACAGCAGCAGCTAAGGAACGTCAACTTATCTGAAAGCCAAGCTTTCGAAGGATGGCAAAGGGAACAGGAGAAAGTTGCCAAGGTAAACCATAGATTAGATGTAGTTATCAAACAAATGGATACCTTGTGTTCTTTATATAATGATGTTCTAACATGTAGAGCCCCTGCCAAAAATTATGCCCTAGTTTCAATGGAGAGGTATTTATAATTGAAAATAAAGGCTGTCAAAGTAGGCGCTCCTATACAGATTAACACTATGGATGATTTCATAAACTGCTGTAAACATTACGGGGTGAAAGTGCAGAGACTATT
The DNA here is from genome assembly GCA_031772625.1 of Pinus tabuliformis. NCBI lineage: Eukaryota > Viridiplantae > Streptophyta > Pinopsida > Pinales > Pinaceae > Pinus > Pinus tabuliformis. The sequence goes on along the minus strand of CM062804.1, from coordinate 686,335,855 downwards.
ATGTGAATTTTACTTGCATAACCTTATACTAGAACAAGAGATTGAATTGAACCCAGCCCCTTTTGTTGGGGACATTCAATTGCAAGCATTTATCTCATTTGTAGTTAATCAAATTAAATGGCTCAAAGCTTATAACGCTTTTCAAAAACAAGAGAACGGATTAGATATTTGGGTAAGAGCCGAGCATAGGGATCCAGCGCAGTTATGGAGGAGTCATAGAAACCTTATGAGGGCTCCAGGAGTGATTGAAGCGCTAGGACCCATGCATGAGGCAATCATTCGGCAGGGACTTGAATACTTTTCCTCTATTAAGGACCCTGCCATTGATGCAACTAAATTTCAATATCAAGTATCTAATCCGAATATTCAGTTCAGAGAACCATTTAAATACGAGAACTTTAGAGTTGATGCTAGCTGTTTTCCCCTCTATGATGAAATTGTTTTGAGGGCAGGGCCATCCTGGTTAGGATATAGGTTCCGGAGTCCAATCATTTGACATCCAGCACTCGGATACCAAGCCCTATATGAGATGCCTGAGGGTCAAACAGGCCACTTCTTTGATTATTTAGTTTCGCATCACGGCTGTAGACCCTCACATGAGATTCCATCTCCAGCTTACTCACTCACTGCATTGCATATCAACTACAATGTTTTCATGAGGTCATGAAAAAGGGTAAGCTGGGGGGTGTGTAGAGTCTCAAAGAAGGTATGTTTTGATGGTTATTTCAGTGTCTTTTTCATTAGGATATATAAGCCTTTCTGCATTTTAAACTTAGATAATAACGAAACACGTGAGGTTAATAGGCAAAACTGATAATTGTCGTTCTTACGTGCAGGAAGGAGGAAAAGCAGAAATTAGCCATCTCAAAGGGAAAGACGAAGAGGAGCTAACTACTGTCCCTTTGACGGGGAACCGCAAACAGACCAAATCAAAACGGACCAACCCAGAAAAGGAAGCGGAGATACCAGTTCAGAGCAGAAAAGGAAAGAAGTGACTCAAGATTAATGATTCTGCAAATCCCTCAGGATCTTAGATCCTGAAGGATCATTATTTTATCTATTTTCTGTATCTAGATATCTTCGTCATCATCCTTATATAAGTGATAGCATTGTTGGCTATAGGGGAGGTTCTGTTGTAATTCCTTTTTAACAGATCAAGACTATGATCTTTATATCCTGTTAAGACTTGCTCTGCTGTAAGTTTATTTCATGCATTAATACAGACTTGGTTACTCTTTTATCTTTGATCCTGGATCAACTTTAAGCGGTGTACCCCTAGAGGCTAAGGGCCTAGCCCTGAAGGACACTTGCTCTTGTACCATTACACGTGGTTTCTGTGTGGTTTGATAATAGGCGTGATCTGGTAATCTGTTGTGTTTTATGAACATTATATTACATGCTCTGTTATGTTTAACTTGTTTAATGTTCTTACAAATTGAAGTCTTATATTGACACTGCATTATGTTACCAATTTATTAAAGTGTTGATTAATCTCTACACGATATTATCACTCCGGTATAGAATTCATTGTGATTGTGTTTTAGCATTATGACAAGTTATCTTGAGAAGTTTGATTTCAGATGATTATTGAATGTTACTGTTTATATCTTGAGATGCAATCACATGCGTTTATTCAGATCAATAACAGAAGCAGATTGAGCACGTTGTGTTTCTAGGGTTGGAATTGGTAGTATTGTTCTATAGTATGTGTATATCTTTTGAGACTGCAGGATTGATGTTTTGATTGGAGTGGTTAGATAGAATCACAGCTTGATGAACTTGGTTATTGCTTGTTCCAATTGTTGTTCCATTTAGTTGTTGTTCCATTTCTGAATTGCTGTTCCATTTCAATTGCTGGTCTATTTCAAGATTGCTGATTTGTTGTTTCATTTACTTGCCATTTCTTAAGGACAGACTCAGGATGTAGTGAGTATTAGCATCTGCTATTTGGCTCCGAGACCTCTGATCTGCTCCCCTCAGTTATGAAAGGGATAGGTTATTGCCACCAAACCCTTGGCTGATGTGTTGTTCTATTTCATCGTTATTTCCTTTACTTGTCGTTTCATTTATATTCATCAAGGATGATCTCAGGCTGTAGTGAGCCCCAACATTTGCTACCTAGCTCCCAGACCTCGGATTTGTTCTCATCAGTTATGAAAAGGATGGGTTATTGCTACCGAACCTTCGACTGATGCAATGCTTGGTGTGATTTAGCCTTTTGAAGTAGTTAAGTTGTAGACATGCAGCCATTTCCTTTTGTAGCCTTTAAGTAGCTGTACTACAAGCATTACTCTGACAAGTGCTAAGCCTCAGACTGAGACACTCTTTTGAAATAGCAATACGTTCCCGGATTGACATTCTAATGTGAGGTAACTAGAGTGAAAGAGACCCTTTTTATAGCTCTACAGTGTCTAGGTCTTATCAAGGACCTATGTGTCACATTAGACCAGATACCAACAAAAAGTTTAGTCATGGATATAGTAGTAGCAGACATTCTACCTAAGTATGGTATGCTATTGTCACGTTCTTGGGTAGCTAAGTTACAAATAACACTTCAAATGGATATGGCGTATGCCACAATACTAGTATTTGGCTGACAAAGGAGACTGTATAGAGAAACCTTAGTGAAATATATGGTGATTAGACAAGAAAGGGAAAACATAAATCCCTCTACTATGTCCATACTAATCTTGATTCCTTCATACTATACAATGATGGAGGCATAGATACACAGGTCACTTAGGAAGAAAATATCTTAGTAAAGGACATGACACCCAAATACCCATTACCCAATAGGACCCTGAAACAAAACCTCTATGGAATATGACTTTTGATGGCTCATGTGGTAAAACAGGCACAGGAGTAGGAGTCTGTATGTACAATTCAAAAGCTAATAAGGCTGCAGGTCATTCTTACAAATTGATTTTTCTGCGCATAAAAAACATAACAGAATATGAGGCATTACTGTTAGGTTTGAAATTTCTTAAAAAGTTAGGTGCTAAAATAATTTATGTCCAAGTAGATTTAGAATTGATCATAAAATAAATTAAATGACAGTACTATGCCAAACATCCTAGATTGAGAGAATACTGAAATGTTGTGATTGATTTTCTCAAAAAAATTGAAGAGTATGACCTTCTTGTTATCCCTAAGCTCCAAAATTCCCTGGAAAATGGTTTATATTTTTCAGGAAGCACCTGAAAATTACCTCATCCAAATAAGCAATACATAATTGAAGCGAAACATCAGCCTACAATGCTTGATAACATGAGATACTGGCAAGTTTTTGGAAATGACAAACATATTGAGAGTTTTCTACAATCAAAAGATGAATTTGAGGATAACAACATAGATTTGGAAGATGAAATAGATAGTCAAATGGATGTACATATTAGTATAGAATAACCTGTTGTTTCTGATGGAAAAATTTATGTAAATAAAACTGTACATAAAAATGAAATACGTATAGCCCCAGAAAAAGAGGAATTCAAAGTACCTCAACTTAAAGAAAATGTTTTTCCCATAGGGCTTCCCCCTTTGGAAGAGTTATTTGACTTTAATGATGTTGTTAGAATGCCAAAAATGGAACCAATAGGAACAAGCATCAAGGAATGCAACATAGGCACCAAAAAAAATCCTAAATTTGTTAAACTATCAAAATCATTGCCTCTCGTGGCTAAACAAAGGTATATAACTCTATTTAAAGAATTCATAGATGTATTTTCTTGGAGCTATGAGGATTTGAAAGCTTATGATACTAGCATTATACAACATAAAATTCCAATCAGATAAGACCAAAAACCATTTAAGTAGAAGTTGTGTAGGATAAATCCTGTCCTAATGCCCTTGGTTGAAAAGGAAATCAAGAAAATGTATGATGCTAAGATCATAGTCCCAATTCAATATTCTAAATGGGTATCCAATATTGTGCCTACAAGGAAGAAAACTAGTGAAATAAGGTTGTGCATTGACTTTAGGAATCTAAACAAGGTTTCCCTTAAGGACAACTACCCCTTACCAAAAATGGATCACATATTGCAAAGGGTAGTGGGTTCTAGTAGGATCTCCTTGTTAGATGGTTTTTCAGGGTATAATCAAGTTTTGGTGCATTTGGATGATCAAGATAAGACAAATTTTACTACTCCTTGGGCAAATTTCATGTATGTGAAAATTCCCTTTGGATTAATGAATGTTGGTGCTACTTTCCAGAGAGCAATGGACATTCCTTTTTCAGAAGAAATTGGGTATTTCATTGTGATTAATTTCGATGACATCACTGTTTTTCAAAGATTGATGAAGATTACCTAGCACATCTAAGAAGAGTATTTGAAAATTGCAGAAAGTTTGGTATCTCACTAAATCCCAAGAAAACATTATTTGGGCTTGAAGAAGGAAAACTTTTAGGCCACATCATCTCCAAAGATGGAATCAGAATTGATCCCAGTAGGATTGAAGGTATCCTTAAAATCAGTCATCCAAGAAACATAAAATAACTTCAATATTTTATTGGAAAAATAAATTTCTTGAGAAGATTCATACCAAATCTTGTTGAACTACTCAGAAATATAACAAACATGCTCAAGAAAGACACAGAAATTAAATGGAATATTGAGGCCAAACAATATTTTGATCTAGTCAAACATGAATTAACACAAGCTCCAGTTTTGAAGCCCAGGTTTCACTAAATATTCATTATATTTTCTTTTGCATCTGAACATACTATTGCTACTGTGATATTACAGAAAAATAAATAAGGATATGAACAACCAATAGCATTCTTTAGAAAATCTTTGAGGGATGCTTCTTTGAAGTACAATATCATGGAGAAACAAGCATTTTCTCTAGTCAAAGCAATAAAATATTTCAGAGTTTACATTTTACATTCTCATATCATTGCTTATGTGCCTAATATAGTTGTCAAAGATATTCTCACACAAAATGGACTTGATGGCAAGAGAGGCAAATGGATAGTTGTCATTCTAGAATATGACATTGAAATCAAGCCAACCAAGTTGATTGAAGGATAGGGATTAGCCTTAATGGCTACACTACAAGAAAAAAGGTCATTGGTGAGGGTCATGCCTGTGACGGACCTTTAAGGTCCGTCACCAATGTCGCATATGGTGATGGTCATTAAAAAAACATTCTTGTAAGTGTATAGAGTGATGGTCCTTTAAGGTTTGTCACCAAAGCCATTTTCAATGACATTTTTTGTGAGGGTCGTTAAAGTCCCATCACTAATTCTCTCTTTGGTGACACTTTTGGTGAGGATCGTTAAAGGACCATAAAAAATTCTCTCTTTGGTGACACTTCTAGTGACGATCTTTTATTGACCCTCAACAATGCTCTTTTTGGTTACTTTTGGTGACGGTCAAAAAATGTTCATCATCATTGATCATTCCAATGAGTTTTTGATGACACTATGTACCTGTTACTATATTTTTCGTCAAAAGATAATGATTTAAGACCATTGTTGTGGAGTCTATTTCATTATGTTTCCAAGGTCATAGTGGTTAATTTGTTAAGAATTAATTAGTGTGTATCATTTCCCTCAAGTCATAAGAATATAGTTTTCCTATGAGCCAACACATGATTCATCTATATTAGGTTTATTATCTAACAAATTTCCTTTGGATAAAGTTCGACTAGTGTGTGTAGGAACATATTATTTAATATATAATCAACCACTATCAATTCTATTAATGAGAGAGACCTAGCACTCCTCAACACTCATGGAACACCTTAACATGATTTGGAATAGTACACTAACATTCATTGGCACCTCGCATGTCTTGGAACATATTTGTACCTAGAACATTTTTCCATGGGTAGGACTCCAAAGCACATGTCGGCATGCCCTAGCATAGCATAACACTCCCTTAGCATGTATTGGCATGACCTGTAGTCCCTAGCATGCCTTCGAAAACCTTGGCATACTATTGCATTGAAAAACATTAGTACTTGGAAAACATTGGAACTTGGAATGTATTGAAACATATTATTAGTGTGCATAACATGCCCCTTTTTAAAGAGCTAAAGTATCAAATTATTAATCCTCTTATGTTTTCATTTCCTTACATTTTAGCTTGGTTATTCCTTTTGTTGCCTTGAAACTCCTTGATGCATATTCCATAGTTTGGCACCCTGTAGATCCTAGCATGTCTTACCACCTGACATGTCTTGGCACTATTTGGCACATGTTAGCACACCCCAAATCTACCTAGCACACTCTAGCACTTCTTGACATGCCCTGATATTCCCTGGCATGCCTTTGCTTGTGCTTATCATACCTTGTTGCTCCCTCCATGGCATGACAACTAACACTCATTGACAATCCCTGACACGCCCTCATATTCATTCACTTGCATGCATTTTGACTTAGAACTACCATGTGTTTTCCTAGTACTCCCTAACCCTCCTTAGCATGCATTGGCACTCTCTAGCACATCTTATCACTCTTTGACATGCTCTTCCACTTCATAGCATGCATCACACTCCCTGAAACACATTGGCACTTGACACGTGTTAGTACTTGGAGAGTCTTAGCATGTTTGGCAGGGATTGAGATGACTTGGTATGCTTTGGCATGGTTTAATATTAAAGTTATTTGAGATCAATTATTGGAAAGTAGATGAGAAGCAACAGAGTAAGATTTGGTGCTCAGAATGCATTGACAGTTTGCACTTGGCACCTATTGGCACCTAGTGTTGGTGTGCCTAGCATGCCCCAAAAGGAAAAGGTAAATTGAAGACTTATTAACCCTATTATGTGTTCATGTCCTTGTAGTTTAACTTGCTCCTCCATTTTTTTGCCTTTACAGTCCCTGGAATGCATAATTGTCACACCTTTGCACATCTTGGCATGCCTTAGCACTTGGCACATCTTAGCTTGTTTGACATGCCTTGATATTATCTGGCACATGTTAGCGTAGCATTCCCTAAAAAACCTTGGAATTCATGCCCTCATAGCTAGAATTACATTTTTCCATGACTTGGGAACCTTACATTCACTAGAACACCTTGGCACTCCCTTTTTGTCATGCCCTCACAAATAACCTTACTTTTTTTGTGACTTGGAGACCCAACCAATTCATTAGCAAAAAAATATTGTGCCCAAATCAAAGTCTCCCTTTCTCTGAAATTGCTTTTTCCACACCTTATCACAACCAGAGGTTTACCTCCTGCAAGTCCTATTCTGAACTTCTCCTAAAAATCTTCATCCTTGGGATGTCTGGAATTAAATTACACTCCTTGGCACACACTCTTATTTGTTCATTTCCAAGAATTTTGACCTAGTTCTCCCTTGTGTTCCCTTGACACTCCCTAACACTCCTCAGCATCCATTGACATTGTCTGCCATGTGTTAGCATGCCTTTTCATTCCTTGGCATGCCCTGTCACTCTCTCCTAGCATGAATTAGCACAACCTAGCATACCATGTCACTCTCTCCTTAGCACACTTGGAACTCGCTGACACTCCCTATCACACACTCTTATTCATTCATTTCTATGCATTTTGATCTATTTCTCCCTTATGTTTCCCTAGAACTCCCTAACACTCCTTAGTATGCATTAGCACACCTTAGCACTTGGCACATATTGGTATGCTTCCTTATCACTCTAGCATTCCTTGATGCTACATAGCATACATCATCACTACCTCCTTAGCACACCTGGAACTCACTGACACCATTTCCATGCATTTGAAACTAGTGTTTCCTTATGTTTCCTTAGCACTGGCCCTAACACTCCCTAGCATGCGTTTGTGCCACACCCTGGCACCTCGCACATCTTGGAATGCCTTATAGATTGGCTTATCTTAACATACCTAACATGCCTTGGAATTATCTAGCATGTGTTAGTACTTCTTGGCATTCTGTGGCACACCTTGGCACTACCTAATTGTAATGTCGTCATACATAGCTTTACTATTTTTTCGACTTGGGAACCCAACCAAGTCATTAACAAAACAATGTTGTGCTCAAACCAAAGTCTCCCTTTGTCTTAAACACTTTGACCAACCCCTTATAATTGTAACCATAGGATTTCCTCCTATAATTACTATTATGACTTTCTCCTAACACATTTTGTCCTTGAGACACCTGAAATTCATTGACACTTCTTGGCACACACACTTATTTGTTCATTTCCATTTATTTTGACTTAGTTCTCCCTTGTGATGCCCTAACACTCCATAACATTCCTCAACATGCATTGGAAATGTTCGACATGTGTTAGCATGCCTTTTCATTCCTTTCCATGCCTTAACACTCCTTAGGTATAATGCCCTCACAACTACCCTTACTTTTTTTGGGACTTGGGAAGCCAACCAAGTCTTGCCTCAACTACAACAACTTGACCAAGTTACAGTTACTACAACTAGACTATGCCTTGTTCACCTAATAACTGACTATAACTCATCTTAGGCTACTCATGTATACTTTCAACTTATCTAACTTAACAAGTTACAATTTACCATGTCAAGGCTCATGTCCAACCATGGCCATAAAATAACTAAGAAAATAATTTACATCTTGACATGCCATAGCACCTGGAGCATCTAACAATCCCTTGGCACTATGTGGCATGTGTTATTACCCCCTACATTCCTTGGCATGTTGTAGTAGTCCCTAGCGTTCCCTCACATGCCCTAGAAATCTGGCATGCCTTGGCACTACCTAGCATATAACCTTGTCACTCCCTCCTTAAAACACTTGAAACTCACTAACACTCCATATCACACACTCTTATTCGTTCATTTACATGCTTTTTGATCTAGTTCTCCTTTGTGTTTCCATGCACTCCATGACCCATGTCACATCTTGGCATGTCCCCATGACACTCTAGCATTCCTTGGCATTATCTAGCATACCTTGTCACTCACTCCTTAACACATATAGAACTCACAGACACTCCATGTCACATACTCTTATTAATTCATTTAAATGCATTTGAAACTAGCACTCCCTTGTGTTTCCATGGCACTCCCTAACACTCCCTGGCATGCATTGACACACCCTGGCACTTGGCACATCTTGGCATATCATTGCCATGACCTCTAGCATGCCTTAGCACTACAAATAATATCTTGTCACTCCCTCAGCACACTTGAAACTCACTGACACTTCTTGTCACAAAATCTTATTCATTCATTTCCATGCATTATTTTGACCTAGTGGTCCCTTTTGTTTCCATGGTGCTCTGTAACACTTCCTAGCACACATTGGCATACCCTGGCACTTGGCACATCTTGGTCGAATGCTGCGCTCACACTCTAGCATGCCTTAGCACTGCCTAGCATACCATGTCACTCCCTCCTTAACACCTGGAACTCACTGCACTCCCTGTCACACACTCTTATTCATTCATTTCCATGCATTTTGACCTAGTGCTCCCTTGTGTTTCCCTAACACTCACTAAAACTCCTTAGTGCGCATTGGCACACATTAGAACTTGGTACATCTTGGCATGCTTCCCTAACACTATAGCATTCCTTGGTACTACCTAGAATACCTTGTCACTCCCTCCTTAGCACACTTGGAACTTGCTAACACTCCCTATCACACACTCTTATTCATTCATTTCCATGCAATTGAAACTAGTTCTCCCTTGTGTTTCTTGGTACTCCCTAACACTCACTAGCATGTGTTGGCACCACAACCTAACACCTGCGCATCTTGGCATGCCTTAGCACTTGGCATGAATTGGCATGTGTTGGCACGAAAATGGGAACAAGGAAGAGACCCTGGGTTTAGGTACAAGGGGCCAACAAGGCTTCATTGTATTCTAGAATAATGTTGGCATTTTCACCTTACCTAGAGAGGGTAAGGAGTCTCACTTGAGGTGTGTTGTGACTGAAGTGTGACGGGGTATAATGAGGCAACAAGGGAACCACAACCTACAACTGCTCTTAAATCATAGCAATCAAGCACTTATTGTAATCCAACCACACTATTCTACTCACATTACCTTAGGAAATCATATAGCATATATACAGATATTTAAAAATTTTAAAGAACTAATATAGAACTCAACAATATATCATAGGTGAAAACTGTCTCTTTCATTAAGCTTCATAGAAATAAATACATAAATAGGTACAAAAGGCTCGAAGCCTGATCATCAATAAAAAAAATCACCCAACCCACAGATTAGAGACCAATAGAGAAAGGGTGTACCCACCTTTCACAACCCAGGAAGGCTGCATTGATTACTGGCTCACTTGGTTCATCAATATCTAGTAATCACCAACCCTTTCCCATCCTTTATTTTTCCTTTTATCCTATGCTTTGCACCTAGACCATCAATTCCACTTATTTCCTGCTTGGTTGACTCTACCTTTGGTTGCTTTTTCTCTCTACTTGCTTGGTTTCTCTTGCTCTCCCCCATCACCTTTCCGCAATTATCGGTCTACTCTTGTTTCCTATTCCCCCCCATGGCTATTAGCTCCACAACTCAACCGATCATCCCTGCCACCTATTCCTATCATTTATTTATGAAAAATATCAAAACGAAGGCCCCAACAGCATGCCTAACATGCCTTGGAATTGTCCAGCATGTGGTAGCACTTCTTGGAATTTCTTGGCACATGTTGGAATTCCTTAGTTTTCATGCCCTTATTATAGATAGCCTTATTTTTTTTGCTAATTGGGCAACCAACCAAGTCATTCAAAAAATAATATTGTGCCCAGTCCTGACACTCCCCAACACTCCTTGGCATGCATTCACATTGTTCGACATGTGTTAGCACTCCTTTTCATTCCTTAACATGCCATGGGACTCCTTAGATACCATGCCCTCACAACTACCCTTACATTTTACAACATGGGAACCCAACAAAATCCTTCCTCGACTATAACAACAACTTGACTATAACAATAAATTGACCAAGTTACAATTACTACAACTAAAATATTCCTTGTTTAGCTAAGAACTTCCTATAACTCTTCTTAGGCTACTCATGTATAATTTCAACTTATCCAACTTAAAATGTTATGAAGACAAGGTTCACGTCCAACCATGGTCGTAAAATTGAACAACTTAGATTTTTTTTTTACATCTTGACATGCCATAACACATAGAACGCCTAATAATCCCTTGGCACTATGGAGCACATGTTAGCTTTCCCTGTATTTCTTGGCATGCTTTGGCACTCCCTATCACATCCTAGCACTCCCTGACACTTAATAAACCTCATACTCACTAGCTAACAATCTTTGTCACACTCTTATTCATTCATTTCCATTTCAAACTACTTCTCCCTTGTGTTTCCCTGGAACTTGGCCCTAACACTCCCTAACATGTGTTGGTGCCACACCCTCGCACCTGGAACTTCTTGGCATGCCTTAGCAACTCACATGTCTTGGCATACCTAAAATTCCTTGGAACTTTCTAGCATGTGTTAGTACTTCTTGGCATTCCCTAGAACACCTTGTCACTCCCTAGTTGTCATGCCCTCATAGATAGCCTTAGTTTTTTTGTGACTTGGGAACCCAATCAAGTCATTGACAAAAAAATGTTGTTCCCAACCCAAATTCTCCCTTTTTCTGAAACTAATTTGTACACACCTTATCACAACCATAGACTTACCTCCTACAAGTTCTATTCTAAACATCTTCTAACACACTTTGTCCTTGGGACACCTAGAATTCGTTGACACTCCTTGGCACACTGCTCTCTTATTTGTTCATTTCCAAGCATTTTGACCTAGTTCTCCCTTATGATTCCTTGTCACTGGCTGGCATACCTTTTCACTCCATCCTTAGCACATCTGGAACTCGCTGAAAATTGATTTCCATGCATTTGAAATGAGTGCTCCCTTGTGTTTCTCTGGCACTTGGACCTCACACTCCCTAGCATGCATTCAAGTCACACCTTGGCATTGACACATCCTGGCATGCCTATCATGCCTTGGAACTATCTAGCATGTGTTATTACTTCAACTATAAATAAAGAAAACATCATTTCATTAACAGAGACAACTGATTATTTAAGTTGTGCAAGCTATGTTAATTAAGAAATCCACAAGTTTTCTTTTTTTGGTCCTTGGAAATGATAGTTTTGTTATGTTGTACAATTACTATTATGAAACTAGCTCACAAAAAGATAGAAAAGATAGATCAATGACTTAGAAACCAGCCTCTTCAAGGGGGCAACCTTGTTTACATTATACAAATGAACAATTCTTGGATGATACAAATGACAAAACCTCCTTTTTATATATAGGAGTCTGAGGGGTCACAATATAACCAAAGCCAACCTAACAATAATAATATAAGGGCACAAAAATAACAATAGTGAGCTTCTACGAGGCACAATACTAACAATATGGGGACAATAGTGGCACAACAATAACAATAAGGGATACAATGACAATAGTAATGGGGGAATCACTAGTATTATAGGGACCTAACATGCCCCTGTCCTTCAAAAAATTGTTGTCCTCAACTCTTGAGTATTTCTGGAAGCTTTTGTATAAGCTTCTCACCCTCCCATGTGGAATCTTCAATGGGTAAGTTCTTCCACTTGATGAGATACTCTGAAATTGATCGATTTCATAGCTGTCGAGTTCTTGTTTCTTTGACTACTTCAGGTTCCAATATGATTTTTCCTTCCTCATCAAGTTCTAGCAATATTGTTTGAACTGGGAGCTTGTCACCTATGACCTTCTTTAAGCATGACACATGGAAAACTAGGTGCACTCGGGAAGCTGCAGGAAGCTCCAATTTGTATGCCATAGTACCTGTTTTTTGAAACACAATGTACGAACCATAATACATTAGTGATAATTTATTATCCTTCTTAGCTTGCTTGACGAACATTTGTTTATATGGTTGTAGCTGTAGGAATACCCAATCACCTACATCAAAAATTATTTCTCTCCGATGTTGATCTGCCTGCTGTTTCATTCTATTCTGCGCCAAGGTGAGGTTATCCTTTAAGAGTTGGAGAACTTGTTGTTGATGCTTGATGTGATCTTCCACTTCTTGAACCTTAGAATTTTCTCTTAAATATGATGTGATGGATGGTGGATGATATTCATAAAGTGCCATAAATGGGGTCATTTTTGTTGCAGTATGGAAGGAAGTGTTATACCACCATTCAATCAAAGGCAACCATTTGACCCATTGTGTCTGTTTATTAGATATAAAGCAACGAATGTGTCCTTCCAAACATTTGTTTACTATCTCAATTTTCCCATCAGATTGAGGATGATAAGATGAGATATGAGCTAATTGAGTAGCAAGACAAGAAAATAATTATGTCCAAAAAATTCCAGTGAAAATGGGATCTTTGTCGCTTACAATAATCTTTGGGTTTCCATGTAGCTTTTGAATTGTTTCCATAAATGCAGTAGAAACTGTACTCACTTTAAATGGATGAGATAATGCACAAAAGTGTTCATACTTGTTAAGTCTATCAACTACCACCATGATAACACTCTTTCCTTTGGACTTGGGTAAACTTGTGATAAAATCCATTGAAACCTCCTCCCAACATTGGCTTTGAATGGATAAAGGTTGTAATAGACCTGGGGTCTTAATTGTTTCAACTTTATTTTGTTGGAAAAATAAATATTCCACCACAAACTTTTGAATATCCAATTTAAGGGCATCCCAAAAAAAATCCTTCTTAACCCTGTGGTAAGTTTTTAGAAATCCAGAATTCCCTCCTAAGGGAGAGTTGTGCAATTCCCTAAGAATATTTTGTTTGAGTTGGGAATTCTTATAGAGGTATAACCAATATTTGGACCATAACGAATCATTTTTCAAACTAAATGTATAAGATGTATTGTGATATTGTTGTAATTTTTGAATGAGTGCCCACACTTCTTCGTCATTCTTCCATTCATCCCTTGCTTTGTTTATCCAATCTGCTTGGATAATAGAAATGGCGCAAAGAAATGCTTCCACATCCTCATCCTCTCTTGAGAGTGCATCTGCCATAACATTTTGCTTCCCCTTTTTGTATATGATTTCAAAGTCATAACACAACATCTTTATGACCCATTTTTGCTACTCTTCTAAAGATAATCATTGTTATAAAAAGTATTTAAGACTATCATGATCTGTTTTTACCTTGAAGTGTCTTCCCATTAGGCAGGGCCACCATTTCTTAAGTGCATGTAGTATTGCCAACATTTCCTTATCATAAATAGCTTTGTGTAAATGCTTTCCTTTGATTGGAAGACTTTCGAAATCAATGGGTCTTTATTCTTGCATTAAAACAACACCAATTCCATTTCTTGAGGCATCATATTCCACAATAAAGGTTTTTGTGAAGTCCGGTGTAGCTAAGACCGGTGCTTGGCACATTGCCTTCTTTAATATGTTCAAAGGAATTTGTTGCTTTTGGAGTTCATGAAAATGCATCTTTCTTCAATAATGTTGTTAGAGGTGTTGCTATTCTCCCATAATTCTTAACAAACATGCAATAATACCCTGACAACCCGAGAAATACTCGTAGATGCTTTATGGATGTGGCGATTTTCCATTCCTTAATGGTTTTAATATTTCTAGGGTCTACCTTAACACCTTCATGAGATACAATATGACCCGGATATTCCACCTCTTGTACTCAAAAGAAACATTTGGAGCTTTTTTCATATAATTGTTTCTCCTCCAATAGTTTGAGCACCCTGTCAACATGTTGAACATGATCCTTCCAAGGAAGGGTTTGAAAATGGAATTCATCAAACCTTGAAATGTAGATGGTGCATTGGTAAGGCCAAAAGGCATAACCAAAAATTCATAATGTCTCTCATGAGTTCTAAATGTTGTTTTTGGAATGTCTTCAGTCTTCATTCTGATTTGATGATATCCTGAATGAAGATCCAACTTGGTGAAGTAAATTGATCCATGCAATTCATCCAATAATTCATCAATGATAGGAATGGGAAATTTATATTTAATAGTGAGCTTGTTGAGCTCCCTATAATTTGGACACATCCACCATGACCCATCCTTCTTGCGAATAAATACTACTGGAGAAGGGAAAGAACTTTGACTAGGTTGAATTATACCAACCTCTAGCATTTTTGCAACCATACGTTCAATTTCACTCTTTTGGGCATAGGGATATCTGTAAGGCTTGATGTTTGGAGGAACACTTCCTAGAATCAAATGAATAGCATGATCATGATCATGAATAGGTGGGAGGCCTTTGGGAGTCTCAAATACCTTGGAATGATTATACATGACTTTTTGGAGATCTAGAGAAATAGATGATTTCGATGTGGGAACCTCTAGTGAACATAATTGTGCAATTATGTCTCATTGTTATTTCTTTAGAAGCTTTGTCATTTTGTTAGAGATGATTATCCTTTCCGATTTCCCTGTGATACCCCTTAATTCAACTTCCTTTCCTTCTGAATAAAATTTCATGAAAAGTTCTTGAAAATTAAAAGCTATTGTACCGAAGAATTGTAGCCATTGGACTCCTAGTACAACATCAGTACCACCCATTGGAATGGAAAGCATTGGGCTATTCAATACATATTCTCCCATGGACATCTTGATATTATGGTAGATTCCTAAGCAAGTTATGGTTCCTCCACTTGTAACCATCACTTGATACTCTGGTGCTAGACATAGGAAACAATTCAATTCCTTGGCTATCTTACAATGAATAAAATTATGGGTACTGCCTAAATCAATCAACACTATTACCTTTTTCTTCCTTATATGCCCTTCTATATTGATAGTTTGAGGAGTGGTAATTCTAGCCAATGCATTACAATATATGGTCAGATTCATTTATTCTATCTCTAGGGTTTGTTCCTAGTGTATATCCTCTTCTTTTGACATTTCTTGTACCATTTATTCCTCCTCTTCACAATCTATGTAAAATAATTTCTTCTCAGCACACTTATGACCTTTAGTGTATTTGCTATCACAACTGTAACAAATCCCTTTTTCTCTTTTTTATTCCAATTTTTGTGGTGTCAACCTTGTAGGTTTTGGATGGCTAGGGGCAAAAACACTTCCATCTTTATGATTGTGAGTGGTAGGATTCCTTGTTGCCATAATTTTTCTTTCCATTTTTTTTTCCAACCTGAACACCTTCTCCAATGAATTAGGTTCCCAAAGGTGAACCTCATGTTGGATGTTATCCTTTAAAGTCCCTATGAACAAATTTATCCTATGCTCCTCTAGAATATCTTTTACCCTTATATTCAATTTTTGGAAGTCCTCAATGTGCTCCATCATTGAACCCTTTTGTTTGAGATTTATCAATTGGCTAAAAAAAGTGTTGCTTTTTGTATCCTCATAATGTGCTATCGTTTCATCTGTAAAAATAGCTCAAGTGAGAATTTGTTTATGAGAGCAAAGGCATCGATACCATACAAACTGATTTGGCTCCAAATATAAAGTTGAAATGCATACCTTTTGTGTGTTTTGGACATTATGGAGATCGAAAAATTGCTCTATTTGTAGTATCCATGTTGCGAGATCCTTGCCATCAAACTTCCTCATATCAATCTTTGGAACATGGTGGTTCTTTGATCCAATGTTAGAGTCTATGAAATCATGATTAACATTTATTTTTTTCTCATCATGAGTTTCCTTTACTACTCTTTCACCATTAGTAAGCATTTCTTGTAGGTTTTTTTTCAAATCCTCCATCTTAGCTTCCACACCATTCTTTAAATCATCCCCCTTAGCTTCCATGCCATCCATCTTAGCTTCCACACCATCCATATTAGCTTCCATGTCATTCATCTTAGCTTCTATGTATTTCTTTAAACCATCCATCTTAGCTTCCACACCATACATCTTAGCTTCTACGTCTTTCTTTAAACCATCCATTTTAGCTTCTGTCACTTTTTGTGCAAGTGAAATTTGTTGCACTTGTTCTCGTAATTTTGATATATCATGTTGCATTTCTTCCTCTTCTTCATGAGTCATGCTAGAGCTTTTAGGTTGCTTACTAGGTGTTTCCATTTTAATTCTTCAGGGCATCAATTACTGATAATAATGCTTCACTATGCCCTTTGAATTCCTTCAAACTAATTTTTCAAACCAAACTTATGTAAAAATTTAAAAAAAAACTACACACCTTTTTTCACTTTGTAGGATCTCGATATTGAACGACTGTAACTCTCTAATTTCAGATCTCCAAGATTTAAAATTGCAGCCTACAATATCCCTTTGTGCCCTATTTCTGATTCCACCAGTCTAATCAAAATTGGATTCTCCAAGAAAGAGTTATGTCCCACCTCCCAAGATGACATGCTTATATACTTGTTCTGTAGAGTGAACTTGTACGAGGTTCCATGTGTTACTGTTTTTCTCTTCAGACCTAAAAACAATACATAGAAAATTACAATTTATCCCCTTTCTATAACTTCTTATGAAATTTCAATTGATGCTTAGAGAGAAAGTTATGATGCTTTTCCCAAGGTCACATGTTTAGAATGTAATTCGGGAGTATGAAAAAACCCTAACTTCCTTAAATTATATCTCCTAAAATATAGCAAGACAATATATGAAATTTAGATCCAATCTTCACCAAGATTGTGATACAAATGGGTTTTAATTTCAGAGTCTGAACCTTCATAGAAAACAAATTATAGAAAAACTTCCATGATGGCCTGTTTGAGATGAAATTCTGGAGCTTACAAAAACCCTCACTTCCTCAGATTATATCTCTGAAACTATACTGAGAAAAGATCTGAAATTCAGACTCGAGGTTTAGAACTATTTCTTCTCAAATGGGATTTTGTTTTGTCTTTTGAAACTTCGTAGTGAAAAAATTATAGTGAAAATTCCATGATTCTTTGTTTGGAGTAGTGAAACCCTAGAATCCAAAGGTCTAATACCAAATGCTATGCAACCAGCTACAAAAAGATAGAAAAGATAGATCAACAACTTAGAAACCAGCCTCTTCGAGGGAGAAACCTCCTTTACATTACAAAAATGAACAATTCTTGGATGATACAAATGAAGAAACCTCATTTCTATATATAGGAGTCTAAGGGATCACAATATAACCAAAGCCAACCTAACAATAATAATATAAGGGCACAAAAATAACAATAGTGGCCTTCTATGGGGCACAATAATAACAATACAGGGACAATAGGGGCACAACAATAACAATAAGGGATACAATGAAAATATTAATGGCGGAATCACTAGTATTATAGGGACCTAACAGTTACATCATACATGGCTTTGAACATATCATATTGAAGATATGTCATAGACTATGATGCATAGCATGAATTTGTATGGGTAGGAGTAAGAGAATTTTTCTCCAATTTACACTTCTCCACAAACCCATCCAATCATAGCATAATTTTAGTCATTTTTTTCTCAAAAATATGGTTATGAATTAGCTCAAGCATCCAAGGTTTATGATTTTCCAAGACTTGAGTTTTCCTTTCTTAAGAGTTAATCCAAACAACTACAGATATATTATCTCAATTATTATCTTTCTAGCATGTACTCCTACAACATGTAGCCAAATCCAATCTCAAAAAAACCATCAATATTAGAGTTACCAAGTCATAAAAACATGTAGTCATGATATGAAATAATACTACTTGCTTCCTCTAAGATCAACATCCCTTTACTTGGTTTATTTTCACATAATACTCAGAGTTCCCTTTTCCATGCTCTTTAGCTTGCAAACATCAATCAATATGTTCCTAAAATGTATCAATTAACAAGCTTCAACATTGTATCCATCAAGGTCTTTGCATCTCCCTTTGAATTTATCATGGCTCATTTTCATTTTTCAAGAGACCATATTGGATGTTGATCAATATCACCAGGTTTTATGCACAATCGTCATGCTTCTATACATTGAGTACCCATATGGAAGAGTCCTTATTTCATCTAGTATTTAACCAAGACATACAATGCACATGATTCCAAATATATCCTACCATATCTATGAATACATGAATTCTACTTTCTAAAGAAGAGCTCTTATCTAAAGATGTGAATACCTCTTTCCTTCATTTTTTCATCTAGTCAAATTCTTTCACGAACTACCTCTTTCTTTGAAGAAAATATCTATGATGAGTCTCCTTTCTCAATATGATAAAATACTTCAATTATGTCTTCATGTTGCAACTAAACTAGTAAACTTATTTGATGCTTACTTCCATAATATTCCAAACCGCATCCGTAAACTTCTAGTGGAATATACTCTTTCCAAGATTCTTCCATATATTGAAGAACCTTCTCATCAAGGATCCTTGTGATCCTTTCCTGCTAGAAGACTATTTCTATAACATACCATACCTGCAAGAGGACATCTCTAAGGTAAAATATCTTTGTCAATGTATCATCAGTGAGCAATTCTTCTTGTTTCAAACAAGGCAACGTCCTCGTCACTACTACAATGATATTAAACATAAATAAGGATCCTTTAAAAGGGAAAAATGGTTGTTTTTACCATCTCACATGGATATGCATGAATTTTCTTGTCAAGGAACTTCAATCATTGCTTTATAACTTGGCATCAATGGGACTATTTCCTCCTGGCTCCTTAAGCTTCAAAAAGATGAAACATGCCCAGTTAGGACTTACAAGTCAGGACCTTAGAATGTTGACCATTCACGACATGTTTTGGCATATCTCTTTTCTAGTTGCTAGTGTAAAATGAAGTAGCATGGTAGCTGTTATATGGAATTTTCATCTACGGATAAACACATTTTCCATAAGTGGGTAGCTACACTTAGAACAAGAGAAAGAAAGTAGTTTAACCTTTTCCTATATTAGATAAATGAGATGAAGGAACTTACTTGTAGTGTTTGGCTTCCTTTATCCCCTTTGAATTTCTCCCGTCACTCACACTTGAATTGAATCTGCTCAATAGGTACCTGTGTCAACAGAAACAACAACGATCAAAGCATACATGATCTATATACTATAAACCAATGGAATCGAAAACATTGAAACACATAATCATCATAGATATGAACAAGAAAATGAGAAAAGGAATAAAGAGATTTATTAATGTAGAAGGAAGAGTTTCACCCAATACAGTTTGATCCTGTGCCACTCATCCAACTTCAGTCCAACCCTCATCACATCAATAGCACACCAATCCAACAACATAACATTGATTGACATGAACTCAAATCTCAAACCAATATAATTTCTCTACAATCTTCATATTCTAGCCCTTTGATCACTATGATGAGTGCTCAATTTATAGGTAAATGGAGGTGGTTTTGTCATAAATGAGGGTATTGAATGGCCTTCCAAAATTGGAGTTAGTTTCCATGGAGCAAGGGATGAGAGGATAGGAGGTTAATTGATCCATATCCTATCCAAATTTGAGCTCATAAGATGAGATAAGAGATGGGATCCTTCTAGAATGATCTAGAATCAAGGAATATTCGTAGAATCCAATGTGAATTTTTCTCATTCTTTCCCACTGTAGGTCAAAGAGGGCCTAAGTGCACTGCAGTGCAGGCCTAAATGGGCCTACTTACTCTACAGCGCAGTTACCCCTGACTGAGGCTATGCTACTATCCTAAGGAGGCATTTTAGCAAGATTTTAGACTAGGAAAATTTCATGGATGGAAGCATTCAATGTGATGAATTGTCTAGGGAATTGATCCAGGAGGATCTATAGACACCAGTGGCGTGGAAAAGGCTCAAAATTCAAAGTGGTGGAAAGGGGATGAGCTTGACATCATATCGAAGTGCTTGTCGACGTAATTCCAACTGTGTCAACGACACTCCAATCCAAGTCGGGATGAAGAAGATAGAGGTAGTCAAAGTTGGGTTGACTTTTTTATGACTAGCCAGGATTAATGAAGGCACATTTTAAACTTTTTCGGCGGACAAAATCTTGCCAACTCTAGCCAAATTCTGGGTGAAATTGTTGCCTATTTAAAATGACCCCTTCGGTCCAAAACCAAATTTTTAAAAATCTGCAATTTGTTTTTATAACAATATATATATATATATATATATATATATAACATATATGGTGGAGGGGCGAGCCATGACCCTCTACCCCTCCCATGGAACCACAACCCAAACGGGTGGGTGGCCATGACCCCACCACCCCACCACTCATAAGAAACAAAAAACAAGGAGTTGGGTGGGCCAACCCTTGGGACACAGACCCAACCCACAACAAACAACATTTATTATGAGAGGCCAGCAGGGGGTGGGTTGCCCAAGGCGGGCCCGCCCCAACCGAAACTTAAATTTAATTTTTTTTGTTTGTAATTAATAAAAAAAGGAGGAGGCAGGGTTTGACCACACAACCTCCTCCATATTAATCGGACACCTAAACCAACTCAGCTAACCACCATTTGGGAAAATCTATAGCCAATTTTTATTTAAACACAGTTTTCCAGTGTGCCCAAGGAAAGGAGTGTAGTGCACGCAGTTCGAGGAAGAATTTTGTAGGAGCGTTGAATTTTCACTTTGTCAAATTTTGACAAATTTTATGTGGTTTCAATAGTTCTCGATGCCAAGAACGCAATGGCGTTGTCTGTTTCTCCATCATAGTTCTACATTTTTCGGCCATTTCTCAGTATGGAGGTATAAAACTCCTTTTTTGTAACTGATACTTGTACTCTTCTTTCTCATGCCAGTTAATGAATGAAGGCCTCCCCATTGATAGAGTAGGGCCCAGAGACGTAGTCCAAGTCAGACGAACTCTGTTATCAAGTCTTGTTGTCTTCTTTCATGCTTTATGTGTTTCTCCTCTTCTCTCATGTGCACATTAATTTTCTATTTTAAGCTACAATTTATGCATGTAATTCTTTAATAAATCTATAAGCAAAATATTTTGGATCAAGTGGTATCAGAGCAGGTGTTTTTAGATGTGAATTGCATGTTTGTATGCTAACAAGAAATAGGCTCCGAAGAGGCGAAGGGAAACTAAAGTATTTCGATCCCGAAGCAGGGCATGCAAATTGAATGAGAAACATGGTAGATGAAGAGGCTCGTCATGAAGAGGAGCGTAATTTCTGAAAAACCTTTTATAAAATGGAAAAGAATGTCAGTAAGTTTCTTTCAAGGATGGAGAAAGTAGAAGAGAGAAATCTATAAGAACAAGGTTTAGTGCATGGAAATTGTGGAGAAGGACACCCTCCTTATCCTTCCACGAGTGAAAGTTCTTCTTCCTCTCATCACCATCATCATAGAAATTCAAGGGATGAATCTAAGAAACCTTTCTTTAAATTAGATGTCAAATTTGATCTTCCCATGTTTAACAGTGAAAGTAATGCATAAAAGCTTAATAACTGGATTAGGCAGATTGAAATCTACTCCGGGATTCAGAAGATCGAAGAGGACAAGGAAAATATTTAGTTGGCCTCTCTTTGGCTGAGTATCACTGCTCTCGTCTGGTGGGAGAGAAAATTGTGAAGCAGTAAGAGTGTGGGTAATCTTCTTTCCTCATGGCCTAGTTTCATTTCTGCATTAAAAGAACATTCTATCCTTTGATTTACAAACAAAAAGCCTTAATGGATTGGAAATACTTAAGACAAGGCAAAGGTCAGGATGTTCAAAGCTTTACAGAGGAATTTAGAAAACAGACACTTAATTTGGGAATTTCACTTGACTCACCTAAAGTAGTAACTAAGTATATTAGATCATTACATAGTTACCTTAGACATTCATTATTATTTTTTGAAACAACTACTATTGACTCGGCCAGTATAAAGGCCATTCATCTTGAGAACAAGGGAAAAAATGAAAGAGATGATCATTTCAAGAAACCACCTTTCAGACCTCCAAATGGAAGACCCAAAGTGAAAGGAAAAGGGAAGGAGAAGAAGATGGCATCAACCAAGAAAGATGAAGGAGAAAAGCCTTATTTCTCTCACTGCAAAAAGGAAGGACGTGACGATGATCACTGTTGGAAACTATACCTAGAAAGGAGACCAAAGAAGTATGGAGGAAAAGGAAAGCAGAAGATAGTGGCAACTCTGTAGCAAGACCTTGGATTTGATTCGGGAGATGAAGCATTGATCACAGCAGCAGGAAAAAAAGATACTCTTACACCTCATGTTAATTTTGAATCACATGAAGGCCCTAGTCCTATTGAAAAGTGTGCAACAATAAATGCTAAATTTAGAATGTGCTAAAAATAGACCTGCTAAAAATAGCATGTCTAAAAATAACAGTTTGGCCAGTGAGGTCGTTGGCCACATTGGGTGAGAGGTGAAACTGATAAAAATAGAAAGTTCTAAAAATATCATTTCTGGGGCCCTTCCTATTTATAACAGTCCCTAGTCTATCTATAGGAAGTAAAGTTAATTTTGATCTTAACAGAAGTTTAAAATATTAATTAATTAATTATGGAAAATTAAACTTGAAGTCTTTGTGAGATCACGCAATTATTTTCTCCCTTGATTTAGGTATTTACCCCTTGATTAAAGGAGATAAGGTTCAGTTCTATAATGAGAGAATTAGTTGACTTAGTTATATCTAGTCAAGTCCAGTTAGATTATTTTAACAAGTTGTTAAAATAATAAAATATAGTTTGTTAATGCTTGCATGCATGTGACAACTATTATTTTAGATAATTGAGGATTCACTCATGGATAACTGTTGCATGTCAGTTCTGTCAGAGACCCGGTTAAGATTAGATGTGGGACAGTGTACTATCAGATGCTTAACTGTTTTTAGTAAGTAGTTTTTGCATGGTTGAGGAACTAGTGTTCTGAAGGAATATGTAATTGGACCATTGGTTGTTTTTGGTATGTTGGAATTAATAGCATGTGATTTTGCTATTATCTCCTAAGCAAACCATGTAAGGACCATAGGGAAAGCCTATATAAATAGGGCTTGGTTGGTTCATGAGACATATCTTCATATCTACATAGTTCATTGAGAACTGAGTAGCTTGAGAGCTAATTCTTCTTGTATTGTGAAGAGGATTTCCACTTGATTGATAATACATGGTTGGGGTTTTATGTTGGCGGTTTCCCCCGGATATATCTTGTGTTATGTGTGATTAATTCTCCTGATCAGTTATGCATGTTTCTACTTGATGTTACTCATGATTTCGATTATGCTTCCACTTAATGTTTTGTAGAAGTAGAACAAGTATTATGCTTTAGGACATTGCATATATCGGTTTGTTCTACAGGTGAAATTTCAACATGGTATCGGAGCATAGGTGATCAAGCAAGAACAGTATTCTAGCAGGAGGAATTCAAAGTTTCTTATTCTTGATATAGATCTCAAGTTCTTATCACATCTATTTCATCAATGGAATTCAATGGTTTGAGGCTTGAGTATGCCCTTGATGGAAGCTCAAACTATATAGCTTGGAAGGATCACATGGAGGCAGTTTTGGAAGATAATGGAATTAAGGATTTCATTGATCAAGAAGTCCCTAAGCCTACTGACAAGACTGAGATGGTGGAATGCGGTAAGTGTGTGGCTAGAGCTAGGAGAATTCTCTTGGAGGGTGTTCGAGATCACATAATCTCAAGCCTCCATGGGAAGGAGTCTCCATTTGCAATGTGGAAAACATTAAAAGATTTATATCAGAATAGTAGCGATCAAAGGATGTTGGCAGTGAAGGAAAAGCTTCGAAAGATCAAGTGTGAGAAGGGTGACTCTATTTCTACATTCTTGAACAAGCTCACCACCTGCATAGATGAGCTTGCAAGCGTAGGAGTCACTATAGATGATGAGGATATGGTGAGTCTAGCACTCCTTGGCCTTCCTAAGAGCTGGCATAGCTACCAAGACTCAGTGAATGGAAGGGACAAACTTCCAGATTGGGAAAGACTATGGTCAGATTTGATGCAGGAGGAGATCAGACGAAGCACCAAGGATGGAGCTTCTTCATCAAAACATGATGATGAAGAGAACCTGACTTTAGCTTCTAAAGCTAAGAAAGGGAAAGGGAAGGCATCCCATTCCAAGTATTCTCAAGGAGGAAAGAAGTTTGACAAGTCAAAGGTGAGATTCTTTCATTATCGTGAGTTGGGTCATTATGTTAATAATTGCCCAAAGAGGAAGTCCAAGAAGAAAGGTTCCTCCAAGGAATCTGATAGTGATGCACTAGCTTCACAATTTGAGATGGATTTCTCGCTTATTGCATGCATGGTTTCATCCAGCATGGGATGTGTTTGGTATTTGGACAGTGGAGCTTCTTTCCACATGTTAGGTGACAAGAATCTTTTTAGCACGTTGGAGGAGAAGGATCTCCAGATACGGATCGAGATGGGCGATGACAGAAAGTACTGTGTCTCAGGTAGAGGTACGGTTATGTTTCAGAGGGAGCATGGTTCTCTCCTCACTCTTTCTAATGTTATGTATGTACTAGGGTTGAAAAAGATTCTTGTGTCTATTGCTATGCTTGAGGACAAAGGCTATGATGTAGTCTTTAGTTTGGGAAAGGTTTTCCTAAGGCATATTGGTACTGGACAGACCAAACAAATTGGGATTCAAATTAAGAATCTCTACAAGTTACAGGTAGAAGATTGTGTTGCTCTTATTTCCAAGGCAAAATTGGTGCATGGCCAAGATATTGGCGAGTTATGGCATAGGAGATTGGGCCACTTGCATCATGGGGCCTTGAAGATCATGCAACAAATTTCTACCAAATTACCCAATTGCAAACTGGAGTAGACAAGCACATGTAAAGGTTGTACTCTAGGTAAGTATGCGAAGGCTTCCTTTCTTGATCGGGATGGTAGAGCAGGAGCAGTTCTGGATCGATTTCATTCAGATGTATGTGGGCCCTTCTCTACAGCCTCCACCACGAAGCAAAGGTATTTTGTTATTTTTATAGATGATTTTTCTCGTAGATGTTGGATCTACTTCATGCAAAAGAAGGGTTAAACCTTCTTGAAGTTTTGTGAGTTCAAAGCTTTGGCAGAGAAAGAATTAGGGAGGAAGATAAAGCCCTTGCAGAGTGATAATGGTGGAGAGTATGTTTCCTAGCAGTTTAAAGACTTCTATGCTTTAGAAGGAATTAAATGGGAACTCACGGCACCTCATAACCCACAATAGAATGGGGTGGCCGAAAGGAAGAATAGATCTATTGTGGGAGCAGCTCAAGCAATGTTGCATGACCAAATCCTACCACTTCATCTATGGGCTGAGGCATGCAATACAACAGTGTATCTTTAGAATAGAATTCCTCATCATATTTTGGGGATGAAGACACGTGTAGAGGCTTTTTCAAGGAAGCAGCTAGATGTAAGTCACTTCTGTATCTTTGGATCACCAGTTTACTATCATGTGACCAAAGATGCTCGGAAGAAGCTAGACCCAACAATTGAGTTGGGAATACTTGTGGGGTATACGGATACGCCTCACAACTATCGGGTGTTTCTACCTGCCAATCAGAGGAGAGTAGTGTGTAGGGATCTAAAGTTCGATGAGCAGCGAGCCATGTGAGAGTCACTTGAGAGGGAGCTCAAGTTGCATGGTGATGATGAGGAACTACTAGTTCCTAAGGAGGAGGAGCCTCCTAATGATGCAGAGCAACCGCATGCAGAGATTCTAGTGGTGGAGATCACCACTACTAGACAGTCTTCTAGAGAGGGGCAGAAACGCTCTTGGGAAGCTGACAGATTGATGCAGGATGTGAGAGAGAATGTGGGGCAACCATCCTCTCATCGTAGATAGAGGAGATCTCCCGATAGATACACTGGCTACATGGCCCTGGTTGGGGAGTGTGTAGCGATTGAGCCTTCTTCTTTTAAGGAGGCAGTGTAGTAGCCAGTTTGGATGGATGTGATGGTAGAGGAGTATGATTCTATCATGAGGAACAGTGTATGGGATGTTGTTCCTAGACCGAGGGACAAGTCAGTGGTTACTTCCTGATAGCTTTATAAGGTAAAGTAGGCAGCTGATGGTAGTACTAAGAAACATAAGGCAAGATTTTTTGCCCGTGGTTTCTCACAGGTTGAGGGGATTAACTATGATGAGACCTTTGCTCCTGTTGCAAGGTACTCATCGATCAGATCAATTCTAGCACTATCAGCACAGATGGGTTGGAAGATCCATAAGATGGACGTGAAGACAACTTTCCTCAATGGGGAGATTAAGGAAGAGGTATACATTGAGTAGCCCGAAGGATTTGAGACCTTTGATCGTGAGTCACATGTGTGTTGGCTCAAGCGAGCATTGTATGTGCTGAAACAAGCACCCTTTGCTTGGTATACCAAGATCGACAACTATTTCACTGGGTTGGGCTTCACCAAGAGTGAAGTGGATGTGAACCTCTACCACATCATTGTAGATGGTAAGCTATTGATTATTGTACTTTATGTCGATGATCTGATTCTGACAGGTGATGATGACTTGATCAAATCTTGTAAGAAGGATCTTGAAAGAGAGTTTAAGATGAAGGACATGGGCCTCATGCACTACTTTCTAGGCATGGAGGTGTGGCAGAGAGATGGGGAAGTATTTTTTTCTCAAGGCAAGTATGCTAATGAGATATTGAGGTGCTTCCACATGGATATGTGCAAGCCCATGGAGACTCCTCTAGTAGGTAATTGGAGGAAGGAGGATGCTACTTCAGGTGAGGTAGTAGCTGCTACAGTTTATCGACAACTTGTGGGTTCACTCATGTATCTAGTTAACACACGACCAGATTTATGCTTTGCAATGAAACAGTTGAGTCAAGCTATGGTTCAGCCAACCAAGTTATTTTGGAAGGCGGCAAAGCATGTGCTAAGATATCTCAGAGGCACTGCACAGTATGGATTATGGTACAAGCGGATAGAGGGAGTGAAGCTCCAAGGCTTCACAGATGTAGATTGGGCAGGTAGTCCATCAGACAAGAAGACCACTTCTGGAGGGATCTTCAACCTTTGGTCAGCTACATTTTCTTGGTATAGCCGGAAACAGAGATCAATTGCACTTAGCTCAGCAGAGGCAAAGTCCATGGCAGCAAGTCAGACTGCATGTGAGGCCATATGGATGCGGAAGATCCTAGTGGGATTATTTGGTGAGATGATGGATCCGACGATGACATATTGTGATAATCAGAGCTGCATTAAACTCTCTAAGAATCCAGTGTTTCATGACAGGTCCAAGCATATAGATATCCGCTATCATCATCTACGGGATTGTGTGGTCAAAAGGATCATGATGTTGTAGTATATTTCGACCGAGGAACATGATGCAGATATTTTGACAAAGGCATTGTCAAAAGGAAAGTTTGAGTTCCATAGAGACAAGATCGGGGTTGCTGATAATCCCTTTCTTGTTGAGAGGGAGTGTTGAAAAGTGTGCAACAAGAAATGCAAAATTTAGAATGTGCTAAAAATAGACCTGCTAAAAATAGCATGTCTAGAAATAGCAGTTTGGCCAGTGAGTTCATTGGCCACATTGGGTGAGAGGTGAAACTGCTAAAAATAGAAAGTTCTAAAAATAGCATTTATAGGTCCCTTCCTATTTATAGCAGTCCCTAGTCTATCTATAGGAAGTAAAATTAATTTTGGTCTTAATAGCAGTTTAAAATATTAATTAATTAATCTCCATGAGTTAATTAATTATGGAAAATTAAACTTGAAGTCTTTGTGAGATCATGCAATTATTTTCTCCCTTGATTTAGGAATTTATCCCTTGATTAAAGGAGATAAGGTTCAGTTCTATAATGAGAGAATCAGTTGACTTA
This sequence comes from Pinus tabuliformis, assembly GCA_031772625.1. Lineage (NCBI taxonomy): Eukaryota > Viridiplantae > Streptophyta > Pinopsida > Pinales > Pinaceae > Pinus > Pinus tabuliformis. The sequence continues at coordinate 686,307,276 of CM062804.1, read as the reverse complement.
GTTCTATCTAGTCAAGTCGAGTTAGATTATTTTAACAAGTTGCTAAAATAATAAAATATAGTTTGTTAATGATTGCATGCATGTGACAACTATTATTTTAGATAACTGAGGATTCACTCATGGATAACTATTGCATGTCAGTTCTGTTAGAGACCTAGTTGAGATTAGATGTCGGACAATGTACTATCAGATGCTTAACTATTTCTAGTAAGTAGTTTTTACATGGTTGAGGAACTAGTGTTCTCAAGGAATACGTAGTTGGACCATTGGTTGCTTTTGGTATGTTGGAATTAATATCATGTGCTTTTTCTATTATCTCCTAAGCAAACTACGTAAGGACCATAGGGAAATCCTATATAAATAGGGCTTGGTTGGTTCATGAGACATATCTTAGTATCTTCATAGTTCATTGAGAACTGATTAGATTGAGAGCTAATTCTTCTTGTATTGTGAAGAGGATTTCAAATTGATTGATAATACATGGTTGGGGTTTTATGCTGGTGCTTTCCCCTGGATATATCTTGTGTTATGTGTGATTAATTCTCTTGATCAGTTATGCATGTTTCTACTTGATGTTGCTCATGATTTTGATTATGCTTCCACTTAATGTTTTGTAGAAGTAGAACAAGTATTATGCTTTAGGACATTGCATATATCGATTTGTTCTACAGGTGAAAATTTTACAAGTTCAATAGATGAGTCTCTTCCTAATGGAAAAAAGAGAATTGAGTTATTTCATATTAGAGTTATCATAAATCATACAAAAGTGGAAACTCTATTTGATACCGGATCCCAAGCAAACTTAATTTTAGAGTTCTCAGTAAAGAAACTAGGCTTGGAAACCAAACCACATCCAAAACCTTACCCACTTGGATGGATACATGATAAAGCAAAACTGAATGTAACTAAGCAGTGCAAGGTAAATTTTATGATCACTTCTAAGTTAGTGGATGAGGTAAAACTTGATGTCATACCATTTGGATATCTGTGGCATGGTGTTAGGGAGTCCATATCTATATGATAAAAAGGATATCTTCTTTCGTCATGAAAACAAATACCAAATCACAAAATATGGGGTAGAATATATTGTAAGGGCTCATCAAAATAAAATCACTGCCAGCCTTATAAGTGCAGGACAAATGAAGAGGTTGGTGAATTCTAGGAAGGGTTGCATACTTATTGTTGTAAGGGGAAAAGATGCAGAATTATCCGATGCTTTCCAGGGTTGTGATCATGTGCATAAAAATGAATTATGTGAATTAATTTCTAATTATGATGAGATGTTTCAGGAACCAAGGGGATTAACTCTGAACTGGGAAATCCGAAATGAGATCCATTTGTAGCATGACACTCCTTTACCAAATATTGGCATGTATAGGATGTCGACCATTGAGATGGAGGAGATCAAAAAGCAGGTGCAGGAACTATTGAACCAAGGGGTCATCAGACCAAGCAATTTTCCATGCGGCTCATCGATTGTCCTAGTGCTGAAGAAACATGGCACATGGAGGATGTGCGTGGATTATCGAGCACTAAACAAAATCACGGTGAAAAATCGTTACCCTCTTCCCCACATTGATGACTTATTATATCAGTTAAAGAATGCTATCTATTTCACCAAAATGGATTTGTGTAGTGGTTATCACCAGGTCTGAATTGTAGAGAAGGATGTGTGGAAAACTGCCTTCAAGAACAAACAGGGGTTTTTCAAATGGATGGTGATGCCATTCGTACTTTTCAGTGCTCCAGCCACTTTCATGAGGGTCATGAATGATCTCTTTGGGCCTTTCATTGATGAATTTTTTCTTGTCTATCTAGATGATATTCTTGTCTTTAGTAAAAGTTGGAATGAACATGTATGCCATGTGAAGAAGGTGTTTGATGTATTGAAAAACGAAAAACTCTATGTAAAATTGTCAAAGTGTGAGTTTGGGAAAACCTCTTTGGTTTACCTAGGTCATATTGTTGGTCATGGTCAACTAAAAATTGATCCTTCTAAAGTTGAAGCAATTGTAAATTTGCCTAAGATACTGGTATAACTAAGGTCGCATATTTTTGGGTACAGTACAATATTGGAGGAGATTTATTGCTAATTTCTCTATTATTGTAGCACATTCACATGCATTGACAGGTGTAAATCAAGTCTTTCAATGGGGAGGAAAGCAATAGAAGTCCTTCGAAACATTAAGAGAAAATATCAACACCGCACTAGTTGTGGCCTTACGAGATCTCTAACAACCATTCGAGATCAAGATAGATGCCAGTGGATATGCCATGGGAGCTATACTGATGCAACAAAATAAGCTAATATGTTACTATTGAGAGAAGTTCTATGCCGTGATAAACTATCCCACTTATGACAAGGAATTATATGCCTTGGTCTAGAGTGTGAAAAAGTGGAAACATTACTTGATCAACAAGGAGACCATCATCCATACAGATCATCAGCCCTTATAGTATCTTCAGTCACAAACCAAGTTGGATCAATCTCGTCATTTTAGGTGGATGGGTTTTCTTCAGCAGTTTCATCTGGTAATGCAATAAAAGAAGGGCACTAGCAACAAAGTGGCTAATATGCTATCTCTCCCTCCTATTTCTGCTTCTGTTATTTTGCATAATGCTTCATTATCTTTTGAAAGTTATGTTGAACAATATGCTAACGATGATGACATTAAGGAGATTTATGAAAAACTAACCCATGGTTCACAGGTGGAAAACTATCATGTTCAGGGTAAACTGTTGTATCACCCTGGCAAATTATGCATATCCACAGGAGAAAGCGTACATGTAATCCGGGAGGCACACACCTTCTTCATGTCTAGTCATTTTGGTGTTGAAAAAACTTTGTGTCATGTACAAATATTTTGTTTTTGGCCTCATATGAAGAACATTGTGACTCGCTATGTAAAGGGGCGTGTGACGTGTTATTTTTCAAATCTCTAGACACCACTCCCTATTTCGAGTCATCCATGGGAAAGTGTGTCGATGGATTTTGTAGGAGGTTTGCCTTTTTCTAGGAAAAGTCACAACTATTTGTATGTCGTCATTGAGCATTTTAGTAAGATGTGTATTTTAATGCCTTATAAAAAGTATATCACTATAGAGAAGACTAATTATCTTTTCTTTCAGCATGTTTGGGTCCATTTTGGGCTGCCCACATTGATTGTGTTAAATCGGGACTCTCGCTTTTTCGCTGAGTTTTGGACCAGCTTGTGGAAGATGATGGACACCAAGTTGAAATGAAGCATGGAATTTCAGCCACATACTAATAGATAGACAGAGGTTGTCAACCACACCATGGTACACTTGTTGTGAGGCTATTATGGGAAACATCCTAAGTTGTGGGATGAACGTCTTCCATATGTGCAGCATTCCTACAATCGAGCAGTACACTCATCTACGCATCGTTCACCATTTGAGACATGTTTTGGCTACCTACCAAAATACCCTTTTGATATGGTCTTTGGAAGGGAAGATGACTCCAGTGGATGTGATGACAGGGACAAAGTGCAACAGGTCATTTAGCGGATCTAGTTTATTCAACAAGTAGTACAGGAGAAGTTGGAGAAAAGTCAAGCCTGATACAAGGCTCGACATGAAAAACACTGAGTCAACCATCAATTTCAAGTGGGCAAAAAAGTGTGGTTCCATATCAGTAAGGAAAGGATGAAGGGAGAAGGGAAGAATTTGCGACCATTCCAGTATGGTCCATTCACCATCTTGGGGAAGATTGGAAACAATGCCTTCCATCTCGATTTACCGATATATATGCGAATGTAATCCATAGTGAATGTGGAGAACTTAAAGTTGTATGAGCCACCATTGATTAAGGACACCAAAGAGGTGGGCACAGTTCCTAAAGTTGATGACTTTGCAAAAGAGTATCTCGATGAGTTACCTGAAGACATCATCCTTAATAGAAGAACCAGGACTTCAAGACGGGGAGATGTGGAATACCTTCGTGTTGGTTTCAAGAGGATGCACCCTAGCAAGGCAAAACGGCTGGAAAAAGAAAAAGTGAGGGAACAATTCCCTCACTTTCCAATTGACTGATAAAGATTTTGGTGGTCCAAAATCTCCTCAATGGGGAGGATTGATCCAGGAGGATTTCCAGACACCAGTGGCATGGAAAAGGCTCAAAATTCAAAGTGGTGGAAAGGCAATGAACTTGACATCATATCAAAGTGCTCGTCACCCTGATTCCAATGGTGTGAATGACACTCCAATCCGATTACGGATGAAGAATATAGAGGAAGTCAAAGTTGGGTTGACTTTTTGATAACTAGGTAGGATTAATGAAGGAACAATTTGAACTTTTCCGGCGAACAGAATTCAGCCAACTCTGGCTAGATTCCGAGTGGAATCTTTTCCTATTTAAAATGACCCCTTCAGTCCAAAACCAAATTTTCAAAAGTCTGCAATTCGTTTTTATAACATAACATTATATATATATATATATATATATATATATATATATATATATAATATATATATAAAGGGGTGGTGGGGCACCAACCCCATGACCCCAACTCTCATCGACATATATATATATATATATAACGTATATGGTGGAGGGGCGGATCATGACCCCCGGCCCCTCCCATGGAACCACAACCCAAACAGGTGGCTGACCATGACCTTGCCACCCCACCACTCATAACAAAAAAACGACAAGGAGTTGGGTGGGCCGACCCTTGGGGCATGCACCCAACCCACAACAAATGGCATTTATTATGACATGCCAGTGGGAGGTGGGTATGGTGGGTGGGCCACCCAAGGCCGATGCGGCCCAACCGAAACTTAAATTTAATTTTTTTTTATTGGTAATGTATGAAAAAAGGAGGAGACGGGGTTTGACTGCCCAACCTCATCCATATTAACCAAACCCCTAAACCAACTTAGCTAACTGCGACTTGAGAAAATCCACTGGCCAATTTTTATTTAAACGCAGTTTGTCAGTGCGCCTAGGGAGAGGAGGGTAATGCATGCAGTTCGAGGAAGAATTTTGTAGGAGGACCGAATTTTCATTGTGTCAGATTTTGACAAATTTTTTATAGTTTCATCACTTCTTGGCACCAGGAATGTAATGGCACTGTCAATTTCTCCATCAGAGTTCTACATTTTTCGGCCATTTTTCAGTATGGAGGTATAAAAATCCTTTTTTGTAACTGATGCTTGTACTCTTCTTTCTCATGCTACTTAATGAATGAAGGCCTCCTCATTGATCGAGCAGGGCCCGGAGACATAGTCCAAGTTAGATGAACTCTGTTATCAAGTCTTGTTGTCTTCTTTCACGCTTTATGTGTATCTTCTCTTGTTTCATGTGTACATTAAATTTCTATGTTAAGCTACAATTTATGCATGTAATTCTTTAATACATCTATAAGAAAAATATTTTGGATCAAGCATGTAACAACTGAATTAGGGTTTGATGAGCCCTAATTGTACTAATTTAAAGGTCGGGATTGATGTGCCCAAATAGACCTGTAATAGTTTCCCCCTAAAGCATGAAGTTGAAAATGATAATGTCAAGTGATATGCTTTACGATGTGATGGGGAGGATCTGAAGTGGACGGTGACCTGAATCGATTACAATACATAATATCATGATATCTTTGAATTTTTCATGAATTGATGAGGGAAGGCATACCCATACTCATCATATAAACTTTTCATTACATGTACATAAATCAGATAGTCATCTACAGATATAGACCCATGATAGGATGACCATCTTTGTAAAGTCATCGTACAGATGATTTATTACTCTCTTGAAATCACAACCCTGATGGATGAAACTAGATCTGGGGTCTTCTATCCCATTCAATTGTTCACTCAAGTGTGAGTCTAACCATATGAAAATGTAATATAAAGTCAAACATGGGAAGACACCATCTGATTACCAACCAATTATGTAAGATGTTAACAGATGCGAGAGAGATTGTTAATAATGATAATGATTCTAAAGGTACTATAGTACATTCTGCATGGTGTGAATAAATGTTTTGATGTCGAACACCATACAAAGTCTTTCGATCAAAGGCCTACGATGTCAACCTGTCGCTAGAAGTGATAAACTTTCCATTGATGTATGCAGGCCTCAAGGTATTGGAAGGGTGTTTCTAAGTCAACTTCTTGGATAATGCGCTGATGTCGACAAGAAGCAACTCATTGTAGGAGGGCCTTGATGTATCCCCCATCAATGACACGAAACAAGTGTAATGAATTTCGAAGACCAAATGTGACTGATGAAAAAAGGTTTAGGAATGGCAGTCATGAAAATGAAGGTTTATGAGTATTGCAAAGGATGAAGTTTACTGAGTGACTTGTCTTGAACATGTCAGCGACACTCAATGAATTTGAAGAATTGACCCAAAACCAAAATGACGGAGGGTGTGATAGACCATAGGTATGATAACCATCAAGCAGATAACCCAACCCAAATAGTCATAGAGATGAAGTGAAAGTGTCATGTTCAAGAGCGACTTGCTACCATAAAGTGATTTATCCCTTTTCCCATTTTCCCCAATCATTGCTAACCAGTACCTCTTTATTTTTTAACAAGCTTGAGAAGGATAACATATGCTTATAGTTAATTCCACCCTTCGGGTGAATCCATCACTATGTGATGTTTTAATGAGTCTAGCGAATTTGAAACTTGGTCTTGTCATGATGGAAAAGTTTGTCACTATTTGATGTTTTAATGAGTTTAACGACAATGAGTACTGAGTCATTTTCATGTTTAGAGAGTTTGAAAAGGGACAAAAAGAAAACTCCACAAGTTCTTTTTCGTAAATTTGTCTCTCAAGTCAAAAAAAACGTAAAATAATACAAGAGATAACCTATTGACCATGTTCAATCAATGTATTCCTTTTTCGTAAATAATCTATCTCAGTCCAGAAAAGGGTTAAACTTATACTGAGTAGATGTCATTTCCAATCCATTTACGAGCTGAAAAGGACAAGCGCTCGACAATCTTTTCATATTTCAAGAGTCTAAAAAGAGCTTAAAGAGGACTCCGCTTAAAGGAATGAGTGGTGACTGATATAGCAACTAGTTCCAGTGATGTTGGAACTTATCAAAACATGTTGATTTATGTGAAGAGGCTGGTTGATAAGAATACTCATTGCAACTGTTCCTCAAAAAGGGTAAAACAACCAAGTGAAAGCATATGATCAGCCAAGTAGATAGTGACGATGGAAGGAGAGAAACCAAGGCTCATCTGCCGGAAGAGGCTAATAGAATGGCAATCACGAGGGTTAAAATGGAGATGGGTTCATTTTTACACAAGCTTGAACCATAGGGAACTATGCTTAGATTCAGTTTCATTTTTACACAAGCTTGAAACGAAAAAATATGTTTGGATTCAGTTTCATTTTTACATAAGCTTGAAATGAAAAACTATGCTTGAGATTCATTGGGTTCATTTTTACACAAGCTTGAACCATGAAAACACTATGCTTGAGATTGGTTTACATGCCCCCAGCATGATGACTCGATTCTAGGTGCATGCTCCCCAAGGTTCATTACATTCACCTAAGTAGACTACTTGTGGCTATCAAGTGGATGGAATGAAGGTTCATTTACGAGATCAAGTCAAAGACTCAACTTGGAACTTTGCTCCAGGGGACCTTGTTTCATTTTTTAATGAGATTAACACAAGACAAGGAACTTTGCTCAGATTCCTTGTTTCGTTTTTTAACAAGCTTGACACAAGACAAGGAACTATGCTCTGGGACTTGTTACATATTTTTAATGAGGTTGAAAAAGTAAAAGAACTATCCACATATTCCTTGTTTCATTTTTTAATGAGTTTGACATAAGACAAGGAACTCTCCTCATATTCCTTGTTTCATTTTTTAACGAGGTTGGAACAAGACCAAGAACTATCCTCATGATTCCTTGATCATGACCCATAAGAGGTCATGACTTGCAAGAGGTTCTCATCAGATGGGAGAACAATGCTCTGGAAGGGATACATAGCAAGGAATCCATTAGAGAGATCTGGTTCCAATACCCCCAGTACATAATGCACAACATTAGGAATTGATCGTCAGTTGATGTAGGCATGGAATGGGTTGCCACATAATTTACCTGTGGTGGGGAAGATACCATTGGGACAAAAGGACCATTTAGGGAAGATGGTTGACTAGAAGCCATATTTGGACCAGGAAATGAAAGCTAGTGAACAGTAACAATTCTTCCTTCATGTGGGAAACATATTACTCGAAAGAGTGTTGAAACAATAACTCCCATGTCATAAACATAGACGTGCCCAAGAAGTAAATTGCAATCTCAAGGGCCTAGGAATACCATCACATTGAGATAAACAATTTTTACTCACAAAGTAATAGGAAAATGAGGAAGGATCCCTAATGGTTGACTGGTTCCTCTGTTAAAATTCAACAGACTCTTGGTAACAGGCACAAGTGGTAGCGAATCAAGCACTTGCCAAGCAATGGAGGAAAGGATACTCATAGATGCACCTTCATCTATAATAGTTCCAGATACAATCATATTATAAACCTGTACTATGATCTAGAAAGGCACATAAGAAGGAAGAAGTCATCCTACCAGTCGATTCCAATCAAAGGAAGTGACTAGAATACTTGGAGGGGGTACCATAAGAACGGGAGAATTACCCCCTTGAGTTATGAGAACAGGAGGATTTTCCTCCTATATTGATGGAACAGGAGGTTCACCTCCAAGCTCATTGGAATCTAAAGAAATGAAAAGAACCTGAGTGGTATCATACTCACTCTCCACGGGAAAGATACAATTAATTGAAGGTGAAATCAGGTCAACTGTTTCCTTAACCTGTGATTGGTCAGGTATAGACTCATAGGATTCACATTCAGAGAGAGTAGGTTTGACCGATGGTTGATTTGGGTCAATCACTTCATCAACTAGTGAAGGATTAAGGGAGAGTCTCCTGTAACCAGATGGAAGTTGTTGCGGAGAAGAAAGACAGTTATCCAACACTTTTGGGCTTCATCCAGATATGGAAAAAGGTGAATGGGGTGATTCCCTTCGCATAACATAAAGGGAAACTTAACTTTACCCTTCTTTGCATGAACTTTACTACCACTAGTTGATGGTGTGTCACCAACATGATCTCCATAAGTTGATGACACGGGATGATGTGAACGAGAAGAAATTTCTTTTAATATCTAAGGAATACCAGAAAAATTTCAAAGAAGATGGTTTCCTGTACAAAGTTTGCAAGGATATCGAATTTTGTGAGGCTTATTGGATAGTTTCTCATCAGAAGTTGCATTCAAAGCAATGGTTGCTTCGTTGCCCCCTGCTAAATTTTCTTCTTCCTCTTCTTCTTGTTCTTCTTCTTCTTGTTCTTCTTCTTCTTATCCACATGGTTACTAGTGTCAATACTTTCACCAGGCGAAGAGGAAGAAGGGGAGGAAGAAACAACCAACGAAGAAGGTAAAGGGTCAACTTAAGGATCAATTGGAGGTTGATTTTGTCCAGTTGTAGGAATATTCAGTTATGGGGCCAAGGAGGTTGAGAACAACCATACTGGAAAGCCATTGGTAAGTCCCAGAAGGGTCAATGTATCCATATAAGGAGCACCAATATTTCTGAAAGGAGGAAAATCACTAGGATTCCCATCAAAAGTAATTCCTTGATCGATGGACTCTAGAGTAGTTTCCATATGCCTCAACCTAAGATCAACTAAGGAATGATGTGGAGGATGCTATCCGTGGTCAATTAATTTTATTTTAATCAAAATAACATAACAAAACAAAAGAGGGATAATCTAGGTAAAAGGATTACCAGATAACTTTGAACTGCAATATACTGCCTTAGTAAACCAAGGGCTTAACATAAGTGTAGACAATCTTCCAGAATGTTGTTTTTGGTGTATCATAATATACAAGGCAGCCAAATCAATTACCTATGGATGGATAGCAACCCAATGTAGTTCTCCCAAATATACCTGAAACTACGTGGAGGCCAAATCCGTGTTAACGATATCTAATGTGAAACTGCATAGTGAGAGCATTCCCTTATACTTTTCGTACTATAACACCACTCGATATACCTTAAAGTACGTGGATGAGCTTCGATATACTTACTTACGTGGAATGAGGTATCCCATGATTCAAATTTTGATAAACATGCAACATGGCTGCCTTAGAATACATAAAAGTTAAGCCATTGTACTAGTCTATAATCAGCTATAAGAGAATATAAGGTAATATTCATTGAGAGATTATCTAGAATGTGAAACATGGCCAATTATAGATAATTCTATAAGAAGGTTTGTTTATTGGCTTCATTAATATTTTTTCTTCCTACATCTTGTATTGGCATAGAGAACATTGATTTTATTTTCCATGTAAAAGCTACAAGGTATAATGAACAATGCTGGAGGTCAAGCACATGTCTTCATATCTATTTCATAATAGCACAAAGTATTACATGCACATGGATCTACGTGTTGCATTGATCCATAACTTTGTTTTCATAAAGACAAAGATGCCAGCAACTAAATTTTAGAAAGTTCTACTACAAGGATTTTTCAAATTTGATAGTTGTTACATGTTTGAACCAAGAGAAAAAATATGATACAAAATTTGAAATGATCAAATAAATTCTCTAAGAAGTTATATGCTTGATGACAAATTTCATGTATTAAAGGTTACCTTGCAATAGGAAATTGAATTATTGTAGTTTCTTACATGTAATTGAAAGTAACTCCTGGGTAACCTATGACAGCTAAGCAAGGTAAGAGCCTAATATAACTTTCTTTTAAAGTGAAAAATCATAATGGGTGTTGAAAAGTGTGCAACAAGAAATGCTTGTTGAGAATGCAACAAGATGATGGAGCTTAGTGGAAAGGAGTCGCCTTCACTAAGTGGGCCCGCAGGCAAATTATGGCGCAAGTTCTATTTTTGGATTCCAGCAGGGATGATCACAGTAGGAGTGACCACAGTAGGGATGATCACAGCAAGAGTGACCAAAGAAGGAGTGATCACAACAGGAGTGATCATAGTAGGAGTGATCAAAGTCTATTTTTAGACTGGCTGTCAAAAATAGAAAAGTCAAATATTATTGTCTCATAATAATATTTGGACTATAAACTTGACCTTATTCTCTTGGAGCACTTCAGTTTGAGCTACAGATGTGGCACATGCAGCTATCAGAAGGAAGTATGCTTTCTTTGTGGGTCAGTTGAGTTGTTGCATGCATGACTTCAGTTAGAACTCAACCAGTTGAGTTTGGTGGAGTTGATTGTAGAGTTAATGAAGTTGTGTTCAGTTTGACTTGGTTAAACTAGTTGTAATTAGTATAACTGCAAATAGACTAATAATGAGTTGTTAAACTAATTATTAACTCATAATGCAACTATAGAATACATCAGTTAACTCAGTTGCATGTTAGTGCATGTTCATTTCAGCATGGGCAGGTGTTAGAGGATCAGATTGCTATCAGTTGTGACTATAGTTGTGCATGATGATTTGCACAATCAAAGGGGTTGAGTATGCCAATGAATTGGACAATACTAAGTATTATAGCCTCTACTCAGGTCTTTCCTAGTGTGAGTGATTCTTTGGAGGTTAAATACGAGTTTGGTAAACCATTCTCATTCATTCTTGAGCAGGTATTGAGCAGTGGAGGCAGGCAAGCAGCGGGGGAGATTTGGAGATCAAATTTGAGCTGTATTATGTGTAGCATGAGGAGATAGTACTGAGTACTTGGGATGAGTATTGTACTATGTATTGTTATGTGATTCAATCAATATAATATACAGATAGTTGGGGTTTTTAGCGAGATTCTTTCCCTGGGAAAATACTGTGTTGATATGTGTGATTGATGCTTCTATGTACGCCTATGAATGTTTCTGCTTCTGTAAATTGATGATCAACGTAGAGGAGGTTATGTATTATGCATGTTTTGCTTATAAGTATATAATCAGGATAATCTCTGTGAATATGTCTCATATTATTCAAAATTTCTACATGGTATCGGAGCTGCTTGATTTGTAGAAGATATTTTTACAGGATATCAAGCGAGGATTGATCATCGGATCTATTATTTAGAAAGTATTTACATTTTATTTCCTCAGGTAGAGTCTATAATCGGTCCAGGTACCCTCTGGATTCATCCTTATTTTGGAAGGTGAGATATCTGGTGAATGCCCATACAGTCGATCTCTGTACAAGAAATACTTTGTTCTCACGAATTCTAGATCGGAAGCGGTTGAGTTTTGAGCTGGTGGAATTCGAATTTAATTCCAAAGCAAGAGATAAACTCAAAAACATTAAGTGTGAGAATGGATACAGTATGCCCCAGTATCTCACGAAGTTCACCCAATTCCGGGATGAGCTGGGAAGTGTGGGGGTGACTGTTGGATGAGGATGGTGAGTCTAGCACTCCTTGACCTTCCTAAGAGTTGCCATAGCTACCGGAACTCAGTGAATGGAAGGGAGAAACTACCAAATTAGGAACGACTATGGTCAGATTTGATGCAGGAGGAGATTAGACGGAGCACCAGAGATAGTTCTTCTTCTATGCATGATGAGGAGAACTGTGCCTTAGCGAGTAAGGCGAAGAAGGGGAAGGGGAAGGTTTCTCTTTCTGAATCTAGTTCTTCCAGTGGTGGGAAGAAGGTTGACAAATCGAAAGTTCGATGCTTTCATTGTCATGAGGAGGGCTCACAAGTCAAGAACCTGTATGCTCTTAAGGTTCAATATGCATGCAAAGCCTTGAGCAGCGAGGCAATTGATGGAGACTTGGTGGTTGAGAGGGAAGGTATGTTACCTTTCAACATGCAGAGCCAGAAGAAGTCTTAGACGATTGTGGAGGAGCCACGATTGGTGCAGCAACTTCAGGAGGTTGTGGAGTAGCCACAATAAGGGAAGCTGAGAGGAGATCGAGTAGAGACATCTATTCATGCAGAGATCTCCAATAGGGGGAAACTTCGAGCCAGGTGGGCTGAGGGATCGCATGAAGCCATACCTCCAGGTAGGAGGTGGGGTGATGTGGATTGATCATCCCAAGGAGGAGGGGCAGGATCCTTGAGGTACCCAACCTCTTGGATGAGACCTTGCTATGGGAGCCCTGATGTGTAGTAGCAGGAACTGACTGATTGGGTAGAGACAGATGCGGATGGAGCGGCAGAGAGAGCGACAGTGCAGGGAATCCCAGGACAGCGCATAGCTAGCAGGCTGCAGCAATGCAAGAGGCACAAGTGTTTTGCACAATGCTAGGTGGTACAAAGAGGTGTGAGATGCATGGAGATGTTGCAGTAGCGCAGATGTCAGAGAGGGAGAACTTGTCAGCAGCAGGTAGAGCTTCAACATCATAGGGTGTTTCTAGCCCAACAGGGAGGTCAGTTGGGAGGTGCAGTGCGGATGCAATGCTGGGAGATAGAACTAGCAGCAGCACAGATGCAGTTAGAGATCAAAGTGACAGAGGCTACAACAGTTAGATACTGAAGTTCACAGAGATGCATAGTTTTCAGTCGATAGAGGCAATAGCAGTCAGAGACTTTGATGACAGAGCAAGTGGACCGACCAGATGTGTTGCATGGAGAACATTCTAGAGTTATAGGATCAAGTTTGAGAGGAAGCCTTTCTTGTTGAGAGGGAGTATTGAAAAGTGTGCAACAAGAAATTCTTGTTGAGAATGCAACAGGATGATGGAGCTTAGTGGAAAGGAGTCGCCTTCACTAAGTGGGCCTGCAGGCAAATTATGGCGCAAGTTCTATTTTTGGATCCCAGCAGGGATGATCACAGCAGGAGTGACCACAACAGGGATGATCACAGCAGGAGTGATCACAGCAGGTGTGATCATAGTACGAGTGATCACAGCAGGAGTGATCACAGCAGGAGTGATCAAAGTCTATTTTTAGACTGGCTGTCAAAAATAGAAAAGTCAAATATTATTATCTCATAATAATATTTGGACTATAAACTTGACCTTATTCTCTTGGAGCACTTCAGTTTGAGCTACAGATGTGGCACATGCAGTTGTCAGAAGGAAGTACACTTTCTTTGTGGGTCAGTTGAGTTGTTGCATGCATGACTTCAGTTAGAACTCAATCAATTGAGTTTGGTGGAGTTGATTGTAGAGTTAATGAAGTTGTGTTCAGTTTGACTTGGTTAAACTAGTTGTAATTAGTCTAACTGCAAATAGACTAATGACGAGTTGTTAAACTAATTATTAACTCATAATGAAACTATAGAATACATCAGTTAACTCAGTTGCATGTCAGTGTATGTTCATTTCAGCATGGACAGGTGTTAGAGGATTAGATTGCTATCAGTTGTGACTATAGTTGTGCATGATGATTTGCACAATCAAAGGGATTGAGTATGCCAATGAATTGGCCAATACCAAGTATTATAGCCTCTTCTCACGTCTTTCCCAGTGTTAGTGATTTTTTGGAGGTTAAATACGAGTTTGGTAAACCATTCTCATTCATTCTTGAGCAGGTATTGAGCAGTGGAGGCAGGCAAGCAGCGGGGGAGATTTGGAGATCAAATATAAGTTGTATTGTGTGTAGCATGAGGAGATAGTACTGAGTACTTGGGATGAGTATTGTACTATTTATTGTTACATGATTCAATCAATATAATATACAGATAGTTGGTTTTTTTAGCGAGATGCTTTCCCCGGGAAAATACTGTGTTGATATGTGCGTTTGATGCTTCTATGTACGCCTGTGAATGTTTCTACTTCTGTAAATTGATGATCAACGTAGAGGAGGTTATGTATTATGGATGTTCCGCTTATAAGTGTATAATCGGGATAATCTGTGTGAATATGTGTCATATTATTCAAAATTTCTACAATGGGAACTAGTCTCAAGTAACTCAACTAAGTAAAATGTGCACATTGAATCATTTTGCATTTTCCTCCATGCAGGTCGGCAAAAACAAGGATGAACATTTAAAAAAACTAAGTGTCATTCTCATTTCTTAGTTTCTATGCCAATAATTTTATAGGATAATATCTACCTTCAATCTTAATATTTATTTTTTTATTTCCTAAAGATTCTATCTTTAAGAGACTACATAATCTAATAATTCTACATTTTCTTGCTAGTCCTTGAGATAATACTGAGTGGTATTTCATCTCCATTCTTGGTATTTATTGGCACTTTAAAATATTACATTGTCATTATGATATACTGGGTATTTACATTTATAGTTCTGATCTTCTTGTGCTTCTCTATGTATTGTCCATCCATGGAGTGATTGTTTTGCTCCAACTGATAAATTGCTTCTTCTAGTAGTTAAAAAAAGAAAAATGTCATTGTAAACTTGTCAGTCAAGTATAATTGTTTATTACCTTGGAAACTATGTAGGTTCCTGATAAGGATGGTGGATTTCTTTCAAAAGGTAACCTGGAACATGATGCAAGCTAGGCAGTGGAATTGGGCCTTCAAACTATTGGGTGCCCTATCATAGTGGAGAATATGAGTCAGCCATGAGAATTTCTTATAGAGATCAGTTAATTTCTTGTATTAACATCGTTTTTATATTGCACTCAATAACTCATTTTGAGACATGGTTTAACGTTATCATGTTATCTTTTGTTGGTTTTCACCAATATTGTAGATTCTTTATGAGGAGCGGTGGCTCTTCCTTGAAATAGTTGACATCATTTGAGGCTTGGGGCTTATGATTTCAAAGGGAGTCATGGAAGCTCACAGTGACACAATATGGGTTCGCTTTGTTATTGAGGTAATGCCATGATTTCAAACAAGATAATTAACTTTCAGACCTTTGATTCCATGTAAAGCTTCTTCTATTATTTGTGTTTGGTTGCTTTAGCATACCATAGACTTCAAGGATTGGAATTTGGATTTGTAATGAGAACATGGTATGCAATTTATTTTAAGCCTGTGTATGTTTCTAGAGTTGGAGAAAAGTGCCAAATCAAACAAATTGCTATGGTTGATGCTTAATAACTAACACTTAGAGATTGTTCTTGCGAATTTGAATATGTAGGGTTGTAGATCATAAGATACCCTAGCTATCAACCTCTATATTTCACCATATGTTCTCTATGTTTTGGCATATAAAATTCTAAAGGACCCCTTTCCTGATTTGCCATGTTGTGGAATTTGGCAGGTTCACAATATTTTTTCACATAGTAGTGGCTTCTTGGATTGGAAGTGAAACTATAACAATGTAAAAATATTAATAATGTTCTAAGAACAACACATAAATTTTAAAATCACAATTTTGATCTTTAGTGAGCCCTAGACATGCATGTTACTAAAGACTACCTTCACTTAGCAAGAGACGAGGTAAATCAATGAAATTGTTTTGGTACACTTAGTACTCCCCCTTGAAGGTGTACATTAGAATTAGAAAATTTTCCTAACCCACTTTGTCATTGGGACACTTGGAAATCACTGACACTCCATGACACACAGTCTTATTCGTTCATTTCGATGCATTTTGACCTAGTTCTCCCTTGTGATTCCCTGACACTCCCAAACACTCCTCGACATGCATTGACACTGTCTGGAATTTGTTAACACACCTTTTCATTACTTGGCATACCTTGAAACTCCTTAGATATCATGCAGTGAAACACCTTAGCTATCATGCCCTCACAACTACCCTTACCTTTTTTTGCAACTTGCGAACCCAACCAAATCTTGCCTCGACTACAACAACTTGACCAAGTTATAGTTACTATGAATAGACTATTCCTTGTTCACCTAATAACTTCCTATAACTCATCTTAGGCTACTCATGTCAAATCTCAAATCATACAACTTAACAAGTTATGAAGACAAGGCTCACATCCAACTATGGTCATAAAACAACTAAGCAACATAGTTTACATCTTGACATGCCATAACACTTGGCACGTCTAACATTGGCACTATGTGGCACATGTTAAAATCCCTTGCATTCCTTGGCATTCTTTGGCACTCCCTAGCACATCCTAGCACTCCCTGACACCTTTCACACCTAAAACTTGCTGACACTCCCCTTCACACTCTTATTCATTCATTTCCATGCATTTGAAACTTTTGCTCCCTCGTGTTTCCCTAGAAATTGGCCCTAACACACACTGAGGTATATACATCTATATGTAACTCATGGATTTACATTGGTTTGATGACGCCTTTCCTTGGCTATCTAGGACCCTTGGTGTAGGAAGAGGTCACTTTAGCTACCACATTTAGCTTGATATGTATGGTCCATGTGTATATGATATATTCAATGTGTATTATTTTTGTTGTGATCACTTAAGGAATCTATTCTAACTCTCGATGCTTTGGCTATAAGTTCTAAGTTGGATTGTCCCATGGTGTTTCATAATTTTACTCAAATAAGTGTGTCATCTTGATGGTTTGTGAATATACTTGGTGATTTGAATAGGTGCTACACATCAATATTATTGTACCTTTACTTCCCTTAGTCAAATTTGATCCCATGTCATTCTATAGGATATTCATTCATTTTCCTCAGGTGACACCTTTATGATTAAGCATTCATTGATTTGTGGAAAAATATTTCTACTTTTGTCATTTGCGATGAAAGAAAAGAAAAAATTGAAATCCAAAATCATTAAAGATACACTAGTGCAATGTATCTAAGTTTAAACTCTAAGGTTGAAGTGAAAATTCATTTAAATGTTATATCTATGATTTGTTCAAAACTGATGAAATCCTCATTCCCTAAGTCCTAGATATAAGAAAAAGGTGAAGAAAGTAAAATAATACCCAATGAATGGTAACCCATGATAATGAAACCAAGATCTCAAAATGACAATCACAACTATTTTCTAATTGTTTCCTTTGACCTTTAAATGAGTGGTGTGATGAAGGAGGTATCCCGAGTAGAAATCAACTAGCCTAAGATGAATTCCAAATTCTTGAAATATAATAGTGAGAAAGTGTGGCCTTTGGTAACATCTTGGGCAATACGCCACATTCTCTAGGTCAAAAGAACATCCTTGAATCCCATTTATTTCTATTTCCTCCAACATCAATCTAATAGAACAATGGTAAAATATAATGTTTATGATATAAAATAAGTTTGGGTTGGAGAGCCATGCTGAATGCATGGAGGCTTGAAATTCCAAATGGAACACAAGTGGGCGGATGTTTCATTTATATTCAATGTTTATGTAATAAAAAAATTTTGTGAGGGATATAACACAAAGTAAAGGAGAGAGGATTGGAGTAGAGTTGAACAACAAATGAATCACATAGGCATTGAGAAGAACGGCTTGGAGTGAGGAGCTTCCCTTTCATTGACAATGATTATGCTTATAAAGCTCATCAAATGCATGGATGAGGGTTGCATTCTAAGTGTCGCATGGGAGGGAAAGTAATTAGCACCCTTTGGTGGCTCTAATGCAGAGGGTTAGACATAATCCACATTAGGTGTGAGTGTGGATCAACACAATATCACTAATTTACTATTCCATTGATTATTCTCCAAAGATGGGCTAAGAGTCTTATAGCCTTGAGGGTTAGTTTTAGTAGCCATGAGTAGGATGTGAGATCTCTCTCCCCATTTTGGTGAGGTCAGAGGTTCAATTCCCTTGGTCTTCTAGGGGCAAGATGCTTGGAACTTGGGTAGTGATGGTCTACCTAAGTTACCATCCATCAATGGTGGTGAAGTCTATGGAATTTTCCCATATATATATATATATATATATATATAACAAGGTCACACATAACAAACATTTATGTGACACATGGCCCGACGTACTTTGTTGGAAGACTATTATTGAAGGAAAAGAATAGGAACTTGGTGGAGAAGAAGCGAAGCTCCTTGTCATTGGAGGGTAACATTTTGATCACATGAAGCAAAATTAATGCTTGTGGGAGTATTTGGCATTAGGATGAAATGTTAGAGGTCTCATTTGTATGAGAGCTCAATGACTTCTTATTGAGAGAAGAGATGCATGCAATAGTGTAGGCATGACATAAACATGACCAAATAACTTAATTGTGAAAACTCTAAGATATAATGTAATACGAGCCCTTTATAAACAAAATAAATAAATAATTATTAATTTCAATATAAGTATATTACTATTCTAATTTTATTTTAATTAAATCCTTAATTTTATCCACATATATTATTAATTACACTAGACACATTTTAAAATGATATAAATTATCATATATGACTAGGCATATAAAAGTAATTTATCCCTAAAAAAAAAAAAAAAATTAGAATTTTATCCTTCCAAAAATAAAAATAAAAATGATTTATGACTTAACTCCACCCCTATTTACAACATTTCACAACCATTATCTAACCATGTGTTACCTCACATAATTGATAAAGGTGGGAAACAAAACATTTGAAAACCATTACTTAACCACGCATTACCTCCGTGCACAATCAACTAAGAGAGGGAAACAAAGTGGTTTCAAATTTAAAACACAGATTTTCTATCAGACCACCTCCATGCATAATTGATAAGGGTGGGAAACAAAACATTTGAAAACCACTGCGCATTCCCTCCGTGCACAATTAGCTAAGGGAGAGAAACAAAGTGGTTTCAAATTTAAAACACGACTTTTCTATGAGACCACCTCCACGCATAATCAATAAGGGTGGGAAACAAAACATTTGAAAACCACCATGCATTACCTCCATGCACAATCATCTAAGGGAGGGAAACAGAGTCGACGAAGAAGAAATACAGAGAGGCTTGGCTTCTCTCATTTCTTATCCTGATTGTAAAAGACGTTGTTAGTAGTTTAATAAAGTTTTGGTTTGACTCGTTACCCACAAAAAACTTCTGAAATCAAGCCCTAACACCATCTCCATATCTACCATTGCTTCACTCAATACATGACCCAGGCACAGGGCTTCTATGGATGTATGCATCTACCTTTTTGGATTTGAATTCACGAGAATGAGGGCGTGCTTTAGAGGTTAGGGTTTATTTTTTCTTATCTACATGCAGGAACAAGACGAAATTACTAATCTTTTGTGATCTGGACGTGCTGCAAAACAAGGAGCCACATAGAGAAACTGTGGGCAATGTTAATTCTATTTCAAAAATTTAGAAGATAATGTAGGATATGGGAGCCCATGATTTCTCTTTGAAGGACATTTTCAGGCCCAATCGCGAGCATACCATCAAGTTCTTTGGTGCTCTCATCAATTTCTGCTGCTACATGTGAGATGGACATCATATGTTATGAGATCCTAGCAGGGAGACTCTAAAGTTGTTTCTGGAAATCTCAAGATTCCGAAGGAGTGAACAGTTATGCAAGGCGGGTGGAACATCTCCCCCAAGTGATTAGCCCCAACTGACAAAAAATTGAGCATGCTCAATTTGCTAATTTCTGGGGGTATTCTCCCTGTCAACTAATTATTAGAGGCTGAGATATTAACCAAGTTCAAATAATTGAAAAGTGCTAGAGAATGGAACCAAAAATTTGATTGGCATGGATGGTAAGCATTTGTAATCTAGAGAGAAACCTGAGGCTTTCAGGGATGAGTCCTGACAGATGATTACTATATAGTTCAAGAATCGTAAGATTAGAGTAGTTCCCCAAACTAGCAGGAATTTGTCCTATCAATTGTTAATGAAGAGGGAAAAATTTTCTAATGATAGAATGGATTTGAGCCCGTATGGTATGCTTCTAGTTAACTGGTTGTTTGAGGGTTTCAATCTCATCAGAAATTTGCATCGATAGACTATGGAATGTGCTCCCAGATAAATTGTTTTTGTAGAGCAACAACACTTGTAGCTAATAAAGTTCGCCAAATTCCTCTGGAATGGGACCTGTGATGCTGTTTTTATACACAACGATATCAAGAAGGATTTTGTAGGAGCTGAGAGTGGAAGGAATGGTGCCCGTCAAGGCATTATTGAATAAATGCAAGTATTTTAGACTTTAGAGGCACCCTAGCTCCAGAGGTATGAAGGCTTGGAGGTGATTATTTGACATATCTAAGGCTTCTAACTCACTACACATTTTGAAAGAAGGAGGTATGTTTCCCGTGATATAATTAGTGTAGGAAACAAAAAAAAACTCAATTTAACTAAATTGCCAATGTTCTCGGGGATCCTGCCCGTCAGATTATTGAATGAAAAACTTACAACGGTTGAAGATAAGGGGTAAGAATCAGCAATCCTTACCCTAAATGATTAACCCAACCATAAACTTCTAGCTTTCAGCAATCTTTAACCAAACAAATAGAAAATGCCTAACCAAATAAAAAATAGAACGATATGGAAAGAAAACAAAGGTCAATATCATTTTTATATGCCATAGAAATTATGCATTTTTAGCTATTTAATAGACAACCAAAAGCATGGTGCTAGGCATAAAACCCTTGGAAAGGCAATCCTAGTCATGTTAAAGTACACTTGCATGAGTTTCAAAAGTACAATCACTCTCTTGTTGCAGGAACTCACGAACAATGTTTGTTAAACCAGTCTAACTTGTTTAGTTTTTCTATTAAGCTCCATGATATATATGTTATATAGATGATAATTTAATATATATGCATTTAAAAGGAAAACTCATTTTTCTAATTGAAGGTCATTCAGAACATACACTTTTAGAACAGAAAGCCTCTGAAGTTATTTGTGTGGTTTTTATATATAAGGGGGTGATTTGTGTGGTTTTTATATATACAAAAAGTGTGTCTCCCTATTTCATGTTTGATGGTTGAGGTACATGGAGAAGAGTTGACGAGGCCTTGAATAGACCAACCTCTATTTCTTGCAGCACCTCGAGTGATTCTTGAATATTGTCTTGATGTATTCATAAGTTAGATGGTAAATGTGGTAAATGTAGTTGGAAGAGATTGAATCTAAGTAGAATTTGAGGCAAGGTTTAATGGAGCATTATTTTGTTTTCAATAGAGAGTAATGGACTATAATGCATGACCAAGCTATGGATGTGGAAACATAGCTTCGCAAATCTAACGCTGCCTAACCTGATCTTATTCCTTTTCCTTCATGCACATCTGCGAATCTGGAGACTCACTGACAAAAGTTTCAAAAAATGAGATCCCTATGTAAAATTGTCTTGAACTAAAAAAAATATACCTATTTCTCTAGAAAAGATATTTTTATTTCCCAAAACGAAATGAAAATAAGTTGAGATTTAAACAATTTAATTCAACATCCAAAATGAATGGTACCAGCAGCATCTACTTTAGCACTCACAAGTTGGTTATGGATAGATTCCCCTTACCATTGTTGACAATGTAGTCAGTCAAAACCTTTGTATATGGCCTTGTGTCAATGATTTCATCAGCATCAATCCCTGCTAAATAATTGCCCACAGGGTTTCTAACATTGTCCATTCCACTCTGCAAGCTTGACAATCCAACCTCCTTCAGCCTTTTCAATATGGCAGGTACTTCATCCAGCATAACTCCATGAATATGCCAATTATGCGGAGTCATTATATATGTGCATCCCTCAACTCCATATTTTTCAATCATGCTTGCCAAAAATCGAGTTTGGAGACTGGCAATCACTCCATTCAAAATCTTAAGTGTCATGATGAATCTCCCATCTTCAAAAACAAACAAAGAACCAAAAATCGTTCAGCTCATAGTGATCAAATAACAAAAAAAAACTCAAAAATTCAGGGGAAGGCATAGCCTAGAGGAATTTAATTAGGGCACCTACACTGATGCTTTCTTCGGTGAAAGAGATCCAACTACTTCAGGCGTACATTTATATCGTCTTTATTAACCTTCTCACTCTCAATTTTAGCCAAGGGCTTCTTTGTAGTTCTTCAATCTCATTATCCATGAACAATTTCATGGGCTCCCTTTCTAACTTAATCTGCACACAGTAATCATCTCCATGAATGAATACACTCCAATTATTTCATTAGACACTTCAACCATATATACATGGTTGAAGTGCATGACATTTTCCATAATTTCTAAACACAATTATATTAAGTGCAACTTTGAAATTGAAGTTCCTAAACACAATAATTACCTTATTCAGTTGAGCTTTGAATTTGAAAGACATTTTGCTATAAATTAGCTTCTTTGGAAAATCCATAATAAATTAGCTGCTTATGATTCAAAAAATAAAAGTGTTACAAAAATAATATGTTGTTCCAAACTCTTGCCTTTACATCGCATGCTATAACAACAATTAAAATGACAAAACATATGGCATATAGCATACAAAATGATAGTTTTCCAGAATCTTGAATTACATCATGGAAATTCTCTATGGAAATTGTTAAAAGAGAAAATAGGAGTCTAGTGTCCAAGAAAATGGTACGTGGATGGATCTATAGATTAATGCCAGAGTTCTCATTTATTAAAAAAGGGTTGGTTTTGATCCAGGAATTTTGAAACATACTCGTGAGTATTTAAGGAATCATTTGTGTTCAAAGTAATTAATTCTAACAAACGGATCCAGTGACCAAAAAAGGAATCCAAGACAAAACTTTCCTTTGAAAGGCAAAATATTACAGACATGTACTCTATTAATAATGGTGTTGAGTAATGCTTGACATTTGGAAATCAATCAACACCCTTGTTGAATCTAATGATCCATACCTTATACGACAGTATGTTCCTTCTATGACCAAATCAAATTTCCAAAACCCGATTTTTGTACGAATATCTCTACATTATGTGTCTTGTAGCCTAGATCTATCATTTTAAACATAACTTAAGGGTGAGGATTCAAATCGAGGAGATTAGATGTGTGATTCTCACTTCATATCAATGATTGGTTAATGGTTCTTGGTTCTCGTGCAATTTATTTGATCTAACAAATCTGTGACTGATTTCTTCTAGTATAGCCGCACAGTTTCTCCAACACTTTGGTCATGTCATTACTATCATCAGAATTGAGGTCGTCAAATTTGGCTGTGAATTTGAGATGCAACACTGGACTTGGACACACATCAAAAGTTCGACCTTTTTCTATTTGAAGCCTCACAGCTCTTGATGCAAGTGGATCTGCTACATGATTGTGTGTCAGTAATATGTAGAGAACATTCACCTTGGATATCCTAGAATTTGTTCTTTCAAACTACGATCAGTTTTCAGATCCTTGTTTCGCTATGAACACATTTTGTTGCATCAGGTATGCTCATTTCTTATGACTTTGTTGTGGGTGACAAGTGTGTTTGAAGGTGAGGTAGAGGTGGCCTAAGCAGAGTAACATCAAAATAATTGTGTTGAATTTATGTTGATTCCAGATTCCAGAAATATCTTGAAATTTGACTGTCAAGAGATCAAATAATTGACCCCTCTCTCTTATTCTTCAGATTTAAGGATATTCTTGGAATCTGTAATAAGCATAAGGATGCCAAAAAATTTACATGTAATTCAACCATATATTAATTATTAATTTACAAAATTCTTGTACAGAGTTTGTACAAAGTTTGGATTAATGAAATTGGTATATTTTATTCCCAGTTTTATGAGTTCAATGTCTATGCATTAATGTGCCAACGTATGGTGTTAATTGCATAATACATATTATCCATTCAACCTATCAATTGTAAGCAAAATTGGGTCGAATCGCATCCAAATGGAAGTGCAACATTAAATTATTGTGTTTTATGGAATAGGGAAAAGGAATTATGTTCAAGGTCGAGTTTGGGGGAGATTTTCTCTGTACAACGAGTTATTCATCAAAATTGATGATGTAAATTATACTTATTTCATCATTTATATGGAACCAATGGTGAAGCCTATATCCAATGCATCACTCATTTAAAATTGAGTTCAACGTTGATGCATATCAACTTGATTCATCGAAACAAAAGTAGAAATTAGTATCCAATGAGTATATACAATTGTAATTGAGGATGAAGTCTGTATAGGAATTTGTGTTGATTGTAATTGATGGTAAAATCAACTTAGTAGGTTATAGACACAAAACCATGGTTGTAGCATGTGTGCATCAAATCTTCACAGACTATGATTGTAGAGCTATAGAAATTGGTTGTAGAGACAAATGATTGCTGGTTTGAAGGTTATAAAAAAATTGCAGGCCAAACACCAAATCTCTCTATCACAAAGATGAGTTGGCTCTCAATTCTTGTGGTCATGGGCTTGAAATTTTATTCATCATGGAATGAGATATAAAACCCTCTTGCCATATGTTACAAATAATACAAAACCTATCAAATTTGGAATTGGCCTTCTATCCTTTATCCATAAATAATGAATCAATGATTGACCCTTACAATTTAGATGGGTTTGAGAAGTAGAGTGCAATGAATTACCTTAAGTCCAATCTAGTGTGGTTTTGGAACCTGAAATCAGTCTTCACAGAAGGAAAAATCTAGCGTGACTTCTAGAATTTATTGAGACTATTACTAATGTGTAATGGTTTTCATTGAATGAACTCATTGGAGCATTTTTAAGGCTCCACATTCTTGCATTGAAATAAATATATGTGCACTTTCTAAACCAAATTCTCAACCACTGGATCTATATCTCTATTCATTACTTCACTATGCAATCATATGGGTTGGGGTGTGCTCAAATCTCATAGATATGTCTAGATATCATTGATATACTCACTTCCTAATCCAAATGAGCTCAATATACATGCAAATCAATGTGATTCTAATTGGCCCAACACCAAACATTTGCATAATGTTTGAATTGTTTTAATGCTTGGTTGTAATTGGGAAAGTATATAATGCATTCAAGAAATTGCGTTGCCACAAATGTTTGAACTCTGGCATACAACATCTATAGCCATTCAATATGTCTAGTAAGATAATTGCACCCTCATAGTTTGAAGTCGTTTTGATTTTCACGGCTCAAAAGTAACTCTAGGTTTATTAGGCATCCATGTTCTGGTTGGCACTTGGGAGGGTACCTACTAGTAATAATATTTTATCTGTGTGGTTTATTCGTTGTGCCTAATGGGTGGTTTTGTAATCACTTATTAATCCCTAAATGTCCACTTGGCTTTGAATATTCACCAATCAATAATGGGTTGACAATGAATTAATTTGGTGTTTGACCAAAAAATAAAATATATTTTTCAATTTATACATTATAAAAAAAATTAATTTACTTTTTGAAATTATTTTTATTTTATTGCTCGAAATGGCTTGAATATTATTTTGTAATCACTGCAATCCTAATAAAGGTGCAAATTGCAGTTACCACACTTTCCATGGATTGTTTGAATCATATTGATTTATATATTTATTATGAAGTTTTATTTTATTAAGTGTGGGGGTGTTTTAATTGACATTGTGAGAACCCTGTATGAAGAATTCTTGAATTAACTGGGCATTGCCTATGCAATTTGGGTCATTTCAATCAATCAAAGAGATGGTTTGATAAGACAATTGATTTCAAAAAGACCCTTTCTATGTCAGGAACTCTTTCACAACATCCTACGCCTGATGCTCCGGCTGCGCCACTGCATGCGGAGAATGGTGCCACCGTTAAATTAAATCAAATAGATGTCATTTAATCCAGTAAAAGAGAATATGGTAAATGTTATAGGCAGATGAAATGGGTAGAAGAAACTAGAAAGTGAACTAATTAAAAAAGAATTCCTATCAACATAAATATTGCAAAACAAAAGGAATAATTTAAGAAGTGTTTTATTTTTTTCTCATATTAATTTTTGAAAGAGCGCTAATCTAAACACGATCATGATCATTGCAATATTTAGTTGGATTTCCATATGTAACAATGTGGTTTTTTGATCCAACATTCAAACTATTAATATC
This sequence comes from Pinus tabuliformis, assembly GCA_031772625.1. NCBI lineage: Eukaryota > Viridiplantae > Streptophyta > Pinopsida > Pinales > Pinaceae > Pinus > Pinus tabuliformis. The sequence goes on along the minus strand of CM062804.1, from coordinate 686,280,599 downwards.
TGAACATACAAAATTAAAATTTAATGCAAGAATAAAAAAACATTGGGATCCCTAGTATCTGAGTGAGAAAGGATGGCTAGTTGATCTGTCCATCCACTTACTATGAGGCGATGATGCTCCTTAGTATAAGTTGGCTAGAAAAACATTGGGATCCCTAGTATAAGTTGATACCACAGAGTAGTTAGTTATAATCATAGTAAATCATGAGATGAATTTATGTTAAAAAAATAGAGTTGTGCAGAATTAATATGGTCCGGGTGATGAGAGTGCAGACAAGCAAGCTGTGGTGTTGACAGTTTCAGGAGATAGTTGCATTGCATTTTAAAATTGCATATTTTTGGGATATCAGGACACCTTGTTAGACGACAGTGGGAGGCATTATTTTCAAAACTATTACATTGAGGGTGTTGTCGACTTAGTATGTGGCAATGTAAAATCTCTCTATCAGGCAATGGAAAATTTGTCTTTCGATTGCTTTTCTTTTTTTGTTTCAATATCGCTTGGCGCTCATTAATAATAATACATTTTTTTTTGTTGGTGGAAAAAATGCCAGCTACATGCCATTCCTAAACTTCATGGTGCATTTATGGCTCAAAAGAGTATGTATGCGTCAGAAGACTCAAGCTTCATCTTTTTAAATTGCGGGCAAAGGAAAAATGCATCTAGGTAGGCCATGGGGAACTTTCTATTCAGAGGTAGGAGGCCAAGATAATCAACGTATGTTTATTGCAAATTATTTCAAGGAAGTTGTATGTCGTGTACCAGACACAACCTTTGATGGTACCACTCTCCACTTTTGCATGTTCTCCTCTAATTTGAAATGTTTTTCTTTATGTTGACTTCGAGAGTGTTTATAACAATTACATGGTTGGGATTTAATTTCTAGTAAGAATAATGCTAAATAGGTTAATGTTGATTTTTTCCTGTTATCTTTAAATTTGTCATTAAATCTAGAGCCTATTGAATACATTAATTTTGTAATGGTATACCATATTAGATACATTGAAACAATCATTGTTTTTGTTTTTTTTTATTTTTAAAACCTTTTCTTTCATAAGTTTGACATTACTATATTTCCAGGCCCATGAGGTGAGGTGTAAAATATGATGTATTTATAAATTAAAAAACCACTAAAATTAATCTGTAAGATCCAAGGGATAAAATTATTAGTTAACAAATACAAACAACTCTAGTTTCAACAATATGCTTTTGTCAATGACCTTTTCAGAAGAGTAGCAGAGACAAAGTAGATGAAATCAATATTTGATAAATTTTATGCCTCAAAAGAGAGACATAAGCTACACAACCACCTTTATGTAACCATAAAAGGACATGACTTAATTAAACACTCACTTCACTTCATTAATTACTCCCAACTTGAAAACTTGAAACAAAAACCTTGAAACAAAAATTTTGTTTACCTTTTTAATGGAGTGGTAGAATTGTGTTTTAAAGGGTGAGCTAGAAATTAATACTTGAAAGGTAGAACTTGAGAACAATAAGCTATTTGATCTGGATCTAGAGACACAATAGACAGTGGAAAAAAATGATGGTATTGACGAGTTTTCCTAGCAAATAAGCTCTAACTGTTAGACCACTGCACAAATTTCAGTTATCTGCAATGACAATAATGACTCTAGCTTTGTTTGTATGAATAGCGACTTTGGCCATTGTCATGTTGTTTCCTGTCAATGATTTTTATTTTGAAACTCCAACTAGTTTGTTGTTAAACTAACTAAATATTTGATGACAAACTTATAGCTTTCAGGCTCTTTTCTAAATCTATTTTCTTGAGAAATTTTGTCTTTTTACTTTAGGTAATGTAGATTGCTACCATGTGACATATGCTATGATATAATTATCTGGATAAATAGACAAACATGTTGTACAACATAGTATTTTTTAAATCTAAAGAAATAAAATTTCCAAATACAAAGTTTATTAATTAAGAACATATTTTAGACATCTTAGCTAAGTTATGATTATATTTCGTTAAGGGATTTTGTGTACACCAATATTATGTTGTCTCTTTGGTTTTTCTTAGGGAACAATGGTTAATAAGGAATGGTCAATAGGAAACTCCATGGTTTTCAGGCATGGCAACAAAAACGCAGATGTCAATGGGATATCCAAAGTCTATGTTGGATGAATTCAATACTAGTGATGATTTTGATTCCTTTTCAGATAAAGAATGTCACAAGTCAAATTCAAATAAACAGAAGCAACTCCAGAATGAAGGTGAAGCTATTTCTTTTTGTCCAAGTCAATTTTTTTTATTTGTTGGTTGTTTTCATGTTTCGAGTGCGGACTTGTGAAATTCCAAATTGCATGTTGGTTTATGTGAAGGGGGATATATATATATATATATATATATATATATATATATATATATATATATATATATATATATATATATATATATATATATATATATATATATATATATATATATATATATCATTCATGGTTTCCAGAGATTTTCACACAAGTTTAGAAATCATTGAGATATATAAACACCAAACAACAACAACATTGAGATTTTTCTTTCACTCAACCTATAACATATTGCATCTATCTTCATCAATTATCTTCTTTCATATGCTATCCACTTATGACATTTCTCTTACAATATTTGGTGCATTTTCCAGTTATAGGTCATTTATAGGTTTCAAATGTCTTCATATTTTCACTTCTAATTGAGTATTCAACTGAACATATTGATTCTCTTATACATAACTACTTTTCCCTCCACCCACTTTTCATAAATTTCATAACCATTAGGTAGGGTCCTGCAACTTTGATGTTGATTCTCTTGTTTAGTATAACATTGTTGAGACTTTAATGGAATGGGGACGATAAATTTTTGGTGAGAGAGACTCTTTTGACCATCACTAATGAGCTTTGGTGACATTTTTCAACCTTTACCAAAATATGAAATGGTGACGGTCAATGAATACCACCATATATACGGATCAATAGTGATGACCCTCAAAGGTCCATAACCATAGATCATTGTTGTTGATATGAAATGGTGATGGTTGATGTTTGTCATTATAGTCATTATTTGTGATGGACCTTTAATGTCACCACAACACCTATACTTCTAACAATGTGGCTTTTGGTTACGATCAACGAACATCACCATATATATGCACCAATAGTGATGACCATGAAAGGTCCATCACAATAAATCATTGTTGTTCATATGAAATGGTGATAGTCACTATCTGTCATTATAATCAATATTCATGATGGACATTGAATGTCACCATAAGACCTATACTTTTGGTGACGTTCATTTTTTGGTGACCGAGGCTATAGTTCGTCACCATTGTTCATATGAAATGGTTATGGTCACTATTTTTCATTATAAATCATTATTAGTGATGGAATTTGAACGTCACTACAACACCTATAGTTTTGGTGATGCCACCTTTGGTGACATTCAGTTTTTGGTGATGGAGGTTATGGTCCATCACCATTGCTCATATGAAATGGTGACGATCACTATTTGTCATTATAAATCATTATTGGTGATGAATTTGAATGTCACCACAACACCTATACTTTTGGCGACGCCACCTTTGGTGATGTTCAGTTTTTGGTGACGAAGGCTCTTTTGACCATCACCAATGAGCTTATGGTGACATTTTTCGCCCCTCACCAATGTCCTTTTTTCTTGTAGTGCTAAATCAAATTTCAATGCATTAAACATCAACATGGTATTTTCTTTAGATGATCGTGAGGAACTGGTGACTCCACCAATAGATGAAGCATATCTAAATTCCCCCTGGTATGTAGACCTTTTGTATGTTCTATTTAATTTGAATGCTCCTCCTGGATTATCCAAACAAAGGCCATATTTCTAAAATCAAAAGCAGTCAAGATTTGAATTATTGACGGTGCATTATATTGGAAAGATGTTGGAGGTGTCTTACTCAGATGTTTGTTAAAGGATGATGCTGACAAAGTTATGTAGGAATTCCATGAAGGTGACTGTGGGGGCCATCTTTATTGGAAAACAACAGCTAATAAAATCCTTAGAGATGGTTTATATTGGCCTACACTTTTCCCAGAAATCCATAAGATGGTAATTTCTTGGCATAAATGCCAATTCTTTGAAGGGAAGAGAAAATTATTTCCCTTTCCCCTTAAATCCATCTCTATTGAAAGTCCTTTCCAACAATGGGGATTGGATTTCGTTGGTGAAATTCATCCTCCATCCTCTGCCCAAAACAAATGGATCATGACTGCCACAGACCACATTACCAAATGCATAGAATCCATCGCTTCAAGAGCTTCTGCTGATTCCATCATCATAAAATTCCTTAAAACCAATATCCCTTCCAGATTTGGTTGTCCTAGGAAGCTGATGATTGACAATGATACAACTTTCAAATCAAAGGAGATGATGGATTTTTTCCATAAGTACCATATCTCTTTGGTTCATTCAACAACTTATTACCCTCAAGGTAATTAGTTGGATGAATCCTCAAAAAAAGTTTTGTAAACTTTATTAATAAGATACTGGAGGAAAATAAGAAGTCATGGCATAACAAATTGATCTATGCATTATGGGCTCACAAATTGACTTCAAAGAAATCCATTGGCATGTCGCCATTTCAACTGGATTATGGAATAGATGTAGTTTTCCCTTCTTCTATGGAAGTGCCAGTCATGAATATCATTCAAGAGATACAAACTAAACCAACTAATATAAAGAGAAGGATAAATCATGAAATTCAATTGCAATGGTTCAGAGAAGAGGTATATAATAGAACTTATGTTGTCCATGAAAACATAAAGAAAATTTTTGACAAGAGAACCAAAGATGATGATTTCAACCTAGGGGACAAAGTGCTAAAATGGTATTCAAGCATAGAAGATAAAGGAAAGCATGGAAAATTTGAAAATATTTGGAAATTTCCATATATTATTTCTGCTCTTAGAGGAAATGATGCATTTTTCCTCAATGAGTTGGATGGTAAGGAACTGCCAGGAGGTCCTGTCAATGGCAGGATGCTAAAGAATTACTTTTCATGAACACAAAAATTTCCTCACTCCATTGTAAATATCACAATATTTTAGGTTTTTAGTTGGATAATTCATTTGAAAAAAAGAAATCAGATTGAAGATAATGTAGATAGGGAGGACTCAAGGCTACTGGTCATGTGTTCTTGACACTTCAAACCGATAAGTGCCATCCCCACATGGAGCCACTATTAGGGTCTTATAATTTATAGTATCTCAAGGTGATTGAGTATTTCACAGTTTATAGATTTCAATATTCAATTGATTTCAAAAAAAAAGGAAAAATGAAAGGAAAAGAAAAGAGGATATAAAAAAAGGAGAAAAAGAACAAAAGAAAAAAATGAGAAGAAAAGGAAACCCAAAATGTTGTTCAATTCATACAGTCTAAGCATGATTGAATAAATATCAATTTCTGCTGATAGGATAGAAAATAAAGATCTGCCAAATAGTTTAAGCTTGGAAAATCAGTAGCTAGGTAGAAATAAAATTTGTTCAACTGTTCAATCTGGACCAATAGGAGAGATAAGTGATAGAGTAGGTTAGAAAAAAATAAGAGAAAATGAAAAAGACTCTGCAAGTCCAAATGCACCCTGCAAATGCAAAAAGAAAAAATGTTATATTAGAAAAATAAGGTTAGTTAGGTTGAGAAAAATTACAAAGGGAAAAAGACATGAAAATCTCTTTTTAAAAAGTTTTATGACATAGTCATGTTTTTTCCTAATGTCGGGAAAAGAAATTAAGAAGGGAAAGGAGTCTCATATCATTATTCCTAACTTCATTTTATACTCCTATACTCCACCCCCTATTAATTCTCCTACCCCACCATTCACTTACCCATCACATCGAATATTACCCACCCCTCACCTCTCATCTAATCTCTGCACCCACCATATGATCTGACGACCCATATGACTTTCTGCCCCTGCCTCACCCTTCGAATCTTAAGTGGGGGCGGGGGCGCAGGGAGTCCAAAATTAGTATTTTCAAGTCACGTATGTGTCACGCTGTTGGGATTTCACACCCCCATGCACTCATTCTACTTACCGCTCCAAGGGCCCCCCAAAAAGTGTTTTCTGCCTCCACTAAACCACCTCCCCTATGAAGGAGAAAACCACTTTTATGATTTATGATTTTCTTAAAGTGTATTTGAGAGTTTACGGGTGATAATTTTGTAGATGTGGGACCAAAAAGACCTCTCGAAATGTCTCTGATAGCTCAATGAGTAGCATGCCCAATAGAGGAAGAAGCTTTGTACAAGGAAGGAGCAGATCCTATAGTGGAGATGGAGCAAAACCTAGAAGTTATTACTTGGGGGATTCCAGAGTACACTACCATATATAACGTGTCGCTAAGGTACTAGAGGTATACAGTAAGAGTCTTTACGAGACTGCATTGGTTGTTAGGCTGTGTTATCAGAGTGGTTTCATGCTATCATGAGCATCATGTGGGTGAATAGCCTATTCCTAGTCGTGTTTATCAACACTTTTGTAGGCTTTGAAAGCCATGTGTCTCATAACACTATTTTTTGAGATTTTGATATAACAAAATTTGACAGACCTGATATATATATAGATATGCATGTTTTTATTGTCTACTTATGTGTTCATATGATGTGTTCAATTTTTTCACAAGTGATGCAAACGTCTATCTAAAACATAATTTTGTAATGCATTTGTTAATGTATTGAAATTTTGTGGAATGTGTTGATATGTAATGTAATCAAAGTTCCTTTCCATTAATTGAACATGTAGATACATGCGAAAAATTTGTGGTTTTCTTACTGAATAATGACTATTTAATTGTAGTAAAATGAGTTATGAATCTAACTTAACAACCAAATTTATGATTCCAAGAGCAACTGCTTCTAATAACAGTTCAATAACTACACTGTACTTGGAAATATTATTAGTTGTTTATCCTAGGAAAATACCTTGTAAATTGATCAACTCACCATTAGGGGAAAAGAGTTCCGAAGTTGCATAGGATAAGTTTCATGTGCTACGATAAGCATCGTGAACAAAACCAACATAATGGTTTGACGACATCTGCGAACCGAGTAGAACATAAGGTAAGCAGAAGAAACATGTCTGCAAAGAAAACAATCACACCAAAAAATCAAAATTCACACTAATGAATTCACACACTAATGTACAAAAGTATCTACACAGATCATCACATGTAAAAAAAGTTAAGATGGAGCACATTTTCAAACTCGAGTAGTCGATCAACAAAGAATGAAACCAAAGTTTCACCATTGGCATGACATGTAAGCATCAACTCAACCAAATAGTGGAATAACACACATAAATGAAAGTGCCCCCATGCCCTGCAGGCAGGTGAGGGTTATGAGTCATAGGATGAATACCCCATTGCGAAAATGGGAAAATGGTAAAGACTCAGTGAGAATATCTCATAAAAGGATGTGAGAAAATCTTAATCTCATGGCTAGAAAAATATCCCCCTAGTTGAAAGATTTTGAAAATTTCAGGTTGGACTGAAATGTCAATAGGCAAGGCAGTAATATTTCCCATATTACCTTCGGATAGAACTTCATGCAACAAAACATGTGTTTGAAGTGAATGCGTCAGATTATGAGAAACAAAAGTCTTAGGACACGAATAAATATCACTAAGACTTGGAAGAAATGAGGATGATGATGAGCATCATTCCACGGAGCTTCGTCAAGCGACGTAACCTCAAAAATACTATCGTTGGTGGGAAATATCTCATTCAAGGGATCTAGGTGCATACTAAGAATAGTATTATTTTCAAAAGTATTCGTTGAAGCCAAAATAACTTATTGTTAAGCTCGTTTGAAAGGACTAATCGACATAGCATCACCAAAAGACTCAACCTGATTCAGAGTAGGGATAATCCATGGATCAGTTGAGCTTGAGATCATGTTGACTGAGGCGACATGTGGAGGTAGGAGAGAAAAAGTTCCCATTAAAGTAGAATATTTGAAAATACCTGCCCTGATGCTCTCATAGGGAATATCGATATTTCCCACATATGGGACATTGCCATTTGAAGCACCGAAAGAGAAAAAAGATAATTGATTGACAGTGACAATTTTCCCTTCATGAGGAAAATGGACCATGAAGAATAGAGAGGAAACCACACAAAAAATGGCATGAGCCCAAATTTTTGCAAGTAGAAGGTTGTAATTCATATTTTCACCCACAACTTCTACTTCTAATTCAACAGATTTCCCTTCTAAGATGATGGGAAAACTTGTGAGAATGCCAAAAGGACGGGAGCCTTTGCCATCAAAGGCTTCTAAGGTATTCATAGACTAATTAAGAGTTGGAGAGCCAATGGCCTTCCAACATGAAACATACATGATGTAGCTGGAAGCACTCTCATCCATTACATTCCAATGAATCATCTTCCCTTTGGTAATGATTTGAATTAAAAACACAATTTGATGGGGAAGACAAGGAACATGCTTTTCTAGATCAAAAGTGATCAAATTCAAATCTACGGGATCAATTGCTCCTATAGTAGACAATAATGAATTATGTTGTGTCACACAAGTTTGGAGAACTTCCAAGGTAAACATCGTTGAAGGCTCTTGAGCTAGATCTTCAACAATACTATAATTTTGAGCAGCTCTAGCATTCAGATTATAGGATGACTTCTGAAGCACACCTTTAGGAGGTGGTCAAATGACAGATTCATTATTAGGTCTCTCGATGTGAATAGGACCAGAGCTAGGTGGAGTGGAAGTATAAGGTGTGTCAGTGGCTTCCTTTCCACCATCTTCTTTTGAGGAGTTTGATAATCTTTTGACCGGGTGGCAACAGAAATAGGCATTGTGCTACTCATGTAAACTTCAGAACCTGAAGAGGCAGAGGATTGTGGTTGGTCTAACAACTGAGTCTGCTGTCATGGAAATTCCTCTTTCAATACAACCAGTGTCCCTTTCAATAAGCGACTAACTTCCACACAATGGGGAAAATCCTTGGTATAGTGATCTTCCTCACAAATGATGCAAGGATACCTAGGCTTACGTTTGGAGGCATCATCAGCAGATGGATTAGGAGGATCCTATTTCGAGGTATCATATTTTTCTTTACCTTTACCCTTTTTCTTACCTTTTGAGGCTTTGTTTGCCATGGTAAACTAAGCGACATCAATATGAGAGGTTTTACCACAATTCGAGGTTGTTTTTGAAGGAGGATTGGATGGATTATTCGAAACGGATTTATGCTTCAAAGAAGCTTTACTGGAAATCTGAGATACTGATCCAATAATACCATCGACAGGTGGGATGTCTAGAGACTTTAAAGACGCTGAGTCTGAAGATGGTCTTGGAGCATCAGGGAAGATCTCATATAGCACTTCAGATTGGGAATAAACCAAATCTAAATATTAGGCATGGGCAATGACTTGATCCTCATTAACACAACCTCCCATTTCTATATCTACCAATTTTTTGTTTATGAATGATTTGGTAAACCATTTGGTTAACAACTCATCAGGGATTTCAACTTGATGAGGTGAGTAAGTGGGTATCATTTTCATAACAAGCCCATAAAGCTAGAAGTGAATGAGGAAGGCCATGTCCAAATAATTGAAATCTAATACCACTTTGTGGAAGCACCTATCAATTTCCCTGAAGGAAACATAGATGAACAGAGTCATCAATGTAGGAATTAGAAGAACACCATAAGTGATAATTCATCACATGGGCTTGGTGGTCTTCTTTAGCTTTTTCTTTGATTTTTTGGAAATCGCTAGGAATCTTAGTGGGAACTAGAGGCTAGTAAGGTGAATGAAGTATTGGATCATTAGTAAGACTTTAGACATCCGACAGTTCCAATGTTTCTAGAAATGGTAATTGCAGGTTGAAAGGAATGTAAGGCCTTTGATAAGGCCCAATTTGTAGATTCCATCCTTGTTGGTAAGGGTTTTTCCCCCAAAGTGGTAGATTTTTACCATATGGAACTTGATTTTGCCCCAACTAAGGGGTACCCTAACCATAAGGTGGATAAAAATTTTATGCGGCATATGGATTGTAGGGTTGCTACATCTACTGACCCTGGTGATATAACTGTTGACCCTACTGCTGTAGGAGTTGGCCTTGTTTCTGCAAGGTTTTACCTTGTTGAGGTTGGGTTTTCTACTACAAGGGTCAACCTTTATATTGCAATTGTTGACCTTGCGATACAAGTGTTGATTCGGTTGTTCAAGAAACTACATTTGTTGTTGCAAAGGTTGTTGAAACTACTTCAAAGGTTGCCCCTCTTGTTGCAAAGGTTTCCCCTGCTACTGTAAAGGTTGTTGTTGAACAGTTCCATGAGGAATTCCTTGTTGGTACTGATAAGTTCGAGTTGAGAATTGACCATATGCCATGGAAACCGCAAATTTTCCATACTTCAAAGGCTTTCAACAAGGCAAGACATGGAAACCCCGGGTTCCCTGTAATTTGGTGGCTTTTGTCGAGGAGGGACAGGGATACCACATGTCCCACCCCTATCCTAGTGATAGTCTTACAACCACACATACGTGGGTGAGGCACTATTGTGCTTTTTCTTTTTACCAATACTTGAGTACATGATCTATGCCTACTTCAACACTTAGTCAATTTTCCAATAAGTGTTGTTAACAATGTAGTGGAAATAACTTATCAACAATTTATCTTCTTCAATTATTCTTTCATCAATATGTAGTGGAAATCATAACACTAACACAAGTACACCCATATATACTTGGGAGGGGAAACTCCTGTAAAGTCTGGTGAACAGTTATATAAACTTCAATATTTTACAAATGTACAATTTTACTCATAAGTTGTGCAACCATCCTCTTGGCCTACACAGTTGAATAATTTACCAAATCCTTGCCACAGTCATGCAACTTTCCCATTGCCCTGCCTGCACTCTATAATTGGAAACCCCAATGCTTTTCTCGACGGAACACGTTCTACTTGGGCCATTCAACATGACCGAAATTGTGCACGCAACCTACACCCTATCCACCATTCGTGTAATGTGGTCATGTTGCACTACCCATGGACTGCATGACACAACTCCACACTTGAAATCCAACCTGCATCACCCACTCCCAAGTCCGAAATGCCCAAACTCTGCTCATCAATGTGGGTGCATGGCCCACACACAGTGCGACCTACCTGCCTGGTAACCTAGCCCGCTTTACCTATCTACACTACCAAGTTTGACCTGTTAGCTATAATCCACCCATTGATGCTACCCTTTTACCTAAAGCCTTCTCTTCTTTTTGTTTTCTCCCAACTCCTTCCTTTGTACTTGTTCTACAATGTGTAAGTCTGAGATTAGTGTCCCTTTGTCGAATTCCATCCTCCTTACTTATATACATCCTCCAAGTGTGGTTCACCTAAGGGTCGTGTCTCTTGGGCATAACAAGAGTCAGTAGTCTCCATCATCAGGTATGCTTAGCCAACTTTCCACATAACCTCGACACACCCCATTCCAACCAACCATTGCGTCCCTTCGTGTGCATTGTCGTACCAATGGGTCTGCTACAACACTTAGCTAATTACACCCATCATTGCATGTCACAAACTTTCTCACATCCTAACTCATATGCACATGGTCACCTCTTTCATTCAAGTTCCCAACACAAGTTGCTCGCACGCCTTCCAATGGTGACTCAATCATTGTGCATATATCAAGGGGAGGGCACCCTACACAACACGGTGCATCTAATATGAGTGCACCCATCACTGTCACACATAACCCAATGTCATACCAAGTCATCACATATAACCAAACCCTCACCTGAGTCACATGTAACCAAACACAGGTGCCCATCGTACATCAAGGCCCATAGGTACTACGGATTCAATTTTTCAACTCTCTCGGATGCTCCCGACTCGAAGCCCTCACACCCCAGTTCTCCCCTACATGGCAGGTTTCTGATGCATAAACCCTAGATTTCGCACACTTTAGCAACTATCATCATAGTAGGGCACGTAAATCCCACTTTCCCTACACTTGGATGGCTTACATTGTGATGAGGAATGGAAACCCCAAGTTCCGGAGGCCGACTAAGTAATCAGTTTCCATCCCGCCAAGAAATGGAAACCCCAAATTCACCAGACTTAGGTGGTTCTTCATTCGTGTTGCGACATGGAAACCATGAGTTCCATAAAATTGGAAGATTTCATACATGTTGCTACATGGAAACCATGAAATCCATAAACTTGGGTGATTTCAGTCATTTTTCGACATGGAAACCCAAGTTCCCTGCGCCAGTACCACGATTTTTGTCGGGGCGGGAGATCGAAACCCTGAGGTTCCCAAAATCAAGTGGTTTCCCTCATGCCACAAAATAGAATACCCCAAGTGCGGCATACTTGGGTGGTTCTCTGTCGTTCTGCGGCATATAAACTCGAGTTCCCTGCACTGAGGTCGCGATTTTTGTCATGGCAGGACATGCAAGACCCAAGTTTCCCAAAATTGGGCAGTTTTTGTCATTGCACAAAATGGAAACCCCCATTTTTAGTAGACTTGGGCAGTTGTTCCCTATCACACGATGACATGGAAACCCAAAGCTCCTCGGACTTGGGTGGCAATTTTAGCCGCAAGCGACATGGGAACCCCTAGTTTCCCAAACTTTGGTAGAAATTTCATTCATGACACAAAATGGAAACCCCATGTGTCCACAGACTTGGGTAGAAGTTTCCATCACATCAAAAATGGACACCCCAAGTTCCCCATACTTTGGTAGCTTTTCGTCACCCCACGACATGGAAATCCCAAGTTCCACAGACTCTCGGGCATTTCAAGTCATGCCATGACATGGAAACCCCCAACTTCCCCGTGCGAGTAGGGACATGAGAACCCCCAGTTTCATAGACTTGAGTGGTTTCTGTCAGTGGTTGTAAACACACTACAACGTGGAATTTTTGAGTTCCCCATACTTGGGGCAATGATTTTGAAACAACCCCAGTTCCCCAAAATTGAGAGGTGGTTTCGATCATCATTGAAACCCCATGTTCCCTACATTAGGGCTTCACTGAAAACCCTGAGTTTCCATCATTCTGTACAATATGAAAACTCATGGTTTCCATTAGGGGTAGGACATGGAAACTCCAAATTTCCCAGGCTTGCGCTGGTTTTCCATCATGTGCTGCGAAATGGAATCCCCATGTTCCCCAGACTTGGATGCCCATTTTGTTCATGGTGCAACATGGAAAACCTAAGTGTTTTTGACTTGGGTTGGTTTTCCATCGTGCCGTGGAATGGAAACTGCCCCTGCCCCCTCCACACCCTCCCATACGACCAACCCCAAGTCATGACATGGAAACCCCAAATTTCCCACCCCCTAAGCAAAGCATTTTTGAGATGTGAACAAAACAAAATTGTTGGTTGAAGGATAAGACAAAGGTGCACTAGCGAGAGAAATGTCTGATTTTTTTTTAATAATGTGTGACAAGAGCATAGTTCTACATCAAGGCAACCAAAGGTTGAATCTTAGTGGATCGTGGTATCAAGGCCACTCTGCCACTTACAATACCTGGTTGTGTATATAAGTCATATGCAAAATAGTATTCTCAATGCCCATTTGGAATTGAACTTCAAAGCTGCCCCGACGAAGATGCTTCACAATCACAATTTGCAAATGACATGGGCCCCTGGGGTGACAAAGTGATGCCCCTACTGCGGGTCAAGATACAGTTGAAGAGTTCCATACACTGCTTCTAGCGTGGATTCCGACTTCGAGGCATTCAGTCATAATCTGACACATGGTATCTTCATGCCACTATATTTTCAACCAAGTGCGGTGACCAGTTGTGTGAATCAATGATTCCTCTCATACTAAATTGAATTACTATTGTGATGTGGTTCATCAGTAGGGTAAAACTAATGTATCTCACGATGGTCTAAGCCCAGATCACATTGCTATTGGTGGGAGAACAATCCAACACTTAGTGAATTTTGCTTCACATGATAGGAAGAGTCGACATAAGAGAATGAAAAAGCAATGTCACGATGAATGCTTGGCTGCCACAAGCAAGTTATCCCTGTGGTAACTTTTTTGACACCTCTAGCTTCAAATTCTAAAAATATAAAGGATCAGTAGGCCATGATTTCATGGCTTTTATTGAAAACCAAAATGAAATGATACTTTACCCTTTTGTTGCAGATGATATTTTTGTTCTCGTTGAGATCATCTTAGGACACATGAGTTATCTTTTAACAGATATGCCACCCCAGCCAAACTCCCCACCTGACAATGTCTTTCGCCTGGATCAATCCACTGAAATGTTCCTTAAGGCCAAACATAGGGGCATTTACCCATCTCCACCCCACGGAATAAGTAAAATAATGTTAAAATTAGTGATATTTCACTTGTGCCACTCCCACTTATTCTATACCTCTCAAGTCATTTCACAAATTCAGACTAGAGTCAAGCTCAACAAGATCTTCTTTCCCCATTAACTCTTCCAAGCTCGTTCCCTTGGTTGTGGTTTCACTATATAGTAGATAGGGATAGTGGGAATATCTTTAATCCATTCATGTGTGTCACTAATTAGATGATGAGGCATTTGGCTACCTTACGAGAGTCATAGTTACTCCCAACGTTTACCCGTGCTTAGTTGAATATCTTCACTTTGACATTTAGAGCATTGGGCAGAAATCACATTGTGTCAGCGTCCATAAGGACCATTGATCTAGATTTAAATAAGAACACAATAAAATACAGAGATAACCATAAAGACAGATATGAAGCGGAAATAATACTTCATTTCATTACTGTAAAATACTGAAATATGCTTACATACAGAAATGGAAATAAACTAGCTAGGGCGATGGTAGCTTATCTCTGAGAAGAGATGTGGTGGCTATATGCCTCTAAACTGTGTTACAATGAGGCTCGAAGGCCTATTTGTTTTTGAGAAACAATGGAAAATACTTAACATCCCAAAACCTAACCCTAGAAGATGAAACGCCAAATTGTGCGCCCCGTTTTGGGTAAGTTGGTACATCAACTTCCCAGGGTCATAACTTTGACACCCGATCTTCGTTTGATGCATGCAATAGCTCATTAGAAAGATATATCCAAGAACTACAACTTTGGGAAGAGAAACATTGGTCCAAGGACCCATGTTGCTCCCGGATTTCCCAAAAATGTCGTTTAGGGTCTCAAAACAACTCCGAAAGTTCACAACCCAAAAAACTGCTAAAAATAGTAAATTGTGCTACAATTATGGAAACTCAAAAAATGAAAGAGATAGTTGTGGGGGTCCAAGTGGAATAGGTGGGTGGCCACCAACATCCACCTGTATCATTCCTCTCCCCTTAGGAAGCAATGGTCCCGATTGCGTTGGGTTCCTCCATCTGCTAAACTTGGTCCCTAGTGAGTTGTTCTGCAATCTCGGATGTGTCCAGTAATGGTGGGAAGTATGGTCGAGGGTAGTACACAGTGAACACTCAATGCAATCGAAGGAATGGGGGAATGCTATGCTTCAAACAATTTTTTCCTGTAGCCTTGGTACTGGTGTAAGGACCATGTCAGAGTGGTCTGAGTTTCTAATGGGCTCTTGTAAGGAATTCTTTCTGTAGATGCAACCAGACTTTGTTGCCCACCTGAAGCTTGTGTGGTACCCCTGTGGTTGAGGAGAAGTTATTCCTGTGTTCTATCATGACTGTATCCCTTTACTGTTGCTTCTGCATGGAGTAACCCTTCAGGGGGGTCATGGAAATGGTGATGATCTTCCCCTTACTTTGGGAGAGAACCAAATAGAAAATGAATTTCCTAGTCTGGGAGATGAGCTTGCTGCCTTTCTTGGCAATGATCAAAGTGGTGGTAGTAGGTGGGGCTACCTCCAGTATCCTATATAATGAATTACACAAAGAAATAATGACAACACGAGGCCTTCACTCATACACAACATGTTGCCTCCACAAGTATGGCTAGCCTAATATTACATCACAAACATCCAAAGGTGTAACATCACACAATACCTTGTCTGTGAAGGGGTTGATGCTGTAGGGAAGGCAACACTATTGGAAAAATTTGAGATCTCATCCTTCATGAAGCCACCCGATACTATATGGTTGTGGGTGTGTTGTAGTCGCTAGGCCCAACCGCTTCACGACCTCTACTGAAATGAGGTTCTTTTAGCTGCCACTATCGACAATGAATTGTAGCAGTGTTGTTGGGAAAAGTATCCAATTCGGAATGCCCCTATCCCACTCTAAGAGGTGATAGTGCCTTAGAAACAAACAAGGAAAACTATCTGAGTATTCTTCTTTATGAGATGTAAATAGAGAAAGAAGGATGTAACTAACCAATGTCTTCCGCTAGTTTGTCGATCCAATCACTCTCTCTTTTGTTCGCTTCCCGCTGCCTGCTCTTTCACTGGTCTAGCTTCACCCATTTCCTGCAAGATCACAAGAGAGGAAAACTACACAAAATACATAGATTCACATTCATAACTAGTTTAGGATCAGATGTAAACTAAATATGCAAATATAACAAAACATCATTGAAATACAAGCATATAGGAGAAACTCAAATAGCTTTATTGATATGATAACATATTCCAAGAGGAGATACAACCAAGTGAGTCCTGATCCAGCATCTACCTCCCAGCAAAGGAAACCCTTCCTCTCCTCCAACAAAGCATAAATCACCCAATGTACTAATCTCAATCTCAAACCAACAACAATTCTCTGCTAAATCAACTGTGAACAGCAAACAAACTCACTCCTAAGATCAAAATGACACTTACGACAGGTCTAGATCTAAGGGCGACAATATGACTAGCTTACTTTTGTAATGGGAAACTGCAAATGATGTAAAAAATAAACAAAGAACAAATACAGTTTCTTTATACAACTGAGGCAGAATTGAGGCAAAGAAAAGGGGTTTCAAATAGGTACACTGACTGATAACAGGCTGCAAAAAACAGAGATAAAACTGAGAAAAAGGAAGCAGGGAACCACGGCTGCACAAGGCAAAGACTGATCAGCGCACCCTCAACACAGAGAAACTGAACTTCAGCGCAGGTAGCCTTCACGGGACCTGCGTTGAAATGCAAAACCTCTTCACAGAGTCTGCGCTGAAGCAGAAATGAGAGTTGTTTCTGGGTTCTGGGTTACGGTTTGCAGTTTAATCTACAGTTTTTGGCCGGATAAAATCTATCAATTAGGTACAATTAGGAGGATGATTTAAAGGAGGACTAAGATCTATCACAAAGGGCTGTTAGAGCACTTGTGGATCAGCTGTTCAGACCATAAACAGGCCCAGTGAGTGGACTAGAGTAGCTGATCTCTACCTTGCATTTGTAGATGGCAAATGCAGTTCGATTCGACACTCTTGAGTTTATGAAATGAATAGCAATAGAAACACAAGTAAACTAACAAGATACTCTCCCCAACGGAGTCGCCAATTTGTTTTTGGGAAAAGTATCCAATTCGGAATGCCCCTATCCCACTCTAAGAGGTGATAGTGCCTTAGCATCAAACAAGGAAAACTATCCGAGTATTCTTCTTTATGAGATGTAAATAGAGAAAGAAGGATGTAACTAACCGGTGTCTTCCACTAGTTTGTCAATCCAATCACTCTCTCTTTTGTTCGCTTCTCACTGCCTGCTCTTTCACTGGTCCAGCTTCACCCAGTTCCTACAAGATCAAAAGAGAGGAAAACTACACAAAAGACATACATTCACATTCATAACTAGTTTAGGATCAGATGTAAACTAAATATGCAAATATAACAAAACATCATTGAAATACAAGCATATAGGAGAAACTCAAATAGATTTATTGATATGATAAAAAAGTCCAAGAGGAGATACAACCAAGTGAGTCCCGATCCAGCATCTACCTCCCAGCAAAGGAAACCCTTCCTCTCCTCCAACAAAGCATAAATCACCCAATGTACTAATCTCAATCTCAAACCAACAACAATTCTCTGCAAAGTACAAAATTCTAGCCTCCTGGACCTCTGGGTGAGAGATCCATATATAGATGTAAGCAGAGAGGATGAGTCAGCTTATGTTTTGACTTGTGGCTTCTCTCTGTCAGTTCTTGCTTCCACTTGGAGGTTGAGGACCTCTTACTCATCACTAGTCGAATTCATTGAGGCAAGTGTCATTGAGGAAGATTCTGGAAGCTTCCAGGGTCTTTCCACCTCGTTGAATGAACTTGCCATTTGTCATTTCCCACTCAGCGCACCCTGGTAGTGCTTTCACCTACGTTGCAGTGCACCTAGCCAGTTTAATCTCTGCATTTCAGCGCAGACAGCTAGTAGAGCCTCTGAATTGATCCTGAATTGACTGTTTCTGAGTTGTTTTTGGTGGAGAACTTCTGGGAGAAGCTGTCATTGGTTGACCTTGTTTCTTTAGGGGTAGGAACAACTCTTTTAGGGACTTTGAATCCCTTGGATTATGGACATTTCATGCTCAATGCTGTAAGGCACAAAAATGTCTATAACAAGCGGCGAACCCTTCACCCACATCTGTGAGTGGAAAAGACGTTCCCCCTCCTCTAGGTCTTCAGGCTCATTCTTTTGGATCTTGGCGGTGATAACAGTGACATTGGGCTCTACATCAGTGATCTAATTCCCTTTCCATTCCCCTTGTCGGGTCCTAACTCAGGGGCGGAACATGCATCTGATTCTGAAGCCTTCAACTCAGCCACCAACAATTGCTTGGTCTGACACTCACTTGTGTTATGAGTGGGACTCTTGTGGAACTCACACCACTTTCCTTTGTCCTTATTTGACTTCATGGTGTTGTTATTTTCTTGCAGCTTCAATGGGTTGTCTTAGGTCACCACGCCTTAGCTTTGTCCTTTGGTCTTCGGATTTGCAAATCCAAAGTCTCACTTTTTTTGTTTGAACTTTTGCTCGATTTTGATAGCATATCGGTATGTCGTGCTGAGCAAGGAGATGTTTAGGAACTCCATCTCTTCCTGGATGTATTTGTGTAGGTAGCCATGAAATTTGAGTACCAAATGCAACTCAGAGTCCTTGATACCCAACTGTGTGCGAAGGGTATGAAAAATGTTTGTGAAATCCAGCACATCTTGGTCCCTTCCCTGTTGCAATGTGGTCCATTTGATGTAATTGTCCTCACAGCTTTTGACAGGTTAGTACTACTCCTTGACGGCATCCCGAAATGAATCCCAAGTGGGTGCGGCTAAAAATAGTGAACTTGTACTTTCATTCTTCTGCTCGTAGTAGGTTTCCCACCAGTCCTTGATGTGGGGGGTTGCTTTGAGAAGAGCAAAAACAATCTTTTCCTGACTTGAAAATTCATGAATAGAAAAATACCCATCTAGCAAATTTAAACATTTAACTACGACATCTGTGTCTATTTGACCCTCGATGATGGGGATTTCAAAATCAACTTGTACCTTAAACGGTGTGGCATTTCCAGAATAGCTGTTTGAAGTCGATGTGTTGCCTCTGTGTAGCCGCTGAAGGATCTGGGCAAAGTTGTCCATCATCGCATTGCTTTGTCACTCGAGGGCTTCTTCAAACAAGATTTTGATAGGATCTCCTACCCCCTCATCTTTCCTTTCATCCACCATGGGAGGCCTTTGGGATTTGCAAGGCTAGTCTTGCAAAGGTTCGACTAGTTCAAGCCCTAACTCCTTATATCCCGACCTCGTTGGGTACATGCAAAAAAAAAAATAGAGAAAAAGCAGACCGCTCTGATACCACTGATCCAAATTTAAACAAGAACGTAATAAAATATAGAGATAACCTAAAGATAGATATGCAGCAGAAAAAATACTTCATTTCATTATTGTAAAATACTGAAATATGCTTACAAATAGAAATGGAAATAAACCAACTAGGGCGATGGTAGCTTATCTCTGAGAAGAGATGTGGTGGCTACATGCCTCTGAACTGTGTTACAATGAGGCTCGAAGGCCTATTTATTGTTGAGAAAAAATGGAAAACCCTTAACATCCCAAAACCTAACCCTAGAAAATGAAACACCAAATTGTGGGCCCAGTTTTGGGTAAGTTGGTACATCAACTTCTTGGGGTTGTAACTTTGGAACCCAATCTTCGTTTGATACGTACAATAGCTTGTTAGAAATATATATCCGAGAACTACAACTTTGGGAAGATAAACATCGGTCCATGGACCCATGTTGCTCCTAGATTTCCCAAAAGACGTCATTTAGGGCCTCAAAACGGATCCGGAAGTTGAGGACCCAAAAAAATGCTAAAAATAGTAAATAGTGCTACAATTACAAAAAATGAAAAACTAAAAGAGACAGTTGTGGGGGTGTAAGTGGGATAGGTTTGTGGCCACCAACATCCACCTGGATCAACCATCGCAATGCTTTGTTTTAATTAAAGATCTAGACTCCCCTTAGCCATACTAGTTCTGAGTCAAATGTTCACTGACTAGGGAGAATCCCCTAGTAGGGGGAATTCTACGTCCATATCCCAATTGGCACATGACTTCCCACCCTTGCCGCAATAACAACTCGAGAAAAATGTCAAAAACCCATGAGTTGAGGCCACAAACCCCTAGGCCCAACCCTTAGAGCCAATCCTTTTCTGGAAGTTACAGATCCATTTTGCTAACTTCCCTTACCTACATTGTTTTATTGATTAGAGGTTGTTCACCTTGCAGACCTAATGCTATTATGAGTATGAACAAGAACGAATGGTACATGGTCCTCCAGATTTTTAAGGGTTCTCAAGGGCACACTGATCACTGCAAGATGTGTAGTGCTCTTCCAGTTGTTGGACCCTATCTCTAGGTGAACCGATTCCAGGGTGGGAAAGATGTTAAAAAAAAACATAACTCTTCTCGGGGCCCCTCACGATGTCTCTGGATTTCCTAACATTGTCACCCACTGCCATGTCTCGGTCTGGGAATATTAACCCGATTCCATTTCAATGCTTGTGTAAAGTGCACCCTTGATAGAAGGCTTCCACATCTCTTAGGATCAACTAACCCATGTCCAAGTGTTGTTCACATGAAACCTTTCCCCACTTTAGTCTTCAAAGTTTGCATTTGAATATTTGCTACTACCACCAAGATCTACACCAAGGTCCAATCCACCCAAGCTCACGCCCTAGTTTTCTCAATGACCCCCACATCCTCCTACTCATCGAAGCGAGGAAATTGCTCCAACAGTCGAGTATAGGTTGCGCGCTTCAGCACCATCCATTTTTGGCACCAGTTGGTTTGGCAGGTCAGTTGTTACACACTCCTTAGTGGATTTTGACTTCCATGACCACCGTCCTACTGTCTTAATCAACCAACATCGTTTATGGGATCTAGATTAGCGTAGTGTTGGAAATAATGCTAAGAGGGAGGGGGGGGGGGGTGAATCAATATTAGCAAGTCAATAATATTTCATTTCCATAATCAGATTCATATATGCTACTTCAGTTAATAGAACTTGCATGTATACACAACTGTATTTAAGGAAACTAGCATATATCGTGCAAACTTATGATTCAGTTAATTTATCATATGTTGATATTTAATTAGTGCATCAGAACCATATAAACAGTAACCAGGTGCAGTAGAACAGACAATCACACACACATGAACACAAGATATAAGGTGGAAACCCAATGTGGATGAAACCACCTACTGTAATCGTCTATATCTTCTTTTAATAAGAAATTTCTTTTTACAAATTTTGTACTGGTACAGTCTTATACCAGTACGCAAGCTTCTACCTGTAGAAGGCTACAACCTTCCCTCATTCTCCAGCTTCTCTTGGAAGGGAGCTACAACCCCCTAGCTCTTGTACTAGCTGATATGTTTACTAGTACGTAGGTGTCAGCCTACAAAAGGCTACAACCTTCTCTTTTCTTCCAGGGACCACATTTCATAAATTTTCAAACTAGATCCATTAATAACATCATTCAAACATCAAATACATCTACATCAATCAATCTCATTTGCACCAGCCACAACTGAATCAATCAATCACTTTTCAGAATGCTGTAACAGTAACCAAAAAATAGTAACTAGAACCCAAAACACTGTAACAACAACCAGAAGTAGCTAAAGCATATTTTATGAGATATACGCTACTTCAATGTGTCGAACCTGCTTGCATATGCATTTTTCTCAAGGCGAACCAGCGTACAGATCTGCAAATCAAATTTAGGATGTATACGCTGTTTTGATATGCAGAACCAACATGTATACATGCCTTTTATGAAGTGAACATGTGTATGGATCTATAAATGATGATTTAATCTTTACAACAATTCCAGACTTCATTTATACATAGATCATCATATTTATAGTCTACAACATGCGCTAGTTATTCAAATAAAATATCAAAACACACCAAGATACTTCACATCAAGCCTTAAGATCTTGACCCATCATTAGATCTTATCCTTCATCAAGCACTAAGGTTCATCGTTGATTCAGATCCAGTTGTGCACCATAACTAAATAACCTGTATTCAAGATCTTGTTCTTCATTAGATATTCAATGCATGAGTGCATTTTCCTAATGATATTCTCCTCCTTTTATAGTCTTAGCCCTTACTCAATACCATGGACCAAAACCACTTAGAACCAATACCTTAGACCAAATACCTGGGGTCAACACTTCAGACAAGATACCTTGGACCAATACCAAGGATCAAAACACCATGGACCAAATACAACGGACCAAAACTAAGTTTTCCAACATGTACATGCCTTTCCTTTCGTGAAAATGAATGTGTACACTATACGTGCCTTTTGGTCTGCGAACCCAAGTGTACACGTGGCTTGGTCAATGGAGAACCTACGTATACCTCTCTTTCTTCATTATGTGAGTTTGAAATATGATCTATCATCTGAGTGAGTTACCATCAAGGACAACACCTGTGTCATAGTGCCAAATCTGTGTCATAATGCCAACAATCTCCCCCTTTGGACTTGATGGTAACCCCAAGTCACTCTCCCCCTTTTTCATCAAGGGCAAAGGGTTATGCTCCCCCTGAGTACATGCTGAATGCTCTGATATGCTGAAGAGTGTTGATTGAGCTCCATGCTCGAGTCCATGCTCCCCCTAAATATAAGCAAGGTTTGCAGAAAGATGTTTTAAAAGAAGAACATGACTCTATACCTCATAAATGATCTTCCTATCACTAATGACTCATACATACATCCATCTCCCAACCAAGTGGGGATATACCAAGTTTGACTCATCCACCCAACCAAGTGGGGATATACCAAACGTTTATACATGTCAAAACAAGAACATTACATCATCCATTGCATGCATAGTAGGTCGTTTCATGACCTTGACATTAAAAGATATACATGACATAGAGATTAAATATATGAAATAAGACCATGATAGTTATCAGCAACTATCATTAGCAGCATCTGTCAATCACCATCCAGACTAGCAACCATGATCTCCCCCTGAACATGTTCCACCTGAATCAGAAACAAATGTGAATTTGTACCAAGATATTCTAAGATAATGCCAACAATGCAGTATTAGAAGTATATGCTCCCCCTGTGCCAGATGATCACTGTCAGACCCATATCAGACTCCTTTCATCTTGAATCTGGCCCACTGTTTTTCTTCAAACCAACATATACGCGACTGTATCCACAGAAACCGGCGTATGTACATGGATATGCTTCATGGAACTCGCATATAACCACTTTTCTATGAAACAGTAAGTTTTAACCGCAATATGATGCATCAACTACTCCCAACTTCTGACTGGGATATTCAAATGTCTCTCTGGGTAGTGGTTTGGTGAATATATCAACAACCTGTTCTTTGGAGGGAACATACTCCAATTTGACCTTTTGTTCAAGAACTTGTTCACATAGAAAATGATATTTGATGGGTATGTGCTTAGTCTTGGAATGCATGATTGGATTCTTTGAAATACTGATTGCACTTGTATTATCACATAGAATGGAGATGGGTGGAATACATGTGATCTAAATGTCTTTCAATGTTTGCATCATCCAAAGGAGTTGTGTGCAGTAAGATGCAACAGCCACATATTTTGCTTCATATGTAGATAATGCAATTGAACTTTGTTTCTTTCTGAACCAAGACACTTATTTGGAACCCATATAGAATGCACCACCACTAGTGTTTTTTCTGTCATCAATGCTTCCTACCCAATATGCATCTATATATGCATTAAGAATAAGATCTATATCTCTCGGATGACATAAACCAAATTCTGTGTTCCTTGAATATTTTTGAAAATCCTTTTGACTGCTTGAAGGTGTGATTCCTTTGGATTGGCTTGGAATCTTCCAATTATTCCCACTACATGCATGATGTCTAGTCGGGTACCCGTTAGATAAAGCAGACTGCCAATCATGGATCTGTAGGTTGGTTGATGTACTGCTGCTGATTCATCATTTGAGTTGAGACTGCATCCTATTACCATAGGGGTACATATTGGTTTAGAATCTTCCATACCATATTTTTTCAAGATCTGCTTGAGATACTTGGTTTGTGACAAAAAAATACCATCTTTCTTTTATTGAACTTGTAGACCAAGAAAATATGTGAGCTCACCAAGCAAGGACATTTCAAATTCTTGCTGAATTACCAAAGCAAAGTTTTGACTCATGGCTTCTTCATTGCTACCAAAAATGATATCATCAACATACACAACAAGTATTAACAATTTATTATTGTCAATATTTGTATATAGATTGCTATCAGCTGATCCTTTTGAAAAACCTTATTGATGGAGGTATTTGTCAAGATGGTAATACCAAGCCCTTGGAGCTTGCTTTAGACCATAGAGAGCCTTTCTGAGTCTGCATACAAGTTTTGGATCATTTCCAAGGATGAATCCAACTGGTTGCTCAATATATACTTCTTCTTCTAAGTCCCCATTAAGAAAGGAAAATTTTACATCCATTTGGTATACTTTGAATTTATGAAAACTAGAAAGAGCAAGGGACATTCTTATGGCTTCAAGTCTAGCAATAGGTGGAAAAGTATCTTCAAAATCTATACCTTCTTGTTGAGCATATCCTTTACAAACAAGTTTGGCCTTGTTTCTAATAACCTCACCATTTTCATTCAGCTTGTTTTTGAATATCCATTTGGTTCCTATGATATTCTTATCATAAGGTCTAGGAACTAATTCCCAAGTATTATTCTTTTCAATTTGCTCAATTTCTTCATTCATGGCCTTGACCCAACATTCATATTTGTATGCTTCATTTATATTTTTAGGTTTGATGGAGGAAAGCAATGTTAGATAGCTTTAAGCTTCTGTAATAAGTCTTCTTGTCTGCACACCACCCTCTTTCTGTCCCAAAATTTGAGTCTCTGGATGAATTTTCTGAACATACCTGGATGGAGTCTTTTCTTCTGCCGTTATCTGTTCTTCTGGTGCTTCATTGGTTTCTTCTTTAGAATTAGTCTGACTTGATGTGGAACGATAATCCTCATCTTCTCCATAATCTTCGATTTTTACCTGATTTGGATTTTTGCATCCTTCATCAACCGCAACATCAATACTTTCAATAATTTTCCCAATTCTTTTATTATAACACTTATACCCTTTACTTCGAGAAGAGTAACCAAGGAGAATGCCTTCATCTACTCTGGGTTCAAACTTGCCAAGTTTTTCATCAGTCCTTTTGATGTAACGTTTGCTTCCAAAAACTTTGAAGTATTTTATGGTAGGAGTCTTACCATACCAAATTTCATGTGGAGTTTGAGTGTTGTTTACCCAAACATTTTCTTTGTTGAGAATAGTGATGGCAGCGAATGCAACTTTACCCCAGAAGGTTGCAAGAGTTCCAGAATCATCTAGCATAGCATGAATTGTTTGTTGAACATTTTTTTTCATCCTTTCTACCACTCCATTTTGCTGAGGAGTCCTTGCAGTGGAGAATTGCCTTTTTATTCCATGTTCTTCACAAAAGTCAAAGAATTCATCCAAGGTGAATTCCCCTCCTCAATCAGATCTAAGACATTTGATTTTTTGGTTTGATTCATTTTCAACCAGGGCTTTGAAGGCTTTTAATTTTTCAAATGCTTCATCTTTATGCTTTAGAATCCCTATCCAACACATTCTGGAAAAATCATCAATGAACAATATAAAGTATTCCTCTCCACAAGGTGAATTTTTCCTTGATGGACCACATAAATCAGTATGAACAAGTTCAAGAGGCTTATTTGCTGATCCTTCCTTTTCAGGGAATTGCGACTTGCTTTGCTTACCAAATTGACATGATTTGCATATTTTATTTTCTAGAATGCTGATATTAGGAAGATCACGAACAACCTGGAATTTGCTTGCTTTTCCTATTTGAGAGAAGCTTAGATGCCCCAATCTTCTATGCCATAGCTAGTGTTCATAATTTTTTCTTAGATAGCATTGTTGTTGTCCTCCCTTGAGTATATATAAGTTGTTGGGAGTTATTATACCTTTTATCATGGTTTCTCCTGTATCAAGCTCACAAACAAGACATCCATTTGATCAAAATACTACTTCATTTCCTTGATCACACATTTGAATGACACTCAACAGGTTATGCTTTAGACCATCAACATACATAACATTCCCAGCTTTAACTTTTTCTTTTAAAAGAACAGAACCTTTACCTTTTATGACAACAGGAGTGTCATTTCCAAATGAGACCTTCTTTTCCTTTTCTAAGGCATTATATGACTGAAGTTTTTCTTTATCACCTGTCATGTGTTTCGAGCATCCACTATCGATGTACCAATGATTTTCTTGTCTTTCTGTATACAGGGCTATACCACATATTTCTTTTTGTGTTCCTTTCTTTCTCCATATTTTGTGATTTAATGAAGTTTTCTCCTTCTGAGATGTTTGCTGAAATTTACTCCTGCATTTAGATTCTTCGTGACCAAAGTTGTTGCAGATAGGGCATTCTATTTCATTTTCAAGGAGAGAAAAGTTATTGTAGGTCTATTTCATGATCCCCATCACATTCCTTTGATTTCATGCTTCTCTATTCATGATGGTCTTGTAAGCAACACATTGATCAGCTTTGTGTCCAAAGTTATGACATGAAGAACATTGGCGATTAAAGAAGTTCCTGCGATTATCGAATCTACTGACGTGGTGATTGTAGTTGCTATTTATATTCATTCTTCAAGTAGATTGAGTATGATTTACCTGAGGTTTGTAGATTTTGTTCATCCTTGAAGTAAATTGAGCCTGATTTACTTGGTGATCTGCTTTATGCCTTTGTTGTCAATTGTGAAACTGTTCACTACTCTTTGCTGCATCAAGATAGCTTTTAGTGGAGGTTGACGACTTCTGTGCTTGGGATGCTTCTTCAATATATCCAAGACCTGTCTTTATCAGAGGAGAACACTGCACTTTGATAATTTCATTTAAGTTTTCTGATCCTTTAGTAAATCTAAGGTTGAGAGCTTTTGTTTTCTCAATATCCTTTCTTAGACCCACAATTTCACATTCTAGTTTTTCATTGTGTTTTTCTCTTTCAGCAAGTTGGAATGTCAGAGTATCTATAATCATATTATTTTCTTCTAAACAGATTTTGAGTTTAGATATTTCTTCATAAAGGTCTTCTTCATCTAAAGCATCCAAGAAATCATCATCTTCAAAAGCCATTAGCAGTATATAGTCATTACTATTTTCATCTTCATCGCTATTTGATAAACCATCACTATCTTCATGAGTATAGTAGCTCTTCTTACTTACACTTTGTTTTCTATTCCATTTTGCTGATTCATTACCTTTATCAAGCTTATCTTTATGAGGACATTTGGTAGCATAATGACCGACTCTTCCACAAGAAAAACATTTGAAAGGTAGTTTACCTCTGAATCTCCCAGACACATTGAAGGTTCTTGACAAATTTTGCTTCTTCCTTTCCTTCTGAAATATGTCCTGATTTATTGAGTTCTTCTCTTCCTGAAGCTTTGAATGCAACTTCTTTCATATCTTATGGACCTCCTTTTCTCATTTTGAAAGCAGTTAAGATTCTGTGCAGCTGTGTCATAGTAATAGTCTGAAGATCCTGCTTTTATTCTATGGCAGATACTTTTGATTCAAACTTATTAGACAAGGATCTTAAAACCTTTTCAACTAAAGTAACTTCTTTTATCTCTTCACCCAAGTTCTTCATGCAATTAAAAATCTCATCTATACATAAGAAGTAACTAGCGATACTTTCACCATTATGCCTTTTGAGAGTTTCATATTGAATTCTGAGAGATTGCAGTTTTGCAAGTTTTACCTGATTGTCTCCTTCATAGCTTAGAATGATCTTGTCCCATATTTCTTTGGCGGTTTTGAGCTGCATAACTTTGACAAATTTTGATTGTGACAAACTCCCCAATAATGTATTGATAGCCTTGGCATTAGTTTCATATTTCTTTTTACCTGCCATATCTGTAGGAATTGCTGATGGAAATGTATATCCTCCTTCCACGATTTCCCAGACATCTGTTCCAAGAGATTGAAGATAGGTTGTGGTTCTTACCTTCCAATAAATGAAGTTTCTCCCATCAAAGATTGGTGGTCTAATGGATCCCTCTCTTTCGTAGTTACTCATGATGATAGATCTTCCTTCAAGCAATCAAGCTTCTTTTGAAGGACCTTCTCTAATACCAATTGTTGGAAATAATACTGAGAGGGGGGGTGAATCAGTATTAGCAAGTCAATAATATTTCATTTCCATAATCAGATTCATATACGCTACTTCAGTTAATGGAACTTGTGTGTATACGCAAATGTATTTAAAGCAACTAGCGTATATCTTGCAAACTTATGATTTAGTTAATTTATCATATGTTGATCTTTAATCAGTGAATTATAACCATATAAACAGTAACCAGGTGTAGTATAATAGAAAATCACACACACATGAACACAAGATATAAGGTGGAAACCCAATGTGGGTGAAAACCACCTACTGCAATCGTCTCTATCTTCTTTTAATAAGAAACTTCTTTTTACAATTTTTGTACTGGTGCAACCATATACCAGTATGCAAGATTCTACTTGTAGAAGGCTACAACCTTCTTTCATTCTCCAGCTTCTCCTGGAAGGGAGCTACAACTCCCTAGCTCTTGTACTAGCTGATATGTTTACTAGTACGTAGGTGCCGGCCTACAGAAGGCTACAACCTTCTCTTTTCTTCCAGGGACCACGTTTCATAAATTTTCAGACTAGATCCATCAATAACATCATTCAAACATCAAATACATCTGCATCAATCAACCTCCTTTCCACCAACCACAACTGAATCAATCAATCACTTTTCAGAATGCTGTAACAGTAACCAGAAAACAGTAACTAGAACCTAGAACACTATAACAACCACCAAAAGTAGCTAAAGCATAGTTTATGAGATATAGGCTACTTCAATGTGTTGAACCTGCGTGCATATGAACTTTTCTCAGGGTGAACCTATGTACATATCTGCAAATCAAATTTAAGATGTATATGCTGTTTTGATATGCAGAACCAGCGTGTATACATGCCTTTTCTAAAGTGAACCTGCATACAAATCTATAAATGATGATTTAATCTTTACAAAAATTCCAAACTTCAGTTATACCCAGATCATCATATTTATAGTCTACAACATGCACCAGTTATTCAGATAAAAGATCAAAACACACAAATATACTTCACTTCAAGCCTTAAGATATTGACCCATCATTAGATATTATCCTTCATCAAGCATTAAGGTTCATCCTTCATTCAGATCCAGTTGTGCACCATAACCCAATAACCTATATTCTAGATCTTGCTCTTCATTAGATATTCAATGCATGAGTGCATTTACCTAATGATATTCTCCTCCTTTTATAGTCTTAGCCCTTACTCAATACCATGGACCAAAACCACTTAGAACCAATACCTTGGACCAAATACCTGGGGTCAAAACTTCGAACGAGATACCTTGGACCAATCCCAAGGATCAAAATACCATGGACCAAAACTAAGTTTTCCAACATGTACGTGCCTTTCCTTCCATGAAAATGCGTGTGTACGCTATACGCGCCTTTTGGTCTGCGAACCCACATGTACACACGGCTTGGTCAATGGAGAACCTATCTATACCTCTCTTTCTTCATTCTGTGAGTTTGAACTATAATCTGTCATCTGAGTGATTTGCCATCAAGGACAACACCTGTGTCATAGTGCCAAATTTGTGTCATAATGCCAACACACGAAATTCGACACCATAACTCGAATTTCTATTCATCCCACATCGCTAGTTTTTCTTACCAAAAATGGACACTTGGAGCTCTCGATTTCATGGCACAACTCAATGGAGCAACCACACCCTCTTAACTATTTAAATTTTGAGAATAGGTCCAGGGAATTACTCCCTCGATGCCTCTAATAATTTCCTTTACATGATAAAACTTGCATGTGACGTCCAACAATCCTGAGGGAAACATCGGAGGAAACCAACTACTAGATGGTTCAATTAGTCTTTTGCCCCTATACACAAGTCAGACAAATGATTTTCACATCCGTATTGCTACGATCCTTCACCAGAGATTCATATGGCTTTGCCCTGCTTAGGAATATTTCACCATCTTTCGAGTCCCAATAGGTGTGATCGACTCCCCTTCACATAAGCTCAATATCAGTCGATGATGAACCCTCTGAGAGAGGGGATGTCACCCACCACCTTGCTTGTGCCTCATGTTTTTCAAACCCTCTGACTTTCACACATGTTAAACTCCTTGTTCTGTGTTTTAAGACAGTTTGAATGGAAATCTTGTCAACAAACGCCGTGAGCACGTAGGTTCACATGACCCGCTACAAGGATGCATGCTTCATTCTTCAACCACTGCAATACAAAACTGACAAGTAGTACTCCAACTTCACTTGTGATGATGCAATAGCCCGTGTTGGTTTACACCTCAAGTCGAGCAACGGACTAGCCTAAGTCGTTCCACATTCTACCAAGATGCATCGACAACCTCCATCCTCTTCCCTTTTGGAAATTTAAAACACTATTTAACTCTCCTTTCAAATTCCTTTTAGTCTTTCCCTCTTGGTACTTGTTCGCTATCGGTCTCTCACCCTTATGTAGCCTTGGACAGAATTTACCACCCTATTAGGGTTGCATTCCCGAACAACCCGACTCACCGACAATGCCTCGTGAGGTGGCAAGGTCTTGGCCCGACGGGGCTGTCACCCTCTTAGGCACCCATTTCCAAGGGACTTGGACTAGGTACACTACTGAGGACTTCTACAGAATACAATTTAGGTGACACTACCACCCGATTTTCATTTTGGGCTCTTCCCAGTTTTCTCACTGCTACTAGGGGAATCCTTTTAAGTTTATTTTCCTATGCTTAAATATATGTTTAAACTCAATGAGTGTTATCGCTTGGGATGAGGTCGCAAGTTTCAAGCTAAATATTCACTCTCCAATGGGAGGACGAGAGAAAAGAAAGTTTGAACAATGCCACACAAAACCTGCATCAGCTAATGTCGATTGCCAAACCAAGGGGACAAGATCACCACTTACCGACGAACACCATGAAACATCACTTGACGTATTTTAGCTAACCACACCATAAAGGGTATAGATTACTAGATTCATTTCATGCTAACATATTATATGGAGCACATTTGAATGGGATGTGACACCCAGATAGATGTGCCCTCGACCAAGGCCTCGAGCGCAAATTGTGTTAAAAGACCTGATGATTCATGGGATTATGCAATTCATAATAAGTATCAAATTTTGATACATTCTTCATCGTAACAAGATCCAAGATATCCATTTCCGAGAGTCTTTTCCACGTATTACCAAAAAATCCCCACAATGCTTAATAAGGCATCCCCCACAACAAATGGCTAAAATCCAACCCAATGCCAAATGCATCACAAAAAGAAACAAGCAACAAGCACCCCTCTCCATTGAGACAAGTGCACTCCATAACCCACTCAATAAAGAGAGGCTCAAATAGAGACAAATAATCTCCCTGAACCCCGTGCCTTTGTAAAGAATGGGGTAACCTGCAAGGAATGGTGATCGAGAAGGACTAGGGTGGCCACCCCAAAACTCACACTTCTTTTCATCCTTCCCAAACCCCAAACCAAAACACAACCCCACTTTCTCCATAAGGCTAAGGGAAAAAAGGAGTTAAGGAATAAAAACACATGAAAGAAAGAGAAACAAAGGTGTCTACCCCCTCACAAGAGGACGCTCAAAAAAATAACAATATTCCCAAGCCCCACGACCCTGCAAAAAGCGGGGAATTACAAGGAACGATGATCAATAAGGACTATGGTGGCTTACCTAGAAACTCATACTGCTTTTCATCCTTTATGAATACCAATCCTTAAAAAATTCACCCTTTTCTCCATAAAGGTAAGGTTCGAAAGGAGGAAGGGAAGAAAACAAGGTGATATAAAGAGAAAAAAAATGTGTTTACCAATGAAGAAGAGGAGGCTCTAGGCCCTGTGCCCTCTCAAAAAGATGGGACCTACAATGAAAAGTGATTGATAACAACTAGGGTGGTGACCATGGGAGCTCGCACTACATTTCATCCTTCCTGAACACCAGTCCACAACAATTCCCCCTTTTCTTCGTAAAGCTAGGGACCGAAAGGAAGAAGGGAAGAAAACAAGGTGAAAGAAAGGGAAACCAAACATGGCTACCGGATCACAAGGGGAGGCTAAAACAAATTACAATCTTTCCAAGCCTCGTTCCTTCACAAAAAGGGGGGAGTTGAATGGAACAATGAACAAGAAGGACTAGGGAGGCCACCCGGGGTGCTCACGCTGCTTATCATCCTTCCCGGACACCAATCCAAAACAATCCCCCCTTTTCTTCATAAACTTAGGGGCCGAGAGGAAGAAAGGAAGAAAATAAGGTGAAATAAATCAAACATGGCAACAGGCTCACAAGGGGAGGCTCAAATAAAGTACAAGCTTTCCAAGCCTTGTTCCTTCACAAAAAGGGGGGAACTGCAGGGAACGATGACCTGGAAGGACTAGGGAGGCCACCTCGAGAGCTCGCGCTGCTTTTCATCCTTACTGAACACCATTCCACAACAATTCATCCTTTCCTCTATAAATCTAGAGGCAAAAAGGAAGAAGGGAAGAAAGCAGCATGAAAGAAAGAGATATCAAACATGACTCCCGGCTCACAAGGGGAGGCTCAAACAAAGAACAGGATTCCCAAACCCCATGCCTTTGCAAAAAGGGGCGAACTGCAAGGGATGACGATCAAGAAGGACTAGGGTGTCCTACCCCTCAAACTCGCACTTATTTTCATCCTTCCTAAACACCAATCCACAACAATCCCCCCTTTTCTCCATAAAGCTAGGGTCCAAAAGGAAGAAGGGAAGAAAACAACACAAAAGAAACAAAAATCCCAAGAAAAGAGAGGCTCACCAACACATCGAGGAGATGTTTCCTAACCAAAAATAAAGAAAAAAAGACACCAAATCAAACCATCCCACCTCTTGACACCCTTCCACATACATTACGGCACAACACCCTTTCTAGCTTATAACATAACAAATGATAATAAAAATAACCAAGAAAATAAATCACGACCTAAACTTGACGACTAGAAAAGATGAGGCTCGGGATGAGACTAGTGTCTAGAGCACGTTACTTAGAGGTAAACAACCCCCCAACCAGGCACAAGGCTTTAGATGACAAATAAACTAATAGAAAACCCAGCCTTCTATTGCACCCCTCCATTCAGAAAACACCCAACAACCTTTCCTGCAAGAAAGTTTAGGTGGGTCAAAAATTGAACTCCAAAGAGGAGTTGTTGCGGGCTGACACTCAATCATGGATAAAGCCATGGGCCACAAATACATCAATGGTTCAAGGCCACTAAAGAGAGGGATGTCTATAGAGTGCACACCATGACATTGTTGCAATCACACAGAAAAAATAGGCTTGACCTCAAAACAAGAAATCACACGGGCCTACATTGCAATCAAAACCCACCCAACCTGAACCTAAAAAATGACCCCCTACTATAAATGATCCTACTATATTTTCGCTTACAGTAACCTTGTTACGACTTCTCCTTCCTCTAAATGATAAGGTTCAATGAGATTATCACATTGTTGACAGCAACGAACCATCATCATCAATGCAATCCAAACACTTCACAGGATCATTCAATCGGTAGGAGTGATGGGCGATGTCTATAGAGGGCAGGGATGTAGTCAACACAAGTTGATGACACACTTACTAGGAATTCATCATTTAAGACCAATAATTGCAATGGTCTATCCCCATCATGATGAAATTTGAGAATATTTCTCAACCCTCTCGAACTAGGAAGAAAAAATCATCGGTTGCATCAGTGTAGAGCATATGTGGCCCAGGACATATAGGGGCATCACAGAATTATTATTTCCTCAAAATTCCATGGCCTAAATGGCCATAATCCCTCGAAGAAGATGGCTACGAAGGGGAACCTCCACGTAGCTAGTTAGAAGGCTAAGTTCTCATTTTTTATCGGAATTAACCATACAAATCGCTCCACCAACTAAGAATGACGATGCACCACCACCCATAAAATCAAGAAAGATCTCTCAAAATGTCAATCCTTACTATGTATGGACATGGTAAGTTTCCCTGTGTTGAGTCAAATAAGCCAGAGGCTCCACTCCTAGTGGTGCCTTTTCGTCAATTCCTTTAAGTTTCATCCTTTCAACCATACTCCCCCCAGAACCCAAACACTCTTATTTCTCAAAAGGTTCTGGCAAAGTCCTTAGAGAAACATCTGTTGATCTGTGGTCGACATTGTTTATGGTTGATACTAGAAAGGTATTTGATTGTCTTCAAGCCCCGATCTTTCATTATTGATTAATGAAAACATCCATAGAAAATGCTTTCGCAGTGGTCCATCTTTCATAAATCCAAGAATTTCACCTCTGACAATGAAATACGAATGCCCCCAATAGTCCTTATTAATCATTACTCTAGTCCCGAAGGCCAACATAATAGGGCCAGACTCCTACCATCTTATTCCATGCTAATGTACTCAGAGCATAAGCTTGCTTTGAGAACTATAATTTTTTCAAAGTAACAGCATTGAAGTCATGACCTAGCCAATTAAGGCCAAGAGCACACCGCTGATAAAAGGGAAAAAAGGGTAGGTGCACACCAAGTAGGCAAACCAAACTTTGCAACCCAATATCCAACAACGAGCGTTTTAACTGCAACAACGTAAATATACGTTACTGCAGTTGGAATTACCGTGACTACTAGCATCAGAATTTCCCTCCAATGGATCCTTATTGAGGGATTTATATTGTACTCATTCCAATTACTAGACTCGATGAGATGAGTATTGTTATTTATTTTCACTACCTCCCCATGTCAAGATTGGGTAATTTGTGTGCACGCTGCCTTCCATGGATGTGGTAGTCATTTCTTAGGCTCCCTCTCTAGAATCGAACCCTAACTCTTTGTCACCCATCACCACCATGGTAGGCCTCTATCCTACCATCGAAAGTTTATAGGGAAGAAATTTGAATGAAGCATCACCAACACAAGGGTTGTGTGATCCATCGAGTTATCATGATTCACTGAAGAAGTGGGCAACCTGGCACCGACCTTTTATCTAAAAATTGCATCCCTTCCAAAGAGTTGGGACTTGGTGAACGTATTAGCTCTAGAATTACTACAGTTATTTGAGTAGTATGGTATCATCAAAAAATCTATAAATAATTTAATGAACCATCTACAGTTTCATGGTCTAAATTATTTCATACTTATATATGCATAACTTAATCTTTGAGACAAGCATATGGCTACTTGTAGGATCAACTAGGTAGCACCCTCCCACTTCAATGGGTATTCCAAGTGCTCTCTTACCAAGAGCCAACCTGAACACCCATCAAATCAAAGAGATGTAAAAATATCATGTAAACTTGTATACCTTGCACACCTTGCATCCCAAGAAGGGAACACACACTACATGCCAAAGGCATGCAAAATAAATGTCAACCTCAAATGTAATTGATGATGGCTACAAGATCCAGAAAGTGAAAAAGTGGGTAAACATACCGAGTCACAACACACCAAGGCTAGTTCGGAGTTTGAAACCACCCCAAAACCAACAATAAAACGAGCAATCACTCACCCACTCCCTTAGAAATGCCTCCCAAACCCTCCCCATCCCACACTAAGGCCACCTAGGAGCCCACCCAAACAACAACAACAGTGGACCTCGATCACTTGATCGCCTGTGGTAGCCTTGATTAAAAGGAAATGGAAGGAAATAAATGGAGAATGACCAACCACGTAACCTCTATATTAGAAATGACCCCCAACCCTCCCTACCCTACACTGATGCCACCTAAGAGTCGACTCGAGTAGCAAAAATGGTGGACCTCAATCTCTCGATCACCTGCAACAACCTCGATGTGAAGGAAAATGAAGGAAATAAAAAGAGAACCACCAACCGCAAATACTATCTTAGAAAGTCCATACGAACCTCCCCACCCCACGATGATGCCACCTAAGATTTTACCTAGACCACAAAAATGGTGGACCTTGATCGAATGATCCCCTACAATTGCCTCGATGCAAAGGCAAAGAAAGGAAACAATACAAGAAGAACCGAGCTTGCAGCCTCTCTTAGAAATATCTCACGACCCTCCCCACCCCACACCGAGGCCACCTAGGAGTCCACCTAGACAACAATAATGGTGGACCTCGAAGCAAAGAAAAAGGAAGGAAACAAAACAAGAATGACCGAGCCCACAAACTCTGTTATAAATTCCCCCTAACCCTCCCTGCCCCACATTGAGGCCGCCTAGGAGTCCATCCAGACAACAAAAATGGTGGACCTCAATCACTTGACTAGTTATGGCAACCATTATGCGAAGGAAAAGGAAGAAAATAAATGTAAATTAAGATGCTCACTACACAAGACAATAACATATCTGAATAGGAGGAGGGATCGAGCAGTGCCGCACCCCACGCACCCTATGTACAGACAACCTTGGAGATTGCCCCATAATTTTACCAACTAGACAACGAATAATCTTCACCTATCGCCACCTCCACACAGAGGAGGGAGGTCGAAGAATTCCACCTCAAAATCATTCTTCCATATAGACCCCACCATCAACATAGCAAGCCTCCTCCCCATTGGACCACAATCACATACATAATTGAAACAATGAATATCCATCACACTGTGACTTAACATTTCGAGCCGCAAAAGTCCACTATGCATGTAAGATGAAAAGAAAAATATGACCACTCGATCAAACATATGAGCCCCAACATCTATCAAAACCTCAAAGCCAACGCAACCATAGATGGTGTGCACTTTGAAAGGAATTCCAACCCTAACTTTACAATAAGGAGAACCACTCCTCACATCACCCGATAGAAAAAGCAAGAAAGAGGGGGGGAGGTGGTTTACAATCAAAATCATTCCATGTTCCTCTTAAATGTATGCATCTTAACTGAAAATGCCAACATAGAAAGAGTACAAGGACAAGAAACTAGCACTATAAATAGCTAAACAATGAAGAGGTTATGTTGGGAAGGGGTCCATGGGGTCATTGTGGTCAAAGTTTTGGTAATTTTTGTGATTTTTTTTGTAGCGAATGTAGAGTCTTTGCGAAATGTGGAAGCAGAGCGCAAAGCTAGTAGAAATCAAAGAGGATTTAGTTCCTTAGGTGGGTAGGCGATAGAGAGTTTTGGATACCTTCCCATGGTCTATGGGCCATGGTATTGTAAACAAAATGTTATATATAGATGATGTTGGAAATAATACTGAGGGCGGGGGGGTGAATTAGTATTAGAAATTTAACAATTTTTCATTTCCACAAACAGATTGATATATGCTACTTTTGTTAATTCAACCTGTGTATATACACAATTGTGTTTAGAAAAATCCACGTATATCTTACAAAATTATAATTTAGTTAGTTGATCTTAATCTGTGTATCAAAACCATAAAATAGTAATCAAGTGCAGTAAACATTACAGGCAATTACACACATGAACACAAGATATAAGGTGGAAACCCAATGTGGGTGAAAACCACCTGCTGCAATTCGTCTCTATCTTCTTTTAATAAGAAACTTCTTTTTACAATATTTCCATACTGGTACAGTCTTATACCAGTATGTAGGCTTCTACTTGCAGAAGGCTACAACCTTCTCTCGTTCTCCGGCTTCTCCTAGAAGGGAGCTACAACCCCCTTAGCTCTTGTACTAGCTAATGTACTAGTACGTAGGTGCTGACCTACAAAAGGTTACAACCTTTTCTTTTCTTCTAGGGACCACATTTCATAAATTTTCAGACTAGATCCTTCAATAACATCAATCAAACATCAAATATTTCTGCATCAACCTATCTCCTTTGTGCCAATCAAAAACTGAATCAAACAATCACTTCTCTGAATGTTGTAACCAGAATACAATAACAGTAACCAAAAACCAATCCTGAACCCAGAACACTACAGCAATAAACAGAAGTAGCTAAAACATATTTTATGAGACGTATGTTACTTCAATATGAAGAACATGTGTGCATATGCTGATATATTAAGGCAAACATGCATATAAGCTATTTTGAATTACTGAAATAGCATGTATACACGCCTTTTCTATACTAAACCTACGTATAGATTTGTAAAAGATAATTTACCCTTTTCAACTATTCAGACATTAGTTATACCCAAATCATCAGATTTACATATCAAGACATGTGCCAAATACAAAAGATCAAAACCAAACAAAGATACTTTTCTTCAAGCCTTAAGATCTTGACCCATCAATAGAACTCAT
The DNA here is from genome assembly GCA_031772625.1 of Pinus tabuliformis. Classification (NCBI taxonomy): domain Eukaryota; kingdom Viridiplantae; phylum Streptophyta; class Pinopsida; order Pinales; family Pinaceae; genus Pinus; species Pinus tabuliformis. The sequence continues at coordinate 686,241,863 of CM062804.1, read as the reverse complement.
CCTTCCTCTAGTGCTCATGTTCCTCCATGATTCAGATCGAGCTATGCACCATAACCCAATCACAAGTATTCTAGATCTTGTTCTTCATTAGATATTCAATACTTGAGTGCCTTTGCCTAATGATCTCCTTCCCCTTTTATAGTCTTAGGCCTTACTCAATACCATGGTCCAAAACCACTTAGAATCAATACCTGGGTCCAAATACCTGGGTTCAACACTTCGGACAAGATACCATGGACCAATACCATAGGTCCAAATACCAAGGACCAAAACCAAGTTTTCAAAACTGTATGTGCTTTTTTGTGCATGAAGGTGCGTGTATACGCATACGTGCCTTTTGGTCTGTGAATCCACATGTATACACGGCTTGGTCAAAGGGAACCTGTGTATACCTCCTTTTCCTTTATTCTGTGAGTTTGTGATCCTAAACTGTCATCTGAGTGAGTTGTCGAGTGAGTTGCCATCAAGGACAACAACTGTGCCATAGTTCCAAAGCGGTGTCATAATGCCAACAATCTCCCCCTCTGGACTTGATGGCAACCCCAAGTCATTCTCCTGCTTTGTCATCAAGGGCAAAAGGGTTATGCCCCCCCCCGAGTGCATGTTGAAATCTCTGCTCTACTATGTTGTCCATGCTTCTCCTGACTGTAGGCAAGGTCTACAAAAATATGTTCTAAAAGAAAGAAGATGACTCTTTAAATCATAAATGACCTTCCTATCACCAAAGAATCATACATACATCCATCTCCCAACCAAGTGGGGATATACCAAAATTGATTCATCCACCCAACTACGTGGGGATATACCAAAAATTTATACATGATAAAACAAGAATATTACATCATCCATCCCAGGCATAGTGGGGAAACAAAATAGGTCGTTACATGACCTTGATAATAAAATAAATACATGACATGGAGACCAAATATATAAGACAATAATATGATAGTCATCAACAACATCTATCAATCACCATTCAAACCAGCAACCATGATCTCCCTTTGCACCTGTTCCACTTGAATCAAAAACAACTATGAAATTGTACCAAGATCTTCTAAGGTAATTCCAAAAATGCACTATTAGAAGTATATGCTCCCCCTGAACCTATGCCAGATGATCAGACCCATATCAGACTCTTTTCATCCTAAGTCTGGCCCATTGATATTCTTCAAACCAACATATACGTGACTATATCCACAGAACCCGGTGTATGTACGTGGATATGCTTCATGAAACTAGAGTACAACCACTATTCTCTGAAACAGATAAGTGTCAACAGCAAGATGATGCATCAACTACTCCCAGATTCTATCTAAGGTATTCAAATGTCTCTCTGGGTAGTGGTTTGGTGAATATATCAAAAACCTATTCCTTGGAGGGAACATACTCCAATTTGACTTTTTGTTCAAGTACTTGTTCCTGAAGAAAATGATATTTGATAGGTATGTGCTTGGTCTTGGAATGCATGACACGATTCTTTGAAATGTTGATTGCACTTGTATTATCACATAGAATGGAGATGGGTGGAGTACAAGTGATTTGAATGTCTTGTAATGTTTGCATCATCCAAAGGAGTTGTGTGCAGCAAGATGCAACAACCACATATTCTGCTTCAGCTGTAGATAATGCAATTGAACTTTGTTTCTTGCTGAACCAAGACACTAATCTGGAACCCATAAATAATGTACCACCACTAGTGCTTTTTCTGTCATCCACACTTCCTACCCAATTTACATCTGTATATACATGAAGTGTGAGATCTGTATCTCTAGGATACCATAAGCCATAGTTTTAAGTTCCTTGAAGATATTTGAAAATCCTTTTAACTTCCTGAAGGTGTGCTCCCTTTGGATTTGCTTGAAATCTTCTAAATATTCCCACTGCATGCATGATTTCTGGTCAGGTACCTGTTAGATAGAGCAGACTACCAATCATGGATCTATAGGTTGGTTGATGTACTGCAGCTAATTCATCATTTGCGCTGAGGTTGCATCATATTACCATAGGGGTACATACTGGTTTCGAATCTTCCATGCCATATTTCTTCAAAATCTGCTTGAGGTACTTAGTTTGTGATGGAAAGATACCGTCTTTGTTTTGTTGGAGTTGTAAACCAAGAAAATATGTGAGCTCACCAAGCAAGGAAATTTCAAATTATTTCTGCATCACCAAAGCAAAGTTTTGACTCATGGCTTCTTCGTTGCTACCAAAGATGATATCATCAACATACATAACAAGTATTAGCAATTTATCATTGTCAATTTTTATATATAGAATGTTATCTGGTGATCCTTTTGAAAAACCTTATTGATGGAGGTATTTGTCCAGATGATAATACCAAGCCCTTGGAGCCTGTTTAAGACCATAGAGAGCCTTTCTGAGTCTACATACAAGTTTTGGATCATTTCCAAGGATGAATCCATCTGGTTGCTCAATATACACTTCTTCTTCTAAGTCTCCATTTAGAAAGGCAAATTTCACATCCATTTGATATACTTTGAACTTCTGAAAGCTAGAAAAAGCAAGGAACATTCTTATGGCTTCAAGTCTAGCAACTGGTGCAAAAGTTTCCTCAAAGCCTATACCTTCTTGTTGAGCATAACCTTTACAAACAAGTCTGGCCTTGTTTCTAATAACATCTCCATTTTCATTCAGCTTGTTTTTGAATATCCATTTGGTCCCTATGGCATTCTTATCATTAGGTCTAGGAACCAATTCCCAAGTGTTATTCTTTTCAATCTGCTCAAGTTCTTCATTCATGGCCTTGAACCAACATTCATCTTTGCATGCTTCACTTATATTTCATGGTTCGACGGAGGAGAGCAATGCTAGATAGCTTGAAGCTTCTGTAATAAACACTTTCCTCTTTCTACCCCAAAATTTGAGTCTCTAGATGATTCTTCTGGACGTACCTAGATGGATTCTTTTCTTCTACCCTTATCTGTTATTTTGGTGCCTCATAGGTTTCTTCTTTAGCATTAGTCTGATTTGGTGTTGAAGGATAGTCCTCATCAGCTTCAAAATCTTTGGATTTTACCTGCTTTGCATTGTTGCCTACTTCATCAACTGCCACATCAATACCTTCAACAATTTTTCCAAGTCTTTTATTGTAACACTTATATCCTTTACTTCAGAAAGAGTAACCAAGGAGAATGCCTTCATCTGCTCTAGGTTCAAACTTGCCAAGATTTTCATCAGTCCTTTTGAGGTAACATTTGCGTCCAAAGAATTTGAAGTATTTTACAGTAGGAGTCTTACCATACCAAAGTTCATGAGGAGTTTGAATGTTGTTTACCCGAACGTTTGTTTTGTTGAGAATAGTAACGAAAACAAATGCAGCTTCACCCCAGAAGGTTGCAGGAGTTCCAGACTCATCAAGAATAGCACGAGCCATCTGTTGAACCATTCTGTTCATCCTTTCTACCACTCCATTTTGCTGAGGAGTCCTTACAATAGAGAATTCTCTTCTTATTCCATGTTCTTCACAATTGTCGAAAAATTCATCCAAGGTAAATTCCCCTCCTCGATCAGACCTGAGGCATTTGATTTTGCAATCTTATTCATTTTCAACCAAGGCTTTGAAGGCTTTGAACTTTTCAAAAGCTTCGTCTTTATGCTTCAGAAGTCTTATCTAACACATTCTGGAAAAGTCATCAATGAACAATATAAAGTATTCTTCTCCACGAGGTGAATTTTTTCTTGATGGACCACATAAAACAGTATGGACAAGTTCAAGTGGCTTACTAGCTGATCATTCCTTCTCAAGGAAATGTGTTCTGGTTTGCTTACCAAACTGACATGATTTGCATATTGTATTATCTGGAATTATGATGTTAGGAAGATCATGAACAACCTGATATTTGCACTCTTTCCTTATCTGAGGGAAGCTTAGATGCCCCAACCTTTTGTGCCATAGCCAATGTTCATCATTTTTGCTTAGATAGCATTGCTATTGTCCTCCCTTGAGTATGTATAAATTATTTGGAGTTCTTATGCCTTCGATCACTGTTTCTCCTGTATCAAGCTCATGAACAATAAATCCATTTGATTGAAATACTACCTCAATTCCTTGATCACACATTTGATTAACACTCAATAGATTATGCTTTAAGCTATTAACATACATAACGTTCCCAGCTTTGACCTTTTCTTTTAAGAAAATAGATCCTTTACCTTTTATGATTGTAGGGGTGTCATTTCCAAACGAGGCATTCCTTTCCTTTTCTAAGGCACTATCGACTGAAGTTTTTCTTTATCACCTATCATATGTTTCGAGCATCCACTATCGATGTACCACTGATTTTCCTATCCTTCCGCATATAAAGCTATACCACATCTTTCTATTTGCAGTTCTTTCATTCTCCATGTTTTGGGACCAAATGAATCTTGCTCCTTCTGAGATGTTTGCCGAAACTTAGTCCTTCATTTAGAATCTTCATGACTGAAGCTGTTACAAATAGAGCATTATATTTCATTTTCAAGAGCATAAAAGTTATTGTAGGTCCTCTTCATGATCCCAGTCACACTCCTTTGATTTCATGCTTCTCTAGTCATGATGGTCTTGTAGGCAACACATTGAGTAGCTTTGTGTCTAAAGTTAATGAGAAACATTGGCCATTAAAGAAATTCCTGCGATTATCAAATCTACTGACTAGGTGATTGTAGTTTCCATTGACATTCATTCTTGAAACAAATTGGGAATGATTTACCTGTGGTTGGTTGTATCTTTTGTTCATCCTTGAAGTAGATTGACCCCGATTTACTTGGTGATCTGCTTTATGCCTTTGCTGATGATTGTCAACATGTTCACTTCTTCTTGCTGCATCAAGATAACTTTTGGAGGTGGATGGCTTCTGTGCTTGAGATGCTTCTTTAGTATATCCAAGACCTATCTTTATTAGAGGAGAACGCTGCACTTTGATAATCTCATCTAAAGTTTTAGATCCTTTAAAAAATCTAAGATTAAGAGCTTTTGTTTTCTCAATATCGTTTCTAAGTCCCACAATTTCACATTCTAACTTTTCATTGTGTTTTTCCCTTTCAGCAAGTTGGAATGTCAGAGTATCTATAATCATACTCTTTTCTTCTAAATAGATTTTAAGTTTATAAATTTCTTCATAGGGACCATCTTCATCTATAGCATCCAAGAAATCATCATCTTCAAAAGCCATAAAAAGTATATAATTGTTACCATGTTCATCTTCATCACTATTTGAAAATCCATCGTTGTCTTCATGTGCATAATAGCTCCTCTTACTTATGCTCTATTTTCTATTCCATTTAATGGGTTCCTTATCTTTATCAAGATTATCATTATGAGGACATTTGGTTGCATAGTGATTGACTCTTCCACAAGCAAAGCATTTGAAAGGTAACTTACCTTTGAATCTTCCAGAACCCCATTGAAGGTTCTTGATGAAATTTGATTCTTCCTCTCCTTCTAACATATGTCCTGACTCATTGTATTCTCCTTCTCATGAAGCTTTGAATGTAGCTTCTCACATGTCTGATGTAACCCCTTTTATCATTTCGAAAGTAGTTAGGATTTTGTGTAGCTGTGACATAGTAATACTCTGAAGATCATGCTTTTCTTCTATGGCAAAATCTTTTGATTCAAACTTAGAAGAAAAGGATCTTAGAACCTTTTCAACTAAAGTACCTTCTTTTATCTCTTCACCCAAGTTTTTCATTCGATTAACAATCTCATCTATACATAAGAAATAATTAGCTACACTTTCATAATTGTGCATTCTGAGAGTTTCATATTGAATTATGAGAGATTGTAGTTTTTCACGTTTTACCTGATTGTCTCCTTCATAGCTTAGAATTATCTTATCCCATATTTCTTTGGCGGTTTTGAGCTACATAACCTTGATGAATTCTAATTGTGATAGACTCCCCAATAGAGTATTGACCACCTTTGCATTTGTTTCATACTGCTTTTTACCTGTCGTATCTGTAGGAGTTGTTGAAGGAAATGTGTATCCTCCTTCCACGATATCCCAAACTTCTGTTACAAGAGATTGAAGTTAGGTTTTGGTTCTTACCTTCCAATAGACGAAGTTGCTCTCATAAAAGATTGGTGGCCTGATGGATGCCACTTTTTCGTAGTTGCTCATGATGATAGATCTTCCTTCAAGCGATCAAGCTTCTTCTGAAGGACCTGCTCTGATACCAATTCTTGGAAATAATACTAAAAGGAGGAAGGGTGAATCAATATTAGAAATTTAACAATTTTTCATTTCCATAAACAAATTGATATACACTACTTCTATTAATTCAACCTATGTATATAAGCAACTGTGTTTAGAAAAAACCACGTATATCTTACAAACTTATAATTTAGTTAGTTGATCTTAATCTGTGTATCAGAACCATAAAACAGTAATCAAGTGCAGTAAACAGTACATACATCACACACATGAACACAAGATATAAGGTGGAAACCCAATGTGGGTGAAAACCACCTGCTGCAATTCGTCTCTATCTTCTTTTAATAAGTAACTTCTTTTTACAATATTTTTGTACTAGTGCAGTCTTATACCAGTACGCAGGTTTCTACCTGTAGAAGGCTATAACCTTTTCTCATTCTCCACTTTTTCCTGGAAGGGAGATACAACCCCCTTAGCTCTTGTACTAGTTGATGTACTAGTACGTAGGTGTTGACCTACAAAAGGCTACAACCTTCTCTTTTCTTCCAGGGACCACATTTCATAAATTTTCAAATTGGATCCATCAATAACATCAATCAAACATTAAATATTTATGCATCAACCAATCTCCTTTACACCAATCAAAAACTGAATCAAACAATCACTTCTCTGGATGTTGTAACCAGAATATAGTAACAGTAACTAGAAACCAATCTTGAACCCAGAACACTACAACAATAAACATAAGTAGCTAAAACATATTTTATGAGACGTATGCTACTTCAATATGAAGAACCTGCATGCATATGCTGCTATATTAAGGAAAACCTGCATATACGCTGTTTTGAATTACTGAAACAACGTGTATACGTTCCCTTTCTATAATGAACCTGCGTACAGATCTGTAAAAGATAATTTACCCTTTCCAACTATTCAGACATCAGTTATACCCAGATCATCAGATTTACAGATCAGGACATGCACCAAATATAAAAGATCAAAATCACACAAAGATACTTCTCTTCAAGCCTTAAGACCTTGACCCATTAATAGAACTTATCCTTCTTCTAGTGCTCAGGTTCCTCCTTGATTCAGATCCAGCTATGCACCATAACCCAATCACGAGTATTCTAGATCTTGCTCTTCATTAGATATTCAATACTTGAGTGCCTTTGCCTAATGATTTCCTTCCCCTTTTATAGTCTTAGGCCTTACTCAATACCATGGTCCAAAACCACATAGAATCAATACCTGGGTCCAAATACTTGGGTTCAACACTTCAGACAAGATACTATGGACCAATACCATAGGTCCAAATACCAAGGACAAAAACCAAGTTTTCAAAACTGTACGTACTTTTCTGTGCATGAAAGTGCGTGTATATGCATGCGCACCTTTTGGTTTGTGAATCTGTGTGTATACGTGACTTGGTCAAAGGGAACCTGCGTATACCTCCTTTTCCTTTATTCTGTGAGTCTGTGAGCCTAAACTATCATCTGAGTGAGTTTCTGAGTAAGTTGCCATCAAGGACAACACCTGTGCCATAGTGCCAAACCTGTGTCATAATGCCAACAAATGAGTCATAGAGAGTCTTAAGAAGTATCTAATAGAGAACAATCATTGTAAGGGCAAGGTGCTAAGGAAGGAAAGGTTCGTTTTTGGTACTTAGGAAAAAGGGGAAAGCTCCTACAATTGAGTGTGCAGAGACCTTGGTAAGTCTGCAGGCTGAGTGCGTGGGCCCGTGTAGCTAAGTGCGCAGGGAAAATAAGTATGTAATTGAAAAATTATACTTAATGTTGGCCCTCAATTTTTTTCATTTTTGTTTATCATAAACCCACTTACTTACCATCATATTACACCTTATTCCACTCATATATGCTTCATTCTACCCTTTTTTTTCATATTCAGGTAATTAGATTAAGTTTTTCAATTTTTAGAAATTTTTGTAAAAAATAATTTTAAAAATAATTTTACACTGCATTAAAAATTCTCGTAATAGCTCCATTAAAATGATATGTGCAAGACACTTGTGCACGAGATGAATGCATATTTGGAAGTCTTAGGAACCATGGATGGATGAACATCTATTGGTTCGATCAAAATGAGAAAATACAGGCCCAATCAACGCTGGTCAAACTTGACCTATCACCCAGAATTCCCGATTAAAAAGGGGCAGCTTTAGAATTTTTTGGACTTCTTCCAGATTCATGTAACTAATGGATGGCTTCGACCTAATGAAGTGGGATAACATTAATTATGGTTTCTTAAAACTTTTTAGCTTATATGGTTATTATTTTGCCTATTTAAAGAGAGGCATTCACAGTTGGAACATGTAGAAAAACTTGAAGATTATTATTTTGAGATAATTGAAAACAGGTCTTTCTGAAGTGAATGAGTTGTTGTAGATGAGTATTTTACCAGTGTACCAGCAAGGTTGGAGGGCCCCCATACCAAGCTAAATACACTTTGTTGTATGATGTTCATATTTATGCATATGCTAGTTTGATTCTCCACATTTATGATATTCATTTGTTGTAAATATTTGTAAATATGTTTAATGTGAATTCATTTTATGGCATGTGTTAAGTGAATATTGCTTCATTTTAGTGATTATATTGAATGTGGAAGGACAACTAGGTCTCTTAGAAAAGATCCTCTTTTCCGTGAGCTAGGACTAAGATTGAACAAGATTCACTTCTTTTAAGCTTTCTTAGATTAAATTCTTATGCTTTCATTTCATTCTCTTATGCTTACTTAGATATTGGAAATTTCATTATAGAATTGTTGAGGGAGGATAACCAGGTCTCCTTGAAAAGAGCCTCTTCCTTGTTTTTATAAAACAGTCTACTTTCATTAATCGATAATGGATGCTTTTATGGAATAGATTTAGATATTTTTGCTTAAGTTAAGAAGAGTGATTTATATTTATAATATGCATTTCCATTCTCATATCTTCTTTCTATATTATTCCTTATCCAAAAATCCATAAATTGTGGTTTGCTTCTAAGTTTACCAACCTAGATTCATAGAAAAAATACATGTTTTAATTTATACGATAAGTTGAGCTAACATTTTTGGCACCGTTGTTGGGGAAGCATAATTTTGGATATAACTAATTAGGAAGATCATTCAAAAAACATAAAAAAAAAATTAAAATAAAATAAAATAAAATAAAATAGATAAGATTTTTCATTATGGTCATTTATGCCTAGACAAAGAGATGAAAAAGGTAGATACATAAAACAAAACCCCCAAGCACTAACAAAAGCTCTTTAACTACAAAATCCATTTGCAAAACAAATATCTACAAGACATGATGTTAAAGAAGTCATTAAGAGAAGGAGGGTATGCCACCACAAAGATCTTCTTAAACCCTTATCCACAATTTAGAATGGTCACTAGAGATGAATCTTCATTTCAAAAGATAGAACAAGAACAAAGCATCCATGAAGAGGATCCACACGAAGAGAACCTAGAAGCATATTATAGTTATCTTTTTAAGGATATTAATAAGTTATCGATCATTGATGAGCCTCAGTATCGCAACAAGAATGTTGCAACTCCCAAGGCTACCGACTTTAATTATCAACCCAGTGTTCGTACAAACTTAAGACGTATCAACACTATATGTGCAACATATAATGTGTCCTTCCTTTGTTGTCATAATGTAATGGAGTGTATGTACTGAATTAAAATCCTAAACTAATTGAAAAAAATGAAATGTTTGAAATAGAACCTTAACCTATTGCAAGAAAAAAAGTACAAGGAAAAACTATGAAATCAAATGCTAAAACACACCATTTTCTAACTAACTCCTAAGAGGCTTTGCTTCAAAAGAATGTTAACTTAACATATATGAAATCTTACTATCCTAAGCATACATATTCAAACCATCAAACCTTCTACTACTATGCCTATATATGAATAAAATAAATTTGTTTTTCTTTTTGTCTTTTTCATGTGAGAGTGTGAAAGATAATCTCTTTTGGTGATGTGGCAAGTGGCTTGGATATGATGGTGAATGGTCAGAAGGATTGGGAAACAAGTAGGAACCATTTTTTAGCTTCCTAGAGGATTTTACCTCAATTCAGCCTCAAAGCAGGCTTTCCTACTGGATGCTACAGTGATTTCCTACAGGATCCCTTGATTTCCTACAGGATGTACAAATTTACAATAATTCATCAAATGAACAAGAAAATAAAATCAAAATTTGATGGGACAGATTTTGGTATTAACTAGGATGTCTTAGGTCCCCATTCCAAGTGGAATAAATAAATAATACCTCTGTTAACCCGTGCAAAAAACATAAAAAAACATTACTAGTCGAAAATCTAGAAATTTGAGAACTCGTGAGCTAGTAAATCTGAAAAATGCCTAACCAAATAAAGTGTAAATGCAATGGGGTGATTTGTTTTATGAACTAAATTTTTTTTGTGATCTAATGCAAGTGGAATCAATTCGATTGAAGATCTTTAGAATGCTCTAAAAAATAGTAGAAATTTATTGTTCTTTGTTAAAAAGGAGGTCCAGTAATCTAGATTTGGGAATGAGAAGACTAATCCAAGCAACTCAATGATTATTATGAACTTCCAAAGATTTTCCAAAGATAAAATAATGCTTGTGGTCCTGCAAATGAATTTATATCAACCATTTAACTCAATCCTACAACAAGGAATCAGTAATGCTAAATGCAGAAATAAAAAGAAATAAAAACTAGAGATGGATGTGAATAAGAAATTTAAAATAAGGAAAGAAAATGATACAAAAGGGCTCTGAGGTTCCTGGGATGGCCAAGCCCAAGGAAAATCATATACCTATGGAGGAGAACAAGATTTAGAAGCTGAAAATGACACCAATCATCATTATTTACATCAATAGAATTACATCCCCACAAGAAAATAAAACGGAGTTGCAAAAATAAAAGATATCTCAACAATAACACTAATGAAAATATCTCCCTATAGGAAAATTTGACTTGGTCCTCATACAAATTATTAGGAATCATTCCACATGAATGGAGGAAGCTTTCCCCACCAAAATCCCTTGATCAGTGGATCTAGTCCCCAATACTAGGAATTTGCATTAAATGGGAGGGAACACATTCCTAGATTTTCTCAATCATTCCTTAGAGGAAAATTCTACTTGGTACTTATAAAAAATTATTAAGAATCATTCCCCATGGATGGAGGAAGCTTTCACCATCAAAATCCCTTGATTAGTGGATCTACTCCCTTGATTGGTGGATCTGCTTCCTTGATTAGTGGAACACATTCCTAATTTTCTCAATCATTGGAGTTCCACAATTTGTGTCATAATTCCATAATATCTTGTTGACTTATTGTCTATTTTTGATCCTCCAGTAGTAGGGAACAAGTCACTAAATTATATCCTCCTCCAACTCTTCATAATCTGCTCAATATTCTCATAATATTCCATAAAAATAAATAATATTAGGCACAAATATTCAATTATTCATAAACCTTCCTAATAAATATATTAAAGTTAAAAATAAATTATCTAATGCAAAAAGATAGGTTTAATGTGTTGAAGGATGGTCATTGGCCTTAATTTATGTTTTAAATTAGAGGCATGGGCCTTAATTTATGTCTAATTTAGAGGCCCATAATACCCCCTGCTAAAAGTGTTGCTCATCCTCTAAGAAACTTAGTGACCTCATTGTGCCTCATCCATGGCTTTGGTGGCCTCTCTCTTGTGCATTAAGAATCTTGGCTGTAATCTCTGCAAGGACAAGCCCAAAATCATATTTGTTTAAGGAAAAATAATTGTTTTTTTGAGACCATTAGCTTGCTCTCTTTCCCTTATTCAAGATGAGTTCTTGAATATTTTTTTAGTTTGGCAAGGTCTTCCACACCCTTATCAACCATATGTTACATTGTTCCGCCATTTAGACAACTATAAAACCTTCAAATTTCCTTTAGATGAGAACTAATACATCCTGTAGTAATTCCTGTCAAAACCACAGGAAACCCTGTTAAAACTACAGGAAACCAGTTTTGAGCACAAATGATAGATTAAGGTTAGGGCAGGCCCTCAACTTGACTCCCATACATTTCTACCATTTTTAGGTCTTGGATAAAATCTAGAAAGAGATTGGAGACCTCTCATAACACCTCTTTTCATCACTACAATTTGAGTTCTATCTTGATGGTGAATGCCTTATTTTTTTTTTTGCCTTCTTCTTCTCTTTTGTGGCCTAGATGATTTCCTAATGGCCTTGGAGTTCTCTGTTTTGATTAGGTTTCTCTTAGACACTATCATTTTGGGTTTTAGCACACTTTTTTCCTTTCTTCCTTCTTTTAGCAACATTCTACCTTCCTGTAGTAGTCATTCCTTCTTCCTTTATAGTCTTCTAATTGTATTGGAGTGAAATGAAATGATGAAGAGGGATTGCATGATGATGCTAGGGCTCAAAGGGAGTAGTGTAGGCTTGTGAAAATGGAGAGGATGCTCTTCTTGTTCTTTTCTCAAGAATGAAATGTGATCGATGAATGATGAATAGATAGTGAATATGAAGTGGATGGAGGGCTTGGAGTGCTATGGTGACCTGGAATTTGCAAAAATTTCTTCTTTTAACTGTTGTCCTCATTCCTTGAAATCATCACCCTTCGTAATTTGAATTTTCAACATTGCATGAGTGAAGGAGTGAGCTACAATCAACTAGTTGAAGGTGTCTGAGACTGCTGACCCATCCTTAGCTTATAAAACCTCATCTCTCATGCATTGAAAACACATTTCTAACAATAATGTGCTCAAGAGAAGAGGTCAAGAACATTGCATACCTACACCTACCTTATGGTTGTTGGAGAGACATGCATGTTACTGCTAAGTTGATGTTGATGTGCGGGTGTTGGATGGTGATGCCGATGATCCTAATGATGCTACTAAGCTCTGGAGGAGCTTCTTTGACCTCTAGAACTCCTTTAAAAATGCTCACTGCCAATCCTGTAAGTGTTGTTCTGTATCCTGTACGTTTATAAGACAACAAATTTTTGTCCATATCTCCCAAACAGTAGACTGGATTGAGCTGAAACTTTTTGAACATGTTTCCATCATCATTATGCACCTCCCCATAGAAGCATTTTGGTCAATGGATGCACGGATCTCAAGAAAAACTAAAAATGGTTGAAGGTGATAGAGGCTTATTTCTATGAAACCATGCATTGGAATTTGTTGAAATTACTTGGGCATGTTACCATCATCCATATGCATCTCCCCATGAAACAACTTTTTAAATGGATGCACAGATTTTTAGAAAATGGAAAAATAGTTGAAGGTGATGGAGGAAAATTTATTGGAAACTGTGCACTTAAATTTGTTGAAACTGCTTGATCATGTTAGCATCATCCATATAAATCTCCCCTTGAAACAACTTAGAAAATGGATGCATGGTTTTCAAGCTATGGAAAAAACAAATTTCTGCGCTATGAATTTTTAATCTTATAGTAAAACAGAGCATCCTGTAGTTTTTTAGGACAACAAGCAAAGTGAATGGTAGAAGCTTTAGAATGATAGGTGGATCGTGAAAATAGATGAGGGTGATGGGGCATGACCTTTGCCTTGTTGGGGCATTTGAGCAAAGGAGGAAAAAGTCAAAATTTGACTTCTTTTCACTAGGCTTGAGCAATTTTCCTTTTGGTACCAACTTGTTCTTGTTTCTTGCAGATGTTGGAGAGTACATGCATTTATCAAAGAAATGCATGGAGTAAGGATTTCTTTTATTATTTTTTTTTTATCTTTTTTCTTCTAGGCCTACTAGTCGCTTCAATGAGGTTTTCAACTAGTAGGTCTGCCTAGGCACCTCAAAGGAGGTTTTCACCTAGGATCTTTTTTTTTTCTCTTTTTTCCCTTTTTTCAACCCATTGATGACTTCATAGAGGTTTTCAATAAATGAGCCAATCTGAGGCGTCTCCAAGGAGGTTTTCACATTAGATTTTTTTTTTTCTCTTTTTTTTTTTTCTTTTTTTTTTTTTCTATCCTACCCTCCTTGAAAAACAAAATCACTTTCAAGTATAATAATACTTCCAATGAAGCCATGTGCACATCAAGATGTCAGAAAAAATGATGTGGATGCTTGAAATGTATGCTTTGACATGTACCTAGATTTTAGAGACCAAATGATTTGACTTTGAATGGATCAAGCATATTTGAGGAAGAGAGTGATGTTGCAACTTAGTGATTGTCTGGAACCATATTTCAATATAGTTGTGATGCCCCTAGTCCACTTGCTGATTTGAATCATTCTTCATGTCTTCCTATACCATAACCTTCAAATCTTCCTCTTTTTGTTGATTTTTCTCTTGAATACATGGAGGATTTTATGAAAACCATTAGTGAGCTTTCTCAATCTCTGATTTTGATGTCTTCTCTTCATCAAGTGCAACCCACGATTCTTTAATATTCTCTTTCAAAACTTCTTCTTCTTGATGTAGTCCTTCAATAATATCAAGAGAATCTCTTTTTTTGCAATACTTTTCCTAATTTATGGTGAATACCATTGAGCTCAAGAGGAGATGTTTGTAAGTTTTGTACCTCAACACTGTAAGTGGGCTGAGCTACTTCAATGTGTGGGTTTGGAAATGGTGGTACAGGTAGTTGAGTGGGAGTGTATATTTGACATGGATGTGGATCGAGTTGTGGTTGTGGTGGAGGTGAATGGTAAGAAAAACATGAAGTTTGGTATGGAGGATATTGAGGAAAATATTGAGGATATTGTGGATGGCTCCCATAAGTTCCTTTCCAACCTTGTTGCCAAGATTAGTTTTGGGGTTGAGATAGCCAATGTTGCTAAGGAAAGGGTGTGTTCCAATTACTTTGAGGTGGATGTGCATAAGCTTGAAATTTTGATTTAGGCTCTTGCATCATATCAGGTTGAATAAGTTTCCATGGTCCTCTTGGAGCTACATAACATTATCGCATTGGAAATTGACTTGCTCCATTGTCCTCTTGGTGAACTTCCTTCAACCTTCATAATGAGGAGCAAAATTTAACATCATGTGATTCTGCAAAACAAATCTCAAAATTTCTTTTCCTTCATCTTGCATTCTTAACATTTCTACTTGTTTTGTTAGATTGCTAAGAATTTCTATTTTAAAATCATCAAACAACTTTCCAAGTTTAGCTTGAGTTACCGATCTTGATACTGATTTACCTACTCTTGCTTTTCCTCTTGATATGTGTTTGCATGTTTCACAAATTTCCTCAAATGATAATTGATATACATCAATTTTACTCATGAGATTAAGGAAATCAATCCACTCATCCCTAATTGTTCTAAGTAAGAGGGTTTTTAGTGTGTCAGATCCTAAATGATGTAGTTTTGCCTTCTTAACACTATACATGAACCTCTCTGTTAGATCCTCTAGACTCTCATCTTCTCTTTGATTCATTCTAAATATTTCTTCCTTAAGATTATGATCTTTATATTTTTCTAGAAATATATTTTGCATATCATTCCATAATGTTATTGAATTAGTCCCTAAACTCATGAACCATTTAAGAGCTCTATCCTTTAATGTTTCCGGAAAAAATATCAGTTTTTGAGTTTTTGATTTGTGATAAGTAACCATAAGATCTACAAACAATTTCAAATTCAAAGAGAAAGGTTTCCAAATCCTCTGACCTTAGACCATGAAATTTTGGAACAAAAGATGGAGTGATCTTCTTCATGTGCACACTACCATCAGTGTCTTGAATGCGAAACCCAAGAGGATCTTCCTCATTGTCATCATCTCCATCTATTTCTTCTACATTCTTTGCCATCTTCTTCTTCTACCTGCAAAAGTGGATGGTGATATGGCTCTTGCTGCACCATGTGATAAAATGGGGGGGGAGGGGGGAGGTGGGTTAGTGTCGGAGAAATTTTGTTTTTTTTTTTTATAATTGAATGAAAACTCTAATACAATGCACTTTTCTATTTTTGAAATGAAATATGCCTAATGCAATTACGTTTTTCTTTTGAAAAAAGTAAAAAGAAATGAATCAACTAGGGAAGAAAAAAATGGATACTTCGACACCTATCCGACAACAGTGCCAAAAAGTGATGAGCATCAGTATTGCAACAAGAATGTTGCAACTCCCAAGGCTACCGACTTTAATTATCAACCCAGGGTTCGTACAAAATTAAGAGGTGTCAACATTATATGTGCATCATACAATGTGTCCTTTCTTTGCTATTATAATGTAATGGAGTGTATGTACTAAATTCAAATCCTAAAATAATTGAAGAAAATGAAATGTTCGAAATTGGACCTTAACCTATTGCAAGAAAGGAAGTACAAGGGAAGAGAATAAAATCAAATGCTAAAACACACCATTTTCTAACTAACTCCTAAGAGGCCTTGCTTCAAAAGAATGCTAACTTAACATGTATGCAACCCTACTATCCTAAGCATGCAGATTCAAACCATCAAACCTTCCATTGTTGTGCATGTAAATGAATAAATTAAATTTGTTTTTATTTTTGTCTTTTTCATGTGAGAGCGTGAAAGCTAATATCTTTTGGTGATGTGGAAGGTGGCTTGCAGATGATGGTGAATTGTTAGAAGGCTTGGGAGATAAGTAGGGACCCTTTTGTAGCCTCCTATAGGATTTTCCCTCAATTCGGCCTCAAAATAGGCTTTCCTATAGGATGCTACAATGATTTCCTACAAGATCCCCTCATTTCCTACAAGATGTACAGATTTACAATAATTCATTGAATGACCAAGAAAATCAAATCCAAATTGGATGGGACAAATTTTATTATTAACTATAATGTCTTGGGTCCCCATTCCATGTGGAATCACTCAAAAATACATATGTTAACCCATGCAAAAAAAGTAAAAAAACATTACTAGTTGAAAATCTAGAAATTCAAGAACTAGTGAGCTAGTAAATCTGAAAAATGCCTAACCAAATCAAGTGTAAATGCAATGGATTAATTTTTTACGAATTAGAATTTTTTTTTGACCTAATTCAAGTGGAATCAATTTGATTGAAGCTCGTTAGGATGCTCTAAAAAATAGCAGAAATTTATTGTTCTTTGCTAAAAAGGAGGTCCAACAATCTAGATTTGGGAATGAGAAGACTAATCCAAGCAACTAAATGATTATTATGAAATCCAAAAGATTTTCCAAGGATGAAATGATGCTTGTGGTCCTGGAAAAGAATTTACATCAACCATTTAACTCAATCCTACAACAAGAAATCATTAATACTAAAAGCAGAAATAGAAAGAAATAAAAACTAGAAATGCATGTGCAATGAAAAAAATGATGCAAAAGGGCTCTGAGGTTCTTGAGATGGACAATCCCAAGGAAAATCAGATATATATTGAGGAAAACAAGATTTAGAAGCTGAACATGACACAAATATTCATTATTTTCATCAATAGAATTACATCCATGCAAGAAAATACAATGGAGCTGCAAAAATACAATATCTCTCCGCAATAACAGTAATGAAAATCTCCGCCTAGAGGAAAATTTGACTTGGTACTTATAAAAAATGATTATGAATCATTTTCCATGAATGGAGGAAGATTTCCCCACCAAAATCCCTTGATTAGTGGATCTAGTCCCCAATACTAGGAATTTCCATTAAATGGTAGGGAACACATTCCTAAATTTTCTCAATCATTCCCTAGAGAAAAATTCGACTTGGTACTTATAAAAAATGATTAATAATCATTCCCCATGGATGGTGTAAGCTTTCCCCACCGAAATCCATTGATTAGTGGATATGATCTGTTGATTGGCGGATCTTCTCCCTTGATTAGTGGAACACATTCCTATATTTTCTCAATCATTTGAGTTCCACAATTTGTGCCATAATTCTATAATATCTTGTTGAAGTATTGTTCATTATTGATCCCCCAGTAGTAGGGAACAAGTCCCTAAATTATCTCCTCCTCCAACTCTTCATAATGTGCCCAATATTCTCATAATATTCCATACAAATAAATAATATTACGCACAAATATTCAATTATTCATAAACCTTCCTAATCAATATATTAAAGTTGAAAATGATTTATCTAATGCAAAAAGATAATTTTAATATGCCGAAGGATGGTCATAGGCCTTAATTTATGTATAATTTCTAGGCCCATCAATCACATTCAATGAAATTCAAAAAAATGAGGTAGAAATTGAAGAATATCTAGAATATGTATCACAATATTCCTTGTGCATTCATAATTTTGAACAAGTTCCACAAGAAGAAATTTGTGATATGAAAATTAAGGACAGCCAAACAAACAAATATCATTTCAAAAATTAGTTTCAATGAGTCATTAGGGTACAACATCACTCCATTTTTCAATATTCTTTAACACCAAATTTTTATGATCAACTAATTTTTCAAGTCTAAGTATTCATTAAGGTATATTTTTCAAACTTGGATATGAGTCTACTTATGATCTTGTTGCACAAATGGATGCATTAGAAATTCTCTTATACTTAAGAGAATGACTTATTTTTTATACAATAGAGTATGATTGAATAGAATTAATAAATAAATAGGTAGAATGAGTTCATAATAAGACTTTTTATTCAAACTCTCATGAATAAATTCTTCAAATCATTGTTCAATATTCATTTGGAAGAACTTAATGGCAATACACAAGATAATTTTCAAAGAATTTTTTTAAACAAGGTATCGCTTGAAATATAGTTTTTAAATCCATTTTGAAATTTTCAAGTTGGACCACAAATCAAAATGATATGATCAAAATAAATACTAAGTCTCAAGTGAAATTTTGAGGACAAGAGTTAGTACAACCTTGATATGAGGGGTCTAATGGAAACAATTTAACATAATATTTATAGGGATGATAACCCTTGGAATCTAGTTTCTAAATAAATTTGAATCACCTCAATCCAATATCATATGAAAAACTTAAACTGAAAATACTAACTGCTCGTCGAAAAATTTGCATGGTGACAATTCTAGGCCTTGATTGTTCGTTGGCATATTTAACATACGCAATAATATTATTTTCAAAACATATTTATATGGGAGATACATATTCAAGTATATATCAATAAACAATTTGAATCATCCCATTTAGAGGTCAAATGAAAAATTTATGCCACCTTTAGTGACTGCATGTCTTAAAATCAACATAGGGAAACTCTACCTCCTAGGTATGTTCATAAACAATTTTATGATATCAAACCTAAGGATTTTAAAAAAATGTTTCTACTGGGTAGAAAAAAATAAATCTAGTTTAATCTCCAAGTTGAATCACATTGATCTGATCTTTAACGAAAACGTTACACTCCAAATATTGACCGTTGGTCTAGTCGAACATTCACACGCAGCTCTAGAAAACATGGTACTCCTCATCATTTTTATAATGTATCATTTCAAATAATTTTGAAAACATGTTTATATTGGAAGTATCCATTTGAATTCACTTCAATTTGGATTTGTAATCACTCTAATTTGATGTAAAAAGAAGATTTTGTGAACAACATACCGCTAGGAGGTTTAGGTGGGCCACCATTCCTCAAGGGGTAAACAAATACATTTTCTTTGCATATCATCTTTGGACTTGTTTTTCAAGAATTTATTGTAATTATTTTACATATTTCTTGGAAGAAGAGAGACTGTACACCTCTCTTTATCCATCATCTAAAATTTTATTGCAGGAAAATGTTATGTTTTTACAGGTCATAAGAAGAAATAAGGAATGAACTCCATGGATTAAGGACTTTTCAAAGTCAATTTTTAAAAAATTCGTATATGAGAATATCAAATGAAAATATCCATTTCAAAGTAAAGTGGAATTCACCTAATATTGAGTTCATTCAAATAAACTCAAAACTCTTGAATCTTGCTTTCAGTTGTTGACAAACAACACCAACGACCCAACAACATGAATCAAGATCGGGGAAAAAGGAATAAAGGTAATCATCAGAAGAAGAAGTCAAGTTTTGTACCATGAAAAGTCACATCCATTGCCTAAGAAGCCTTTCATAAGCTATATTGTTCATGATGTCATCCATCATCCATATTGTATGTTAAGCTCCACGATCATGCATGAATGAAGTCCATACCTATTATCTATCTATCTATTCCCTATTCCATTATACACCACCAGCATCCAAAAAAAAAAACATAAAAAACAAAAAGGGAGTTTGGTTGTGAAAATCCAAGATACTAGCACAATACAAACTCGAATTCATATCGGAAAATCAACTTCTTTGGCCAATATGAATTCTCTTTTATGTTTTTCAATTTTATTTTGCATAATCATCCTCCAAAATTTAAAGAATTGAGGACAAGTCTTAAGATCCGCAAGGGAGGAGATTCATAATAAATCAACAAACCATGCAATGGTTTGATCTCAAGAAGTTTTTTATCTGAAGGGACCTGAAACATTCTCATCAACAAGTATCATAAGGGACCTAGAAACACCATCATTAACACATATAGAAGGGACCTTAATCAAATTAATGTCAAAGGGATGACAATAATTCATTTTGAAAGTCAAGTGATGACAAAAGAAATGAGTTATCAAAGGAAAGTACTATAAGTTTAGATTTCTTTTAAAATCTTTGAGTTTTTAATAAATTTCTAGAATTGTTAAAACTAATTTAACTTGGATATGCATCCTACTACATTCCATCAGAGTCCTAAATTAACCCCATTATACTCCTTCATTCATATTATATTTATCTTAACTACATCACCACATAAAACATTACATTCATTATCCTACCCTACATTTCATTATATTCCTCCATTAACCCCATATACTCCTTTGTTATCCTTCAACATAAACAGAAGAATTTTTTATCAAAAATTGAGGCTCAAAATTTTTTCCCATAAGGAATTTTGGCTTGCCTACAAAAGCAAAAAGGGTTAGTATCATTGTAACAAATATTTTATTTAAAATGACCCAAAACTATGGTCATTTTAAAATAAAATACATGAGAACATATGATGAAAATAGGACAAAGAACTACAATGATAAATAAACTATGGTCCTAAGAGCATATGATGAAAAGGAGGGACAATGATAAAAACATAAAATCAAACATGCACATAATGGATATTGAGATGGTATTAAAAGAATATGAGTATAGTGCATATCTAAGAATCATAACCTAAATACTCATAACCTTAAGGCTATGCAACAAATGTTGAAAAATTGAAATAGGTTGAGCCATAGTACATATGAGTTAAGGCTTTACGAAACAAATGTTCAAATCACAGCAACATTGAAATCAACTTCAAAGTTTCAAATTAAAATGGTCAAAATTTTCAAAAAAGAAGTCTGCAGTTCTGAAAATTAGAGAATTATGCAGTTCTGAAACCCCGTGAGATGTAGTAAAACGCTAGAGCCATAGTAAAACATTCCTAGCCGTGAAAAATTGTTCTGAGTTGAAGCAAAACTATAGCCTAATGCAGAGCTGTTGTGAGATGTAGAAGAATGTTGTGAGCAGTAGAGAATTACACAGAGCTACTTTGAGTTGTAGCTACGCAGAACCATAATGTAGATAAGCTCTCTTAGCTACTGAAGCAATAAAAAAAAAAAGCCTAAAACTTCGAATTGAGAAAGAATAGGCTATTAAAATTGCGTAGATCCATAGTTGAATAGTTGAAAAGGAATACTGAGCTGCGTAGGGAAAGAGGAATGCTGAGCAACATGTAGAATTGAAGGATTATTTAAAGGTGGAGGATTTTGCGCCAAGCCATAATTTACATAAAGAATCCCTCAAATTGTGTAGTGAACTCTCAATGAAGGTAAGCATCGAAATATAAAATTAAATCCCAAGTTTTATGACTTCAGTTCCAGATCTATTTTGCGGAAAATCCTCTGCCACTTGTAAGAGTTAATCTCGTAAATTCATCAACAGTTAGAGGATTACAATGATATGTTCAGGGTTTTATTTAAAGAGATGACATAGTATGGAAATAAAACTTCATTTGAGGAATTGTCACATAGACACACACTGCCACTTGTAGATTTTGAAATGCCGAGAGAAGAGTTTTAATTGGAATTGTATTGTTTAACACAAGAAAACAACTATTACCAAAAAATTCTACAAGTTCTCTTCCAGTTAATCAAAGATCAGGTATCTAAACAATTTCTTTGTGCATATTTGTCAAAATTTTGCACATGAAAAGTGCAGTAACTCCCAGTTTGTATACATAGTATGCAATTTTTTTAAACAGAGGGGATTTTTTTTCATAAGGTTGAAATTGCAAACATAGATTGAGACATGATTTTTCCCTACAGTGAAATCTTTCTGAGGTATTTTTATGGTCTTTCACACAGTGCAAAATTTCTTTTATTAGTTTTCTAAAACAGAGGGCATTTTTGGGCATCATTTGCAGCATAACAAAAGGGGAATTGAAGGAGTAATAAGAAGAGGAATCAGTCTCAATTAGTCTCAAAACATCAGAGTCATGGTAAGAAAATAGTTTCATTTTCAAAAATTGTTGATTACTTTTAAACCGTATATCCATTTGATGCAAAATTTTGAGGTAAGATGCAGTGATATAAGATGAATAAACCTAGAAAATTTCATACCAAAATAATTTTCATTTTTCTAGAAATCAACCATCATCACCCACAATTGTTTCCCATTTTTTTTTAATTTCGTGCATCAGATTATCATGAAATTTAGCAAGGGGATGCATCATTGTGAGATAAATAGATACAATAAATTTCAAGTTAAACTAATTTGTATTTTTGAGGAAATCAAGCAGTGTCACCTATAGTCAATTTGTCTTTTTCTCAAAATCTGTGATGAGGATATTTCCAATTTTTGGTGAAGCGAAGCAATGGAGTGGTAGAAATATTTTTGCAAAATTTCAGAGAATCTCACTTTGTAGTTTATGAGAAATGGTTAAAAAATTCATTTCCTATCAATATGATGAATTGGGCAAAAAGAGTGGTTTTGGTTATTGGGCATTAGGAAATGGAAATTATAAAGGAATGGGTTGTATAAGGACACTCATAGGGTTCAGATAAAAGAAATTAATACCCTCTTTCAAAATCAAAGAAAACTTTTAGACACATCTCCAAAAGTATGGTATTGTACATGATTCACATGGCAAAGAGTTCAATTAATCTTTGGAGGCGCTCCAATTAAATTGACAAAGGAGGAAATGGAGAGGTTTATCATATTTCTTCAAGAAGCACAAGAAAAGGTTTCAACATCAAGAGACATAGCTACAGTGACAAGTAGAGTAGGGGAATCAATACTTAGAAGGTCCAAGTGAAAGAAGCAAGCTTGAGGACATGCTGGAACATTAGCAAGGGGGAGATGTTGGCCTTCAATTTTGGTCATTTTTGTTTATCATAAAACCACTTACTTAACATAATATTCCACCTTATTACAGTCATATATGCTTCATTTTACCCTTATTTTTCATATTCATGTAATTCAATTAAGTTTTTTCAATTTTTAGAAGTTTTTATAAAAAATAGGTTTTAAAATTAATTTTCAACTGCATTAAAAATTCCCATAATAGCTCCATTCAAGTGATATGTGCAGGACACATGGGCATGACATAAATACATATTTAGAAATATTAGGAACCACAGATGGATGAAAATCTATTGGTTTGGCCAAAATGAGCAAATACAAGCCCGATCAATGTTGGTCAAAGTTGACCTATTGTATGTTTTAACCCCATATAGAAATTACTTGCATACGAATTCTAAAGCACATAAAATAAATAATGTGAGAGATAACACATAAAACACATATACACAGATATTATCCCCTGGATCCCAAAACCAGGAATACCATCTTGATTTTTCATTATGTTCCTTTCAATGTTACAATACATATTTATACATGCCAAAGCATTCAATACCATGGACCAAAAACCATCGCATCCAAAACCATGGACCGAAAACCATCACGTCCAAAACCATGTGCAAAAATCATGCACAAAACCCTAGGTAGGTCCGCCCAACCTAACATAGGGTCCAAAACCAAAATTTTCCGGGGTGATGCCTCGGACCCCATAGAGTGGGGTTACTTGCAACCCTCAAACCACCTGTGACTCCCCTCACTATGCAATCGACACAATGAAGGGGGGGCTCCACCCCCCTTATAACGCCCCGATTAACTACGTGGGCTAGTCGTGGAAAGAATATAACACAACCCAACATTCTCCCACTTGTTTTTTTCTTTCCACAGGGGACGACAAGAGAGCTTAGTCATTTATCTAGCCCTACAATGCCCATTGTTTCTCTACACCAAAAGAACTTCTCAGAGCTAACATATTTTGTCAATGCATCTGCAGTATTCTTCAATGTGTCCACCTTTACCAACAACACATTTTTGTATTCTATCATATCCCTCACAAAGTGATACTAAACATCAATGTGTTTTGTCTTTGAATGATATGCAGGGTTATTTTCCAATAAAATTGCACTTTGGCTATCACAGTCTATCCTTATAGCTCCCTGTACTAACCCCATACTTGAACACAATCTCTGCAACCAAACTGCTTCCTTGCTTGCATGAGTGGCTGCCATGTATTCTGCCTCTGTAGTTGATAGTGCCACTATAGATTGTTTCTTACTCATCCAACTGACTGCACCTCCAAATAGGTTAAACACATACCCACTTGTAGATCTTCTCTGATCCAGATCTCCAGCCCAATCTACATCAACAAAGCCCATCCAACAATCTGTCCAATCCTGGTCTTCCTTGGTAGCACAAACCATAATCACTAGTGCCACCTAAATACCTGAAAACCCACTTCATTGCTATCTAGTGCTCCTTCCCTGGTTTTGGCATAAACCTACTCAATACTCCCACTACATGTGCAATGTTTGGTCTAGTACAGACCATTGCATACATCAAGCTACTGACTGCACTTTCATATGGAACACGAGACATGTCCTCTTCCTCTTCTTGTGTCTTGGGACATTGTTCAGTAGATAACCTTACACCTACAGGAATAGGAACCTTCACTGGTTTACTATCTTGCATATTAAACGTCTGCAGTATTGTCTCGACATACTTCCTCTAGTTTAACTAGAGCTTCCTCTTTTCCCGGTCTCTTTTAATTTCCATGCCCAAAATATAGTTTGCAGCACCAATATCCTTCATGCTGAATTTGGAGGACAATTGGGTCTTCAAATCCTAGATAATTTCTTTGTCATTTCCAACCAACAACATATCATCCACATACAAGACTAGATAAATAACACGGTCACCAATTAATTTAAAATACACACAGTGATTTTCTTTTCTTCTGGTGAAGCCAAGTCCCCGTATAAATGTCTCAAATTTCTGATACCACATCCTTGGTGACTATTTTAACCCATACAAAGACTTCTTTAACTTTCATAGCAGTTCTTCCTTACCCTTCACTGCAAAGCCTTTAGGTTGCTTCACGTAGATCTTCTCTTCCAGATCCCTATAAAGAAATATTATCTTCACATCCACCTGTTCTACCTTAAAATCAAAATCAACAACGACAAACAAAAGTAATCTAATAGAATCTACCTTGGAAACAGGAGAAAAAATATCACCAAAATCAATTCTCAGCACCTAGGAATAACCTTTTGCTACCAACCGAGCTTTGTATTTCTCCACCTTTCCTTTTGCATTTGTCTTCTTCTTGAACACCCATTTGCTACCAATGGATTTCCTTCTAGCCAGCAACTCCACCAGTTCCCAAGCCTCATTTTTGTGCAAAGATGCCATTTCATCAACCATGGCCTCTTTCTAGAGTTTTCCATCCTCTGAATCTACTGCTTCCTTCATAGTTCCAGTATCATCATCAGTAATAGATAAAGAAAAATTCGAACAGAAAGCAGATGGACTATACCTTTTTGGCTGCCTTCTTTCTCGAACTGATCTTCTTAGACTTGGAGTTTGTGGCTCTTCATCTTCTAATTCCTCCTCTGCTGTAGAGTCCGATTCTTCCGCCTTTAGCTCAAACTCTATCTTTTCAAGTTCCTTTGGTTGGATTTCATGTTTAATAACATCTTTCACCTCTATGAACACCACATCTCGGTTGTACACAACCTTCCTTCTTGTTGGGTTCCAAAGCTTATAACCCTTTAAACCATTCTCATACCCAATAAAGATGCACTTTTCAGATTTACTATCCAACTTGATTTGTTTCTCCTTTGGAACATGTACATATGCATCACATCCAAATACCCTCTAATGTGAAAGAGAGGGTTTCTTACCAATCCATAGCTCTTGTGGAGTATTATCATCCAATGCTGATGAAATTGATCTGTTGACCAGGTAACATTCTATCTCCACTGCCTCTGCCCAGAATTCCTGTCCTAACCCGGCACCACTGAGCATACTTCTTTCCCTTTCCATCAACATCTTATTAATTCTTTCTACAGCTCCATTTTGATGAGGTGTATATGGAGTAGTCTTCTACCGTGCTATACCACACTTCTTACAAAATTCTTCAAATTCCTTACTGCAAAACTCTCCACCGTTATCTATCCTCAACACTTTATCTTCTTCTCTGTCTAGTTTTCCACTAGAGCCTTAAATTCTTTAAACATGTCAAAGACTTCAGATTTATTATTAAGGAAATATATCCATGTATTCCTTGAGACGTCATATATAAATGATACATAGTACACAAACTTACCCAGTGATGGAACCTTCACAGGTCCAAACACATTACTATGCACAAGCTCTAGTATCTGTTTTGCCCTCTTACCACCAGAGGGGAAACTCACCTGATTATTCTTCCCAAATACACAGTTTTCACAGGAATCAAAATCCAAAGAGCTATTAGTCATACCTTCTACCATACCTTTACCATGAAGTATTCGAAGGCCCTTCTCTCCAATATGTCCAAGCCTTTGATGCGATAGCATGGTCTTCTCTCCAGAGACCAATAGATTTTCTGCTCCACTTTCCGGAACCATAGAACTGTTGCACCCATCAACAACAGTGCTACCTTGTAGCTTGTACAGAGTTCTAGTCCAAACTCCCTGCATCAATACCAGTGATCCTCGAACCATCTTGCAGGTATCTTTCTCAAACACTATTTTTACACCTGCATCATCCAACTTGCTTACAAAAATCAGATTTCTGGCCAATGTAGGAATATGTAGAACACCAGGAAGCGTTCTAACCCTTCCACCTTGCAACTTCAACTTTACTTTTCCACAACCAATGATTCTAGCCTTCCTTTCATCCCCCAAGAAAACATTACCACCATCATATTTCTCATACTCGTAGAACCACTCTCTATGGGGAGTGAAGTGAAAGGATGCACCTAAGTCAATCAACCCTGCCTCATGATCTAGATGTGTACTTGAAGAAGCCAAGTAAACATCCCCACCTTCATCTGAGGTGGTTTTCACCTCTACAGAAGGAGCATCATCAGATCCCTTTCCTTTATCAAGATCTTTAGATTTACTGTCCCTTTTGTAGTGCCCTTCCTTTTCGCACTTCCAGCACACCACCTTTACAGGTTTTCTTGGAGATTTAGATCTCACACTCGATGACTTATTTTTGTTTCTATTTTGGGACCTTCCTCGTATAGGAAAGGCATCAACTGGCTTTCCATGTTTTTCTGTCTCATCTCCTCTGTCAGCAAGGATGATACTATTTCATCAAATTGCAAGGCAGTTGCATTGCTACCTATTGCAATAACCAGACTATCCCATGAATCTGGTATAGAACACAGCAAATTGATGCACTTATCTTCATCTAAAATTTTAATATCAACAGACACTAACTGACTTACCACAATATTAAATGCATTCAGATGCTTTGTCACTAAGTCTCCATATTTCATCCTTAGGTTATATAGCTTTTTCCGCAGGAACAGTTTATTCATTAGAGACTTAGATTGGTACAAAGTCCCTAACTTGTGCCAAAAATCCTTTTCCGTAGCTTCCCTTGATACATTCAGCACTACTGAATCTGAGACACACAATCATATTTTTCTTTTTGCCTTCCGATCCAAATTCTTCCATTCTTCATCGGACACTCCCGTTGGTTTAGTACCCAGATCTACCGCGATCCACTAATCTTTATCCACCAACAGATCCTCCATCTTGAGTTCCCACAACTCAAAACTCTGACTATGAAATTTCTCGATCTCTATCTTTCCACTACTCACCATCTTCTTTCACACCCAAAAATGATCTCACATATCTCCCACTGAATAGGGTCTACCACAGGCCCAAGTGAAACCCCTCAGCAACAAAGGTGTCCCCTTGAAGCCAAAATAGCTCTGATACCAAATATAGGTTTTAACCCCATACAAAAATTACCTGCATACGAATTCTAAAACACATAAAATAAACAATGCAAGAGGATAACACATAAAACACATATACATAGAGACTTTCCCCTGGATCCCAAAATCGGGACTACTATCTTGATTTTTCATTATGTTCCTTTCAATGTTACAATACATATTTATACATGCCGAAGCATTCAATACCATGGACTGAAAACCATCGCTCCCAAAGCCATGGACCGAAAACCATCGCATCCAAAACCATGTGCAAAAATCATGCACAAAACCATAGGTAGGTCTGCCCAACCTAACATAGGGTCCAAAACCAAAATTTTCTGGGGCACTGCCCGGGACCCCATAGAGTGGGGTTAGCTCCAACCCTCACACCCCCTTGTGACTCCCCCCGCCACACAATCGGCACAATGAAGGGGGGGCTCCGCCCCCCTTCTAACCCCCCGGTTAACTACGTGGACTAGTTGTGGAAAGAATATAACACAACCCAACACCTGTCACCCAGAAATCGCTATTAAAAAGGGGCAGTTTTAGGATTTTTTGGACTTCTTCCAAATTTCTTGTAACTAATGGATGGCTTTGACCTGATGAAGTCGTATAACATTAATTATGGTTGTTTCATAATTTTTAGCTTATATGGTTATTATTTTTCCTATTTAAAGAGAGGCATTCATAGTTGGAACGTGTAGAAAAACTTGAATATTATTATTTTGAGGTAATTGAAAATAGAGCTTTTGTTTCATGATTTATTTATGTTTTTTGGAGTGAATAAGTTGTTGTAGCTGATTATTTTAGTAGTGTACCAACATGTTTGGAGGGCCCCCATACCAAGCTAAGTACACTTTGTTGTATGATTTTCATATTTGTGCATATGCTAGTTTGATTCTCCATGCTTATTATTTTCATTTGTTGTAAATATTTGTAAATATCTTTAATGTGAATTCATTTTATGGCATGTTTTAAGTGAATATTGCTTCATTTTAGTGATTATCTTGAATGTGGAAGGACAACCAAGTCTCTTAGAAAAAAGCCTCTTCTCCATGAGCTAGGACTAATATTGAACAAGATTCACTTCTTTCAAGATTTCTTAGATTAAATTCTTATGCTTTCGTTACATTCTCTTATGCTTACTTAGATATTGGAATTGTCATTATAGAATTGTTGAGGGAGAAAAACCAGGTCTCTTTGAAAAGAGCCTCTTCCTTGTTTTTCTAAAATAGTCTAATTTCATTGATCAATAATGCATGATATTATGGAGTAGTTTTAGATATTTTTCCTTAAGTTGTGAAGAGTGATTTATATTTATCATATGTATTTCCATTCTCATAACTTCTTTCAATATTAGTCCTTATCCAAAAATCCATAAATTTTGGCTTTCTTCTAGGATTACCAACCTAGATTAATAGTAAAATACATTCTTAATTTACACAATAAATTGAATTAACACTTAATAATGATTGTTTTGAGCCAAATCTAGTGCATTTGTGTCTTATTATTTACTTCTGGAAATTTTATGTATCTTCACTATAGGTTATGATTTTTATGAATTGATGCTTTTTTCCTGCGTGAAAGTAGTAGACCTCTAATATTTATGCATTTTAAGGATAATTAGGAACCTTCATGAAGATTCGGAAGTCATTTAAATAGAGTTAAAGTAGTTGTCCATTCAAAAGGGTTAGAGGTGTGAGAACATAGATCTAAGCCTTATAGACTGTAGGAACACATCACACGGGCCTCTGTATGTGAAAACCTAATTCTAGCATCCCCTAATACTACTTTAGGTGAGACTGTAGCCTGTGCTATGCAGGTTGTTTCCAAAAGGGCTTGTATTTAGGGATTTGTTGGTTGGCACAGATAATGTTGAACATGCTCGGGCCCCATCAAGCCAAAAATGGTTCCATTTTTGGGACTGATATTTATCTGAGGAATGTGTGATGCCGAATAAGTGTTTTCCTACTAAGAAGGAAATCAAGAAGTGGATCGGCAGAAAGTCACATGCGTTTGCAACTCAAGAGAATAGAAACCCACAATTATCTAAGGAACAGTGGATGAATAGATACCTATACACAGGCAACACATAAGCCTTTTTCTATTTCTTTCCTTGCGAATTTAACGAGTGGTTGTCTAGATTAGCAGACAGTCAGGGTACGTGGAGGATTGACAACCCTATTGTGTGGACCCCAGAACTGGTGAAAAGCTTAGAAGCTTTATAAAATAACATCGTGTGGGTTGTCGATCACTGGATAGATTGTATATTAGGAGGATTTGTCACTGAGCTCATGATTGATACAATGATCACCTATAGTGAAGTAGAGCACAAGTTCTTCAAGGGACCGCAAGGTAAGTACCTAAAATCACTGAAGATGTGGATTAAGATGTTTTTGTGTGAGAAACGAGTTATGCCATTTCCTTGATGTTTGGGACTACACAACGCATAAAACCCTTTAGAAGAAATGGAGAATTGGATCTGAATACAATCCGTTGTTAGGATCCTCTTCTAGTGATGACGAAGGAACTATTCTAAGTACACGACGAAGTGCGTTGTAGATGGTAAGTCAGGGTATGCCGAGGATACCTCATCCATCCACTGCACCTTTGCCACATACACCTACACCTCCACCTCCACCTCCACCTCTGCATCAACCCTTCAACATGGAGAGCTCAATGAAGATGTTGATTTTTAAAGGGGTAGGAAGCAAATACCCTGAGCAATTCTGGTTTGTTGCAGATGTTGTGTGGACAGCACAACAAAATACTGATGATAATAAAAAGAAAGCACAACTGGTCACGGTATTGTAGGATACGGAGTTGAATTGGTATATCAAGTTCTGTCAAGATCGACCTGGCGCAACGATGAAAGAGACTCAACATGAGTTGAACAATGAGTTCAAGAAGCCTAATTCTCAGGCACAGTCTGTAATAGAGTTTAAGGAGACACATCAAAGGGTAAATTTTGTCTGCATGGGACTTCGATCAGAAGTTGAAGTGCCTGATCCGGTAGGCTAACAGGTTGATCACATATTCTCAGCATCCGGACTAGTACATTGCAACTCTCCTACCGCGTCTAAGATTAGTATTATCACAACAGAAGATAGGAACACAAGAAAAAGTTGTGGAGATCACGATGAGGTTGGAAACCTCACTAGTATAGGAAACAAATGTTGGAGTACAATAGATTTAGTTGTAGCTTGCAAGTATGCACATGGAGTTGCAAAGTTTGAAGATAGGAAAGGATGCTCAAACCAAGGTGTGTGATGAAGTGTGGTGCATAAAATTTAAGGATAAGGGACATGGTAAGGAGAATTGCCATGTTTATTAGAATTATTTGATCAGAGGAGGTCATGTGCCTTCAAATCCTGAAAACATTGTGGGACCAAGCACAAGGGTACCATTATGGTGTGCTATCTTCTAGATAGTCAAAAAGCATGCAACCGAAAATTGTCACCTCTTACAAAATTTTGTACAGACTCCGCAATAATTTTTTTGTACTTTTTGTAAATTGGTTGGGAATGATGAGTGAAACTGTCAAAGCTATGAATTGATGATGGAACAGACCCCTGCATATCAAACACAAGTAGAAAGTCACCCTTAGGATCAGGGGCATGTGGGGTGCGTGGAGGATTCCAGGGTTGTAGAAGAGGAAGAGGAGGAGGGGTTGGAAGAGGTCGTGGACAAGTTATTTGCTACAATTGTGGAGAAGCTGGACATTTTGTGCATGACTGTTAGAACCCTATGCATTTATCTTTCTAGTATTGTAGACAATTTGATCATGTGATAGAAGAGTGCCCAGTGTTGATAGCCGAAATGAAATATAAAAAGACACAACAACCTACACAAAACATACAGATGATGAGGATGAAACCTCTCAAAGAGGAACATACCATCAATATCGTAATGTGAAGTGGTATGTCCATAGGAGAAGATAAAGGAAAGCAGCCAAAACCTGAAGGATGGGTGCGCAAGGTTACTAAGAAGGAGGTTGAATTTGATTTCAATAGGGCTAGAGAAACTTTTATCAAGGCAAAAAATAGTTTGTTTGAAGCTTCTACACCAGGGAGCCAAGAGAAATCAGTTGAAAATAGTGAAGTGCAAGACGTGGACCCTTCACTATTAGCCACTTTTCTGAAAACTTGTATGAAGTTGTTGTGAGATAAGAATGTAGTGGAAGGGATCTAGGAGCTAATCGAAAATTGTATGGAAAAAATTAATATTCATTCATAATAGTGCGCTCTTAGGAAATTGGGTAAACATAAGAAGCGGATAGGGCGTGAGATGAGATTGACCGTGCAAATTGGAGAATATGAAATGGACCAATTCATCTTGGAATTGGGTTTTGATGCGAATGTACTGCCTAAGTAGACATGGGAAAGGACGGGGAGGCATGTGATATCGTGGTCTCCTATATAGCTATGCATGGCCAATCAACAAAAGGTTATTCCTAGGGGATGCCTATGTGGGGTAATAGTAGAAATTGAAGGAGCACACACTCTGGCTGGTTTTGAGGTAATTGAAATAGTGGATGATAATAATAGCTACTCTGCACTACTAGGAATTGGTTGGGCCTTCGACATGGATGCGATTATTAATATGAAGAAGTGAAAGATGACATTTGAAAAGAAGGCGCTCTGAGTTATTGTACCACTGTATCCTACTAAGGGAGTGTGCTACACTGAACCAGTTTGTGATTATGTGGAGGAAGACGATTTGGATCAGATATATAAGATTATTGTGCATGATGAATATTGGATCAATCCCATTGCAGATGGGCAGATCACTTGGGATAGGGACAATTCCTGTAACTCAGATTCAGATGAATAAATAGTGCACTAGAAGAATATCTTTCTCGAATTTTATATGCTATGATGTAATATGATGAAAAAGTCGCTTCACTGCATATCCACAGAGGTAAGAAATATTTGCATCATGATGGCTTAAATGACGTTAATTTATCTTTGGATGAGTTTGAAAGAGAGGTGTCAGAAGAGCATTGATTCGAGGAACTTGATCTGGCACTACACTCTATGCCTGCCTGTTGGTGGGGTACACACAAGGATAGCTTCATTGATTGTAAGGAATACAGGTGAATGATGAAGTTGAGGTTTAGATATGCTAATACCCGTATGACTGGAAAATACAGTGGAAAGGATGGTCCGCATGAGCACTTGGTGCGATGGAATAAAGCTTGGGGAGAAGAGCCACAACCAAAATGGGTGCATATCTTTTGTCACACCTTAGATACTATTCCATTGAATTGGTAACTGGAAACGAAGCTACGGTATGGGAAGGCCAAATGGGATATCTTAAGGGAAATTTTCTTGTTAACTTCCAGCTTTGAGGATGGATTTTCATGCATTTATGAAGAGCTCTAGGAAATTAAGGCCATTATCTTTAGAATTCCTAAAGAGTCGGTAAAATGGGTACAGCCAGACTGGAATACCCATCTGTGCCATGTGCTGAAATGCTACAACATGATTGCAGAAGAAGAAGAGGAGGATCCGTGAAAAATCAACATTCTAGAGACTCAGGAACAACACGAGGTTGAAGGACCCAAAGTAGCAAATCCTGATATAACAAAACCATTGAATACTAGGCAATTAAAAATTGGATCCGAAACTCAGTCTAAGTTTAAAAAGATAGGTGATTATTGGGATGAAGATACAATTGATAAAGTAGTTGAATTGCTGCACGAATACAAGGACTTGTTTCCTACCAAGTTCTTGGACCTGAAGGGAATAGTATGGGATATGGGAGTGATGAAGATCACCTTAAAGCCTGATGTGAAGCCCAAGAAATAGAGAGATTATCGTATAAATCCTAAGCATAAGGAGAAGGTGCACAAAGAGTTGGAAAAATTGCTGGAAGCTGGAATCATTGAGCCAGTAGAAGAGTCTAATCGGGTAATACCTATGGTTTTTCAGGAAAAGAAGCAACAAGGTGAAATTATGATATGCGTAGATCTGAGAAATATTAATGATGTGTGCATTCATGACCCATTTCCAACCCCGTTTATGGAAAACGTTTTGGAAAATGTTGGAGGGTAGGAAGCTTATTCATTCACTATTGGGTTCTCAGGGTACCACAAGACTAAGATTGCACTAGAGGATCACAGGAAGATGACCTTCATGATGGAGTGGGGATGCCTCCAGTACATAGTAATGCCATCTGGTCTGAATAATGTGCCCACGATCTTCTCAAGGGTTTTAATTGCAACGTTTAAAGAGTTCATCCATAAATTCTTAGAAGTGTATTTTGATGACTAGATTTTGTTTGTATTGGTAAAGCTCCATGTCACAAGTCTGTGCCTTATGTTGGATACTTGTCGCGGGTACCAAATTTCCCTGAATCTGAAGAAATGTATCTTTTGTGTGCCTTATGAGATATTTCTAGGCCATGTGGCGTGTAAGCAAGGATTAATGGTAGACCCCAGGTAGATAGTTGTGATTGTTAATTTAGAAGCTTTGAAAAATGTAAAGCAGTTGTACACAACACTAGGGAACACTGGCTACTATAGAAATTTTATCAAAGCTTATGTGTAGATAATTGCGCTAATGGAGAAATTACTGAAGAAAGATGTGACTTTCTGCGAGGATGAGGAGTGTCAGCACAATTTATATGTGTTAAAGGAAAAGATGGTTATTACACCCATTTTGGTGTTTATTGGCTTGATGGGCCCTGACCCATGTTCAACGTTTAAGCATCCAAGAAAATCCCTACACTACTGGCCCTTTCGGCATCAATCCGTGAAGCACAGACTAATATCTTAGTTGAATTAGTATGGGAGGATGCAGGAACCAAGTTTCCACACCCTAAGATGGTTGTGATTTTTGTTAGTTTCCCTAATCTTCCTTCACATAGATCGATAAGCCCTTTAGGGCTTATCCAAGTACTTATCTTATTCATCCACGAAGCCTCCACAAAAGTCTCTGTTCGTCCTTCGCGGGCCCCAAATAGATAGATCAGGCACTTATGCACCCTTGTAACTACTCTTACTTCTGTATCTACCCATATTCACTTAAGTATTGGTTACTTTAACATGCATTTATGGTTATCTTCGTGTAAACATATATCTCTACTTGTGGTCATATAAAACAGAGAAACATATAGATTCGTGCATCATAGTAGTATTAAACATAAGCCCGATATTCAAGATAACATAATCGCATGCAAGAAACAAAAGTAAAATACACAGGTAATTTCAAAATACTCTTCTTTATTATTGATTCAAATATCCATTACAGACTCTGACTACCCTATGCACATAGTTGTAGGGGTCCACGCACTCATCTGCAGACTTCTACCCTAGGCTTCTACGCACTCAGTTGAAGAGCCTTTTCCTACTCTAAGACTCTTCACCCTTAGCTCTCACAGACCCATGCATAAAACATAACAAGATTCCCTATCTGAATTGAATTATCTTAGACTCCTCTAAGACCTCCTTTTTATATAATCCCATGGTCTACAGACCATGGGTCGATCTCTAAAGTTGACATGCTTTTACACAAAATACAAGAAAAAACCTTTTATTGACTCTTAACATCTTCACTCTCCGAGACCACAAAATGTGGAGACTTTACATTCCTTTACACAAAACTTGGGCCTTTAGCCCCAAAACTTGGGCTTTTAATTACAAAATTGACCCCAGGGGACTTGTTCCCAATAGGCCCCCAACAAAAATTTGGTGGCTCGCCCTCAAGTCACTTTGTTGGCACGAATATATTGTCACGAATACCTCCAACTCCACATGTACGATTGCAAATTTGGTGGCACACTGTGCCGTTTCCTGCTTCATTTGTTCGACCAACTAATCTGTCGTTAGCCCTGGGCCATCTTCCTATAACGTTTGCTATGTTCCCTGCAGACTAGCTAGTTTTCCTTCGATGGTGGTTGTGAGCGCATAGGCTTCATCAAGCTATGGCCCCATTATGGCCTTGAGGATGCTCTCCTTACATTGTGATACATCCACCTACTCCTTTAGCACCTTTTCCTCCTGCAGTTTTTCTAGTCTCTATGTAAGAGTGACAGTTCACGTCGTCGCTTTGACTTCATCATATCTATGCTGCAACTCTGAGGCCTTTGTTTCCAACCTATGCAAGGTGGGATCCTCCTGTAAATTGGTAACCACTTCAAGCACCTACTCAAAGAGCATTGTGCACTCCTTCTCTACACTATCTATAGTGGCTACTGCATCTCTGACAGCAGCCTCGCACTGGTCCTTTACCTCTAGCGGAGTTGAGGGTTGGTACCTGAATGCAAGTTATGAGATATTAAGGTTCAGTTCCAACTGAACCTTGGCCATATCTGATCTCACTTTGTGCACTCTGGCAGTGAGCTTCTGAATTCGTTTGTCCACTAGCACATCTTCAGGAATATCCAGCTCGAAGACAAACCTACATGCCTCTTCCACTACCTTGGTAGTGTTCTCATTCTTCGCAGTAATAGCCTTAAAGAGATCGATGGAAGAAGTCTTATCAACAAACATTTGGGCATTGTTCACCTTTTTCTCACTGATGAAATTCAATGCAAGTTGTTCCTGAGCCCGAAGTTCTGCAGTCACACCATCATGCAGGGTGTGAAGGGCTTCTCTTGGAAGCATGGCCAAGTATAGCTCAACCTTTTGGAGGGCGTGGATAGTGGTTCGATCATATTCTACTCCCTTGGTCAATGCTTCATCTAGAAGCACGATAAATTGGGGTCCAAGGGGAAAATCATTTATTCTGCTTCAACTGTCACAGGCACCAATCTAGTTGATGACGCGCTACCTCGACCCACACTAGTCTGCACTTGTGATTCCTAGATCTACAACTCATGCACACCCGTTTGAATGGTGCCGAAGGCATTCTTCTTCTGCTACTCAAATTGTTGTAGCGGTTCTGCGGTGACATCCCTCACCATATCATCAATGTCATACAAATCACCTTCTATCAAGGTGATGTGTCGAGGGAAGTCTTGTTGGAATTGGACTTCTTCCATAGCCCTAGTTTCTCTGATTCCCTGTTGTACTTAACCCGGAATGGAATAGTCTTCAGGTCCGCTCCTCCCTACCATTTATGTTGTTCCTCCTCCTCTTCTATTTCAGGGGAAGGAGACTTCTAACTTCTATCAGAGTCACACTCCTCTTCTTCCTCTGCCTATTTTTCGGAATCACTTTGCCCTAGCTTTATCCTCAGCCTCCTTCTTCCTTTTTCCTTCTAGTTGCTCCATCTTCCACTTGGCCTCTTCCTTCCTTCACTACACTGCAGAATTGCTAGACCCAGCTGTCAAGTCTGAAGCGATGTTCTAATCTGTCGGCCAACAGTCAAGGACCGATGTGATTGTGTCCTCTGTGGCCATGTATGGAAGGTCATACCACTTTTGTTCAGGATCCTTCTGCGTGTGCATGGAGACCTGGTGGAATTCCACCTTGAACTCCACACACTCTGCCAGCTGATCATAAATGCTAAGTGCCAACCACGGCTCGCAGTTGATGGCCATGTGAATATTCATCTCCATGAAGACCCAAAAGACGTTACTATCCTTGACCCTTTAGGGGTCCTTCATAGACCAAAGAGAAGCGAACTTCATTGCTTCCGATAGGTCCTGCACGACTTGAGGAAACTGACTATCCTTTGGTAACTCCCATGCAACTAGCGCTATGGATAGCAGCAACCATGCATAGTGAAACGTCTTGCTTGATCCTGTACCTCTCTACAGTTAGCAAGAAACTCGCTGCAGAGGCAACATGCCTAGTTGAATTGTATGCCCTCCTGTCACTAGGCCATTAAAGACAATACTGGTTCCAACACTTCATTTGCGCGACACTTCTGCATAATCTTTCCTGCAAGGATTTCAGCGGCTACCTTGATCGTGGGGTTGATTATGCTAGTGATGGAGTATTTGTGTGACTTCTTTTCAAGCTTAAATTTATCCTTCATTGCTTCGGTGAGGTCACGCTCACTTGCCTTTCTTGCAAATGCCATGGCTGGATTTCCTCCTGCATGTGGCAGCTGAGTGATCCTATGGATCAGCAAGGCAGTGATCAGTATCAGCTCCTCTAGCCATAGGCACCCATCGTGCACAAATCACAGAAGCTGCTTGATCACTATCATGGCGATGGGCATGCCGTTGTAATGCAGTACCACAACATGTTTAACAGAAGAGCCTTATCCACCCCCTTTACCCACTTTCTTGGCTCTAGTATGGTCACACCAGAGTCTTTGTAGGATACGCAGTGCATGAGTTGATCTATGGCTAAGTGGGAAAAGTGCTCCATATCAGCCAAATCCCAATCCTCCAATTTTAACAGGGGGACACACCCTAGGCACGGTCCTTCAAAGGTGATTTTGTTTGGCAAAAAGGACGTATGAAGCATGACCTTGTTTTCATCAGTGTGCTTTGGAACCTTTGTCTTGCCTCTGCGTGGAGGAATGTACTTGGGCATCTTAGAGATAGGATCATACCCCTCAATGTCAACATCCTCTGCCCCCATGTCAATGTCATCTTCGTCCATAGGGATCTCTTCAACATCCTCTTCAGATTCAAGGTCAATTAGCCTTCCCTTCTCCTATACAATGGGCTTTTCCTTGTGCGTGTGCCTTATGGGTGATGCATGCACTCGTTATGGTGCTTTCTACTTGTCTTTCTTTAATTTTGGACCCTCTTGGGTCGGCGTAGGGCTCAGCCTGGGCATCCTCAGTGATTTAGGAACTCCGATCATTACTTCGACGCTCTCAACCTCCGGGGCAACTCCATTAGCTACTATTGCTACTTTTGGGGTATTTCCCTCAGCTGCCATTTCTTCTCCTATACTCACGGTTTCTGCAGGCGTTGACATAACACTGGAAAAAAACTCTTGCATCTCTTTTGGCAACCTCTCAAATAATTAAGTCGCTATCAAAGCTTCAAAGTTCTCACAATTCATGCGTGCCTGAGAGCTCAACACATGAATTCTCAAAATGCCAAGTGCTTTTTATTGGGTAGCCAGCTGTAATTTATAGGCATTTTTTAATTCAAATCCGACTGTCCCTCCACAATTCGTTCATAACTGCTAGATTGGTGGAAAATTTTCATAGATCTTGCCCTCAAATTCCAATTGAAATGCCGCTCCCCACTCCATTTAGTTTTTTTACCAATGTCAAGTCATGAACAGTGACCATAACGGTCACTTTCCGGCTGCCCTGTGTGGTCCGCTCATGGATAATGTAGATCCCTACGTGTTTATGTTGACACTGTGACATTCCTTCATTCTACGTAGTTCCCTAAGTGTGCAGCTCCCCAACCTAGTTTATAATCTCGTTCCTCCTTTCAGATACCTGGAGCGTTAAGATTGTGCTTCCACCATGTAGTCATCTAGCCAAATCTTTGGTGTAGGGCTTCAATCGGCTTCCATTCACCAGCCCTGGGAATGGTTCTCCATTCAACTTTTCCAACTGAACTGATCCACCATTGGTAATCTTCTTGATGACATAGGGCTCCAACCAATGCATCTGAAATTTTCATGGAAATTTATCAAACTTGCTGTCAGATAATAGAACTAAATCATTTACCTTGAAGTTGCACAATTTGATGTGCTAATCATGCCATGCCTTTTCATGCTCCTTTTGAACTTTTTGATGGAATCTATCTAGGAATATATCTTCTTCAAGCTCTATTAATTGTGCGAGCCTCTCCTCCAGGGCTCTGTGATCCACCATTCCTGTGAATGCCACTATGCGCAGACTAGGTGCAATGTACTCCATCGGCATCACAACTTCCATGCCATAAACCAATCTGAACAATGTTTGTCCAGTCAGCTTCTTGCAAGTCGTCTTGTAAGCCCATAGCACCATGGGCACATGAAAATCCCTGTTGTTTCTTTGATCATTGTAAACTTTTGTGAGTGTGCTCTCCATTATTTTATTAAATGCTTCTACCATTACATTAGCTTGCAGGTGATAGGGTGTGCTCTTCTGATGGTAAACCTGAAACTCTTCCATCATCGCGCTGATCGTCTCATTGAGAAAGTGTGTACCGTGGTCACTCATTAGAATTTTTGTACAACCAAACCATATCATTATGTACTCAAAGATAAATTTAGCTACAGTTATGCTTGTACAATCCTTCACAGGTTGCACCTCTGCCCATCTAGTTAAATACTTAGCCACGGTGATGATGTACTGTGCACCCATCTTCTTCCCTAGAGGCTTAATTGGTCCTACAAATTCAATCGTCCACTTCTTAAAGGGCTATAGCGATATCTACGGATTCAGCGGAAACCCATCCCTACACAAGGGTCTACCCATCCTTTAGCATGCATCGCGTGCTATACAATATGCTTTTGAATCCTTATGCAAGGTCGGCCACCATAACCCAGCACATAGAATCTTCTACATTGTTTCTCCATACACTTCAGTCCTTTTGGCCAAATGGTTGCGTGGATGATTTCTCCCATCATATTTTTCTATTAATCGCACCTTCGAATGACCAAATCATGCCCTCATCATCCTCTTATATTCTCTCCAATCATCAAAACTATTTTTATGTGTACCCTGCCATCTTGCGGGCATAGTGCGTAGCGCCCAATCTAATGCCTAGGAGCAGTGCTTCTCTGGCACTTCCCTTTCAAATGCATCCAAAAATTGATCAACATCAATTAACCTTTCATAGTAGGGAAAATTTCTTACCTCTGATGATACACAACACAATGGCTTGGTCATCATATTATACCGCAGCGCAAATACTTCATGCAGCCGATTCTGCCAATGCTCTAGTTCTTTGTTTGAATCTGATGTGAAGGAGCTCTCACGATCCCATGCAATACGTCTATCTATAGTTGGATTCACCCATTCTTGATCTCATGCCATTATCTTTTAAATCTGGTCAAAATCATCATCACCTTCATAATCGTAAACCGGTTCAGTATAGTGTGGTCCTTCTGCAGGGTCCAGTGGCACTACTACGTGTAGCGATTTCTTCTCAAATATCATATTTTGTTTCTTCAGGTTGATTACCCCATTCATGTCAGTGGCCCAATCAATCCGAAGGAGTGTGGGGTAGGGATTGTTGTCATCCACAATCTCTATCACTTCAAAATCTGCTAGTGTACTCGCACCTTCGATATCAACTGTTACCTCCTACAACCTCCCCAATGAGATGATTTTATGTTGATTATCCATCCTTAAGTGA
This sequence comes from Pinus tabuliformis, assembly GCA_031772625.1. Lineage (NCBI taxonomy): Eukaryota > Viridiplantae > Streptophyta > Pinopsida > Pinales > Pinaceae > Pinus > Pinus tabuliformis. Next base: position 686,200,345 of record CM062804.1, on the reverse strand, counting down.
ATCAGAGACCACTGTAGTGCAAGTCTACCCATTCTTTCCCATGCCTGTTTCGGAAAAACATTTGCTTCAGACCCTAGGTCCAAGATAATTTGGTCCATTTCATATTCTCGAATCTACGCAGTGAGTCTCATCTCACATCCAGTCCTTTCCTTAAGCATACCAAGCTTTCTTACTATGCGTGGTTTGTCAGTACATTTTCCTTGCCAACACACCTATTGATTAGTGTTGGCATTATGATACAGGTATGATACAAGTGTTGTCCTTGATGGCAACTCTCTCAGATGAAAGATCATAGTATAGCAGGTAAACAGTAAGAATGAAGAAAGTAAGGTATACACAATTTCACTATATACCAAGTCGCATATACATGCAGGTTCACTATATACAAAGACGCGTATATCGTACACACGCACTTTCACAACAGGAAATGCGCGTACATGTTGGAAAACTAAGTTTTGGTCCGTGGTATTTGGTCCATGGTATTTTGGTATTGATCCATGGTATTTGGTCCGAGGTATTGACCCCAGGTATTGGGTCCAAGGTGTTGGTCCTATGTGGTTTTGGACCATGGTATTGAGAGAGGCCTAAACTTATATAAGGAGAAGAAGATCATTAGGCCAATGTGCAAGTGTGCAAGTGATGAATATCTAATGAAGTGTGAGATCTAGTATGCTGGTTATGGATATGTGATGCATTGTTAAGGATGCACCTATGTGGCGAATGAAGGTTGATGAACCGGGATCATGAAGACTAAAATGCATTATCATTATATGGTACGATCATGAATAGATCTGAATATTGACGCATTTCCTATCCTTTATATCTTATGTTCTGGGTATATCTAAAGTTAAAAATTGCAGCGAAGGTATAAGTAATTATTTTCATATCTATACGCAGGTTCCCTTTGGTGAAAGAGCGTATACACACTAGTTCGACACAGCAAAGTAGCGTATACATTATGAGATTTGATATTTTAGGTTGCTATTGGTTCTAGTGGTTGTTGCAGAGTTCTGGGTTCTGCTCTGTGTACTGGTGACTGTGTTTTGATGACAGGGTTTTAGTGATTCAGTTGTTGGGTGATTCAAAGATTGATGTTGCAGATATAGTTGATGGTTGTATTGCAATGGTGATTGTTTTGTATTGATGGATCCAGTCTGAAAATTTATGAAACATGGTTGCTGAATGAAAAGAGAAGACCGTAGTCTTCTGTAGGCCAGCACCTACATACTAGTAAATATATTGGCTAGTACAAGAGCTAGGGGATTGTAGCTCCCTTCCAGTAGAAGCTGGAGAACAAGAGAAGGTTGTAGCCTTCTACGGGTGGGTGCCTGTGTACTGGTATGAGTCTGCGCCAATACAAGATTGTAAACAGGTTTTTCTTATCTTAAAGAAAACAACAGCAGGTGGTTTTTGTCCTTCATTTGGTTTCCACCTTATATCATCGTGTTCATGTGTGCTTCTTATGTGTGATGATCTGTTCTGTTTTACTGCACATGTTTACTGTTTATATGATTAATGAAGTTCTGATGCTCTGATTAAAGGTCAACATATAATGGATTAATTGAATCATAAGTTTACTGGATATATGCTAGTTGCATTAAAAAAAATTGCATATACACACGGGTTCCCTTAACTGAAGTAGCATATATGAATTTGAGTATGAAAATGAAAAAGTTATTGATTTTCTAATACTGATTCACCCACCCCCTTCTCAGTATTATTTCCAACAATTGGTATTAGAGCAAGTCCTTCAGAAGAAGCTTGATCGCTTGAAGGAAGATCCATCAGGATGAGTAATCAAGAAGGAGAGGGATCCATCAGACCACCAATATTCAATGGGAGCAATTTTTCTTACTGGAAGATAAGAACTTCAGCATATCTACAATTTCTGGGAATGGATATTTGGGGAATCGTGGAAGGAGGATATACCTATCCATCAGCAATTCCTATAGATATGGTAGGTAGAAAGAAATATGAACTCAATGCCAAAGCTGTTACTATCTTATTGGGAAGTTTGTCAAAATCAGAGTTTGTCAAGGTCATGCAGCTCAAATCAACCAAAGAAATATGGGACAAAATCATTCTAAGCTATGAAGGAGATGATCAAGTAAAATGTGTTAAGCTTAAAACTCTCAGAATACGGTATGAAACTCTTAAGATGAATAGTAATGAAAGCATAACTAATTACTTCCTACGTATTTATGAGATTGTCAATTGTATGTAGAATCTAGGTGAAGAAATTAAAGAAGTTGTCTTAGTTGAGAAAGTTTTGAGATCCTTGTCTACTATATTTGAATCCAAAGTGTCTACCCTAGAAGAAAAGGAGGATCTATAGAATATCACTAAGGCGCAGCTTCACGGAATCTTAACTACTTTTGAAATGAGAAAAGGAGGACCATAAGATATGATAGAAGCCACATTTAAAGTATCAGCAAAGGGAAAAGAAAAACTTGGTGAATCAAGATACATTTCAGAAGAAGAATATGAGGTAAATTTTGTCAAGAATCTTCAACGGGCATCTGGAAGGTTCAAAGATAAGCTACCATTCAAATGTTTTTCTTGTGGTAGAGTTGGTCATTACGTTGCTATATGCCCTCATAACAAAGGAAAGATGTCTGAAGAAGGCAATGGAAGTTATTATACTCATGATAATAGTAATGACTCATCCAATAATGATGAAGACAATCAAGAAATTAAAATTATCATGGTATATGAAAATAATGACGTAGAAAAAGAAGTAGTTACCAGATTAAAAGATCAGCTGGAGATAGCAACCAGAGTAAGGGAGCAGCTTTAGGATGTAGTAAAAGATCAGAGCAGAACAATCCAGAGACTTGAATCTAAGATCCTCTCTCTAAGAGAAGATCTTGAAAAATCAAAGAAGTAGAATGAAGAAGCTCTTGAAGAACAAGAACATGAAGTGCTCAAATTAAGGCAACAAGTGGAAGAAGGGAGAAAAGCTGAAGAAAACATAAAGAAGCAATATCTGGAAAAGGAGGAACAACATCAGGTTGAGGTAAATATCTTAAAAGGTAAATTGGAAGAAAAGGATAAATTGTTACAATTTCAAGACAGTACTAAGATTTTGGATGATATTCTTAGGTCAATGATCCCCTACTATCAAAACTGGTCTTGGATTTTATGAAATTGTTGAAGGTGAATCTAGCTCATAGGGTGAGGGAAGGAATTCTAATGCAAAATATGAAATGATCAATGAGGAGATAAGTGGTCAACCCCAGAAACAACCAAGGAAAGAAATTCTTCAAAGAAGATCTTTTTCTCCTAACTATGGAAGTGATAGATGGTTACTTCCTCTGATGAGTAATGTTGAATGTTATGAATGTCATAATCTTGGACATGTTGCAGCTAGATGTAGAAGAAGAATGGTTCAAAACCATCACACAAAAATATCATCACGTTCCAGGTACTTTAAGGGATATTGTTTTGCTTGCAATATGTTTGGTCACAAAGCTATTGATTGCAATAAAAGGAATATGAAACATGTAATATGTTATGCATGTAACAAGTTTGGACATAAATTAAAGGAATGTAGGAGCAAAATTTGGAAACCAAAGCAAAAGGAGCATACATCATCTCAATCGTAGGTATTGAAGAAGATATAATTAGTGTCAGAAAGATGTAGCATAACTTAGTTAGCAAACATAACAGACTCAGGGGAAATTGAAAGTGTAAACCTTTAGTATTCCAATTTTCATACGCAGATATTATGAAGCGAAGTCACATATATATATGCAATTTAGAGGCTATAGAGTCACATATATGGAGCTCTAAAGAAAAATTAGCAGAACAGATTCAGGAAAAGAAGTCTGATATGGTTCGGTCAAGGTATATGTTGGTTGGCACAAGTTCAGGGGGAGCATATGCTAACCATAATGCATTGTTGGCATTATGGTTAGAAGTATTTGGTGATGATGCTTATGTGGCTAAAAGATACATCTTGCTACTTATTGTTGGCTGGCCAAGGGAATGGTATTGCAGGTTACAGGTCTGGATGCTGGTGTCAAATACTTATGGTGCAGATCATATATGGTGTACAATAGTTGCTGATGACTATCAAGGTATTACTTAGATTGTTGGTCATTGTTATAAAAGTCATGTATATCTTTTATTATCAAGGTCATGGAATGACCTATTTTGTTCCCCCACTATGCATGGGATGGATGATGTAATGTTCTTGTTTTGTCATATCCCCACTTGGTTGGGTGGATGAGTCAATCTTGGTATATCCCCACTTGGTTGGGAGATGGATGTATGTATGAGTCTTTGGTGATAGGAAGGTCATTTATGATGTATAGAGTCATGTTCTTCTTGAAGAACATCTTTTTACAGACCTTGCTTGCAGTCAAGGGGAGCATGGACAACACACTTCAGCATATCAGAGAATTCAGCATGTACTCAGAGGGAGCATAACCCTTTGCCCTTGATGACAAAGGGGGAGAGTGACTTGGGGTTGCCATCAAGTCCAAAGGGGGAGATTGTTGGCATTATGATACAGGTATGACACAAGTGTTGTCCTTGATGGAAACTCTCTTAGATGGAAGATCATAGTATAGCAGGGAAACAACAAGAATGAAGAAAGTAAAGTATACATAGTTTCACTATATACAAAGTCACGTATACACGCAGGTTCACTATATACAAATACACGTATATCGTACACACGCACTTTCATAGAAGGAAAGGCACGTACATGTTGGAAAACTAAGTTTTGGTCCATGGTATTTTGGTATTGGTCCATGGTATTTGGTCTGAGGTATTGACCCCAGGTATTGGGTCCAAGGTATTGGTCCTACGTGGTTTTGGACCATGGTATTGAGAGAGGCCTAAACCTATATAAGGAGAAGAAGATCATTAGGCCAATGTGCAAGTGTGCAAGTGATGAATATCTAATGAAGTGTGAGATCTAGTATGCTGGTTATGGGTATGTGATGCATTATTATGGTTGCACCTGTGGCGAACGAAGGTTGATGAACCGGGATCATGAAGACTAAAATGCATTATCATTATATGGTATGATCATGAATAGATCTGAATACTGACACATGTATTATCCTTTATATCTTATGTTATGGGTATATCTAAAGTTGAAAATTGCAGCGAAGGTATAAGTAATTATTTTTAGATCTGTACACAGGTTCCCTTTGGTGAAAGAGTGTATACACGCTAGTTTGACACAACGAGGTAGCGTATACATTATGAGATTTGATATTTGAGTTTTTTGGCGGTTCCAGTGGTTGTTCCAGAGTTCTAGGTTCTGCTCTGTGTATTGGTGACTGTGTTTTGATGACAGGGTTTCAGTGATTCAGTTGTTGGGTGATTCAGAGATTGATGTTGTAGATATAGTTGATGGTTGTATTACAGTGGTGATTGTTTTGTATTGATCGATCTAGTCTGAAAAATTATGAAACGTGGCCCCTAAAAGAAAAGAGAAGACCGTAGTCTTCTGTAGGACAGCACCTACGTACTAGTAAATACATTGGCTAGTACAAGAGTTAGGGGGTTGTAGATCCATTCCAATAGAAGCTGGAGAATGAGAGAAGGTTGTAGCCTTCTGCAGGTGGGTGCCTACGTACTGGTATGAGTCTACACCAGTACAAGATTGTAAACAGGTTTTTATTATCTTAAAGAAGACAACATCATGTGGTTTTTGTCACGCATTGGGTTTCCACCTTATATCATGGTGTTCATGTGTGCTTATTATGTGTGATGATCTGTTCTATTTTACTGCACCTGTTTACTATTTATATTATTAATGAAGTTATTATGCTCTGATTAAAGGTCAACATATAATGGATTAACTCAATCATAAGTTTACTGGATATACACTAGTTGCATTAAACGCGATTGCATATACACGTGGGTTCCCTTAACTGAAGTAACGTATATGAATCTGAGTATGAAAATGAAAAATTTATTGATTTGCTAATACTGATTCACCGCCCCCTCTCAGTATTATTTCCAACAATTAGTTCCTACAGTCCCTTCACAACCTTACTATTACAGAGCAGTTTCATGCAGGTCTCGAAAAATGTGGTAAGCATGTACGAGTCCATTTCTTCAACTGGTTTCTCCTGACTCCCTAAGCTAGAGGCCTCAGTGAAACTTTTCTTTGCTTCCATAAATGCTTCTTTTGTGTGTTCTAGATCAAACCCAGTCTCCTTTTATGTTGCTTTGCGGACCCACTCGCCTTCTTCGAGCTGCTTCCCCTTATCCTCACCAGTCGTCACTCCACTCCGCAGCACAATATTTATCTTGCAGTCTTCTTCATGAGGCTCAGCCCTCATCATCTATAGGTTCTGAGTTAGTTGCTGAGGTGGCACCCCCTTCTCACATATTTTGGCTAACAATATAAGGCAATCCTCCATTGTATTGTCAAACTAAGTAGAATAGTGGCATGCCAACCGCGTCGGATTTGGGTAGTCTCGCACGTAGTGCCTTGATCCTCCACAATTGTAAAAAATAAGCTGCCATCAGCCTCTACCAGGTCCTCCTCCACCTCGGCCTCGGCCGCACCCCTAATACTTGCCTCGCACTCCTTCAACACCTAGTCCAGAGGCCGCGTTTCTACCTACACCCTGTATGCAGGTGTCCTGTCCATCATTAATTTGTAACTTCAACAATTGCGCTCATCATGACCCACAAATTTGTAGAATTTTCTCTATAAATCACCTAGCTCATTGATATCAAGTAGAAATTTCAGCTGCAGATGAAATTGATATATGCAATGTACTAAAGCATAATACTAGATCTAAATCTACCATAAACTTTGCGGAAGATTAATTGAACATGAGAAAAATCAAGCATGAACACATATAATTGATAAGAAGGAATCAATCACACATAACACAGAATATATCAATGGGGAAAGCACCAGCATAAAAGCCCAACATTGTATTATCAATCAAGTGGAAATCCTTAACAACATACAAAAAGAATCAGCTCAAAAACTATCCTGATCTCTCTATACTCTAATGATAAAGCTGATGGACTACCTGTTATAGACATTTTTGTGCCTTACAGCATGAAGCATGAAATGTCCATAATCTAAGGGATCCAAAGTCCCTAAACATGTTGTTCCTACCCCTAGAAGAACAAGGTCAGCAAACCACAGCACTAAATAGTAGTTCTCCACCTGAAAACACTCAAAAACAAGGCAATTCTGGATCATGTCAACTGCTCCACTGAGCATCTGCGCTAAATGACAACTGCTCCACTGTCTACCTGTGCTGAATGTCAACTGCAAAGAAGGCTACCTGCGTTGGGCGAGTTGGGACATGTGGCACAGTCATTCCTCAAGGTGTCAATGCCCAGGAAGCTTCCAAAATGACACTTGGATCAAGGAATTCGACTAGTGATGAGTAAGAGGGTCTAGATCTCCAAGTGGAAGCAAGAACCTCCAAGTGGACTCAAGAACTGAAGAATAACTGAAGTGAGAGAGGACACTAGTCAGATTCATGCCAGCCTCAAGCTGACTCATCCTTTCTCCAAAACTCCTATATATAGAGCTCTCTCATGAGGTCTAAGGAGGCTGGAATCTTGGAATGTAAAGAATTATTGTTGGTTTGAGTTTAGAACTATTGGGTGATTTGCTTTGAAGGAGGTGAAGAGGAGATTTCTTTCTGCTGGGAGGTGATGCTGGATTGGGCCTTTTATGGTTGTATCACTTCCTGAACTTTACTTCTTCCATTAATAAAGCATTTGAGGTTCTTCTATATGCATGTGTCTCAATGGTGTATTGTTATACTTGTGTATTTGATTTATTCTAATCCTTGAATCAATTATGAATGTATGCTTCTTGTAGTTTCCCTCTCTTGCCATTTTGCAAGATCTTGGTGTAGCTGGGCCAGTGAAAGAGCAAGGAGCTGGGAGCAAGCAGCAAGGAGAGAAGATTGGATCAATCATTAGCAGAAGACATCGGTTAGTGGATCTCTTTCTCCCCTCTTTTACATCTCATAAAGAAGTAACCTTAGATAGCTTTGCTTTGATTGTTGCTGAGGTACTATCACCCTTAGAGTGGGATAGGGTCATTCTGTATTGGATACTTTTCCCAACAACAAATTGGCGACTCCGCTGGGGATCGTATCTTGTTGGTTGTTTGTGTTTTTGCTATTCATTTCCTAAACACAGGGAGTACCGAATCGAACTGCATTTGGATCTTTCAAATGCAAAGTAGAGGGCAGCTACTCTAGCTCAGTTTCTGGGCATGTTTATGATTTGAAGAGCTGATCCACAAGGACTCTGAACAGCTCTTAGTGATAGCTTTTCATCCTCCTTTTCATCCTTTATTGTGTACTTGATTGATAGCTTCTAATTTGGCCAAAAACTGTGAATTTTTGAGCAATCTGTAACCCGGAAACTGAGAAAAACGAAAGTTTATCTCTTCATTGCAGGCACTGTGAAGGCAGCTGCATTTCATCGCAGGTCTCGAAGGGGCTACCTGCGCTGAATGTCAAACTGACAGTGTACTACCTGCGCTGAACCAGTTTTTCCTTGTGCAACTGGGGTTCCTTGCTGTTTATTGCCCTGTTTTCATCCTTGTTTTTGCAGCCTGTTGTCAGTCAATGTGCCTATCTTAAACCAACTTTCCTTGCCACTATTCTGCCTCAGTTGTATAAAGAAACTGTATTTGTTCTTTGTGTATTTCTTATATCATTTGCAGTTTCCCATAACGAAAGTGAACTAGTCTTGTTGTGGCCTCTTAGATCTAGACCTGTGATAAGTGTCGTTTTGATCTTAAGAGTTAGTTTGTTTGTTGTTCATAGCTGATTGAGCTTTTGCTTCGTCATATGGTTTGAATTTATATATTTCTAGTGTCGAAACAAGTAAATCTTAAGGTGTCTTTTGATTTTGGACAAAATCTTGTTTGCTTTCACTTGAAATTGAATTCAAAGTTATACAACAGCTTTCTTTTTGTAGTACATAAACATTAAGAAAGAGAAAAGAAATACCTGCATTGTGCATGTGCATTTTGACAGCTTGCATGTTGATTTAGGGAAAAAGTGCATTAGTGTGTGCTCTATGATCTGTGTGAAAAGATGATGTCTTTCTTTTCCCTCAGTAGTTCAGATTTTCATAAGTCGAAAAGATTGAAAAAGCTTGCTTATCATCTTAGACTGCATTTAGGAATTTGTATCAAACATCTCGTGGTGAACCTTGAAAGGCAAACTTTAAAAAGATCAACTTAAAATATATTGAATGAACCTAACAATGCTTTGAAACATAATGCAAACACATAGAGGTCTAAGCTAGAGACGTGTTCCGGTGTCGTTAAACGTAGTGACTGTCGATCTCGAAGAAGGTGGGTGATTCCTCCTGAGAGTCGGTGGCACTAATACGGACTTGTGCTCCCACGTACCGTCGCGTATATATCGGGAGACCCCTATAGGCATATATCTTTTATCCATAGGAATCCGTGTCGGCCGCCCTATTGATCGCAATGCAGTGAACACAGCATTCACAAAGATCGACCACCCGTACCGTAAAACGTATTCTGTGGTTTTTCGAAAGGTTTGGCACACCCTCTGCCTAGATCTCCAGAGCAGTTTCTTTTGGCCTTTTTCAAACTCTATAACTGAAAAAGTCCATCTGAGCATTTGTCACTTCGGGCTCGTTAAAACATCGAAGGAGACTAGAGTCATCTTTAGCTTTTTCTCGACTCTTAAAAAGTGAAAAAGCAAGTTGTGTCTAAAAGCGTCTAATAAAATTCATTCAATTCGGAAACACAAATTTCCCCTTTTAATATTTTGGTTGATCGAGTAATCCACAATCGTGGAAGAAAGTCAATTAAAACCCCGTCGTTCGCGGAGGCTTACGAGTCAACCGTCTTTGTCTTCGAAATCGAAAACAGTACAGACAAAGTGAACTCGTTTAACCAGTTCAAAATCTCCTATAAAAGTTAGAACAAGTGTTCCAACTACATCTGAGGTTCCGGTTACTCCTAAAATTTCTGGAAACCCTGCCTCTATAGAAGAAGTTCAACAGCCACAGAAGGACAGTAATACTGATCCTAGTCTGGGGGCAAATACTTGTGTAACTGAACCAGTTCCATCTGTAACCGGTCCAGAGAGTTTTGTTCCTCAAACAACTGTCGCTGTCGAAACAACCACTTCTTCGGCACCAGAAATATTTTACGGACCTAACGATCTTCCTCTTCCACCGGGTTTGATTGCGATAGAGGAAATTGCAGAGGATCCGCAAGCAAGTACTCCAACTCATTTTGGAGTCGGGGTCACTCTATTTCCTTCATCAGAAGTTAATCCACCACAAGTGGAGGTTCCTGTAGAATCGCTAGGCAATCTATTGGATAGAATTAAAATGTCTGAACAACCGTCATCATCTAGGACTGTGTCAAATGACACAGCGATAGCAGAAGCCCCTGTCGTCACTCCAACAATGTTTGCCGGCATACCAGCTGTCCCGACTAGCTCACAACAGCTAGAAGGAGTCCACCAAGGGACTATTTCGACAGTTTAGTCTGTTCCAGTTTGTTCATCCGGAGTAATACTCGGCAACTCTTATGTTGAGACTCGACAGATTGATCCTCAAGGAGGTTAATTTGGGCCATCCAGTCCTCAAGGACAAACAATCCCTCTGAGTTCCGGATTGCTACCGTATGGGGGGCAGTATGCCCTTTCATTACCTCCCCCGAGAGGATATCCATATGGCAGTTCTCAACAGTATTCAGGTTATACTGGAATTGCATCAAGTAGTTGGGTACCTATGCTACCTCAATAACCAAGGGTTGTATATTCTATGCAACAGTGTGTACCTATGACGAACATCCCGACCACACCGGCTATTGTAACTGTGTCACAAGTTCAAGCGATACATGTTGCATGCCAACCTCAGATTTCTCAGGTTGTAATGCAATAGCCACTTGACCATGGGTCACAACCACAATCACCAATTGGCGAGGCGACACAGGTCCAAACAGGTACCATTACCCCTCACCTTGGTCCAACGGTTAGCATAGCACAACAGAACATGGCTTCACAACCATGGCTTGTGCAATACCAACAACCGCAATTCCAGCAGGTATATCAAGGTTCTGAGCAGCAGATCTTTGTGAACAGTGGACAACCGTATATCCAAAACGGTCAAAACCAACCACTTTATAGTGGTCAAGTCCACCAACCGTATTAGTCATACCAACATCAATTACATTATGCTGGTATGCAAAGGCCCACTGCTCAAGCGATTCCATCGTACCCTGGTTATGCCTCGCCTAACCTGAATCAACAGTTACCATTCGTGGCGACTTTAGAGTTACCCGATTTACACCGGTTAACCAACGATCTGATTGCTTATGCCCCTTGGTGGCCAGCGATTCCTCATAAACTTCCATCTGACATTCCTAAATTCAATGGAAATCCAGGTGAAGACCCATCGAATCACGTGATGACGTTCCATCTGTGGTGTTCGTCGAACACCCTAAACGATGATTCGATAAGACTTCGCCTTTTTCAGAGGACATTGACAGGTCCAGCGGCTAAATGGTATATTGAATTACCTAGAGCCTTGTTCGACAATTTTAGTTCCCTAGCCACGACTTTCTTAACCCATTTTCAATTACCGATAAGGTATGAAACGGGAACAGAAATATTAACCAACTTCACACAGACAACTGCCACCCATATATCTAATCATATACATGAGTGGCGTCATCGTCGTAGGATGGTGAAAACATACGTTCCCGATCAGCTATTAGCTGAATGGTTTATAAAGTCGTTACTTCCTGCTATTACGGAAGATGTGGCCAAAGGGGGAGTCATAACAGAGGAGCAAGTCATTGCTCGTGCACAGTATTTGGACTTAGTTTATACTCAGTCTGGCACGCTCTACGACAAAATACCCGACGCCCCTAGACCAGAATTTTCAATTCCTCCTCCTCCTAAATCAAATAGTGGCTTTCATGCCGGTGACGGTGTGATTGGCACGGCAAACGCGAAATCGATAAAGGCTTCGTCAAAGAAAGCCCGTAAGAATTCGGATCAAAATGCAAAAGAAGAAATTCTTGCTTCGGAAGTAAATGCCGTATCAGCAGATAAGGGCAAAGAAACCAATCAACCAGGAAGCAAGAAGAAACAAAACAAAGGGAAGAAGAAGAAACAGGGTGAATCATCTCCTCGAAAAAATTCTTCAAACCCTCCTGGAAAAGGGAAACAAAATCATCCTTGTCAAATATGTGATGATGAGGATCATATCACAAGGAATTGCCCATTCAAAGCTGAGTTAAAGAGGTTCTTTAAAAGTTCCCAAACCTCAGCTGTGTTAACTGATCCATTTCCCAACCCAGGTCAAAATCTGGTTGACAGTGGAAATGCTTCCCCGTCTCAAGTACTTATGTTGTCGGTTTCAAAACAACAAAATGATGCTTTGATTTCGACAAGGAACAAAGATTATGGGAATCCTCAGCTGTCGAACGACAAAGGTAAAGATCAACCAAGTAGTTCGACAACAACTTCAACAGAAGTTGTACCGCCCATAATTCCTGAATTAACAATAAAATCGCCAAAGGGTGTAGTACACAAGTCGACATTTAATCCTCGCGCCAGAGCGGCACAGCATTATAACATAGTGGAAGATTTGGCACAATCGCCATCCGCTATGTCGACTCTTGAAATACTACAAAATTTTCCAACCCAAAGGCGGGCTTTGTTATCGGCTATTGGTGGGGTTGATCCTAAGGATTCCAATCTTGTATCCTTTGATCACAAAGGATACGATCCTCAGTTACCAGCTCAACTAGCTTTCCTTATTCAAGTGAAAGCCCTCAACAAAATTGTTCATAGAACAATAATTGATGAGGGAGCATCAACATGTATTATGTCGATGAGTTGCTGGAAAACTTTAGGATCTCCAACCTTGTCGCGATCTTCGACGACATTAAAAGATTTCGACGGAAGGACTTATACCCCGTATGGTATCCTTAATAACTTAAAGGTTGAACTGGGGGGAAAAACAGTAGAAATTAATGTTGAGGTCATTGATGGAAATCTTGACTATAACATCGTACTGGGTAGACCATGGATTTATGCCATGGCAGCTGTTGTGTCGACTTATTTTAGGAAGATCGCATTCCCATTTGAAGGAGGGATTACGGTCATCGACCAACAGAACTTCCTCCCCAATGGTTCACAAGTTACAGGAAGCATTCCCATGATCCATGAGAGCAATCATTCGCTTCAAGATATCGGAGTAGGATTATTGAAAGACCCCACATTGATGGGAACTTTCGCGCTACCACCTCCTATTCACATAGGAAATATACCGTTTGTAGCAACCTGCAACATGATATCCTGCAACATAAGGTCACAAAAGACAATGTCAACATGGATCATGCAATCGTTCTGCCCCCAAGCCCTTTAGAAATATTGTAGCAATCAATGTTTCAAGCTTGGGAGGTGAACCCAAATCAATGCTCGTCAAGCGTTTGGGTAGATAGGTCTAGAGAATATGGCACCTCATTAGATCCTTGGTCGAAAGTACATGGGACTGACGAAGGAATCTTACAATCAATGTTGATTGAGGGGGCACCATGGAATGATCACCACCATCGTTCCCTTCTTCCGAAATATGAAGAAGATACTCAAAGTGACCTTTATCACCCTTCAGTTTTTGAATTCCTAACAAATACTGTAAATACGGTGGATTCCGAGCGAAACTTATCCAATATTGAAGAGACTATAGCCATAAATATCTCGACTAAAACGAATGTTGTAGAAAATATTTATGTTGGCAAAGGTTGTTCCCCTTGAGAACTGGAAATATATAACGCTCTTTTTTGCGAATTCAGAGATGTCTTTGCTTGGTCATATGATGAAATGCCAGGCATTGACTCGAGTATCGTTGAACATGAAATTAAAATGTATCCTGATGTCAAACCAGTAAGACAACGGCTTCGGCAGGTGCACCCCAAGAAAGCCGCTGCCATTAAGGCGGAAGTTGAAAAACTTCTCCATGCTGGATTCATCTACCCGGTTCCTCTAACCGATTGGGTATCGAATATTGTCCCTGTTATGAAGAAACAAGGGACGATTAGAGTGTGTGTCGATTATAGGGATGTAAACCAAGCTTGTCCGAAGGACAACTACCCTACACCCTTCATCGACCAGATAATTGATGAATGTGCTGGATGTGAAATCTTTTCATTTATGGATGGATTTTCCGGGTATAATCAAATAAATATCCGCCCACAGGACCAGTCAAAGACTGCATTTATTTGTCCATGGGGCACATTCGCTTATCGAAAATTACCCTTTGGTTTAAAGAACGCAGGGGTGACGTTTCAGAGGGAAATGAATTATGCCTTCCATGACATCAAGAACATTGTTCAACCTTATCTCGATGACCTCCCGGCTCATTCGCGAAAGCGGACTGATCATCCCCAGCATTTAAGAGCGATATTTCTACGTTGACGACACTACAAAATAAGACTCAATCCACACAAATTTGTGTTTTGCGTCGGTTCTGGTCGTTTACTTGGCTTTGTAGTCTCCAAGGATGGGATTCGTCTCGACCCCTGCAAGGTTCAGGCAATCGTTAATTTGCCTCCACCTTCAAATTTGCTTCAGATTCAGAAACTCCAAGGGAAAGCAAACTTTTTGAGGAGGTTCATTCCAAATTACGCAGAACTTTCTAAAGGTTATACTCGTCTTTTGAAAAAGGATGTACCTTTTGTTTGGGACCAGGTGGCGCAAGCTTCCTTTGATGCTCTGAAAGATTGTCTAGTAAAAGCATCATTAATGTACACCCCAGACTATCAAAGATATTTTAAACTGTATTTGGTTGCAGCGGATACGACCATTGCGATGGTTTTAGTTCAAGAAGTCGACGGAATTGAACATCCTATCTATTATTTAAGTAAAAATTTAAATGATACAGAAAGTAAATATTCTTATGTTGAAAAACTAGCGCTTGCAGCTGTTCAAGAGATTCAAAAGTTTCAACATTATGTAATGGTAAAAAATCAAAATTTGATCATATGATCGAGCAGTTTTACCGCGGAATTTATGCTCGTTAAAAAATAGAAAAGCGAGATTCGAGCAGTTTTAGCATAAAGTTCATGCTCGTTAAAAAATAAACGCAAGATCCGAGCAGTTTTAACGCGGTCTTCATGCTCGTTAAAAAAATAAATATAAGCAGTGAGCAATGTTTCCTCCAGAGTTTAAGCTCATTTTTAAATAAAAAATGAACCTATTCCGGTAAATAACCACTGTGATCGTAAATTTATCAGCCATAAAAAGCCTTGGTCGTGTTTTGCACCTGCCACCTCCACTTTCATTTGGCCGATCGTTCACCTCCATATGATTGTTTACACATTTTGAGGAACAGCTGCGAAGAGTGATTTCACCTAGCCATCCTTGTGACACTGTCGTGATTGGAAAATTCCAACCTGTACCTGGAATCTGCTGCTATCCCTGTTTATCACTCGTTCCTCAAAAGACGAGTCTTCTTTAAGCTCTTTTCATCTGACTCGTAAAATATGAAAAGTTTGCCGAGTTTTGGCCTTCCAGCTCATTAAAGTGACCGGAAGATCTATCCCTCCTCTAGATTTTAATCTTTTTGGACCTGAGGGATTATTGCACAAAAAGGTCGAGCGCTTGTTTTATTCGGCTCGTTAAAGTTATCAAAAATTCATCCCTTCTGTATTGTTTTATACTTTTTCGGACTTAAGGGATTAGATGATGAAAAAGGAATTTTGGAGTTAACTTTCTGTACCTTTTCAAACTCTCTAAAAATGAAAAGTACCGAGTTTTCCTTGTCGTTAGACTCGTTAAAATTATTAAATAGCGACAAACTTGTCTTTAGACGAGAACGAGTTTCCCTATCGCTAGGCTCGTTAAAACATAGCGATGGGCTTGCCCGAAGGGCAGGTTATAGAACAAGCATATGTTATCCTCCTCAAGCTTGACAAAAATAAAGAGGTACTGGTCAGAAATGACTGGGGAAAAATTGGGAGAACCTCAAAGCTTTAATGGTAGCAAGTCGCTCTTGAACATGACACTTTTCCTCCGTACCACATCGGGTTGGGTTGTTTCATTCACCGGTCTCGCCAAACCATCCACATTTGGGGTAATGCTACCGATCCATCGCATCAGTGTCGTTATATCTTCAAGAGATGTTGTTCAGAAAGAGTCAACCGTGTCCCATCCACTGCCATACATTGTCCTTCATCCATCCATGATCGCCACCCTGAATCATATGTCACAGATTGTTTCACCTCCATTAAATTCATTAGCTCCGTTCCGTGTCATTGATGTGGGATTCATTAAGGCCCTCCTTTGACGGATCGCTTCTTGTCGACTTCAGCTCATTATCCAAGAAGTTGATCTAGGAACAACCCCCTCAGTACTTTGAAGCTTGCATGCCTCAATGGCAAGTTTCTCACTTCCGGCGACAGGTATACATCAATGACCTTCGACTGAAAGATTTTGCGTGGTGTTCGACGCCAAGTCGTTTATTCACACCACGTCAATTGTATTGCAGTACCTTGAGGGTCATTATCATTATCGGTGATTCCTCTCGCGCTTGTTAACGGTTTACATCATTGACCGGTAATCAAGCGATGTCTTTCCATGTTCGACTTCAGCGCAATTCTCACATGGATCGACTTGTACTTAGAGTGAAGATCAAACGAGTTTGAAGACCCCAGATCTAGTTTCGTCCATCCGGGCTGCGATATATATTCAGGAAATATAAAGACATTTGACATGTACATCATTGCAGCAGATGATCATCCTACTCAAAGGATGATAATTTCAGCAGAGAATTATCGGTCTACCATCAGACGATCGTCTGTTCTATGTACTAAAATGAATTTATAAAGCTGAGCATGGGAATTCCCGCCTCAGCTAGATCATGAAAGCAGAATGAAAAATAATGTATTCTATTGTATTTTATTACAGGTCACCTCTCAGCGATTGAATGAACTTCGGATCCTCCTGATAAAGCATTTCACCTGATAAACGACCTCATACTTTAGGGGGCAACTGTTATAGACATTTTTGTGCCTTACAGCATGAAGCATGAAATGTCCATAATCTAAGGGATCCAAAGTCCCTAAACATGTTGTTCCTACCCCTAGAAGAACAAGGTCAGCAAACCACAGCACTGAATAGCAGTTCTCCACCTGAAAACACTCAAAAACAAGGCAATTCTGGATCATGTCAACTGCTCCACTGAGCATCTGCGCTGAATGTCAACTGCTCCACTGTCTACCTGCGCCGAATGTCAACTGCAAAGAAGGATACCTGCGCTGGGCGAGTTGGGACATGTGGCACAGTCATTCCTCAAGGTGTCAATGCCCAGGAAGCTTCCAAAATGACACTTGGATCAAGGAATTCGACTAGTGATGAGTAAGAGGGTCTAGATCTCCAAGTGGAAGCAAGAACCTCCAAGTGGACTCAAGAACTGAAGAATAACTGAAGTGAGAGAGGACACTAGTCAGCTTCATGCCAGCCTCAAGCTGACTCATCCTTTCTCCAAAACTCCTATATATAGAGCTCTCTCATGAGGTCTAAGGAGGCTGGAATCTTGGAATGTAAAGAATTGTTGTTGGTTTGAGTTTAGAACTATTGGGTGATTTGCTTTGAAGGAGGTGAAGAGGAGATTTCTTTCTGCTGGGAGGTGATGCTGGATTGGGCCTTTTATGGTTGTATCACTTCCTGAACTTTACTTCTTCCATTAATAAAGCATTTGAGGTTCTTCTATATGCATGTGTCTCAATGGTGTATTGTTATACTTGTGTATTTGATTTATTCTAATCCTTGAATCAATTATGAATGTATGCTTCTTGTAGTTTCCCTCTCTTGCCATTTTGCAGGATCTTGGTGTAGCTGGGCCAGTGAAAGAGCAAGGAGCTGGGAGCAAGCAGCAAGGAGAGAAGATTGGATCAATCATTAGCGGAAGACATCGGTTAGTGGATCTCTTTCTCCCCTCTTTTACATCTCATAAAGAAGTAACCTTAGATAGCTTTGCTTTGATTGTTGTTGAGGTACTATCACCCTTAGAGTGGGATAGGGTCATTCCGTATTGGATACTTTTCCCAACAACACTATCTAGCCCTGTATATAAAGGCTACACCTCAGGTCCAAGTTCCTATTTCCTTGCGCAGTTTTGATTGGGGTCCAATTACAAAACACATGTAAATTGGCCTGATCATATCTGCTGTCACCTCAGGTCCAACTACGTAGTCATAAAAGGAAGAAGCTTCCTTCCCCATGCAAGGAATACTTACTAGAAATATCCTAGCATCTAATAGTGCACTGTCCCACATCTTATCTCAACTGGGTCTCTGACAGAACTGACATGCATCAGTTATCCATGGGTGAATACACAGTTGTCTAAAAATAATAGTTTTCACATGCATGCAAGCATCAACAAACTATATTTCATTAATTTAACAACTTGTTAAACTAATCTAACTGAACTTTACTAAGTTAAACTAAGTCAACTAATCCTCTCAACAGAGAACTCATCCTTAATTCCTCAGTTAGTGGAGAAATAATTGCATGTTCTCACAAAGACTTCAAGTTTGCTTTTCCTTAACTAATTAACTCATGGAGAATTAATTAATTAATATTCCAAACTGCTGATAAGACCAAATTTGAATTTACTTCCTATAGATAGACCAAGGACTGCTATAAATAGGAAGGGGCCCAGAAATGATATTTTAGAAGATGTTATTTTTAGCAGTTTCACCTCTCACCCAAGGTGGCCAAAATGCTCATTGGCCAAACAGCTATTTTTAGAAGTGCTATTTTTAGCAGTTCTATTTTTAGCACTTCCTAAATTTATCCTTTCTTGTTGCACACTTTTCAACAAGATTTACAAAAGTTGCAGAAGAGTTTTTGCGGTGTCTATACGAATTTCTACAACAAATGATAATTGTTTGTTGCATGTTTCCTAGATACCTGACACATAGCACACCAGTGAGTGGGCCCTGTACTTGGCCCTACTGTAATTTTTGGCCTCAGAGGCATTGGTCCCCTTGATGCCACATAATTTGTGAAAATAGGATAGTGATCTTTTCAAGCCCTAGATTTTTCACTTTAGGCACCACACTTCTTTGCGCGCCTTTGGACGAGTTGTTCTCTCTTTCTTCAAACTTTGCATTTCAAGGCAAAGGTTCTGTAACTGCATGTGAATCTCCTAAACCCCTAGATTATCATCCTGCATTGGTGTCTCATGCAATCTCATCACAATTTCCTGAGCTTCCACCTTGGTCTCGATCTCCTATTGTGATAGCGCAACCCTTAGGTGAGGCAGAAGTGAGGCCACAAACCATTTGCAGTTCTACCCATTAGTCAGATTCATGTTGGCTTCACGGATCGTACACTTCAATCTTTGATCCAAATCCCAAGGCGTCTCTTCAGGCTTCATCATGATCTCCTTGAATCCCACAATTGATTGCGCCTCAGGGTTACGTCTACTAAATTCCTTATTCAGCGTGGTCTGGATATCGGATAATGCGGATGTTGGATTATCAGTGTAGTACTTAATGTACCAAGTTAGTGCGCAGTCCTACAAAGCACTAACCAATGTTGCTTTCTTCATTTGATCATTCATGATAGCCTGAGCTTCCCATATAGCCTTCGTGATGAACCAAAACTGGTCAGGATCTTCACTTCCTATGCCCTTGAACACAGGTAGCTTTACGGAGTTCGCCATGTTGAACAGTGGTGGGGATGGCAGTGGTGTGGGTGAGTGGGTAAGCGTTGGAGGTGAGGATGGAGGTGGTGTGGATGGATGAGGTGAGGATGGAGGTGTTATAGGTATTTGTGGCAACCCCTATCTTATCAACTGAATAACATTTACTGGAGAAGCCTGTGTTGCTCCTTCGTCGTCACTCAGAGGAGGCTCAATCAGTGGGCTATATTCAGGGCCTTTTCTTCCCCCGCCCTTGAATTTCCTTCCACTTATCGTAGCCCCAAACATCAAGGTAACTACATAACTTGATTTTCACTCAACAACATCTTAATCCAAGTATTTAATGATTTCAAATACTTACCTCATGGCTCATTGAATAAGCGGTGCTCTGCTTCATTGTAATTTATCGAAGTATCGACCGCGAACTTTGTCACAAACCCTCCTATGATATAGTCAAGCCAATGATTGACAGAGAACACGATCTTATCCTCAGAGGCTTCCAATTTCCACACTAACTTCGGGGTCCAGAAAATTGGAGCTTCAAGCCTCCACCTCCCTTGGTTGTCTGCCAACATCACGATCCACTTGTATAATTCAACCGAAAAGGAACAGAAGAAGATTTTGTGTCTCCCTATGTACACATATTTGTCCAGCCGTTGTTCTTTCGTCAATCACAAATTCATGTTTTCTTGTGCAGTGAATTCGTGGATCTTTCTATCCAACTAGTCTTCAATCTCCTTCTTAGTTGGATTCCAATTATGCAACATCACACATCTCATTATGCAGATCCTAGTCCCAACAACGGAACCATTTTTTGGCTTGATGGCCCTTGACCCAGGTTCAAGGTTTAAGTAGCCAAGCAAATCCCTACACTACTGGCCCTTTTGGCATCAATCCACGGAGCGCAGACTAAAGTCTCACTCTAAGTAGTATGGGAGGATATATGAACCAAGTTTCTACACCCTGAGATGGTTTTGATGTTGGTTATTTTCCCTAACCTTCCTTCAAGCAGAGTGATAAGCCCTTTAGGGCTTATCCAAGTACTTCTCTTATTCATCCTCGAAGCCTCTACGAAAGTCTCCATTCGTCCTTCCCAATCCCTATATAGATAGATCAGGCACTTACACGCCCTTGTAACTACTATTACTTCTGTATCTACGTAGATTCGCTTAAGTATTGGTTACTTTAACATGCATTTGTGGTTATCTTCACGTAAACATATATCTTTACTTGAGGTCATATAAAACAGAGAAACATATACATTCACGCATCAGAGTAGTATTAAAACATAAGCCCAGTATTCAACATAACATAATCACATGCAAGGAACATAAGTAAAATACATAGGTAATTTCAAAATACTCTTCTTTATTATTGATTCAAATATCCAATATAGACTCTGACTACCCTATGCACATAACTACAGGGGTTCACGCACTCAGCTATGGACTTCTAGGCTAGGTCTATGCGGACTCAGCTGCAGAGCCTCTTCCTACGCTAAGACTCTTCACTCTTAGCTCTCACATACCCATGCATAAAACATAACAAGATTTCCTCTTTGAACTCACCTATCTTAGAATCCTCTAAGACCACCTTTTTATACAATCCCATGGTCCATGGACCATAGGTAGATCTCTAAAGTCGATGCACTTTTACATAAAAGAAGGGAAAAAACCCTTTTTTGAATCTTAACACTTTGTGCTCCGCGACCACAAAATGAGAAGAATTTTCATTCCTTTACACAAAACATGGGCCTTTAGCCCCAAAACTTGGGCTTTTAACCCCAAAATTCACCCCAGGGGACTTGTTGCCAACAGTGTTTCTAGATTGGAAGAAAGAGTTTCATGTTCATGTGGATGCCTCCTATATTGCATTGGGTACGGTATTAACCCATCTAGGTGAAGGCGAGATAAATCATCCTATACCCTTCTCAAGCAAGAAATTGTCAAAGGCCAAGAAGAAATATTCAACTACAGAGTGCGAAGGACTGGTGATGGTCTACGCGCTACAGAAATTTTGACATTACATATTGGGCTCCCATTTCAAAAATGTATACAGATAACTCCACTCTCAAGTACCTAGTCAAAAACCCTGTGTTGGGGGGGGGGGTATTTGTAGGTGGTTATTTGTATTCCAAGAATATGATTTTTAGTTAACTGCAAAGCCTAGACGATTGAATGCGGGACTAGATCATCTATCCAGAATTGAGATAAAGGAAGAACCAACCAGTTTGAAAGAAGGGTTGCCGGATGCAAAGCTCTTTTCTGTACGTGTCATAGATGATCATTTTACTAATATAATCTAGCTTTTATCTACTGGCACAACCCTGTAAGGATATTCTACACAAAAAAAAGGAATTTGTGGTCCACGCAGCTAATTTTTCAATGATCGCAGAACACTTGTGTAAGATGGGCACTGATGAAATACTATGCTGATATGTTCCTAAGTTTGAATGATCTAGCATCCTTTTTTACTCACACGGAGGAGTGGTGGGAGGACACTACACAAGTAGAGAAACTCTAAAGAAGAGTTTGTGAGCACGGTTATGGTGGCCAATCGTGCATAAAGATTCTAAGGCGTATTGTAGGGCATGCGATGCTTGTCAATAGATGGCAAAGCCATTGCGAAGGGACAAATTGCCCTTAAATCTGTAGATTTCATTATAGGTCTTTGAAAAATGGGTGATTGACTTTGTAGGTCTGATACAGTTACCACGGAAAAAGACTGTGTGCAGTATATTATTACTGCGACCGAGTATTTGACATGATGGGAGGAAGCACAACCAGTGAAAGACTATAGCACTGCTATAGCTATGAAGTTCCTATTTGAATATGTCTTGACTCAGTTTGGGTTTCCTAAGATACTAATGAGTGATAGGGGTATGCATTTTCTAAATGAAACAATTTACATGATGCTTGAAGAGTTCCAGATCTATCATCAAAAGAGTACGCCCTATCATCCTCAAGAAAATGGTATGGTTGAAGAATTCAATAAAATCCTAGATAATGCATTAACGAAGGTCCATGGGGTGAGAAGGAATGATTGGGATGTACGCATACCAACGGTCCTTTTGGCATATAGGACGACGTGTAAAAATTTGACAGGCCAAACTCCATTCAGATTGGTCTATGGGATAGAAGTTGTGATGCCCATGGAATATATTGTGTCGAGTCTAGGAATTTCAGCAATGACTGATATGGAGGATTGCGAGAATATGGAGGAATGCCTCATGCAGTTGTTGGAATTATAAGAAGACTAATTTCTAGCAGGATTTCACCAATAGGTGCAAACAAGGCCTGGCACGATCGACATATTAAGGTGCACACCTTCAAGGTGAATGATTTAGTCCTACTTTATGATATAAAATTCACTAAGTTTCCTGGAAAATTTCAAATGCATTGGCTAGGACCCTATGTAGTTAAGGAAATTAGAGATGGCGGTGTAGTTCAACTCACGAAGCTGAATGGTGAATTATTTCGAGGAAGAGTCAATGGCAGTCAATTGAAGTTGTATGAAGGGGATCTTGCCCCTGTGCAATGAGTATATGATGGTCGGATAGTCTTAGTACTCTAGGTAACGACAAGAAAGTATGGGACTATAAATTACCCTACACAAAAAGAGGAAAAACAAATTGAGGAGGTTGTGTGATGGAAATAAGAAGTGTGCTAGGAGGAGCTACACCAGGAGGATCTTCATCAAGAGGATCTGCACCGATAGGACTATGCCATGGAGGATGGTGCCACACTGTAAGGTCAAAAAATAGTCATTGGGTGCACTGTAGCTGATTGGATGGCAAAAATTTCGTTAGGAGGAGCGGGTAGGCGACATTTTTAGCGCAAATATTTGGTAATCTGCTACCAAATATGCATTTATGAGTAGAATTTCGAGGGAATGGTCAGATTTTAATTTGAAATCACCTATAAATCTGGCATGCTAGCCTACACTAGAACAATTTGCATTCTAAAAGTACCTTGTGAAATCTCTTGTCTTCAGTTCATGAACCAGGAATATTGGGAAGATCTTTTTAAAAGTCCAGGACTATATAATGTGTTTGAAACCTTCTGCAAAGCCTTTTTGGACAGAATGATGACCATTAATCCCGCAAAAGTCGCAAGTTCTAAATTCACTACCTTTGAAGCCACAACCCCTAAAATCTTGTTGGTGATGGAAGCCACACGGTTTGTGCCTAGAGAATTGAGGTCACATAGGCCCAAATCATGTGCTGGTAAGGAGAAACAAAAGGAACAATAATATTTTCCAGTGAGTGAGTCACCAAGGAAGAATCCCACTGAGATTCGGCAGAGAGGGAAGATGGATAAGTCAAAATAGCCACACGAACCCCTGGATATTGATGAAGAAGAGATTTGCAAAGGACTTGAGGAGTTGGAAACTGAGGAGGGAGAGCCTATCACTAGGCTCCTGAAATATATCCCTCCATGCAAAGCCAAAGCGAAGGTACCAAAAGATCTAGATACGGACAAGTTTATGGTTTCTATACCACTGCTACTGGAGAAGGTAGTATTTGAAGGTGCACTCTTAGGGAGCATTCTTGTGATTAAAATGGAAGATTTGGATCTGGGGAATCATGAGAAATTCCTGCAATTAGCGTCAAACAAATATTTGGCTAAGATATACTATGAGGAGATCAGAGTCATGTGACTGGAGCCTATGAAGTGGGTCGAGGGGGTTGAGAAGGCTAGATTGTTGAATATGCTATGGGTTTTGCATTTCAGCAGAATAACTATCAATATGGTTTATGTGTGACAACTACTCACGTTGGTTCATGATGAGTGTCTTTAGTTGGGAGAAATCATCCCCATTATAGATATGCTAATCTACTGTATCACAAGGTTTCCCTACCAACAGGTGGATCCATTCGAGGATTTTGGAGGTAATACTAAGGAAATGCAACTCGTGGACAAAATCGATAGCGATTTTGGCTTAGTAAAGAAGTTGCGTAGATACTTCATTCGCTTAATCACAGATAAGGAGGTACAATTTTCTGTGTAGATTTTTGCCTGTAAGGTCATGACAAAGTGTCACGTGGATGAGGTTCTGGTGCTAGTAATTTCACTTGCTACCCAATGTGCGAAGCGGGTGCAGTACAACTAGGCGCAATACCTCTGCAAAAAACTTTTGATAAATTGCCATGAAGCACAGGATGACGACAAGGCATTCCACTATGCCAGGTTGCTATTTTTTATTTCCCTAGTTGCGTGGAGGTTGCCACAGGATAGTCAATTCCCTCCACAAGATGACGACTTACCAGAAGCTGTGAAGTTCACTTTACTATGGGAAACAAAGGATCCAGAGATAGTCATGGAGATGAAGATTTTTTGGGTGCTAGTAGAGATCGAGATCTGCATGGTGATCAGCCAGAGGTCAAGGCTGTCATCAACCCTGTTTGAGAATTTTGAGTCGTACACAAAGTTCAAGGTAGATTTTCACAATGTGTCTATCTGCGTGTGACGAGATCCTAAGAAGGTATGGTACAAATTTTTGTACATGGTCATCAGCGCAGATGTACCAGAAATTGTGGCGAAATGGCTAGGGAAGTGGCTGCAACCCATAGATCATAGCGCAGGCACAAAATAGGGAGGAGAGATTTCCTTCACATAGACAAAAGCAACGCAGAAATAGAAGGAATCTGAGTAGGCTACATCTCGACAAAAAGTTTCACAGCAAAAGAAGGAAGCTACTACTGAGGCAATTGCTGAAAACAAGCGTGTCGCAAAGGAAACCATGTTGGATGTTGAGGAGTCTTCTTCTTAGCATACTCCAGAAAAGGAAGCGTCTGATGAGGAAGGAGGCGGGGGTGAGGAGCAAAGCACTCCCTTTAAACTATAGAAGAAGACTAAGGAGACAAATTCCAGACCCAGGAAGAAGCAAAAGTCAAACAAGCACATGCACATAGATCCAACGGTACTCACTGAGGGGAACTTAGATGAAATTGGAGACAAGGTCCACTACACAACAACCGAACTGTTGCAACAATTCAAACAACAGTACCTACAGCAGTTGGGGAACATGCAAAAGGATCTACGTGAGTTGTAGACTCAAACAAGATGACTTCAAGAAAGCATTGGACAAGCAAGTGAGATTCAAGCGAGCTTGCAACAAGTGAGTGCGACTATGTTGGAGATAGACGGGAATTTGGATACCAGAGTCGTACCATTACCAGAAGGATCACTATGCGCACAAGAAGATGAAGCAAACACCCAACTATCATAGATCAAGCATGTGGGTTTCAACCTAGTCGCGTTGCCTATTCAAACCTTCCATGAACTACATCAGGAGGTATGAGACGAGCTCAGGGTCAGGGAGCAGTGGTTGTTCTTAAACATCAGTGAAGTAAAGATGAAAAATGAGGAAATATTTGTAGAAAAGGCATAGGCGGTGAAAGAAAAGGAAGAACTGGCCACGCGAAGCCAGAGCTTGGAGGCAGCCATTACACAAGCATGTAATGCATTGTCGAAACTCAACATTCCCAAAGATGAAGCATCAACAATGAATATTCGGAAGTTGGTTGTCGTTGTTAGAGAATCAATAGAGGAGGTTGGCCGAGTCTGATTTGAGTTACAGATGTAGAGCTCCAAATTACAGTTAAAGTTGCAGCCAACTACTCTGCCACAAGTCTGGGAGCAGTGCAGAGTAACCATCAAAGAACAAATGGCCACGTTAGATGCAGCGATTAAGAGATGCATAGAGCTCTTCGTGAAATAAATGGAATTATGGAAAAATTTGTAAGAGGACCCCTCTCTGGAGAAAATTGGAATAGATATCTGAGAGAAGAAGTAGCAATTTGATGAACTTAGGGAGACTACAAGTACTTTGGTGCTAGTATAGCACTTCACTCACTTGACTGAAGGGAAAATGTTGCAGACACAAGGTGAGGAGTTGTAGAGAAAAGAGACCATATTGAAGGCCACGACACAGCCATAGATAGAGTAAGCAATCCAACTTACTCTGTCAGTACAAGAGAAATTGAAGACAATCTAGAAAACACAATGGACAATGGGCATTGTTGTGGAAGGCCCTATAACAGAGAAGCATGTCGACGAAGTGCAGCAGGCCGTGGTGTAGGGTACTGCATTCTTGCAAGTTTTGAAGGTGAAGTTTCCAAAACTCCAAGCGAATATTTTTGCACGAGCTGAGTGACTTGAGGGTGAGTCACCTAATTTGTGCTTGGGGCCTATTGGGAAGGGGTCCCTAGGATAATTTTTGTCAAAGTTTTGGTAAATTTTGCAATGTCTTTTTGTATCGAATGTAAAGTCCTCGTGAAATGTGGAAGTGGAGTGTGAAGCTAGTATAAGTCAAAGGGGCTTTAGTCACTTAGGTGGGTAGGTGATGGAGAGTTTTGCAGACCTGCCCATGGTCCACAGGCCATGGAATTTTAAAGTAAATGCTATATATAGATTAGTCATAGAGAGTCTTAAGAAGTATCTAATAGAGAAGAATCATTGTAATGGCAAGGTGGTAAGGAAGGAAAGGTCGGTTTCCGATACTTAGGTGAAAGGGGAAGGATCATGTAGCTAAGTGCGTAGAGACCTTGGTAAGTCTACAAATTGAGTGTGCGGGCCCCTGCAACTGAGTGCGTAGGGAAAATAAGTCTGTAATTGAACAATTATACTTAATAAAGATTGTTTTGAGCTGAATCTAGTGCATCTATGTCTTATTATTTACTTCTACAAATTTTATGTATATTCGCTATAGGCTATATGCTACAGGAACACATCACATAGGCCTTTGGATGTAGAAACCTAGTTCTAGCATCCCCTAATATTTCTTTGGGTGAGACTGCAACCTGCATTACGCAGGTTGTTGCCAAAAGGGCCGACAGTTAGGGTTTTTCGGTTGGCGTAGATAACGTTGAACCTGGGTTAGGCCCCATCATGCCAATAGGCTAGTAACCTCAAGGAGCCACATGAAAACAACCCATACAACTCCAAGAACTTAGAATAGAACGGGAATTTTTCACATATGCCTCCTGGGACAAGCATGGCCAACATTGCCACTCATGTGCTACCCAGTTCGGATGGAGAGAAGATGAAAATCAGCCACCCCAATAATGACCCAAGGCCATTCTTCAAGAAGACTCGAAGAAACAACTAAATTACCAACCCACTTTTCACATGAAAAGAAAAACCCTACCCACCATATAGGGAGGAGGTGAACAATATAGCAAAGAGAAAATCTCAATGGAGCCACACATGGTTGCCCAACCCAATCAAAATTTGTTACTCCCACCAATTGAGGGGCACGATAGTGACATACGCATGAAGGAGTTTTGGGGTTTCCATCTGGGACAACAACAATGAAAGCACGAAGGAGCGCCAAGAAAACTTATCATTTTTATCACTTGGATGGGCACGAGGGACCAGGATGAGCATGGCCAACATTACCGCTCATGTGTTACCCAGTGGGGATGGAAAGAAGATGAAAATAGGTCACCCTACAAATTACCCAAGGCCATTCTTGAGGAATAACCAAAAAAATAACTCAATTACCAACCCATTTTTCACATGAAAAGAAAACCCCTTCCCACCAAAGATGGAGGAGGTGAAGAATATAGGAAAGAGCTAATTTCAATGGAACCACACATGGCTTCCAGCACAATAAAATTTTTCTATTTGCAGCAACCGGGGGGCACGATAGAAACATAGGTATGAAGGAGTTTTGGGATTTCCATCTGGGACAACAACAAAAAAGGCATGAAGGAGCGCCAAGCAAACTTATCATTTGGATGGGCACGAGGGAATCAGATGAGCATGGCCAACATTACCACTCACGTGCTACTAAGTTGGGATGGAGAAAAGATAAAATCGGCCACCCTAAAAATGATCCCAGGCCATTCTTCAGGCAGACCTGAACAAACATCTTAATTACCAACCCACTTTTCACATGAAAATGCAAGCCCTCCCCACCAAAAATCCAAGAGGTGAACACTATAGAAAAGTTCCAATTTTAATGGAGCCACACATGGTTGTCCAGTCCAATCAAAATTTTCTATTCCCGGCAACTAAGGGGAATGATAATGACATAGGAACGAAGGAGTTTTGGATTTTCCATCTATGACAACAACAATGAAGGCATGAAGGAGCGCGAAGATAAATTATCATTTTTACCATTTGGATGGGCACGAGGGACCGGGACAAGCATGGCCAACATTATTGCTTATGTGCTACCAAGTGGGGATGGGGAGAAGATGAAAATAGGAAACCCTACAAATTACCCAAGGTCATTCTTCAAGAAGACCTAGACAAACATCTCAATTACCAACCCACTTTTCACATGAAAATCAAACCCCTCCCCAAAAAAATGTCAAGAGGTGAACATTATAGCAAAGAGCCAATTTCAATGAAGCCACACATGGCAGCCCAACCTAATCAAAATTTGTGGTTTCTGGTGAGTAACCCAGGGGAATGAGAGAAACGTAGGCACAAAGGATTTTTGGGGTTTCCATCTGGCGCAAAAGAAGCGAAGGCACAAAGGAGCACCAAGCAAACTTATCATTTTTATCATTTGGAGGGAAAGAGGGAGTGCAAGGTAGAAAAGACATGGCCTACCTAACTTGAACAAGATTTGATGGTTGCTCTCAAACAACATGACCCGAATGAACCCAATCGGACCTGATCGAACGAGTTTGCATCAAAACCCTCACACGACATAACCCGACCCGACTTGGCCTAACGAGTTTACATGGGTTCCCACACATGACCCAAATGAATGCACAATGGAGTGCCATGAAAATGGACCACACAGACGTGCACAAGGCTTGTCATCGATCACAACTTAGCATTTTTGACATGGGTGCACCCCCACATCACATGACCACACCCGCCGGAATGAGTTTAAATGGGCACCCTCACACAACCGGATCTGACCCGAACAACCCAAATGAGTTGACATGGGTGCCCACACACAACCCAAATGAATGCACAAGGGAGTGCCAGGAAAATGGGCCGCATGAACATGCACAAGCCCTACCTTCGATCACAACTTAACATTTTTAACAAGGGCTTGTGTGCCCAGATGCGCCCCTAGATGACATGACCTAAACTACCCAAACGAGTTTACATGCATGCCCTCACACGACCTGACCTGACCTGACCCACCTGAATGAGTTTACATGGGCACCCATGACACAACCCAACCTACCTTGCTCAAACGAGTTTCAATGAGCACCCACACCCGACTAGAATGAAGGCACAATGGAGAGTCAGGAAAACGGGCCACAAGAGCGTGCACAAGGCCTCACATGAGAAGACCTGAAACGCCTAAACAGGTTGACATGGGTGCTCTAACACGATATGAAACAACCCAACCAAACCAGTTTACCTAGGCATTCTCACACGACATGAACCAACCTGCCCAAATGAGTTTACATGGATACACACGCATGACCGGAATGAAGGCACAAGGGAGCATCGGAAAAATGAGCCACACGAAGGTGCACAAGGCCCACCCATGGTCACAACATATCATTTTTGACACAGGCCCATGTGCCCGGGTGTGCCCTCACATGGCATGACCCGAACTGCCCAAATGATTTTACATGGGCACCTTCATGCAACATGACCTAGCTCAAATGAATGATTTTACCTATGCGCCCTCACATGACACAATCAAACTCACCCAAATGATTTTAAATGGATGCACACACATGACTGGAATGAAGGTAGAAGGGAGAACCAATAAAAAGAGTTGCATGAACGTGCAAAAAGATCACCCATGGTCACAACTTAGCATTTTTGACATGGGCCCATGTGGTGAGGCACACCATCACATGACACGACCCAACCCAATCCAACTGAATGAGTTTACATGGGCGCCCTCATATGACATGACCCAACCCATCCAAAAAATTTTACATGGGTTCCCACACATGACCAAAACAAAGGCACAAGGGAGCGTTGAGAAAAAGGGCTGCATGAACATGCACAAGGCCCACCCCTAGTCACAACTTAGCATTCTTGACACGAGAATGTGTGCCTTGGTGCACCCTCAAATTACATGACCTGACCCGACCAGACCAAACACATTTCCATGGGCTCCCTCACATGACATGACCCGACCAGACTCGATAGAACAAGTTTACATGGGTGCCCTCACATGACCCAACCCAACCTGACCGAATGGCTTTACATGGTTACCCTCAAATGACCCAACCTGATTGAATGAGTTTACATGGTTCCCACACACAACCCAACCCATCCCAACCGAATGAGTTTACATGGGCACTCTCACATGACACGACACAACCCGGTCGGATTGAACAAGTTTACATGGGAACCCTCAAACGACAGGACCTAACCTAAACCACCTAAACGAGTTTACATGATTTCCCTCACACAACCTGACTCGACCTACCTAAATGAGTTTAAATGGGCAGCCACACATGACCGTAACGAAGTCACAAGGAAGCGTCAAGAAAATGGGCTTCATGAATGTGCACAAGGCCCACCCTTAATCACAACTTATGATTTTTGACACGGGCCCATGTGCCTGGGCGTGCCTTCACATGACACAATGTGACCTGACTCAACTGAATGATTTTACATGCGCACCCTCAAATGACAGTACCTGACCCACCCAAATGAGTTTACATGGGTGCCCACACACAACTGAAATGAAGGCATAAGGGAGCGTCGAGCAAACAGGTCACACGAACGTGCACAAGGCCAGCCCCTAGTCACAACTTAACATTTTTGACATGGGTTCCATGAACGTGCACAAGGTCCGCCCCTGACCACAATTTAGCATTCTTGACACATGCTGCACAAATGTGTACAAGGCAGACCCCTAGTCACAACTTAGCATTTTTTCCATGGGCTCATGTGCCTGAGCACGTGCTCACACGACACGTCCCAACCCAATCGTACTGAATGAGTTTACATGGGTTCCCGCACATGACACGATCCGACCTACCTGAATAAGTTTACATGGGAAAACTAAGGAATATGGGAGCATCAAGGAAACCGTCCACACAAACATGCACAAGGCCCACCCCCAGTCACAAATTAGCATTTTTTACATGACGTCATGTGCCTGAGCGCCCACACACAACACGACCCTACCCTACCCGACACGACATGACATGACCCGACCCGATATGACACGACATGACATGACCTGACCTGACCTGACATGACACGACATGACATGACCCGACCTGCCCAAATTCATTTTCTTGGGCGGCCACGCATGACACGACCCAACCCAACTCCCCTAAACTTGTTTGCCCAGGCGCCCAAACATGAAATAACCTGACCCGACCTGCCTACGCACATTTTTTGTGATGCCCACACACGACAGAACCTGACCCAACCTACTTGAACACGTTAGCATGGGAACCCACACATGACACAACAATACCTGCCCAAACTAATTTTGGGGTTTCGACGGGTGCCTAACCCGAATGAAGGCATAGAGGAGCACCTCGCAAATGGGCCACAAGAACATGCATAAGGCACATGGGCGATCATAGCTTAGCATTCCTAGCATAGACATGTGTGCCCTGGCGCCCACACATGACACGACACAACCCAATCTGCCCGAATGGGTTAGGGAGTGTCCTTTACCGGGGCTGGAGGAATGTGTAAAAGGCACATGAGTGGTCACAACTTAACAACTTTTGCATGGCCCTGTGGGCATGGGTGCCCACACATGACTCGACCTAACCCGCTCAAATTCATTTTCACTGGTGCCCACACATCACCCAGCTTGCTTAAGCATGTTTACATGGGTGCCCACACACAACACGACCTGACCCGTGTGCCTGCGCACCCACACAAGACATGACCTAACCCACCCGAACTCATTTTTACTAGCAACCACACATGACATGACCTGACCTGCCTGAATGAAATTTGGGGTTTCCATGGGTGAATGACCTGAATGAAGGCACTAGCGAGAGTCGGAAAAACAAGTCACAGAAACGTCTACAATACACTAAGGCGATCACAACTTATCATTTTTGGCACGAACACATGTGCCTGGGTGCCCACACACAACATGACCCGACCCACCTCAACATGTTTACGTTGGTGCCCATGCATGACACAACCTCACCCGGGCGAGTGAAAATTGGGGTTTCCATGGGTGCACAACAGCAACACAGGTGGTCACAATTTAGCATTTTTGGCATAGCCACGTGTGCCTGAGCACCTACATATGACACAAAATGACCCACCCAAATGAAACTTGGGGTTTCCATGGGCGCAGAACTTGACCGAAGGCATGAGGGAGTGTCTAATATATGGGATGCATGAATGTGAACAAACCACATGGGCAGTCACAACCTAGCATTTTTGGCACACCCCTGTGTGCTCAGTCACCCACACACAATGCAACTCAACCCGCCCGAACGAGATTTAGTTTTTCCATGGGCACACGACTCAAACAAAGGCACGAGGAAGCACCTGCAAAACGGGTTGCACAAACATGCACAAGACACATGAGATGTCAAAAATTAGTATATTTGGCACGGTTACGAGCCCGAGTGCCCACACATGACATGACCCGACCTTCCTGAACAAAATTTGGGGTTTCCATGGGCACACAGCCTGAATGAAGGAATGAGGTAGTGTCAGGAAAATGAGTTGCACAAACGTGAACAAGGAACATGGGTGGTCACAAGTCAATATTTTTTTCACTAACGCGTGTGGCCGGGCACCCTCACCTGACACACTCGAATGTGTTTCCATGGATGCACGACTCGAATGAAGGCACGAGGGAGGACCTCGCAAAGGGGCGACACAAATGATCACAAGCCACATGGGCAGTGACAACCTAGCATTTTTGGCATAGCCCTGTGTGCCTGGGCACCCACACACAACATGAGCTGACCTTCCCGAACAAAATTTGGGGTTTCCATAGGTGCACGAACCAAACAGAGGCACAGGGGAGCACCGAGAAAATGGGTTGCACGAACATGCACAAGGCACATATACAATCACAACTTAGTTTTTTTGCATGGCCATGTGTGTCCCTGTGCCCACACATGACATGAACTAACCTACCCAAAATAGTTTACATGAGTACCCAAAAATAACACGACCTAAACGCATTTACATGGGTGCCAACACACGACACGACCTGACCTACCCAAACCAAATTTGGGGTTTCCATGGGCGCATGACCTGAATAAAGGAACAAGGGAGTGTCGGGAAAACAGGTTGCACGAACATGCACAACGCACATGGGTAGTCACAACTTAGAATTTTTGGCATGACCCCTTGTGCCTATGTGCCCACACATGACTTGACCTGCATGAACGTGTTTCCATCTACACATAATCAGAACAAAGGAACAAGGGCAGACCCAACAAACTGACTGCAGGAATGACAACAAGGCACATAGGTAGTCACAACTTAGCATTTTTGTCTTGGCCCATGTTCCTAGGGTCCCACAAATGACACGACTCGACCCACCTGAATGAAATTTGGGGTTTCCATTGGTGCTACGGTGAGCTTGTATGGGTGGTGGAAAGCATGGATTGCACCAAAGTGGAGATAGCAGGACTGTGGAAAGACTTCAATTCTCTATTAGAGAAGTTTGAGCAAGATATTTCATTGGAGACTCAACCACAACAAAGAAATGAAATACTCCGAGTGCATTCTGATGAGCGAGCTCATATAAAGGAGAAAGAGGTGAAGGTGTGGGAAGAAGTTTAAGTGCTCCAATAGAAAGTTAAGCCAAGTATTGATCATTAAGTTACACGTTCAAAGTAAGGAAATGAACCTAACCGAGATGAGGGACAAGGTGAAGTTCATTCAAAGCCTTTGGATGGGTATTTTTAAGTGATGACAACCCTGGTGAAGATTGAGGGAGCTAGTCGAGAGGTTGAAGTTCAAGTGGGAGTACTGAAGCAACAATCGTAGGAGGAGGAGAATGGAAGAATGGAATCTATCAATGTTGGAGAAAATTCAATCTTTTCACATGTTATGAATAAGTAAGGAGGTTTCATGATGGAAGGACCTCAACTGAATGTATAAGTGATGAAACTCAAGAGGACATTTTAGTTGAAGATGAAGGATGCAGGTAGATGTTCCCTTGATGATGAGAAGAGGGTGATCGAGAAGGTCATGGAGATAAGAATGAAGCATGGAACAAATTATTCATAAGATGAGAAGGGTTTAGGCTTAATTTTTTTTAGGTGATCGTGCTTGGAAATAATTTTGTATCATTCATGGATTTGGGATCTTAAAATAGCTCCTTCAGTGAGAAGGCAACAAATTCATTGAATTTGAAGGAAGATCCAGGGATAGAGTTGAGTGCTTCCAAAGTTGTCAACTAGGGATTGAAAGAATTGATAGGGATTCTTACACACACTCTGGTGAATATTGTTTTATGTTTTACGAAGATGGAATTGAGAGTGGCATTAATGGATGATCATGCGAAGGTGTTGGGGATGGGCTTCTTATTAGAAGCCCAAGCCATTTAATGATGGACTTAGACTTACTCTTGATCCTAGTATAAATGGAAGACTGTGACCATGTTGATGAGGAGGAAGAGTCGTTTGGGGTATCAACCAAGATTCTCCTCCATGGTGTTGTACAAGGAGGACCCAAAGATGAAAAAGGTCAGAATATTTTGAATTTTATCTCAATATGGACAGGAGAGACCAGTTGACTTGATTGTGCAGGTTTGAGTAAAGAAGAAGGATGGAGGGGGAGGAACAACTCCTCCAATGTGAAGAATAAAGAAGAGGGTTCCACCGTGAGCATTCATAGTGATGGAGAGAGGGGAGGTGTGAGCACTTCCTCCAAGGTGGGTAATGAGGACATGAAGGCAGTAAGAGATCCGAGAGACATCGCAGACTTTTGTAGGTATGCGATGGGCATATATGCTTCTCAGCTGACCGAGATTAAGCTGGGCTATATGGAGGAAGAGATTGATGGTGGGCAGAAGTATTCGAGGACTCAACATCAGTCTGACATAATCATATCTTGGTTTCATGGAGGAAAATCCATGACCCTTGTCATGCACCAAACACTTGAAGTTGGGGTAAGTGTGGTGACTCATTTGAAGTAAGTAGTACTTTGCCCCCAAGACAAAGGGGTCTCAAAATGAAAATGCATCACAAAACAAAGGCATGGTGCTTGAAGGGGCATTACGCATGGAGGATTCCTTGAAGGATGAAGATGTGAAGAAGTGATAGAGAAAAAACTAGTGATGGCATGAGGAGGTTCATTCCCATGGATTGGATGTGAGGGTTGGAATCATTACCCAACTAGTTCGAGTCACAGGGTTTGACAATTTGTGGGTGCATGGAAAGGTTGACTTGGAGTATGGAAAATGTTTGGCAGTTGGCATGATGGTACTTGTGACGAGATGCACTGCATCCATGAGATGGAGGGAGTGACCTTCGAACGTGAGATGGGGAAGTGTTATTTCATTCACCATACACTTATGTTATTACGCATAGTTCATCTACTTTACTTCAACGGTAAATCTTCACAATGCAACTTCAATGTAAAACAAAATACATTAACTTCATACGAATCAACACAAACAGTAGGAACAACAATATAGAAGTACACAAGTGTAATGGGAGGGGGAACTCCCAAACAAATCTCCCTTTACTTCAATTAACTTCAACATACATTTCCTTTTGACCTTTGCCACCTTAAGATAGATATCCTGTGGCATATGGAAAACCCATTGCGATATCCCTTATTTCCACATACCTGTGACAAACCCCACTCATTCATCCTCCCTTCCCTTGAGATGTGAGCTTACTTCTAGAACTTGTTTTACCCTCTTCTTCATTCTACAATCGGTCTTGTGTTCATTGATCCCCATATTTCCACTTGGCTCACCCTATATATGAGTGATCGGCCTTTTAGTTGGGTGATCTTGTCCAACTCGGATCAGCCTCAAAACTTGTCAATACAGCTCATCATTCATTCACATGCTCCTCATGACTTTTCCGACGTACTTCCTCCATGTGCACTACTCGCCTCTGCACATTATTCCCACATTGCAAGTTTCCCTACGTCCTTGGGCTCTCCCTTTTCATAGAGCCCCATCACACTGGCGCTCTTGCTTTGTTGGTGCTCAACTGCATATGGAATTGGTCCATGCGCTGGATACATGGATTCCTAGCATGAAGTGAAATACAAGGAAGAGAAAGGAATTCATTGGATGTAGTTCAAGAAATCTGATCAAGCCATTGGACCTATTAGATAGTTGGGATAATTCTGACCCAAGTGATGATGGGCTTGGCGGAAGATTGGGTGGGTCATAGGTAGGATCCACTTAGGATGTGGTGTGGATTGCAAGGTACCCTTTCCACCATATAAAGAGGATGCCTCCATCATGTGAAGTCATCCAATATGATTTAAACCCTTGAGTGGATAGTGAGTTCCTATTTGCAAAGTCTAGGGGATTTGGGCCTCTAAACTACTTGGACGCAAACCCAATCGGCACAAGGGACCCATAAAATATTGGCAAAAGGTGTTGTAGGGGGCAGAAATGCTGATACTTCAAGGGTTGGACTGTGTAAGTATTTCTATCCTTGCCATGAGAACCCTGACCTTCCCCGTTAACACCAAATGTTTTCCATCACGACTGCACATGGGAGCCCTGAATTTCTCGTAAGTTGGACGATTTGCATTGCAATGAGATGTGGAAACATCTGATTTACCACACTTGGATGGTTTCCATAACCACAAGGCATGGAAACCTTGAATTTACCATGCCCACACATATGTCATCGCGACAAAAAAAATTGCATGCTTCCCACCATGCTTGGATGGTTTCTGTCACGGTCGGACATGGAAATCACAAGTTCTCCACACTTTGATGGTCTCTTCTATAGTGGCAAATGGAAACCCCATGGTTCCCACACTTGGATAGTTCCCTTCATGGAAAA
The DNA here is from genome assembly GCA_031772625.1 of Pinus tabuliformis. Classification (NCBI taxonomy): domain Eukaryota; kingdom Viridiplantae; phylum Streptophyta; class Pinopsida; order Pinales; family Pinaceae; genus Pinus; species Pinus tabuliformis. Next base: position 686,162,796 of record CM062804.1, on the reverse strand, counting down.
ATCCCAAGTTTCCCACATTGTCGTCATGACGAGACATGGAAACCCCCTCACGGACCTGTGCTGTTTATCTCATAGTCGGGACATGAAAACCCCCAGTTTCCCACACTTGGGGGGTTTCATTCATGGCAAGACATGAAATACCCAATTTTCTCATTCCTAGGCAGTTTTCATCACTGCGAGAAATGGACACCTGATGTTTCCTAGACGTGGATGGGGTTTCCTTCACTCTGTGACATGCAAACCCTAAGCTCTGCAAATGTGGGTGATTTCCATTGTAGGGAAACATGGAAAGCCCAAGGTCCCTACACTTGGGTAGCGGTTTCCATCGTGGCCAAGACATGAAAACCCCAATTTGCTTAGGCCACAATTTCCATTGTGGGAGGGAAACGAAAACACCAAGTTTATTTCACTCGGGTTATTTCCATCATGGCGAGAAATGAAAACACCAAATTTCCCACACTTGGTAGGCTTTTGACAAGGCGGGACATGGAAACCTTGGTTCCCCACAATTTGGTGATTTTTGTGGAGGAGGGACAGGGAGACCCCATGTCACGCCCCTGTCCTAGTGGTAGTCTTTCAACCACACATAAGTAGGTGTGCATCGCCTTACTTTTTCCTTTTACCAATACTTGAGTACACAGTCTATGCCTACTTCAACACTTAGTCAATTTTCTAATAAGTGTTCTTAACAATGCAACGAAAATAACTTATCATTAATTTATCTTCTTCAATTTTTCTTTCATCAATATGCAGTGAAAATCATAATCAATAGAAGTACACCCATATATACTTGGGAGGGGAAAATCTCGTAAAGTCTACCCAACAGTTATATAAACTTCAATATTTTACAAATTTACAATTTTACACAAGTCGTGCAGCCAACCACTTGGCCTGCACACTTAAATTTTTTCCCAAATCCATTCCATAGTCATGCAGCTTTCTTGCTTCCCTGCCCGCACTTTATAATGAGAAACCCCAACCTTTCTCCCAGCATAACATGTTCTACCTAGACCATTCAACACGGCCCAAGTCATGCACACAACCTCCACACTATCCACCCATCCTGTCATGTGGCCGTGTTGCACTACCTATGGCCTACACGACACAACTCTACACCTGAACTCCAGCAGGCGTCACCAACGCCCAAGTTTGCAACCTATCTGCTTGACTTGCCATTTCACAGCACCCAAACTCTGCCCGTTGGTGTGGGGGCACGACCCGCATGCAGTGTGACCTAACTTTCTGGTAACCTGACCCACTTTGCCTATCCACACTACCAAGTCTGACCCATCTGCTATAATCCACCCATCGGTGCGTCCATTTTACTTGTGGCCTTCTCTTCCTTATGTTTTCGCCCAACTCCTTCCTTCTCACTTGTTCTGCAATGTGGAATTTTGAGTTCGATGTCCCTTGGTCGAATGCCATCCTCCAAGTGTGGTTCGCCGAAGGGTATTTTTATATAGGAAAATGACCTCCTCATCAGCTTAGAGGAGAAAGACAATTTGACTAAATACATGACCTAGTTCACAGGCCTATTTTCCAAGGTACCACTCCATAGGAACTAGAAAGAAGATTTAGAATGCTCCCTATGCATGAGCCAGGGGCATTAGTCCCTAGTTTAATTCACTATGTTGCCTAAGGGAGAGCGTTACCCAAGTTTTGTGATATTTTGGAGGTCAAATGAGTGGGTTGACTGATTAGTATTCCACATTTTACTGAAATGTCAACCCAAAAAGTAGGAAACATCTACCTTTGACCTGTCTAAGGATATTGCCATTTCTAACAGAGTCTAATGGAAGGGGAAAGAGAAATAAATCAAGGAAACATCCTAGATTTTTCCAAAGGGAATAAATGAGAGAATTGGCAAGGATAAGCCTCTAATATTCTATATATTGGAGGTTTGGGCATTGTGAAAGGGGTCAAAGGATTGTCAATTGATGATCAAAATTTTGTATGAGATATAGTTGCTTTAATACTGAGAGGTTAAGAAGAGAGAGAGAAATAAGTTGGAGGATTAAGGGAAGATTGATTCACCAGATGGTTGTAATGATTCTTTCCTATTTAGTAATATAGATCTAGTGTTGTGTTCTCTACTCGAAGGTGCCAATGTCATGATTGTTTACATGTTGATTTAGTACCATTGTTTATGAGTGGCTTATATATATTTCGTTTCCATATATTTATGTATTAATTATTTGATTTTTAGAGTTTATATGTTGTAGTATTACTCTCCATATTGTTTATATGTAGGTGTTGATATAGGAGCTAGCAAAGTGATATTCCGCTATGCTACATTGGGTTTTCCAGCAAGACTGCATCAAGATCTAAGGTAATATATCATTTTATGCTTTGAATATGATGCATTGATATAGATATGTATATGCTTCTTTATGCTAGTTGCAGTTAATATGACTAGTATGCCTTGGATCCCGGGAATATCCTTCAGGGTATTCCAGCCACAACCACCCATGCATTAATCCCTATACCAGAATTGGCAACTCCACTAAGGACTACACTTAGTTCCTGGTTTTCTCCTTCCAAGTTCCTAAGTCTCTCTTTATTTCTAGGCCCTCATATTCTTCTTGGTTCCCTTTCTAACCACTTAAGACTCTTCATAATCTTTTGTTTTGTGGTTAGCCTTTGATCTAACCCTGAAAGAATCTTTTTATAGCTTTTGTCCCCCTAACACACCCTTGTAATGCAAACCAGTCATTTAAAACGCTCTTTTGGCTTGCATACAAAGTGTTAGTCATGCCATTCATGCCTTTTAGCCTCTCCTGCAATGTGTTAGCCAACCAATATCTTGATCACTAGCTTGTTTTGTGAATTCCTGGGTTGGGGAAGCTGCCTATAGTTTGTTTAAGGATATGTATTTATGCATTGTGTTTGGTTGAATCTTTCCTAAGAATTTTTTCTTTTTAGGAAAATAGCTTAAGTGCTTATGTTTTTCAAGAAAATAAAATTAAAAAAAATCTATTTTAGTTGGTTAGATTTTGTATCTGTATATTGGGTTAGTTGTAAGAGAGTGTTGCATGCTTGCAAGTTGTTCTTGTGTTTACTACATTCGATGCATGGTGCTGATTGATGTATAAATGATTCTCTCCTTTTAGAAATAATTCATTCATCGAATTGAAATTGAAAAGCATTTTTCTGCATGGTTTGTGTCAAAGTCTCACAAAACTCCATACATCAACTCCCCTTCTGAAGACATTAGTAAAGTACCTCTAAAATATATCTTGTAATAAAATAAATCATCAACTCCTTTTTTAGTATACACACAAATTAGTCTAGGCTAGGCAGTTGTAAGTTAAGTGCCTAAGATCATAAAAATGAGACTAGTTTCATTAAAGAAAGTAAAATGTTGTTGCACTCATACTATCCAGGACCACTCCAGTAAAAGTGGAGTTAAATGCAAGACAACATTGGAATGTGAGAGAAGGTATGTCGCCATCGATTTCATCTCCATTGGGTATTTTTGCATCTCCCTCAGGGATATCAGAGCTGAGTCGGGGACTCAGGTATCTTGCCCACACAACATATTGTCTATGACTATTTCCCCTCAGTAGTGTTTGTGATTTGAGGTAACCATCATTTCCATACTTGCTTAGGGATGAACATAATGTGACTAGGGTGGGCTACGTTGGTACCTAAACAAACGAACCTACTTTGTCTTTGGTTTTTGGGAGGGTTCTCATCTTCACAAGAGTACTTGGCCCCTTAATCTAAGGTTTGGGCAAAGCTCAATAGTAACCGTAATTGTACATTTGGTCAAAGCTCTCTTTTAGCCATTGTGATACTAGATTGCATCTCCAACAAATGGTGGTTATCACACAAATTCATATCGCCTTACTGCTTTTTGATTGAATTTTAGAATAATTTTTATTTTTTAGCTGCATGTTTGTTATCACTAAGGCTATAATTAATACCACTAAGGCTAAAATATATTGGTTACCATGGCTACATACCATCAATGTCAATCTCGGTGACAACAAGGTCTTCCTCCACTGACTGCAGAGGATCCGTTAAGCCTCGGTGATCTGGATTTCCCTTCTTCAAGTAATCAGTCTCTAGTATCTAACACTGAATCAAGCAATACATCCCAGGACACTATACTACTAGAGAAAATTTTTCACTGAAGGATTTGTACCTCCTTATAACTCTCCCCTCACTGATCCCTTAGCATTAATATTGATTTAGGTAGCACATGTACCTACCATGTCTTTGACTCTACCTACATCCACCATTCGCTCAATGATTATGGGGTCGTTGGATTTTGTGGACAACTTTGGTCCACCCTATTACACAGTATTTTGTCACACCTCCTACACTTCGTTGTGTCGTAGTCCAAAGTGCCCAAAACTTGACAATTATCTAGTGTACCCATCCTAATATGCAGTCTAGATCCTTCATAAAGAACTAAAGAAAAGTTTCCTTGAGCTTTTACTAAGAAAAATGAGCTCAAAGCCCTAACTTATGGGTCAATGTGATTATGACACTACTCTCTCATGAAGATGGCAGGTTACACCGTATGAGCCTCACATTGCCAGTGCAACTTTTTTCTAGATACTCATGTTGAACCATAAAAGTAAAGTTTTCCCAAAGTGGAGGAGAAGCTTCGTGATCTAGAGGCTTTGTGAATGGAAAGTTAGATGATGTTTATTATGGATGTGGTCGAATTCTCCCAATATTATCCTTTGATATTATTTCTGTTAGCTTCGTCCTTGAGATGAGAACCTTCCCCTATCTTTGGTGAGATCCTAACTCCTTCTCTTTGCCTATAAATTGACCCCCCTCCATTCCCAAAGGGTTGGTCTCTGATTATTTGCACCCTTATGCTGAGATAGTGCCTACATGCTGCTCATTTGACTTGGACAAGAAGTGCTTGGAGAGCTTGAGCTTGGACTTGAACATTCACTCAAGGAGGGCTTATTGACATCAAGGCTTGGTTGTATGCTTCCTAATTTATTTCTTAATATATACAATTGTTGGTTCACTTTCCATAAATTCTTGTGTTAATATATCATTTATCTTAATGATCCTTAATTTTTTAAGTGGATTACTTTCAATTATACTTGTTGCACTTGTATGCTTTTTTGTGTCCTTGATCTCTTTTGTTGGTATTTAAACGTTGTGAGAAGTAGAGTTGAGCCTAAGGAACGAGCGATCAAGATCTTCAACATAGGAGTGTGTTATAACATCTGAACGAGCTAGGTCTCCTTCCTCTTCTCTCATTTTGATTGTAATTTAGGAAAGTGTCTTGTATATTTTCACATAGGTCGCTAGTCCCACTCATTGGGCTAGAGGGATCGTCTCTGTTCACAAATAAGATTTACCTAGACAACAAAATGGGGACTCACTATGCTTGAGATAAGGTTATCTTTGTTTTAGTCTTGTGTAAAAATGAAACCAAACCCAAGCATAGTTTGTTTCCATTTCAAGCTTGTGAAAAAATGAAACCATATTCAATTATACTCAAGAATAGTTTCCCATGTTTCAATCTTGTGTAAAAATGAAACCATTTCTCTTTTTACCTCTTGTGATTACCATTTTTATCAGCCAGTTTTTGCTAGATTAGCCTTGGTTGTTTCATTCCATCACCCCCATCTCTTTGGTCGATCATTTGATTTCACTTGGTTGTTTTACCCTTGCTTGAGGAGCAACTACGATGAGTAGTTTTATTAGCTAGCCTCTTGACGTTTACACGTTTTGAGCAGTTCCATCATCACCAGAACCAGTTGCTATCCTTTCATACTAGGAGGAGCCATATTTAAGATCTTTTTTTACTCTTGAAAGATGAAAAGATCATTGAGTACTTGTATATGTCATCTTAGTATTCATTTACCCCTTTTTTAGGTTGGTATTGACTATTTATGAAAAAGGTACACCTTGGTCGACATGGTCAAGAGGTTCTCTTAAATATTGCTTTCTACCTTTTCGGGCTCGAGAGATAAATTACGAAAACGGACATGATGAAGTTTTCCTTTTCATATCTCTTTCAAACTCTCTAAATATAGAAAAAACACCAAGTTATTCTTCCCTCAGACTTGGAAAAAATTAAAAGACAAAAGACTCGTCACCATGACGAGACCGAGTTTCTCCTTTTTAGGACTCGTAAAAATTACTAGGATGGATTCATTTGAAGAATGAACTTATATGGCAAGCATATGTTATCCCCTTCAACTTTGTGATTAAAAATAATTGGGGTGCTCACTAGAAATAGTGGGGAAAAAGTGAAAGTGAAACATCTCTTGTATAGGAAACATGTCTCTCTTGAACATGACACCCATCTATTTCTTGTGTTGAGTTTGGGATATCCTCACTCAGTCACTTGCCCTTCCAGGTTTGGGTGATCCATTTTACGTCTCATCTGACTATTCCACTTCATCATCATGATCCTTGGTCCTATGTTGAGTCAAATTCTACCACACTCCAGAGTTGTGTCGTTGATATGTTTAAGAGAAGTCCTATCTACAATTTAATATCTATACATTGTCTAACCTTTCACCACAATCCTGGATTATACTCATTTATTCCACTTTATTCCTTATTTTGTATGATGAGGGAATCACTATGGCCCTACTTCGATGGGTCACTTCTTGTCTACTTCAGTTTATTATCCAAGAAGATGACTTAGGAAATCCCTTTCAGTCCCTTAGATCTTGCATGCCTTAATGTAAATTTCTTCACATCTGATGACATATTTTCATCATTGGTTTTCGATCAGATGATTCCACGAGTGTTTGATTCCAAATACTTTTTCATATTCATGGATTGTAATGTCGTACCTTGAGAGCCATTGTCATTACTCGTGGCTTCTCTCGTTCCTCTTAAGAGTCCACATCATTGGAAGGTAATCATGTGGTTTTATAGCATGTTCAACTTCAACACACTCATTCACATATTAGAATTTGTACTTTTGATCGGGTTGGGATGGAGCACAAGACCTTGAGCTTTGTCTGTTATAACTTAGGCTACGTAGAGTTGTGTATTATTCATGATTGTACACATGTTTCTTCTATACAAATGGCTGCAACCATACCGTGGGATGTTATAACTATGATGGTGATCCTTTTGTATCGGGTGGTTGCACCCATACCTTGGATCTTAGACTTCTAGATGATCATTTTTCATTCGGATGGTTGTGTCCATACCATGGATCTTTTCATGTGGACCTTTCTATGCATATGGCTACAAAAATACCGCGGATTTATGTTTGTATATCAGATATGTATATGTATATGTGTCCTTGATTTACAGGTCTCCTGACGGTGTTTGTTCTATTCCTTGCACTAGCTCGTAAAGCATCTCAACCATCACTCCATGTTCTGCCTTCATGCTTTAAGGGGCATTTTTTACACAATATTTTATGACACCTCTTTCCTTTCCATGTGTCATACCATGAAGTGCCCAAAAATTGACAATTATGAAGTGTACCCATTCTGGTATGTAGTCTAGATCCTCCCTGAAGAGCTAATAAAAAGTTTCCTTGAGCCTTTCCTAAGAAAAATGAGCTCAAAACCCTAATTTCTGGGTCAATACAGGTAGGTTGCACCATATGAGCCTCGTGCTACCAGCATGTCTTTTTCCTGGATACTCACGTTGAATGCTAAAAGGAAAGTTTCCCCAAAGTGGAGGAGAATCTTCATGATCTAGAGGCTTCTAGAATGGCGAGCTCGATGATGTTCATTATGGATGTGGTCAAATTCTCCCAATATTACCCTTTGATCTTATCCCTATCAGCTTCCTCCTTGAGATGAGGACCTTCCCCTATCTTTGGTGAGATCCTAACTCCTTCTCCCTTCCTATAAATTCACCCCCCTGCATTCCCAAAGGGCTGACCTCTGATTATTTGCACCCTTATGCTGAGATAGTGCCTACATGCTACTCATTAGGCTTAGAAAAGGAGTGCTTGGAGAGATTGAGCTTGGACTTGGACATTCACTCAAGGAGGGCATATTGAAATCAAGGCCTGGTTGTATGTTTCCTCTTTTATTTCTTAATATATACAACTATTTGTTCAAATTGCATAAATGCTTGTGTTAATGCATCATCTATCTTAATCCTCCGTTAAATGGATTATTCAAACACTGTGAGTAGTAGAGCTGAGCCTGAGGAACGAGTGATCAATATCTTCAACAATGGAGTTTGTTATAGCATCAAAACGTGGTAGGTCTCCTTCCTCTTCTCTCATTTCGATTGTAATTTAGGAAAGTGTCTTATAGATTGCCACGTAGGTTACTAGTCCAACTTATTAGGCTAGAGGGATCGTCTCTATCCACATAGAGGATTTACATAGACAATACACCCTCAATTCCCCAGCTGATAGTCAGTAATACACAACTGATTGGTTACCTCGTTATCCAAACTATGCCAATTCTGAGAAACTTAGTTACACCTACTATGAGTGGAACCCAGTACATACCTATTTCTTCCCCTTTTATGTCTGCTCCTAGACCTTCGGATGTCTCTCCAAATAGCATGTTAGCACAGGTCCCTTCAACGATCCCTTTGGCTGGAATCCTTTTTCTAGTTCAAACCCCCAGGCTCAAATGCCAAGGGGAAATGTTACCAACATGCACATACTGGCAGGGGCATTAATATTTCCCCTCTACCTATAGGACAAGCTAGATCATCATTAATTGACATAAATCCTCCAAGTGTACACTACCCCAGTGTCAGTCATGTGCCTATGGCCAATTATGTCGTTGGTGGGATAACTCAACCTGGTCCTTCTCAATCCATTTGGGCACCCCATTCTCAACCTCAATTGAGTCAAGGGGGTGATTTTTATCCTAGGGGAAATCAAGCTTATATCCCCTAGCCTCACATCCCATATTGATAACCACCCTATATGACTGTTCCACCACCACAAGGAAACTATTATCCAACTATTTGACTATATTCATTAATTTTTGATATAGTAAAGATATGTTGAATAACATCTTCATCATCGATCCATTCCTTGTCATCTATTTCTGTGATTGCTTTTGATGGAGGATACAAAGTAAATTTCTTTGTTGAATTATCATCATAAATGTACATGTCACCATATCTACAACTAATAAAAGCATCAGCTGTGGCCAACCAAGGTCTTCCTAATATGAGTGGGTGTCCTCCTAGATTATTCTTGCAAGTTAAAATCATGAAATCAACAGGATATTCCCAAGAATCTAAGGAGACTAAAATGTCTTCTAGCACACCATCTAGTTTAATTACTGATCTATCTGCAAGTTGCAGTAAGGTAGGTGTGTAAAGAAGGTTAGGAAGTTTAAGTTGCTCCATAGTTTGTCTACTCAATATTTATTGCTGCCCCTAAGTCAATCAACGTGTTTGGAATTTCAATCCCATTTATATGTGTCTTGACAATTGGACTTCCTGCATCCACATATTTCTGCATGGAAATCTTTCCCATCATGATATTTGCTATCTTTCCTACCAGGTGAATTCTTTTTGTTTCTCTTGGTTTTCTTCCTGGTCTTTTGATGCTCAACTCCTTTATTGTCTCAGCTAGAATTTGAATTTCTCTAATGGCTTGTAACAAAGGAATTTTGATACAAACATTTTTCAATTCATCTAGAAAGTCATAATTGGGCAACAAGATCTGTTTTTCTACTCCTCTATCAATTTGTAATCTCTCAAGAAAAGGAGGTGTAGAAGTAGATGTTGGTTGCTCAATGATAGGAGTTGTGTTTATTGACTCTTTTTGTTCTCCTTTTTCAATGGTTTGGTTTTGGAGGGATGTTCCCTCAAAAATTTAATTGACTTTTAGAGAATCATCCTCAGAAGCATCTTGTTCTTGAATGACTATAGAAGGTTTTTTCTTTTCTAATATCCTACCAGATCTAAGTTAAACATCATTAAGATCTAGAGGAGCTATCATGTAAGTAGGAAATTGTTGTCCTTCTACCATGTAAGCATTCTGAGGGTTTTTATTATTGGGGTTTGGCAATGGTTGGGCTGGTAGTTGATTTGGTTTTTGTTGAAATGGAAGTAAGAGTTGAGTATTTTGACTTTGTTGTAGAGGTTGTTGTGGAAATGGCAATGAAAGGTGAGGGATTTGATTTGGAAGTTGTGGTTGTCGATTTTTCTACTGACTTTGTGGGGGAGGATAGCTCTAATAAGATGGAGGATATTGATAATATTGAGGAAATATCCCATAAGGATTTTGTACCCCTTGTGCCCATGGTTAAGATTGATACTAAGTTTGAGGTTGAGGCCAATAATTCCAGTTTGGTGGGGGCTGAAAATACATTAAATTGTTAAATCCTTGATTTTGTTGCCCCTCCCAAGATCTTCTTGCAACAAAACAAAGAGGTTATATATAATTTGGGACTGTTTCTTCTTGAAAGACAACCTTAAGACCTAGGATTGAAGGACAAGCCTTGGTCTCATGACTTTCTGAACAAATCATACAAGTTTCTAGAATTTTTGCATCTAAAGGGCATTCCCTTAGAGCATGTTTCTTTCTGCATTTTAAACAAAACATGACTAAAGCATCAACCTCTATATTCTACTTGTTTTGGATTTTGAGGGTGTCTAGCTGCTCACTAAGGCTCCCTAAAATTTCAATTTTAAACTCATCAATCATATTGCCAATTTCTGTCCTACTTATAGATCCGGTTGCAGATTTGTTTTCTCTAACAAGAGAAGGATCTCTCGGTCCTTTCCTGGTTTTAGATTTCCCTTTTTAGAGATGAACACAAAGTTCTGCTATGTCATCCAATGGAAGTTGAGAGATGTCTTCGTTCTCCATCATGTTAAGGATATCTATCCATTCATCTCTAATGGCCTTTAACAAAAGAGCTTTCAAAGTTTCGTCATCTAAAATGTTCATTTTTTCTCTTTTAAAATTGTAGTTGAATCTCTCAAGCAAATCCTCTAAGTTTTCATCTTCCTTTTGCATCATTTTTAATACTTCATCCTTATGATTGGTAGGCATACAATAATCCAATTATCTATCCAAAAATGCTTGTTCATGTCATTCCAAGTTATAATGGATTGAGTGATTAAACCCATAAACCATTTCAAAGCAGCCCCTTTTAGTGTTGAAGGGAAAAATTTGAGTTTTTGAGAGTCTTCTAGATAGTCATAGGTTCTGCACAAGACTTCAAACTCAAACAAAAATGTTTCAAGGTCCTCACTTATCAACCCATAAAAGTTTGGGAGGAAAAATGGTGAGATGTTTTTCATTGTGGTATGTGTTTCCTTGTCTACTATAGGGAATCAAAATGAGTTATCTATTTCCCTATTTCCTCTGCCTCCTCCATTATTACCTCTACCTTCTCCA